>OY804582.1:11916814-13211814 GCA_963680875.1 Bathymodiolus brooksi
CAACCTTCAGAGACCTCATTATATTGTAACATGTTGTAGAGAGAACTAGACAACCTTCAGAGACCTCATTATATTGTAACATGTTGTAGAGAGAACTAGACAACCTTCAGAGACGTCATTATATTGTAACATGTTGTGAAGAGAAGAACTAGACAACCTTCAGAGACCTCATTATATTGCAACATGTTGTAGAGAGAACTAGACAACCTTCAGAGACCTCATTATATTGTAACATGTTGTAGAGAGAACTAGACAACCTTCAGAGACCTCATTATATTGTAACATGTTGTAGAGAGAACTAGACAACCTTCAGAGACCTCATTATATTGTAACATGTTGTAGAGAGAACTAGACAACCTTCAGAGACCTCATTATATTGTAACATGTTGTAGAGAGAACTAGACAACCTTCAGAGACCTCATTATATTGTAACATGTTGTAGAGAGAACTAGACAACCTTCAGAGACCTCATTATATTGTAACATGTTGTAGAGAGAACTAGACAACCTTCAGAGACCTCATTATATTGTAACATGTTGTAGAGAGAACTAGACAACCTTCAGAGACCTCATTATATTGTAACATGTTGTAGAGAGAACTAGACAACCTTCAGAGACCTCATTATATTGTAACATGTTGTAGAGAGAACTAGACAACCTTCAGAGACCTCATTATATTGTAACATGTTGTAGAGAGAACTAGACAACCTTCAGAGACCTCATTATATTGTAACATGTTGTAGAGAGAACTAGACAACCTTCAGAGACCTCATTATATTGTAACATGTTGTAGAGAGAACTAGACAACCTTCAGAGACCTCATTATATTGTAACATGTTGTAGAGAGAACTAGACAACCTTCAGAGACCTCATTATATTGTAACATGTTGTAGAGAGAACTAGACAACCTTCAGAGACCTCATTATATTGTAACATGTTGTAGAGAGAACTAGACAACCTTCAGAGACCTCATTATATTGTAACATGTTGTAGAGAGAACTAGACAACCTTCAGAGACCTCATTATATTGTAACATGTTGTAGAGAGAACTAGACAACCTTCAGAGACCTCATTATATTGTAACATGTTGTAGAGAGAACTAGACAACCTTCAGAGACCTCATTATATTGTAACATGTTGTAGAGAGAACTAGACAACCTTCAGAGACCTCATTATATTGTAACATGTTGTAGAGAGAACTAGACAACCTTCAGAGACCTCATTATATTGTAACATGTTGTAGAGAGAACTAGACAACCTTCAGAGACCTCATTATATTGTAACATGTTGTAGAGAGAACTAGACAACCTTCAGAGACCTCATTATATTGTAACATGTTGTAGAGAGAACTAGACAACCTTCAGAGACCTCATTATATTGTAACATGTTGTAGAGAGAACTAGACAACCTTCAGAGACCTCATTATATTGTAACATGTTGTAGAGAGAACTAGACAACCTTCAGAGACCTCATTATATTGTAACATGTTGTAGAGAGAACTAGACAACCTTCAGAGACCTCATTATATTGTAACATGTTGTAGAGAGAACTAGACAACCTTCAGAGACCTCATTATATTGTAACATGTTGTAGAGAGAACTAGACAACCTTCAGAGACCTCATTATATTGTAACATGTTGTAGAGAGAACTAGACAACCTTCAGAGACCTCATTATATTGTAACATGTTGTAGAGAGAACTAGACAACCTTCAGAGACCTCATTATATTGTAACATGTTGTAGAGAGAACTAGACAACCTTCAGAGACCTCATTATATTGTAACATGTTGTAGAGAGAACTAGACAACCTTCAGAGACCTCATTATATTGTAACATGTTGTAGAGAGAACTAGACAACCTTCAGAGACCTCATTATATTGTAACATGTTGTAGAGAGAACTAGACAACCTTCAGAGACCTCATTATATTGTAACATGTTGTAGAGAGAACTAGACAACCTTCAGAGACCTCATTATATTGTAACATGTTGTAGAGAGAACTAGACAACCTTCAGAGACCTCATTATATTGTAACATGTTGTAGAGAGAACTAGACAACCTTCAGAGACCTCATTATATTGTAACATGTTGTAGAGAGAACTAGACAACCTTCAGAGACCTCATTATATTGTAACATGTTGTAGAGAGAACTAGACAACCTTCAGAGACCTCATTATATTGTAACATGTTGTAGAGAGAACTAGACAACCTTCAGAGACCTCATTATATTGTAACATGTTGTAGAGAGAACTAGACAACCTTCAGAGACCTCATTATATTGTAACATGTTGTAGAGAGAACTAGACAACCTTCAGAGACCTCATTATATTGTAACATGTTGTAGAGAGAACTAGACAACCTTCAGAGACCTCATTATATTGTAACATGTTGTAGAGAGAACTAGACAACCTTCAGAGACCTCATTATATTGTAACATGTTGTAGAGAGAACTAGACAACCTTCAGAGACCTCATTATATTGTAACATGTTGTAGAGAGAACTAGACAACCTTCAGAGACCTCATTATATTGTAACATGTTGTAGAGAGAACTAGACAACCTTCAGAGACCTCATTATATTGTAACATGTTGTAGAGAGAACTAGACAACCTTCAGAGACCTCATTATATTGTAACATGTTGTAGAGAGAACTAGACAACCTTCAGAGACCTCATTATATTGTAACATGTTGTAGAGAGAACTAGACAACCTTCAGAGACCTCATTATATTGTAACATGTTGTAGAGAGAACTAGACAACCTTCAGAGACCTCATTATATTGTAACATGTTGTAGAGAGAACTAGACAACCTTCAGAGACCTCATTATATTGTAACATGTTGTAGAGAGAACTAGACAACCTTCAGAGACCTCATTATATTGTAACATGTTGTAGAGAGAACTAGACAACCTTCAGAGACCTCATTATATTGTAACATGTTGTAGAGAGAACTAGACAACCTTCAGAGACCTCATTATATTGTAACATGTTGTAGAGAGAACTAGACAACCTTCAGAGACCTCATTATATTGTAACATGTTGTAGAGAGAACTAGACAACCTTCAGAGACCTCATTATATTGTAACATGTTGTAGAGAGAACTAGACAACCTTCAGAGACCTCATTATATTGTAACATGTTGTAGAGAGAACTAGACAACCTTCAGAGACCTCATTATATTGTAACATGTTGTAGAGAGAACTAGACAACCTTCAGAGACCTCATTATATTGTAACATGTTGTAGAGAGAACTAGACAACCTTCAGAGACCTCATTATATTGTAACATGTTGTAGAGAGAACTAGACAACCTTCAGAGACCTCATTATATTGTAACATGTTGTAGAGAGAACTAGACAACCTTCAGAGACCTCATTATATTGTAACATGTTGTAGAGAGAACTAGACAACCTTCAGAGACCTCATTATATTGTAACATGTTGTAGAGAGAACTAGACAACCTTCAGAGACCTCATTATATTGTAACATGTTGTAGAGAGAACTAGACAACCTTCAGAGACCTCATTATATTGTAACATGTTGTAGAGAGAACTAGACAACCTTCAGAGACCTCATTATATTGTAACATGTTGTAGAGAGAACTAGACAACCTTCAGAGACCTCATTATATTGTAACATGTTGTAGAGAGAACTAGACAACCTTCAGAGACCTCATTATATTGTAACATGTTGTAGAGAGAACTAGACAACCTTCAGAGACCTCATTATATTGTAACATGTTGTAGAGAGAACTAGACAACCTTCAGAGACCTCATTATATTGTAACATGTTGTAGAGAGAACTAGACAACCTTCAGAGACCTCATTATATTGTAACATGTTGTAGAGAGAACTAGACAACCTTCAGAGACCTCATTATATTGTAACATGTTGTAGAGAGAACTAGACAACCTTCAGAGACCTCATTATATTGTAACATGTTGTAGAGAGAACTAGACAACCTTCAGAGACCTCATTATATTGTAACATGTTGTAGAGAGAACTAGACAACCTTCAGAGACCTCATTATATTGTAACATGTTGTAGAGAGAACTAGACAACCTTCAGAGACCTCATTATATTGTAACATGTTGTAGAGAGAACTAGACAACCTTCAGAGACCTCATTATATTGTAACATGTTGTAGAGAGAACTAGACAACCTTCAGAGACCTCATTATATTGTAACATGTTGTAGAGAGAACTAGACAACCTTCAGAGACCTCATTATATTGTAACATGTTGTAGAGAGAACTAGACAACCTTCAGAGACCTCATTATATTGTAACATGTTGTAGAGAGAACTAGACAACCTTCAGAGACCTCATTATATTGTAACATGTTGTAGAGAGAACTAGACAACCTTCAGAGACCTCATTATATTGTAACATGTTGTAGAGAGAACTAGACAACCTTCAGAGACCTCATTATATTGTAACATGTTGTAGAGAGAACTAGACAACCTTCAGAGACCTCATTATATTGTAACATGTTGTAGAGAGAACTAGACAACCTTCAGAGACCTCATTATATTGTAACATGTTGTAGAGAGAACTAGACAACCTTCAGAGACCTCATTATATTGTAACATGTTGTAGAGAGAACTAGACAACCTTCAGAGACCTCATTATATTGTAACATGTTGTAGAGAGAACTAGACAACCTTCAGAGACCTCATTATATTGTAACATGTTGTAGAGAGAACTAGACAACCTTCAGAGACCTCATTATATTGTAACATGTTGTAGAGAGAACTAGACAACCTTCAGAGACCTCATTATATTGTAACATGTTGTAGAGAGAACTAGACAACCTTCAGAGACCTCATTATATTGTAACATGTTGTAGAGAGAACTAGACAACCTTCAGAGACCTCATTATATTGTAACATGTTGTAGAGAGAACTAGACAACCTTCAGAGACCTCATTATATTGTAACATGTTGTAGAGAGAACTAGACAACCTTCAGAGACCTCATTATATTGTAACATGTTGTAGAGAGAACTAGACAACCTTCAGAGACCTCATTATATTGTAACATGTTGTAGAGAGAACTAGACAACCTTCAGAGACCTCATTATATTGTAACATGTTGTAGAGAGAACTAGACAACCTTCAGAGACCTCATTATATTGTAACATGTTGTAGAGAGAACTAGACAACCTTCAGAGACCTCATTATATTGTAACATGTTGTAGAGAGAACTAGACAACCTTCAGAGACCTCATTATATTGTAACATGTTGTAGAGAGAACTAGACAACCTTCAGAGACCTCATTATATTGTAACATGTTGTAGAGAGAACTAGACAACCTTCAGAGACCTCATTATATTGTAACATGTTGTAGAGAGAACTAGACAACCTTCAGAGACCTCATTATATTGTAACATGTTGTAGAGAGAACTAGACAACCTTCAGAGACCTCATTATATTGTAACATGTTGTAGAGAGAACTAGACAACCTTCAGAGACCTCATTATATTGTAACATGTTGTAGAGAGAACTAGACAACCTTCAGAGACCTCATTATATTGTAACATGTTGTAGAGAGAACTAGACAACCTTCAGAGACCTCATTATATTGTAACATGTTGTAGAGAGAACTAGACAACCTTCAGAGACCTCATTATATTGTAACATGTTGTAGAGAGAACTAGACAACCTTCAGAGACCTCATTATATTGTAACATGTTGTAGAGAGAACTAGACAACCTTCAGAGACCTCATTATATTGTAACATGTTGTAGAGAGAACTAGACAACCTTCAGAGACCTCATTATATTGTAACATGTTGTAGAGAGAACTAGACAACCTTCAGAGACCTCATTATATTGTAACATGTTGTAGAGAGAACTAGACAACCTTCAGAGACCTCATTATATTGTAACATGTTGTAGAGAGAACTAACATGTTGTAGAGAGAACTAGACAACCTTCAGAGACCTCATTATATTGTAACATGTTGTAGAGAGAACTAGACAACCTTCAGAGACCTCATTATATTGTAACATGTTGTAGAGAGAACTAGACAACCTTCAGAGACCTCATTATATTGTAACATGTTGTAGAGAGAACTAGACAACCTTCAGAGACCTCATTATATTGTAACATGTTGTAGAGAGAACTAGACAACCTTCAGAGACCTCATTATATTGTAACATGTTGTAGAGAGAACTAGACAACCTTCAGAGACCTCATTATATTGTAACATGTTGTAGAGAGAACTAGACAACCTTCAGAGACCTCATTATATTGTAACATGTTGTAGAGAGAACTAGACAACCTTCAGAGACCTCATTATATTGTAACATGTTGTAGAGAGAACTAGACAACCTTCAGAGACCTCATTATATTGTAACATGTTGTAGAGAGAACTAGACAACCTTCAGAGACCTCATTATATTGTAACATGTTGTAGAGAGAACTAGACAACCTTCAGAGACCTCATTATATTGTAACATGTTGTAGAGAGAACTAGACAACCTTCAGAGACCTCATTATATTGTAACATGTTGTAGAGAGAACTAGACAACCTTCAGAGACCTCATTATATTGTAACATGTTGTAGAGAGAACTAGACAACCTTCAGAGACCTCATTATATTGTAACATGTTGTAGAGAGAACTAGACAACCTTCAGAGACCTCATTATATTGTAACATGTTGTAGAGAGAACTAGACAACCTTCAGAGACCTCATTATATTGTAACATGTTGTAGAGAGAACTAGACAACCTTCAGAGACCTCATTATATTGTAACATGTTGTAGAGAGAACTAGACAACCTTCAGAAACCTCATTATATTGTAACATGTTGTAGAGAGAACTAGACAACCTTCAGAGAACTCATTATATTGTAGCATGTTGTAGAGAGAACTAGACAACCTTCAGAGACCTCATTATATTGTAACATGTTGTAGAGAGAACTAGACAACCTTCAGAGACCTCATTATATTGTAACATGTTGTAGAGAGAACTAGACAACCTTCAGAGACCTCATTATATTGTAACATGTTGTAGAGAGAACTAGACAACCTTCAGAGACCTCATTATATTGTAACATGTTGTAGAGAGAACTAGACAACCTTCAGAGACCTCATTATATTGTAACATGTTGTAGAGAGAATTAGACAACCTTCAGATACCTCATTATATTGTAACATGTTGTAGAGAGAACTAGACAACCTTCAGAGACCTCATTATATTGTAACATGTTGTAGAGAGAACTAGACAACCTTCAGAGACCTCATTATATTGTAGCATGTTGTAGAGAGAACTAGACAACCTTCAGAGACCTCATTATATTGTAACATGTTGTAGAGAGAATTAGACAACCTTCAGAGACCTCATTATATTGTAACATGTTGTAGAGAGAACTAGACAACCTTCAGAGACCTCATTATATTGTAACATGTTGTAGAGAGAACTAGACAACCTTCAGAGACCTCATTATATTGTAACATGTTGTAGAGAGAACTAGACAACCTTCAGAGACCTCATTATATTGTAACATGTTGTAGAGAGAACTAGACAACCTTCAGAAACCTCATTATATTGTAACATGTTGTAGAGAGAACTAGACAACCTTCAGAGAACTCATTATATTGTAACATGTTGTAGAGAGAACTAGACAACCTTCAGAGACCTCATTATATTGTAACATGTTGTAGAGAGAACTAGACAACCTTCAGAGACCTCATTATATTGTAACATGTTGTAGAGAGAACTAGACAACCTTCAGAGACCTCATTATATTGATAAGAAAATTTACAGTTATATTTATTGTTATAAAAACACTAAAAAATACTTAATTCCTAACACAGTTAAAATCTATTGTTGTAAGTCCACTGATGACGCATTAAAATTGATGTTCAACTTGCGGAATTTAACTGCATGCTTTGTACTGATTCATTGACCTATATATTTTTGTACCCAATATATAGTAGTCTATGTTTCACTGCAGTGTAGGGTAGAGAATCAAAATGTACACGTATATCACGTATGACGTTTTCATCAAGCAACCATACTTCCGAAGACATATTTAAACAAGAATCAGGATACCTCTTGTTCCCTGTTTGCCTTTTGCCACAGAATATAATAAAAGCAATATCATATGACCTTGAAACAAATCAGTTTGAAAGGTCAACAGACTGGTACCTTTATTAGTTTTAACTGAAATCAGTTCAAATAATATTTTTTCTTGTTCATAACTTCATGAAAAGATCATGGTAATATGTCAACCTTTCTTTAAAAAAATCGACTGACCTCAGGGTTTAATAAAAAAAACAACAACTAAGCTTGTATAATTTTATATTGTAGCTATGTGTCGAACCCGTGGAAGAAGACCGTGTGTTGAACTCATGGCATCGTCTACACTCGCCTACTTAAACCTTCCAAGCAATACCGGAAGATATGAAAAGTAAATATGATGTGTAAATAATATAAATATACAATGAATTACAGAATTATTACAACTTATCCCGTGCATTTAAAAAACCAGATTCTCTGGTTTGCCGTTTTGAATTGGGGAGACCATTAATTTGACACTACACGTCACTACTAAAGTTAGCCGCTGTTATAAATCTTTCCAAACTTCTATAAAATATGTACAATAAACGGAATATTTCACGAAAAGTTTGAAGATACCAAAAGGGATAACCAGAAACCGTAAATCGAAAGAGGACAGACAACACAATGACCAAAAGACTGACAACACAATGACCAACAGACAGACAACACAATGACCAACAGACAGACAACACAATGACCAAAAGACAGACAACACAATGACCAACAGACAGACAACACAATGACCAACAGACAGACAACACAATGACCAACAGACAGACAACACAATGACCAACAGACAGACAACACAATGACCAACAGACAGACAACACAATGACCAACAGACAGACAACACAATGACCAACAGACAGACAACACAATGACCAACAGACAGACAACACAATGACCAACAGACAGACAACACAATGACCAACAGACAGACAACACAATGACCAAAAGACAGACAACACAATGACCAAAAGACAGACAACACAATGACCAAAAGACAGACAACACAATGACCAACAGACAGACAACACAATGACCAACAGACAGACAACACAATGACCAAAAGACAGACAACACAATGACCAACAGACAGACAACACAATGACCAACAGACAGACAACACAATGACCAACAGACAGACAACACAATGACCAACAGACAGACAACACAATGACCAAAAGACAGACAACACAATGACCAACAGACAGACAACACAATGACCAAAAGACTGACAACACAATGACCAACAGACAGACAACACAATGACCAAAAGACAGACAACACAATGACCAACAGACAGACAACACAATGACCAAAAGACAGACAACACAATGACCAACAGACAGACAACACAATGACCAACAGACAGACAACACAATGACCAAAAGACAGACAACACAATGACCAACAGACAGACAACACAATGACCAACAGACAGACAACACAATGACCAAAAGACAGACAACACAATGACCAACAGACAGACAACACAATGACCAACAGACAGACAACACAATGACCAACAGACAGACAACACAATGACCAACAGACAGACAACACAATGACCAAAAGACAGACAACACAATGACCAAAAGACAGACAACACAATGACCAAAAGACAGACAACACAATGACCAACAGACAGACAACACAATGACCAAAAGACAGACAACACAATGACCAACAGACAGACAACACAATGACCAACAGACAGACAACACAATGACCAACAGACAGACAACACAATGACCAAAAGACAGACAACACAATGACCAAAAGACAGACAACACAATGACCAAAAGACAGACAACACAATGACCAAAAGACAGACAACACAATGACCAAAAGACAGACAACACAATGACCAACAGACATACAACACAATGACCAAAAAACAGACAACACAATGACCAAAAGACAGACAACACAATGACCAACAGACAGACAACACAATGACCAACAGACAGACAACACAATGACCAACAGACAGACAACACAATGACCAACAGACAGACAACACAATGACCAACAGACAGACAACACAATGACCAAAAGACAGACAACACAATGACCAACAGACAGACAACACAATGACCAACAGACAGACAACACAATGACCAACAGACAGACAACACAATGACCAACAGACAGACAACACAATGACCAAAAGACAGACAACACAATGACCAAAAGACAGACAACACAATGACCAAAAGACAGACAACACAATGACCAACAGACAGACAACACAATGACCAAAAGACAGACAACACAATGACCAACAGACAGACAACACAATGACCAACAGACAGACAACACAACGACCAACAGACAGACAACACAATGACCAAAAGACAGACAACACAATGACCAAAAGACAGACAACACAATGACCAAAAGACAGACAACACAATGACCAAAAGACAGACAACACAATGACCAAAAGACAGACAACACAATGACCAAAAGACAGACAACACAATGACCAACAGACAGACAACACAATGACCAAAAAACAGACAACACAATGACCAACAGACAGACAACACAATGACCAAAAGACAGACAACACAATGACGAAAAGAAAAAAAGAGGACAGACAACACAATGTCCAAAAGAAAAAAACTAACAATTTTCTGCAAAATACACAGAAAACTAAAGATAGGGCAATACGAACCCCACTAAAAACCGGGGTGGTAAAATGGATTATCAATAAAGTGACAGGAATCAGGTCTATGGATAGTGATAACAGAGACTAGTCTTACGGACGTGTAGTGGCGTACCCGTTCCTGTTATTAGTATGTAATAATTGTGTCTGTAATATCATGTAGTTGTGTACGTTTTGTTATAAATATTTTGAAATATCTTTAGCAGTCACGGCATTGGCGCTTTTGATGCCTAAATAGGGTCCATATACAACAAAATAAATGTTGAAATCGACTGAAGTCTGCTTCTCAAATGTAGTATGTATTTTTTATATTATTTGTCTAATGCATAAAACATCACCATGGTGATGGATATGTGCATGGTACATGTGCATCAATGCAAGAAATGCATTAATATAATTTCAGAAATTCCTACCAGTGTTGGAGAATACGGGCAGGTCGCCGTTCACACAAAGTAAAAATAAGTTTCCTGTCGTTTATGTTGGAAAATCACGTGCTTTGTAGTCATGACAACCTAACAGTATTTGACGGTATGCTTGTTTTCAGTTTTTGCACCGGAAGTTTGCCTTTTGTATAGTGAATATGATCTACTTCATGAGACAAACATAAAAATAAATTAAAAAGTCTTAATAAAAATAACAAGCTCTTTCTAGTTTTCTGTACGGCATTGCAGGGCCGTGTCGTGATCGTATGGTAGTTGGATTTACAACTACCTGTGCAATCAGTGCCCTATCATCACTAAAGTTGTGAGTTCGAACCCCGTTAATGGCGAGGTGCACTCGCTACAACATTATGTGATAAAGTTGGTCAGTTACTTGTGACATGTCGGTGGATTTCTCCGGTTTCCTCCACCAATAAAACTGACCGCCACGATTTAACTGAAATATTGGTGAAAGTGGCGTTAAACACCATAAACCAACATATACAGCATTGCAAGAATATAAACTATTGATATCTCTTGAGAACGACAATTTAAATGACGGAATTTACATTATATCAAGTAGAAATGGATTTGTTTGTATATGAGTAATTAATTAAAATAATATAAATAAATTGTCCTTCGTTGTTGCAGGTGAAGATAGTAACGCCAATAAAATTGGACGATATTGTGGGACAACTGTCCCGGATGACATCGTCAGCAACAAGGATGTGATTTATCTTGAGTTCAGATCAGATTACTATGAAGAGTTTGATGGTTTTAAGTTCAGTTACTATTCCGGGAAAGAAGGTACATTATATACCAATACTAAATAATCTGATATAATTACCCAGATTTCTTCTTCTTCTCTATAGATTCTATAAATGTAGTACACCGACTTGCTACATGTCGGTGCTTTTATCCGGGTACTCCAGTTTCCTCTACCAATAAAACTGACCGCCACGATATAGCTGAAATATTGTTGAAAGTGGCGTTAAGCACCATCAAACAAGCAAACAAACGTAAATATTGTAAAGAGTTACACTGATCTCGTCCATCTATCTGTGTAGGAGGGCGCACGTCTTATTTACGTTATTTGTGTTTGTTTACGTATAGTGGTGTCCAACACATATTGTGTTGTGTGTTTCTTCGTCTTGTGTACACTATGATGCCAGTTTCTCTTGATTACACTTTTTTGAATTCCCCTTCGGTATTCTCTAACGAGTTTCTCTTGATTACACTTTTTTGAATGCCCCTTCGGTATTCTCTAACATTTATTTACAGTTTCTCTTGATTACACTTTTTTGAATGCCCCTTCGGTATTCTCTAACGTTTATTTACAGTTTCTCTTGATTACACTTTTTTGGAATGCCCCTTCGGTATTCTCTAACGTTTATTTACAGTTTCTCTTGATTACACTTTTTTGGATGCCCCTTCGGTATTCTCTAACGTTTATTTACAGTTTCTCTTGATTACACTTTTTTGAATGCCCCTTCGGTATTCTCTAACGTTTATTTAGTTTCTCTTGATTACACTTATTTGAATGCCCCTTCGGTATTCTCTAACGTTTATTTACAGTTTCTCTTGATTACACTTTTTTGAATGCCCCTTTGACGACAGTGGTCAACTCAGTACTAAAATTTATGATAAGCGGGACGACTTCAATTTTAAAATCATAAATTTTCCAAACATGTGCAGCAATATACCAGCTTCTCCTGCATATGGTGTTTACATCTCGCAATTGATTCGCTATGCAAGGGCCAGTAGCAATTATTCTGATTTCCTGAAACGTCATCTTCATCTGAGAAACAGGCTACTGGACCAGGGCTATATAAAGATTCGCCTTATTCGATCCCTTAAAAAGTTTATATTCCGATACCAATATCTTGTCGAAATATATTCCGTCTCTGCAGAAAAAATTATGAGCGATGCATTTTCATATAGTGAAAATGTATAAAGATAAGAAGTCAAAAATGTCAAGAATTGTTTTGTCAATGTGTGACGTAAAAATATTTTTGACATTTACGTCACCGAATATGGTACTGCTTTGACAACTATTTTACCTATTTTGTTCCTGTATTTAAATACTGTTACAGTGACAGCCGGAACCTTTGAACCGTAATGAGAGCGGGAGGTTTGGCGCCTTAAAATCTGATTCAACCCACCATTTCTTTAGAAATGCCTGTACCAAGTCAGGGTCATCACGGGGGGGGGGGGGGGGGGGGATTGTCTATATTCGGAAAAAGACAAGACGAAACAACGATTAGTTTACCGTCGTATAAAAAGATATGTACTTTTTTTGTCTCGGTCAGTGGAAAATCCCGAACGATGAGCACACGTTAGTGTTTACATTAACCACAAGTAGTAGAAAACACAGTCAGAGGAGGTTATAACCAGAATGGTGAAATTCATATTGTTATAACATTGAGCTAGAAAGGTTTGAAGATACCAAATGAGTAATCAGAACCCGTAAATCTAAGATACCAAAGGAGTAATCAGAACCCGTAAATCTAAGATACCAAAGGAGTAATCAGAACCCGTAAATCTAAGATACCAAAGAGTAATCAGAACCCGTAAATCTAAGATACCAAAGGAGTAATAAAAACCCGTAAATCTAAGATACCAAAGGACTAATCAGAACCCGTAAATCTAAGATACCAAAGGAGTAATCAGAACCCGTAAATCTAAGATACCAAAGGAGTAATCAGAACCCGTAAATCTAAGATACCAAAGGAGTAATCAGAACCCGTAAATCTAAGATACCAAAGGAGTAATCAGAACCCGTAAATCTAAGATACCAAAGGAGTAATCAGAACCCGTAAATCTTAGATACCAAAGGAATAATCAGAACCCGTTAATCAAAGAAGGACGGACAGTACAATGACCAAATGAAAAATTACAAACAATGATATATAAAACACTACACAGAAAACTAAGGATTGAGCAAAACGAACCTCACTAAAAACCGATGGTGAGCTCAGAGACCCCGAAGTGTAGACAGTTTTGGTTCCACTAGTGGCACCCGTCGTTTTACTGTTAAACGATAGGAACATCATCTGATCTGGACATCTTGTTGGACATCAGTATACGTAAATAACTACAAATAACATAAATAAAACATGAACACCTACTAAATACTCCAGGATACATAGCATAAATAAAACATGAACACCTACTAAATACTCCATGATAAATAACATAAATAAAACATGAACACCTACTAAATACTCCATGATAAATAACATAAAAAAAACATGAACTTCTACTAAATACTCCAGGATAAATAACATAAATAAAACATGAACACCTACTAAATACTCCATGATAAATAACATAAATAAAACATGAACACCTACTAAATACTCCAGGATAAATAACATAAATAAAACATGAAAATCTACTAAATACTCCAGGATAAATAACATAAATAAAACATGAACACCTACTAAATACTCCAGGATAAATAACATAAATAAAACATGAACATCTACTAAATACCCCAGGATAAATAACATAAATAAAACATGAACACCTACTAAATACACCAGGATAAATAACATAAATAAAACATGAACATCTACTAAATACTCCAGGATAAATAACATAAATAAAACATGAACATCTACTAAATACTCCAGGATAAATAACATAAATAAAACATGAACATCTACTAAATACTCCAGGATAAATAACATAAATAAAACATGAACACCTACTAAATACTCCAGGATAAATAACATAAATAAAACATGAACACCTACCAAATACACCAGGATAAATAACATAAATAAAACATGAACATCTACTAAATACTCCAGGATAAATAACATAAATAAAACATGAACACCTACTAAATACTCCAGGATAAATAACATAAATAAAACATGAACACCTACCAAATACACCAGGATAAATAACATAAATAAAACATGAACATCTACTAAATACTCCAGGATAAATAACATAAATAAAACATGAACATCTACTAAATACTCCAGGATAAATAACATAAATAAAACATGAACACCTACTAAATAAAATATGAACACCTACTAAATAAAACATGAACACATACTAAATAAAATATGAACACCTACTAAATACTTCAGGATAAAAAACATAAATAAAACATGAACATCTACTAAATACTCCAGGATAAATAACATAAATAAAACATGAACATCTACTAAATACTCCAGGATAAATAACATAAATAAAACATGAACACCTACTAAATAAAATATGAACACCTACTAAATAAAACATGAACACATACTAAATAAAATATGAACACCTACTAAATACTTCAGGATAAAAAACATAAATAAAACATGAACATCTACTAAATACTCCAGGATAAATAACATAAATAAAACATGAACATCTACTAAATACTCCAGGATAAATAACATAAATAAAACATGAACACCTACTAAATAAAACATGAACACCTACTAAATAAAACATGAACACATACTAAATAAAACATGAACATCTACTAAATAAACATGAACACCTACTAAATAAAACATGAACACCTACTAAATAAACATGAACACCTACTAAATAAACATGAACACCTACTAAATAAACATGAACACCTACTAAATAAACATGAACACCTACTAAATAAAACATGAACACCTACTAAATACTCCAGGATAAATAACATAAATAAAACATGAACACCTACTAAATAAAACATGAACACCTACTAAATAAAACATGAACACATACTAAATAAAACATGAACACCTACTAAATAAACACGAACACCTACTAAATAAACATGAACACCTACTAAATAAAACATGAACACCTACTAAATAAACCATGAACACCTACTAAATAAACCATGAACACCTACTAAATAAAACATGAACACCTACTAAATAAACATGAACACCTACTAAATAAACCATGAACACCTACTAAATAAAACATGAACACCTACTAAATACCCCCAGGATAAATACCCATTTAGTATTAAAAACCAACCAGTTACAAGAATTGCTACATTACAATCTAGGGGTCGTCGTGGTCGTGATCGCATGGTAGTTGGATTTAATCCGATTTATGCCAACCCATGCAATCAGTGTTTATCACCACTGACGTTGTGAGTTCGAAAGTTTGTCAGTGACTTGCGGCAGGTGGTTTTCTCCGGGTTCTTCGGTTTCATTCACCAATAAAACTGACCGTCACGATATAACTGATATATTGTTGAAAGTGGCGTTAAACACCATAGCCTTAACCCTGCATTACAATATAATAATATTGCTCGTGGAACAATCAATATAACATTGTTGAAGGCATACAACACAACACAATGTAAATAAACAATTAAAATTAAAGGTTTATTAGAGAGAACAATAGCAAATAAACATAAATAATTCATTATATACTACAAATCAATAAGAACAAAAGTTTTATGCAAAGGTCGGGTCCACTTTCCTCAGTGAACAAACGGACAGCGAATTCTACAAGTCTTTCAGATGACATTATTGCTATTTTAATAATGGAACACCCCTTTATTGTACAACAATCAAATATGTTTCTAAATATGAATAATTTTGGCAGAAATACAAATAGTATTTAATAGAAATATCATTGACGTCACAAGACACGTTTCTGGAATGCTCAAGGTCAAAAGTTTGAACAATTGTATACGGTAATTTAAAGGTCTTCTGGCGTTAAAACACAAACAGATTCAAGGTAAATTTTCGTGTCATTTGAAATTCAGTGACATGATAATGTTATTGAACACATTGAATATATAATAATAAAAAAAACGTAGATATCAAATATAGTGCACACGATGCCCTTCTAGAATAACCTTCATCAGGTTCGCTCAAGGTCAAACAACTGGAAAACCAAGTAATCTACGAGTATTCGGGAGCAAAAAACCCAAAGGGCCTAAAAATGATATCCATAA
This sequence comes from Bathymodiolus brooksi, assembly GCA_963680875.1. NCBI lineage: Eukaryota > Metazoa > Mollusca > Bivalvia > Mytilida > Modiolidae > Bathymodiolus > Bathymodiolus brooksi. Next base: position 11,933,899 of record OY804582.1, read on the forward strand.
TCGGATTGATTGATTGATTGATTGATGCTTAACGCTAACTTTAGCAACATTTCAGCTATATCGTGGCATGAACAATTTTTTTTATCAAACTTAATCTTCCATAATCGGCTATATATAGAATAATCTTGATGAAATTTATCAGAAGCAAATTACTCCGTGTTTTTTATTTTATTTCTTAATTATTTTCAGACGCATTAAAGACAAGTAATGATGATAATCATAAATCATCACCCACTCTGACTACTCTGATAGTTGGTGGAATGATGGGTGGCCTTGTTTTGATAACAGGAATCGTTGTCACTGTTTGTGTTTGTTTTTCCTCGAGACGATGTTTGTGTCGACAGGGCAGTCGTACTGTCAACTCAAATTCTTCCGCAGAAAGGGGAGGTAATCAGACAACCCATACCAGAAGACATTTCGTAAGAAGGACAGATAGAGTTAGCCATGGCTTAAGTCCTCCTAGTTCATCTCTACCTCCAGTAGAGGGACCTGCAACTGATTTTCCGTTCCAAGTTATCTTACCGAGATACACCGAGCCGGCGGCACCTCCGCCATATAATAGACATGAGGTTATTGAACTTCAGCGACTTCCGTCCTCCCCTCCTCCTCCGTATTCATCTAATGACCCTAATCCGTTGTTTGTAAGCTTAGGAGACATAAATGTTCCTTCCATACCAGGAGAAGCAACGCATAGATTTTGAATCATTTTAGATGTTGATATGTGGAATTATTGATTTGAAATATTTTTATGCGAGTTTAGGAGAAAATGGTGCTTGTGATTGTCCTCAATAAGATGGATATATTTTGTGTGCAATAGTTATTCTAGTTCAGTGATAACTGTTTGTTTCTATTTGGGAGAAGATTACCCTACAGTATGGACATCCGATTATACTGAAATACAAAACTAGGTTGTACAGTGCTGGTCTTAGTACAACACGATAATAATAGTTAACTGCTCGGTTGCCATTTATTTGAGTGATGGCAGGTCAACATGTTATACATTAGGGTGTATGATATAATAATAGTTAACTGCTCGGTTGCCATTTATTTGAGTGATGGCAGGTCAACATGTTATACATTAGGGTGTATGATATAATAAAAGTCGTCAATGCAGCGAAAGGAATACGAGTGTTAGTTGTAGTTTGAAAACGACCAGTTTAAAATATTTCTGTATAGTTTTTATGTGTTTAATAATTTTCTTCCGCAGGTTATCATATATTACGATATTTTTGCACTCATTAGCAAATTTAACTACCAAGAATGCAGAGATATCATAATCTACGATAACTACTGAGAGTGAATGGAGAAATATCGTAATATACAATAACTACTGAGAGTGGATGGAGAAATATCGTAATATACAATAACTACTGAGAGTGGATGGAGAAATATCGTAATATACAATAACTACTGAGAGTGGATGGAGAAATATCGTAATATACAATAACTACTGAGAGTGGATGGAGAAATATCGTAATATACAATAACTAATGAGAGTGGATGAATAAATATCGTAATATACAATAACTACTGAGAGTGGATGGGGAAATATCGTAATATACAATAACTAATGAGAGCGGATGAATAAATATCGTAATATACAATAACTACTGAGAGTGGATGGAGAAATATCGTAATATACGATAACTACTGAGAGTGGATGAATAAATATCGTAATATACAATAACTACTGAGAGTGGATGGAGAAATATCGTAATATACAATAACTAATGAGAGTGGATGGAGAAATATCGTAATATACGATAACTACTGAGAGTGGATGGAGAAATATCGTAATCGACGATAACTACTGAAAGTGGATGTGAAAATATCGTGAAATATGATGATAACTACTTAGAGTGGAAAAAAATGTCTAGTATAAAAATAACTAATACCTATAGAAATCAGGTATTTCATGTTATTTTTACAATGATCATTTGATTGTATGTGGCATACCAAGTGCTTTGACATTATAAATCCGTGGTTTGTGTTTAAACACACACGGACTACCATGATTTGATTGCGTCACTCATTGGATATGACATTTATACATTTCAGCTATGCCAGGTTTTTTTGCTTTTTTTGCATCATGGGTCTTTGAGTTTTGCTTAAATATAACACCACGCATATTGAAAGAATATATATTTTATTTGATGTTTTCATATTCAAACAACATTGTTTTCATGTTTACCATTCTGACTGTTTTATATCAAACAGCCTTGTTTTCTCGTGTTTACAAATCTGACTGTTTTATATCAAGCAGCCTTGTTTTATCGTGTTTACAAATCTGACTGCTTTATATCAAGCAGCCTTGTTTTCTCGTGTTTAGAAATCTGACTGCTTTATATCAAGCAGCCTTGTTTTCTCATGTTTACAAATCTGACTGTTTTATATCAAGCAGCCTTGTTTTCTCGTGGTTACAAATCTGACTGTTTAATATCAAGCAGCCTTGTTTTCTCGTGTTTACAAATCTGACTGCTTTATATCAAGCAGCCTTGTTTTCTCATAATTACAAATCTGACTGTTTTATATCAAGCAGTCGTGTTTACAAATCTGACTGTTTTATATCAAGCAGCCTTGTTTTCTCATGTTTACAAATCTGACTTGTTTTATGTCAAGCAGCCTTGTTTTCTCATGTTTACAAATCTGACTGTTTTATATCAAGCAGCCTTGTTTTCTCACGTTTACAAAGCTGACTGTTTTATATCAAGCAGCCTTGTTTTCTCATGTTTACAAATCTGACTGTTTTATATCAAGCAGCCTTGTTTTCTCATGTTTACAAATCTGACTGTTTTATATCAAGCAGCCTTGTTTTCTCATGTTTACAAATCTGACTGTTTTATAACAAGCAGCCTTGTTTTCTCATGTTTACAAATCTGACTCATTGATATCAAATAGCCATGTTTCTCCTGTTTACAACTATTTCATATGAAACAGCGTATTGTACGTGTCTATATGTATTACAGTTATATATCAAGCATCCATGTTTCTCGTGTTAACAAATCTGATTTCATATCAAACATCATTGTTTCTCATGTCACGCTTTGGTTCTCAAGTTTTCAAATTTGACTGTTTTAAACAGCGTTGTTTCTCATGTTTACAAATATCACTCGGTGGTGTAATATATAAAATAAGAAGAATTATTTACAAATCAAAACAAGATTTACATTCTGTCATTGATTGACAAGTTTCTTTATTTTTTGTTTACAAATGTAGTTTAATCAAGGAAATAGTTCATACTATGTGTCCTTTACAGTTTTTATTTTGTGATGTTTCATCAAAATAGTTTTAGCCTCTCGAATTTATTTTGTGCGCAATTTCCTTTTCATGATTTGATAAGTAAAAAAGATAAGGTATTTTAACCATCTTAAAGTCCATCGCACTTGTTGGGCGAGGGATTTTAACGCTTTCCATTTTCGGTTTGGAGAAAGTTTTTTGTAATGAAAAGCAGGCCTATCTTTCTGTCAAAGTGCGATTACATATTTTTTTGATGTATCATTATCGTATATAATGAATTCTAGCAGATACATGTATAGTAGAAAGAATGTATTGACACCATACAGATACAGTAAATATGTATAGTAGAAAGAATGTATTGACACCATACAATTTTTATAGACTCATTTTGTTGAAGTTGGTGTCATCAGTAATATATTTGGTTGAGGTAGGTGTCATCAGTAATATTTTGTTAAGGTTGATGTCATCAGTAATATTTTGTTAAGGTTGGTGTCATCAGTAATATTTTGTTAAGGTTGGTGTCATCAGTAATATTTTGTTAAGGCTGGTGTCATCAGTAATATTTTGTTGTGCTATATTTAACACATATCTTATGCAGTCAACACCGCTGGCCGGTCTTGTTTGAATCGCTATATGGTAATTTGTATAGCAACAGTGTGTATCTTTTATAAAGAATAAATAAATCACTAGAATTTATCTTAAGTAGTTGTTTTATTTTGTTTCGGGTATGTTTTCATTGTACCACACCAGGAATAAGATCCAGAGTAGAACAGATTGGGAGTGGAATATCACAAACAGAAGTGACACTTTTTAATAAGATCTAGAGTAGAACAGATTGGGAGTGGAATATCACAAACAGAAGTGACACTTTTTAATAATATCTAGAGTAGAATAGATTGGGAGTGGAATATCACAAACAGAAGTGACCCTTTTTAATAACATCTAGAGTAGAACAGATTGGGAGTGGAATATCACAAACAGAAGTGACACTTTTTAATAAGATCTAGAGTAGAACAGATTGGGAGTGGAATATCACAAACAGAAGTGACACTTTTTAATAAGATCCAGAGTAGAACAGATTGGGAGTGGAATATCACAAACAGAAGTGACACTTTTTAATAAGAATCAGAGTAGAACAGATTGGGAGTGGAATATCACAAACAGAAGTGTCACTTTTTAATAAGATCCAGAGTAGAACAGATTGGGAGTGGAATATCACAAACAGAAGTGACATTTTTTAATAAGATCTAGAGTAGAACAGATTGGGAGTGGAATATCACAAACAGAAGTGACACTTTTTAATAAGATCCAGAGTAGAATAGATTGGGAGTGGAATATCACAAACAGAAGTAACACTTTTTAATAAGATCTAGAGTAGAACAGATTGGGAGTGGAATATCACAAACAGAAGTGACACTTTTTAATAAGATCTAGAGTAGAACAGATTGGGAGTGGAATATCACAAACAGAAGTGACACTTTTTAATAAGATCTAGAGTAGAACAGATTGGGAGTGGAATATCACAAACAGAAGTGACACTTTTTAGTAAGATCTAGAGTAGAACAGATTGGGAGTGGAATATCACAAACAGAAGTGACACTTTTTAATAAGATCTAGAGTAGAACAGATTGGGAGTGGAATATCACAAACAGAAGTGACACTTTTTAATAAGATCTAGAGTAGAACAGATTGGGAGTGGAATATCACAAACAGAAGTGACACTTTTTAATAAGATCTAGAGTAGAACTGATTGGGAGTGGAATATCACAAACAGAAGTGACACTTTTTAATAAGATCTAGAGTAGAACAAATTGGGAGTGGAATATCACAAACAGAAGTGACACTTTTTAATAAGATCTAGAGTAGAACAGATTGGGAGTGGAATATCACAAACAGAAGTGACACTTTTTAATAAGATCTAGAGTAGAACAGATTGGGAGTGGAATATCACAAACAGAAGTGACACTTTTTAGTAAGATCTAGAGTAGAACAGATTGGGAGTGGAATATCACAAACAGAAGTGACACTTTTTAATAAGATCTAGAGTAGAACAGATTGGGAGTGGAATATCACAAACAGAAGTGACACTTTTTAATAAGATCTAGAGTAGAACAGATTGGGAGTGGAATATCACAAACAGAAGTGACACTTTTTAGTAAGATCTAGAGTAGAACAGATTGGGAGTGGAATATCACAAACAGAAGTGACACTTTTTAATAAGATCTAGAGTAGAACAGATTGGGAGTGGAATATCACAAACAGAAGTGACACTTTTTAATAAGATCTAGAGTAGAACAGATTGGGAGTGGAATATCACAAACAGAAGTGACACTTTTTAATAAGATCTAGAGTAGAACTGATTGGGAGTGGAATATCACAAACAGAAGTGACACTTTTTAATAAGATCTAGAGTAGAACAAATTGGGAGTGGAATATCACAAACAGAAGTGACACTTTTTAATAAGATCTAGAGTAGAACAGATTGGGAGTGGAATATCACAAACAGAAGTGACACTTTTTAATAAGATCTAGAGTAGAACAGATTGGGAGTGGAATATCACAAACAGAAGTGACACTTTTTAGTAAGATCTAGAGTAGAACAGATTGGGAGTGGAATATCACAAACAGAAGTGACACTTTTTAATAAGATCTAGAGTAGAACAGATTGGGAGTGGAATATCACAAACAGAAGTAACACTTTTTAATAAGATCTAGAGTAGAACAGATTGGGAGTGGAATATCACAAACAGAAGTGACACTTTTTAATAAGATCTAGAGTAGAACAGATTGGGAGTGGAATATCACAAACAGAATGACACTTTTTAGTAAGATCTAGAGTAGAACAGATTGGGAGTGGAATATCACAAACAGAAGTGACACTTTTTAATAAGATCTAGAGTAGAACAGATTGGGAGTGGAATATCACAAACAGAAGTGACACTTTTTAATAAGATCTAGAGTAGAACAGATTGGGAGTGGAATATCACAAACAGAAGTGACACTTTTTAGTAAGATCTAGAGTAGAACAGATTGGGAGTGGAATATCACAAACAGAAGTGACACTTTTTAATAAGATCTAGAGTAGAACAGATTGGGAGTGGAATATCACAAACAGAAGTGACACTTTTTAATAAGATCTAGAGTAGAACAGATTGGGAGTGGAATATCACAAACAGAAGTGACACTTTTTAGTAAGATCTAGAGTAGAACAGATTGGGAGTGGAATATCACAAACAGAAGTGACACTTTTTAATAAGATCTAGAGTAGAACAGATTGGGAGTGGAATATCACAAACAGAAGTGACACTTTTTAATAAGATCTAGAGTAGAACAGATTGGGAGTGGAATATCACAAACAGAAGTGACACTTTTTAATAAGATCTAGAGTAGAACAGATTGGGAGTGGAATATCACAAACAGAAGTGACACTTTTTAATAAGATCTAGAGTAGAACAGATTGGGAGTGGAATATCACAAACAGAAGTGACACTTTTTAATAAGATCTAGAGTAGAACAGATTGGGAGTGGAATATCACAAACAGAAGTGACACTTTTTAATAAGATCTAGAGTAGAACAGATTGAGAGTGGAATATCACAAACAGAAGTGACACTTTTTAATAAGATCTAGAGTAGAACAGATTGGGAGTGGAATATCACAAACAGAAGTGACACTTTTTAATAAGATCTAGAGTAGAACAGATTGGGAGTGGAATATCACAAACAGAAGTAACACTTTTTAATAAGATCTAGAGTAGAACAGATTGAGAGTGGAATATCACAAACAGAAGTGACACTTTTTAATAAGATCTAGAGTAGAACATTGGGAGTGGAATATCACAAACAGAAGTGACACTTTTTAATAAGATCTAGAGTAGAACAGATTGGGAGTGGAATATCACAAACAGAAGTGACACTTTTTCCTTATACTACTGTGGGGCCGTCGTGGTCGTATGGTGGTTGGATTTACAACAACCTATGCAACCAGTGCATATTACCACTAACGTTGTGAGTTCGAATTCCGCACAGGCGATGTGTACTCGATACAACATTATGTGATAAAGTTTGTCCGTGACTTGTGGCAGGTCGGTGGTTTTCTCCGGGTACTACAGTTTCCTCCATCAATAAAATTGACCGCCTCGATAGAACTGAATTATTGTTGAAAGTGGTGTTACACATCATAACTCTAACCCCTTATATTACTGCTATTGATTAATTTGAGTGTTGGTTGATTAACGTCAAGAGGCACATATGGCATGCGTATTCAATACAAGAACAAGTTCAACAATATATAAAAAAATACAGAAATAAAGGAGGAATTGGTTGATTGATTGATTGGTGTTTCACGTCCAGCGAGCAATTTTTCAGCTATATTCAGGACGCCACGGGACTCGAAACAATGAAAGGTGATGGGTAGGGACGGATAATTTTGCCAGTCCAACAGGTCTCTTATGGACCACTCATCAGGAGCATAATATGAGCTGTTACACTGGGTTCTTTAACGTGCGGAGAGGGTGGCAATCTCTCAACACGGGGCCTCGGTTTTATTTACGTCTCATCCGCAGGACGGGTTGGTTGTGAATTTATACATCCCGCACAACCGACGGACGCCCCTTCAAGCCGAAGAAGCTCTCGGTCCCATTTCTATACCCCGGGGTTCCCACAGGGTTTGAATTGGACAATCGGACTACTACTATTCACTGTTATTGGGAAAGTATAAAGAGGTGGAATGGAGGAAAAATAAAATGTTTACATTTTGCATCGGCTACAATGTTCCTGCTCTTTATCGAAATATATAAATTAAAGTGGTATTTACGTGCAAAGGATTCAGCACTTTTAAAACCTAAGAAGATTTATGCTCAACGTGAGCTGTATTTCAATTACATTAATGACGAAAGCCAGAATACAAACAATAAATCAAAAGTTTGCACTGGGATGAGCCTAGAGACAGGCGTATCGATTACCATAAGTAACTAGAGGTTCTAAAATACTTGTATCGCCCTAACTTGATTTATTTTGGCAATGCCAAACATATCTTAAACTCATCGCCTGTGTTCTACTTCTGTCAAAATATAATTCCATTGCAAAACTCCAAATATATCAAAACAACTCATTAATATAAAAGAAAAAGAAATGAAGATATCAAAGAAGCAATGAAAAGCCTTGAAACAGGACAATTAACGACCAGTTCTATCAAGATACTCCTCATTACCTCATTAGGAGTTCTTACAGGTGGATAGGTGCAAAATGGATCGGCCAAGGGTGGAAATATGAAAATGACACATGAGAAATTATTTTATCAGAGTCGGAACATTTTGCCTTGAAATGGGGCATTAAACGACCAGTCCTAACAAGATACTCCTCCTTACCTCATTAGGAGTTCTTGTAGGTGGATAGGTGCAAAATGGAAAATGACAGCAAGAAAATAAATTTATATTATATATAGGATCGGGACAATTTACCTCGTAACGGGTCAATCAACGATCACTCCTAAACAAGATATTTCTCATTAGGAACAACTGCAATATTTTTTTTCCCGAGAAAGCAACGTGTTAGTCTCCATACACTAATTTTGTTCCATCCCAGTAGTCCGAGATTCCTCTGTCGTTTAACGGCATTGATAATCTTGCTGTAGCCGTTCAACGACAGAGGGTGATACATACGGAAACCATCAAATTTGCCTCACAGCCATAGTATCGGCACATTTCCACGTTTCGTGGCTATCGGATTTTATTTTCTATCATAAACCTTATATAAATCGCTTCACCAATCATTTTTCTATTCATTCATAACCATCTTACCCTCAGAAAGTGGTGTTACACTCCATTACAGCACGATTTTGCCTTAGATCCTATTATTCCGCCATTTGACTTCCATTTTCGAATCTACACACGTGATCTCGCGATACTAACTGAATGATGACAGCAACGCATTGCATGATGGGAGCTAATTAATGCAGCGTGCCAAATTATTTGGAGCATTATTTGCATACGTAAACAACATTCAAATCACATGGAAGACGATACATTTAAGCGTATTCTGCAGGACAAACAGTCCATCTACAGATCAAAGAAGAGCAGAAGGAAATTATACAGAATGTGTTGGAAAGAAAAGATTCAATGGCAGAGTGTTACCAACGGGCTTCGGAAAGAGCATGTGTTACGTTCCCCCTTTTTGTTTTTGGACAAGGTACTACATTTTTTTTTTCTTATGGTTATCTGTAATTCACTAAATTTGCTGTTAAAATCATTACCAATCAATATAATCAACTGTATTAAATTTTATGTTAATTGTTCTGCCTTAACAGGCGCCTATGATTGGCAATAACAATATTTGTTTGTTTGTTTATATGCAAATTATCTCCCATGATACATTGCGGTAATCGTAGTTTTCTCGTAGTCACGTGACAAATGTTTGAAAAATGGAAGACAAATGTCGAAATCATAGGTTCTAAGGCAAAATCGTGCTGTAATGGAGTGTAACACCACTTTCTGAGGGTAAGATGTTTATGAATGAATAGAAAAATGATTGGTGAAGCGATTTATATAAGGTTTATGATAGAAAATAAAATCCGATAGCCACGAAGCGTGGAAATGTGCTGACCCAGAGTTGGAGAAGCAAATCCGCTGTTTTCCGTATATATCACCCTCTGTCGTTGAACGGCTACAGCAAGATTATCAATGCCGTTAAACGACAGAGGAATCTCGGACTACATCCCAGGGGCAAGTCCGACTGTGCATTTAATTTGTCACGCACCTTCAGTGACCCCCCACCCCCCCCTTTCCATTCTGAGGCCGCCGTTTCCCTAATGACAACAGAAACATACATATAATATATGCCCATCTTATCGTCTTCCGTGCTTTATTGTTGAACATTAATTCCCATCATAGATATAACTGTTAAATCCGCAGCTCACTTGAGGTTTCAATGAACAATCAATCTACGTTTAACAGAGAACTGTGACTTTATTAAAATCTTGTTCTTTATACTTTTTAAATTTGTTTGTCTGTCACGTCATTCAGTTCTAGATGAAAGTAGTGTGGCCTTCCCAGAAACAGGAGGCACACGTTGTCGGACAGATTTGTGTATATTTTACTCCCGCGGAGCCACTGAACGTTTCTTTCATAAGAACAGTGGAGAAAATTATGTCCTGTTCCTTAACATAAGTATTCCCATAGGACAACAATTTGTAGGTGGTGACAAACAATCAATGCCAAGAAATCTTAACCTATTAGGCCTAACCTAAATAAAGGTAATAACAAAATTACCGAACTCCGAACAATCTTACAAAGGGAAAGTCAAAACTCATAATTATATAAACAGACAAAAAAAAAATGAATGACGTGACTTTGACAATTTAAAAAAAGTATAAACGCAGCTTGTGTTACGTTTCAGCAGCAGATAAAAGTGAAGAAATGAGAACATATAAATTATTTAAAAATGTTTTCTGCTTTGAAAAATATCTCTATGTACTTAACGATAATGTAAAAGATAGAGTGAGCTTCACAAGGTTCCGAACAAGTACTCGTAAACTCCAAATAGAAGTACATGTAGGCAGATATACTGTCCCGAAAACTCCTATTACTGAAAGAATATGTAGGAATTGTAGCAGCAACTCAATTGAGGATGAACAACATTTCCTCCTATTTTGCCAAAAGTATGAAGCTCATTTCATTTGGCTCCTGAGTAATGAAGATCCTAATATTTGTAAAAATATTGCAAAGTACATACATCTATGTTCAACAGTTAGAGACTAAATACAATTTATAATATATATATATATATATATATATATACGTCTGAAATTAAACCAAACAGTGTTAGAATTAGATTTTAGAGCTGTCGAATTTTTGTTCTTCCCTCGACGGGATTTGAACCCACAACATTGATACACTGCAGCACCATTCGCTTAGCCTTACGTCCAGCGCCCTAGACCACTCGACCACATCCACTCCCTAAAAAAAGGAGCTTCAATAATAGTAGTGTTACCTTTTCTTGTAAGGCAAATCTAGGGATAGACGTAAGACATGTGTATAAGCGTGTGTAGATGGTACATATATACTTAATATTATAATTTGACAGCAATCTAACTCAGCAATTTTTAATATATTGTATAGGATAATGAAGAATTCATTATACAGTCACAGGAAATAAAGTATATTATACAAACGTCTAGAAGCAAGTGACAACCATACAATATTTATCCTGCAATGACAGCATTTACCGACCAATATAGCCTGCCCAATATTTTTTTTGATATTGGTCAGTTATAAATAGAACATAAAGCAAACTCATCGGGGCACATCGGGGATATTGCTTTCAAATACATACACAAAATTATTTCAAATACTTTTATCATCGTCCAGTAAACGTTTATTTACGATTTAAAATTGCAGGATAAATACAATACATGTGCACTGTCGAAGCATATAGGTAAATATGTGTATTCGGCGCGAAACGGGGGAAAAGGCTCGGCGAAGCCTCCCCGTTTCTAAGCCTCATACACATATTACCTATATGCTTCGACAGTGCACACGTATTGTATATATCTGTCCCACTGGATCTCAAAGTTACTAAGGATACTAGGTTAATACTAAATATTATATACGTCTGAAAATTAATATATATATATATATATATATATATATACGTCTGAAAATTAAACCAAACAGTGTTAGAATTCGATTTTATAGCTGTCAAATTTTTGTTCTTCCCTCGACGGGATTTGAACTCACACCATTGATACACTGCAGCACCGTTCGCTTAGCCTTACGTCCAGCGCCCTAGACCACTCGACCACATCCACTCCCTATATATTATATATATATATAATAATTTACTTTTCATATTTATATTAATAATGTGTTGAGTGCTGCAATTCCTTTCATAAATCATACATGTGTAACGTTCTGTTTTATTGTTATATAAAATAGTCCGGTTGCCTCCCTTTGACCATAACTACAAGTATTTTATGATGAATTGTGCGTATTGTTTTTCGTACTTTAATAATTATGCTCTTATATTTACTTCTCTTTGTATTCTCATTTTTCCACTGTTTTGGTACTTTTCTGTTATTTAGAGACTGGTTAAATATTGTACATAATAGATTTACAATAGTTTCAGACAATTCCTTTAATAATCTTGGATGTATCAGGCCCTGGAGATTTATCCGTTTTTAGTGTTTGCAGAAATTTGAGTACCATATTTTCTGTGACTGTTAGTGCTGGCATATCATGTTGAACCATTATATCATTTGGAATTGGTACATCCCCTTCTGGTTTCTTCGTAAAAACACTTGAAAAATATTCAGACTATATATTTGCGCTTTCCTTGTTGTCTTCCGTTTTTATAGCTTTGTGTTATTGGTTTTATCAGTTTCTCTTACGCTGTTGTTGGCACCACTCTTTAATCTAATAGCTTTAGTGATTGAGTAGTAAGGACACTGTTGTTGGCACCACTCTTTAATCTATTAGCTTTAGTGATTGAGTAGTAAGGACACTCTGTTGTTGGCACCACTCTTTAATCTAATAGCTTTAGTGATTGAGTAGTAAGGACACTCTGTTGTTGGCACCACTCTTTAATCTAATAGCTTTAGTGATTGAGTAGTAAGGACACTCTGTTGTTGGCACCACTCTTTAATCTAATAGCTTTAGTGATTGAGTAGTAAGGACACTGTTGTTGGCACCACTCTTTAATCTAATAGCTTTAGTGATTGAGTAGTAAGGACACTGTTGTTGGCACCACTCTTTAATCTATTAGCTTTAGTGATTGAGTAGTAAGGACACTCTGTTGTTGGCACCACTCTTTAATCTATTAGCTTTAGTGATTGAGTAGTAAGGACACTGTTGTTGGCGCCACTCTTTAATCTATTAGCTTTAGTGATTGAGTAGTAAGGACACTGTTGTTGGCACCACTCTTTAATCTATTAGCTTTAGTGATTGAGTAGTAAGGACACTGTTGTTGGCACCACTCTTTAATCTATTAGCTTTAGTGATTGAGTAGTAAGGACACTCTGTTGTTGGCACCACTCTTTAATCTATTAGCTTTAGTGATTGAGTAGTAAGGACACTGTTGTTGGCACCACTCTTTAATCTATTAGCTTTAGTGATTGAGTAGTAAGGACACTCTGTTGTTGGCACCACTCTTTAATCTATTAGCTTTAGTGATTCAGTAGTAAGGACACTGTTGTTGGCACCACTCTTTAATCTAATAGCTTTAGTGATTGAGTAGTAAAGACACTGTTGTTGGCACCACTCTTTAATCTAATAGCTTTAGTGATTGAGTAGTAAGGACACTGTTGTTGGCACCACTCTTTAATCTATTAGCTTTAGTGATTGAGTAGTAAGGACACTGTTGTTGGCACCACTCTTTAATCTAATAGCTTTAGTGATTGAGTAGTAAGGACACTCTGTTGTTGGCACCACTCTTTAATCTATTAGCTTTAGTGATTGAGTAGTAAGGACACTCTGTTGTTGGCACCACTCTTTAATCTATTAGCTTTAGTGATTGAGTAGTAAGGACACTGTTGTTGGCACCACTCTTTAATCTAATAGTTTTAGTGATTGAGTAGTAAGGACACTGTTGTTGGCACCACTCTTTAATCTATTAGCTTTAGTGATTGAGTAGTAAGGACACTGTTGTTGGCACCACTCTTTAATCTATTAGCTTTGTGATTGAGTAGTAAGGACACTCTGTTGTTGGCACCACTCTGTAATCTATTAGCTTTAGTGATTGAGTAGTAAGGACACTCTGTTGTTGGCACCACTCTTTAATCTATTAGCTTTAGTGATTGAGTAGTAAGGACACTCTGTTGTTGGCACCACTCTTTAATCTATTAGCTTTAGTGATTGAGTAGTAAGGACACTGTTGTTGGCACCACTCTTTAATCTATTAGCTTTAGTGATTGAGTAGTAAGGACACTCTGTTGTTGGCACCACTCTTTAATCTATTAGCTTTAGTGATTGAGTAGTAAGGACACTGTTGTTGGCACCACTCTTTAATCTATTAGCTTTAGTGATTGAGTAGTAAGGACACTCTGTTGTTGGCACCACTCTTTAATCTATTAGCTTTAGTGATTGAGTAATAAGGACACTGTTGTTGGCACCACTCTTTAATCTATTAGCTTTAGTGATTGAGTAGTAAGGACACTCTGTTGTTGGCACCACTCTTTAATCTAATAGCTTTAGTGATTGAGTAGTAAGGACACTCTGTTGTTGGCACCACTCTTTAATCTATTAGCTTTAGTGATTGAGTAGTAAGGACACACTGTTGTTGGCACCACTCTTTAATCTAATAGCTTTAGTGATTGAGTAGTAAGGACACTCTGTTGTTGGCACCACTCTTTAATCTATTAGCTTTAGTGATTGAGTAGTAAGGACACTGTTGTTGGCACCACTCTTTAATCTATTAGCTTTAGTGATTGAGTAGTAAGGACACTCTGTTGTTGGCACCACTCGTTAATCTATTAGCTTTAGTGATTGAGTAGTAAGGACACTCTGTTGTTGGCACCACTCTTTAATCTATTAGCTTTAGTGATTGAGTAGTAAGGACACTGTTGTTGGCACCACTCTTTAATCTATTAGCTTTAGTGATTGAGTAGTAAGGACACTCTGTTGTTGACACCACTCTTTAATCTATTAGCTTTAGTGATTGAGTAGTAAGGACACTGTTGTTGGCACCACTCTTTAATCTATTAGCTTTAGTGATTGAGTAGTAAGGACACTCTGTTGTTGGCACCACTCTTTAATCTATTAGCTTTAGTGATTGAGTAGTAAGGACACTGTTGTTGGCACCACTCTTTAATCTATTAGCTTTAGTGATTGAGTAGTAAGGACACTCTGTTGTTGGCACCACTCTTTAATCTATTAGCTTTAGTGATTGAGTAGTAAGGACACTCTGTTGTTGGCACCACTCTTTAATCTATTAGCTTTAGTGATTGAGTAGTAAGGACACTGTTGTTGGCACCACTCTTTAATCTAATAGCTTTAGTGATTGAATAGTAAGGACACTCTGTTGTTGGCACCACTCATTAATCTATTAGCTTTAGTGATTGAGTAGTAAGGACACTCTGTTGTTGGCACCACTCTTTAATCTATTAGCTTTAGTGATTGAGTAGTAAGGACACTCTGTTGTTGGCACCACTCTTTAATCTATTAGCTTTAGTGATTGAATAGTAAGGACACTCTGTTGTTGGCACCACTCTTTAATCTATTAGCTTTAGTGATTGAGTAGTAAGGACACTGTTGTTGGCACCACTCTTTAATCTATTAGCTTTAGTGATTGAGTAGTAAGGACACTGTTGTTGGTACCACTCTTTAATCTATTAGCTTTAGTGATTGAGTAGTAAGGACACTCTGTTGTTGGCACCACTCTTTAATCTATTAGCTTTAGTGATTGAGTAGTAAGGACACTGTTGTTGGCACCACTCTTTAATCTAATAGCTTTAGTGATTGAGTAGTAAGGACACTGTTGTTGGCACCACTCTTTAATCTAATAGCTTTAGTGATTGAGTAGTAAGGACACTGTTGTTGGCACCACTCTTTAATCTATTAGCTTTAGTGATTGAGTAGTAAGGACACTGTTGTTGGCACCACTCTTTAATCTAATAGCTTTAGTGATTGAGTAGTAAGGACACTCTGTTGTTGGCACCACTCTTTAATCTATTAGCTTTAGTGATTGAGTAGCAAGGACACTCTGTTGTTGGCACCACTCTTTAATCTATTAGCTTTAGTGATTGAGTAGTAAGGACACTGTTGTTGGCACCACTCTTTAATCTAATAGCTTTAGTGATTGAGTAGTAAGGACACTGTTGTTGGCACCACTCTTTAATCTATTAGCTTTAGTGATTGAGTAGTAAGGACACTGTTGTTGGCACCACTCTTTAATCTATTAGCTTTAGTGATTGAGTAGTAAGGACACTCTGTTGTTGGCACCACTCTTTAATCTAATAGCTTTAGTGATTGAGTAGTAAGGACACTCTGTTGTTGGCACCACTCTTTAATCTATTAGCTTTAGTGATTGAGTAGTAAGGACACTCTGTTGTTGGCACCACTCTTTAATCTATTAGCTTTAGTGATTGAGTAGTAAGGACACTGTTGTTGGCACCACTCTTTAATCTATTAGCTTTAGTGATTGAGTAGTAAGGACACTCTGTTGTTGGCACCACTCTTTAATCTATTAGCTTTAGTGATTGAGTAATAAGGATACTGTTGTTGGCACCACTCTTTAATCTATTAGCTTTAGTGATTGAGTAGTAAGGACACTCTGTTGTTGGCACCACTCTTTAATCTATTAGCTTTAGTGATTGAGTAGTAAGGACACTCTGTTGTTGGCACCACTCTTTAATCTATTAGCTTTAGTGATTGAGTAGTAAGGACACACTGTTGTTGGCACCACTCTTTAATCTAATAGCTTTAGTGATTGAGTAGTAAGGACACTCTGTTGTTGGCACCACTCTTTAATCTATTAGCTTTAGTGATTGAGTAGTAAGGACACTGTTGTTGGCACCACTCTTTAATCTATTAGCTTTAGTAATTGAGTAGTAAGGACACTCTGTTGTTGGCACCACTCTTTAATCTAATAGCTTTAGTGATTGAGTAGTAAGGACACTCTGTTGTTGGCACCACTCTTTAATCTATTAGCTTTAGTGATTGAGTAGTAAGGACACTCTGTTGTTGGCACCACTCTTTAATCTATTAGCTTTAGTGATTGAGTAGTAAGGACACTTGTTGGCACCACTCTTTAATCTAATAGCTTTAGTGATTGAGTAGTAAGGACACTGTTGTTGGCACCACTCTTTAATCTATTAGCTTTAGTGATTGAGTAGTAAGGACACTGTTGTTGGCACCACTCTTTAATCTATTAGCTTTAGTGATTGAGTAGTAAGGACACTCTGTTGTTGGCACCAATCTGTAATCTAATAGCTTTAGTGATTGAGTAGTAAGGACACTCTGTTGTTGGCACCACTCTTTAATCTATTAGCTTTAGTGATTGAGTAGTAAGGACACTCTGTTGTTGGCACCACTCTTTAATCTATTAGCTTTAGTGATTGAGTAGTAAGGACACTCTGTTGTTGGCACCACTCTTTAATCTATTAGCTTTAGTGATTGAGTAGTAAGGACACTCTGTTGTTGGCACCACTCTTTAATCTATTAGCTTTAGTGATTGAGTAGTAAGGACACTGTTGTTGGCACCACTCTTTAATCTATTAGCTCTAGGGATTGAGTAGTAAGGACACTCTGTTGTTGGCACCACTCTTTAATCTAATAGCTTTAGTGATTGAGTAGTAAGGACACTCTGTTGTTGGCACCACTCTTTAATCTATTAGCTTTAGTGATTGAGTAGTAAGGACACACTGTTGTTGGCACCACTCTTTAATCTAATAGCTTTAGTGATTGAGTAGTAAGGACACTCTGTTGTTGGCACCACTCTTTAATCTATTAGCTTTAGTGATTGAGTAGTAAGGACACTGTTGTTGGCACCACTCTTTAATCTATTAGCTTTAGTGATTGAGTAGTAAGGACACTCTGTTGTTGGCACCACTCTTTAATCTATTAGCTTTAGTGATTGAGTAGTAAGGACACTCTGTTGTTGGCACCACTCTTTAATCTAATAGCTTTAGTGATTGAGTAGTAAGGACACTGTTGTTGGCACCACTCTTTAATCTATTAGCTTTAGTGATTGAGTAGTAAGGACACTCTGTTGTTGACACCACTCTTTAATCTATTAGCTTTAGTGATTGAGTAGTAAGGACACTGTTGTTGGCACCACTCTTTAATCTATTAGCTTTAGTGATTGAGTAGTAAGGACACTCTGTTGTTGGTACCACTCTTTAATCTATTAGCTTTAGTGATTGAGTAGTAAGGACACTGTTGTTGGCACCACTCTTTAATCTATTAGCTTTAGTGATTGAGTAGTAAGGACACTCTGTTGTTGGCACCACTCTTTAATCTATTAGCTTTAGTGATTGAGTAGTAAGGACACTCTGTTGTTGGCACCACTCTTTAATCTATTAGCTTTAGTGATTGAGTAGTAAGGACACTCTGTTGTTGGCACCACTCTTTAATCTATTAGCTTTAGTGATTGAGTAGTAAGGACACTTGTTGGCACCACTCTTTAATCTATTAGCTTTAGTGATTGAGTAGTAAGGACACTCTGTTGTTGGCACCACTCTTTAATCTATTAGCTTTAGTGATTGAGTAGTAAGGACACTCTGTTGTTGGCACCACTCTTTAATCTATTAGCTTTAGTGATTGAGTAGTAAGGACACTGTTGTTGGCACCACTCTTTAATCTAATAGCTTTAGTGATTGAATAGTAAGGACACTCTGTTGTTGGCACCACTCTTTAATCTATTAGCTTTAGTGATTGAGTAGTAAGGACACTCTGTTGTTGGCACCACTCTTTAATCTATTAGCTTTAGTGATTGAGTAGTAAGGACACTCTGTTGTTGGCACCACTCTTTAATCTATTAGCTTTAGTGATTGAGTAGTAAGGACACTCTGTTGTTGGCACCACTCTTTAATCTATTAGCTTTAGTGATTGAGTAGTAAGGACACTGTTGTTGGCACCACTCTTTAATCTATTAGCTTTAGTGATTGAGTAGTAAGGACACTGTTGTTGGTACCACTCTTTAATCTATTAGCTTTAGTGATTGAGTAGTAAGGACACTCTGTTGTTGGCACCACTCTTTAATCTATTAGCTTTAGTGATTGAGTAGTAAGGACACTGTTGTTGGCACCACTCTTTAATCTAATAGCTTTAGTGATTGAGTAGTAAGGACACTGTTGTTGGCACCACTCTTTAATCTATTAGCTTTAGTGATTGAGTAGTAAGGACACTGTTGTTGGCACCACTCTTTAATCTATTAGCTTTAGTGATTGAGTAGTAAGGACACTCTGTTGTTGGCACCACTCTTTAATCTATTAGCTTTAGTGATTGAGTAGTAAGGACACTCTGTTGTTGGCACCACTCTTTAATCTATTAGCTTTAGTGATTGAGTAGTAAGGACACTCTGTTGTTGGCACCACTCTTTAATCTATTAGCTTTAGTGATTGAGTAGTAAGGACACTTGTTGGCACCACTCTTTAATCTATTAGCTTTAGTGATTGAGTAGTAAGGACACTCTGTTGTTGGCACCACTCTTTAATCTATTAGCTTTAGTGATTGAGTAGTAAGGACACTCTGTTGTTGGCACCACTCTTTAATCTATTAGCTTTAGTGATTGAGTAGTAAGGACACTGTTGTTGGCACCACTCTTTAATCTAATAGCTTTAGTGATTGAATAGTAAGGACACTCTGTTGTTGGCACCACTCTTTAATCTATTAGCTTTAGTGATTGAGTAGTAAGGACACTCTGTTGTTGGCACCACTCTTTAATCTATTAGCTTTAGTGATTGAGTAGTAAGGACACTCTGTTGTTGGCACCACTCTTTAATCTATTAGCTTTAGTGATTGAGTAGTAAGGACACTCTGTTGTTGGCACCACTCTTTAATCTATTAGCTTTAGTGATTGAGTAGTAAGGACACTGTTGTTGGCACCACTCTTTAATCTATTAGCTTTAGTGATTGAGTAGTAAGGACACTGTTGTTGGTACCACTCTTTAATCTATTAGCTTTAGTGATTGAGTAGTAAGGACACTCTGTTGTTGGCACCACTCTTTAATCTATTAGCTTTAGTGATTGAGTAGTAAGGACACTGTTGTTGGCACCACTCTTTAATCTAATAGCTTTAGTGATTGAGTAGTAAGGACACTGTTGTTGGCACCACTCTTTAATCTATTAGCTTTAGTGATTGAGTAGTAAGGACACTGTTGTTGGCACCACTCTTTAATCTAATAGCTTTAGTGATTGAGTAGTAAGGACACTCTGTTGTTGGCACCACTCTTTAATCTATTAGCTTTGGTGATTGAGTAGCAAGGACACTCTGTTGTTGGCACCACTCTTTAATCTATTAGCTTTAGTGATTGAGTAGTAAGGACACTGTTGTTGGCACCACTCTTTAATCTAATAGCTTTAGTGATTGAGTAGTAAGGACACTGTTGTTGGCACCACTCTTTAATCTATTAGCTTTAGTGATTGAGTAGTAAGGACACTGTTGTTGGCACCACTCTTTAATCTATTAGCTTTAGTGATTGAGTAGTAAGGACACTCTGTTGTTGGCACCACTCTTTAATCTAATAGCTTTAGTGATTGAGTAGTAAGGACACTCTGTTGTTGGCACCACTCTTTAATCTATTAGCTTTAGTGATTGAGTAGTAAGGACACTCTGTTGTTGGCACCACTCTTTAATCTATTAGCTTTAGTGATTGAGTAGTAAGGACACTGTTGTTGGCACCACTCTTTAATCTATTAGCTTTAGTGATTGAGTAGTAAGGACACTCTGTTGTTGGCACCACTCTTTAATCTATTAGCTTTAGTGATTGAGTAATAAGGATACTGTTGTTGGCACCACTCTTTAATCTATTAGCTTTAGTGATTGAGTAGTAAGGACACTCTGTTGTTGGCACCACTCTTTAATCTATTAGCTTTAGTGATTGAGTAGTAAGGACACTCTGTTGTTGGCACCACTCTTTAATCTATTAGCTTTAGTGATTGAGTAGTAAGGACACACTGTTGTTGGCACCACTCTTTAATCTAATAGCTTTAGTGATTGAGTAGTAAGGACACTCTGTTGTTGGCACCACTCTTTAATCTATTAGCTTTAGTGATTGAGTAGTAAGGACACTGTTGTTGGCACCACTCTTTAATCTATTAGCTTTAGTAATTGAGTAGTAAGGACACTCTGTTGTTGGCACCACTCTTTAATCTAATAGCTTTAGTGATTGAGTAGTAAGGACACTCTGTTGTTGGCACCACTCTTTAATCTATTAGCTTTAGTGATTGAGTAGTAAGGACACTCTGTTGTTGGCACCACTCTTTAATCTATTAGCTTTAGTGATTGAGTAGTAGGGACACTTGTTGGCACCACTCTTTAATCTAATAGCTTTAGTGATTGAGTAGTAAGGACACTGTTGTTGGCACCACTCTTTAATCTATTAGCTTTAGTGATTGAGTAGTAAGGACACTGTTGTTGGCACCACTCTTTAATCTATTAGCTTTAGTGATTGAGTAGTAAGGACACTCTGTTGTTGGCACCAATCTGTAATCTAATAGCTTTAGTGATTGAGTAGTAAGGACACTCTGTTGTTGGCACCACTCTTTAATCTATTAGCTTTAGTGATTGAGTAGTAAGGACACTCTGTTGTTGGCACCACTCTTTAATCTATTAGCTTTAGTGATTGAGTAGTAAGGACACTCTGTTGTTGGCACCACTCTTTAATCTATTAGCTTTAGTGATTGAGTAGTAA
The DNA here is from genome assembly GCA_963680875.1 of Bathymodiolus brooksi. Lineage (NCBI taxonomy): Eukaryota > Metazoa > Mollusca > Bivalvia > Mytilida > Modiolidae > Bathymodiolus > Bathymodiolus brooksi. Next base: position 11,955,480 of record OY804582.1, read on the forward strand.
GGACACTCTGTTGTTGGCACCACTCTTTAATCTATTAGCTTTAGTGATTGAGTAGTAAGGACACTGTTGTTGGCACCACTCTTTAATCTATTAGCTCTAGGGATTGAGTAGTAAGGACACTCTGTTGTTGGCACCACTCTTTAATCTAATAGCTTTAGTGATTGAGTAGTAAGGACACTCTGTTGTTGGCACCACTCTTTAATCTATTAGCTTTAGTGATTGAGTAGTAAGGACACACTGTTGTTGGCACCACTCTTTAATCTAATAGCTTTAGTGATTGAGTAGTAAGGACACTCTGTTGTTGGCACCACTCTTTAATCTATTAGCTTTAGTGATTGAGTAGTAAGGACACTGTTGTTGGCACCACTCTTTAATCTATTAGCTTTAGTGATTGAGTAGTAAGGACACTCTGTTGTTGGCACCACTCTTTAATCTATTAGCTTTAGTGATTGAGTAGTAAGGACACTCTGTTGTTGGCACCACTCTTTAATCTAATAGCTTTAGTGATTGAGTAGTAAGGACACTGTTGTTGGCACCACTCTTTAATCTATTAGCTTTAGTGATTGAGTAGTAAGGACACTCTGTTGTTGACACCACTCTTTAATCTATTAGCTTTAGTGATTGAGTAGTAAGGACACTGTTGTTGGCACCACTCTTTAATCTATTAGCTTTAGTGATTGAGTAGTAAGGACACTCTGTTGTTGGTACCACTCTTTAATCTATTAGCTTTAGTGATTGAGTAGTAAGGACACTGTTGTTGGCACCACTCTTTAATCTATTAGCTTTAGTGATTGAGTAGTAAGGACACTCTGTTGTTGGCACCACTCTTTAATCTATTAGCTTTAGTGATTGAGTAGTAAGGACACTCTGTTGTTGGCACCACTCTTTAATCTATTAGCTTTAGTGATTGAGTAGTAAGGACACTCTGTTGTTGGCACCACTCTTTAATCTATTAGCTTTAGTGATTGAGTAGTAAGGACACTTGTTGGCACCACTCTTTAATCTAATAGCTTTAGTGATTGAGTAGTAAGGACACTGTTGTTGGCACCACTCTTTAATCTATTAGCTTTAGTGATTGAGTAGTAAGGACACTGTTGTTGGCACCACTCTTTAATCTATTAGCTTTAGTGATTGAGTAGTAAGGACACTCTGTTGTTGGCACCAATCTGTAATCTAATAGCTTTAGTGATTGAGTAGTAAGGACACTCTGTTGTTGGCACCACTCTTTAATCTATTAGCTTTAGTGATTGAGTAGTAAGGACACTCTGTTGTTGGCACCACTCTTTAATCTATTAGCTTTAGTGATTGAGTAGTAAGGACACTCTGTTGTTGGCACCACTCTTTAATCTATTAGCTTTAGTGATTGAGTAGTAAGGACACTCTGTTGTTGGCACCACTCTTTAATCTATTAGCTTTAGTGATTGAGTAGTAAGGACACTGTTGTTGGCACCACTCTTTAATCTATTAGCTCTAGGGATTGAGTAGTAAGGACACTCTGTTGTTGGCACCACTCTTTAATCTAATAGCTTTAGTGATTGAGTAGTAAGGACACTCTGTTGTTGGCACCACTCTTTAATCTATTAGCTTTAGTGATTGAGTAGTAAGGACACACTGTTGTTGGCACCACTCTTTAATCTAATAGCTTTAGTGATTGAGTAGTAAGGACACTCTGTTGTTGGCACCACTCTTTAATCTATTAGCTTTAGTGATTGAGTAGTAAGGACACTGTTGTTGGCACTACTCTTTAATCTATTAGCTTTAGTGATTGAGTAGTAAGGACACTCTGTTGTTGGCACCACTCTTTAATCTATTAGCTTTAGTGATTGAGTAGTAAGGACACTCTGTTGTTGGCACCACTCTTTAATCTAATAGCTTTTAGTGATTGAGTAGTAAGGACACTGTTGTTGGCACCACTCTTTAATCTATTAGCTTTAGTGATTGAGTAGTAAGGACACTCTGTTGTTGACACCACTCTTTAATCTATTAGCTTTAATGATTGAGTAGTAAGGACACTGTTGTTGGCACCACTCTTTAATCTATTAGCTTTAGTGATTGAGTAGTAAGGACACTCTGTTGTTGGTACCACTCTTTAATCTATTAGCTTTAGTGATTGAGTAGTAAGGACACTGTTGTTGGCACCACTCTTTAATCTATTAGCTTTAGTGATTGAGTAGTAAGGACACTCTGTTGTTGGCACCACTCTTTAATCTATTAGCTTTAGTGATTGAGTAGTAAGGACACTCTGTTGTTGGCACCACTCTTTAATCTATTAGCTTTAGTGATTGAGTAGTAAGGACACTGTTGTTGGCACCACTCTTTAATCTAATAGCTTTAGTGATTGAGTAGTAAGGACACTCTGTTGTTGGCACCACTCTTTAATCTATTAGCTTTAGTGATTGAGTAGTAAGGACACTCTGTTGTTGGCACCACTCTTTAATCTATTAGCTTTAGTGATTGAGTAGTAAGGACACTCTGTTGTTGGCACCACTCTTTAATCTATTAGCTTTAGTGATTGAGTAGTAAGGACACTCTGTTGTTGGCACCACTCTTTAATCTATTAGCTTTAGTGATTGAGTAGTAAGGACACTGTTGTTGGCACCACTCTTTAATCTATTAGCTTTAGTGATTGAGTAGTAAGGACACTGTTGTTGGTACCACTCTTTAATCTATTAGCTTTAGTGATTGAGTAGTAAGGACACTCTGTTGTTGGCACCACTCTTTAATCTATTAGCTTTAGTGATTGAGTAGTAAGGACACTGTTGTTGGCACCACTCTTTAATCTAATAGCTTTAGTGATTGAGTAGTAAGGACACTGTTGTTGGCACCACTCTTTAATCTAATAGCTTTAGTGATTGAGTAGTAAGGACACTGTTGTTGGCACCACTCTTTAATCTATTAGCTTTAGTGATTGAGTAGTAAGGACACTGTTGTTGGCACCACTCTTTAATCTAATAGCTTTAGTGATTGAGTAGTAAGGACACTCTGTTGTTGGCACCACTCTTTAATCTATTAGCTTTAGTGATTGAGTAGTAAGGACACTCTGTTGTTGGCACCACTCTTTAATCTATTAGCTTTAGTGATTGAGTAGTAAGGACACTGTTGTTGGCACCACTCTTTAATCTAATAGCTTTAGTGATTGAGTAGTAAGGACACTGTTGTTGGCACCACTCTTTAATCTATTAGCTTTAGTGATTGAGTAGTAAGGACACTGTTGTTGGCACCACTCTTTAATCTATTAGCTTTAGTGATTGAGTAGTAAGGACACTCTGTTGTTGGCACCACTCTTTAATCTAATAGCTTTAGTGAATGAGTAGTAAGGACACTCTGTTGTTGGCACCACTCTTTAATCTATTAGCTTTAGTGATTGAGTAGTAAGGACACTCTGTTGTTGGCACCACTCTTTAATCTATTAGCTTTAGTGATTGAGTAGTAAGGACACTGTTGTTGGCACCACTCTTTAATCTATTAGCTTTAGTGATTGAGTAGTAAGGACACTCTGTTGTTGGCACCACTCTTTAATCTATTAGCTTTAGTGATTGAGTAGTAAGGACACTGTTGTTGGCACCACTCTTTAATCTATTAGCTTTAGTGATTGAGTAGTAAGGACACTCCTGTTGTTGGCACCACTCTTTAATCTAATAGCTTTAGTGATTGAGTAGTAAGGACACTCTGTTGTTGGCGCCACTCTTTAATCTATTAGCTTTAGTGATTGAGTAGTAAGGACACACTGTTGTTGGCACCACTCTTTAATCTAATAGCTTTAGTGATTGCGTAGTAAGGACACTCTGTTGTTGGCACCACTCTTTAATCTATTAGCTTTAGTGATTGAGTAGTAAGGACACTCTGTTGTTGGCACCACTCTTTAATCTATTAGCTTTAGTGATTGAGTAGTAAGGACACTCTGTTGTTGGCACCACTCTTTAATCTATTAGCTTTAGTGATTGAGTAGTAAGGACACTGTTGTTGGCACCACTCTTTAATCTATTAGCTTTAGTGATTGAGTAGTAAGGACACTCTGTTGTTGGCACCACTCTTTAATCTATTAGCTTTAGTGATTGAGTAGTAAGGACACTCTGTTGTTGGCACCACTCTTTAATCTATTAGCTTTAGTGATTGAGTAGTAAGGACACTCTGTTGTTGGCACCACTCTTTAATCTATTAGCTTTAGTGATTGAGTAGTAAGGACACTTGTTGGCACCACTCTTTAATCTAATAGCTTTAGTGATTGAGTAGTAAGGACACTGTTGTTGGCACCACTCTTTAATCTATTAGCTTTAGTGATTGAGTAGTAAGGACACTGTTTTTGGCACCACTCTTTAATCTATTAGCTTTAGTGATTGAGTAGTAAGGACACTCTGTTGTTGGCACCAATCTGTAATCTAATAGCTTTAGTGATTGAGTAGTAAGGACACTCTGTTGTTGGCACCACTCTTTAATCTATTAGCTTTAGTGATTGAGTAGTAAGGACACTCTGTTGTTGGCACCACTCTTTAATCTATTAGCTTTAGTGATTGAGTAGTAAGGACACTCTGTTGTTGGCACCACTCTTTAATCTATTAGCTTTAGTGATTGAGTAGTAAGGACACTCTGTTGTTGGCACCACTCTTTAATCTATTAGCTTTAGTGATTGAGTAGTAAGGACACTGTTGTTGGCACCACTCTTTAATCTATTAGCTCTAGGATTGAGTAGTAAGGACACTCTGTTGTTGGCACCACTCTTTAATCTAATAGCTTTAGTGATTGAGTAGTAAGGACACTCTGTTGTTGGCACCACTCTTTAATCTATTAGCTTTAGTGATTGAGTAGTAAGGACACACTGTTGTTGGCACCACTCTTTAATCTAATAGCTTTAGTGATTGAGTAGTAAGGACACTCTGTTGTTGGCACCACTCTTTAATCTATTAGCTTTAGTGATTGAGTAGTAAGGACACTGTTGTTGGCACCACTCTTTAATCTATTAGCTTTAGTGATTGAGTAGTAAGGACACTCTGTTGTTGGCACCACTCTTTAATCTATTAGCTTTAGTGATTGAGTAGTAAGGACACTCTGTTGTTGGCACCACTCTTTAATCTAATAGCTTTAGTGATTGAGTAGTAAGGACACTGTTGTTGGCACCACTCTTTAATCTATTAGCTTTAGTGATTGAGTAGTAAGGACACTCTGTTGTTGACACCACTCTTTAATCTATTAGCTTTAATGATTGAGTAGTAAGGCCACTGTTGTTGGCACCACTCTTTAATCTATTAGCTTTAGTGATTGAGTAGTAAGGACACTCTGTTGTTGGTACCACTCTTTAATCTATTAGCTTTAGTGATTGAGTAGTAAGGACACTGTTGTTGGCACCACTCTTTAATCTATTAGCTTTAGTGATTGAGTAGTAAGGACACTCTGTTGTTGGCACCACTCTTTAATCTATTAGCTTTAGTGATTGAGTAGTAAGGACACTCTGTTGTTGGCACCACTCTTTAATCTATTAGCTTTAGTGATTGAGTAGTAAGGACACTGTTGTTGGCACCACTCTTTAATCTATTAGCTTTAGTGATTGAGTAGTAAGGACACTCTGTTGTTGGCCCCACTCTTTAATCTATTAGCTTTAGTGATTGAGTAGTAAGGACACTCTGTTGTTGGCACCACTCTTTAATCTATTAGCTTTAGTGATTGAGTAGTAAGGACACTCTGTTGTTGGCACCACTCTTTAATCTATTAGCTTTAGTGATTGAGTAGTAAGGACACTCTGTTGTTGGCACCACTCTTTAATCTATTAGCTTTAGTGATTGAGTAGTAAGGACACTGTTGTTGGCACCACTCTTTAATCTATTAGCTTTAGTGATTGAGTAGTAGTAAGGACACTGTTGTTGGCACCACTCTTTAATCTAATAGCTTTAGTGATTGAGTAGTAAGGACACTCTGTTGTTGGCACCACTCTTTAATCTAATAGCTTTAGTGATTGAGTAGTAAGGACACTCTGTTGTTGGCACCACTCTTTAATCTATTAGCTTTAGTGATTGAGTAGTAAGGACACTCTGTTGTTGGCACCACTCTTTAATCTATTAGCTTTAGTGATTGAGTAGTAAGGACACTCTGTTGTTGGCACCACTCTTTAATCTATTAGCTTTAGTGATTGAGTAGTAAGGACACTCTGTTGTTGGCACCACTCTTTAATCTATTAGCTTTAGTGATTGAGTAGTAAGGGCACTCTGTTGTTGACACCACTCTTTAATCTATTAGCTTTAGTGATTGAGTAGTAAGGACACTCTGTTGTTGGCACCACTCTTTAATCTATTAGCTTTAGTGATTGAGTAGTAAGGACACTGTTGTTGGCACCACTCTTTAATCTATTAGCTTTAGTGATTGAGTAGTAAGGACACTCTGTTGTTGGCACCACTCTTTAATCTAATAGCTTTAGTGATTGAGTAGTAAGGACACTCTGTTGTTGACACCACTCTTTAATCTATTAGCTTTAGTGATTGAGTAGTAAGGACACTCTGTTGTTGACACCACTCTTTAATCTATTAGCTTTAGTGATTGAGTAGTAAGGACACTCTGTTGTTGGCACCACTCTTTAATCTATTAGCTTTAGTGATTGAGTAGTAAGGACACTCTGTTGTTGGCACCACTCTTTAATCTATTAGCTTTAGTGATTGAGTAGTAAGGACACTGTTGTTGGCACCACTCTTTAATCTATTAGCTTTAGTGATTGAGTAGTAAGGACACTGTTGTTGGCACCACTCTTTAATCTAATAGCTTTAGTGATTGAGTAGTAAGGACACTCTGTTGTTGGCACCACTATTTAATCTATTAGCTTTAGTGATTGAGTAGTAAGGACACTGTTGTTGGCACCACTCTTTAATCTAATAGCTTTAGTGATTGAGTAGTAAGGACACTCTGTTGTTTTCACCACTCTTTAATCTAATAACTTTAGTGATTGAGTAGTAAGGACACTCTGTTGTTGGCACCACTCTTTAATCTATTAGCTTTAGTGATTGAGTAGTAAGGACACTCTGTTGTTGGCACCACTCTTTAATCTATTAGCTTTAGTGATTGAGTAGTAAGGACACTCTGTTGTTGGCACCACTCTTTAATCTAATAGCTTTAGTGATTGAGTAGTAAGGACACTCTGTTGTTGGCACCACTCTTTAATCTAATAGCTTTAGTGATTGAGTAGTAAGGACACTTTGTTGTTGGCACCACTCTTTAATCTATTAGCTTTAGTGATTGAGTAGTAAGGACAATCTGTTGTTGGCACCACTCTTTAATCTATTAGCTTTAGTGATTGAGTAGTAACGACACTCTGTTGTTGGCACCACTCTTTAATCTATTAGCTTTAGTGATTGAGTAGTAAGGACACTGTTGTTGGCACCTCTCTTTAATCTATTAGCTTTAGTGATTGAGTAGTAAGGACACTGTTGTTGGCATCTCTCTTTAATCTAATACCTTTAGTGATTGAGTATTAAGGACACTCTGTTGTTGGCACCACTCTTTAATCTATTAGCTTTAGTGATTGAGTAGTAAGGACACTGTTGTTGGCACCTCTCTTTAATCTATTAGCTTTAGTGATTGAGTAGTAAGGACACTGTTGTTGGCACCACTCTTTAATCTATTAGCTTTAGTGATTGAGTAGTAAGGACACTCTGTTGTTGGCACCACTCTTTAATCTATTAGCTTTAGTGATTGAGTAGTAAGGACACTCTGTTGTTGGCACCACTCTTTAATCTAATAGCTTTAGTGATTGAGTAGTAAGGACACTCTATTGTTGGCACCACTCTTTAATCTATTAGCTTTAGTGATTGAGTAGTAAGGACACTGTTGTTGGCACCACTCTTTAATCTATTAGCTTTAGTGATTGAGTAGTAAGGACACTCTGTTGTTGGCACCACTCTTTAATCTATTAGCTTTAGTGATTGAGTAGTAAGGACACTCTGTTGTTGGCACCACTCTTTAATCTATTAGCTTTAGTGATTGAGTAGTAAGGACACTCTGTTGTTGACACCACTCTTTAATCTATTAGCTTTAGTGATTGAGTAGTAAGGACACTGTTGTTGGCACCACTCTTTAATCTATTAGCTTTAGTGATTGAGTAGTAAGGACAATGTTGTTGGCACCACTCTTTAATCTATTAGCTTTAGTGATTGAGTAGTAAGGACACTCTGTTGTTGGCACCACTCTTTAATCTATTAGCGTTAGTGATTGAGTAGTAAGGACACTCTGTTGTTGACACCACTCTTTAATCTATTAGCTTTAGTGATTGAGTAGTATGGACACTGTTGTTGACACCACTCTTTAATCTAATAGCTTTAGTGATTGAGTAGTAAGGACACTGTTGTTGGCACCACTCTTTAATCTATTAGCTTTAGTGATTGAGTAGTAAGGACACTCTGTTGTTGGCACCACTCTTTAATCTATTAGCTTTAGTGATTGAGTAGTAAGGACACTCTGTTGTTGGCACCACTCTTTAATCTATTAGCTTTAGTGATTGAGTAGTAAGGACAGTCTGTTGTTGGCACCACTCTTTAATATATTAGCTTTAGTGATTGAGTAGTAAGGACACTCTGTTGTTGGCACCACTCTTTAATCTATTAGCTTTAGTGATTGAGTAGTAAGGACACTGTTGTTGGCACCACTCTTTAATCTATTAGCTTTAGTGATTGAGTAGTAAGGACACTCTGTTGTTGGCACCACTCTTTAATCTATTAGCTTTAGTGATTGAGTAGTAAGGACACTGTTGTTGTCACCACTCTTTAATCTAATAGCTTTAGTGATTGAGTAGTAAGGACACTGTTGTTGGCACCACTCTTTAATCTATTAGCTTTAGTGATTGAGTAGTAAGGACACTGTTGTTGGCACCACTCTTTAATCTAATAGCTTTAGTGATTGAGTAGTAAGGACACTGTTGTTGGCACCATTCTTTAATCTATTAGCTTTAGTGATTGAGTAGTAAGGACACTGTTGTTGGCACCACTCTTTAATCTAATAGCTTTAGTGATTGAGTAGTAAGGACACTCTGTTGTTGGCACCACTCTTTAGTCTATTAGCTTTAGTGATTGAGTAGTAAGGACACTCTGTTGTTGGCACCACTCTTTAATCTAATAGCTTTAGTGATTGAGTAGTAAGGACACTCTGTTGTTAGCACCACTCTTTAATCTAATAGCTTTAGTGATTGAGTAGTAAGGACACTGTTGTTGGCACCACTCTTTAATCTAATAGCTTTAGTGATTGAGTAGTAAGGACACTCTGTTGTTGGCACCACTCTTTAATCTAATAGCTTTAGTGATTGAGTAGTAAGGACACTCTGTTGTTGGCACCACTCTTTAATCTATTAGCTTTAGTGATTGAGTAGTAAGGACACTCTGTTGTTGGCACCACTCTTTAATCTATTAGCTTTAGTGATTGAGTAGTAAGGACACTCTGTTGTTGGCACCACTCTTTAATCTATTAGCTTTAGTGATTGAGTAGTAAGGACATTGTTGTTGGCACCACTCTTTAATCTATTAGCTTTAGTGATTGAGTAGTAAGGACACTCTGTTGTTGGCACCACTCTTTAATCTATTAGCTTTAGTGATTGAGTAGTAAGGACACTCTGTTGTTGGCACCACTCTTTAATCTAATAGCTTTAGTGATTGAGTAGTAAGGACACTCTGTTGTTGGCACCACTCTTTAATCTATTAGCTTTAGTGATTGAGTAGTAAGGACACTCTGTTTTTGGCACCACTCTTTAATCTATTAGCTTTAGTGATTGAGTAGTAAGGACACTCTGTTGTTGGCACCACTCTTTAATCTATTAGCTTTAGTGATTGAGTAGTAAGGACACTGTTGTTGGCACCTCTCTTTAATCTATTAGCTTTAGTGATTGAGTAGTAAGGACACTGTTGTTGGCATCTCTCTTTAATCTAATACCTTTAGTGATTGAGTATTAAGGACACTCTGTTGTTGGCACCACTCTTTAATCTATTAGCTTTAGTGATTGAGTAGTAAGGACACTGTTGTTGGCACCTCTCTTTAATCTATTAGCTTTAGTGATTGAGTAGTAAGGACACTGTTGTTGGCACCACTCTTTAATCTATTAGCTTTAGTGATTGAGTAGTAAGGACACTCTGTTGTTGGCACCACTCTTTAATCTATTAGCTTTAGTGATTGAGTAGTAAGGACACTCTGTTGTTGGCACCACTCTTTAATCTAATAGCTTTAGTGATTGAGTAGTAAGGACACTCTATTGTTGGCACCACTCTTTAATCTATTAGCTTTAGTGATTGAGTAGTAAGGACACTGTTGTTGGCACCACTCTTTAATCTATTAGCTTTAGTGATTGAGTAGTAAGGACACTCTGTTGTTGGCACCACTCTTTAATCTATTAGCTTTAGTGATTGAGTAGTATGGACACTGTTGTTGACACCACTCTTTAATCTAATAGCTTTAGTGATTGAGTAGTAAGGACACTGTTGTTGGCACCACTCTTTAATCTATTAGCTTTAGTGATTGAGTAGTAAGGACACTCTGTTGTTGGCACCACTCTTTAATCTATTAGCTTTAGTGATTGAGTAGTAAGGACACTCTGTTGTTGGCACCACTCTTTAATCTATTAGCTTTAGTGATTGAGTAGTAAGGACAGTCTGTTGTTGGCACCACTCTTTAATATATTAGCTTTAGTGATTGAGTAGTAAGGACACTCTGTTGTTGGCACCACTCTTTAATCTATTAGCTTTAGTGATTGAGTAGTAAGGACACTGTTGTTGGCACCACTCTTTAATCTATTAGCTTTAGTGATTGAGTAGTAAGGACACTCTGTTGTTGGCACCACTCTTTAATCTATTAGCTTTAGTGATTGAGTAGTAAGGACACTGTTGTTGTCACCACTCTTTAATCTAATAGCTTTAGTGATTGAGTAGTAAGGACACTGTTGTTGGCACCACTCTTTAATCTATTAGCTTTAGTGATTGAGTAGTAAGGACACTGTTGTTGGCACCACTCTTTAATCTAATAGCTTTAGTGATTGAGTAGTAAGGACACTGTTGTTGGCACCATTCTTTAATCTATTAGCTTTAGTGATTGAGTAGTAAGGACACTGTTGTTGGCACCACTCTTTAATCTAATAGCTTTAGTGATTGAGTAGTAAGGACACTCTGTTGTTGGCACCACTCTTTAGTCTATTAGCTTTAGTGATTGAGTAGTAAGGACACTCTGTTGTTGGCACCACTCTTTAATCTAATAGCTTTAGTGATTGAGTAGTAAGGACACTCTGTTGTTAGCACCACTCTTTAATCTAATAGCTTTAGTGATTGAGTAGTAAGGACACTGTTGTTGGCACCACTCTTTAATCTAATAGCTTTAGTGATTGAGTAGTAAGGACACTCTGTTGTTGGCACCACTCTTTAATCTAATAGCTTTAGTGATTGAGTAGTAAGGACACTCTGTTGTTGGCACCACTCTTTAATCTATTAGCTTTAGTGATTGAGTAGTAAGGACACTCTGTTGTTGGCACCACTCTTTAATCTATTAGCTTTAGTGATTGAGTAGTAAGGACACTCTGTTGTTGGCACCACTCTTTAATCTATTAGCTTTAGTGATTGAGTAGTAAGGACATTGTTGTTGGCACCACTCTTTAATCTATTAGCTTTAGTGATTGAGTAGTAAGGACACTCTGTTGTTGGCACCACTCTTTAATCTATTAGCTTTAGTGATTGAGTAGTAAGGACACTCTGTTGTTGGCACCACTCTTTAATCTAATAGCTTTAGTGATTGAGTAGTAAGGACACTCTGTTGTTGGCACCACTCTTTAATCTATTAGCTTTAGTGATTGAGTAGTAAGGACACTCTGTTTTTGGCACCACTCTTTAATCTATTAGCTTTAGTGATTGAGTAGTAAGGACACTCTGTTGTTGGCACCACTCTTTAATCTATTAGCTTTAGTGATTGAGTAGTAAGGACAATCTGTTGTTGGCACCACTCTTTAATCTAATAGCTTTAGTGATTGCGTAGTAAGGACACTCTGTTGTTGGCACCAATCTTTAATCTATTAGCTTTAGTGATTGAGTAGTAAGGACACTGTTGTTGGCACCACTCTTTAATCTAATAGCTTTAGTGATTGAGTAGTAAGGACATTGTTGTTGGCACCACTCTTTAATCTAATAGCTTTAGTGATTGAGTAGTAAGGACACTCTGTTGTTGGCACCACTCTTTAATCTATTAGCTTTAGTGATTGAGTAGTAAGGACACTCTGTTGTTGGCACCACTCTTTAATCTAATAGCTTTAGTGATTGAGTAGTAAGGACACTCTGTTGTTGGCACCACTCTTTAATCTATTAGCTTTAGTGATTGAGTAGTAAGGACACTCTGTTGTTGGCACCACTCTTTAATCTATTAGCTTTAGTGATTGAGTAGTAAGGACACTCTGTTGTTGGCACCACTCTTTAATCTATTAGCTTTAGTGATTGAGTAGTAAGGACACTCTGTTGTTGGCACCACTCTTTAATCTAATAGCTTTAGTGATTGCGTAGTAAGGACACTCTGTTGTTGGCACCACTCTTTAATCTATTAGCTTTAGTGATTGAGTAGTAAGGACACTGTTGTTGGCACCACTCTTTAATCTATTAGCTTTAGTGATTGAGTAGTAAGGACACTGTTGTTGGCACCACTCTTTAATCTAATAGCTTTAGTGATTGAGTAGTAAGGACACTCTGTTGTTGGCACCACTCTTTAATCTATTAGCTTTAGTGATTGAGTAGTAAGGACACTCTGTTGTTGGCACCACTCTTTAATCTAATAGCTTTAGTGATTGCGTAGTAAGGACACTCTGTTGTTGGCACCAATCTTTAATCTATTAGCTTTAGTGATTGAGTAGTAAGGACACTGTTGTTGGCACCACTCTTTAATCTATTAGCTTTAGTGATTGAGTAGTAAGGACACTGTTGTTGGCACCACTCTTTAATCTAATAGCTTTAGTGATTGAGTAGTAAGGACACTGTTGTTGGCACCACTCTTTAATCTATTAGCTTTAGTGATTGAGTAGTAAGGACACTGTTGTTGGCACCAGTCTTTAATCTAATAGCTTTAGTGATTGAGTAGTAAGGACACTGTTGTTGGCACCACTCTTTAATCTATTAGCTTTAGTGATTGAGTAGTAAGGACACTGTTGTTGGCACCACTCTTTAATCTAATAGCTTTAGTGATTGAGTAGTAAGGACATTGTTGTTGGCACCACTCTTTAATCTAATAGCTTTAGTGATTGAGTAGTAAGGACACTCTGTTGTTGGCACCACTCTTTAATCTATTAGCTTTAGTGATTGAGTAGTAAGGACACTCTGTTGTTGGCACCACTCTTTAATCTAATAGCTTTAGTGATTGAGTAGTAAGGACACTCTGTTGTTGGCACCACTCTTTAATCTATTAGCTTTAGTGATTGAGTAGTAAGGACACTCTGTTGTTGGCACCACTCTTTAATCTATTAGCTTTAGTGATTGAGTAGTAAGGACACTCTGTTGTTGGCACCACTCTTTAATCTATTAGCTTTAGTGATTGAGTAGTAAGGACACTCTGTTGTTGGCACCACTCTTTAATCTAATAGCTTTAGTGATTGCGTAGTAAGGACACTCTGTTGTTGGCACCACTCTTTAATCTATTAGCTTTAGTGATTGAGTAGTAAGGACACTGTTGTTGGCACCACTCTTTAATCTATTAGCTTTAGTGATTGAGTAGTAAGGACACTGTTGTTGGCACCACTCTTTAATCTAATAGCTTTAGTGATTGAGTAGTAAGGACACTGTTGTTGGCACCACTCTTTAATCTAATAGCTTTAGTGATTGAGTAGTAAGGACACTGTTGTTGGCACCACTCTTTAATCTAATAGCTTTAGTGATTGAGTAGTAAGGACACTGTTGTTGGCACCACTCTTTAATCTATTAGCTTTAGTGATTGAGTAGTAAGGACACTGTTGTTGGCACCACTCTTTAATCTAATAGCTTTAGTGATTGAGTAGTAAGGACACTCTGTTGTTGGCACCACTCTTTAGTCTATTAGCTTTAGTGATTGAGTAGTAAAGTCACTCTGTTGTTGGCACCACTCTTTAATCTAATAGCTTTAGTGATTGAGTAGTAAGGACACTCTGTTGTTAGCACCACTCTTTAATCTAATAACTTTAGTGATTGAGTAGTAAGGACACTGTTGTTGGCACCACTCTTTAATCTAATAGCTTTAGTGATTGAGTAGTAAGGACACTCTGTTGTTGGCACCACTCTTTAATCTAATAGCTTTAGTGATTGAGTAGTAAGGACACTCTGTTGTTGGCACCACTCTTTAATCTATTAGCTTTAGTGATTGAGTAGTAAGGACACTCTGTTGTTGGCACCACTCTTTAATCTATTAGCTTTAGTGATTGAGTAGTAAGGACACTCTGTTGTTGGCACCACTCTTTAATCTATTAGCTTTAGTGATTGAGTAGTAAGGACACTGTTGTTGGCACCACTCTTTAATCTAATAGCTTTAGTGATTGCGTAGTAAGGACACTCTGTTGTTGGCACCACTCTTTAATCTATTAGCTTTAGTGATTGAGTAGTAAGGACACTGTTGTTGGCACCACTCTTTAATCTATTAGCTTTAGTGATTGAGTAGTAAGGACACTGTTGTTGGCACCACTCTTTAATCTAATAGCTTTAGTGATTGAGTAGTAAGGACACTCTGTTGTTGGCACCACTCTTTAATCTATTAGCTTTAGTGATTGAGTAGTAAGGACACTCTGTTGTTGGCACCACTCTTTAATCTAATAGCTTTAGTGATTGCGTAGTAAGGACACTCTGTTGTTGGCACCAATCTTTAATCTATTAGCTTTAGTGATTGAGTAGTAAGGACACTGTTGTTGGCACCACTCTTTAATCTATTAGCTTTAGTGATTGAGTAGTAAGGACACTGTTGTTGGCACCACTCTTTAATCTAATAGCTTTAGTGATTGAGTAGTAAGGACACTGTTGTTGGCACCACTCTTTAATCTATTAGCTTTAGTGATTGAGTAGTAAGGACACTGTTGTTGGCACCAGTCTTTAATCTAATAGCTTTAGTGATTGAGTAGTAAGGACACTGTTGTTGGCACCACTCTTTAATCTATTAGCTTTAGTGATTGAGTAGTAAGGACACTGTTGTTGGCACCACTCTTTAATCTAATAGCTTTAGTGATTGAGTAGTAAGGACATTGTTGTTGGCACCACTCTTTAATCTAATAGCTTTAGTGATTGAGTAGTAAGGACACTCTGTTGTTGGCACCACTCTTTAATCTATTAGCTTTAGTGATTGAGTAGTAAGGACACTCTGTTGTTGGCACCACTCTTTAATCTAATAGCTTTAGTGATTGAGTAGTAAGGACACTCTGTTGTTGGCACCACTCTTTAATCTATTAGCTTTAGTGATTGAGTAGTAAGGACACTCTGTTGTTGGCACCACTCTTTAATCTATTAGCTTTAGTGATTGAGTAGTAAGGACACTCTGTTGTTGGCACCACTCTTTAATCTATTAGCTTTAGTGATTGAGTAGTAAGGACACTCTGTTGTTGGCACCACTCTTTAATCTAATAGCTTTAGTGATTGCGTAGTAAGGACACTCTGTTGTTGGCACCACTCTTTAATCTATTAGCTTTAGTGATTGAGTAGTAAGGACACTGTTGTTGGCACCACTCTTTAATCTATTAGCTTTAGTGATTGAGTAGTAAGGACACTGTTGTTGGCACCACTCTTTAATCTAATAGCTTTAGTGATTGAGTAGTAAGGACACTGTTGTTGGCACCACTCTTTAATCTAATAGCTTTAGTAATTGAGTAGTAAGGACACTGTTGTTGGCACCACTCTTTAATCTAATAGCTTTAGTGATTGAGTAGTAAGGACACTGTTGTTGGCACCACTCTTTAATCTATTAGCTTTAGTGATTGAGTAGTAAGGACACTGTTGTTGGCACCACTCTTTAATCTAATAGCTTTAGTGATTGAGTAGTAAGGACACTCTGTTGTTGGCACCACTCTTTAGTCTATTAGCTTTAGTGATTGAGTAGTAAAGTCACTCTGTTGTTGGCACCACTCTTTAATCTAATAGCTTTAGTGATTGAGTAGTAAGGACACTCTGTTGTTAGCACCACTCTTTAATCTAATAACTTTAGTGATTGAGTAGTAAGGACACTGTTGTTGGCACCACTCTTTAATCTAATAGCTTTAGTGATTGAGTAGTAAGGACACTCTGTTGTTGGCACCACTCTTTAATCTAATAGCTTTAGTGATTGAGTAGTAAGGACACTCTGTTGTTGGCACCACTCTTTAATCTATTAGCTTTAGTGATTGAGTAGTAAGGACACTCTGTTGTTGGCACCACTCTTTAATCTATTAGCTTTAGTGATTGAGTAGTAAGGACACTCTGTTGTTGGCACCACTCTTTAATCTATTAGCTTTAGTGATTGAGTAGTAAGGACACTGTTGTTGGCACCACTCTTTAATCTAATAGCTTTAGTGATTGAGTAGTAAGGACACTCTGTTGTTGGCACCACTCTTTAATCTATTAGCTTTAGTGATTGAGTAGTAAGGACACTCTGTTGTTGGCACCACTCTTTAATCTAATAGCTTTAGTGATTGAGTAGTAAGGACACTCTGTTGTTGGCACCACTCTTTAATCTATTAGCTTTAGTGATTGAGTAGTAAGGACACTCTGTTGTTGGCACCACTCTTTAATCTATTAGCTTTAGTGATTGAGTAGTAAGGACACTCTGTTGTTGGCACCACTCTTTAATCTATTAGCTTTAGTGATTGAGTAGTAAGGACACACTGTTGTTGGCACCACTCTTTAATCTAATAGCTTTAGTGATTGAGTAGTAAGGACACTCTGTTGTTGGCACCACTCTTTAGTCTATTAGCTTTAGTGATTGAGTAGTAAGGACACTCTGTTGTTGGCACTACTCTTTAATCTAATAGCTTTAGTGATTGAGTAGTAAGGACACTCTGTTGTTAGCACCACTCTTTAATCTAATAGCTTTAGTGATTGAGTAGTAAGGACACTGTTGTTGGCACCACTCTTTAATCTAATAGCTTTAGTGATTGAGTAGTAAGGACACTCTGTTGTTGGCACCACTCTTTAATCTAATAGCTTTAGTGATTGAGTAGTAAGGACACTCTGTTGTTGGCACCACTCTTTAATCTATTAGCTTTAGTGATTGAGTAGTAAGGAAACTCTGTTGTTGGCACCACTCTTTAATCTAATAGCTTTAGTGATTGAGTAGTAAGGACACTCTGTTGTTGGCACCACTCTTTAATCTATTAGCTTTAGTGATTGAGTAGTAAGGACACTCTGTTGTTGGCACCACTCTTTAATCTATTAGCTTTAGTGATTGAGTAGTAAGGACACTCTGTTGTTGGCACCACTCTTTAATCTATTAGCTTTAGTGATTGAGTAGTAAGGACACTCTGTTGTTGGCACCACTCTTTAATCTAATAGCTTTAGTGATTGCGTAGTAAGGACACTCTGTTGTTGGCACCACTCTTTAATCTATTAGCTTTAGTGATTGAGTAGTAAGGACACTGTTGTTGGCACCACTCTTTAATCTATTAGCTTTAGTGATTGAGTAGTAAGGACACTGTTGTTGGCACCACTCTTTAATCTAATAGCTTTAGTGATTGAGTAGTAAGGACACTGTTGTTGGCACCACTCTTTAATCTATTAGCTTTAGTGATTGAGTAGTAAGGACACTGTTGTTGGCACCACTCTTTAATCTATTAGCTTTAGTGATTGAGTAGTAAGGACACTGTTGTTGGCACCACTCTTTAATCTAATAGCTTTAGTGATTGAGTAGTAAGGACATTGTTGTTGGCACCACTCTTTAATCTAATAGCTTTAGTGATTGAGTAGTAAGGACACTCTGTTGTTGGCACCACTCTTTAATCTATTAGCTTTAGTGATTGAGTAGTAAGGACACTCTGTTGTTGGCACCACTCTTTAATCTAATAGCTTTAGTGATTGAGTAGTAAGGACACTCTGTTGTTGGCACCACTCTTTAATCTATTAGCTTTAGTGATTGAGTAGTAAGGACACTCTGTTGTTGGCACCACTCTTTAATCTATTAGCTTTAGTGATTGAGTAGTAAGGACACTCTGTTGTTGGCACCACTCTTTAATCTAATAGCTTTAGTGATTGCGTAGTAAGGACACTCTGTTGTTGGCACCACTCTTTAATCTATTAGCTTTAGTGATTGAGTAGTAAGGACACTGTTGTTGGCACCACTCTTTAATCTATTAGCTTTAGTGATTGAGTAGTAAGGACACTGTTGTTGGCACCACTCTTTAATCTAATAGCTTTAGTGATTGAGTAGTAAGGACACTGTTGTTGGCACCACTCTTTAATCTAATAGCTTTAGTGATTGAGTAGTAAGGACACTGTTGTTGGCACCACTCTTTAATCTAATAGCTTTAGTGATTGAGTAGTAAGGACACTCTGTTGTTGGCACCACTCTTTAATCTAATAGCTTTAGTGATTGAGTAGTAAGGACACTCTGTTGTTAGCACCACTCTTTAATCTAATAACTTTAGTGATTGAGTAGTAAGGACACTGTTGTTGGCACCACTCTTTAATCTAATAGCTTTAGTGATTGAGTAGTAAGGACACTCTGTTGTTGGCACCACTCTTTAATCTAATAGCTTTAGTGATTGAGTAGTAAGGACACTCTGTTGTTGGCACCACTCTTTAATCTATTAGCTTTAGTGATTGAGTAGTAAGGACACTCTGTTGTTGGCACCACTCTTTAATCTATTAGCTTTAGTGATTGAGTAGTAAGGACACTCTGTTGTTGGCACCACTCTTTAATCTATTAGCTTTAGTGATTGAGTAGTAAGGACACTGTTGTTGGCACCACTCTTTAATCTAATAGCTTTAGTGATTGAGTAGTAAGGACACTCTGTTGTTGGCACCACTCTTTAATCTATTAGCTTTAGTGATTGAGTAGTAAGGACACTCTGTTGTTGGCACCACTCTTTAATCTAATAGCTTTAGTGATTGAGTAGTAAGGACACTCTGTTGTTGGCACCACTCTTTAATCTATTAGCTTTAGTGATTGAGTAGTAAGGACACTCTGTTGTTGGCACCACTCTTTAATCTATTAGCTTTAGTGATTGAGTAGTAAGGACACTCTGTTGTTGGCACCACTCTTTAATCTATTAGCTTTAGTGATTGAGTAGTAAGGACACTCTGTTGTTGGCACCACTCTTTAATCTATTAGCTTTAGTGATTGAGTAGTAAGGACACTCTGTTGTTGACACCACTCTTTAATCTATTAGCTTTAGTGATTGAGTAGTAAGGACACTCTGTTGTTGGCACCACTCTTTAATCTATTAGCTTTAGTGATTGAGTAGTAAGGACACTCTGTTGTTGGCACCACTCTTTAATCTATTAGCTTTAGTGATTGAGTAGTAAGGACACTGTTGTTGGCACCACTCTTTAATCTAATAGCTTTAGTGATTGAGTAGTAAGGACACTCTGTTGTTGGTACCACTCTTTAATCTAATAGCTTTAGTGATTGCGTAGTAAGGACACTCTGTTGTTGGCACCACTCTTTAATCTATTAGCTTTAGTGATTGAGTAGTAAGGACACTGTTGTTGGCACCACTCTTTAATCTATTAGCTTTAGTGATTGAGTAGTAAGGACACTCTGTTGTTGGCACCACTCTTTAATCTATTAGCTTTAGTAATTGAGTAGTAAGGACACTGTTGTTGGCACCACTCTTTAATCTAATAGCTTTAGTGATTGAGTAGTAAGGACACTGTTGTTGGCACCACTCTTTAATCTATTAGCTTTAGTGATTGAGTAGTAAGGACACTGTTGTTGGCACCACTCTTTAATCTAATAGCTTTAGTGATTGAGTAGTAAGGACACTGTTGTTGGCACCACTCTTTAATCTATTAGCTTTAGTGATTGAGTAGTAAGGACACTGTTGTTGGCACCACTCTTTAATCTAATAGCTTTAGCTTTAGTGATTGAGTACTAAGGACACTCTGTTGTTGGCACCACTCTTTAGTCTATTAGCTTTAGTGATTGAGTAGTAAGGACACTCTGTTGTTGGCACCACTCTTTAATCTAATAGCTTTAGTGATTGAGTAGTAAGGACACTCTGTTGTTAGCACCACTCTTTAATCTAATAGCTTTAGTGATTGAGTAGTAAGGACACTGTTGTTGGCACCACTCTTTAATCTAATAGCTTTAGTGATTGAGTAGTAAGGACACTCTGTTGTTGGCACCACTCTTTAATCTAATACCTTTAGTGATTGAGTAGTAAGGACACTCTGTTGTTGGCACCACTCTTTAATCTATTAGCTTTAGTGATTGAGTAGTAAGGACACTCTGTTGTTGGCACCACTCTTTAATCTATTAGCTTTAGTGATTGAGTAGTTAGGACACTCTGATGTTGGCACCACTCTTTAATCTATTAGCTTTAGTGATTGAGTAGTAAGGACAATGTTGTTGGCACCACTCTTTAATCTAATAGCTTTAGTGATTGAGTAGTAAGGACACTCTGTTGTTGGCACCACTCTTTAATCTATTAGCTTTAGTGATTGAGTAGTAAGGACACTCTGTTGTTGGCACCACTCTTTAATCTATTAGCTTTAGTGATTGAGTAGTAAGGACACTCTGTTGTTGGCACCACTCTTTAATCTATTAGCTTTAGTGATTGAGTAGTAAGGACACTCTGTTGTTGACACCACTCTTTAATCTATTAGCTTTAGTGATTGAGTAGTAAGGACACTCTGTTGTTGGCACCACTCTTTAATCTATTAGCTTTAGTGATTGAGTAGTAAGGACACTCTGTTGTTGGCACCACTCTTTAATCTATTAGATTTAGTGATTGAGTAGTAAGGACACTGTTGTTGGCACCACTCTTTAATCTAATAGCTTTAGTGATTGAGTAGTAAGGACACTCTGTTGTTGGTACCACTCTTTAATCTAATAGCTTTAGTGATTGCGTAGTAAGGACACTCTGTTGTTGGCACCACTATTTAATCTATTAGCTTTAGTGATTGAGTAGTAAGGACACTGTTGTTGGCACCACTCTTTAATCTATTAGCTTTAGTGATTGAGTAGTAAGGACACTCTGTTGTTGGCACCACTCTTTAATCTATTAGCTTTAGTGATTGAGTAGTAAGGACACTGTTGTTGGCACCACTCTTTAATCTAATAGCTTTAGTGATTGAGTAGTAAGGACACTGTTGTTGGCACCACTCTTTAATCTATTAGCTTTAGTGATTGAGTAGTAAGGACACTGTTGTTGGCACCACTCTTTAATCTAATAGCTTTAGTGATTGAGTAGTAAGGACACTGTTGTTGGCACCACTCTTTAATCTATTAGCTTTAGTGATTGAGTAGTAAGGACA
Source organism: Bathymodiolus brooksi (assembly GCA_963680875.1). Classification (NCBI taxonomy): domain Eukaryota; kingdom Metazoa; phylum Mollusca; class Bivalvia; order Mytilida; family Modiolidae; genus Bathymodiolus; species Bathymodiolus brooksi. The sequence continues at coordinate 11,976,851 of OY804582.1, forward strand.
CTGTTGTTGGCACCACTCTTTAATCTAATAGCTTTAGTGATTGAGTACTAAGGACACTCTGTTGTTGGCACCACTCTTTAGTCTATTAGCTTTAGTGATTGAGTAGTAAGGACACTCTGTTGTTGGCACCACTCTTTAATCTAATAGCTCTAGTGATTGAGTAGTAAGGACACTCTGTTGTTAGCACCACTCTTTAATCTAATAGCTTTAGTGATTGAGTAGTAAGGACACTGTTGTTGGCACCACTCTTTAATCTAATAGCTTTAGTGATTGAGTAGTAAGGACACTCTGTTGTTGGCACCACTCTTTAATCTAATACCTTTAGTGATTGAGTAGTAAGGACACTCTGTTGTTGGCACCACTCTTTAATCTATTAGCTTTAGTGATTGAGTAGTAAGGACACTCTGTTGTTGGCACCACTCTTTAATCTATTAGCTTTAGTGATTGAGTAGTTAGGACACTCTGATGTTGGCACCACTCTTTAATCTATTAGCTTTAGTGATTGAGTAGTAAGGACACTGTTGTTGGCACCACTCTTTAATCTAATAGCTTTAGTGATTGAGTAGTAAGGACACTCTGTTGTTGGCACCACTCTTTAATCTATTAGCTTTAGTGATTGAGTAGTAAGGACACTCTGTTGTTGGCACCACTCTTTAATCTAATAGCTTTAGTGATTGAGTAGTAAGGACACTCTGTTGTTGGCACCACTCTTTAATCTATTAGCTTTAGTGATTGAGTAGTAAGGACACTCTGTTGTTGGCACCACTCTTTAATCTATTAGCTTTAGTGATTGAGTAGTAAGGACACTCTGTTGTTGGCACCACTCTTTAATCTATTAGCTTTAGTGATTGAGTAGTAAGGACACTCTGTTGTTGGCACCACTCTTTAATCTATTAGCTTTAGTGATTGAGTAGTAAGGACACTCTGTTGTTGGCACCACTCTTTAATCTATTAGCTTTAGTGATTGAGTAGTAAGGACACTCTGTTGTTGGCACCACTCTTTAATCTATTAGATTTAGTGATTGAGTAGTAAGGACACTGTTGTTGGCACCACTCTTTAATCTAATAGCTTTAGTGATTGAGTAGTAAGGACACTCTGTTGTTGGTACCACTCTTTAATCTAATAGCTTTAGTGATTGCGTAGTAAGGACACTCTGTTGTTGGCACCACTATTTAATCTATTAGCTTTAGTGATTGAGTAGTAAGGACACTGTTGTTGGCACCACTCTTTAATCTATTAGCTTTAGTGATTGAGTAGTAAGGACACTCTGTTGTTGGCACCACTCTTTAATCTATTAGCTTTAGTGATTGAGTAGTAAGGACACTGTTGTTGGCACCACTCTTTAATCTAATAGCTTTAGTGATTGAGTAGTAAGGACACTGTTGTTGGCACCACTCTTTAATCTATTAGCTTTAGTGATTGAGTAGTAAGGACACTGTTGTTGGCACCACTCTTTAATCTAATAGCTTTAGTGATTGAGTAGTAAGGACACTGTTGTTGGCACCACTCTTTAATCTATTAGCTTTAGTGATTGAGTAGTAAGGACACTGTTGTTGGCACCACTCTTTAATCTAATAGCTTTAGTGATTGAGTACTAAGGACACTCTGTTGTTGGCACCACTCTTTAGTCTATTAGCTTTAGTGATTGAGTAGTAAGGACACTCTGTTGTTGGCACCACTCTTTAATCTAATAGCTCTAGTGATTGAGTAGTAAGGACACTCTGTTGTTAGCACCACTCTTTAATCTAATAGCTTTAGTGATTGAGTAGTAAGGACACTGTTGTTGGCACCACTCTTTAATCTAATAGCTTTAGTGATTGAGTAGTAAGGACACTCTGTTGTTGGCACCACTCTTTAATCTAATACCTTTAGTGATTGAGTAGTAAGGACACTCTGTTGTTGGCACCACTCTTTAATCTATTAGCTTTAGTGATTGAGTAGTAAGGACACTCTGTTGTTGGCACCACTCTTTAATCTATTAGCTTTAGTGATTGAGTAGTTAGGACACTCTGATGTTGGCACCACTCTTTAATCTATTAGCTTTAGTGATTGAGTAGTAAGGACACTGTTGTTGGCACCACTCTTTAATCTAATAGCTTTAGTGATTGAGTAGTAAGGACACTCTGTTGTTGGCACCACTCTTTAATCTATTAGCTTTAGTGATTGAGTAGTAAGGACACTCTGTTGTTGGCACCACTCTTTAATCTAATAGCTTTAGTGATTGAGTAGTAAGGACACTCTGTTGTTGGCACCACTCTTTAATCTAATAGCTTTAGTGATTGAGTAGTAAGGACACTCTGTTGTTGGCACCACTCTTTAATCTATTAGCTTTAGTGATTGAGTAGTAAGGACACTCTGTTGTTGGCACCACTCTTTAATCTATTAGCTTTAGTGATTGAGTAGTAAGGACACTCTGTTGTTGGCACCACTCTTTAATCTATTAGCTTTAGTGATTGAGTAGTAAGGACACTCTGTTGTTGACACCACTCATTAATCTATTAGCTTTAGTGATTGAGTAGTAAGGACACTCTGTTGTTGGCACCACTCTTTAATCTATTAGCTTTAGTGATTGAGTAGTAAGGACACTGTTGTTGGCACCACTCTTTAATCTATTAGCTTTAGTGATTGAGTAGTAAGGACACTCTGTCGTTGGCACCACTCTTTAATCTAATAGCTTTAGTGATTGCGTAGTAAGGACACTCTGTTGTTGGCACCACTCTTTAATCTATTAGCTTTAGTGATTGAGTAGTAAGGACACTCTGTTGTTGGCACCACTCTTTAATCTATTAGCTTTAGTGATTGAGTAGTAAGGACACTCTGTTGTTGGCACCACTCTTTAATCTATTAGCTTTAGTGATTGAGTAGTAAGGACACTCTGTTGTTGGCACCACTCTTTAATCTATTAGCTTTAGTGATTGAGTAGTAAGGACACTGTTGTTGGCACCACTCTTTAATCTAATAGCTTTAGTGATTGAGTAGTAAGGACACTGTTGTTGGCACCACTCTTTAATCTATTAGCTTTAGTGATTGAGTAGTAAGGACACTCTGTTGTTGGCACCACTCTTTAATCTATTAGCTTTAGTGATTGAGTAGTAAGGACACTCTGTTGTTGGCACCACTCTTTAATCTATTAGCTTTAGTGATTGAGTAGTAAGGACACTCTGTTGTTGGCACCACTCTTTAATCTATTAGCTTTAGTGATTGAGTAGTAAGGACACTCTGTTGTTGGCACCACTCTTTAATCTAATAGCTTTAGTGATTGAGTAGTAAGGACACTCTGTTGTTGGCACCACTCTTTAATCTATTAGCTTTAGTGATTGAGTAGTAAGGACACTGTTGTTGGCACCACTCTTTAATCTATTAGCTTTAGTGATTGAGTAGTAAGGACACACTGTTGTTGGCACCACTCTTTAATCTATTAGCTTTAGTGATTGAGTAGTAAGGACACTGTTGTTGGCACCACTCTTTAATCTAATAGCTTTAGTGATTGAGTAGTAAGGACACTGTTGTTGGCACCACTCTTTAATCTATTAGCTTTAGTGATTGAGTAGTAAGGACACTGTTGTTGGCACCACTCTTTAATCTAATAGCTTTAGTGATTGAGTAGTAAGGACACTGTTGTTGGCACCACTCTTTAATCTATTAGCTTTAGTGATTGAGTAGTAAGGACACTGTTGTTGGCACCACTCTTTAATCTAATAGCTTTAGTGATTGAGTAGTAAGGACACTCTGTTGTTGGCACCACTCTTTAATCTATTAGTGTAGTGATTAAGTAGTAAGGACACTGTTGTTGGCACCACTCTTTAATCTATTAGCTTTAGTGATTGAGTAGTAAGGACACTCTGTTGTTGGCACCACTCTTTAATCTATTAGCTTTAGTGATTGAGTAGTAAGGACACTGTTGTTGGCACCACTCTTTAACCTAATAGCTTTAGTGATTGAGTAGTAAGGACACTGTTGTTGGCACCACTCTTTAATCTATTAGCTTTAGTGATTGAGTAGTAAGGACACTGTTGTTGGCACCACTCTTTAATCTAATAGCTTTAGTGATTGAGTAGTAAGGACACTGTTGTTGGCACCACTCTTTAATCTATTAGCTTTAGTGATTGAGTAGTAAGAACACTGTTGTTGGCACCACTCTTTAATCTAATAGCTTTAGTGATTGAGTACTAAGGACACTCTGTTGTTGGCACCACTCTTTAGTCTATTAGCTTTAGTGATTGAGTAGTAAGGACACTCTGTTGTTGGCACCACTCTTTAATCTAATAGCTTTAGTGATTGAGTAGTAAGGACACTCTGTTGTTAGCACCACTCTTTAATCTAATAGCTTTAGTGATTGAGTAGTAAGGACACTGTTGTTGGCACCACTCTTTAATCTAATAGCTTTAGTGATTGAGTAGTAAGGACACTCTGTTGTTGGCACCACTCTTTAATCTAATAGCTTTAGTGATTGAGTAGTAAGGACACTCTGTTGTTGGCACCACTCTTTAATCTATTAGCTTTAGTGATTGAGTAGTAAGGACACTCTGTTGTTGGCACCACTCTTTAATCTATTAGCTTTAGTGATTGAGTAGTTAGGACACTCTGATGTTGGCACCACTCTTTAATCTATTAGCTTTAGTGATTGAGTAGTAAGGACACTGTTGTTGGCACCACTCTTTAATCTAATAGCTTTAGTGATTGAGTAGTAAGGACACTCTGTTGTTGGCACCACTCTTTAATCTATTAGCTTTAGTGATTGAGTAGTAAGGACACTCTGTTGTTGGCACCACTCTTTAATCTATTAGCTTTAGTGATTGAGTAGTAAGGACACTCTGTTGTTGGCACCACTCTTTAATCTATTAGCTTTAGTGATTGAGTAGTAAGGACACTCTGTTGTTGACACCACTCTTTAATCTATTAGCTTTAGTGATTGAGTAGTAAGGACACTCTGTTGTTGGCACCACTCTTTAATCTATTAGCTTTAGTGATTGAATAGTAAGGACACTCTGTTGTTGGCACCACTCTTTAATCTATTAGCTTTAGTGATTGAGTAGTAAGGACACTGTTGTTGGCACCACTCTTTAATCTAATAGCTTTAGTGATTGAGTAGTAAGGACACTCTGTTGTTGGTACCACTCTTTAATCTAATAGCTTTAGTGATTGCGTAGTAAGGACACTCTGTTGTTGGCACCACTATTTAATCTATTAGCTTTAGTGATTGAGTAGTAAGGACACTGTTGTTGGCACCACTCTTTAATCTATTAGCTTTAGTGATTGAGTAGTAAGGACACTCTGTTGTTGGCACCACTCTTTAATCTATTAGCTTTAGTGATTGAGTAGTAAGGACACTGTTGTTGGCACCACTCTTTAATCTAATAGCTTTAGTGATTGAGTAGTAAGGACACTGTTGTTGGCACCACTCTTTAATCTATTAGCTTTAGTGATTGAGTAGTAAGGACACTGTTGTTGGCACCACTCTTTAATCTAATAGCTTTAGTGATTGAGTAGTAAGGACACTGTTGTTGGCACCACTCTTTAATCTATTAGCTTTAGTGATTGAGTAGTAAGGACACTGTTGTTGGCACCACTCTTTAATCTAATAGCTTTAGTGATTGAGTACTAAGGACACTCTGTTGTTGGCACCACTCTTTAGTCTATTAGCTTTAGTGTTTGAGTAGTAAGGACACTCTGTTGTTGGCACCACTCTTTAATCTAATAGCTTTAGTGATTGAGTAGTAAGGACACTCTGTTGTTAGCACCACTCTTTAATCTAATAGCTTTAGTGATTGAGTAGTAAGGACACTGTTGTTGGCACCACTCTTTAATCTAATAGCTTTAGTGATTGAGTAGTAAGGACACTCTGTTGTTGGCACCACTCTTTAATCTAATACCTTTAGTGATTGAGTAGTAAGGACACTCTGTTGTTGGCACCACTCTTTAATCTATTAGCTTTAGTGATTGAGTAGTAAGGACACTCTGTTGTTGGCACCACTCTTTAATCTATTAGCTTTAGTGATTGAGTAGTTAGGACACTCTGATGTTGGCACCACTCTTTAATCTATTAGCTTTAGTGATTGAGTAGTAAGGACACTGTTGTTGGCACCACTCTTTAATCTAATAGCTTTAGTGATTGAGTAGTAAGGACACTCTGTTGTTGGCACCACTCTTTAATCTATTAGCTTTAGTGATTGAGTAGTAAGGACACTCTGTTGTTGGCACCACTCTTTAATCTAATAGCTTTAGTGATTGAGTAGTAAGGACACTCTGTTGTTGGCACCACTCTTTAATCTATTAGCTTTAGTGATTGAGTAGTAAGGACACTCTGTTGTTGGCACCACTCTTTAATCTATTAGCTTTAGTGATTGAGTAGTAAGGACACTCTGTTGTTGGCACCACTCTTTAATCTATTAGCTTTAGTGATTGAGTAGTAAGGACACTCTGTTGTTGGCACAACTCTTTAATCTATTAGCTTTAGTGATTGAGTAGTAAGGACACTCTGTTGTTGACACCACTCATTAATCTATTAGCTTTAGTGATTGAGTAGTAAGGACACTCTGTCGTTGGCACCACTCTTTAATCTATTAGCTTTAGTGATTGAGTAGTAAGGACACTGTTGTTGGCACCACTCTTTAATCTATTAGCTTTAGTGATTGAGTAGTAAGGACACTCTGTCGTTGGCACCACTCTTTAATCTAATAGCTTTAGTGATTGCGTAGTAAGGACACTCTGTTGTTGGCACCACTCTTTAATCTATTAGCTTTAGTGATTGAGTAGTAAGGACACTCTGTTGTTGGCACCACTCTTTAATCTATTAGCTTTAGTGATTGAGTAGTAAGGACACTCTGTTGTTGGCACCACTCTTTAATCTATTAGCTTTAGTGATTGAGTAGTAAGGACACTGTTGTTGGCACCACTCTTTAATCTAATAGCTTTAGTGATTGAGTAGTAAGGACACTGTTGTTGGCACCACTCTTTAATCTATTAGCTTTAGTGATTGAGTAGTAAGGACACTCTGTTGTTGGCACCACTCTTTAATCTATTAGCTTTAGTGATTGAGTAGTAAGGACACTCTGTTGTTGGCACCACTCTTTAATCTATTAGCTTTAGTGATTGAGTAGTAAGGACACTCTGTTGTTGGCACCACTCTTTAATCTATTAGCTTTAGTGATTGAGTAGTAAGGACACTCTGTTGTTGGCACCACTCTTTAATCTAATAGCTTTAGTGATTGAGTAGTAAGGACACTCTGTTGTTGGCACCACTCTTTAATCTATTAGCTTTAGTGATTGAGTAGTAAGGACACTGTTGTTGGCACCACTCTTTAATCTATTAGCTTTAGTGATTGAGTAGTAAGGACACACTGTTGTTGGCACCACTCTTTAATCTATTAGCTTTAGTGATTGAGTAGTAAGGACACTGTTGTTGGCACCACTCTTTAATCTAATAGCTTTAGTGATTGAGTAGTAAGGACACTGTTGTTGGCACCACTCTTTAATCTATTAGCTTTAGTGATTGAGTAGTAAGGACACTGTTGTTGGCACCACTCTTTAATCTAATAGCTTTAGTGATTGAGTAGTAAGAACACTGTTGTTGGCACCACTCTTTAATCTATTAGCTTTAGTGATTGAGTAGTAAGGACACTGTTGTTGGCACCACTCTTTAATCTAATAGCTTTAGTGATTGAGTAGTAAGGACACTCTGTTGTTGGCACCACTCTTTAATCTATTAGCTGTAGTGATTAAGTAGTAAGGACACTGTTGTTGGCACCACTCTTTAATCTATTAGCTTTAGTGATTGAGTAGTAAGGACACTCTGTTGTTGGCACCACTCTTTAATCTATTAGCTTTAGTGATTGAGTAGTAAGGACACTGTTGTTGGCACCACTCTTTAACCTAATAGCTTTGTGATTGAGTAGTAAGGACACTGTTGTTGGCACCACTCTTTAATCTATTAGCTTTAGTGATTGAGTAGTAAGGACACTGTTGTTGGCACCACTCTTTAATCTAATAGCTTTAGTGATTGAGTAGTAAGGACACTGTTGTTGGCACCACTCTTTAATCTATTAGCTTTAGTGATTGAGTAGTAAGGACACTGTTGTTGGCACCACTCTTTAATCTATTAGCTTTAGTGATTGAGTAGTAAGGACACTCTGTTGTTGGCACCACTCTTTAATCTATTAGCTTTAGTGATTGAGTAGTAAGGACACTCTGTTGTTGGCACCACTCTTTAATCTATTAGCTTTAGTGATTGAGTAGTAAGGACACTGTTGTTGGCACCACTCTTTAATCTATTAGCTTTAGTGATTGAGTAGTAAGGACACACTGTTGTTGGCACCACTCTTTAATCTATTAGCTTTAGTGATTGAGTAGTAAGGACACTGTTGTTGGCACCACTCTTTAATCTAATAGCTTTAGTGATTGAGTAGTAAGGACACTGTTGTTGGCACCACTCTTTAATCTATTAGCTTTAGTGATTGAGTAGTAAGGACACTGTTGTTGGCACCACTCTTTAATCTAATAGCTTTAGTGATTGAGTAGTAAGGACACTGTTGTTGGCACCACTCTTTAATCTATTAGCTTTAGTGATTGAGTAGTAAGGACACTGTTGTTGGCACCACTCTTTAATCTAATAGCTTTAGTGATTGAGTAGTAAGGACACTCTGTTGTTGGCACCACTCTTTAATCTATTAGTGTAGTGATTAAGTAGTAAGGACACTGTTGTTGGCACCACTCTTTAATCTATTAGCTTTAGTGATTGAGTAGTAAGGACACTCTGTTGTTGGCACCACTCTTTAATCTATTAGCTTTAGTGATTGAGTAGTAAGGACACTGTTGTTGGCACCACTCTTTAACCTAATAGCTTTAGTGATTGAGTAGTAAGGACACTGTTGTTGGCACCACTCTTTAATCTATTAGCTTTAGTGATTGAGTAGTAAGGACACTGTTGTTGGCACCACTCTTTAATCTAATAGCTTTAGTGATTGAGTAGTAAGGACACTGTTGTTGGCACCACTCTTTAATCTATTAGCTTTAGTGATTGAGTAGTAAGGACACTGTTGTTGGCACCACTCTTTAATCTAATAGCTTTAGTGATTGAGTACTAAGGACACTCTGTTGTTGGCACCACTCTTTAGTCTATTAGCTTTAGTGATTGAGTAGTAAGGACACTCTGTTGTTGGCACCACTCTTTAATCTAATAGCTTTAGTGATTGAGTAGTAAGGACACTCTGTTGTTAGCACCACTCTTTAATCTAATAGCTTTAGTGATTGAGTAGTAAGGACACTGTTGTTGGCACCACTCTTTAATCTAATAGCTTTAGTGATTGAGTAGTAAGGACACTCTGTTGTTGGCACCACTCTTTAATCTAATAGCTTTAGTGATTGAGTAGTAAGGACACTCTGTTGTTGGCACCACTCTTTAATCTATTAGCTTTAGTGATTGAGTAGTAAGGACACTCTGTTGTTGGCACCACTCTTTAATCTATTAGCTTTAGTGATTGAGTAGTTAGGACACTGTTGTTGGCACCACTCTTTAATCTAATAGCTTTAGTGATTGAGTAGTAAGGACACTCTGTTGTTGGCACCACTCTTTAATCTATTAGCTTTAGTGATTGAGTAGTAAGGACACTCTGTTGTTGGCACCACTCTTTAATCTATTAGCTTTAGTGATTGAGTAGTAAGGACACTCTGTTGTTGGCACCACTCTTTAATCTATTAGCTTTAGTGATTGAGTAGTAAGGACACTCTGTTGTTGACACCACTCTTTAATCTATTAGCTTTAGTGATTGAGTAGTAAGGACACTCTGTTGTTGGCACCACTCTTTAATCTATTAGCTTTAGTGATTGAGTAGTAAGGACACTCTGTTGTTGGCACCACTCTTTAATCTATTAGCTTTAGTGATTGAGTAGTAAGGACACTGTTGTTGGCACCACTCTTTAATCTAATAGCTTTAGTGATTGAGTAGTAAGGACACTCTGTTGTTGGTACCACTCTTTAATCTAATAGCTTTAGTGATTGCGTAGTAAGGACACTCTGTTGTTGGCACCACTATTTAATCTATTAGCTTTAGTGATTGAGTAGTAAGGACACTGTTGTTGGCACCACTCTTTAATCTATTAGCTTTAGTGATTGAGTAGTAAGGACACTCTGTTGTTGGCACCACTCTTTAATCTATTAGCTTTAGTGATTGAGTAGTAAGGACACTGTTGTTGGCACCACTCTTTAATCTAATAGCTTTAGTGATTGAGTAGTAAGGACACTGTTGTTGGCACCACTCTTTAATCTATTAGCTTTAGTGATTGAGTAGTAAGGACACTGTTGTTGGCACCACTCTTTAATCTAATAGCTTTAGTGATTGAGTAGTAAGGACACTGTTGTTGGCACCACTCTTTAATCTATTAGCTTTAGTGATTGAGTAGTAAGGACACTGTTGTTGGCACCACTCTTTAATCTAATAGCTTTAGTGATTGAGTACTAAGGACACTCTGTTGTTGGCACCACTCTTTAGTCTATTAGCTTTAGTGTTTGAGTAGTAAGGACACTTTGTTGTTGGCACCACTCTTTAATCTAATAGCTTTAGTGATTGAGTAGTAAGGACACTCTGTTGTTAGCACCACTCTTTAATCTAATAGCTTTAGTGATTGAGTAGTAAGGACACTGTTGTTGGCACCACTCTTTAATCTAATAGCTTTAGTGATTGAGTAGTAAGGACACTCTGTTGTTGGCACCACTCTTTAATCTAATACCTTTAGTGATTGAGTAGTAAGGACACTCTGTTGTTGGCACCACTCTTTAATCTATTAGCTTTAGTGATTGAGTAGTAAGGACACTCTGTTGTTGGCACCACTCTTTAATCTATTAGCTTTAGTGATTGAGTAGTTAGGACACTCTGATGTTGGCACCACTCTTTAATCTATTAGCTTTAGTGATTGAGTAGTAAGGACACTGTTGTTGGCACCACTCTTTAATCTAATAGCTTTAGTGATTGAGTAGTAAGGACACTCTGTTGTTGGCACCACTCTTTAATCTATTAGCTTTAGTGATTGAGTAGTAAGGACACTCTGTTGTTGGCACCACTCTTTAATCTAATAGCTTTAGTGATTGAGTAGTAAGGACACTCTGTTGTTGGCACCACTCTTTAATCTATTAGCTTTAGTGATTGAGTAGTAAGGACACTCTGTTGTTGGCACCACTCTTTAATCTATTAGCTTTAGTGATTGAGTAGTAAGGACACTCTGTTGTTGGCACCACTCTTTAATCTATTAGCTTTAGTGATTGAGTAGTAAGGACACTCTGTTGTTGGCACCACTCTTTAATCTATTAGCTTTAGTGATTGAGTAGTAAGGACACTCTGTTGTTGACACCACTCATTAATCTATTAGCTTTAGTGATTGAGTAGTAAGGACACTCTGTCGTTGGCACCACTCTTTAATCTATTAGCTTTAGTGATTGAGTAGTAAGGACACTGTTGTTGGCACCACTCTTTAATCTATTAGCTTTAGTGATTGAGTAGTAAGGACACTCTGTCGTTGGCACCACTCTTTAATCTAATAGCTTTAGTGATTGCGTAGTAAGGACACTCTGTTGTTGGCACCACTCTTTAATCTATTAGCTTTAGTGATTGAGTAGTAAGGACACTCTGTTGTTGGCACCACTCTTTAATCTATTAGCTTTAGTGATTGAGTAGTAAGGACACTCTGTTGTTGGCACCACTCTTTAATCTATTAGCTTTAGTGATTGAGTAGTAAGGACACTGTTGTTGGCACCACTCTTTAATCTAATAGCTTTAGTGATTGAGTAGTAAGGACACTGTTGTTGGCACCACTCTTTAATCTATTAGCTTTAGTGATTGAGTAGTAAGGACACTCTGTTGTTGGCACCACTCTTTAATCTATTAGCTTTAGTGATTGAGTAGTAAGGACACTCTGTTGTTGGCACCACTCTTTAATCTATTAGCTTTAGTGATTGAGTAGTAAGGACACTCTGTTGTTGGCACCACTCTTTAATCTATTAGCTTTAGTGATTGAGTAGTAAGGACACTCTGTTGTTGGCACCACTCTTTAATCTAATAGCTTTAGTGATTGAGTAGTAAGGACACTCTGTTGTTGGCACCACTCTTTAATCTATTAGCTTTAGTGATTGAGTAGTAAGGACACTGTTGTTGGCACCACTCTTTAATCTATTAGCTTTAGTGATTGAGTAGTAAGGACACACTGTTGTTGGCACCACTCTTTAATCTATTAGCTTTAGTGATTGAGTAGTAAGGACACTGTTGTTGGCACCACTCTTTAATCTAATAGCTTTAGTGATTGAGTAGTAAGGACACTGTTGTTGGCACCACTCTTTAATCTATTAGCTTTAGTGATTGAGTAGTAAGGACACTGTTGTTGGCACCACTCTTTAATCTAATAGCTTTAGTGATTGAGTAGTAAGGACACTGTTGTTGGCACCACTCTTTAATCTATTAGCTTTAGTGATTGAGTAGTAAGGACACTGTTGTTGGCACCACTCTTTAATCTAATAGCTTTAGTGATTGAGTAGTAAGGACACTCTGTTGTTGGCACCACTCTTTAATCTATTAGCTGTAGTGATTAAGTAGTAAGGACACTGTTGTTGGCACCACTCTTTAATCTATTAGCTTTAGTGATTGAGTAGTAAGGACACTCTGTTGTTGGCACCACTCTTTAATCTATTAGCTTTAGTGATTGAGTAGTAAGGACACACTGTTGTTGGCACCACTCTTTAATCTATTAGCTTTAGTGATTGAGTAGTAAGGACACTGTTGTTGGCACCACTCTTTAATCTAATAGCTTTAGTGATTGAGTAGTAAGGACACTGTTGTTGGCACCACTCTTTAATCTATTAGCTTTAGTGATTGAGTAGTAAGGACACTGTTGTTGGCACCACTCTTTAACCTAATAGCTTTAGTGATTGAGTAGTAAGGACACTGTTGTTGGCACCACTCTTTAATCTATTAGCTTTAGTGATTGAGTAGTAAGGACACTGTTGTTGGCACCACTCTTTAATCTAATAGCTTTAGTGATTGAGTAGTAAGGACACTGTTGTTGGCACCACTCTTTAATCTATTAGCTTTAGTGATTGAGTAGTAAGGACACTGTTGTTGGCACCACTCTTTAATCTAATAGCTTTAGTGATTGAGTACTAAGGACACTCTGTTGTTGGCACCACTCTTTAGTCTATTAGCTTTAGTGATTGAGTAGTAAGGACACTGTTGTTGGCACCACTCTTTAATCTATTAGCTTTAGTGATTGAGTAGTAAGGACACTCTGTTGTTGGCACCACTCTTTAATCTATTAGCTTTAGTGATTGAGTAGTAAGGACACTGTTGTTGGCACCACTCTTTAACCTAATAGCTTTAGTGATTGAGTAGTAAGGACACTGTTGTTGGCACCACTCTTTAATCTATTAGCTTTAGTGATTGAGTAGTAAGGACACTGTTGTTGGCACCACTCTTTAATCTAATAGCTTTAGTGATTGAGTAGTAAGGACACTGTTGTTGGCACCACTCTTTAATCTATTAGCTTTAGTGATTGAGTAGTAAGGACACTGTTGTTGGCACCACTCTTTAATCTAATAGCTTTAGTGATTGAGTACTAAGGACACTCTGTTGTTGGCACCACTCTTTAGTCTATTAGCTTTAGTGATTGAGTAGTAAGGACACTCTGTTGTTGGCACCACTCTTTAATCTAATAGCTTTAGTGATTGAGTAGTAAGGACACTCTGTTGTTAGCACCACTCTTTAATCTAATAGCTTTAGTGATTGAGTAGTAAGGACACTGTTGTTGGCACCACTCTTTAATCTAATAGCTTTAGTGATTGAGTAGTAAGGACACTCTGTTGTTGGCACCACTCTTTAATCTAATAGCTTTAGTGATTGAGTAGTAAGGACACTCTGTTGTTGGCACCACTCTTTAATCTATTAGCTTTAGTGATTGAGTAGTAAGGACACTCTGTTGTTGGCACCACTCTTTAATCTATTAGCTTTAGTGATTGAGTAGTAAGGACACTCTGTTGTTGGCACCACTCTTTAATCTAATAGCTTTAGTGATTGAGTAGTAAGGACACTCTGTTGTTGGCACCACTCTTTAATCTATTAGCTTTAGTGATTGAGTAGTAAGGACACTCTGTTGTTGGCACCACTCTTTAATCTATTAGCTTTAGTGATTGAGTAGTAAGGACACTCTGTTGTTGGCACCACTCTTTAATCTATTAGCTTTAGTGATTGAGTAGTAAGGACACTCTGTTGTTGACACCACTCTTTAATCTATTAGCTTTAGTGATTGAGTAGTAAGGACACTGTTGTTGGCACCACTCATTAATCTATTAGCTTTAGTGATTGAGTAGTAAGGACACTCTGTCGTTGGCACCACTCTTTAATCTACTAGCTTTAGTGATTGCGTAGTAAGGACACTCTGTTGTTGGCACCACTCTTTAATCTATTAGCTTTAGTGATTGAGTAGTAAGGCCACTCTGTTGTTGGCACCACTCCTTAATCTATTAGCTTTAGTGATTGAGTAGTAAGGACACTCTGTTGTTGGCACCACTCTTTAATCTATTAGCTTTAGTGTTTGAGTAGTAAAGACACTCTGTTGTTGGCACCACTCTTTAATCTATTAGCTTTAGTGATTGAGTAGTAAGGACACTGTTGTTGGCACCACTCTTTAATCTAATAGCTTTAGTGATTGAGTAGTAAGGACACTGTTGTTGGCACCACTCTTTAATCTATTAGCTTTAGTGATTGAGTAGTAAGGACACTCTGTTGTTGGCACCACTCTTTAATCTATTAGCTTTAGTGATTGAGTAGTAAGGACACTCTGTTGTTGGCACCACTCTTTAATCTATTAGCTTTAGTGATTGAGTAGTAAGGACACTCTGTTGTTGGCACCACTCTTTAATCTATTAGCTTTAGTGATTGAGTAGTAAAGACACTCTGTTGTTGGCACCACTCTTTAATCTATTAGCTTTAGTGATTGAGTAGTAAGGGCACTCTGTTGTTGACACCACTCTTTAATCTATTAGCTTTAGTGATTGAGTAGTAAGGACACTCTGTTGTTGGCACCACTCTTTAATCTATTAGCTTTAGTGATTGAGTAGTAAGGACACTCTGTTGTTGGCACCACTCTTTAATCTATTAGCTTTAGTGATTGAGTAGTAAGGACACTCTGTTGTTGGCACCACTCTTTAATCTAATAGCTTTAGTGATTGAGTAGTAAGGACACTCTGTTGTTGACACCACTCTTTAATCTATTAGCTTTAGTGATTGAGTAGTAAGGACACTCTGTTGTTGACACCACTCTTTAATCTATTAGCTTTAGTGATTGAGTAGTAAGGACACTCTGTTGTTGGCACCACTCTTTAATCTATTAGCTTTAGTGATTGAGTAGTAAGGACACTCTGTTGTTGGCACCACTCTTTAATCTATTAGCTTTAGTGATTGAGTAGTAAGGACACTGTTGTTGGCACCACTCTTTAATCTATTAGCTTTAGTGATTGAGTAGTAAGGACACTCTGATGTTGGCACCACTCTTTAATCTATTAGCTTTAGTGATTGAGTAGTAAGGACACTGTTGTTGGCACCACTCTTTAATCTAATAGCTTTAGTGATTGAGTAGTAAGGGCACTCTGTTGTTGGCACCACTCTTTAATCTATTAGCTTTAGTGATTGAGTAGTAAGGACACTCTGTTGTTGACACCACTCTTTAATCTATTAGCTTTAGTGATTGAGTAGTAAGGACACTCTGTTGTTGGCACCACTCTTTAATCTATTAGCTTTAGTGATTGAGTAGTAAGGACACTGTTGTTGGCACCACTCTTTAACCTAATAGCTTTAGTGATTGAGTAGTAAGGACACTGTTGTTGGCACCACTCTTTAATCTATTAGCTTTAGTGATTGAGTAGTAAGGACACTGTTGTTGGCACCACTCTTTAATCTAATAGCTTTAGTGATTGAGTAGTAAGGACACTGTTGTTGGCACCACTCTTTAATCTATTAGCTTTAGTGATTGAGTAGTAAGGACACTGTTGTTGGCACCACTCTTTAATCTAATAGCTTTAGTGATTGAGTACTAAGGACACTCTGTTGTTGGCACCACTCTTTAGTCTATTAGCTTTAGTGATTGAGTAGTAAGGACACTCTGTTGTTGGCACCACTCTTTAATCTAATAGCTTTAGTGATTGAGTAGTAAGGACACTCTGTTGTTAGCACCACTCTTTAATCTAATAGCTTTAGTGATTGTGTAGTAAGGACACTGTTGTTGGCACCACTCTTTAATCTAATAGCTTTAGTGATTGAGTAGTAAGGACACTCTGTTGTTGGCACCACTCTTTAATCTAATAGCTTTAGTGATTGAGTAGTAAGGACACTCTGTTGTTGGCACCACTCTTTAATCTATTAGCTTTAGTGATTGAGTAGTAAGGACACTCTGTTGTTGGCACCACTCTTTAATCTATTAGCTTTAGTGATTGAGTAGTAAGGACACTCTGTTGTTAGCACCACTCTTTAATCTAATAGCTTTAGTGATTGAGTAGTAAGGACACTCTGTTGTTGGCACCACTCTTTAATCTATTAGCTTTAGTGATTTAGTAGTAAGGACACTCTGTTGTTGGCACCACTCTTTAATCTATTAGCTTTAGTGATTGAGTAGTAAGGACACTCTGTTGTTGGCACCACTCTTTAATCTATTAGCTTTAGTGATTGAGTAGTAAGGACACTCTGTTGTTGACACCACTCTTTAATCTATTAGCTTTAGTGATTGAGTAGTAAGGACACTGTTGTTGGCACCACTCTTTAATCTATTATCTTTAGTGATTGAGTAGTAAGGACACTCTGTCTTGGCACCACTCTTTAATCTAATAGCTTTAGTGATTGCGTAGTAAGGACACTCTGTTGTTGGCACCACTCTTTAATCTATTAGCTTTAGTGATTGAGTAGTAAGGACACTCTGTTGTTGGCACCACTCTTTAATCTATTAGCTTTAGTGATTGAGTAGTAAGGACACTCTGTTGTTGGCACCACTCTTTAATCTATTAGCTTTAGTGATTGAGTAGTAAGGACACTGTTGTTGGCACCACTCTTTAATCTAATAGCTTTAGTGATTGAGTAGTAAGGACATTGTTGTTGGCACCACTCTTTAATCTATTAGCTTTAGTGATTGAGTAGTAAGGACACTCTGTTGTTGGCACCACTCTTTAATCTATTAGCTTTAGTGATTGAGTAGTAAGGACACTCTGTTGTTGGCACCACTCTTTAATCTATTAGCTTTAGTGATTGAGTAGTAAGGACACTCTGTTGTTGGCACCACTCTTTAATCTATTAGCTTTAGTGATTGAGTAGTAAAGACACTCTGTTGTTGGCACCACTCTTTAATCTATTAGCTTTAGTGATTGAGTAGTAAGGGCACTCTGTTGTTGACACCACTCTTTAATCTATTAGCTTTAGTGATTGAGTAGTAAGGACACTCTGTTGTTGGCACCACTCTTTAATCTATTAGCTTTAGTGATTGAGTAGTAAGGACACTCTGTTGTTGGCACCACTCTTTAATCTATTAGCTTTAGTGATTGAGTAGTAAGGACACTCTGTTGTTGGCACCACTCTTTAATCTAATAGCTTTAGTGATTGAGTAGCAAGGACACTCTGTTGTTGACACCACTCTTTAATCTATTAGCTTTAGTGATTGAGTAGTAAGGACACTCTGTTGTTGACACCACTCTTTAATCTATTAGCTTTAGTGATTGAGTAGTAAGGACACTCTGTTGTTGGCACCACTCTTTAATCTATTAGCTTTAGTGATTGAGTAGTAAGGACACTCTGTTGTTGGCACCACTCTTTAATCTATTAGCTTTAGTGATTGAGTAGTAAGGACACTGTTGTTGGCACCACTCTTTAATCTATTAGCTTTAGTGATTGAGTAGTAAGGACACTCTGATGTTGGCACCACTCTTTAATCTATTAGCTTTAGTGATTGAGTAGTAAGGACACTGTTGTTGGCACCACTCTTTAATCTAATAGCTTTAGTGATTGAGTAGTAAGGGCACTCTGTTGTTGGCACCACTCTTTAATCTATTAGCTTTAGTGATTGAGTAGTAAGGACACTGTTGTTGGCACCACTCTTTAATCTAATAGCTTTAGTGATTGAGTAGTAAGGACACTCTGTTGTTGGCACCACTCTTTAATCTAATAGCTTTAGTGATTGAGTAGTAAGGACACTCTGTTGTTGGCACCACTCTTTAATCTATTAGCTTTAGTGATTGAGTAGCAAGGACACTCTGTTGTTGGCACCACTCTTTAATCTATTAGCTTTAGTGATTGAGTAGTAAGGACACTCTGTTGTTGGCACCACTCTTTAATCTAATAGCTTTAGTGATTGAGTAGTAACGACAATCTGTTGTTGGCACCACTCTTTAATCTATTAGCTTTAGTGATTGAGTAGTAAGGACACTCTGTTGTTGGCACCATTCTTTAATCTATTAGCTTTAGTGATTGAGTAGTAACGACACTCTGTTGTTGGCACCACTCTTTAATATATTAGCTTTAGTGATTGAGTAGTAAGGACACTGTTGTTGGCACCTCTCTTTAATCTATTAGCTTTAGTGATTGAGTAGTAAGGACACTGTTGTTGGCACCTCTCTTTATTCTAATAGCTTTAGTGATTGAGTAGTAAGGACACTCTGTTGTTGGCACCACTCTTTAATCTATTAGCTTTAGTGATTGAGTAGTAAGGACACTGTTGTTGGCACCTCTCTTTAATCTATTAGCTTTAGTGATTGAGTAGTAAGGACACTGTTGTTGGCACCACTCTTTAATCTATTAGCTTTAGTGATTGAGTAGTAAGGACACTCTGTTGTTGGCACCACTCTTTAATCTATTAGCTTTAGTGATTGAGTAGTAAGGACACTCTGTTGTTGGCACCACTCTTTAATCTAATAGCTTTAGTGATTGAGTAGTAAGGACACTCTGTTGTTGGCACCACTCTTTAATCTATTAGCTTTAGTGATTGAGTAGTAAGGACACTGTTGTTGGCACCACTCTTTAATCTATTAGCTATAGTGATTGAGTAGTAAGGACACTCTGTTGTTGGCACCACTCTTTAATCTATTAGCTTTAGTGATTGAGTAGTAAGGACACTGTTGTTGGCACCACTCTTTAATCTATTAGCTTTAGTGATTGAGTAGTAAGGACACTCTGTTGTTGACACCACTCTTTAATCTATTAGCTTTAGTGATTGAGTAGTAAGGACACTGTTGTTGGCACCACTCTTTAATCTATTAGCTTTAGTGATTGAGTAGTAAGTACACTGTTGTTGGCACCACTCTTTAATCTATTAGCTTTAGTGATTGAGTAGTAAGGACACTCTGTTGTTGGCACCACTCTTTAATCTATTAGCTTTAGTGATTGAGTAGTAAGGACACTCTGTTGTTGGCACCACTCTTTAATCTATTAGCTTTAGTGATTGAGTAGTAAGGACACTCTGTTGTTGGCACCATTCTTTAATCTATTAGCTTTAGTGATTGAGTAGTAACGACACTCTGTTGTTGGCACCACTCTTTAATATATTAGCTTTAGTGATTGAGTAGTAAGGACACTGTTGTTGGCACCTCTCTTTAATCTATTAGCTTTAGTGATTGAGTAGTAAGGACACTGTTGTTGGCACCTCTCTTTATTCTAATAGCTTTAGTGATTGAGTAGTAAGGACACTCTGTTGTTGGCACCACTCTTTAATCTATTAGCTTTAGTGATTGAGTAGTAAGGACACTGTTGTTGGCACCTCTCTTTAATCTATTAGCTTTAGTGATTGAGTAGTAAGGACACTGTTGTTGGCACCACTCTTTAATCTATTAGCTTTAGTGATTGAGTAGTAAGGACACTCTGTTGTTGGCACCACTCTTTAATCTATTAGCTTTAGTGATTGAGTAGTAAGGACACTCTGTTGTTGGCACCACTCTTTAATCTAATAGCTTTAGTGATTGAGTAGTAAGGACACTCTGTTGTTGGCACCACTCTTTAATCTAATAGCTTTAGTGATTGAGTAGTAAGGACACTCTGTTGTTGGCACCACTCTTTAATCTATTAGCTTTAGTGATTGAGTAGTAAGGACACTGTTGTTGGCACCACTCTTTAATCTATTAGCTATAGTGATTGAGTAGTAAGGACACTCTGTTGTTGGCACCACTCTTTAATCTATTAGCTTTAGTGATTGAGTAGTAAGGACACTGTTGTTGGCACCACTCTTTAATCTATTAGCTTTAGTGATTGAGTAGTAAGGACACTCTGTTGTTGACACCACTCTTTAATCTATTAGCTTTAGTGATTGAGTAGTAAGTACACTGTTGTTGGCACCACTCTTTAATCTATTAGCTTTAGTGATTGAGTAGTAAGGACACTCTGTTGTTGGCACCACTCTTTAATCTATTAGCTTTAGTGATTGAGTAGTAAGGACACTCTGTTGTTGGCACCACTCTTTAATCTATTAGCTTTAGTGATTGAGTAGTAAGGACACTCTGTTGTTGGCACCACTCTTTAATCTATTAGCTTTAGTGATTGAGTAGTAAGGACACTGTTGTTGGCACCACTCTTTAATCTATTAGCTTTAGTGATTGAGTAGTAAGGACACTCTGTTGTTGGCACCACTCTTTAATCTATTAGCTTTAGTGAATGAGTAGTAAGGACACTGTTGTTGGCACCACTCTTTAATCTAATAGCTTTAGTGATTGCGTAGTAAGGACACTCTGTTGTTGGCACCACTCTTTAATCTATTAGCTTTAGTGATTGAGTAGTAAGTACACTGTTGTTGGCACCACTCTTTAATCTATTAGCTTTAGTGATTGAGTAGTAAGGACACTCTGTTGTTGGCACCACTCTTTAATCTATTAGCTTTAGTGATTGAGTAGTAAGGACACTCTGTTGTTGGCACCACTCTTTAATCTATTAGCTTTAGTGATTGAGTAGTAAGGACACTCTGTTGTTGGCACCACTCTTTAATCTATTAGCTTTAGTGATTGAGTATTAAGGACACTCTGTTGTTGGCACCACTCTTTAATCTATTAGCTTTAGTGATTGAGTAGTAAGGACACTCTGTTGTTGGCACCACTCTTTAATCTATTAGCTTTAGTGAATGAGTAGTAAGGACACTGTTGTTGGCACCACTCTTTAATCTAATAGCTTTAGTGATTGCGTAGTAAGGACACTCTGTTGTTGGCACCACTCTTTAATCTATTAGCTTTAGTGATTGAGTAGTAAGGACACTCTGTTGTTGGCACCACTCTTTAATCTATTAGCTTTAGTGATTGTGTAGTAAGGACACTCTGTTGTTGGCACCACTCTTTAATCTATTAGCCTTAGTGATTGAGTAGTAAGGACACTCTGTTGTTGGCACCACTCTTTAATCTAATAGCTTTAGTGATTGAGTAGTAAGGACACTCTGTTGTTGGCACCACCCTTTAATCTATTAGCTTTAGTGATTGAGTAGTAAGGACACTGTTGTTGGCACCACTCTTTAATCTAATAGCTTTAGTGATTGAGTAGTAAGGACACTGTTGTTGGCACCACTCTTTAATCTATTAGCTTTAGTGATTGAGTAGTAAGGACACTCTGTTGTTGGCAACACTCTTTAATCTATTAGCTTTAGTGATTGAGTAGTAATGACACTGTTGTTGGCACCACTCTTTAATCTATTAGCTTTAGTGATTGAGTAGTTAGGACACTCTGTTGTTGGCACCACTCTTTAATCTATTAGCTTTAGTGATTGAGTAGTAAGGACACTGTTGTTGGCACCAGTCTTTAATCTATTATCTTTAGTGATTGAGTAGTAAGGACACTGTTGTTGGCACCACTCTTTAATCTATTAGCTTTAGTGATTGAGTAGTAAGGACACTCTGTTGTTGGCACCACTCTTTAATCTATTAGCTTTAGTGATTGAATAGTAAGGACACTCTGTTGTTGGCACCACTCTTTAATCTAATAGCTTTAGTGATTGAGTAGTAAGGACACTCTGTTGTTGGCACCACTCTTTAATCTAATAGCTTTAGTGATTGAGTAGTAAGGACACTCTGTTGTTGGCACCACTCTTTAATCTATTAGCTTTAGTGATTGAGTAGTAAGGACACTCTGTTGTTGGCACCACTCTTTAATCTAATAGCTTTAGTGATTGAGTAGTAAGGACACTGTTGTTGGCACCACTCTTTAATCTATTAGCTTTAGTGATTGAGTAGTAAGGACACTGTTGTTGGCACCACTCTTTAATCTATTAGCTTTAGTGATTGAGTAATAAGGACACTCTGTTGTTGGCACCACTCTTTAATCTATTAGCTTTAGTGATTGAGTAGTAAGGACACTCTGTTGTTGGCACCACTCTTTAATCTATTAGCTTTAGTGATTGAGTAGTAAGGACACTCTGTTGTTGGCACCACTCTTTAATCTAATAGCTTTAGTGATTGAGTAGTAAGGACACTGTTGTTGGCACCACTCTTTAATCTATTAGCTTTAGTGATTGAGTAGTAAGGACACTCTGTTGTTGGCACCACTCTTTAATCTATTAGCTTTAGTGATTGAGTAGTAAGGACACTCTGTTGTTGGCACCACTCTTTAATCTATTAGCTTTAGTGATTGAGTAGTAAGGACACTGTTGTTGGCACCACTCTTTAATCTATTAGCTTTAGTGATTGAGTAGTAAGGACACTGTTGTTGGCACCACTCTTTAATCTATTAGCTTTAGTGATTGAGTAGTAAGGACACTGTTGTTGGCACCTCTCTTTAATCTATTAGCTTTAGTGATTGAGTAGTAAGGACACTGTTGTTGGCACCACTCTTTAATCTATTAGCTTTAGTGATTGAGTAGTAAGGACACTCTGTTGTTGGCACCACTCTTTAATCTATTAGCTTTAGTGATTGAGTAGTAAGGACACTCTGTTGTTGGCACCACTCTTTAATCTAATAGCTTTAGTGATTGAGTAGTAAGGACACTCTGTTGTTGGCACCACTCTTTAATCTAATAGCTTTAGTGATTGAGTAGTAAGGACACTCTGTTGTTGGCACCACTCTTTAATCTATTAGCTTTAGTGATTGAGTAGTAAGGACACTGTTGTTGGCACCACTCTTTAATCTATTAGCTATAGTGATTGAGTAGTAAGGACACTCTGTTGTTGGCACCACTCTTTAATCTATTAGCTTTAGTGATTGAGTAGTAAGGACACTGTTGTTGGCACCACTCTTTAATCTATTAGCTTTAGTGATTGAGTAGTAAGGACACTCTGTTGTTGACACCACTCTTTAATCTATTAGCTTTAGTGATTGAGTAGTAAGTACACTGTTGTTGGCACCACTCTTTAATCTATTAGCTTTAGTGATTGAGTAGTAAGGACACTCTGTTGTTGGCACCACTCTTTAATCTATTAGCTTTAGTGATTGAGTAGTAAGGACACTCTGTTGTTGGCACCACTCTTTAATCTATTAGCTTTAGTGATTGAGTAGTAAGGACACTCTGTTGTTGGCACCACTCTTTAATCTATTAGCTTTAGTGATTGAGTATTAAGGACACTCTGTTGTTGGCACCACTCTTTAATCTATTAGCTTTAGTGATTGAGTAGTAAGGACACTCTGTTGTTGGCACCACTCTTTAATCTATTAGCTTTAGTGAATGAGTAGTAAGGACACTGTTGTTGGCACCACTCTTTAATCTAATAGCTTTAGTGATTGCGTAGTAAGGACACTCTGTTGTTGGCACCACTCTTTAATCTATTAGCTTTAGTGATTGAGTAGTAAGTACACTGTTGTTGGCACCACTCTTTAATCTATTAGCTTTAGTGATTGAGTAGTAAGGACACTCTGTTGTTGGCACCACTCTTTAATCTATTAGCTTTAGTGATTGAGTAGTAAGGACACTCTGTTGTTGGCACCACTCTTTAATCTATTAGCTTTAGTGATTGAGTAGTAAGGACACTCTGTTGTTGGCACCACTCTTTAATCTATTAGCTTTAGTGATTGAGTATTAAGGACACTCTGTTGTTGGCACCACTCTTTAATCTATTAGCTTTAGTGATTGAGTAGTAAGGACACTCTGTTGTTGGCACCACTCTTTAATCTATTAGCTTTAGTGAATGAGTAGTAAGGACACTGTTGTTGGCACCACTCTTTAATCTAATAGCTTTAGTGATTGCGTAGTAAGGACACTCTGTTGTTGGCACCACTCTTTAATCTATTAGCTTTAGTGATTGAGTAGTAAGGACACTCTGTTGTTGGCACCACTCTTTAATCTATTAGCTTTAGTGATTGTGTAGTAAGGACACTCTGTTGTTGGCACCACTCTTTAATCTATTAGCCTTAGTGATTGAGTAGTAAGGACACTCTGTTGTTGGCACCACTCTTTAATCTAATAGCTTTAGTGATTGAGTAGTAAGGACACTCTGTTGTTGGCACCACCCTTTAATCTATTAGCTTTAGTGATTGAGTAGTAAGGACACTGTTGTTGGCACCACTCTTTAATCTAATAGCTTTAGTGATTGAGTAGTAAGGACACTGTTGTTGGCACCACTCTTTAATCTATTAGCTTTAGTGATTGAGTAGTAAGGACACTCTGTTGTTGGCAACACTCTTTAATCTATTAGCTTTAGTGATTGAGTAGTAATGACACTGTTGTTGGCACCACTCTTTAATCTATTAGCTTTAGTGATTGAGTAGTTAGGACACTCTGTTGTTGGCACCACTCTTTAATCTATTAGCTTTAGTGATTGAGTAGTAAGGACACTGTTGTTGGCACCAGTCTTTAATCTATTATCTTTAGTGATTGAGTAGTAAGGACACTGTTGTTGGCACCACTCTTTAATCTATTAGCTTTAGTGATTGAGTAGTAAGGACACTCTGTTGTTGGCACCACTCTTTAATCTATTAGCTTTAGTGATTGAATAGTAAGGACACTCTGTTGTTGGCACCACTCTTTAATCTAATAGCTTTAGTGATTGAGTAGTAAGGACACTCTGTTGTTGGCACCACTCTTTAATCTAATAGCTTTAGTGATTGAGTAGTAAGGACACTCTGTTGTTGGCACCACTCTTTAATCTATTAGCTTTAGTGATTGAGTAGTAAGGACACTCTGTTGTTGGCACCACTCTTTAATCTAATAGCTTTAGTGATTGAGTAGTAAGGACACTGTTGTTGGCACCACTCTTTAATCTATTAGCTTTAGTGATTGAGTAGTAAGGACACTGTTGTTGGCACCACTCTTTAATCTATTAGCTTTAGTGATTGAGTAATAAGGACACTCTGTTGTTGGCACCACTCTTTAATCTATTAGCTTTAGTGATTGAGTAGTAAGGACACTCTGTTGTTGGCACCACTCTTTAATCTATTAGCTTTAGTGATTGAGTAGTAAGGACACTCTGTTGTTGGCACCACTCTTTAATCTAATAGCTTTAGTGATTGAGTAGTAAGGACACTGTTGTTGGCACCACTCTTTAATCTATTAGCTTTAGTGATTGAGTAGTAAGGACACTCTGTTGTTGGCACCACTCTTTAATCTATTAGCTTTAGTGATTGAGTAGTAAGGACACTGTTGTTGGCACCACTCTTTAATCTATTAGCTTTAGTGATTGAGTAGTAAGGACACTGTTGTTGGCACCACTCTTTAATCTATTAGCTTTAGTGATTGAGTAGTAAGGACACTCTGTTGTTGGCACCACTCTTTAATCTATTAGCTTTAGTGATTGAATAGTAAGGACACTCTGTTGTTGGCACCACTCTTTAATCTAATAGCTTTAGTGATTGAGTAGTAAGGACACTCTGTTGTTGGCACCACTCTTTAATCTAATAGCTTTAGTGATTGAGTAGTAAGGACACTCTGTTGTTGGCACCACTCTTTAATCTATTAGCTTTAGTGATTGAGTAGTAAGGACACTCTGTTGTTGACACCACTCTTTAATCTAATAGCTTTAGTGATTGAGTAGTAAGGACACTGTTGTTGGCACCACTCTTTAATCTATTAGCTTTAGTGATTGAGTAGTAAGGACACTGTTGTTGGCACCACTCTTTAATCTATTAGCTTTAGTGATTGAGTAATAAGGACACTCTGTTGTTGGCACCACTCTTTAATCTATTAGCTTTAGTGATTGAGTAGTAAGGACACTCTGTTGTTGGCACCACTCTTTAATCTAATAGCTTTAGTGATTGAGTAGTAACGACACTCTGTTGTTGGCACCACTCTTTAATCTATTAGCTTTAGTGATTGAGTAGTATGCACACTGTTGTTGGCACCACTCTTTAATCTATTAGCTTTAGTGATTGAGTAGTAAGGACACTCTGTTGTTGGCACCACTCTTTAATCTATTAGCTTTAGTGATTGAGTAGTAAGGACACTCTGTTGTTGGCACCACTCTTTAATCTAATAGCTTTAGTGATTGAGTAGTAAGGACACTGTTGTTGGCACCACTCTTTAATCTATTAGCTTTAGTGATTGAGTAGTAAGGACACTCTGTTGTTGGCACCACTCTTTAATCTATTAGCTTTAGTGATTGAGTAGTAAGGACACTGTTGTTGGCACCACTCTTTAATCTATTAGCTTTAGTGATTGAGTAGTAAGGACACTCTGTTGTTGGCACCACTCTTTAATCTATTAGCTTTAGTGATTGAGTAGTAAGGACACTCTGTTGTTGGCACCACTCTTTAATCTATTAGCTTTAGTGATTGAGTAGTAAGGACACTCTGTTGTTGGCACCACTCTTTAATCTATTAGATTTAGTGATTGAGTAGTAAGGACACTGTTGTTGGCACCACTCTTTAATCTATTAGCTTTAGTGATTGAGTAGTAAGGACACTCTGTTGTTGGCACCACTCTTTAATCTATTAGCTTTAGTGATTGAGTAGTAAGGACACTCTGTTGTTGGCACCACTCTTTAATCTATTAGCTTTAGTGATTGAGTAGTAAGGACACTGTTGTTGGCACCACTCTTTAATCTAATAGCTTTAGTGGTTGAGTAGTAAGGACACTGTTGTTGGCACCACTCTTTAATCTATTAGCTTTAGTGATTGAGTAGTAAGGACACTGTTGTTGGCACCACTCTTTAATCTATTAGCTTTAGTGATTGAGTAGTAAAGACACTCTGTTGTTGGCACCACTCTTTAATCTAATAGCTTTAGTGATTGAGTAGTAAGGACAATCTGTTGTTGACACCACTCTTTAATCTATTAGCTTTAGTGATTGAGTAGTAAGGACACTGTTGTTGGCACCACTCTTTAATCTAATAGCTTTAGTGATTGAGTAGTAAGGACACTGTTGTTGGCACCACTCTTTAATCTAATAGCTTTAGTGATTGAGTAGTAAGGACAATGTTGTTGGCACCACTCTTTAATCTATTAGCTTTAGTGATTGAGTAGTAAGGACACCCTGTTGTTGACACCACTCTTTAATCTATTAGCTTTAGTGATTGAGTAGTAAGGACACTGTTGTTGGCACCACTCTTTAATTTATTAGCTTTAGTGATTGAGTAGTAAGGACACTCTGTTGTTGGCACCACTCTTTAATCTAATAGCTTTAGTGATTGAGTAGTAAGGACACTGTTGTTGGCACCACTCTTTAATCTATTGGCTTTAGTGATTGAGTAGTAAGGACACTGTTGTTGGCACCACTCTTTAATCTATTAGCTTTAGTGATTGAGTAGTAAGGACACTCTGTTGTTGGCACCACTCTTTAATCTAATAGCTTTAGTGATTGAGTAGTAAGGACACTGTTGTTGGCACCACTCTTTAATCTAATAGCTTTAGTGATTGAGTAGTAAGGACACTGTTGTTGGCACCACTCTTTAATCTATCAGCTTTAGTGATTGAGTAGTAAGGACACTCTGTTGTTGGCACCGCTCTTTAATCTATTAGCTTTAGTGATTGAGTAGTAAGGACACTGTTGTTGGCACCACTCTTTAATCTATTAGCTTTAGTGATTGAGTAGTAAGGACACTGTTGTTGGCACCACTCTTTAATCTAATAGCTTTAGTGATTGAGTAGTAAGGACACTCTGTTGTTGGCACCACTCTTTAATCTATTAGCTTTAGTGATTGAGTAGTAAGGACACTCAATGTACAGAACCTTAGCATATTTGTTTACTTTCAGAATATCATTCTTAAGTTCTCTGTACTCTGTCAGCACAAGTTCAATATGCTGATATGAATACGATCTTAGCTTAATATACTTATATTTCTTGGAGATTTCACACGTCCCTGACCATATCAATACAATTGGATTATATCCTTTCCTTACTTTTCTGAACAAGTCCTTATGGACTTCACTATACACGGTCGCCCCTTTTCTCGCAACAATATTTAATTTGTCCGATACGCAGTTCGGAATCACTTCCTTTAATCCAAGTCCTTTACTATCGCTAAATATAATTGTCTCCCGCGTTAGTCCTGACCTTCTGAACAACCGGTAAAGTTTTTTATATTCCTTTATAACATTACACAGAGACATACATCAAGGTAGAAAAATCACAATTAATCCATTATTGTGTTCATAATACTTAAACAAGCACACACACTTGGTATCAAAATTGTTTGTAATTGCCGGGTATAACGTATCCCAAACATAAACAAAATGGCTGCTGCCAGACCTGTCACTTCACACGGACAATCTATCAAAATCCAGTGTTATGCACTTTCGTCCATCGTTAAATTGTCACTAAAATGAATCCCAATATAAATGCAGATAGTTTTACAGCAATATGTCCAACAGAAATACATAAAATCCTGTCGAAAATACTATTTTTACTATCGAATTTACGCTTCGAAAAAAATGACCTCCATATTGACCGGAAGTCACGTCTGTTCTCGTCGTGGACATGACCAGCCCTGTTCAAATTAGCTCCATCGTCCTCTTGGTACCTTCTCAACCTCTGAGATGTCCACCCACACTTCTCTCTCAAGTAAATCAAAATATCTGTGATGTGTATTATGGGACATTGTTACAAGTCAGACACCCAATTTTAAGAGATAAAGGATCTGGCAGTTTCCTCAACCCAACCAATAACCTATCGTCATGGTCCTTCTTGAAATCAGCATCGCTGGTCTCAAGATCAAGATTTTCTTGGTGAGCCCACACAATTTCACCATACCCTTCTTACGCCTCCCATCTATACTGGTGCCGCGTTCCCTAAGGTAATTGGATAACACTTGTCGTTTTGAGAGCTGAAATACTCAAATGTTGCGTCGTTGGCAGACATGTTGAATAAACGTTCAACGGCGGGAAATATAAATAGTCCTATTTTACCTCCTTCACAAAAGACTTCCTAACTCCGAACTCCCGTATTGTATTTTTGGGTGTGATACAATATATTGATTCTTTTTTAAATTCAAAATAGTTTTTCAGTCCTATACTGTAGTAATTGTGGTTCCAAAATAATATGAGACAGGTGCTACCTGTAGTGCCAGCGAAGCAAAATCCACATTATCTAATATTTAAACCATGTAAATCCTTGGGGTGATTGAAATAGAAATTTTTCTTACTTTTGTGTACTCTTTGGAGTGTACTGTAGTACAATGTAAGGATGCTCTTTCCATCTATTGTTGTTCTCCTATGGGGTATGGACCATATTTACTCACTGATTGGTGTTTACTATCATAAAGAAAGAAAATGTGTAAATGGTAAATATAAAAAATTACTTTGTAAAACTATTTTTATTATCTAATATATTTAATTTAATTGAGTGATAGTCCAAGAGCCCCAAGCTGCCTAAATGTCACCAGAAGTTGTAAAAATTGAGTTTACAGGCAAAAAGATTCTATAATTGAAAAATACTGATCAGGACTTGTAATTTATTTTTTATTTTTAAGACAATATATTTATATATATACATGTAGCTTGCAACATTAACACTTCTACTGCAATGAAATATCATTTAAATTTCATAAGCCTTCAATTTCAGTATTTCTCCAACAGAAATTTTACTGGATTTTACAATGAACAGTAACTTAATTATTAAGAATAAGGGTAATAACAAAATTACCGAACTCGAAAAGTCAAAACTCATAAGTATACAAACAGACAAAATCCGTCAACAACCGGAAAGCTGTGAAAACCGTAATGACCCTGACTTGGTACAGGCATTTCTAAAGAAATGGTGGGTTGAATCAGATTTTAAAGCGCCAAATTTAGTATGAATTGTTTTATTATCGCTTTTATCATGCAAATAGAACACTTTAAAACAAATAACATATTGATATCTTGATTAGAAAATAAAGAACTGGTGCTCAAGATGCTTAATTATTCTAATAATATTAAAACCATTGCATTCTATTAATAATGAAATAAAGAAATTCCATAATAAGGTTAGTGATTTTCACATCACCCACCTTCATGAATTACAAATTGAATGAAGTGCGGAAAAAAGAATATCATTTGTACATATTTATTCATGTACATGTAGAAATCTAATGTGCCATCGATCAATTATTTTAATGACCTGCAAATCAACATATCCATCATCTGAGAAACAGACTACTGGACCAAGGCTATACAAAGATCCGCCTTATTCGATCTCTTAAAAAGTTTATATTCCGATACCAAGATCTTGTCGAAATATATTCCGTCTCTGCAGAAAAAATTATAAGCGATGCATTTTCATATAGTGAAAATGTATAAAGATAAAGAAGTCAAAAAATGTCAAGGATATTTTTTTTGTCAATGTGTGACGTAAAAATATTTTTGACATTTACGTCACCGAATATGGTACTGCTTTGACAACTATTTTGTTCCTGTATTTAAATACTGTTATAGTGACAGCCGGAACCTTTGAACCGTAATGAGAGCGGGAGGTTTGGCGCCTTAAAATCTGATTCAACCCACCATTTATTTAGAAATGCCTGTACCAAGTCAGGGTCATTACGGTTTTCACAGTTTTCCGGTTGTTGACTGATTTTGTCTGATTATATAATTATGAGTTTTGACTTTCCCTTTGTAAGATTGTTCGGAGTTCGGTAATTTTGTTGTTACCCTTATTGATTAGAAAATGAAGAAATGGTACTCAAGATGCTTATTTTAATATTATTAAAGAAAAACATTGCATTAATAAAGAAATTCCATAACAAGGTTAGCGATTTTCACATCACCCAGCTTCATGAATTTTCATATATATCATTCATATAACTTGGGTAAAAATGGTGCTCAAGAAAGATAACTGTAATTGTACTTGATAGTGACTAACATGAATATAAAGAGCTGGCTCTGGTGTCATAAAACTTATCAAATATTGATATTAAAGATGAATTTTAGTTTATGCTGCATGATAGAGGTTCAGTTCTGGAAAAGACCAAGTAGGTCAGCCTATCGCCTACCGTTAGGAGCTACACATGTTCTCACCCACTGTCTCCGATTTATATTCTAGAAACTATTTAACTGAAATGAACTCGCCTAAACCTCGCCTCCACGATTTTGGTGGTATTGTTCTGGGGTCCGTTATTTAACTTGTCGTTAGAACTAACATTTTGATAAATTTGTGTAATCATATGATTAAATCTAATCACATAATTAAGTTGTTTCTTAGCGTGTGATTAATTAAATGATTAAAATGTTATTAACCTAAAACACCTCTTATAACCGTCTTAAATCTTAATAACTTGATTAAATTCATATATGGCGGATGATACTTGTTTTTTGGAATATAGGGATGGTGCCTAGAAATGAGTGTGTTTTTCGAGGACAAAACCCACTTTTGATTAATTATTAGTATAACCCTTCCGGAGCACCTGAGTTCACCCCCGGTTTTTGTGGAGTTCGTGATACTCTATCTGTAGTTTTATGTGTATGTTTTGTAGAACGTTGTTTGTCCCTTGTACTTTTGTCTGTTCTTCGATATACGGATTCTAGTTGCCCCTTTGGTATCTTCAAACTCCTCTTATGTACGTGTCATATGTGTTGAGGGATAAAATTGAAGGACTTTCAGACATAAAACATCACTGTTCGCTAAGGAGAAGGTGATGCTGAGATACTGGGTGGGGATGGTTTTGCAAGTAACCTTTTCTCGTGAAATCAACACAGTCTATGCAAATGCGTATGAAATCCTGAAACAATTCCATGACAGTATTGTTTTTAATAAAGAGACTATCATAGGTTTCCTTTTTGTATGTTTTTGCAGGGAGAGGGGCGTCGTGGTCATGATCGTATACAATCAGTGCCTATCACCACGTTGTGAGTTCGAATCTCGATCAGACGAGGTATGCTCGATGCAACATTATGTGATAAAGTCTGTCAGTGACTTGTGACAGGTCGGTGGTTTTCTCCGGTACTGCGGTTTCCTTCGCAAATAAAACTGGCCGCCACGACATAACTGACATATTGTTGAAAGTGGCGTTAAACACCATAACCCTAACCATATTTTTGCAGATTTGTATACCTTTCATGAGAGTAAAACTAAGGATAAAGAACTATATTGTATTAGATTTCTTATGTCCCAACCACGAAAGTAGAGGGGGCATATATATTTACAGTGGTCAGTACGTACATACGTCCCGATTTGGTTATGCTTTTATGTGTTTAGGTCTATATTTTGAATACTATGCATGGTCTAGCAATGCTAGGTTGTCAGTGGATATATATTGTACAGTACAACAGGATTCAGCAGGAATTAGATCACCATGACCTACATTTTAGGCCTTTTACTTTATTCATTGAGTCTGAAAACATAATGTTAAGGTAACAATGAAGAAAGATAAAAAAAAATCAAATATAGTGAAAATTGCACAGAACAAAAAACAATCAATATTTATATCATAGATGATAAGAGAGCCATTTGAGAAGAACTGAGGGTGTATTCATTGGAACTACTTTTTAGGCATGTCAATTTGAAGTTGAAGTTGAAGTTTATTGAGTTTTTACTCCTCCAGTTGGCATTTTAATACTTTGACCTGCAAGTCTAAAACATTTTCATGACTGACAGGGAGGAATTAACCTTCCTCAATCCGGGCAGCTTTTTGGGATTCACTTCATCCTCCATTTTGTCTGCAGACAACAGGAAGGTAAGGTGCTTGGATCAACTGAATTTTGGGTAATGACTTGCTAATCAAGTGATTAAATGTTAATCATATATGCATTGATTAAAAAATGTTCGACAACCTAATTTAATCATTGTATTAGCTAATTAGGACTAATCATGTGATTATATTAATCACGTGATTATATTAATCACCAGTTCAACAACGGACCCTGTTGTTTATGTTTTTATATACCTTCTATCCTAATAACATTCTTTTTTTTCTGTTTCATTCTCTTTTGAGTTACAAATGTGGTTGTATTTTGAATTTCTTGTTTTTCCATTGCTTTTTGAATTTCTAATAAACTATTAAATATTTTAATATTCATTTTATGCTTTTATTTTTCCCGTTGCTATAACTCTTCTTAGCAACGTGACGTCACGTTGGAAACGTTATATCGTTCGGAACGGGATTTACCAACTGGACAAATTATGTTTCTGTTCCTATTTTGTTGAGTGTACTTTATTCATGAATATTCATTACTACCCACCAATAAAACTGACCGCCATGATATAACTGAAATATTGTTGAGAGTGGCGTTAAAAACATAACCCAACCCTGGTATCCAGACATTACTAACTCAACTCATAAGGACCAACAAAGTCCTTTACTTCAGGACTGATGTGTGATGACCCTCTCCATATTGGTCGCAATTTGTCTGGGCTCAAGGCGGAGTCAGAATAATTTGTCACTTTACCATATTGGTATATATAAATAGATAATTCGATAGAAAGACTGTCAATCCGTGTTTCCTGTTTTACTCAACGACGTATGTTGACAGTGTGTGGTGCAGTTTTAAGGCCTGATTCTCTAATGTTCTCTACAATTTCATTGAGACTCGCTGATCGACCCTGACAGTATGATAAGGTCCAGATAAAGCATATTCCAAGGTCAGTATGGTTCTTACACTGTACCCAGAGTGCAAATGTTATTTGCCCCGAGAACGCAGGTTTCTAGAGTTGTAATATTTGTTTTTTCCCGAGCGTGCCTTGGCCGGAGATCGGGGTTTTTGTACGTTCTTGTATTGCTTTATTATGCTATATATATATAGTTGCACAATCTTCTAGACTTCTATAATTTATTTTGTTTGTGCTGCATCGTCATGTCTCGACGATCCGTTACTCATTAAGTTCTGTGGTTGGTAGATTCCCTTAGACTTTATATATATATATATATATATATATACAGGGATTTAGCTAGGATTTTGAGACCATTAGTCACTTTTGCGGACCAATAAAATGCATCATAAATCTGAAATGTTTAAGGGTGTGGCTTGCATTTTTAATTGTGCATATACAGCATGTATTGTCAATTTGCATAGGTTCAACCATTGAAATAATTAATAACAATGCAAGATTATATAATATGTTTTATTTATTTTTCAGCACTAGACTAGCAAAAAGATAACCGAAGATACATTCAATACATTCAATAACAATGCATTCATCAATAAAGAGATAGTATATACTTTAGCAACTATTACATAATAAATAATAACTAACTAACATCTATGTTTGTATTTTGTATCTTTATATATATACATGTACACATGTGGATAAGTAGGTACTGAACATCTTAATAATGAAGAATCCTCCTATCCTTAGCCTGACACCACAACTGAAAAGCTCTCCTAAAGTCAAAAGTTTTGAGATCAATCCTTTAAGAGAGTGTTGACAGAAGATATCATCAACCTATTCCTAAGATTGGTCTTGATAAGATTATACCTACTAAAGCCCCTCTCACAATCAACTGAAGACAATGCAGAAAGAAGGCGGCTAGTAAGCAACCTAGAAACTTGTGGATAGTCCACAGAGAAACTGTCCTTTGACAACAAAGAAGATAGAGAAGTCTCCATTTTGACACCTTGGTACCCTGACAACACATGCTTCATCATCAACCATTCCTCACGAAAATGAACCTCACTGATCAGAGCCTTATGAACACCCCTGTCCGGACCAAAATGCCTACAAAGGAAATCAACCTTTATATATCTGTTATTCAGCTATCAGACAGGGTATGCAATGTGACATTCCCGACTTAGGAACTATAGATCATAAGCCGGAAATGTCACAACATATACCCTGTCTGATTGCTGAATAACGGATTTAGCCATTGCTTTTTTTTGAAATACAGAATCCAACCGTTTTAAATTTATTTGTGTTTTTCATTTTTCGTATTTCTAGATGTTCCTTTCCGTATCTCTGACATTCTTTCTACAATGACGTCAAAATATGTATCACGTCATATTTCATGTATGAGGTGTATCATGAAGGAAAATCCTGTACGAAGTTTCTAAATCAATGCAATTTCATATGTAGTAAATTTTATAAATATAACATTAACATATCACATAACAGGACAACTGGTTTGTGAAACAATTTCAATAATTTATATTTCAACAAGATGTAAATAAAACCTCACACCCCCATGACATCGAAGGCTCAACGTTTTGTTTATTGTCATGTTCACGTTTCAAGCCGTGGAACATACGGATAATTTTAATTTTTATTGTCCCATGTTGTTATCGTTTTTGGGAGACTGAAATATATACCCCGTCTGTTTACCGAATATATGCTGACATTCATGGTTGAAGAACCAATGAAAATTGGTGTAACAAACTAAATCCGTAATATATACAATATATATATATATATATGAATGATGTGAACAATGGGCATATCACTAATCGAAGTAGACGACAACATTATCTGGGGTGCGTTCAACATCGTAGCTGCTACGTAGAAAAATCCTATTGAACGGAAAGCTAGCCTAGCCGCTACATAGCTCTAGCTAGCTTAAAAAATGTCTGCTAACTTTTGAATCCAAGATGGCGGCTAAGACTAAATTTAATTTCGTAAGGTAAAAATATTGGCATTGCAGGAAGTGGCAACGCTTTTAATACGGATGATAATTTATTACGGTAACTAGACAAATACGATTAGCTAAAATGTTCCAAGAAATTATTCTATATGATTGGCGCCATATTTGTTAGCACTGCTACGTAGCTAATCGTTCAATAACGCAACCCTGTTCTTCAGGTAGAAAATAAGTGTTACAATTATGGTTAAGGAAAACAATATCAATAGTAAACAATATAACTGTATTTAATTCAGTACACAATACTGACGTTACTGTATAATAGATATACAGAAGAGTATAAGCTGAATTAAGTTTCACTTTTTCTTAATAGCGGTAAGATACAAAACAATATGTATTCGCCACTATATGAATTCATCACTTAACCGGAATTGTTACGCCTTTTGTAGTTCACTGCAATATATGTATTCAATATCATCTAAATCAAGTTCAGAATTTGCAACATTTTATGGTTTTCTATATGACACTAGTTTCACTGTCGTATGGAACTAATGACGCAATTTCCGGGCTTTGAGACATTGTACAATAAGTGAAACATCCGGAACTATAATGGTCAAACATCCCACCATTAAAACTACTACACCACAATATCCGATGACAGCTGACGACAAGCGAGAATCATTAACAGAAATGTGTCTACGTTTGTAAGAACTTAAAAGGGTTTTGTTCAGTCTTAGATTTATATTTATGCTGTTCGTGACGTCCGGGCGGTTCGATGTATTTAACTCTGGTTCATGTAAACAGCAAAACAATATACATGGCGCTGCAGTGACTTCCCCTGAGAAAAAAGTAAGCATGCATTTGATGAGGATATCAATAATTAAATATTTCTACTTATAATAATTGACAAAAATTAATAGAGAGAACCACTTTATTCGTTTTATTCCTCAACGAGGACAAAACACAAAGAGGTCGATGAAACACGTAAATTGTATCATAGTTACTTAGGCTACGCTTATAGAGTATCCATCTAAAATTGAAATTAAAAACAAATGTCGCAAAAGGCCTTTATTTAAGAATGTAATGCAATCATTTCTAGTTTTATTGGTGTGTGAAAGCGTTGAACGAAGAACAGTCTGCCTGGAGTACGGTGCCGGTTCATAGTTACAGAAATAATTATGTCAATTCTAGGGAACTGCAAAACTTGCATTCAATCCTTATAATTACATGTTTACACTATTAAATACAATTAAAATGATTATCATTTGTATTAATTTTCCATATTTTGAACTCTTGTTATTGTATGCATATTTATATATAATTAGTTCGAAAATAGTAACCGGAAGTGGTTGTGGTAGAAAGCTCGTGTGATTCATCGATTTTGACTTATATTATTTCAGTTTCGTATTCATTTTTCATTTCATCTTTTGCCCAATAGGAGGGGACATTATACATGAAATGAAAAACACGTAATGTAATTATTCATGGTATTTTCTAATTTCTGAATCGGACCTTAAATTGGTATATTCACCACAAAACAAGGGTTCATAGATAATGACCTACCTTGAACCATGACCTAAGACCTTGTAATATAAATAACCCAGAAACTACAACATATATAGCAATATTTAATGCATTAAAATATTCAGAACTAGAGGACACAACGTTATGTTGTTTTGAGCAAAATTTTGGTATGAAGCCTTAAGAGGCATAACCTCCACTGAATGTTTAGATAAAGCAGTGATTGATCACAGCATGGCAACTTATAAACCTATTGCATAATGTCTTTGCGACGATGTTGGTTACATGTATTATCGCAAAATGTCGACAAATTACTCTCAACGTCATATCTTAGATTTTGAACTTTTATTTATTATAACTTCAGATACAGAAATAATTGCACGTGTTAAGGACGTGATATTTAACACAGCTTTGTACTACATTGATTGAAATGGCTTCATAGTTCGTTAATGTATGACAGTTATGAGATTAAAATGTATTAACATTTTAAGGTAATATATATTTATATCTGAAATTTGATTCTGCCTTGGAAGCAACAGCATGTGAAGTAGTAATAATACCTTGACCTTCTGTTATGTCTGTACCATCTGTTCCGATCAATGCTCCAGTAGTCATTACATCTACTTGTGTAGTATCATCGGTAACAGGAGATGTAACATATGTTGGGCCAACGGCAGACAATAATGTGTCGGTAGATGTATAAGGATTTGCGACGAAACTGTCTGTAACAGTTGACTGTGTAACTATTGTTGTGGCTTCAGTTGTTGGATTAACAGATGTTGTGAAATCAGTCTTTGGATTAACAGTTGGTGTGGTGACAACAGGCGTTGTGTCAATAGAAGTAGTTGAAGTGTCGTCGTTAATTGGCATAGTTGTTTTTACGACAGTCGTGGTTGTTTCTATGTTTGGTATTGTTGTTTTTACGACAGTCGTCGATAGTTCTATGTTTGGAATTGTTGATTCTCCCGGTGTAACATCAGTTGTTGTTATTGTTAGCTCTTCAGTATTTAGACCTAAGTTTAGCATAGTGTACATTATATTGATTGATTGATATATTTGTATTTAACGCCAACTGTATATCAACTATATTGTGGCGTGGTGTACGTTAAAAGGATTATATATAAATAATATGAGGCAGGTGCAACCTGAAACGCTCCCGAAGAACAATAATTTTTCTTCCTGTTTACACAATATCAAGCTTAAAAATAACACCACCTAAAACTCCAAACTCCGGACAATTTTCGTATCCGCTACCGAACATTGTTTCATTTTTGTTTGAAAAAAAATCGACTAGAGTTCCGGTTTAGGTCACGTGATTTTTCTTTTTATTTATTTCCGGTTTGGCAGCCATATTGTTGAAGTGACATAGTACCTATTCATACTTCTACCATTAACGCTCCCAAAAAGGGAGCGTATAAAGATATATGACAGAACATCACAATGAAATAACAATATTAATAGAGCTATGAAATGTTAATAACCAAGAGAAATTAAAATAATATCATTGACAACTAAATAAACCACGAACCAATCATAGAGCAGAAAACGTACTGATATAACATAATCTAATTTAATTTCACAAACAGTGTATTTTGTTGTTGTTGTTGAATATGTATTTATATGTTATACGTACAATTCTGGATTAGACTTGGATGTGAGGTTGGAATATCAGATTCCTGAAGTATCTTTGCTGAAACAGAACGGAATATCTTACTTTTAACAGAATGCCTCACTGAATGTATATTGCTTTTTTCAACCGAATTTTGACACTGTCTAATTAATATATATAATTCACAAGGCTCAGCGCGTCCACCAGTGAAGGGTAGGATATTTCCTATCAATGAGGGATTGTTAGATGATCATACAGAAAGCCTGACCAAAGTGGGTAACATGTTTCGAGAGTGGCACGTTCCCTGTACGTTGAATACCTCTTTTGTAGATTTCGACAAAGACTAGACGCATTGTAGCCTCTATTAAATAATAAATGTCATATCCCTACTAAGCATTCTATACTTTTCCAACGACAGATAAAACAACGTTGTCCGGCTAGCTCATATCTTCTTCCTATATACAGTCAGACCAAAGTTAAGCACCGTCTGACTTGTTTCAAAAATATCTTTTCTAATAATGAACTTATTTCAAATCGATTTGCTGTTTTCGTTACCTGTACACACATACTTACTTACCCGTGAAACAGGTTATTGATCGATTTTTATTTATGTGTATATGACAGGGTGTGTAAAGTGCCACGTGTACTTTTCAACATTTATGCTTGCGAACGAAAGCTGATTTTTTTGTGTAGAGTTTTAAGTTTCATTTTCTATTGGTTTGGTATGGTGCGGCGAAAATTAACCATACCAGAAAGGTGGCAAGCTGTTGGAATGCATAACGGTGGTTTTAGCCATAGAAGGGTGGCAGACCACTTCAGGGTTAACCATTCCATCATTGTACGACTGATGCAGCGTTTTCGTCAAACTGGGAATGTTACTGACCGTCCACGTGCAGGTAGACCTCGCAAAACGACGCCGACAGAGGACCGGCTCATATTCAGACGGGCGCGGCAACGGCCGTTCAGTACAGCTGGTGCACTTTGTGGTTATTTAGCGTTTGGAGGCCACATTAGCACACACACTGTAATCAGACGCCTCCACCATCAGGGAATGCGAGCGCGACGACCCATAAAACGTCCACATTTGACATTACGTCATCGCCAAGCTCGATTTTACTGGTCACATGTTCATTTGGAGTGGACTATTCGCACTTGGAGACGGGTCCACTGGTCTGATGAAAGTCGTTTTTTGTTACGCCCTACCGACGGTCGTGCAAGGGTTTGGCGCCAACGAAACACTTCATATCAGGATAACCACATTTTGGGCACAACTGCTTTTGGGGGTGGGGGTGTAACTGTCTGGGGTTGTTTTTCATTTGACTGTAAGTTGGACTTGTACGTTCTTGATGGTAATCTGACAGGCCAAAAATACCGTGACAATGT
This sequence comes from Bathymodiolus brooksi, assembly GCA_963680875.1. NCBI lineage: Eukaryota > Metazoa > Mollusca > Bivalvia > Mytilida > Modiolidae > Bathymodiolus > Bathymodiolus brooksi. The sequence goes on from OY804582.1 coordinate 12,017,180, forward strand.
GCTCGCTCCACGCGTAGTCCCCCATATCGGCAATCATGCGTTGGCGGACAGGCCAATGTTGATGGACGACAACGCTAGGCCACATAAAGCCCGAATTGTACAACATTTTTTACAGCAAGTGGCTGTGCAGACAATTCCATGGCCTGCGATGTCGCCAGACATGAACCCTATAGAGCATGTATGGGACTTTATTGGCCGAAAAAATAACCAACGCAACCCAAAATGTCAAAATATTGACGAATTAAGAACTGCTATCTTACAGGAGTGGCAACAGTTCCCCCAAGAACGACTTAGGCGTCTTGTGCGAAGCATGACGAGGCGTGTTACAGAACTTCACAATAAACGCGATGGATATACTCGTTATTGAATTTTATGCCTTACACATACGCACAATAGATGCATATAGATTGGTAATTTTAGAGCCCTTGGTGTAGTTTTTTAAGAAGTGTAAGAAAAATGGTGATATCTATTTTATTGTTTTAACAGTATTGATGTAGAAAATATATCGATAAAAATATAGGGTGGTGCTTAACTTTTGTCGGAGTGTATATATACATATATATCTTTTAAACATTTTGAGCTTGTTTTCATCCTGAATGTAGCTGAAATACTGATAACTGAACGTAAAAAATTTATTAATTAATTGATCAATATACATAAGTCTACCATAGAAACGAGGCTTACATCGTATGATATCAGAGTTGTTAGGAATTTATCATTGAACAACAAAATTATTCATATCTTTTTTAAAAAACCATCAAGTTTTCAATAGCTTATTTTCAAGAAGAAAAGTGTGAAAAAAACAAAAGTGTAATCAGAAACTGTAATTCGAAGAAGAACACACTTAGAAAGTAAGAACAGCAAGACATATTCATTTGTAGCCATCAAGCCACTGACATAATGAAAACGTAGATATCACAGTAGCCATCAAGCCACTGATATAATGAAAACGTAGATATCACAGTAGCCATCAAGCCACTGATATAATGAAAACGTAGATATCACAGTAGCCATCAAGCCACTGATATAATGAAAACGTAGATATCACAGTAGCCATCAAGCCACTGATATAATGAAAACGTAGATATCACAGTAGCCATCAAGCCACTGATATAATGAAAACGTAGATATCACAGTAGCCACCAAGCCACTGATATAATGAAAACGTAGATATCACAGTAGCCATCAAGCCACTGATATAATGAAAACGTAGATATCACAGTAGCCATCAAGCCACTGATATAATGAAAACGTAGATATCACAGTAGCCATCAAGCCACTGACATAATGAAAACGTAGATATCACAGTAGCCATCAAGCCACTGACATAATGAAAACGTAGATATCACAGTAGCCACCAAGCCACTGATATAATGAAAACGTAGATATCACAGTAGCCACCAAGCCACTGATATAATGAAAACGTAGATATCACAGTAGCCACCAAGCCACTGATATAATGAAAACGTAGATATCACAGTAGCCATCAAGCCACTGATATAATGAAATCGTAGATATCACAGTAGCCATCAAGCCACTGATATAATGAAAACGTAGATATCACAGTAGCCATCAGGCCACTGATATAATGAAAACGTAGATATCACATTTAGTGCGCACTATGCATTTTTGGAGTGACCTTCATTGTGTGACCTCTATGATAACATTATATGTTTCGCTGTCTTTGGTAATTTTTGTATTACAAAGGTTACTCAGTATAACTTACTACAACATCAATCAATTTAAACTGTAAGCTCTACATATATACTAGGTGTAATTTGATAGGAAATAAAATAATAAATACCCCACTACCTAGGCAAAGGGAGGACATATATCAAGGAGTCGTGACTCATTTACATGTACCTGTGTAGCCACCGGTTTTAACAAACGCAGTTATTTCACTGTTCGTTGTATCCATAGTTACGGTGACAGGAAACTCAAATACTGTTTTCTGATGAACATGACATAGATTGTGAGCTCGGTAGAACTCAGCTCCAAAGGCCATTTCTCTATCGTTCATCGCTGCCTCACAGCTGCTTTCATCTGGTTTAGTAAGAACAATTGTCACGTAGTTAGGTACCAGATATTCTAGGATTGCTAAGTCTGCATAACGTGTAGCATTAACCTCACCTGAAAGGAGATGACAGAGAAAATTCATAGTTTGTCTCCATGCTGCTATTTTAGTAGCAAGACATATCCAAATGTGACAATATTTTACATGTTTCGTCTGTTTTATATCATTTCTGTCATCTTACTTTTAGCTTCATGATTTTGTGACATTTTTTTTTATACCGCAGCGACAGTTTATAGAAAACATTAATTTATCCTGAAAGATACAAAAAAGATAAATAATCTGACCATGTAATTAACAGCGGTCATTCTTGACTGAAATTTACAGTTCCTAAATAATGTAATTATTAATTAAGGTCAGGTTCTCCTCCCTCAGGCGTAGGTGACATTAGCCGATGTTGGCTACCCTGTTTAAGGTCTTTGGTTTTATTGCTCCCAAAACTTTAAATTATTTAGCTTTCCAATCTTTCGATATTGAGCGTACATGATGAAGGTTATTCCAGAAACGTGTCGTGTGCACTAAAGTTGATATCTACGTTTATATTAGATACATTTTAATCTAATGTACCTATATTTGGTGTCTCACATAAATACTCATGTTTCTCCTCACAAACAGCTGTGTACAATAAATTAGCTTCAATAGTAGCTGATACATTTAACATGACACATTCCTCATTCCCTGGGGTGTAGGTTACAGGTAGCGATGGACCAACAATACAGGTTCCATTTTCCGCCATTAAATCTGTAGTTTCGTTTTTAGCGTATCCAATCCACAGATGCTTAGTAGGTTCCCTATAAATAAAGTTCCTCATTATTGGTAATCCACGGTGTCTTCCGTGTAATAATTCTATTTTTTTAAACTAATAAAACTGGTTTATTTTGATACAATTCACAACAATATTGTAAGTGTGAAATAATTTTGGCTTCAAAGCTACATTTATGCGATCTTATTCATTAATCATATACCATACTTCTTTATATAGTTCATAAACTTAGTAGCCGTTGGCATTAGATATGTAGTGTCACATTTAAAAGGGGCAGGATTAATATATATAAATATTAGGTTACGCTTTTTTTGGTGTACGTCTTGTGTATACGTAGTACCAGCAATAGTAGTGTCGTCCATATTTGTTTGGTTTTTAGCCTTCGTTATGGATACTAGTGTCTGCAAAAGTGCACATGCTCAAGAGTTCTACGTGCTATTCTAATCAAATGCTACCCAATGTGAAGTAGTTGATTCTATTGTCATGTTTTGGAGAAAAATATGTTTCAACTAAAATGTTGTTACTTGGTATGTAACATTGTGAATTGTAGTAAACAAATGTACTATTGAAATTGTTTCCTGGAATGGAATGATCAAATAAAAACTTTTCGTTATGTACTAGCATATGAGAAAAATTAATTACAATCATTTGATTACCTCATTACCCCGGGAAAATATTCCTTTATTTTAACCCCTAATAACTCTTGAATTATAAAATCTATCAAATAAAACAATTGTACTGAATTATGACATACCAATTCAATGCATTTATCATTTGATTAATATCTAACAAGTTGGACAGCAAATTAGAAACAAACGGATCTGCATACAGGCTCTGGGATCGATAGCTCCAACAGTTTTGGTAAGCATCACTCCATGAAGCTGTTGAGTTAACGACTGATACACCAACTCTTGGACCACTTCCATAGTAGCCTGTAAGATAAATACTACGTTTACAGGAAATGTATCTTCCGGAACACGTTCTTATACTCTGTTTTCATCACAGATTATGTTACTGTGAAGGTATTGTTATTCGCGGGGAATTTATTACTCTGGACTTCGTTGCTAACTGAATGTATTACTCTGGACTTCGTTGCTAACTGAATTTATTACTCTGGACTTCGTTGCTAACTGAATTTATTACTCTGGACTTCGTTGCTAACTGAATGTATTACTCTGGACTTCGTTGCTAACTGAATGTATTACTCTGGACTTCGTTGCTAACTGAATGTATTACACTGGACTTCGTTGCTAACTGAATTTATTACTCTGGACTTCGTTGCTAATTGAATTTATTACTCTGGACTTCGTTGCTAACTGAATGTATTATCTGGACTTCGTTTCTAACTGAATTTATTACTCTGGACTTCGTTGCTAACTGAATGTATTACTCTGGACTTCGTTGCTAACTGAATGTATTACTCTGGATTTCGTTGCTAACTGAATGTATTACTCTGGACTTCGTTGCTAACTGAATGTATTACTCTGGACTTCGTTGCTAACTGAATCCAAGACAATTGGTGCCAACGAATAAAAGTATTCTTACAGTAATTTACGAAATGTTTTCTTTTTTGTTTCTTTACCTAAATATTTGTATACTACACTAAAATTGTCTTGTAGATGAAGTGGTATTTTGTTCGATTATTTAATACCTGTGTTCGTTTCTATGCTATAATGAGATGATAACATACAATGAGGTGTGTCGATAGTATTACAATAACATCACTTTTTATAGGTAAATGAAATGTGTACGTATTCAATAAGAACCAGAGGCAATTCAGTCCAGAACACTGCTTTGTCAGTTTTTCGTGGGGTTCGTGTTACTCGATCTTTAGTTTTATGTGTATGTTTTGTAGATCGTTGTTTGTCCTTTTGTACTTTTTCCTTTGGCCATTGTGTTGTCTGTCCTTCGATATACGGATTCTGATTACCTCGCTTTGGTATCTTCAAGCTCTTCTTTTCAAAAACATATATTAAATTGCGCTCCTAGTATGCAATACATAAGCATGGATTGTGTTAATAAAAACGTAGATATCAAATTCATTGCGCATTTTTGGAACAACCTTCATCGGGTATTCTCCAAGTCGAAAGGTTGGAAAGCTGAGTAACTTAAAAGTCGTTGTGAGAAAGAAAACCAAAGGGCATAAACTGAATAACCAAAATCGACTAAGATAACCTATTTCAAACAAAAAACAAACTGTTTCCACAGGTCCACATGTAACATTTCTCATTGTTCTCATTTCATTCAAAATTTATATTTATTGTGTTATCTCTTATCATTAATGACAATATGAAGATAAAGAACATACATAATCTAATATCTGGTGTTATATATCCTTCAAACAATTAATATCACTTATGTAACTGTTCTCAAACAATGTCCAAATATCTGTTGTTCACATTGCCCTCTTTAGTTCTACACAAACAATGATCAAATATCTGTTGTTCACATTACCCTCTCTACTTCTACACAAACAATGATCAAATATCTGTTGTTAACATTACCCTCTCTAGTTCTACACAAACAATGATCAAATATCTGTTGTTCACATTACCCTCTCTAGTTCTACATAAACAATGATCAAATATCTGTTGTTCACATTACCCTCTACGAAGAAAGCAAAATAAGGTCAGATTGTCACGCAAAGAAACATAATATATAAACCCCACAATAGTATGAAATGAATGAAGCCACAATCGTCTACCGGTAAACAGAGTGAGACCCCACAATAGTAAGAAATGTATGAAGCCACAATCGTCTACCGGTAAACAGAGTGAGACCCCACAATAGTATGAAATGAATGAAGCCACAATCGTCTACTGGTAAACAGAGTGAGACGCCACAATAGTATGAAATGAATGAAGCCACAATCGTCTACTGGTAAACAGAGTGAGACGCCACAACAGTATGAAATGAATGAAGCCACAATCGTCTACCGGTAAACAGAGTGAGACCCCATTAATAGTATGAAATGAATGAAGCCACAATCGTCTACTGGTAAACAGAGTGAGACCCCACAATAGTATGAAATGTATGAAGCCACAATCGTCTACCGGTAAACAGAGTGAGACCCCATTAATAGTATGAAATATATGAAGCCACAATCATCTACTGGTAAACAGAGTGAGACCCCACACTAGTATGAAATGAATGAAGCCACCATCGTCCACCGGTAAACAGAGTGAGACCCCACAATAGTATGAAATGAATGAAGCCACAATCGTCTACTGGTAAACAGAGTGAGACCCCACAATAGTATGAATTGAATGAAGCCACAATCGTCTACTGGTAAACAGAGTGAGACCCCACAATAGTATGAAATGTATAAAGCCAGAATCGTCTACCGGTAAACAGAGTGAGACCCCGCAATAGTATGAAATGTATGAAGCCACAATCGTCTACTGGTAAACAGAGTGAGACCCCACAATAGTATGAAATGTATGAAGCCACAATCGTCTACTGGTAAACAGAGTGAGACCCCACAATAGTATGAAATGTTTGAAGCCACAATCGTCTACCGGTAAACAGAGTGAGACCCCACACTAGTATGAAATGAATGAAGCCACAATCGTCTACTGGTAATCAGAGTGAGACCCCACAATAGTATGAAATGTATGAAGCCACAATCGTCTACTGGTAAAGGGTGAGAGCCCACAATAGTATGAAATGAATGAAGCCACAATCGTCCACCGGTAAACAGAGTGAGACCCCACAATAGCATGAAATGAATGAAGCCACAATCGTCTACCGGTAAACAGAGTGAGACCTCACAATGGTATGAAATGTATAAAGCCACAATCGTCTACTGGTAAACAGAGTGAGACCCCACAATAGTATGAAATGTATGAAGCCACAATCGTCTACTTGTAATCAGAGTGAGACCCCACAATAGTATGAAATGAATGAAGCCACAATCGTCTACCGGTAAACAGAGTGAGACCCCACAATAGTATGAAATGTATGAAGCAGCAATCATCTACTGGTAAACAGAGTGAGACCCCACAATAGTATGAAATGTATGAAGCCACACTTGTCTACTGGTAAACAGAGTGAGACCCCACAATAGTATGAAATGTATGAAACCACAATCGTCTACTGGTAAACAGTGAGACCCCACAATAGTATGAAATGAATGAAGCCACAATCGTCTACCGGTAAACAGAGTGAGACACCACAATAGTATGAAATGTATGAAGCCACAATCGTCTACTGGTAAACAGAGTGAGACCCCACAATAGTATGAATTGAATGAAGCCACAATCGTCTACCGGTAAACAGAGTGAGACCCACAATAGTATGAAATGTATGAAGCCACAATCGTCTACTGGTAAACAGAGTGAGACCCCACAATAGTATGAAATGTATGAAGCCACACTCGTCTACCGGTAAACAGAGTGAGACCCCACACTAGTATGAAATGAATGAAGCCATAATCGTCTACTGGTAAACAGAGTGAGACCCCACAGTAGTATGAAATGTATGAAGCCACAATCGTCTACTGGTAAACAGAGTGAGCGCCCACAATAGTATGAAATGAATGAAGCCACATTCGTCCACCGGTAAACAGAGTGAGACCCCACAATAGTATGAAATGATTGAAGCCACAATCGTCTACCGGTAAACAGAGTGAGACCTCACAATGGTATGAAATGTATAAAGCCACAATCGTCTACTGGTAAACAGAGTGAGACCCCACAATAGTATGAAATGTATGAAGCCACAATCGTCTACTTGTAATCAGAGTGAGACCCCACAATAGTATGAAATGAATGAAGCCACAATCGTCTACTGGTAAGCAGAGTGAGACCCCACAATAGTATGAAATGTATGAAGCAGCAATCATCTACCCGGTAAGCAGAGTGAGACTCCACAATAGTATGAAATGTATGAAGCCACAATCGTCTACTGGTAAACAGAGTGAGACCCCACAATAGTATGAAATGTATGAAACCACAATCGTCTACTGGTAAACAGTGTGACCTCACAATAGTATGAAATGTATGAAGCCACAATCGTCTACTGGTAAACAGAGTGAGACCCCACAATAGTATGAAATGTATAAAGCCAGAATCGTCTACTGGTAAACAGAGTGAGACCCCACAATAGTATGAAATATATGAAGCCACAATCGTCTACTGGTAAACAGAGTGAGACCCCACAATAGTATGAAATGTTTGAAGCCACAATCGTCTACCGGTAAACAGAGTGAGACCCCACACTAGTATGAAATGAATGAAGCCACAATCGTCTACTGGTAAACAGAGTGAGACCCCACAATAGTATGAAATGTATGAAGCCACAATCGTCTACTGGTAAAGAGTGAGAGCCCACAATAGTATGAAATGAATGAAGCCACAATCGTCCACCGGTAAACAGAGTGAGACCCCACAATAGCATGAAATGAATGAAGCCACAATCGTCTACCGGTAAACAGAGTGAGACCTCACAATGGTATGAAATGTATAAAGCCACAATCGTCTACTGGTAAACAGAGTGAGACCCTACAATAGTATGAAATGTATGAAGCCACAATCGTCTACTTGTAATCAGAGTGAGACCCCACAATAGTATGAAATGAATGAAGCCACAATCGTCTACCGGTAAACAGAGTGAGACCCCACAATAGTATGAAATGTATGAAGCAGCAATCATCTACTGGTAAACAGAGTGAGATCCCACAATAGTATGAAATGTATGAAGCCACACCTGTCTACTGGTAAACAGAGTGAGACCCCACAATAGTATGAAATGTATGAAGCCACAATCGTCTACTTGTAATCAGAGTGAGACCCCACAATAGTATGAAATGAATGAAGCCACAATCGTCTACTGGTAAGCAGAGTGAGACCCCACAATAGTATGAAATGTATGAAGCAGCAATCATCTACCCGGTAAGCAGAGTGAGACCCCACAATAGTATGAAATGTATGAAGCCACAATCGTCTACTGGTAAACAGAGTGAGACCCCACAATAGTATTAAATGTATGAAACCACAATCGTCTACTGGTAAACAGTGTGACCCCACAATAGTATGAAATGTATGAAGCCACAATCGTCTACTGGTAAGCAGAGTGAGACCCCACAATAGTATGAAATGTATAAAGCCAGAATCGTCTACCGGTAAACAGAATGAGACCCCACAATAGTATGAAATATATGAAGCCACAATCGTCTACTGGTAAACAGACTGAGACCCCACAATAGTATGAAATGTATGAAGCCACAATCGTCTACTGGTAAACAGAGTGAGACCCCACAATAGTATGAAATGTATGAAGCCACAATCGTCTAGGGATCAACAGAGTGAGACCCCATACTAGTATGAAATAAATGAAGCCACAATCGTCTACTGGTAAACAGAGTGAGACCCCACAATAGTATGAAATGTATGAAGCCATAATCGTCTACTGGTAAACAGAGTGAGACCCAACAATAGTATGAAATGAATGAAGCCACAATCGTCTACCGGAAAACAGAGTGAGACCCCACAATAGTATGAAATGAATGAAGCCACAATCGTCTACCGGTAAACAGAGTGAGACCTCACAATAGTATGAAATGTATAAAGCCACAATCGTCTACTGGTAAACAGAGTGAGACCCCACAATAGTATGAAATGTATGAAGCCACAATCGTCTACTGGTAAACAGAGTGAGACCCCACAATAGTATGAAATGAATGAAGCCACAATCGTCTACTGGTAAACAGAGTGAGACCCAACAATAGTATGAAATGTATGAAGCCACAATCGTCTACTGGTAAACAGAGTGAGACCCAACAATAGTATGAAATGTATGAAGCCACAATCGTCTACTGGTAAACAGAGTGAGACCCCACAATAGTATGAAATGTATGAAGCCACAATCGTCTACTGGTAAACAGAGTGAGACCCCACAATAGTATGAAATGTATGAAGCCACAATCGTCTACTGGTAAACAGAGTGAGACCCCACAATAGTATGAAATGAATGAAGCCACAATCGTGTACTGGTAAACAGAGTGAGACCCCACAATAGTATGAAATGAATGAAGCCACAATCGTCTAATGGTAAACAGAGTGAGACCCCACAATAGTATGAAATGAATGAAGCCACAATCGTCTACTGGTAAACAGAGTGAGACCCCACAATAGTATGAAATGTATGAAGCCACAATCGTCTACTGGTAAACAGAGTGAGACCCCACAATAGTATGAAATGTATGAAGCCACAATCGTCTACCGGTAAATAGAGTGAGACCCCACAATAGTATGAAATGTATGAAGCCACAATCGTCTACTGGTAAACAGAGTGAGACCACACAATAGTATGAAATGTATGAAGCCACAATCGTCTACTGGTAAACAGAGTGAGACCCCACAATAGTATAAAATGTATGAAGCCACAATCGTCTAGGGATCAACAGAGTGAAACCCCATACTAGTATGAAATAAATGAAGCCACAATCGTCTACTGGTAAACAGAGTGAGACCCCACAATAGTATGAAATGTATGAAGCCATAATCGTCTACTGGTAAACAGAGTGACACCCAACAATAGTATGAAATGAATGAAGCCACAATCGTCTACCGGAAAACAGAGTGAGACCCCACAATAGTATGAAATGAATGAAGCCACAATCGTCTACCGGTAAACAGAGTGAGACCTCACAATAGTATGAAATGTATAAAGCCACAATCGTCTACTGGTAAACAGAGTGAGACCCCACAATAGTATGAAATGTATGAAGCCACAATCGTCTACTGGTAAACAGAGTGAGACCCCACAATAGTATGAAATGAATGAAGCCACAATCGTCTACTGGTAAACAGAGTGAGACCCAACAATAGTATGAAATGTATGAAGCCACAATCGTCTACTGGTAAACAGAGTGAGACCCCACAATAGTATGAAATGTATGAAGCCACAATCGTCTACTGGTAAACAGAGTGAGACCCCACAATAGTATGAAATGTATGAAGCCACAATCGTCTACTGGTAAACAGAGTGAGACCCCACAATAGTATGAAATGTATGAAGCCACAATCGTCTACTGGTAAACAGAGTGAGACCCCACAATAGTATGAAATGAATGAAGCCACAATCGTGTACTGGTAAACAGAGTGAGACCCCACAATAGTATGAAATGAATGAAGCCACAATCGTCTAATGGTAAACAGAGTGAGACCCCACAATAGTATGAAATGAATGAAGCCACAATCGTCTACTGGTAAACAGAGTGAGACCCCACAATAGTATGAAATGTATGAAGCCACAATCGTCTACTGGTAAACAGAGTGAGACCCCACAATAGTATGAAATGTATGAAGCCACAATCGTCTACCGGTAAATAGAGTGAGACCCCACAATAGTATGAAATGTATGAAGCCACAATCGTCTACTGGTAAACAGAGTGAGACCCCACAATAGTATGAAATGTATGAAGCCACAATCGTCTACTGGTAAACAGAGTGAGACCCCACAACAGTATGAAATGTATGAAGCCACAATCGGCCACCGGTAAACAGAGTGAGACCCCACAATAGTATGAAATGAATAAAGCCACAATCGTCTACTGGTAAACAGAGTGAGACCCCACAATAGTATGAAATGTATGAAACCACAATCGTCTACTGGTAAACAGAGTGAGATCCCACAATAGTATGAAATGTATTAAGCCACAATCGTCTACCGGTAAACAGAGTGAGACCCCACAATAGTATGAAATGAATGAAGCCACAATCGTCTACCGGTAAACAGAGTGAGACCCCACAATAGTATGAAATGTATGAAGCCACAATCGTCTACTGGTAAACAGAGTGAGACCCCACAATAGTATGAAATGTATGAAGCCACATTCGTTTACTGGTAAACAGAGTGAGACCCCACAATAGTATGAAATGTATGAAGCCACAATCGTCTACTGGTAAGCAGAGTGAGACCCCACAATAGTATGAAATAAATGAAGCCACAATCGGCCACCGATAAACAGAGTGAGACCCCACAATAGTATGAAATGAAAGAAGCCACAATCGTCTACTGGTAAACAGAGTGAGACCTCACAATAGTATGAAATGTATAAAGCCACAATCGTCTACCGGTAAACAGAGTGAGACCCCACAATAGTATGAAATGTATGAAGCCACAATCGTCTATCGGTAAACAGAGTGAGACCCCACAATAATATGAATTGAATGAAGCCACAATCGTCTACTGGTAAACAGAGTGAGACCCCACAATAGTATGAAATGTATGAAGCCACAATCGTCTACTGGTAAACAGAGTGATACCCCACAATATTATGAAATGTATGAAGCCACAATCGTCTAGGGGTCAACAGAGTGAGACCCCACAATAGTATGAAATGAATGAAGCCACAATCGTCTACTGGTAAACAGAGTGAGACCCTACAATAGTATGAAATGAATGAAGCCACAATCGTCTACCGGTAAACAGAGTGAGACCCCACAATAGTATGAAATGAATGAAGCCACAATCTTCTACCGGTAAACAGAGTGAGACCTCACAATAGTATGAAATGAATGAAGCCACAATCGTCTACCGGTAAACAGAGTGAGACACCACAATAGTATGAAATGAATGAAGCCACAATCTTCTACCGGTAAACAGAGTGAGACCTCACAATAGTATGAAATGAATGAAGCCACAATCGTCTACCGGTAAACAGAGTGAGACCTCACAATAGTATGAAATGAATGAAGCCACAATCGTCTACCGGTAAACAGAGTGAGACCTCACAATAGTATGAAATGTATAAAGCCACAATCGTCTACCGGCAAACAGAGTGAGACCCCACAATAGTATGAAATATATGAAGCCACAATCGTCTACTGGTAAACAGAGTGAGACCCCACAATAGTATGAAATGTATAAAGCCAAAATCGTCTACTGGTAAACAGAGTGAGACACCACAATAGTATGAAATGTATGAAGCCACAATCGTCTACTGGTAAACAGAGTGAGACCCCACAATAGTATGAAATGTATGAAGCCACAATCGTCTACTGGTAAACAGAGTGAGACCCCACAATAGTATGAAATGTATGAAGCCACAATCGTCTACCGGTAAACAGAGTGAGACCCCACAATAGTATGAAATGTACGAAGCCACAATCGTCTACTGGTAAACAGAGTGAGACCCCACAATAGTATGAAATGTATGAACCCACAATCGTCTACCGATAAACAGAGTCAGACCCCACAATAGTATGAAATGTATGAAGCCACAATCGTCTACTGGTAAACAGAGTGAGACCCCACAATAGTATGAAATGTATGAAGCCACATTCGTTTACTGGTAAACAGAGTGAGACCCCACAATAGTATGAAATGTATGAAGCCACAATCGTCTACTGGTAAGCAGAGTGAGACCCCACAATAGTATGAAATAAATGAAGCCACAATCGGCCACCGATAAACAGAGTGAGACCCCACAATAGTATGAAATGAAAGAAGCCACAATCGTCTACTGGTAAACAGAGTGAGACCTCACAATAGTATGAAATGTATAAAGCCACAATCGTCTACCGGTAAACAGAGTGAGACCCCACAATAGTATGAAATGTATGAAGCCACAATCGTCTATCGGTAAACAGAGTGAGACCCCACAATAATATGAATTGAATGAAGCCACAATCGTCTACTGGTAAACAGAGTGAGACCCCACAATAGTATGAAATGTATGAAGCCACAATCGTCTACTGGTAAACAGAGTGATACCCCACAATATTATGAAATGTATGAAGCCACAATCGTCTAGGGGTCAACAGAGTGAGACCCCACAATAGTATGAAATGAATGAAGCCACAATCGTCTACTGGTAAACAGAGTGAGACCCTACAATAGTATGAAATGAATGAAGCCACAATCGTCTACCGGTAAACAGAGTGAGACCCCACAATAGTATGAAATGAATGAAGCCACAATCTTCTACCGGTAAACAGAGTGAGACCTCACAATAGTATGAAATGAATGAAGCCACAATCGTCTACCGGTAAACAGAGTGAGACACCACAATAGTATGAAATGAATGAAGCCACAATCTTCTACCGGTAAACAGAGTGAGACCTCACAATAGTATGAAATGAATGAAGCCACAATCGTCTACCGGTAAACAGAGTGAGACCTCACAATAGTATGAAATGAATGAAGCCACAATCGTCTAACGGTAAACAGAGTGAGACCTCACAATAGTATGAAATGTATAAAGCCACAATCGTCTACCGGCAAACAGAGTGAGACCCCACAATAGTATGAAATATATGAAGCCACAATCGTCTACTGGTAAACAGAGTGAGACCCCACAATAGTATGAAATGTATAAAGCCAAAATCGTCTACTGGTAAACAGAGTGAGACCCCACAATAGTATGAAATGTATGAAGCCACAATCGTCTACTGGTAAACAGAGTGAGACCCCACAATAGTATGAAATGTATGAAGCCACAATCGTCTACTGGTAAACAGAGTGAGACCCCACAATAGTATGAAATGTATGAAGCCACAATCGTCTACCGGTAAACAGAGTGAGACCCCACAATAGTATGAAATGTACGAAGCCACAATCGTCTACTGGTAAACAGAGTGAGACCCCACAATAGTATGAAATGTATGAACCCACAATCGTCTACCGATAAACAGAGTCAGACCCCACAATAGTATGAAATACATGAAGCCACAATCGTCTAAAGGTAAACAGAGTGAGACCCCACAATAGTGTGAAATGTATGAAGCCACAATCGTCTACCGGTAAACAGAGTGAGACCCCACAATAGTATGAAATATATGAAGCCACAATCGTCTACCGGTAAATAGAGTGAGACCCCACAATAGTATGAAATGTATGAAGCCACAATCGTTTACTGGTAAACAGAGTGAGACCCCACAATAGAATGAAATGAATGAAGCCACAATCGTCTACTGGTATACAGAGTGAGACCCCACAATAGTATGAAATGAAGCCACAATCGTCCACCGATAAACAGAGTAAGACCCCACAATAGTATGAAATGTATGAAGCCACAATCGTATACTGGTAAACAGAGTGAGACCCCAAAATAGTATGAAATGTATGAAGCCACAATCGTCTACTGGTAAACAGAGTGAGACCCCACAATAGTATGAAATGTATGAAGCCAAATCGTATACTGGTAAACAGAGTGAGACCCCACAATAGTATGAAATGTATGAACCCACAATCGTCTACCGGTAAACAGAGTCAGACCCCACAATAGTATGAAATACATGAAGCCACAATCGTCCAACGGTAAACAGAGTGAGACCCCACAATAGTATGAAATGTATGAAGCCACAATCGTCTACCGGTAAACAGAGTGAGACCCCACAATAGTGTGAAATGTATGAAGCCACAATCGTCTACCGGTAAACAGAGTGAGACCCCACAATAGTATGAAATATATGAAGCCACAATCGTCTACCGGTAAATAGAGTGAGACCCCACAATAGTATGAAATGTATGAAGCCACAATCGTTTACTGGTAAACAGAGTGAGACCCCACAATAGTATGAAATGAATGAAGCCACAATCGTCTACTGATAAACAGAGTGAGACCCCACAATAGTATGAAATGTATGAAGCCACAATCGGCTACTGGTAAACAGAGTGAGACCCCACAATAGTATGAAATGTATGAAGCCACAATCGTCTACTGGTAAACAGAGTGAGACCCCACAATAGTATGAAATGAATGAAGCCACAATCGTCTACTGGTAAACAGAGTGAGACCCCACAATAGTATGAAATGAAGCCACAATCGTCCACCGATAAACAGAGTAAGACCCCACAATAGTATGAAATGTATGAAGCCACAATCGTATACTGGTAAACAGAGTGAGACCCCAAAATAGTATGAAATGTATGAAGCCACAATCGTCTACTGGTAAACAGAGTGAGACCCCACAATAGTATGAAATGTATGAAGCCAAATCGTATACTGGTAAACAGAGTGAGACCCCACAATAGTATGAAATGTATGAACCCACAATCGTCTACCGGTAAACAGAGTCAGACCCCACAATAGTATGAAATACATGAAGCCACAATCGTCCAACGGTAAACAGAGTGAGACCCCACAATAGTATGAAATGTATGAAGCCACAATCGTCTACCGGTAAACAGAGTGAGACCCCACAATAGTATGAAATATATGAAGCCACAATCGTCTACCGGTAAATAGAGTGAGACCCCACAATAGTATCAAATGAATGAAGCCACAATCGTCTACTGGTAAACAGAGTGAGACCCCACAATAGTATGAAATGTATGAAGCCACAATCGTCTACCGGTAAACAGAGTGAGACCCCACAATAGTATGAAATGTATTAAGCCACAATCGTCTACTGGTAAACAGAGTGAGACCCCACAATTGTATGAAATGAATGAAGCCACAATCGTCTACTGGTAAACAGAGTGAGATCCCACAATAGTATGAAATGTATGAAGCCACAATCGTCTACTGGTAAACAGAGTGAGACCCCACAATAGTATGAAATGTATGAAGCCATAATCGTCTACTGGTAAACAGAGTGTGACCCCACAATAGTATGAAATGTATTAAGCCACAATCGTCTACTGGTAAACAGAGTGAGACTCCACAATAGTATGAAATGTATGAAACCACAATCGTCTACTGGTAAACAGAGTGAGACCCCACAATAGTATGATGTGTATGAAGCCACAATCGTCTACTGGTAAACAGAGTGAGACCCCACAATAGTATGAAATGTATGAAGCCACAATCGTCTACCGGTAAACAGAGTGAGATCTCACACTAGTATGAAATGAATGAAGCCACAATCGTCTACTGGTAAACTGAGTGAGACCCCACAATAGTATGAAATGTATGAAGCCACAATCGTCTACTGGTAAACAGAGTGAGACCCCACAATAGTATGAAATGAATGAAGCCACAATCGTCTACTGGTAAACAGAGGGAGACCCCACAATAGTATGAAATGTATGAAGCCACAATCGTCTACTGGTATACAGAGTGAGACCCCACAATAGTATGAAATGTATTAAGCCACAATCGTCTACTGGTAAACAGAGTGAGACCCCACAATAGTATGAAATGTATGAAACCACAATCGTCTACCGGTAAACAGAGTGAGACCCCACAATAGTATGAAATGTATGAAACCACAATCGTCTACCGGTAAACAGTGAGATCCCACACTAGTATGAAATGAATGAAGCCACAATCGTCTACTGGTAAAAAGAGTGAGACCCCCCAATAGTATGAAATGTATGAAGCCAAATCGTATACTGGTAAACAGAGTGAGACCCCACAATAGTATGAAATGTATGAACCCACAATCGTCTACCGGTAAACAGAGTCAGACCCCACAATAGTATGAAATACATGAAGCCACAATCGTCCAACGGTAAACAGAGTGAGACCCTACAATAGTATGAAATGTATGAAGCCACAATCGTCTACCGGTAAACAGAGTGAGACCCCACAATAGTATGAAATATATGAAGCCACAATCGACTACCGGTAAATAGAGTGAGACCCCACAATAGTATCAAATGTATGAAGCCACAATCCTCTACTGGTAAACAGAGTGAGACCCCACAATAGTATGAAATGAATGAAGCCACAATCGTCTACTGGTAAACAGAGTGAAACCCCACAATAGTATGAAATGTATGAAGCCACAATCGTCTACCGGTAAACAGAGTGAGACCCCACAATAGTATGAAATGTATGAAGCCACAATCGTCTACTGGTAAACAGAGTGAGACCCCACAATTGTATGAAATGAATGAAGCCACAATCGTCTACTGGTAAACAGAGTGAGACCCCACAATAGTATGAAATGTATGAAGCCACAATCGTCTACTGGTAAACAGAGTGAGACCCCACAATAGTATGAAATGTATTAAGCCACAATCTTCTACTGGTAAACAGAGTGAGACCCCACAATAGTATGAAATGTATGAAACCAGAATCGTCTACTGGTAAACAGAGTGAGACCCCACAATAGTATGAAATGTATGAAGCCACAATCGTCTACCGGTAAACAGAGTGAGATCTCACACTAGTATGAAATGAATGAAGCCACAATCGTCTACTGGTAAACTGAGTGAGACCCCACAATAGTATGAAATGTATGAAGCCACAATCGTCTACTGGTAAACAGAGTGAGACCCCACAATAGTATGAAATGAATGAAGCCACAATCGTCTACTGGTAAACAGAGGGAGACCCCACAATAGTATGAAATGTATGAAGCCACAATCGTCTACTGGTATACAGAGTGAGACCCCACAATAGTATGAAATGTATTAAGCCACAATCGTCTACTGGTAAACAGAGTGAGACCCCACAATAGTATGAAATGTATGAAACGACAATCGTCTACCGGTAAACAGAGTGAGACCCCACAATAGTATGAAATGTATGAAGCCACAATCGTCTACCGGTAAACAGTGAGATCCCAAACTAGTATGAAATGAATGAAGCCACAATCGTCTACTGGTAAAAAGAGTGAGACCCCACAATAGTATGAAATGTATGAAGCCACAATCGTCTACTAGTAAACAGAGTGAGACCCCACAATAGTATGAAATGAAGCCACAATCGTCCACCGGTAAACAGAGTGAGACCCCACAATAGTATGAAATGTATGAAGCCACAATCGTATACTGGTAAACAGAGTGAGACCCCACAATAGTATGAAATGTATGAAGCCACAATCGTCTACTGGTGAACAGAGTGAGACCCCACAATAGTATGAAATGTATGAAGCCAAATCGTATACTGGTAAACAGAGTGAGACCCCACAATAGTATGAAATGTATGAACCCACAATCGTCTACCGGTAAACAGAGTCAGACCCCACAATAGTATGAAATACATGAAGCCACAATCGTCCAACGGTAAACAGAGTGAGACCCTACAATAGTATGAAATGTATGAAGCCACAATCGTCTACCGGTAAACAGAGTGAGACCCCACAATAGTATGAAATATATGAAGCCACAATCGTCTACCGGTAAATAGAGTGAGACCCCACAATAGTATGAAATGTATGAAGCCACAATCCTCTACTGGTTAACAGAGTGAGACCCCACAATAGTATGAAATGAATGAAGCCACAATCGTCTACTGGTAAACAGAGTGAAACCCCACAATAGTATGAAATGTATGAAGCCACAATCGTCTACCGGTAAACAGAGTGAGACCCCACAATAGTATCAAATGTATGAAGCCACAATCGTCTACTGGTAAACAGAGTGAGACCCCACAATTGTATGAAATGAATGAAGCCACAATCGTCTACTGGTAAACAGAGTGAGACCCCACAATAGTATGAAATGTATGAAGCCACAATCGTCTACTGGTAAACAGAGTGAGACCCCACAATAGTATGAAATGTATTAAGGCACAATCTTCTACTGGTAAACAGAGTGAGACCCCACAATAGTATGAAATGTATGAAGCCACAATCGTCTACTGGTAAACAGAGTGAGACCCCACAATAGTATGAAATGTATGAACCCACAATCGTCTACCGGTAAACAGAGTGAGACCCCACAATAGTATGAAATACATGAAGCCACAATCGTCCAACGGTAAACAGAGTGAGACCCTACAATAGTATGAAATGTATGAAGCCACAATCGTCTACCGGTAAACAGAGTGAGACCCCACAATAGTATGAAATATATGAAGCCACAATCGTCTACCGGTAAATAGAGTGAGACCCCACAATAGTATCAAATGTATGAAGCCACAATCCTCTACTGGTAAACAGAGTGAGACCCCACAATAGTATGAAATGAATGAAGCCACAATCGTCTACTGGTAAACAGAGTGAAACCCACAATAGTATGAAATGTATGAAGCCACAATCGTCTACTGGTAAACAGAGTGAGACCCCACAATAGTATGAAATGTATGAAGCCACAATCGTCTACTGGTAAACAGAGTGAGACCCCACAATTGTATGAAATGAATGAAGCCACAATCGTCTACTGGTAAACAGAGTGAGACCCCACAATAGTATGAAATGTATGAAGCCACAATTGTCTACTGGTAAACAGAGTGAGACCCCACAATGGTATGAAATGTATTAAGCCACAATCTTCTACTGGTAAACAGAGTGAGACCCCACAATAGTATGAAATGTATGAAGCCACAATCGTCTACTGGTAAACAGAGTGAGACCCCACAATAGTATGAAATGTATGAAGCCACAATCGTCTACCGGTAAACAGAGTGAGATCTCACACTAGTATGAAATGAATGAAGCCACAATCGTCTACTGGTAAGCTTAGTGAGACCCCACAATAGTATGAAATGTATGAAGCCACAATCGTCTACTGGTAAACGGAGTGAGACCCCACAATAGTATGAAATGAATGAAGCCACACTCGTCTACTGGTAAAAAGAGTGAGACCCCACAATAGTATGAAATGTATGAAGCCACAATCGTCTACTGGTAAACAGAGTGAGACCCCACAATAGTATGAAATGAAGCCACAATCGTCCACCGGTAAACAGAGTGAGACCCCACAATAGTATGAAATGTATGAAGCCACAATCGTATACTGGTAAACAGAGTGAGACCCCACAATAAAATGAAATGTATGAAGCCACAATCGTCTACCGGTAAACAGAGTGAGATCCCACACTAGTATGAAATGAATGAAGCCACAATCGTCTACTGGTAAACAGAGTGAGACCCCACAATAGTATGAAATGTATGAAGCCACAATCGTCTACTGGTAAACAGAGTGAGACCCCACAATAGTATGAAATGAAGCCACAATCGTCCACCGGTAAACAGAGTGAGACCCCACAATAGTATGAAATGTATGAAGCCAAATCGTCTACTGGTAAACAGAGTGAGACCCCACAATAGTATGAAATGTATGAACCCACAATCGTCTACCGGTAAACAGAGTCAGACCCCACAATAGTATGAAATACATGAAGCCTCAATCGTCTAACGGTAAACAGAGTGAGACCCCACAATAGTATGAAATGTATGAAGCCACAATCGTCTACCGGTACACAGAGTGAGACCCCACAATAGTATGAAATATATGAAGCCACAATCGTCTACCGATAAATAGAGTGAGACCCCACAATAGTATGAAATGTATGAAGCCACAATCCTCTACTGGTAAACAGAGTGAGACCCCACAATAGTATGAAATGTATGAAGCCACAATCGTCTACTGGTAAACAGAGTGAGACCCCACAATAGTATGAAATGAATGAAGCCACAATCGTCTACTGGTAAACAGAGTGAGACCCCACAATAGTATGAAATGTATGAGGCCACAATCCTCTACTGGTAAACAGAGTGAGACCCCACAATAATATGAAATGTATGAAGCCACAATCGTCTACCGGTAAACAGAGTGAGACCCCACAATAGTATGAAATGTATGAAGCCACAATCGTCTACTGGTAAACAGAGTGAGACCCCACAATAGTATGAAATGTATGAAGCCACAATCGTCTACCGGTAAACAGAGTGAGATCTCACACTAGTATGAAATGAATGAAGCCACAATCGTCTACTGGTAAACTGAGTGAGACCCCACAATAGTATGAAATGTATGAAGCCACAATCGTCTACTGGTAAACAGAGTGAGACCCCACAATAGTATGAAATGAATGAAGCCACAATCGTCTACTGGTAAACAGAGGGAGACCCCACAATAGTATGAAATGTATGAAGCCACAATCGTCTACTGGTAAACAGAGTGAGACCCCACAATAGTATGAAATGTATGAAGCCACAATCGTCTACTGGTAAACAGAGTGAGACCCCACAATAGTATGAAATGTATGAAACGACAATCGTCTACCGGTAAACAGAGTGAGACCCCACAATAGTATGAAATGTATGAAGCCACAATCGTCTACCGGTAAAGAGTGAGATCCCAAACTAGTATGAAATGAATGAAGCCACAATCGTCTACTGGTAAAAAGAGTGAGACCCCACAATAGTATGAAATGTATGAAGCCACAATCGTCTACTAGTAAACAGAGTGAGACCCCACAATAGTATGAAATGAAGCCACAATCGTCTACTGGTAAACAGAGTGAGACCCCACAATAGTATGAAATGTATGAAGCCACAATCGTATACTGGTAAACAGAGTGAGACCCCACAATAGTATGAAATGTATGAAGCCACAATCGTCTACTGGTGAACAGAGTGAGACCCCACAATAGTATGAAATGTATGAAGCCAAATCGTATACTGGTAAACAGAGTGAGACCCCACAATAGTATGAAATGTATGAACCCACAATCGTCTACCGGTAAACAGAGTCAGACCCCACAATAGTATGAAATACATGAAGCCACAATCGTCCAACGGTAAAGAGAGTGAGACCCTACAATAGTATGAAATGTATGAAGCCACAATCGTCTACCGGTAAACAGAGTGAGACCCCACAATAGTATGAAATATATGAAGCCACAATCGTCTACCGGTAAATAGAGTGAGACCCCACAATAGTATGAAATGTATGAAGCCACAATCCTCTACTGGTTAACAGAGTGAGACCCCACAATAGTATGAAATGAATGAAGCCACAATCGTCTACTGGTAAACAGAGTGAAACCCCACAATAGTATGAAATGTATGAAGCCACAATCGTCTACCGGTAAACAGAGTGAGACCCCACAATAGTATCAAATGTATGAAGCCACAATCGTCTACTGGTAAACAGAGTGAGACCCCACAATTGTATGAAATGAATGAAGCCACAATCGTCTACTGGTAAACAGAGTGAGACCCCACAATAGTATGAAATGTATGAAGCCACAATCGTCTACTGGTAAACAGAGTGAGACCCCACAATAGTATGAAATGTATTAAGGCACAATCTTCTACTGGTAAACAGAGTGAGACCCCACAATAGTATGAAATGTATGAAGCCACAATCGTCTACTGGTAAACAGAGTGAGACCCCACAATAGTATGAAATGTATGAACCCACAATCGTCTACCGGTAAACAGAGTCAGACCCCACAATAGTATGAAATACATGAAGCCACAATCGTCCAACGGTAAACAGAGTGAGACCCTACAATAGTATGAAATGTATGAAGCCACAATCGTCTACCGGTAAACAGAGTGAGACCCCACAATAGTATGAAATATATGAAGCCACAATCGTCTACCGGTAAATAGAGTGAGACCCCACAATAGTATCAAATGTATGAAGCCACAATCCTCTACTGGTAAACAGAGTGAGACCCCACAATAGTATGAAATGAATGAAGCCACAATCGTCTACTGGTAAACAGAGTGAAACCCACAATAGTATGAAATGTATGAAGCCACAATCGTCTACTGGTAAACAGAGTGAGACCCCACAATAGTATGAAATGTATGAAGCCACAATCGTCTACTGGTAAACAGAGTGAGACCCCACAATTGTATGAAATGAATGAAGCCACAATCGTCTACTGGTAAACAGAGTGAGACCCCACAATAGTATGAAATGTATGAAGCCACAATTGTCTACTGGTAAACAGAGTGAGACCCCACAATGGTATGAAATGTATTAAGCCACAATCTTCTACTGGTAAACAGAGTGAGACCCCACAATAGTATGAAATGTATGAAGCCACAATCGTCTACTGGTAAACAGAGTGAGACCCCACAATAGTATGAAATGTATGAAGCCATAATCGTCTACCGGTAAACAGAGTGAGATCTCACACTAGTATGAAATGAATGAAGCCACAATCGTCTACTGGTAAGCTTAGTGAGACCCCACAATAGTATGAAATGTATGAAGCCACAATCGTCTACTGGTAAACAGAGTGAGACCCCACAATAGTATGAAATGAATGAAGCCACACTCGTCTACTGGTAAAAAGAGTGAGACCCCACAATAGTATGAAATGTATGAAGCCACAATCGTCTACTGGTAAACAGAGTGAGACCCCACAATAGTATGAAATGAAGCCACAATCGTCCACCGGTAAAGAGAGTGAGACCCCACAATAGTATGAAATGTATGAAGCCACAATCGTATACTGGTAAACAGAGTGAGACCCCACAATAAAATGAAATGTATGAAGCCACAATCGTCTACCGGTAAACAGAGTGAGATCCCACACTAGTATGAAATGAATGAAGCCACAATCGTCTACTGGTAAACAGAGTGAGACCCCACAATAGTATGAAATGTATGAAGCCACAATCGTCTACTGGTAAACAGAGTGAGACCCCACAATAGTATGAAATGAAGCCACAATCGTCCACCGGTAAACAGAGTGAGATCCCACAATAGTATGAAATGTATGAAGCCAAATCGTCTACTGGTAAACAGAGTGAGACCCCACAATAGTATGAAATGTATGAACCCACAATCGTCTACCGGTAAACAGAGTCAGACCCCACAATAGTATGAAATACATGAAGCCACAATCGTCTAACGGTAAACAGAGTGAGACCCCACAATAGTATGAAATGTATGAAGCCACAATCGTCTACCGGTACACAGAGTGAGACCCCACAATAGTATGAAATATATGAAGCCACAATCGTCTACCGATAAATAGAGTGAGACCCCACAATAGTATGAAATGTATGAAGCCACAATCCTCTACTGGTAAACAGAGTGAGACCCCACAATAGTATGAAATGTATGAAGCCACAATCGTCTACTGGTAAACAGAGTGAGACCCCACAATAGTATGAAATGAATGAAGCCACAATCGTCTACTGGTAAACAGAGTGAGACCCCACAATAGTATGAAATGTATGAGGCCACAATCCTCTACTGGTAAACAGAGTGAGACCCCACAATAATATGAAATGTATGAAGCCACAATCGTCTACCGGTAAACAGAGTGAGACCCCACAATAGTATGAAATGTATGAAGCCACAATCGTCTACTGGTAAACAGAGTGCGACCCCACAATAGTATGAAATGAATGAAGCCACAATTGTCTACTGGTAAACAGAGTGAGACCCCACAATAGTATGAAATGTATGAAGCCACAATCGTCTACTGGTAAACAGAGTGAGACCCCACAATAGTATGCAATGTATTAAGCCACAATCGTCTACTGGTAAACAGAGTGAGACCCCACAATAGTATGAAATGTATGAAACGACAATCGTCTACCGGTAAACAGAGTGAGACCCCACAATAGTATGAAATGTATGAAGCCACAATCGTCTACCGGTAAACAGTGAGATCCCAAACTAGTATGAAATGAATGAAGCCACAATCGTCTACTAGTAAACAGAGTGAGACCCCATAATAGTATGAAATGAAGCCACAATCGTCCACCGGTAAACAGAGTGAGACCCCACAATAGTATGAAATGTATGAAGCCACAATCGTATACTGGTAAACAGAGTGAGACCCCACAATAGTATGAAATGTATGAAGCCAAATCGTATACTGGTAAACAGAGTGAGACCCCACAATAGTATGAAATGTATGAACCCACAATCGTCTACCGGTAAACAGAGTCAGACCCCACAATAGTATGAAATACATGAAGCCACAATCGTCCAACGGTAAACAGAGTGAGACCCTACAATAGTATGAAATGTATGAAGCCACAATCGTCTACCGGTAAACAGAGTGAGACCCCACAATAGTATGAAATATATGAAGCCACAATCGTCTACCGGTAAATAGAGTGAGACCCCACAATAGTATCAAATGTATGAAGCCACAATCCTCTACTGGTTAACAGAGTGAGACCCCACAATAGTATGAAATGAATGAAGCCACAATCGTCTACTGGTAAACAGAGTGAAACCCCACAATAGTATGAAATGTATGAAGCCACAATCGTTTACCGGTAAACAGAGTGAGACCCCACAATAGTATGAAATGAATGAAGCCACAATCGTCTACTGGTAAACAGAGTGAGACCCCACAATTGTATGAAATGAATGAAGCCACAATCGTCTACTGGTAAACAGAATGAGACTCCACAATAGTATGAAATGTATGAAGCCACAATCGTCTACTGGTAAACAGAGTGAGACCCCACAATAGTATGAAATGTATGAAGCCACAATCGTCTACTGGTAAACAGAGTGAGACCCCACAATAGTATGAAATGTATGAACCCACAATCGTCTACCGGTAAACAGAGTCAGACCCCACAATAGTATGAAATACATGAAGCCACAATCGTCCAACGGTAAACAGAGTGAGACCCTACAATAGTATGAAATGTATGAAGCCACAATCGTCTACCGGTAAACAGAGTGAGACCCCACAATAGTATGAAATATATGAAGCCACAATCGTCTACCGGTAAATAGAGTGAGACCCCACAATAGTATCAAATGTATGAAGCCACAATCCTCTACTGGTAAACAGAGTGAGACCCCACAATAGTATGAAATGAATGAAGCCACAATCGTCTACTGGTAAACAGAGTGAAACCCCACAATAGTATGAAATGTATGAAGCCACAATCGTCTACCGGTAAACAGAGTGAGACCCCACAATAGTATGAAATGTATGAAGCCACAATCGTCTACTGGTAAACAGAGTGAGACCCCACAATTGTATGAAATGAATGAAGCCACAATCGTCTACTGGTAAACAGAGTGAGACCCCACAATAGTATGAAATGTATGAAGCCACAATCGTCTACTGGTAAACAGAGTGAGACCCCACAATAGTATGAAATGTATTAAGCCACAATCTTCTACTGGTAAACAGAGTGAGACCCCACAATAGTATCAAATGTATGAAGCCACAATCGTCTACTGGTAAACAGAGTGAGACCCCACAATAGTATGAAATGTATGAAGCCACAATCGTCTACCAGTAAACAGAGTGAGATCTCCCACTAGTATGAAATGAATGAAGCCACAATCGTCTACTGGTAAGCTTAGTGAGACCCCACAATAGTATGAAATGTATGAAGCCACAATCGTCTACTGGTAAACAGTGTGAGACCCCACAATAGTATGAAATGAATGAAGCCACACTCGTCTACTGGTAAAAAGAGTGAGACCCCACAATAGTATGAAATGTATGAAGCCACAATCGTCTACTGGTAAACAGAGTGAGACCCCACAATAGTATGAAATGAAGCCATAATCGTCCACCGGTAAACAGAGTGAGACCCCACAATAGTATGAAATGTATGAAGCCACAATCGTATACTGGTAAACAGAGTGAGACCCCACAATAGTATGAAATACATGAAGCCACAATCGTCCAACGGTAAACAGAGTGGGACCCTACAATAGTATGAAATGTATGAAGCCACAATCGTCTACCGGTAAACAGAGTGAGACCCCACAATAGTATGAAATATATGAAGCCACAATCGTCTACCGGTAAATAGAGTGAGACCCCACAATAGTATCAAATGTATGAAGCCACAATCCTCTACTGGTAAACAGAGTGAGACCCCACAATAGTATGAAATGAATGAAGCCACAATCGTCTACTGGTAAACAGAGTGAAACCCCACAATAGTATGAAATGTATGAAGCCACAATCGTCTACCGGTAAACAGAGTGAGACCCCACAATAGTATGAAATGTATGAAGCCACAATCGTCTACTGGTAAACAGAGTGAGACCCCACAATTGTATGAAATGAATGAAGCCACAATCGTCTACTGGTAAACAGAGTGAGACCCCACAATAGTATGAAATGTATGAAGCCACAATCGTCTACTGGTAAACAGAGTGAGACCCCACAATAGTATGAAATGTATTAAGCCACAATCTTCTACTGGTAAACAGAGTGAGACCCCACAATAGTATGAAATGTATGAAGCCACAATCGTCTACTGGTAAACAGAGTGAGACCCCACAATAGTATGAAATGTATGAAGCCACAATCGTCTACCAGTAAACAGAGTGAGATCTCACACTAGTATGAAATGAATGAAGCCACAATCGTCTACTGGTAAGCTTAGTGAGACCCCACAATAGTATGAAATGTATGAAGCCACAATCGTCTACTGGTAAACAGAGTGAGACCCCACAATAGTATGAAATGAATGAAGCCACACTCGTCTACTGGTAAAAAGAGTGAGACCCCACAATAGTATGAAATGTATGAAGCCACAATCGTCTACTGGTAAACAGAGTGAGACCCCACAATAGTATGAAATGAAGCCACAATCGTCCACCGGTAAACAGAGTGAGACCCCACAATAGTATGATATGTATGAAGCCACAATCGTATACTGGTAAACAGAGTGAGATCCCACACTAGTATGAAATGAATGAAGCCACAATCGTCTACTGGTAAACAGAGTGAGACCCCACAATAAAATGAAATGTATGAAGCCACAATCGTCTACCGGTAAACAGAGTGAGATCCCACACTAGTATGAAATGAATGAAGCCACAATCGTCTACTGGTAAACAGAGTGAGACCCCACAATAGTATGAAATGTATGAAGCCACAATCGTCTACTGGTAAACAGAGTGAGACCCCACAATAGTATGAAATGAAGCCACAATCGTCCACCGGTAAACAGAGTGAGACCCCACAATAGTATGAAATGTATGAAGCCAAATCGTCTACTGGTAAACAGAGTGAGACCCCACAATAGTATGAAATGTATGAACCCACAATCGTCTACCGGTAAACAGAGTCAGACCCCACAATAGTATGAAATACATGAAGCCACAATCGTCTAACGGTAAACAGAGTGAGACCCCACAATAGTATGAAATATATGAAGCCACAATCGTCTACCGATAAATAGAGTGAGACCCCACAATAGTATGAAATGTATGAAGCCACAATCCTCTACTGGTAAACAGAGTGAGACCCCACAATAGTATGAAATGTATGAAGCCACAATCGTCTACTGGTAAACAGAGTGAGACCCCACAATAGTATGAAATGAATGAAGCCACAATCGTCTACTGGTAAACAGAGTGAGACCCCACAATAGTATGAAATGTATGAGGCCACAATCCTCTACTGGTAAACAGAGTGAGACCCCACAATAGTATGAAATGTATGAAGCCACAATCGTCTACCGGTAAACAGAGTGAGACCCCACAATAGTATGAAATGTATGAAGCCACAATCGTCTACTGGTAAACAGAGTGCGACCCCACAATAGTATGAAATGAATGAAGCCACAATCGTCTACTGGTAAACAGAGTGAGACCCCACAATAGTATGAAATGTATGAAGCCACAATCGTCTATTGGTAAACAGAGTGAGACCCCACAATAGTATGAAATGTATTAAGCCACAATCGTCTACTGGTAAACAGAGTGAGACCCCACAATAGTATGAAATGTATGAAACCACAATCGTCTACCGGTAAACAGAGTGAGACCCCACAATAGTATGAAATGTATGAAGCCACAATGGTCTACTGGTAAACAGAGTGAGACCCCACAATAGTATGAAATGTATGAAGCCACAATCGTCTACCGGTAAACAGAGTGAGATCTCACACTAGTATGAAATGAATGAAGCCACAATCGTCTACTGGTAAGCTGAGTGAGTCCCCACAATAGTATGAAATGTATGAAGCCACAATCGTCTACTGGTAAACAGAGTGAGACCACACAATAGTATGAAATGAATGAAGCCACAATCGTCTACTGGTTAAAAGAGTGAGACACCACAATAGTATGAAATGTATGAAGCCACAATCGTCTACTGGTATACAGAGTGAGACCCCACAATAGTATGAAATGTATTAAGCCACAATCGTCTACTGGTAAACAGAGTGAGACCCCACACTAGTATGAAATGTATGAAACCACAATCGTCTACCGGTAAACAGTGTGAGACCCCACAATAGTATGAAATGTATTAAGCCACAATCTTCTACTGGTAAACAGAGTGAGACCCCACAATAGTATGAAATGTATGAAGCCACAATCGTCTACTGGTAAACAGAGTGAGACCCCACAATAGTATGAAATGTATGAAGCCACAATCGTCTACCAGTAAACAGAGTGAGATCTCACACTAGTATGAAATGAATGAAGCCACAATCGTCTACTGGTAAGCTTAGTGAGACCCCACAATAGTATGAAATGTATGAAGCCACAATCGTCTACTGGTAAACAGAGTGAGACCCCACAATAGTATGAAATGAATGAAGCCACACTCGTCTACTGGTAAAAAGAGTGAGACCCCACAATAGTATGAAATGTATGAAGCCACAATCGTCTACTGGTAAACAGAGTGAGACCCCACAATAGTATGAAATGAAGCCACATTCGTCCACCGGTAAACAGAGTGAGACCCCACAATAGTATGAAATGTATGAAGCCACAATCGTATACTGGTAAACAGAGTGAGACCCCACAATAAAATGAAATGTATGAAGCCACAATCGTCTACCGGTAAACAGAGTGAGATCCCACACTAGTATGAAATGAATGAAGCCACAATCGTCTACTGGTAAACAGAGTGAGACCCCACAATAGTATGAAATGTATGAAGCCACAATCGTCTACTGGTAAACAGAGTGAGACCCCACAATAGTATGAAATGAAGCCACAATCGTCCACCGGTAAACAGAGTGAGACCCCACAATAGTATGAAATGTATGAAGCCAAATCGTCTACTGGTAAACAGAGTGAGACCCCACAATAGTATGAAATGTATGAACCCACAATCGTCTACCGGTAAACAGAGTCAGACCCCATAATAGTATGAAATACATGAAGCCACAATCGTCTAACGGTAAACAGAGTGAGACCCCACAATAGTATGAATTGTATGAAGCCACAATCGTCTACCGGTACACAGAGTGAGACCCCACAATAGTATGAAATATATGAAGCCACAATCGTCTACCGATAAATAGAGTGAGACCCCACAATAGTATGAAATGTATGAAGCCACAATCCTCTACTGGTAAACAGAGTGAGACCCCACAATAGTATGAAATGTATGAAGCCACAATCGTCTACTGGTAAACAGAGTGAGACCCCACAATAGTATGAAATGAATGAAGCCACAATCGTCTACTGGTAAACAGAGTGAGACCCCACAATAGTATGAAATGTATGAGGCCACAATCCTCTACTGGTAAACAGAGTGAGACCCCACAATAGTATGAAATGTATGA
Source organism: Bathymodiolus brooksi (assembly GCA_963680875.1). NCBI lineage: Eukaryota > Metazoa > Mollusca > Bivalvia > Mytilida > Modiolidae > Bathymodiolus > Bathymodiolus brooksi. Next base: position 12,048,081 of record OY804582.1, read on the forward strand.
AGCCACAATCGTCTACCGGTAAACAGAGTGAGACCCCACAATAGTATGAAATGTATGAAGCCACAATCGTCTACTGGTAAACAGAGTGCGACCCCACAATAGTATGAAATGAATGAAGCCACAATCGTCTACTGGTAAACAGAGTGAGACCCCACAATAGTATGAAATGTATGAAGCCACAATCGTCTATTGGTAAACAGAGTGAGACCCCACAATAGTATGAAATGTATTAAGCCACAATCGTCTACTGGTAAACAGAGTGAGACCCCACAATAGTATGAAATGTATGAAACCACAATCGTCTACCGGTAAACAGAGTAAGACCCCACAATAGTATGAAATGTATGAAGCCACAATGGTCTACTGGTAAACAGAGTGAGACCCCACAATAGTATGAAATGTATGAAGCCACAATCGTCTACCGGTAACCAGAGTGAGATCTCACACTAGTATGAAATGAATGATGCCACAATCGTCTACTGGTAAGCTGAGTGAGTCCCCACAATAGTATGAAATGTATGAAGCCACAATCGTCTACTGGTAAACAGAGTGAGACCCCACAATAGTATGAAATGAATGAAGCCACAATCGTCTACTGGTTAAAAGAGTGAGACACCACAATAGTATGAAATGTATGAAGCCACAATCGTCTACTGGTATACAGAGTGAGACCCCACAATAGTATGAAATGTATTAAGCCACAATCGTCTACTGGTAAACAGAGTGAGACCCCACAATAGTATGAAATGTATGAAACCACAATCGTCTACCGGTAAACAGTGTGAGACCTCACAATAGTATGAAATGTATGAAGCCACAATCGTCTACTGGTAAACAGAGTGAGACCCCACAATAGTATGAAATGTATGAAGCCACAATCATCTACCGGTAAACAGAGTGAGATCCCACACTAGTATGAAATGAATGAAGCCACAATCGTCTACCGGTAAACAGAGTGAGACCCCACAATAGTATGAAATGTATGAAGCCACAATCGTCTACTGGTAAACAGAGTGAGACCCCACAATAGTATGAAATGAAGCCACAATCGTCCACCGGTAAACAGAGTGAGACCTCACAATAGTATGAAATGTATGAAGCCACAATCGTCTACTGGTAAACAGAGTGAGATCCCACAATAGTATGAACTGAATGAAGCCACAATCGTCTACCGGTAAACAGAGTGAGATCCCACACTAGTATGAAATGAATGAAGCCACAATCGTCTACCGGTAAACAGAGTGAGACACCACAATAGTATGAAATGTATGAAGCCACAATCGTCTACTGGTAAACATAGTGAGAACCCACAATAGTATGAAATGAAGCCACAATCGTCCACCGGTAAACAGAGTGAGACCCCACAATAGTATGAAATGTATGAAGCCACAATCGTCTACTGGTAAACAGAGTGAGAACACATAATAGTATGAATTGTATGAAGCCACAATCGTCTACCGGTAAACAGAGTGAGATCCCACACTAGTATGAAATGTATGAAGCCACAATCGTCTACCTGGTAAACAGAGTGAGACCCCACAATAGTATGAAATGTATGAAGCCACAATCGTCTACTGGTAAACAGAGTGAGAACACATAATAGTATGAAATGAATGAAGCCAAAATCGTCTACCGGTAAACAGAGTGAGATCCCACACTAGTATGAAATGAATTAAGCCACAATCGTCTACTGGTAAACAGAGTGAGACCCCACAATAGTATGAAATGTATGAAGCTACAATCGTCTACTGGTAAACAGAGTGAGACCCCACAATAGTATGAAATGAAGCCACAATCGTCCACCGGTAAACAGAGTGAGACCCCACAATAGTATGAAATGAAGCCACAATCGTCCAACGGTAAACAGAGTGAGACCCCACAATAGTATGAAATGTATGAAGCCACAATCGTCTACCGGTAAACAGAGTGAGATCTCACACTAGTATGAAATGAATGAAGCCACAATCGTCTACTGGTAAGCTGAGTGAGTCCCCACAATAGTATGAAATGTATGAAGCCACAATCGTCTACTGGTAAACAGAGTGAGACCCCACAATAGTATGAAATGAATGAAGCCACAATCGTCTACTGGTTAAAAGAGTGAGACACCACAATAGTATGAAATGTATGAAGCCACAATCTTCTACTGGTATACAGAGTGAGACCCCACAATAGTATGAAATGTATTAAGCCACAATCGTCTACTGGTAAACAGAGTGAGACCCCACAATAGTATGAAATGTATGAAACCACAATCGTCTACCGGTAAACAGTGTGAGACCTCACAATAGTATGAAATGTATGAAGCCACAATCGTCTACTGGTAAACAGAGTGAGACCCCACAATAGTATGAAATGTATGAAGCCACAATCATCTACTGGTAAACAGAGTGAGATCCCACACTAGTATGAAATGAATGAAGCCACAATCGTCTACCGGTAAGCAGAGTGAGACCCCACAATAGTATGAAATGTATGAAGCCACAATCGTCTACTGGTAAACAGAGTGAGACCCCACAATAGTATGAAATGAAGCCACAATCGTCCACCGGTAAACAGAGTGAGACCTCACAATAGTATGAAATGTATGAAGCCACAATCGTCTACTGGTAAACAGAGTGAGATCCCACAATAGTATGAACTGAATGAAGCCACAATCGTCTACCGGTAAACAGAGTGAGACCCCACAATAGTATGAAATGTATTAAGCCACAATCGTCTACTGGTAAACAGAGTGAGACCCCACAATAGTATGAAATGTATGAAACCACAATCGTCTACCGGTAAACAGAGTGAGACCCCACAATAGTATGAAATGTATGAAGCCACAATGGTCTACTGGTAAACAGAGTGAGACCCCACAATAGTATGAAATGTATGAAGCCACAATCGTCTACCTGGTAAACAGAGTGAGATCTCACACTAGTATGAAATGTATGAAGCCACAATCGTCTACTGGTAAGCTGAGTGAGTCCCCACAATAGTATGAAATGTATGAAGCCACAATCGTCTACTGGTAAACAGAGTGAGACCCCACAATAGTATGAAATGAATGAAGCCACAATCGTCTACTGGTTAAAAGAGTGAGACACCACAATAGTATGAAATGTATGAAGCCACAATCGTCTACTGGTATACAGAGTGAGACCCCACAATAGTATGAAATGTATTAAGCCACAATCGTCTACTGGTAAACAGAGTGAGACCCCACAATAGTATGAAATGTATGAAACCACAATCGTCTACCGGTAAACAGTGTGAGACCTCACAATAGTATGAAATGTATGAAGCCACAATCGTCTACTGGTAAACAGAGTGAGACCCCACAATAGTATGAAATGTATGAAGCCACAATCATCTACCGGTAAACAGAGTGAGATCCCACACTAGTATGAAATGAATGAAGCCACAATCGTCTACCGGTAAACAGAGTGAGACCCCACAATAGTATGAAATGTATGAAGCCACAATCGTCTACTGGTAAACAGAGTGAGACCCCACAATAGTATGAAATGAAGCCACAATCGTCCACCGGTAAACAGAGTGAGACCTCACAATAGTATGAAATGTATGAAGCCACAATCGTCTACTGGTAAACAGAGTGAGATCCCACAATAGTATGAACTGAATGAAGCCACAATCGTCTACCGGTAAACAGAGTGAGATCCCACACTAGTATGAAATGAATGAAGCCACAATCGTCTACCGGTAAACAGAGTGAGACACCACAATAGTATGAAATGTATGAAGCCACAATCGTCTACTGGTAAACATAGTGAGAACCCACAATAGTATGAAATGAAGCCACAATCGTCCACCGGTAAACAGAGTGAGACCCCACAATAGTATGAAATGTATGAAGCCACAATCGTCTACTGGTAAACAGAGTGAGAACACATAATAGTATGAATTGTATGAAGCCACAATCGTCTACCGGTAAACAGAGTGAGATCCCACACTAGTATGAAATGTATGAAGCCACAATCGTCTACCTGGTAAACAGAGTGAGACCCCACAATAGTATGAAATGTATGAAGCCACAATCGTCTACTGGTAAACAGAGTGAGAACACATAATAGTATGAAATGAATGAAGCCAAAATCGTCTACCGGTAAACAGAGTGAGATCCCACACTAGTATGAAATGAATTAAGCCACAATCGTCTACTGGTAAACAGAGTGAGACCCCACAATAGTATGAAATGTATGAAGCCACAATCGTCTACTGGTAAACAGAGTGAGACCCCACAATAGTATGAAATGAAGCCACAATCGTCCACCGGTAAACAGAGTGAGACCCCACAATAGTATGAAATGAAGCCACAATCGTCCAACGGTAAACAGAGTGAGACCCCACAATAGTATGAAATGTATGAAGCCACAATCGTCTACCGGTAAACAGAGTGAGATCTCACACTAGTATGAAATGAATGAAGCCACAATCGTCTACTGGTAAGCTGAGTGAGTCCCCACAATAGTATGAAATGTATGAAGCCACAATCGTCTACTGGTAAACAGAGTGAGACCCCACAATAGTATGAAATGAATGAAGCCACAATCGTCTACTGGTTAAAAGAGTGAGACACCACAATAGTATGAAATGTATGAAGCCACAATCGTCTACTGGTATACAGAGTGAGACCCCACAATAGTATGAAATGTATTAAGCCACAATCGTCTACTGGTAAACAGAGTGAGACCCCACAATAGTATGAAATGTATGAAACCACAATCGTCTACCGGTAAACAGTGTGAGACCTCACAATAGTATGAAATGTATGAAGCCACAATCGTCTACTGGTAAACAGAGTGAGACCCCACAATAGTATGAAATGTATGAAGCCACAATCATCTACCGGTAAACAGAGTGAGATCCCACACTAGTATGAAATGAATGAAGCCACAATCGTCTACCGGTAAACAGAGTGAGACCCCACAATAGTATGAAATGTATGAAGCCACAATCGTCTACTGGTAAACAGAGTGAGACCCCACAATAGTATGAAATGAAGCCACAATCGTCCACCGGTAAACAGAGTGAGATCCCACAATAGTATGAACTGAATGAAGCCACAATCGTCTACCGGTAAACAGAGTGAGATCCCACACTAGTATGAAATGAATGAAGCCACAATCGTCTACCGGTAAACAGAGTGAGACACCACAATAGTATGAAATGTATGAAGCCACAATCGTCTACTGGTAAACATAGTGAGAACCCACAATAGTATGAAATGAAGCCACAATCGTCCACCGGTAAACAGAGTGAGACCCCACAATAGTATGAAATGTATGAAGCCACAATCGTCTACTGGTAAACAGAGTGAGAACACATAATAGTATGAATTGTATGAAGCCACAATCCTCTACCGGTAAACAGAGTGAGATCCCACACTAGTATGAAATGTATGAAGCCACAATCGTCTACCTGGTAAACAGAGTGAGACCCCACAATAGTATGAAATGTATGAAGCCACAATCGTCTACTGGTAAACAGAGTGAGAACACATAATAGTATGAAATGAATGAAGCCAAAATCGTCTACCGGTAAACAGAGTGAGATCCCACACTAGTATGAAATGTATGAAGCCACAATCGTCTACTGGTAAACAGAGTGAGATCCCACAATAGTATGAACTGAATGAAGCCACAATCGTCTACCGGTAAACAGAGTGAGATCCCACACTAGTATGAAATGAATGAAGCCACAATCGTCTACCGGTAAACAGAGTGAGACACCACAATAGTATGAAATGTATGAAGCCACAATCGTCTACTGGTAAACATAGTGAGAACCCACAATAGTATGAAATGAAGCCACAATCGTCCACCGGTAAACAGAGTGAGACCCCACAATAGTATGAAATGTATGAAGCCACAATCGTCTACTGGTAAACAGAGTGAGAACACATAATAGTATGAATTGTATGAAGCCACAATCCTCTACCGGTAAACAGAGTGAGATCCCACACTAGTATGAAATGTATGAAGCCACAATCGTCTACCTGGTAAACAGAGTGAGACCCCACAATAGTATGAAATGTATGAAGCCACAATCGTCTACTGGTAAACAGAGTGAGAACACATAATAGTATGAAATGAATGAAGCCAAAATCGTCTACCGGTAAACAGAGTGAGATCCCACACTAGTATGAAATGAATTAAGCCACAATCGTCTACTGGTAAACAGAGTGAGACCCCACAATAGTATGAAATGTATGAAGCCACAATCGTCTACTGGTAAACAGAGTGAGACCCCACAATAGTATGAAATGAAGCCACAATCGTCCACCGGTAAACAGAGTGAGACCCCACAATAGTATGAAATGAAGCCACAATCGTCCAACGGTAAACAGAGTGAGACCCTACAATAGTATGAAATGTATGAAGCCAAATCGTATACTGGTAAACAGAGTGAGACCCCACAATAGTATGAAATGTATGAAGCCACAATCGTCCACCGGTAAACAGAGTCAGATCCCACACTAGTATGAAATGAATGAAGCCACAATCCTCTACTGGTAAACAGAGTGAGACTCCACAATAGTATGAAATGTATAAAGCCACAATCGTCTACTGGTAAACAGAGTGAGACCCCACAATAGTATGAAATGTATGAAGCCACATTCGTCTACTGGTAAACAGAGTGAGACCCCACAATAGTATGAAATGATTGAGGCCACAATCGTCTACCTGGTAAACAGAGTGAGACCCTACAATAGTATGAAATGTATGAAGCCACAATCGTCTACTGGTAAACAGAGTGAGACCCTACAATAGTATGAAATGTATGAAGCCACAATCGTCTACTGGTAAACAGAGTGAGACCCCACAATAGTATGAAATGAATGAAGCCACAATCATCTACTGGTAAACAGAGTGAGACCCCACAATAGTATGAAATGAATGAAGCCACAATCGTCTACCGGTAAACAGAGTGAGACCCCACAATAGTATGAAATACATGAAGCCACAATCGCCCACCGGTAAACAGAGTGAGACCCCACAATAGTATGAAATGAATGAAGCCACAATCGTCTACCGGTAAACAGAGTGAGACCCCACAATAGTATGAAATGAATGAAGCCACAATCGTCTACCGGTAAACAGAGTGAGACACCACAATAGTATGAAATGAATGAAGCCACAATCGTCTACCGGTAAACAGAGTGAGACACCACAATAGTATAAAATGTATGAAGCCACAATCGTTTACTGGTAAACAGAGTGAGACCCCACAATAGTATGAAATGTATGAAGCCACAATCGTCTACTGGTAAACAGAGTGAGACCCCACAATGGTATGAAATGAATGAAGCCACAATCGTCTACCGGTAAACAGAGTGAGACCCCACAATAGTATGAAATGTATGAAGCCACAATCGTCTACTGGTAAACAGAGTGAGACCCCACAATAGTATGAAATGAATGAAGCCACAATCGTCTACTGGTAAACAGAGTAAGACCCTACAATAGTATGAAATGTATGAAGCCACAATCGTCTACCGGTAAACAGAGTGAGACCCCACAATAGTATGAAATGTATGAAGCCACAATCGTCTACTGGTAAACAGTGAGACCCCACAATAGTATGAAATGTATGAAGCCACAATCGTGTACTGGTAAACAGAGTGAGACCCCAAAATAGTATGAAATATATGAAGCCACAATCGTTTACTGGTAAATAGAATGAGACCCCACAATAGTATGAAATGAATGAAGCCACAATCGTGTACTGGTAAACAGAGTGAGACCCCACAATAGTATGAAATGAATGAAGTCACAATCGTCTACTGGTAAACAGAGTGAGACCCCACAATAGTATGAAATTTATGAAGCCACAATCGTCTACTGGTAAACAGAGTGAGACCCCACAATAGTATGAAATGTATGAAGCCACAATCGTTTACTGGTAAACCGAGTGTGACCCCACAATAGTATGAAATGAATGAAGCCATAATCGTCTACTGGTAAACAGAGTGAGACCCCACAATAGTATGAAATGAATGAAGCCATAATCGTCTACTGGTAAACAGAGTGAGACCTCACAATAGTATGAAATGTATAAAGCCACAATCGTCTACTGGTAAACAGAGTGAGACCCCACAATAGTATGAAATGTATGAAGCCACAATCGTCTACTGGTAAACAGAGTGAGACCCCACAATAGTATGAAATACATGAAGCCACAATCGTCTACTGGTAAACAGAGTGGGACCCCACAATAGTATTAAATGTATGAAGCCACAATCGTCTACTGGTAAACAGAGAGAGATCCCACAATAGTATGAAATGTATGAAGCCACAATCGTCTACTGGTAAACAGAGTGAGACCCCACAATAGTATGAAATGTATGAATCCACAATCGTCTACCGGTAAACAGAGTCAGACCCCACAATAGTATGCAATACATGAAGCCACAATCGTCTAACGGTAAACAGAGTGAGACCCCACAATAGTATGAAATGTATGAAGCCACAATCGTCTACCGGTAAATAGAGTGAGACCCCACAATAGTATGAAATGTATGAAGCTACAATCCTCTACTGGTAAACAGAGTGAGACCCCACAATAGTATGAAATGTATGAAGCCACAATCGTCTACCGGTAAAGAGAGTGAGACCCCACAATAGTATGAAATGTATGAGGCCGCAATCGCCTACTGGTAAACAGAGTGAGACCCCACAATAGTATGAAATGAATGAAGCCACAATCGTCTACCGGTAAACAGAGTGAGACCCCACAATAGTATGAAATGTATGATGCCACAATCGTCTACTGGTAAACAGAGTGAGACCCCACAATAGTATGAAATGTATTAAGCCACAATCGTCTACTGGTAAACAGAGTGAGACCCCACAATAGTATGAAATGAAGCCACAATCGTCCACCGGTAAACAGAGTGAGATCCCACAATGGTATGAAATGAATGAAGTCACAATCGTCTACCGGTAAATAGAGTGAGACCCCACAATAGTATGAAATGTATGAAGCTACAATCCTCTACCGGTAAGCAGAGTGAGACCCCACAATAGTATGAAATGAATGAAGCCACAATCGTCTAACGGTAAACAGAGTCAGACCCCACAATAGTATGAAATGTATGAAGCCATAATCGTCTACTGGTAAACAGAGTGAGACCTCACAATAGTATGAAATGTATAAAGCCACAATCGTCTACTGGTAAACAGAGTGAGACCCCACAATAGTATGAAATGAATGAAGCCATAATCGTCTACTGGTAAACAGAGTGAGACCTCGCAATAGTATGAAATGTATAAAGCCACAATCGTCTACTGGTAAACAGAGTGAGACCCCACAATAGTATGAAATGTATGAAGCCACAATCGTCTACTGGTAAACAGAGTGAGACCCCACAATAGTATGAAATACATGACGCCAGAATCGTCTACCGGTAAACAGAGTGGGACTCCACAATAGTATGAAATGTATGAAGCCACAATCGTCTACCGTAAACAGAGTAAGATCCCACAATAGTATGAAATGTATGAAGCCACAATCGTCTACTGGTAAACAGAGTGAGACCCCACAATAGTATGAAATGTATGAAGCCACAATCGTCTACCGGTAAACAGAGTGGGACTCCACAATAGTATGAAATGTATGAAGCCACAATCGTCTACTGGTAAACAGAGTGAGACCCCACAATAGTATGAAATGTATGAACCCACAATCGTCTACCGGTAAACAGAGTCAGACCCCACAATAGTATGAAATACATGAAGCCACAATCGTCTAACGGTAAACAGAGTGAGACCCCACAATAGTATGAAATGTATGAAGCCACAATCGTCTACCGGTAAATAGAGTGAGACCCCACAATAGTATGAAATGTATGAAGCCACAATCGCCTACTGGTAAACAGAGTCAGACCCCACAATAGTATGAAATGTATGAAGCCACAATCGTCTACCGGTAAATAGAGTGAGACCCCACAATAGTATGAAATGTATGAAGCTACAATCCTCTACTGGTAAACAGAGTGAGACCCCACAATAGTATGAAATGTATGAAGCCACAATCGTCTACCGGTAAAGAGAGTGAGACCCCACAATAGTATGAAATGTATGAGGCCGCAATCGCCTACTGGTAGACAGAGTGAGACCCCTAAATAGTATGAAATGAATGAAGCCACAATCGTCTACCGGTAAGCAGAGTGAGACCCCACAATAGTATGAAATGTATGAAGCCACAATCGTCTACTGGTAAACAGAGTGAGACCCCACAATAGTATGAAATGTATGAAGCCACAATCGTCTACTGGTAAACAGAGTGAAACCCCACAATAGTATGAAATGAAGCCACAATCGTCCACCGGTAAACAGAGTGAGATCCCACAATGGTATGAAATGAATGAAGTCACAATCGTCTACCGGTAAATAGAGTGAGACCCCACAATAGTATGAAATGTATGAAGCTACAATCCTCTACCGGTAAGCAGTGTGAGACCCCACAATAGTATGAAATGAATGAAGCCACAATCGTCTAACGGAAAACAGAGTCAGACCCCACAATATTATGAAATGTATGAAGCCATAATCGTCTACTGGTAAACAGAGTGAGACCTCACAATATTATGAAATGTATAAAGCCACAATCGTCTACTGGTAAACAGAGTGAGACCCCACAATAGTATGAAATGAATGAAGCCATAATCGTCTACTTGTAAACAGAGTGAGACCTCACAATAGTATGAAATGTATAAAGCCACAATCGTCTACTGGTAAACAGAGTGAGACCCCACAATAGTATGAAATGTATGAAGCCACAATCGTCTACTTGTAAACAGAGTGAGACCCCACAATAGTATGAAATACATGAAGCCACAATCGTCTACTGGTAAACAGAGTGGGACTCCACAATAGTATGAAATGTATGAAGCCACAATCGTCTACTGGTAAACAGAGTGAGACCCCACAATAGTATGAAATGTATGAAGCCACAATCGTCTAACGGTAAACAGAGTGGGACTCCACAATAGTATGAAATGTATGAAGCCACAATCGTCTACTGGTAAACAGAGTTAGACCCCACAATAGTATGAAATGTATGAACCCACAATCGTCTACCGGTAAACAGAGTCAGACCCTACATTAGTATGAAATACATGAAGCCACAATCGTCTAACGGTAAACAGAGTGAGACCCCACAATAGTATGAAATGTATGAAGCCACAATTGTCTACCGGTAAATAGAGTGAGACCCCACAATAGTATGAAATGTATGAAGCCACAATCCTCTACTGGTAAACAGAGTGAGACCCCACAATAGTATGAAATGTATGAAGCCACAATCGTCTACCGGTAAACAGAGTGAGACCCCACAATAGTATGAAATGTATGAAGCCACAATCGCCTACTGGTAAACAGAGTCAGACCCCACAATAGTATGAAATGAATGAAGCCACAATCGTCTACCGGTAAACAGAGTGAGACCCCACAATAGTATGAAATGTATGAAGCCACAATCGTCTACTGGTAAACAGAGTGAGACCCCACAATAGTATGAAATGTATGAACCCACAATCGTCTACCGGTAAACAGAGTCAGACCCCACAATGGTATGAAATACATGAAGCCACAATCGTCTAACGGTAAACAGAGTGAGACCCCACAATAGTATGAAATGTATGAAGCCACAATCGTCTACCGGTAAATAGAGTGAGACCCCACAATAGTATGAAATGTATGAAGCCACAATCGCCTACTGGTAAACAGAGTGAGACCCCACAATAGTATGAAATGTATGAAGCCACAATCGTCTACCGGTAAATAGAGTGAGACCCCACAATAGTATGAAATGTATGAAGCTACAATCCTCTACTGGTAAACAGAGTGAGACCCCACAATAGTATGAAATGTATGAAGCCACAATCGTCTACCGGTAAAGAGAGTGAGACCCCACAATAGTATGAAATGTATGAGGCCGCAATCGCCTACTGGTAAACAGAGTGAGACCCCTAAATAGTATGAAATGAATGAAGCCACAATCGTCTACCGGTAAACAGAGTGAGACCCCACAATAGTATGAAATGTATGAAGCCACAATCGTCTACTGGTAAACAGAGTGAGACCCCACAATAGTATGAAATGTATGAAGCCACAATCGTCTACTGGTAAACAGAGTGAGACCCCACAATAGTATGAAATGTATGAAGCCACAATCGTCTACCGATAAACAGAGTGAGACCCCACAATAGTATGAAATGTATGAAGCCACAATCGCCTACTGGTAAACAGAGTCAGACCACACAATAGTATGAAATGAATGAAGCCACAATCGTCTACCGGTAAACAGAGTGAGACCCCACAATAGTATGAAATGTATGAAGCCACAATCGTCTACTGGTAAACAGAGTGAGACCCCACAATAGTATGAAATGTATGAACCCACAATCGTCTACCGGTAAACAGAGTCAGACCCCACAATAGTATGAAATACATGAAGCCACAATCGTCTAATGGTAAACAGAGTGAGACCCCACAATAGTATGAAATGTATGAAGCCACAATCGTCTACCGGTAAATAGAGTGAGACCCCACAATAGTATGAAATGTATGAAGCCACAATCGCCTACTGGTAAACAGAGTCAGACCCCACAATAGTATGAAATGTATGAAGCCACAATCGTCTACCGGTAAATAGAGTGAGACCCCACAATAGTATGAAATGTATGAAGCTACAATCCTCTACTGGTAAACAGAGTGAGACCCCACAATAGTATGAAATGTATGAAGCCACAATCGTCTACTGGTAAACAGAGTGAGACCCCACAATAGTATGAAATGAAGCCACAATCGTCCACCGGTAAACAGAGTGAGATCCCACAATGGTATGAAATGAATGAAGTCACAATCGTCTACCGGTAAATAGAGTGAGACCCCACAATAGTATGAAATGTATGAAGCTACAATCCTCTACCGGTAAGCAGTGTGAGACCCCACAATAGTATGAAATGAATGAAGCCACAATCGTCTAACGGAAAACAGAGTCAGACCCCACAATATTATGAAATGTATGAAGCCATAATCGTCTACTGGTAAACAGAGTGAGACCTCACAATAGTATGAAATGTATAAAGCCACAATCGTCTACTGGTAAACAGAGTGAGACCCCACAATAGTATGAAATGAATGAAGCCATAATCGTCTACTTGTAAACAGAGTGAGACCTCACAATAGTATGAAATGTATAAAGCCACAATCGTCTACTGGTAAACAGAGTGAGACCCCACAATAGTATGAAATGTATGAAGCCACAATCGTCTACTGGTAAACAGAGTGAGACCCCACAATAGTATGAAATACATGAAGCCACAATCGTCTACCGGTAAACAGAGTGGGACTCCACAATAGTATGAAATGTATGAAGCCACAATCGTCTACTGGTAAACAGAGTGAGACCCCACAATAGTATGAAATGTATGAAGCCACAATCGTCTAACGGTAAACAGAGTGGGACTCCACAATAGTATGAAATGTATGAAGCCACAATCGTCTACTGGTAAACAGAGTGAGACCCCACAATAGTATGAAATGTATGAACCCACAATCGTCTACCGGTAAACAGAGTCAGACCCAACAATAGTATGAAATACATGAAGCCACAATCGTCTAACGGTAAACAGAGTGAGACCCCACAATAGTATGAAATGTATGAAGCCACAATCGTCTACCGGTAAATAGAGTGAGACCCCACAATAGTATGAAATGTATGAAGCCACAATCCTCTACTGGTAAACAGAGTGAGACCCCACAATAGTATGAAATGTATGAAGCCACAATCGTCTACCGGTAAACAGAGTGAGACCCCATAATAGTATGAAATGTATGAAGCCACAATCGCCTACTGGTAAATAGAGTCAGACCCCACAATAGTATGAAATGAATGAAGCCACAATCGTCTACCGGTAAACAGAGTGAGACCCCACAATAGTATGAAATGTATGAAGCCACAATCGTCTACTGGTAAACAGAGTGAGACTCCACAATAGTATGAAATGAAGCAACAAGCGTCCACCGGTAAACAGAGTGAGACCCCACAATGGTATGAAATGAATGAAGCCACAATCGTCTACCGGTAAACAGAGTGAGACCCCACAATAGTATGAAATGAATGAAGCCACAATCGTCTAACGGTAAACAGAGTGAGACCCCACAATAGTATGAAATGTATGAAGCCAAATTGTATACTGGTAAACAGAGTGAGACCCCACAATAGTATGAAATGTATGAAGCCACAATCGTCTACCGGTAAACAGAGTGAGATCCCACACTAGTATGAAATGAATGAAGCCACAATCGTCTACTGGTAAACAGAGTGACACCCCACAATAGTATGAAATGAATGAAGCCACAATCGTCTACTGGTAAACAGAGTGAGACTTCACAATAGTATGAAATGTATAAAGCCACAATCGTCTACTGGTAAACAGAGTGAGACCCCACAATAGTATGAAATGTATGAAGCCACAATCGTCTACTGGTAAACAGAGTGAGACCCCACAATAGTATGAAATGAATGAAGCCACAATCGTCTACTGGTAAACAGAGTGAGACCCCACAATAGTATGAAATGAATGAAGCCACAGTCGTCTACTGGTAAACAGAGTGAGACCCCACAATAGTATGAAATGTATGAAGCCACAATCGTCTACCGGTAAACAGAGTGTGAGACCCCACAATAGTATGAAATGAATGAAGCCACAATCGTCTACCGGTAAACAGAGTGAGACCCCACAATAGTATGAAATGAATGAAGCCACAATCGTCTACCGGTAAACAGAGTGAGACCCCACAATAGTATGAAATGAATGAAGCCACAATCGTCTACCGGTAAACAGAGTGAGACCCCACAATAGTATGAAATTTATGAAGCCACAATTGTCTACTGGTAAACAGAGTGAGACCCCACAATAGTATGAAATGAATGAAGCCACAATCGTCTACTGGTAAACAGAGTGAGACCCAACAATAGTATGAAATGAATGAAGCCACAATCGTCTACTGGTAAACAGAATGAGACCCCACAATAGTATGAAATGTATGAAGCCACAATCGCCTACCGGTAAACAGAGTGAGACCCCACAATAGTATGAAATGTATGAAGCCACAATCGTCTACTGGTAAATAGAGTGAGACCCCACAATAGTATGAAATGTATGAAGCCACAATGGTCTACTGGTAAACAGAGTGAGACCCCACAATAGTATGAAATGTATGAAGCCACAATCGTCTACCGGTAAACAGAGTGAGATCCCACACTAGTATGAAATGAATGAAGACACAATCGTCTACTGGTAAACAGAGTGAGACCCCACAATAGTATGAAATGAATGAAGCCACAATCGTCCACCGGTAAACAGAATGAGACCCCATAATAGTATGAAATGAATGAAGCCACAATCGTCTACTGGTAAACAGAGTGAGACCTCACAATAGTATGAAATGTATAAAGCCACAATCGTCTACTGGTAAACAGAGTGAGACCCCACAATAATATGAAATGAATGAAGCCACAATCGTCTACTGGTAAACAGAGTGAGACCCCACAATAGTATGAAATGTATGAAGCCACAATCGTTTACTGGTAAACAGAGTGAGACCCCACAATAGTATGAAATGTATGAACCCACAATCGTCTACCGGTAAACAGAGTCAGACCCCACAATAGTATGAAATACATGAAGCCACAATCGTCTAACGGTAAAGAGAGTGAGACCCCACAATAGTATGAAATGTATGAAGCCACAATCGTCTACCGGTAAATAGAGTGAGACCCCACAATAGTATGAAATGTATGAAGCCACAATCCTCTACTGGTAAACAGAGGGAGACCCCACAATAGTATGAAATTTATGAGGCCGCATTCGCCTACTGGTAAACAGAGTGAGACCCCACAATAGTATGAAATGAATGAAGCCACAATCGTCTACCGGTAAACAGAGTGAGACCCCACGATAGTATGAAATGTATGAAGCCACAATCGTCTACTGGTATACAGAGTGAGACCCCACAATAGTATGAAATGTATTAAGTCTCAATCGTCAACTGGTAAACAGAGTGAGACCCCACAATAGTATGAAATGAATGAAGCCACAATCGTCTACCGGTAAACAGAGTGAGACCCCACAATAGTATGAAATGAATGAAGCCACAATCGTCTACCGGTAAACAGAGTGAGACCCCACAATAGTATGAAATGAATGAAGCCACAATCGTCAACCGGTAAACATAGTGAGACCCCACAATAGTATGAAATTTATGAAGCCACAATTGTCTACTGGTAAACAGAGTGAGACCCCACAATAGTATGAAATGAATGAAGCCACAATCGTCTACTGGTAAACAGAGTGAGACCCAACAATAGTATGAAATGAATGAAGCCACAATCGTCTACTGGTAAACAGAGTGAGACCCCACAATAGTATCAATGAATGAAGCCACAATCGTCTACTGGTAAACAGTGAGACCCCACAATAGTATGAAATGTATGAAGCCACAATCGCCTACCGGTAAACAGAGTGAGACCCCACAATAGTATAAAATGTATGAAGCCACAATCGTCTACTGGTAAATAGAGTGAGACCCCACAATAGTATGAAATGTATGAAGCCACAATGGTCTACTGGTAAACAGAGTGAGACCCCACAATAGTATGAAATGTATGAAGCCACAATCGTCTACCGGTAAACAGAGTGAGATCCCACACTAGTATGAAATGAATGAAGCCACAATCGTCTACTGGTAAACAGAGTGAGACCCCACAATGGTATGAAATGTATGAAGCCACAATCGTCTACTGGCAAACAGAGTGAGACCCCACAATAGTATGAAATGTATGAAGCCACAATCGTCCACCGGTAAAGAGAGTGAGACCCCACAATAGTATGAAATGAATGAAGCCACAATCGTCTACTGGTAAACAGAGTGAGACCTCACAATAGTATGAAATGTATAAAGCCACAATCGTCTACTGGTAAACAGAGTGAGATCTCACACTAGTATGAAATGTATGAAGCCACAATCGTCTACTGGTAAACAGAGTGAGACCCCACAATAGTATGAAATGAATTAAGCCACAATCGTCCACCGGTAAACAGAGTGAGACCCCACAATAGTATGAAATGAATGAAGCCACAATCCTCTACTGGTAAACAGAGTGAGACCTCGCAATAGTATGAAATGTATAAAGCCACAATCGTCTACTGGTAAACAGAGTGAGATCTCACACTAGTATGAAATGTATGAAGCCACAATCGTCTACCGGTAAACAGAGTGAGACCCCACAATAGTATGAAATGTATGAAGCCACAATCGTCCACCGGTAAACAGAGTGAGACCCCACAATAGTATGAAATGAATGAAGCCACAATCGTCTACTGGTAAACAGAGTGAGACCTCACAATAGTATGAAATGTATAAAGCCACAATCGTCTACTGGTAAACAGAGTCAGATCTCACACTAGTATGAAATGTATGAAGCCGCAATCGTCTACTGGTAAACAGAGTGAGACCCCACAATGGTATGAAATGAATGAAGCCACAATCGTCCACCGGTAAACAGAGTGAGACCCCATAATAGTATGAAATGAATGAAGCCACAATCGTCTACTGGTAAACAGAGTGAGACCTCACAATAGTATGAAATGTATAAAGCCACAATCGTCTACTGGTAAACAGAGTGAGATCTCACACTAGTATGAAATGTATGAAGCCACAATCGTCTACTGGTAAACAGAGTGAGACCCCACAATAGTATGAAATGAATGAAGCCACAATCGTCTACTGGTAAACAGAGTGAGACCCCACAATAGTATGAAATGTATGAAGCCACAGTCGTTTACTGGTAAACAGAGTGAGACCCCACAATAGTATGAAATGTATGAAGCCACAATCGTCTACTGGTAAATAGAGTGAGACCCCACAATAGTATGAAATGTATGAAGCCACAATGGTCTACTGGTAAACAGAGTGAGACCCCACAATAGTATGAAATGTATGAAGCCACAATCGTCTACTGGTAAACAGAGTGAGACCCCACAATGGTATGAAATGTATGAAGCCACAATCGTCTACTGGTAAACAGAGTGAGACCCCACAATAGTATGAAATGTATGAAGCCACAATCGTCCACCGGTAAACAGAGTGAGACCCCACAATAGTATGAAATGAATGAAGCCACAATCGTCTACTGGTAAACAGAGTGAGACCTCACAATAGTATGAAATGTATAAAGCCACAATCGTCTACTGGTAAACAGAGTGAGATCTCACACTAGTATGAAATGTATGAAGCCACAATCGTCTACTGGTAAACAGAGTGAGACCCCACAATAGTATGAAATGAATGAAGCCACAATCGTCCACCGGTAAACAGAGTGAGACCCCACAATAGTATGAAATGAATGAAGCCACAATCGTCTACTGGTAAACAGAGTGAGACCTCACAATAGTATGAAATGTATAAAGCCACAATCGTCTACTGGTAAACAGAGTGAGCTCTCACACTAGTATGAAATGTATGAAGCCACAATCGTCTACCGGTAAACAGAGTGAGACCCCACAATAGTATGAAATGAATGAAGCCACAATCGTCTACTGGTAAACAGAGTGAGACCCCACAATAGTATGAAATGTATGAAGCCACAATCGTTTACTGGTAAACAGAGTGAGACCCCACAATAGTATGAAATGTATGAAGCCACAATCGTCTACTGGTAAACAGAGTGAGACCCCATAATAGTATGAAATGTATGAACCCACAATCGTCTACCGGTAAACAGAGTCAGACCCCACAATAGTATGAAATACATGAAGCCACAATCGTCTAACGGTAAAGAGAGTGAGACCCCACAATAGTATGAAATGTATGAAGCCACAATCGCCTACCGGTAAATAGAGTGAGACCCCACTATAGTATGAAATGTATGAAGCCACAATCCTCTACTGGTAAACATAGTGAGACCCCACAATAGTATGAAATGTATGAAGCCACAATCGTCTACCGGTAAACAGAGTGAGACCCCACAATAGTATGAAATATATTATGCCATAATCGTCTACTGGTAAACAGAGTGAGACCTCACAATAGTATGAAATGTATAAAGCCACAATCGTCTACTGGTAAACAGAGTGAGACCCCACAATAGTATGAAATGAATGAAGCCATAATCGTCTACTGGTAAACAGAGTGAGACCTCACAATAGTATGAAATGTATAAAGCCACAATCGTCTACTGGTAAACAGAGTGAGACCCCACAATAGTATGAAATGTATGAAGCCACAATCGTCTACTGGTAAACAGAGTGAGACCCCACAATAGTATGAAATACATGAAGCCACAATCGTCTACCGGTAAACAGAGTGGGACTCCACAATAGTATGAAATGTATGAAGCCACAATCTTCTACCGGTAAACAGAGTGAGATCCCACAATAGTATGAAATGTATGAAGCCACAATCGTCTCCTTGGAAACAGAGTGAGACCCCACAATAGTATGAAATGTATGAAGCCACAATCGTCTACCGGTAAGCAGAGTGGGACTCCACAATAGTATGAAATGTATGAAGCCACAATCGTCTACTGGTAAACAGAGTGAGACCCCACAATAGTATGAAATGTATGAACCCACAATCGTCTACCGGTAAACAGAGTCAGACCCCACAATAGTATGAAATACATGAAGCCACAATCGTCTAACGGTAAACAGAGTGCGACCCCACAATAATATGAAATGTATGAAGCCACAATCGTCTACCGGTAAATAGAGTGAGACCCCACAATAGTATGAAATGTGTGAAGCCACAATCCTCTACTGGTAAACAGAGTGAGACCCCACAATAGTATGAAATGTATGAAGCCACAATCGTCTACCGGTAAACAGAGTGAGACCCCACAATAGTATGAAATGTATGAAGCCACAATCGCCTACTGGTAAACAGAGTCAGACCCCACAATAGTATGAAATGTATGAAGCCACAATCGTCTACTGGTAAACAGAGTGAGACCCCACAATAGTATGAAATGTATTAAGCCACAATGGTCTACTGGTAAACAGAGTGAGACCCCACAATAGTATGAAATGAAGCCACAATCTTCCACCGGTAAACAGAGTGAGACCCCACAATGGTATGAAATGAATGAAGCCACAATCGTCTACTGGTAAACAGAGTGAGACCCCACAATAGTATGAAATGAATGAAGCCACAATCGTCTAACGGTACACAGAGTCAGACCCCACAATAGTATGAAATGTATGAAGCCAAATCGTATACTGGTAAACAGAGTGAGACCCCACAATAGTATGAAATGTATGAAGCCACAATCGTCTACCGGTAAGCAGAGTGAGATCCCACAATGGTATGAAATGAATGAAGCCACAATCGTCTACTGGTAAACAGAGTGAGGCCCCACAATAGTATGAAATGAATGAAGCCACAATCGTCTACTGGTAAACAGAGTGAGACTTCACAATAGTATGAAATGTATAAAGCCACAATCGTCTACTGGTAAACAGAGTGAGACCCCACAATAGTATGAAATGTATGAAGCCACAATCGTCTACTGGTAAACAGAGTGAGACCCCACAATAGTATGAAATGAATGAAGCCACAATCGTCTACTGGTAAACAGAGTGAGACCCCACAATAGTATGAAATGTATGAAACCACAATCGTCTACTGGTAAACAGAGTGAGACCCCACAATAGTATGAAATGTAATGAAGCCACAATCGTCTACTGGTAAACAGAGTGAGACCCCACAATAGTATGAAATGAATGAAGCCACAATCGTCTACTGGTAAACAGAGTGAGACCCCACAATAGTATGAAATGTATGAAGACACAATCGTTTACTGGTAAACAGAGTGAGACCCCACAATAGTATGAAATGTATGAAGCCACAATCGTCTACTGGTAAACAGAGTGAGACCCCACAATAGTATGATATGTATGAAGCCACAATCGTCTACCGGTAAACAGAGTGAGACCCCACAATAGTATGAAATACATGAAGCCACAATCGTCCACTGGTAAAAAGAGTGAGACCCCACAATAGTATGAAATGAATGAAGCCACAATCCTCTACTGGTAAACAGAGTGAGACACCACAATAGTATGAAATGAATGAAGCCACAATCGTCTACCGGTAAACAGAGTGAGACCCCACAATAGTGTGAAATGAATGAAGCCACAATCGTCTACCGGTAAATAGAGTGAGACCCCACAATAGTATGAAATTTATGAAGCCACAATTGTCTACTGGTAAACAGAGTGAGACCCCACAATAGTATGAAATGAATGAAGCCACAATCGTCTACTGGTAAACAGAGTGAGACCCCACAATAGTATGAAATGAATGGAGCCACAATCGTCTACTGGTAAACAGAGTGAGACCCCACAATAGTATCAATGAATGAAGCCACAATCGTCTACTGGTAAACAGTGAGACCCCACAATAGTATGAAATGTATTAAGCCACAATCGCCTACCGGTAAACAGAGTGAGACCCCACAATAGTATGAAATGTATGAAGCCACAATCGTCTACTGGTAAACAGAGTCAGACCCCACAATAGTATGAAATGTATGAAGCCACAATCGTCTACTGGTAAACAGAGTGAGACCCCACAATAGTATGAAATGTATTAAGCCACAATGGTCTACTGGTAAACAGAGTGAGACCCCACAATAGTATGAAATGAAGCCACAATCTTCCACCGGTAAACAGAGTGAGACCCCACAATGGTATGAAATGAATGAAGCCACAATCGTCTACTGGTAAACAGAGTGAGACCCCACAATAGTATGAAATGAATGAAGCCACAATCGTCTAACGGTACACAGAGTCAGACCCCACAATAGTATGAAATGTATGAAGCCAAATCGTATACTGGTAAACAGAGTGAGACCCCACAATAGTATGAAATGTATGAAGCCACAATCGTCTACCGGTAAGCAGAGTGAGATCCCACAATGGTATGAAATGAATGAAGCCACAATCGTCTACTGGTAAACAGAGTGAGGCCCCACAATAGTATGAAATGAATGAAGCCACAATCGTCTACTGGTAAACAGAGTGAGACTTCACAATAGTATGAAATGTATAAAGCCACAATCGTCTACTGGTAAACAGAGTGAGACCCCACAATAGTATGAAATGTATGAAGCCACAATCGTCTACTGGTAAACAGAGTGAGACCCCACAATAGTATGAAATGAATGAAGCCACAATCGTCTACTGGTAAACAGAGTGAGACCCCACAATAGTATGAAATGTATGAAACCACAATCGTCTACTGGTAAACAGAGTGAGACCCCACAATAGTATGAAATGTAATGAAGCCACAATCGTCTACTGGTAAACAGAGTGAGACCCCACAATAGTATGAAATGAATGAAGCCACAATCGTCTACTGGTAAACAGAGTGAGACCCCACAATAGTATGAAATGTATGAAGACACAATCGTTTACTGGTAAACAGAGTGAGACCCCACAATAGTATGAAATGTATGAAGCCACAATCGTCTACTGGTAAACAGAGTGAGACCCCACAATAGTATGATATGTATGAAGCCACAATCGTCTACCGGTAAACAGAGTGAGACCCCACAATAGTATGAAATACATGAAGCCACAATCGTCCACTGGTAAAAAGAGTGAGACCCCACAATAGTATGAAATGAATGAAGCCACAATCCTCTACTGGTAAACAGAGTGAGACACCACAATAGTATGAAATGAATGAAGCCACAATCGTCTACCGGTAAACAGAGTGAGACCCCACAATAGTATGAAATGAATGAAGCCACAATCGTCTACCGGTAAATAGAGTGAGACCCCACAATAGTATGAAATTTATGAAGCCACAATTGTCTACTGGTAAACAGAGTGAGACCCCACAATAGTATGAAATGAATGAAGCCACAATCGTCTACTGGTAAACAGAGTGAGACCCCACAATAGTATGAAATGAATGGAGCCACAATCGTCTACTGGTAAACAGAGTGAGACCCCACAATAGTATCAATGAATGAAGCCACAATCGTCTACTGGTAAACAGTGAGACCCCACAATAGTATGAAATGTATTAAGCCACAATCGCCTACCGGTAAACAGAGTGAGACCCCACAATAGTATGAAATGTATGAAGCCACAATCGTCTACTGGTAAATAGAGTGAGACCCCACAATAGTATGAAATGTATGAAGCCACAATGGTCTACTGGTAAACAGACTGAGACCCCACAATAGTATGAAATGTATGAAGCCACAATCGTCTACCGGTAAACAGAGTGAGATCCCACACTAGTATGAAATGAATGAAGCCACAATCGTCTACTGGTAAACAGAGTGAGACCCCACAATGGTATGAAATGTATGAAGCCACAATCGTCTACTGGTAAACAGAGTGAGACCCCACAATAGTATGAAATGTATGAAGCCACAATCGTCCACCGGTAAACAGAGTGAGACCCCACAATAGTATGAAATGAATGAAGCCATAATCGTCTACTGGTAAACAGAGTGAGACCTCACAATAGTATGAAATGTATAAAGCCACAATCGTCTACTGGTAAACAGAGTGAGATCTCACACTAGTATGAAATGTATGAAGCCACAATCGTCTACTGGTAAACAGAGTGAGACCCCACAATAGTATGAAATGAATGAAGCCACAATCGTCCACCGGTAAACAGAGTGAGACCCCACAATAGTATGAAATGAATGAAGCCACAATCGTCTACTGGTAAACAGAGTGAGACCTCACAATAGTATGAAATGTATAAAGCCACAATCGTCTACTGGTAAACAGAGTGAGATCTCACACTAGTATGAAATGTATGAAGCCACAATCGTCTACTGGTAAACAGAGTGAGACCCCACAATAGTATGAAATGAATGAAGTCACAATCGTCTACTGGTAAACAGAGTGAGACCCCACAATAGTATGAAATGTATGAAGCCACAATCGTTTACTGGTAAACAGAGTGAGACCCCACAATAGTATGAAATGTATGAAGCCACAATCGTCTACTGGTAAACAGAGTGAGACCCCATAATAGTATGAAATGTATGAAGCCACAATCGTCTACCGGTAAACAGAGTGAGACCCCACAATAGTATGAAATGAATGAAGCCACAATCGTCTACCGGTAAACCGAGTTAGACCCCACAATAGTATGAAATTTATGAAGCCACAATCGTCTACTGGTAAACAGAGTGAGACCCCACAATAGTATGAAATGAATGAAGCCACAATCGTCTACTGGTAAACAGAGTGAGACCCGACAATAGTATGAATGAA
Source organism: Bathymodiolus brooksi (assembly GCA_963680875.1). NCBI lineage: Eukaryota > Metazoa > Mollusca > Bivalvia > Mytilida > Modiolidae > Bathymodiolus > Bathymodiolus brooksi. Next base: position 12,072,409 of record OY804582.1, read on the forward strand.
TGAAGCCACAATTGTCTACTGGTAAACAGTGAGACCCCACAATAGTACGAAATGTATGAAGCCACAATCGTCTACCGGTAAACAGAGTGAGACCCCACAATAGTATGAAATGCATGAAGCCATAATCGTCTACTGGTAAGCAGAGTGTGACCCCACAATAGTATGAAATGTATGAAGCCACAATGGTCTACTGGTAAACAGAGTGAGACCCCACAATAGTATGAAATGTATGAAGCCACAATCGTCTACCGGTAAACAGAGTGAGATCCCACACTAGTATGAAATGAATGAAGCCACACTCGTCTACTGGTAAACAGAGTGAGACCCCACAATGGTATGAAATGTATGAAGCCACAATCGTCTACTGGTAAACAGAGTGAGACCCCACAATAGTATGAAATGTATGAAGCCACAATCGTCCACCGGTAAACAGAGTGAGACCCCACAATAGTATGAAATGAATGAAGCCACAATCGTCTACTGGTAAACAGAGTGAGACCTCACAATAGTATGAAATGTATAAAGCCACAATCGTCTACTGGTAAACAGAGTGAGATCTCACACTAGTATGAAATGTATGAAGCCACAATCGTCTACTGGTAAACAGAGTGAGACCCCACAATAGTATGAAATGAATGAAGCCACAATCGTCTACTGGTAAACAGAGTGAGACCCCACAATAGTATGAAATGTATGAAGCCACAATCGTCTACCGGTAAACAGAGTGAGACCCCACAATAGTATGAAATGTATTAAGCCACAATCGTCTACTGGTAAACAGAGTGAGACCCACAATAGTATGAAATGTATGAAGCCACAATCGTCTACTGGTAAACAGAGTGAGACCCCACAATAGTATGAAATGAATGAAGCCACAATCGTCTACCGGTAAACAGAGTGAGACCCCACAATAGTATGAAATGAATGAAGCCACAATCGTCTACTGGTAAACAGAGTGAGACCCCACAATAGTATGAAATGAATGAAGCCACAATCGTCTACCGGTAAACAGAGTGAGACCTCACAATTGTATGCAATGTATAAATCCACAATCGTCTACTGGTAAACAGAGTGAGTCCCCACAATAGTATGAAATGTATGAAGCCACAATCGTCTACCGGTAAACAGAGTGAGACCCCACAATAGTATGAAATGAATGAAGCCACAATCGTCTACTGGTAAACAGAGTGAGACCCCACAATAGTATGAAATGTATGAAGCCACAATCGTCTACTGGTAAACAGAGTGAGACCCCACAATAGTATGAAATGAATAAAGCCACAATCGTCTACAGGTAAACAGAGTGAGACCCCACAATAGTATGAAATGTATGAAGCCACAATCGTTTACAGGTAAACAGAGTGAGACCCCACAATAGTATGAAATGTATGAAGCCACAATCGTCTACTGGTAAACAGAGTGAGACCCCACAATAGTATGAAATGTATGAACCCACAATCGTCTACCGGTAAACAGAGTCAAACCCCACAATAGTATGAAATACATGAAGCCACAATCGTCTAACGGTAAAGAGAGTGAGACCCCACAATAGTATGAAATGTATGAAGCCACAATCGTCTACTGGTAAACAGAGTGAGACCCGACAATAGTATGAACGAATGAAGCCACAATTGTCTACTGGTAAACAGTGAGACCCCACAATAGTAGGAAATGTATGAAGCCACAATCGTCTACCGGTAAACAGAGTGAGACCCCACAATAGTATGAAATGCATGAAGCCATAATCGTCTACTGGTAAACAGAGTGAGACCCCACAATAGTATGAAATGTATGAAGCCACAATGGTCTACTGGTAAACAGAGTGAGACACCACAATAGTATGAAATGTATGAAGCCACAATCGTCTACCGGTAAACAGAGTGAGATCCCACACTAGTATGAAATGAATGAAGCCACACTCGTCTACTGGTAAACAGAGTGAGACCCCACAATGGTATGAAATATATGAAGCCACAATCGTCTACTGGTAAACAGAGTGAGACCCCACAATAGTATGAAATGTATGAAGCCACAATTGTCCACCGGTAAACAGAGTGAGACCCCACAATAGTATGAAATGAATGAAGCCACAATCGTCTACTGGTAAACAGAGTGAGACCCCACAATAGTATGAAATGTATGAAGCCATAATCGTCCACCGGTAAACAGAGTGAGACCCCACAATAGTATGAAATGAATGAAGCCACTATCGTCTACTGGTAAACAGAGTGAGACCTCACAATAGTATGAAATGTATAAAGCCACAATCGTCTACTGGTAAACAGAGTGAGATCTCACACTAGTATGAAATGTATGAAGCCACAATCGTCTACTGGTAAACAGAGTGAGACCCCACAATAGTATGAAATGAATGAAGCCACAATCGTCTACTGGTAAACAGAGTGAGACCCCACAATAGTATGAAATGTATGAAGCCACAATCGTCTACCGGTAAACAGAGTGAGACCCCACAATAGTATGAAATGTATTAAGCCACAATCGTCTACTGGTAAACAGAGTGAGACCCACAATAGTATGAAATGTATGAAGCCACAATCGTCTACTGGTAAACAGAGTGAGACCCCACAACAGTATGAAATGAATGAAGCCACAATCGTCTACTGGTAAACAGAGTGAGACCCCACAATAGTATGAAATGAATGAAGCCACAATCGTCTACTGGTAAACAGAGTGAGACCCCACAATAGTATGAAATGAATGAAACCACAATCGTCTACTGGTAAACAGAGTGAGCCCCCACCATAGTATGAAATGTATAAAGCCAGAATCGTCTACCGGTAAACAGAGTGAGACCCCACAATAGTATGAAATATATGAAGCCACAATCGTCTACCGGTAAACAGACTGAGACCCCAAAATAGTATGAAATGTATGAAGCCACAATCGTCTAGGGATCAACAGAGTGAGACCCCATGCTAGTATGAAATAAATGAAGCCACAATCGTCTACTGGTAAACAGAGTGAGACCCCACAATAGTATGAAATGTATGAAGCCATAATCGTCTACTGGTAAACAGAGTGAGACCCCACAATAGTATGAAATGAATGAAGCCACAATCGTCTACCGGTAAACAGAGTGAGACCCCACAATAGTATGAAATGAATGAAGCCACAATCGTCTACCGGTAAACGGAGTGAGACCTCACAATAGTATGCAATGTATAAAGCCACAATCGTCTACTGGTAAACAGAGTGAGTCCCCACAATAGTATGAAATGTATGAAGCCATAATCGTCTACCGGTAAACAGAGTGAGACCCCACAATAGTATGAAATGAATGAAGCCACAATCGTCTACTGGTAAACAGAGTGAGACCCCACAATAGTATGAAATGTATGAAGCCACAATCGTCTACTAGTAAACAGAGTGCGACCCCACAATAGTATGAAATCAATAAAGCCACAATCGTCTACAGGTAAACAGAGTGAGACCCCACAATAGTATGAAATGTATGAAGCCACAATCGTTTACTGGTAAACAGAGTGAGACCCCACAATAGTATGAAATGTATAAAGCCACAATCGTCTACTGGTAAACAGAGTGAGATCTCACACTAGTATGAAATGTATGAAGCCACAATCGTCTACTGGTAAACAGAGTGAGACCCCACAATAGTATGAAATGAATGAAGCCACAATCGTCTACTGGTAAACAGAGTGAGACCCCACAATAGTATGAAATGTATGAAGCCACAATCGTCTACCGGTAAACAGAGTGAGACCCCACAATAGTATGAAATGTATTAAGCCACAATCGTCTACTGGTAAACAGAGTGAGACCCACAATAGTATGAAATGTATGAAGCCACAATCGTCTACTGGTAAACAGAGTGAGACCCCACAATAGTATGAAATGAATGAAGCCACAATCGTCTACCGGTAAACAGAGTGAGACCCCACAATAGTATGAAATGAATGAAGCCACAATCGTCTACTGGTAAACAGAGTGAGACCCCACAATAGTATGAAATGAATGAAACCACAATCGTCTACTGGTAAACAGAGTGAGCCCCCACCATAGTATGAAATGTATAAAGCCAGAATCGTCTACCGGTAAACAGAGTGAGACCCCACAATAGTATGAAATATATGAAGCCACAATCGTCTACCGGTAAACAGACTGAGACCCCAAAATAGTATGAAATGTATGAAGCCACAATCGTCTACTGGTAAACAGAGTGAGACCCCACAATAGTATGAAATGTATGAAGCCACAATCGTCTAGGGATCAACAGAGTGAGACCCCATGCTAGTATGAAATAAATGAAGCCACAATCGTCTACTGGTAAACAGAGTGAGACCCCAAAATAGTATGAAATGTATGAAGCCATAATCGTCTACTGGTAAACAGAGTGAGACCCCACAATAGTATGAAATGAATGAAGCCACAATCGTCTACTGGTAAACAGAGTGAGACCCCACAATAGTATGAAATGAATGAAGCCACAATCGTCTACCGGTAAACAGAGTGAGACCTCACAATAGTATGCAATGTATAAATCCACAATCGTCTACTGGTAAACAGAGTGAGTCCCCACAATAGTATGAAATGTATGAAGCCACAATCGTCTACTGGTAAACAGAGTGAGACCCCACAATAGTATGAAATGAATGAAGCCACAATCGTCTACTGGTAAACAGAGTGAGACCCCACAATAGTATGAAATGTATGAAGCCACAATCGTCTACTGGTAAACAGAGTGAGACCCCACAATAGTATGAAATGAATAAAGCCACAATCGTCTACAGGTAAACAGAGTGAGACCCCACAATAGTATGAAATGTATGAAGCCACAATCGTTTACAGGTAAACAGAGTGAGACCCCACAATAGTATGAAATGTATGAAGCCACAATCGTCTACTGGTAAACAGAGTGAGACCCCACAATAGTATGAAATGTATGAACCCACAATCGTCTACCGGTAAGCAGAGTCAAACCCCACAATAGTATGAAATACATGAAGCCACAATCGTCTAACGGTAAAGAGAGTGAGACCCCACAATAGTATGAAATGTATGAAGCCACAATCGTCTACTGGTAAACAGAGTGAGACCCGACAATAGTATGAACGAATGAAGCCACAATTGTCTACTGGTAAACAGTGAGACCCCACAATAGTAGGAAATGTATGAAGCCACAATCGTCTACCGGTAAACAGAGTGAGACCCCACAATAGTATGAAATGCATGAAGCCATAATCGTCTACTGGTAAACAGAGTGAGACCCCACAATAGTATGAAATGTATGAAGCCACAATGGTCTACTGGTAAACAGAGTGAGACACCACAATAGTATGAAATGTATGAAGCCACAATCGTCTACCGGTAAACAGAGTGAGATCCCACACTAGTATGAAATGAATGAAGCCACACTCGTCTACTGGTAAACAGAGTGAGACCCCACAATGGTATGAAATATATGAAGCCACAATCGTCTACTGGTAAACAGAGTGAGACCCCACAATAGTATGAAATGTATGAAGCCACAATTGTCCACCGGTAAACAGAGTGAGACCCCACAATAGTATGAAATGAATGAAGCCACAATCGTCTACTGGTAAACAGAGTGAGACCCCACAATAGTATGAAATGTATGAAGCCATAATCGTCCACCGGTAAACAGAGTGAGACCCCACAATAGTATGAAATGAATGAAGACACAATCGTCTACTGGTAAACAGAGTGAGACCCGACAATAGTATGAATGAATGAAGCCACAATTGTCTACTGGTAAACAGTGAGACCCCACAATAGTAGGAAATGTATGAAGCCACAATCGTCTACCGGTAAACAGAGTGAGACCCCACAATAGTATGAAATGCATGAAGCCATAATCGTCTACTGGTAAACAGAGTGAGACCCCACAATAGTATGAAATGTATGAAGCCACAATGGTCTACTGGTAAACAGAGTGAGACACCACAATAGTATGAAATGTATGAAGCCACAATCGTCTACCGGTAAACAGAGTGAGATCCCACACTAGTATGAAATGCATGAAGCCATAATCGTCTACTGGTAAACAGAGTGAGACCCCACAATAGTAGGAAATGTATGAAGCCACAATCGTCTACCGGTAAACAGAGTGAGACCCCACAATAGTATGAAATGCATGAAGCCATAATCGTCTACTGGTAAACAGAGTGAGACCCCACAATAGTATGAAATGTATGAAGCCACAATGGTCTACTGGTAAACAGAGTGAGACACCACAATAGTATGAAATGTATGAAGCCACAATCGTCTACCGGTAAACAGAGTGAGATCCCACACTAGTATGAAATGAATGAAGCCACACTCGTCTACTTGTAAACAGAGTGAGACCCCACAATGGTATGAAATGTATGAAGCCACAATCGTCTACTGGTAAACAGATTGAGACCCCACAATAGTATGAAATGTATGAAGCCACAATTGTCCACCGGTAAACAGAGTGAGACCCCACAATAGTATGAAATGAATGAAGCCACAATCGTCTACTGGTAAACAGAGTGAGACCTCACAATAGTATGAAATGTATAAAGCCATAATCGTCTACTGGTAAACAGAGTGAGATCTCACACTAGTATGAAATGTATTAAGCCACAATCGTCTACTGGTAAACAGAGTGAGACCCGACAATAGTATGAACGAATGAAGCCACAATTGTCTACTGGTAAACAGTGAGACCCCACAATAGTAGGAAATGTATGAAGCCACAATCGTCTACCGGTAAACAGAGTGAGACCCCACAATAGTATGAAATGCATGAAGCCATAATCGTCTACTGGTAAACAGAGTGAGACCCCACAATAGTATGAAATGTATGAAGCCACAATGGTCTACTGGTAAACAGAGTGAGACACCACAATAGTATGAAATGTATGAAGCCACAATCGTCTACCGGTAAACAGAGTGAGATCCCACACTAGTATGAAATGAATGAAGCCACACTCGTCTACTGGTAAACAGAGTGAGACCCCACAATAGTATGAAATGTATGAAGCCACAATTGTCCACCGGTAAACAGAGTGAGACCCCACAATAGTATGAAATGAATGAAGCCACAATCGTCTACTGGTAAACAGAGTGAGACCCCACAATAGTATGAAATGTATGAAGCCATAATCGTCCACCGGTAAACAGAGTGAGACCCCACAATAGTATGAAATGAATGAAGCCACAATCGTCTACTGGTAAACAGAGTGAGACCTCACAATAGTATGAAATGTATAAAGCCACAATCGTCTACTGGTAAACAGAGTGAGATCTCACACTAGTATGAAATGTATGAAGCCACAATCGTCTACTGGTAAACAGAGTGAGACCCCACAATAGTATGAAATGAATGAAGCCACAATCGTCTACTGGTAAACAGAGTGAGACCCCACAATAGTATGAAATGTATGAAGCCACAATCGTCTACCGGTAAACAGAGTGAGACCCCACAATAGTATGAAATGTATTAAGCCAAAATCGTCTACTGGTAAACAGAGTGAGACCCACAATAGTATGAAATGTATGAAGCCACAATCGTCTACTGGTAAACAGAGTGAGACCCCACAACAGTATGAAATGAATGAAGCCACAATCGTCTACTGGTAAACAGAGTGAGACCCCACAATAGTATGAAATGAATGAAGCCACAATCGTCTACTGGTAAACAGAGTGAGACCCCACAATAGTATGCAATGAATGAAACCACAATCGTCTACTGGTAAACAGAGTGAGCCCCCACCATAGTATGAAATGTATAAAGCCAGAATCGTCTACCGGTAAACAGAGTGAGACCCCACAATAGTATGAAATATATGAAGCCACAATCGTCTACCGGTAAACAGACTGAGACCCCTAAATAGTATGAAATGTATGAAGCCACAATCGTCTAGGGATCAACAGAGTGAGACCCCATGCTAGTATGAAATAAATGAAGCCACAATCGTCTACTGGTAAACAGAGTGAGACCCCACAATAGTATGAAATGTATGAAGCCATAATCGTCTACTGGTAAACAGAGTGAGACCCCACAATAGTATGAAATGAATGAAGCCACAATCGTCTACCGGTAAACAGAGTGAGACCCCACAATAGTATGAAATGAATGAAGCCACAATCGTCTACCGGTAAACAGAGTGAGACCTCACAATAGTATGCAATGTATAAAGCCACAATCGTCTACTGGTAAACAGAGTGAGTCCCCACAATAGTATGAAATGTATGAAGCCACAATCGTCTACCGGTAAACAGAGTGAGACCCCACAATAGTATGAAATGAATGAAGCCACAATCGTCTACTGGTAAACAGAGTGAGACCCCACAATAGTATGAAATGTATGAAGCCACAATCGTCTACTGGTAAACAGAGTGCGACCCCACAATAGTATGAAATCAATAAAGCCACAATCGTCTACAGGTAAACAGAGTGAGACCCCACAATAGTATGAAATGTATGAAGCCACAATCGTTTACTGGTAAACAGAGTGAGACCCCACAATAGTATGAAATGTATGAAGCCACAATCGTCTACTGGTAAACAGAGTGAGACCCCACAATAGTATGAATGAATGAAGCCACAATTGTCTACTGGTAAACAGTGAGACCCCACAATAGTAGGAAATGTATGAAGCCACAATCGTCTACCGGTAAACAGAGTGAGACCCCACAATAGTATGAAATGCATGAAGCCATAATCGTCTACTGGTAAACAGAGTGAGACCCCACAATAGTATGAAATGTATGAAGCCACAATGGTCTACTGGTAAACAGAGTGAGACACCACAATAGTATGAAATGTATGAAGCCACAATCGTCTACCGGTAAACAGAGTGAGATCCCACACTAGTATGAAATGAATGAAGCCACACTCGTCTACTTGTAAACAGAGTGAGACCCCACAATGGTATGAAATGTATGAAGCCACAATCGTCTACTGGTAAACAGAGTGAGACCCCACAATAGTATGAAATGTATGAAGCCACAATTGTCCACCGGTAAACAGAGTGAGACCCCACAATAGTATGAAATGAATGAAGCCACAATCGTCTACTGGTAAACAGAGTGAGACCTCACAATAGTATGAAATGTATAAAGCCATAATCGTCTACTGGTAAACAGAGTGAGATCTCACACTAGTATGAAATGTATTAAGCCACAATCGTCTACTGGTAAACAGAGTGAGACCCACAATAGTATGAAATGTATGAAGCCACAATCGTCTACTGGTAAACAGAGTGAGACCCCACAATAGTATGAAATGAATGAAGCCACAATCGTCTACTGGTAAACAGAGTGAGACCCCACAATAGTATGAAATGAATGAAGCCACAATCGTCTACTGGTAAACAGAGTGAGACCCCACAATAGTATGAAATGAATGAAACCACAATCGTCTACTGGTAAACAGAGTGAGCCCCCACAATAGTATGAAATGTATAAAGCCAGAATCGTCTACCGGTAAACAGAGTGAGACCCCACAATAGTATGAAATATATGAAGCCACAATCGTCTACCGGTAAACAGACTGAGACCCCACAATAGTATGAAATGTATGAAGCCACAATCGTCTACTGGTAAACAGAGTGAGACCCCACAATAGTATGAAATGTATGAAGCCACAATCGTCTAGGGATCAACAGACTGAGACCACATGCTAGTATGAAATAAATGAAGCCACAATCGTCTACTGGTAAACAGAGTGAGACCCCACAATAGTATGAAATGTATGAAGCCCTAATCGTCTACTGGTAAACAGAGTGAGACCCCACAATAGTATGAAATGAATGAAGCCACAATCGTCTACCGGTAAACAGAGTGAGACCCCACAATAGTATGAAATGAATGAAGCCACAATCGTCTACCGGTAAACAGAGTGAGACCTCACAATAGTATGCAATGTATAAAGCCACAATCGTCTACTGGTAAACAGAGTGAGTCCCCACAATAGTATGAAATGTATGAAGCCACAATCGTCTACCGGTAAACAGAGTGAGACCCCACAATAGTATGAAATGAATGAAGCCACAATCGTCTACTGGTAAACAGAGTGAGACCCCACAATAGTATGAAATGTATGAAGCCACAATCGTCTACTGGTAAACAGAGTGAGACCCCACAATAGTATGAAATGAATAAAGCCACAATCGTCTACAGGTAAACAGAGTGAGACCCCACAATAGTATGAAATGAATAAAGCCACAATCGTCTACAGGTAAACAGAGTCAAACCCCACAATAGTATGAAATACATGAAGCCACAATCGTCTAACGGTAAAGAGAGTGAGACCCCACAATAGTATGAAATGTATGAAGCCACAATCCTCTACTGGTAAACAGAGTGAGACCCCACAATAATATGAAATGTATGAAGCCACAATCGTCTACCGGTAAACAGAGTGAGACCCCACAATAGTATGAAATGTATGAGGCCGCATTCGCCTACTGGTAAACAGAGTGAGACGCCACAATAGTATGAAATGAATGAAGCCACAATCGTCTACCGGTAAATAGAGTGAGATCCCACGATAGTATGAAATGTATGAAGCCACAATCGTCTACTGGTAAACAGAGTGAGACCCCACAATAGTATGAAATGTATTAAGCCACAATCGTCTACTGGTAAACAGAGTGAGACCCCACAATAGTATGAAATGAAGCCACAATCGTCCATCGGTAAACAGAGTGAGATGCCACAATGGTATGAAATGAATGAAGCCACAATCGTCTACCGGTAAACAGAGTGAGACCCCACAATAGTATGAAATGAATGAAGCCACAATCGTCTAACGGTAAACAGAGTCAGACCCCACATTAGTATGAAATGTATGAAGCCATAATCGTCTACTGGTAAACAGAGTGAGACCTCACAATAGTATGAAATGTATAAAGCCACAATCGTCTACTGGTAAACAGAGTGAGACCCCACAATAGTATGAAATGAATGAAGCCAGAATCGTCTACTGGTAAACAGAGTGAGACCTCACAATAGTATGAAATGTATAAAGCCACAATCGTCTACTGGTAAAAAGAGTGAGACCCCACAATAGTATGAAATGTATGAAGCCACAATCGTCTACCGGTAAACAGAGTGAGACCCCACAGTAGTATGAAATACATGAAGCCACAATCGTCTACCGGTAAACAGAGTGGGACTCCACAATAGTATGAAATGTATGAAGCCACAATCTTCTACCGGTAAACAGAGTGAGATCCCACAATAGTATGAAATGTATGAAGCCACAATCGTCTACTGGTAAACAGAGTGAGACCCCACAATAGTATGAAATGTATGAAGCCACAATCGTCTACTGGTAAACAGAGTGAGACCCCACAATGGTATGAAATGAATGAAGCCACAATCGTCTACTGGTAAACAGAGTGCGACCCCACAATAGTATGAAATCAATAAAGCCACAATCGTCTACAGGTAAACAGAGTGAGACCCCACAATAGTATGAAATGTATGAAGCCACAATCGTTTACTGGTAAACAGAGTGAGACCCCACAATAGTATGAAATGTATGAAGCCACAATCGTCTACTGGTAAACAGAGTGAGACCCCACAATAGTATGAAATGTATGAACCCACAATCGTCTACCGGTAAACAGAGTCAAACCCCACAATAGTATGAAATACATGAAGCCACAATCGTCTAACGGTAAAGAGAGTGAGACCCCACAATAGTATGAAATGTATGAAGCCACAATCGTCTACTGGTAAACAGAGTGAGACCCGACAATAGTATGAATGAATGAAGCCACAATTGTCTACTGGTAAACAGTGAGACCCCACAATAGTAGGAAATGTATGAAGCCACAATCGTCTACCGGTAAACAGAGTGAGACCCCACAATAGTATGAAATGCATGAAGCCATAATCGTCTACTGGTAAACAGAGTGAGACCCCACAATAGTATGAAATGTATGAAGCCACAATGGTCTACTGGTAAACAGAGTGAGACACCACAATAGTATGAAATGTATGAAGCCACAATCGTCTACCGGTAAACAGAGTGAGATCCCACACTAGTATGAAATGAATGAAGCCACACTCGTCTACTTGTAAACAGAGTGAGACCCCACAATGGTATGAAATGTATGAAGCCACAATCGTCTACTGGTAAACAGAGTGAGACCCCACAATAGTATGAAATGTATGAAGCCACAATTGTCCACCGGTAAACAGAGTGAGACCCCACAATAGTATGAAATGAATGAAGCCACAATCGTCTACTGGTAAACAGAGTGAGACCTCACAATAGTATGAAATGTATAAAGCCATAATCGTCTACTGGTAAACAGAGTGAGATCTCACACTAGTATGAAATGTATTAAGCCACAATCGTCTACTGGTAAACAGAGTGAGACCCACAATAGTATGAAATGTATGAAGCCACAATCGTCTACTGGTAAACAGAGTGAGACCCCACAATAGTATGAAATGAATGAAGCCACAATCGTCTACTGGTAAACAGAGTGAGACCCCACAATAGTATGAAATGAATGAAGCCACAATCGTCTACTGGTAAACAGAGTGAGACCCCACAATAGTATGAAATGAATGAAACCACAATCGTCTACTGGTAAACAGAGTGAGCCCCCACAATAGTATGAAATGTATAAAGCCAGAATCGTCTACCGGTAAACAGAGTGAGACCCCACAATAGTATGAAATATATGAAGCCACAATCGTCTACCGGTAAACAGACTGAGACCCCACAATAGTATGAAATGTATGAAGCCACAATCGTCTACTGGTAAACAGAGTGAGACCCCACAATAGTATGAAATGTATGAAGCCCTAATCGTCTACTGGTAAACAGAGTGAGACCCCACAATAGTATGAAATGAATGAAGCCACAATCGTCTACCGGTAAACAGAGTGAGACCCCACAATAGTATGAAATGTATGAAGCCCTAATCGTCTACTGGTAAACAGAGTGAGACCCCACAATAGTATGAAATGAATGAAGCCACAATCGTCTACCGGTAAACAGAGTGAGACCTCACAATAGTATGCAATGTATAAAGCCACAATCGTCTACTGGTAAACAGAGTGAGTCCCCACAATAGTATGAAATGTATGAAGCCACAATCGTCTACCGGTAAACAGAGTGAGACCCCACAATAGTATGAAATGAATGAAGCCACAATCGTCTACTGGTAAACAGAGTGAGACCCAACAATAGTATGAAATGTATGAAGCCACAATCGTCTACTGGTAAACAGAGTGAGACCCCACAATAGTATGAAATGAATAAAGCCACAATCGTCTACAGGTAAACAGAGTGAGACCCCACAATAGTATGAAATGAATAAAGCCACAATCGTCTACAGGTAAACAGAGTCAAACCCCACAATAGTATGAAATACATGAAGCCACAATCGTCTAACGGTAAAGAGAGTGAGACCCCACAATAGTATGAAATGTATGAAGCCACAATCGTCTACTGGTAAATAGAGTGAGACCCCACAATAGTATGAAATGTATGAAGCCACAATCCTCTACTGGTAAACAGAGTGAGACCCCACAATAATATGAAATGTATGAAGCCACAATCGTCTACCGGTAAACAGAGTGAGACCCCACAATAGTATGAAATGTATGAGGCCGCATTCGCCTACTGGTAAACAGAGTGAGACCCCACAATAGTATGAAATGAATGAAGCCACAATCGTCTACCGGTAAACAGAGTGAGATCCCACGATAGTATGAAATGTATGAAGCCACAATCGTCTACTGGTAAACAGAGTGAGACCCCACAATAGTATGAAATGTATTAAGCCACAATCGTCTACTGGTAAACAGAGTGAGACCCCACAATAGTATGAAATGAAGCCACAATCGTCCATCGGTAAACAGAGTGAGATGCCACAATGGTATGAAATGAATGAAGCCACAATCGTCTACCGGTAAACAGAGTGAGACCCCACAATAGTATGAAATGAATGAAGCCACAATCGTCTAACGGTAAACAGAGTCAGACCCCACATTAGTATGAAATGTATGAAGCCATAATCGTCTACTGGTAAACAGAGTGAGACCTCACAATAGTATGAAATGTATAAAGCCACAATCGTCTACTGGTAAACAGAGTGAGACCCCACAATAGTATGAAATGAATGAAGCCAGAATCGTCTACTGGTAAACAGAGTGAGACCTCACAATAGTATGAAATGTATAAAGCCACAATCGTCTACTGGTAAAAAGAGTGAGACCCCACAATAGTATGAAATGTATGAAGCCACAATCGTCTACCGGTAAACAGAGTGAGACCCCACAGTAGTATGAAATACATGAAGCCACAATCGTCTACCGGTAAACAGAGTGGGACTCCACAATAGTATGAAATGTATGAAGCCACAATCTTCTACCGGTAAACAGAGTGAGATCCCACAATAGTATGAAATGTATGAAGCCACAATCGTCTACTGGTAAACAGAGTGAGACCCCACAATAGTATGAAATGTATGAAGCAACAATCGTCTACCGGTAAGCAGAGTGGGACTCCACAATAGTATGAAATGTATGAAGCCACAATCGTCTACTGTTAAACAGAGTGAGACCCCACAATAGTATGAAATGTATGAACCCACAATCGTCTACCGGTAAACAGAGTCAGACCCCACAATAGTATGAAATACATGAAGCCACAATCGTCTAACGGTAAACAGAGTGCGACCCCACAATAATATGAAATGTATGAAGCCACAATCGTCTACCGGTAAATAGAGTGAGACCCCACAATAGTATGAAATGTGTGAAGCCACAATCCTCTACTGGTAAACAGAGTGAGACCCCACAATAGTATGAAATGTATGAAGCCACAATCGTCTACCGGTAAACAGAGTGAGACCCCACAATAGTATGAAATGTATGAAGCCACAATCGCCTACTGGTAAACAGAGTCAGACCCCACAATAGTATGAAATGTATGAAGCCACAATCGTCTACCGGTAAACAGAATGAGACCCCAAAATAGTATGAAATGTATGAAGCCACAATCGTCTACTGGTAAACAGAGTGAGACCCCACAATAGTATGAAATGTATTAAGCCACAATGGTCTACTGGTAAACAGAGTGAGACCCCACAATAGTATAAAATGAAGCCACAATCGTCCACCGGTAAACAGAGTGAGACCCCACAATGGCATGAAATGAATGAAGCCACAATCGTCTACCGTTAAACAGAGTGAGACCCCACAATAGTATGAAATGAATGAAGTCACAATCGTCTAACGGTAAACAGAGTCAGACCCCACAATAGTATGAAATGTATGAAGCCAAATCGTATACTGGTAAACAGAGTGAGACCCCACAACAGTATGAAATGTATTAAGCCACAATCGTCTACCGGTAAACAGAGTGAGATCCCACACTAGTATGAAATGAATGAAGCCACAATCGTCTACTGGTGAACAGAGTGAGGCCCCACAATAGTATGAAATGAATGAAGCCACAATCGTCTACTGGTAAACAGAGTGAGACCCCACAATAGTATGAAATGAATGAAGCCACAATCGTCTACTGGTAAACAGAGTGAGACCCCACAATAGTATGAAATGTATGAAGACACAATCGTTTACTGGTAAACAGAGTGAGACCCCACAATAGTATGATATGTATGAAGCCACAATCGTCTACCGGTAAACAGAGTGAGACCCCACAATAGTATGAAATGAATGAAGCCACAATCGTCTACCGGTAAACAGAGTGAGACCCCACAATAGTATGAAATGAATGAAGCCACAATCGTCTACTGGTAAACAGAGTGAGACCCCACAATAGTATGAAATGAATGAAGCCACAATCGTCTACCGGTAAACAGAGTGAGACCCCACAATAGTATGGAATGAATGAAGCCACAATCGTCTAACGGTAAACAGAGTGAGACCCCACAATAGTATGAAATTTATGAAGCCACAATTGTCTACTGGTAAACAGAGTGAGACCCCACAATAGTATGAAATGAATGAAGCCACAATCGTCTACTGGTAAACAGAGTGAGACCCCACAATAGTATGAAATGAATGAAGCCACAATCGTCTACTGGTAAACAGAGTGAGACCCCACAATAGTATCAATGAATGAAGCCACAATCGTCTACCGGTAAACAGAGTGAGACCCCACAATAGTATGAAATGAATGAAGCCACAATCGTCTACCGGTAAACAGAGTGAGACCCCACAATAGTATGAAATTAATTAAACCACAATCGTCTACCGGTAAACAGAGTGAGACCCCACAATAGTATGAAATGAATGAAGCCACAATCGTCTACTGGTAAACAGAGTGAGACCCCACACTAGTATGAAATGAATGAAGCCACAATCGTCTACTGGTAAACAGAGTGAGACCCCACAATAGTATGAAATGAATGAAGCCACAATCGTCTACTGGTAAACAGAGTGAGACCCCACAATAGTATCAATGAATGAAGCCACAATCGTCTACTGGTAAACAGTGAGACCCCACAATAGTATGAAATGTATGAAGCCACAATCGCCTACCGGTAAACAGAGTGAGACCCCACAATAGTATGAAATGTATGAAGCCACAATCGTCTACTGGTAAATAGAGTGAGACCCCACAATAGTATGAAATGAATGAAGCCACAATCGTCTACTGGTAAACAGAGTGAGACCCCACAATAGTATGAAATGAATGAAGCCACAATCGTCTACTGGTAAACAGAGTGAGACCCGACAATAGTATGAATGAATGAAGCCACAATTGTCTACTGGTAAACAGTGAGACCCCACAATAGTAGGAAATGTATGAAGCCACAATCGCCTACCGGTAAACAGATTGAGACCCCACAATAGTATGAAATGTATGAAGCCATCATCGTATACTGGTAAACAGAGTGAGACCCCACAATAGTATGAAATGTATGAAGCCACAATGGTCTACTGGTAAACAGAGTGAGACCCCACAATAGTATGAAATGTATGAAGCCACAATCGTCTACCGGTAAACAGAGTGAGATCCCACACTAGTATGAAATGAATGAAGCCACAATCGTCTACTGGTAAACAGAGTGAGACCCCACAATGGTATGAAATGTATGAAGCCACAATCGTCTACTTGTAAACAGAGTGAAACCCCACAATAGTATGAAATGTATGAAGCCACAATCGTCCACCGGTAAACAGAGTGAGACCCCACAATAGTATGAAATGAATGAAGCCACAATCGTCTACTGGTAAACAGAGAGAGACCTCACAATAGTATGAAATGTATAAAGCCACAATCGTCTACTGGTAAACAGAGTGAGATCTCACACTAGTATGAAATGTATGAAGCCACAATCGTCTACTGGTAAACAGAGTGAGACCCCACACTAGTATGAAATGAATGAAGCCACAATCGTCTACTGGTAAACAGAGTGAGACCCCACAATAGTATGAAATGTATGAAGCCACAATCGTCTACCGGTAAACAGAGTGAAACCCCACAATAGTATGAAATGTATTAAGCCACAATCGTCTACTGGTAAACAGAGTGACACCCACAATAGTATGAAATGTATGAAGCCACAATCGTCTACTGGTAAACAGAGTGAGACCCCACAATAGTATGAAATGAATGAAGCCACAATCGTCTACTGGTAAACAGAGTGAGACCCCACAATAGTATGAAATGAATGAAGCCACAATCGTCTACTGGTAAACAGAGTGAGACCCCACAATAGTATGAAATGAATGAAACCACAATCGTCTACTGGTAAACAGAGTGAGACCCCACAATAGTATGAAATGTATAAAGCCAGAATCGTCTACCGGTAAACAGAGTGAGACCCCACAATAATATGATATATATGAAGCCACAATCGTCTACCGGTAAACAGACTGAGACCCCACAATAGGATGAAATGTATGAAGCCACAATCGTCTACTGGTAAACAGAGTGAGACCCCACAATAGTATGAAATGTATGAAGCCACAATCGTCTAGGGATCAACAGAGTGAGACCCCATGCTAGTATGAAATAAATGAAGCCACAATCGTCTACTGGTAAACAGAGTGAGACCCCACAATAGTATGAAATGTATGAAGCCATAATCGTCTACTGGTAAACAGAGTGAGACCTCACAATAGTATGAAATGAATGAAGCCACAATCGTCTACCGGTAAACAGAGTGAGACCCCACAATAGTATGAAATGAATGAAGCCACAATCCTCTACCGGTAAACAGAGTGAGACCTCACAATAGTATGCAATGTATAAAGCCACAATCGTCTACTGGTAAACAGAGTGAGTCCCCACAATAGTATGAAATGTATGAAGCCACAATCGTCTACCGGTAAACAGAGTGAGACCCCACAATAGTATGAAATGAATGAAGCCACAATCGTCTACTGGTAAACAGAGTGAGACCTCACAATAGTATGAAATGTATGAAGCCACTATCGTCTACCGGTAAACAGAGTCAGACCCCACAATAGTATGAAATACATGAAGCCACAATCGTCTAACGGTAAACAGAGTGCGACCCCACAATAATATGAAATGTATGAAGCCACAATCGTCTACCGGTAAATAGAGTGAGACCCCACAATAGTATGAAATGTGTGAAGCCACAATCCTCTACTGGTAAACAGAGTGAGACCCCACAATAGTATGAAATGTATGAAGCCACAATCGTCTACTGGTAAACAGAGTGAGATCCCACAATAGTATGAAATGTATGAAGCCACAATCGCCTACTGGTAAACAGAGTCAGACCCCACAATAGTATGAAATGTATGAAGCCACAATCGTCTACCGGTAAACAGAATGAGACCCCAAAATAGTATGAAATGTATGAAGCCACAATCGTCTACTGTTAAGCAGAGTGAGACCCCACAATAGTATGAAATGTATTAAGCCACAATGGTCCACTGGTAAACAGAGTGAGACCCCACAATAGTATAAAATGAAGCCACAATCGTCCACCGGTAAACAGAGTGAGACCCCACAATGGTATGAAATGAATGAAGCCACAATCGTCTACCGGTAAACAGAGTGAGACCCCACAATAGTATGAAATGAATGAAGCCACAATCGTCTAACGGTAAGCAGAGTCAGACCCCACAATAGTATGAAATGTATGAAGCCAAATCGTATACTGGTAAACAGAGTGAGACCCCACAATAGTATGAAATGTATGAAGCCACAATCGTCTACCGGTAAACAGAGTGAGATCCCACACTAGTATGAAATGAATGAAGCCACAATCGTCTACTGGTAAACAGAGTGAGGCCCCACAATAGTATGAAATGAATGAAGCCACAATCGTCTACTGGTAAACAGAGTGAGACCCCACAATAGTATGAAATGAATGAAGCCACAATCGTCTACTGGTAAACAGAGTGAGACCCCACAATAGTATGAAATGTATGAAGACACAATCGTTTACTGGTAAACAGAGTGAGACCCCACAATAGTATGAAATGTATGAAGCCACAATCGTCTACTGGTAAACAGAGTGAGACCCCACAATAGTATGATATGTATGAAGCCACAATCGTCTACCGGTAAACAGAGTGAGACCCCACAATAGTATGAAATGAATGAAGCCACAATCGTCTACCGGTAAACAGAGTGAGACCCCACAATAGTATGAAATGAATGAAGCCACAATCGTCTACTGGTAAACAGAGTGAGACCCCACAATAGTATGAAATGAATGAAGCCAAAATCGTCTACCGGTAAACAGAGTGAGACCCCACAATAGTATGGAATGAATGAAGCCACAATCGTCTACTGGTAAACAGAGTGAGACCCCACAATAGTATGAAATGTATGAAGCCACTATCGTCTACCGGTAAACAGAGTGAGACCCCACAATAGTATGAAATGTATGAAGCCACAATCGTCTACTGGTAAACAGAGTGAGACCCCACAATAGTATGAAATGTATGAAGCCACAATCGTCTACTGGTAAACAGAGTGAGACCCCACACTAGTATGAAATGTATGAAGCCACAATCGTCCACCGGTAAACAGAGTGAGACCCCACAATAGTATGAAATGTATGAAGCCACAATCGTCTACCGTAAACAGAGTGAGACCCCACAATAGTATGAAATGTATGAAGCCACAATCGTCTACTGGTAAACAGAATGAGACCCCACAATAGTATGAAATGAATGAAGCCACAATCGTCTACTGGTAAACAGAGTGAGACCCCACAATAGTATGAAATGTATTAAGCCACAATCGTCTACCGGTAAACAGAGTGGGACTCCACAATAGTATGAAATGTATGAAGCCACAATCGTCTACCGTAAACAGAGTGAGATCCCACAATAGTATGAAATGTATGAAGCCACAATCATCTACTGGTTAACAGAGTGAGACCCCACAATAGTATGAAATGTATGAAGCCACAATCGTCTACCGGTAAACAGAGTGGGACTCCACAATAGTATGAAATGTATGAAGCCACAATCGTCTACTGGTAAACAGCGTGAGACCCCACAATAGTATGAAATGTATGAACCCACAATCGTCTACCGGTAAACAGAGTCAGACCCCACAATAGTATGAAATACATGAAGCCACAATCGTCTAACGGTAAACAGAGTGAGACCCCACAATAGTATGAAATGTATGAAGCCACAATCGTCTACTGGTAAACAGAGTGAGACCCCACAATAGTATGAAATGTATTAAGCCACAATCGTCTACTGGTAAACAGAATGAGACCCCACAATAGTATGAAATGAAGCCACAATCGTCCATCGGTAAACAGAGTGAGATGCCACAATGGTATGAAATGAATGAAGCCACAATCGTCTACCGGTAGACAGAGTGAGACCCCACAATAGTATGAAATGAATGAAGCCACAATCGTCTAACGGTAAACAGAGTCAGACCCCACATTAGTATGAAATGTATGAAGCCATAATCGTCTACTGGTAAACAGAGTGAGACCTCACAATAGTATGAAATGTATAAAGCCACAATCGTCTACTGGTAAACAGAGTGAGACCCCACAATAGTATGAAATGAATGAAGCCAGAATCGTCTACTGGTAAACAGAGTGAGACCTCACAATAGTATGAAATGTATAAAGCCACAATCGTCTACTGGTAAAAAGAGTGAGACCCCACAATAGTATGAAATGTATGAAGCCACAATCGTCTACCGGTAAACAGAGTGAGATCCCACAATAGTATGAAATACATGAAGCCACAATCGTCTACCGGTAAACAGAGTGGGACTCCACAATAGTATGAAATGTATGAAGCCACAATCTTCTACCGGTAAACAGAGTGAGATCCCACAATAGTATGAAATGTATGAAGCCACAATCGACTACTGGTAAACAGAGTGAGACCCCACAATAGTATGAAATGTATGAAGCCACAATCGTCTACCGGTAAGCAGAGTGGGACTCCACAATAGTATGAAATGTATGAAGCCACAATCGTCTACTGGTAAACAGAGTGAGACCCCACAATAGTATGAAATGTATGAACCCACAATCGTCTACCGGTAAACAGAGTCAGACCCCACAATAGTATGAAATACATGAAGCCACAATCGTCTAACGGTAAACAGAGTGCGACCCCACAATAATATGAAATGTATGAAGCCACAATCGTCTACCGGTAAATAGAGTGAGACCCCACAATAGTATGAAATGTGTGAAGCCACAATCCTCTACTGGTAAACAGAGTGAGACCCCACAATAGTATGAAATGTATGAAGCCACAATCGTCTACCGGTAAACAGAGTGAGACCCCACAATAGTATGAAATGTATGAAGCCACAATCGCCTACTGGTAAACAGAGTCAGACCCCACAATAGTATGAAATGTATGAAGCCACAATCGTCTACCGGTAAACAGAATGAGACCACAAAATAGTATGAAATGTATGAAGCCACAATCGTCTACTGGTAAACAGAGTGAGACCCCACACTAGTATGAAATGTATTAAGCCACAATGGTCTACTGGTAAACAGAGTGAGACCCCACAATAGTATAAAATGAAGCCACAATCGTCCACCGGTAAACAGAGTGAGACCCCACAATGGTATGAAATGAATGAAGCCACAATCGTCTACCGGTAAACAGAGTGAGACCCCACAATAGTATGAAATGAATGAAGCCACAATCGTCTAACGGTAAACAGAGTCAGACCCCACAATAGTATGAAATGTATGAAGCCAAATCGTATATTGGTAAACAGAGTGAGACCCCACAATAGTATGAAATGTATGAAGCCACAATCGTCTACCGGTAAACAGAGTGAGATCCCACACTAGTATGAAATGAATGAAGCCACAATCGTCTACTGGTAAACAGAGTGAGGCCCCACAATAGTATGAAATGAATGAAGCCACAATTGTCTACTGGTAAACAGAGTGAGACCCCACAATAGTATGAAATGAATGAAGCCACAATCGTCTACTGGTAAACAGAGTGAGACCCCACAATAGTATGAAATGTATGAAGCCACAATCGTCTACTGGTAAACAGAGTGAGACCCCACAATAGTATGATATGTATGAAGCCACAATCGTCTACCGGTAAACAGAGTGAGACCCCACAATAGTATGAAATGAATGAAGCCACAATCGTCTACCGGTAAACAGAGTGAGACCCCACAATAGTATGAAATGAATGAAGCCACAATCGTCTACTGGTAAACAGAGTGAGTCCCCACAGTAGTATGAAATGAATGAAGCCACAATCATCTACCGGTAAACAGAGTGAGACCCCACACTAGTATGAAATGAATGAAGCCACAATCGTCTACCGGTAAACAGAGTGAGACCCCACAATAGTATGAAATGAATGAAGCCACAATCGTCTACCGGTAAACAGAGTGAGACCCCACAATAGTATGAAATGAATGAAGCCACAATCGTCTACCGGTAAACAGAGTGAGACCCCACAATAGTATGAAATTTATGAAGCCACAATTGTCTACTGGTAAACAGAGTGAGACCCCACAATAGTATGAAATGAATGAAGCCACAATCGTCTACTGGTAAACAGAGTGAGACCCCACAATAGTATGAAATGAATGAAGCCACAATCGTCTACTGGTAAACAGTGAGACCCCACAATAGTATGAAATGAATGAAGCCACAATCGTCTACTGGTAAACAGTGAGACCCCACAATAGTATGAAATGTATGAAGCCACAATCGCCTACCGGTAAACAGAGTGAGACCCCACAATAATATGAAATGTATGAAGCCACAATCGTCTACTGGTAAATAGAGTGAGACCCCACATTAGTATGAAATGTATGAAGCCACAATCGTCTACTGGTAAACAGAGTGAGACCCCACAATAGTATGAAATGTATGAAGCCACAATCGTCTACTGGTAAACAGAGTGAGATCCCACACTAGTATGAAATGAATGAAGCCACAATCGTCTACTGGTAACCAGAGTGAGACCCCACAATGGTATGAAATGTATGAAGCCACAATCGTCTACTGGTAAACAGAGTGAGACCCCACAATAGTATGAAATGTATGAAGCCACAATCGTCCACCGGTAAACAGAGTGAGACCCCACAATAGTATGAAATGAATGAAGCCATAATCGTCTACTGGTAAACAGAGTGAGACCTCACAATAGTATGAAATGTATAAAGCCACAATCGTCTACTGGTAAACAGAGTGAGATCTCACACTAGTATGAAATGTATGAAGCCACAATCGTCTACTGGTAAACAGAGTGAGACCCCACAATAGTATGAAATGAATGAAGCCACAATCGTCCACCGGTAAACAGAGTGAGACCCCACAATAGTATGAAATGAATGAAGCCACAATCGTCTACCGGTAAACAGAGTGAGATCTCACACTAGTATGCAATGTATGAAGCCACAATCGTCTACTGGTAAACAGAGTGAGACCCCACAATAGTATGAAATGAATGAAGCCACAATCGTCTACTGGTAAACAGAGTGAGACCCCACAATAGTATGATATGTATGAAGCCACAATCGTCTACCGGTAAACAGAGTGAGACCCCACAATAGTATGAAATGAATGAAGCCACAATCGTCTACCGGTAAACAGAGTGAGACCCCACAATAGTATGAAATGAATGAAGCCACAATCGTCTACTGGTAAACAGAGTGAGTCCCCACAGTAGTATGAAATGAATGAAGCCACAATCATCTACCGGTAAACAGAGTGAGACCCCACACTAGTATGAAATGAATGAAGCCACAATCGTCTACCGGTAAACAGAGTGAGACCCCACAATAGTATGAAATGAATGAAGCCACAATCGTCTACCGGTAAACAGAGTGAGACCCCACAATAGTATGAAATGAATGAAGCCACAATCGTCTACCGGTAAACAGAGTGAGACCCCACAATAGTATGAAATTTATGAAGCCACAATTGTCTACTGGTAAACAGAGTGAGACCCCACAATAGTATGAAATGAATGAAGCCACAATCGTCTACTGGTAAACAGAGTGAGACCCCACAATAGTATGAAATGAATGAAGCCACAATCGTCTACTGGTAAACAGTGAGACCCCACAATAGTATGAAATGAATGAAGCCACAATCGTCTACTGGTAAACAGTGAGACCCCACAATAGTATGAAATGTATGAAGCCACAATCGCCTACCGGTAAACAGAGTGAGACCCCACAATAATATGAAATGTATGAAGCCACAATCGTCTACTGGTAAATAGAGTGAGACCCCACATTAGTATGAAATGTATGAAGCCACAATCGTCTACTGGTAAACAGAGTGAGACCCCACAATAGTATGAAATGTATGAAGCCACAATCGTCTACTGGTAAACAGAGTGAGATCCCACACTAGTATGAAATGAATGAAGCCACAATCGTCTACTGGTAACCAGAGTGAGACCCCACAATGGTATGAAATGTATGAAGCCACAATCGTCTACTGGTAAACAGAGTGAGACCCCACAATAGTATGAAATGTATGAAGCCACAATCGTCCACCGGTAAACAGAGTGAGACCCCACAATAGTATGAAATGAATGAAGCCATAATCGTCTACTGGTAAACAGAGTGAGACCTCACAATAGTATGAAATGTATAAAGCCACAATCGTCTACTGGTAAACAGAGTGAGATCTCACACTAGTATGAAATGTATGAAGCCACAATCGTCTACTGGTAAACAGAGTGAGACCCCACAATAGTATGAAATGAATGAAGCCACAATCGTCCACCGGTAAACAGAGTGAGACCCCACAATAGTATGAAATGAATGAAGCCACAATCGTCTACCGGTAAACAGAGTGAGATCTCACACTAGTATGCAATGTATGAAGCCACAATCGTCTACTGGTAAACAGAGTGAGACCCCACAATAGTATGAAATGAATGAAGCCACAATCGTCTACTGGTAAACAGAGTGAGACCCCACAATAGTATGAAATGTATGAAGCCACAATCGTTTACTAGTAAACAGAGTGAGACCCCACAATAGTATGAAATGTATGAAGCCACAATCGTCTACTGGTAAACAGAGTGAAACCCCACAATAGTATGAAATGTATGAAGCCACAATCGTCCACCGGTAAACAGAGTGAGACCCCACAATAGTATGAAATGAATGAAGCCACAATCGTCTACCGGTAAACAGAGTGAGACCCCACAATAGTATGAAATTTATGAAGCCACAATTGTCTACTGGTAAACAGAGTGAGACCCCACAATAGTATGAAATGAATGAAGCCACAATCGTCTACTGGTAAACAGAGTGAGACCCCACAATAGTATGAAATGAATGAAGCCACAATCGTCTACTGGTAAACAGTGAGACCCCACAATAGTATGAAATGTATGAAGCCACAATCGCCTACCGGTAAACAGAGTGAGACCCCACAATAGTATGAAATGTATGAAGCCACAATCGTCTACTGGTAAATAGAGTGAGACCCCACAATAGTATGAAATGTATGAAGCCACAATGGTCTACTGGTACACAGAGTGAGACCCCACAATAGTATGAAATGTATGAAGCCACAATCGTCTACCGGTAAACAGAGTGAGATCCCACACTTGTATGAAATGAATGAAGCCACAATCGTCTACTGGTAACCAGAGTGAGACCCCACAATGGTATGAAATGTATGAAGCCACAATCGTCTACTGGTAAACAGAGTGAGACCCCACAATAGTATGAAATGTATGAAGCCACAATCGTCCACCGGTAAACAGAGTGAGACCCCACAATAGTATGAAATGAATGAAGCCATAATCGTCTACTGGTAAACAGAGTGAGACCTCACAATAGTATGAAATGTATAAAGCCACAATCGTCTACTGGTAAACAGAGTGAGATCTCACACTAGTATGAAATGTATGAAGCCACAATCGTCTACTGGTAAACAGAGTGAGACCCCACAATAGTATGAAATGAATGAAGCCACAATCGTCCACCGGTAAACAGAGTGAGACCCCACAATAGTATGAAATGAATGAAGCCATAATCGTCTACCGGTAAACAGAGTGAGATCTCACACTAGTATGAAATGTATGAAGCCACAACCGTCTACTGGTAAACAGAGTGAGACCCCACAATAGTATGAAATGTATGAAGCCACAATCGTTTACTGGTAAACAGAGTGAGACCCCACAATAGTATGATATGTATGAAGCCACAATCGTCTACCGGTAAACAGAGTGAGACCCCACAATAGTATGAAATGAATGAAGCCACAATCGTCTACCGGTAAACAGAGTGAGACCCCACAATAGTATGAAATGAATGAAGCCACAATCGTCTACTGGTAAACAGAGTGAGTCCCCACAGTAGTATGAAATGAATGAAGCCACAATCATCTACCGGTAAACAGAGTGAGACCCCACACTAGTATGAAATGAATGAAGCCACAATCGTCTACCGGTAAACAGAGTGAGACCCCACAATAGTATGAAATGAATGAAGCCACAATCGTCTACCGGTAAACAGAGTGAGACCCCACAATAGTATGAAATGAATGAAGCCACAATCGTCTACCGGTAAACAGAGTGAGACCCCACAATAGTATGAAATTTATGAAGCCACAATTGTCTACTGGTAAACAGAGTGAGACCCCACAATAGTATGAAATGAATGAAGCCACAATCGTCTACTGGTAAACAGAGTGAGACCCCACAATAGTATGAAATGAATGAAGCCACAATCGTCTACTGGTAAACAGTGAGACCCCACAATAGTATGAAATGAATGAAGCCACAATCGTCTACTGGTAAACAGTGAGACCCCACAATAGTATGAAATGTATGAAGCCACAATCGCCTACCGGTAAACAGAGTGAGACCCCACAATAATATGAAATGTATGAAGCCACAATCGTCTACTGGTAAATAGAGTGAGACCCCACATTAGTATGAAATGTATGAAGCCACAATCGTCTACTGGTAAACAGAGTGAGACCCCACAATAGTATGAAATGTATGAAGCCACAATCGTCTACTGGTAAACAGAGTGAGATCCCACACTAGTATGAAATGAATGAAGCCACAATCGTCTACTGGTAACCAGAGTGAGACCCCACAATGGTATGAAATGTATGAAGCCACAATCGTCTACTGGTAAACAGAGTGAGACCCCACAATAGTATGAAATGTATGAAGCCACAATCGTCCACCGGTAAACAGAGTGAGACCCCACAATAGTATGAAATGAATGAAGCCATAATCGTCTACTGGTAAACAGAGTGAGACCTCACAATAGTATGAAATGTATAAAGCCACAATCGTCTACTGGTAAACAGAGTGAGATCTCACACTAGTATGAAATGTATGAAGCCACAATCGTCTACTGGTAAACAGAGTGAGACCCCACAATAGTATGAAATGAATGAAGCCACAATCGTCCACCGGTAAACAGAGTGAGACCCCACAATAGTATGAAATGAATGAAGCCACAATCGTCTACCGGTAAACAGAGTGAGATCTCACACTAGTATGCAATGTATGAAGCCACAATCGTCTACTGGTAAACAGAGTGAGACCCCACAATAGTATGAAATGAATGAAGCCACAATCGTCTACTGGTAAACAGAGTGAGACCCCACAATAGTATGAAATGTATGAAGCCACAATCGTTTACTAGTAAACAGAGTGAGACCCCACAATAGTATGAAATGTATGAAGCCACAATCGTCTACTGGTAAACAGAGTGAAACCCCACAATAGTATGAAATGTATGAAGCCACAATCGTCCACCGGTAAACAGAGTGAGACCCCACAATAGTATGAAATGAATGAAGCCACAATCGTCTACCGGTAAACAGAGTGAGACCCCACAATAGTATGAAATTTATGAAGCCACAATTGTCTACTGGTAAACAGAGTGAGACCCCACAATAGTATGAAATGAATGAAGCCACAATCGTCTACTGGTAAACAGAGTGAGACCCCACAATAGTATGAAATGAATGAAGCCACAATCGTCTACTGGTAAACAGTGAGACCCCACAATAGTATGAAATGTATGAAGCCACAATCGCCTACCGGTAAACAGAGTGAGACCCCACAATAGTATGAAATGTATGAAGCCACAATCGTCTACTGGTAAATAGAGTGAGACCCCACAATAGTATGAAATGTATGAAGCCACAATGGTCTACTGGTACACAGAGTGAGACCCCACAATAGTATGAAATGTATGAAGCCACAATCGTCTACCGGTAAACAGAGTGAGATCCCACACTAGTATGAAATGAATGAAGCCACAATCGTCTACTGGTAACCAGAGTGAGACCCCACAATGGTATGAAATGTATGAAGCCACAATCGTCTACTGGTAAACAGAGTGAGACCCCACAATAGTATGAAATGTATGAAGCCACAATCGTCCACCGGTAAACAGAGTGAGACCCCACAATAGTATGAAATGAATGAAGCCATAATCGTCTACTGGTAAACAGAGTGAGACCTCACAATAGTATGAAATGTATAAAGCCACAATCGTCTACTGGTAAACAGAGTGAGAT
Organism: Bathymodiolus brooksi; assembly: GCA_963680875.1. Classification (NCBI taxonomy): domain Eukaryota; kingdom Metazoa; phylum Mollusca; class Bivalvia; order Mytilida; family Modiolidae; genus Bathymodiolus; species Bathymodiolus brooksi. Next base: position 12,101,367 of record OY804582.1, read on the forward strand.
CTCACACTAGTATGAAATGTATGAAGCCACAATCGTCTACTGGTAAACAGAGTGAGACCCCACAATAGTATGAAATGAATGAAGCCACAATCGTCCACCGGTAAACAGAGTGAGACCCCACAATAGTATGAAATGAATGAAGCCATAATCGTCTACCGGTAAACAGAGTGAGATCTCACACTAGTATGAAATGTATGAAGCCACAACCGTCTACTGGTAAACAGAGTGAGACCCCACAATAGTATGAAATGAATGAAGCCACAATCGTCTACTGGTAAACAGAGTGAGACCCCACAATAGTATGAAATGTATGAAGCCACAATCGTTTACTGGTAAACAGAGTGAGACCCCACAATAGTATGAAATGTATGAAGCCACAATCGTCTACTGGTAAACAGAGTGAGACCCCACAATAGTATGCAATGTATGAAGCCACAATCGTCTACCGGTAAACAGAGTGAGACCCCACAATAGTATGAAATGAATGAAGCCACAATCGTCTACCGGTAAACAGAGTTAGACCCCACAATAGTATGAAATTTATGTAGCCACAATCGTCTACTGGTAAACAGAGTGAGACCCCACAATAGTATGAAATGAATGAAGCCACAATCGTCTACTGGTAAACAGAGTGAGACCCCACAATAGTATGAAATGAATGAAGCCACAATCGTCTACTGGTAAACAGAGTGAGACCCGACAATAGTATGAATGAATGAAGCCACAATTGTCTACTGGTAAACAGTGAGACCCCACAATAGTAGGAAATGCATGAAGCCACAATCGCCTACCGGTAAACAGATTGAGACCCCACAATAGTATGAAATGTATGAAGCCATCATCGTCTACTGGTAAACAGAGTGAGACCCCACAATAGTATGAAATGTATGAAGCCACAATGGTCTACTGGTAAACAGAGTGAGACCCCACAATAGTATGAAATGTATGAAGCCATAATCGTCTACCGGTAAACAGAGTGAGATCCCACACTAGTATGAAATGAATGAAGCCACAATCGTCTACTGGTAAACAGAGTGAGACCCCACAATGGTATGAAATGTATGAAGCCACAATCGTCTACTTGTAAACAGAGTGAAACCCCACAATAGTATGAAATATATGAAGCCACAATCGTCCACCGGTAAACAGAGTGAGACCCCACAATAGTATGAAATGAATGAAGCCACAATCGTCTACTGGTAAACAGAAAGAGACCTCACAATAGTATGAAATGTATAAAGCCACAATCGTCTACTGGTAAACAGAGTGAGATCTCACACTAGTATGAAATGTATGAAGCCACAATCGTCTACTGGTAAACAGAGTGAGACCCCACAATAGTATGAAATGAATGAAGCCACAATCGTCTACTGGTAAACAGAGTGAGACCCCACAATAGTATGAAATGTATGAAGCCACAATCGTCTACCGGTAAACAGAGTGAGACCCCACAATAGTATGAAATGTATTAAGCCACAATCGTCTACTGGTAAACAGAGTGAGACCCACAATAGTATGAAATGTATGAAGCCACAATCGTCTACTGGTAAACAGAGTGAGACCCCACAATAGTATGAAATGAATGAAGCCACAATCGTCTACTGGTAAACAGAGTGAGACCCCACAATAGTATGAAATGAATGAAGCCACAATCGTCTACTGGTAAACAGAGTGAGACCCCACAATAGTATGAAATAAATGAAACCACAATCGTCTACTGGTAAACAGAGTGAGCCCCCACAATAGTATGAAATGTATAAAGCCAGAATCGTCTACCGGTAAACAGAGTGAGACCCCACAATAATATGAAATATATGAAGCCACAATCGTCTACCGGTAAACAGACTGAGACCCCACAATAGTATGAAATGTATGAAGCCACAATCGTCTACTGGTAAACAGAGTGAGACCCCACAATAGTATGAAATGTATGAAGCCACAATCGTCTAGGGATCTACAGAGTGAGACCCCATGCTAGTATGAAATAAATGAAGCCACAATCGTCTACTGGTAAACAGAGTGAGACCCCACAATAGTATGAAATGTATGAAGCCATAATCGTCTACTGGTAAACAGAGTGAGACCCCACAATAGTATGAAATGAATGAAGCCACAATCGTCTACCGGTAAACAGAGTGAGACCCCACAATAGTATGAAATGAATGAAGCCACAATCGTCTACCGGTAAACAGAGTGAGACCTCACAATAGTATGCAATGTATAAAGCCACAATCGTCTACTGGTAAACAGAGTGAGTCCCCACAATAGTATGAAATGTATGAAGCCACAATCGTCTACCGGTAAACAGAGTGAGACCCCACAATAGTATGAAATGAATGAAGCCACAATCGTCTACTGGTAAACAGAGTGAGACCCCACAATAGTATGAAATGTATGAAGCCACTATCGTCTACCGGTAAACAGAGTGAGACCCCACAATAGTATGAAATGTATGAAGCCACAATCGTCTACTGGTAAACAGAGTGAGACCCCACAATAGTATGAAATGTATGAAGCCACAATCGTCTACTGGTAAACAGAGTGAGACCCCACACTAGTATGAAATGTATGAAGCCACAATCGTCTACCGGTAAACAGAGTGAGACCCCACAATAGTATGAAATGTATGAAGCCACAATCGTCTACCGTAAACAGAGTGAGACCCCACAATAGTATGAAATGTATGAAGCCACAATCGTCTACTGGTAAACAGAATGAGACCCCACAATAGTATGAAATGAATGAAGCCACAATCGTCTACTGGTAAACAGAGTGAGACCCCACACTAGTATGAAATGTATTAAGCCACAATCGTCTACCGGTAAACAGAGTGAGACCCCATAATAGTAATTCCACGTGTTGACACGAACATCGTTTTACCAGGAAAACACTTTGGATGCAACAATACATGAATAAGCAAACGTTTGACATAAACTATGAATTTTATATTTAACGACAATGTACGTATATTGTGTTTATCCTGCAATGTCAAAAAAGTCGGAAAACATGTCAGATTTAAACAAAAAGGACAGAAACAAGCGTCATTACTCGCCTTTCATAAATGTTGTCAAGGGTGTCTTCTTTGTGGTCCGCGTTACATTAGTACCAGTTTCATACTTGTATTGCGCCCTCTGCTGTACATAGCTACAGGGTACCAGGAAAGTTTATTCGTAGGCTGAAAAGTTTATTCGTATAATACGAAAAGTTTATTCGTCTAGTACGAATAAAGCAAAAATTTATTCGTATAGCATATTTGTACAACAAATGTACTGATTGCAGGATAAAATAAATTACTCAACTCTAGAATGTTAGGTTTAAAAAAATTTCCGGTGTATGCCATTTGAAGTAATGTCGTTTCACATTTAATCTTTCAACTTGAAAAGAAAACTAAAAGCAGATTAACTTTCAAAACCGAAATGGCATTTCATAGCGTGAAAATCAGCTGTTCTTGTATGATGAATTTGACCTAAATCTTAGGATTATTACGTGAATTAGGATCATCAATAAAACATATAAATGAAGATCATCCCTTTATGATCAGGCTTCGATAGATAATTATTAAAATTAAGTCGAAAAATACCATTGTTTATTAGATATGCAGTTCATGTAACCGTGTGATATGTATTCCCGTTTTATTTTTGTACTTTGGTTCACTTTATATAATTATTTGTATCAATCAATAAGTTCTTTTCTACGAAGCAAAAAGAGCTCGACCACAATAATATTAATTAATACGGAATGATTTCTGTCTTGGCATTGCTATTGTTCCGAGGCTATGTTTATATAAACTGCGGGAAAACAACAGCAAAAAAAAGAAGCAAAAAAACAAAAACAAACAAACAAAAGCAAAACAAAAAACCCAAAGCACCCCCCCCCCCTAATAAAGGTATATAAAACAACAAGCAAAGTTACAAAAAACATACATATTCAATCAGTGCCTATTACCACATGCAATATGGTTATGTTAAATAAGAATATTCCAAAATTAGATAGTAATAACGGGTATTATTATACTTCAGTATCTTTTTTCCTTTATAAAAACATGACAGTAGTTTTGCTATTGCATCCTAATATTAATAGCATGACTATTATCCCGGTGGTGCCGGTCAATAATTTTAGGGCTATTCCCCCTGTGGTAATTTCATGAATCACATTTCCCGGACTTTTCTAAATCATTCATCTCATTGGCTTATATTATATGCAAGTCCTCGAACTTTTTCATAGCGCGAGCTAAATTACCGAGACAGCAGACGACAAGTAAATAATTGCAGAGGGAAGCAGGTTTTCTGCGCTCGAAGATGATGATATTTTGAAAATTATTGATTGCAAGGATGCGAAAGCTACCAAAAATATGATAGCAGATGTCGCTAGAATTTTCCATGAATATCTGCAGGTGAAAGATGGAAAATTTAAAATCATAGAAGACCTTGAGATGCAAACATAACTGATGTATCGGGGGCATTGAGAAAAGCTTACGCTGACATTAGAAAAACAGACGGAGAGTTGTATGCCCCGAAACCCCCGAAGACGATCCGCTATGGTCTACAAAAACATTTCATAAAGAAAGAAAAAGAAAAGAAAAAGCACTTATAAAGTAGACTGGAATTCCATCAGAAAAGGACCTTCAATTTAAAATTTGGAATTGCACAGTTGTTCAGTATAATAAAACACTTCTAGACTTGATATATGGGTAATAGCACTTCCATTGTCCCCTCTGTACCAACTAAGGTTCTCGGCAATAGTTGGTACCTTGGGGACAATAAACATGACAGTAGTTGTGCTATTTCATCCTAAAATCAACTGCATGACTATTCTCCCCTGGGGCCGGTCAATAGTTTTAGGACTATTCCCCGGTATGGTAATTTCAGCAATCATATTTGCCGGACTTTTTATTTCATTGGTTTAAATTATATGACGTAATACAAGTCCTCGGACTTTTTCATTGCGCGAGCTAAACTACCGAGACAGCGAACGACAAGTCAACAATGGCAGAGGGAAGCCGGATTGCCTCGCTCGAAGACGATGGTATTTTGAAAATTATTGATGGCAAGGACACGAAGGCTACCAAAGATGTAGTGAGCTCTGAATTATCCTTGCAAAATAAAGCAGTGCATAAATCGGTGAACACCATTCGATATCAGTTTATTAAATATTTAACTAAAGAAAGAAGACTGCTTTAAAGTTTATGTATATACTGGAATGATCATATCACCCTCTTTTATTGTCCCAAAGGTACCAACTATTGTTGCCTTGGACAATAGTTGGTTCCTTAGGGGCGATAAAAGTGCTATTACACTCATACCCAGTCAATACGTGTATATTGTTGATCTCATAATAATTATATTGGGGCCGTCATGGTTGTGATCGTAAATCCAACTACCTGTGCAATCAGTGCCTATCATCACTAAAGTTGTGAATTCGAATCCCACTCATGTTGTGGTGTAGTTGATACAACATTAAGTGATATAATTTGTCAGTGACTTGTGGCAGACCGGTGGTTTTCTCCGGGTACTCATGTTTCCTCCACCGATAAAACTGACCGCTGCGATATTACCGAAATATTGAAAGTCGCGTTAAACACCATAACCCTAACCATATATGATGCATATCATACAACATCATCTACTAATTCACGTTTAATTTGAAGGTTTCCACGTTCACATTCCTTAACATTTACACATCATTTTTAAGCTGACAAGTATATTTCAATTGTGAATTAAAACATGCTAATGTTAGGGAGAAATATACTTTATTTGGAGAACTACATCAGATAAATTAATACATGTTAGAATGAGGGTGAACTGGACTTTATGTGGAAAACTACATCAGGGAAATAAAAATATTTTAATATTAGGGTGAACTCGACTTTATGTGGAAAACTACATCAGGTAAATTAAAATATGTTAAAATTAGGATGAACTCGACTTTATGTGGAAAACTACATCGGGTGAATTTAAACATGCTGGTATTAGGATGAACTCGATTTTATTAGGAAAACTACATCAGGTAAATTAAAACATGTTAATATTAGGGTGAGCTCGACTTTATGTGGAAAACTACATCAGGTAGATTAAAACATGTTAATAGTAGGGTGAGCGCGACTTTATATGGAAATCTACATCAGTTAAAATAACGCATGCTAATATTAAGGGGAACTCGACTTTATGTGGACAACTACATCAGGGAAATTAAAATATTTTAATATTAGGGTGAACTCGACTTAATGTGGAAATCTACATCAGGTAAATTAAAGCATATTAATATTAGGATGAACTCGACTTTATTAGGAAAACTACATCAGGTAAATTAAAAAATGTTAGTATTATGGTGAACTCGACTTAATGTGGAAAACTACATCAGGTGACTTTAAGCATGTTAGTATTAGGATGAACTCGACTTTATGTGGAAAACTACATCTGGTAAATTAAAGCATATTAATATTAGGATGAACTCGACTTTATTAGGAAAACTACATCAGGTAAATTAAAAAATGTTAGTATTATGGTGAACTCGACTTAATGTGGAAAACTACATCAGGTGACTTTAAGCATGTTAGTATTAGGATGAATTCGACTTTATGTGGAAAACTACATCTGGTAAATTAAAACATGCTAGTATTAGGGTGAACTCAACTTTTATGTGGAAAACTACATCAGGTAGATTAAAATATGTTAGTATTAGGGTGAACTCAACTTTATGTAGAAAACTACATCAGGTAGATTAAAATATGTTAGTATTAGGGCAAATTCGACTTAATCGGGAAAATTACATCAAGTAAAATAAAATATATTAATATTAGGATGAACTCTACTTTATGTAGAACAGATTGATTTTTGAAATATGGTGGAATTTCTTTTACGACCTCTTTTCTATTAAGAATGTTGCTGATGTTAATAGCATCGATTCCTTTGTTAGCAAACCGAATATGGAGGAATTTTCTGTTGTTATCATGAAGAGGTACATCAGGTAAATTAAAACATGTTAGTATTAAGATTAACTCGACTTAATGTGGAAAACTACATCAGGGAAATTAAAACATGTTAGTATTAGGGCGAATTCGACTTAATCGGGAAAATTACATCAAGTAAAATAATATATGTTAATATGAGGGTGAACTCGACTTTATGTGGAAAACTACATCAGGGCCCGGTTGTTCAAAACAATGGATAAAGTTATCCACTGGACAAATATGATTTATCCTGGACAACTTCTGTCCACTGGATAAATGTGGTTTTCAAAAGTTATCCACTGGACAAATATGATTTATCCTGGATAACTTTGTCCAGTCTAATTTGGTACGGATAAAGGTTTATCCAGTGGATAAATATGATCGTCAATTGAAATTACATTAGATTTTTTGTTTGTTTGTCATGAAGCTTTCCTCTATCCAATTTCAAAAATAGCATTTCCCCTTTTTGGAAATAGAGTACACATAACAGGAACTAAGATAAATAGACATATTTTAAGCACAAATGTAAATAAATAAATGTTATACAAACAAATTGAGGAGAAAAAAACATGCATTCTATCAGAACTGATTTCGGATTTAATTTGTTGCACAGTGCAAGTAAATTAAAGAGAGGTGTAATTGAAAAAAAAATGGTGGGTGCTTTTGGTTTTCCGTATTTTCCTTCCCCCAATATTTTTGTTGTTTTTTTTTTGCCGTGAATCGTGATGGGGACATTGTGCGTGAATCATTTTCAGTCAAATTTATTTAACATTCTTTATGATATACGCCTCTCGTCTACGTTTTAATGAACATATATTTGTGAAATGTGATCAGAAGAATTTATCTATCGTGCCTTCAATTGATCAGTAAAAATATTTTTGATGGATCGTGACGAGGATCCCTCCCCCTTTTTAACCTCAAAAGTGGAAGAATGGCTAATGATGACATTTGTTCTGGAAAATTGCTTACTAGATCTGTTTGTTGTTTTGGATTTAGACTTGGGATCGATTTTAATTGATAATTTTTTTTTTGTCTCTCAAAAGTTGGAAATAAATATTATTTATTTTATTTGTTTTTGACAACAGTAGGAAAAATGTCATTCAGTGTACATATGTAGATTTCTGTGAAATTATCCGATCCTACATTCAAATTCTTTTATTCAAAAGCAATACTGCTTGTAGAAATATACATATAATATACAATTATTCAATACATCAGTGAATTTACATATATAATTATAGAAATGGTCATAATTATTCTTGTAATAATTGGAAAGAATCAAGGAAACAAAGACAGCATCAGTCACTCTACTAGATATCTTAATATGTGAGACTAGAGCTGAATGGCACAAATCTGAATATGATAAAAACGTAAATTTTTATTGTATAATTGTAAAGAATTCACTACATTATTCATCATGATGCCTATCAATGTGTACAATGATAGACAAATAAATTTCTACCTGAAATTTACAAAACAAACTATTTAATTATTTGGATAAATTCAATACAAAGTTCAATTGAAAACTTTTGAATAATTACTATCATATGCTCCGCTTAAGAACCATCCGCATTCGTCACATAAATAACAACCACCCGGAAATTCATCATCTATAATATTCTTTGGAATGTTAGAAACACAATTATTTTTTTTTTACCTTCTTCAAAATATCTATTTGTCCAGCAATTGAATTTATAGAATAAACTTAAGGCCCAGTCAGCTGTTGAACAAAAAAAAACAAAATAAAACCACTAATTGTTTGTGTGAAAAAATGTATGTGCCCAGTTCATGAGGAATTTAGAAAAAAAATCTTAGAAAATCTACTTGCCCTGCGGGCGTATACAATAAAAAAAGTATGTGCCCAGTATGCCAATGCACCGGCCCAATAATCTGATAAATATTGAACGGTCCCTCATGTGTTCTGGTTTTCGGTTTATTTGTTGTGTTGTAAATGGCGTAACTATTGGGTGTCGATTTGGATAAATCTGATCGGCCAAAAGTATGCAGTCTTCCAGGAAATGTAGTGGTCCATTTACACCGATTTGTTGCATCATTGTAAATTGTTTTGCATGATTTTGATGACCTAAAAATCGCGCCTCGGCATAGCAAATATAACCGGTGTTGTCAATAACTACTTGCGTATGTATTGCATGGAAATGTCGATGTCCAAGCAAATTTCGGTAGATGTTCCGTCGATTGCACCGACTGCGCTTTCAAGCTTAGTCCATGAACATCGCTCTTCTCTCTATTCGTATATTGTTGACCATTGCATAAAATGTTCTAATGCTCTCTTTATGATCGGAATACATTCATTTATCTCATTGTGAACCGTAGCAAGACTTGCATTGAAAATAAGAGCAAGATTATGATAAGATGGGTAGAATCTCAGCCACATCATATACAACATAACTCTATTTACTGGTAATATGGTGTAGTTTCGTCCTGTGTCATTTAAAAACAAGTGTCGAGTAGTTCTAGTCAAGCCGAGGAGGCTTTCTGGCGTTTCTCCAGTGGCTAAATAAATCGAGTATCTCTGTGATAAGAAATCGGAAAATGCATCGCATCCATCCCAATTTTCAAACTGCCCGTTCGAAATTCTATGACGAATGTTTAGCAGGGGATCTGGGTGTGGCCGAATTAAATGGACTTTTAAAAATTATGCTGTAAATACATTTTGATATAGCCCCGTGCAATTTACCTGTCGTTGTAGACCGTAGTCGTAGATAGTTATTGAAAATGTCAAATTAGGATTAACTCGACTTTATTAGGAAAACTACATCAGGTAAATTAAAACATATTACATGTTAGTATTAAGGTGAACTCGACTTTATGGGGGGAAAACTACATCAGGTAAATTACAATATGTTAATATTAGGGTGAACTCGACATTATGTGGAAAACTACATCAGGTAGATTAAAATATGTTAGTACTAGGGCGAATTCGACTTAATCGGGAAAATTACATCAGATAAAATAAATTATGTTAATATTAGGGAGAGTTCGACTTTATCGGGAAATCTACATGAGGTAAATTAAAATATATTAATGTTAGGATGAACTCGATTTCATGTGGACAACTACATCAGGTGAATTTAAACATGCTAGTATTAGGAAGAACTCGACTTTATGTGGACAACTACATCAGGTAAATTAAAACATGTTAGTATTAGGATGAACTCGATTTCATGTGGACAACTACATCATGTAAATTAAAACATGTTAGCATTTGGGTGAATTCTACTCTTTTGGGGAAAACGACATCAGGTAAATTAAAATGTTAATATTAGGGTGAACTTGACGTCATTAGGAAAACCACATCAGGTAAATTAAAATGTTAATATTAGTGTGAACTGGACTTTATTAGGAAAACTACATCAGGTAAATTAATTTTTTTTTTTTTTTTTTACATCATGATATAGTCTCCTGTTTATAATAACCTTAATGGCCCAGGAGTCAACATTAATGGTCCCTGCTTTACATAAATCTCACTTGTCCAGGGGTAGCAAGTGAAAATAAAAATAAAAAGTCCACTTAAACATATTTCATATTCATTTGTTTTTACATTTCATTATAATATACACAATTAGACGATACAATTATTACCATGCATTAGCTTTATGTTCATAAATAATAAATACTCATATGTTATTCCGAAAAAATTTGTTTTTATCATTTTCATTAATATGCGAACTTTGTAATGTGCATTGTAAATGTTTTTTAAAATTATTTTTCCAAGTGTTGAAAATTGTTTGATCTCCAATTCAGGATTGGTTATATTTCACCTTATTACGTATTTTCCATATTTCCCACTTTGAGATAAATATTACGGTATTAAAAATGACGTCTAAATCATCACCCCCATATAGCCCTAACATTATATTTAATTCCTTGATTTCTATATTAAAATGTTAATATTAGGGTGAACTTGACTTTATTAGGAAAACTACATCAGGTAGATTAAAATGTTAATATTAGGGTGAACTTTACTTTATTAGGAAAACTACATCAGGTAGATTAAAATGTTAATATTAGGGTGAACTTGGCTTTACTAGGAAAACTACATCAGGTAGATTAAAATGTTAATATTAGGGTGAACTTGACTTTACTAGGAAAACTACATCAGGTAGATTAAAATGTTAATATTAGGGTGAACTTGGCTTTACTAGGAAAACTACATCAGGTAGATTAAAATGTTAATATTAGGGTGAACTTGGTTTTACTAGGAAAACTACATCAGGTAGATTAAAATGTTAATATTAGAGTGAACTTGGCTTTACTAGGAAAACTACATCAGGTAGATTAAAATGTTAATATTAGGGTGAACTTGACTTTACTAGGACAACTACATCAGGTAGATTAAAATGTTAATATTAGGGTGAACTTGGCTTTACTAGGAAAACTACATCAGGTAGATTAAAATGTTAATATTAGGGTGAACTTGACTTTACTAGGAAAACTACATCAGGTAGATTAAATAGTTAATATTAGGGTGAACTTGACTTTATTAGGAAAACTACATCAGGTAAATTAAAATGTTAATATTAGGGTGAACTTGACTTTATTAGGAAAACTACGTCAGGTAGATTAAAATGTTAATATTAGGGTGAACTTGACTTTATTAGGAAAACTACATGAGGTAAATTAAAATGTTAATATTAGGGTGAACTTGACTTTATTAGGAAAACTACATCAGGTGAATTAAAATGTTAATATTAGGGTGAACTTGACTTTATTAGGAAAACTACATCAGGTAGATTAAAATGTTAATATTAGTGTGAACCTGACTTTATTACGAAAACTACATCAGGTGAATTAAAATGTTAATATTAGGGTGAACTTGATTTTATTAGGAAAACTACATCAGGTAGATTAAAATATTAATATTAGGGTGAACTTGAATTTATTAGGAAAACTACATCAGGTAAATTAAAATGTTAATATTAGGGTGAACTTGACTTTATTAGGAAAACTACATCAGGTGAATTAAAATGTTAATATTAGGATGAACTTGACTTTATTAGGAAAACTACATCAGGTGAATTAAAATGTTAATATTAGTGTGAACCTGACTTTATTACGAAAACTACATCAGGTGAATTAAAATGTTAATATTAGGATGAACTTGACTTTACTAGGAAAACTACATCAGGTGAATTAAAATGTTAATATTAGGGTGAACCTGACTTTATTAGGAAAACTACGTCAGGTAGATTAAAATGTTAATATTAGGGTGAACTTGACTTTATTAGGAAAACTACATCAGGTGAATTAGAATGTTTTAATATTAGGGTGAACTTGACTTTATTAGGAAAACTACATCAGGTAGATTAAAATGTTAATATTAGGGTGAACTTGACTTTATTAGGAAAACTACATCAGGTAGATTAAAATGTTAATATTAGGTTGAACTTGACTTTATTAGGAAAACTACATCAGGTAAATTAAAATGTTAACATTAGAGGGAACTTGACTTTATTAGGAAAACTACATCAGTTGAATTAAAATGTTAATATTAGGATGAACTTGACTTTATTAGGAAAACTACATCAGGTGAATTAAAATTTTAATATTAGGATGAACTTGACTTTATTAGAAAAACTTCATCAGGTGAATTAAAATGTTAATATTAGGGTGAACTTGACTTTATTAGGAAAACTACATCAGGTGAATTAAAATGTTAACATTAGGGTGAACTTGACTTTATTATGAAAACTACATCAGGTAGATTAAAATGTTAATATTAGGGTGAACTTGACTTTATTAGGAAAACTACATCAGGTAGATTAAAATGTTAATATTAGGGTGAACTTGACTCTATTAGGAAAACTACATCAGGTGAATTAAAATGTTAATATTAGGGTGAACTTAACTTTATTAGGAAAACTATATCAGGTAAATTAAAATGTTAGTATTAGGGTGATCTTGACTTTATTAGGAAAACTACATCATGTAGATTAAAATGTTAATATTAGGATGAACTTGACTTTATTAGGAAAACTACATCAGGTGAATTAAAATGTTAACATTAGGGTGAACTTGACTTTATTAGGAAAACTCCATCAGGTAAAATAAAATGTTAATATTAGGGTGAACTTGACTTTATTAGGAAAACTACATCAGGTAGATTAAAATGTTAATATTAGTGTGAACCTGACTTTATTACGAAAACTACATCAAGTAAATTAAAATGTAAATATTAGGGTGATCTTGACTTTATTAGGAAACTACATCATGTAGATTAAAATGTTAATATTAGGATGAACTTGACTTTATTAGGAAAACTACATCAGGTGAATTAAAATGTTAATATTAGGGTGAACTTGACTTTATTAGGAAAACTACATCAGGTGAATTAAAATGTTAATATTAGGATGAACTTGACTTTATTAGGAAAACTACATCAGGTGAATTAAAATGTTAATATTAGGGTGAACTTGACTTTATTAGGAAAACTACATCAGGTGAATTAAAAAGTTAATATTAGGGTGAACTTGACTTTATTAGGAAAACTACATCAGGTGAACTAAAATGTTAATATTAGGGTGAACTTGACTTTATTAGGAACACTACGTCAGGTAAATTAAAATGTTAATATTAGTTTGAACTTGACTTTATTAGGAAAACTACATCAGGTAAAGTAAAATGTTAATATTAGGGTGAACTTGACTTTATTAGGAAAACTACATCAGGTAAATTAAAATGTTAATATTAGGATGAACTTGACTTTATTACGAAAACTACATCAGGTGAATTAAAATGTTAATAATAGGATGAACTTGAATTTATTAGAAAAACTACACCAGGTGAATTAAAATGTTAATAGTAGGATGAACTTGACTTTATTAGAAAAACTACATCAGGTGAATTAAAATGTTAATATTAGGGTGAACTTGACTCTATTAGGAAAACTATATCAGGTGAATTAAAATGTTAATAGTAGGATGAACTTGACTTTATTAGGAAAACTACATCAGGTGAATTAAAATGTTAATATTAGGGTGAACTTGACTCTATTAGGAAAACTACATCAGGTGAATTAAAATGTTAACATTAGGATGAACTTGACTTTATTAGGAAAACTACATCAGGTAAATTAAAATGTTAATATTAGGGTGAACTTGACTTTATTAGGAAAACTACATCAGTTGAATTAAAAAGTTAATATTAGGGTGAACTTGACTTTATTAGGAAAACTACATCAGGTGAATTAAAATGTTAATATTAGGGTGAACTTGACTTTATTAGGAACACTACGTCAGGTAAATTAAAATGTTAATATTAGTGTGAACTTGACTTTATTAGGAAAACTACATCAGATAAACTAAAATGTTAATATTAGGGTGAACTTGACTTTATTAGGAAAACTACATCAGGTGAATTAAAATGTTAATATTAGGGTGAACTTGACTTTATTAGGAAAACTACATCAGGTGAATTAAAATGTTAATATTAGGATGAACTTGACTTCATTAGGAAAACAACATCAGGTAAATTAAAATGTCAATATTAGGGTGAACTTGACTTTATTAGGAAAACTACATCAGGTGAATTAAAATGTTAATATTAGGGTGAACTTCACTTTATTAGAAAAACTACACCAGGTGAATTAAAATGTTAATAGTAGGATGAACTTGACTTTATTAGGAAAACTACATCAGGTGAATTAAAATGTTAATATTAGGGTGAACTTGACTCTATTAGGAAAACTACATCAGGTGAATTAAAATGTTAACATTAGGATGAACTTGACTTTATTAGGAAAACTACATCAGGTAAATTAAAATGTTAATATTAGGGTGAACTTGACTTTATTAGGAAAACTACATCAGTTGAATTAAAAAGTTAATATTAGGGTGAACTTGACTTTATTAGGAAAACTACACCAGGTGAATTAAAATGTTAATATTAGGGTGAACTTGACTTTATTAGGAACACTACGTCAGGTAAATTAAAATGTTAATATTAGTGTGAACTTGACTTTATTAGGAAAACTAAATCAGGTAAAGTAAAATGTTAATATTAGGGTGAACTTGACTTTATTAGGAAAACTACATCAGGTAAATTAAAATGTTAATATTAGGGTGAACTTGACTTTATTAGGAAAACTACATCAGGTGAATTAAAATGTTAATATTAGGATGAACTTGACTTTATTAGAAAAACTACACCAGGTGAATTAAAATGTTAATAGTAGGATGAACTTGCCTTTATTAGAAAAACTACATCAGGTGAATTAAAATGTTAATATTAGGATGAACTTGACTCTATTAGGAAAACTACATCAGGTAAATTAAAATGTTAATATTAGGGTGATCTTGACTTTATTAGGAAAACTACATCAGGTGAATTAAAGTGTTAACATTATGGTGAACTTGACTTTATTAGGAAAACTACATCAGGTGAATTAAAATGTTAATATTAGGGTGAACTTGACTTTATTAGGAAAACTACATCAGGTAGATTACAATGTTAATATTAGGGTGAACTTGACTTTATTAGGAAAACTACATCAGGTAGATTAAAATGTTAATATTAGGGTGAACTTGACTTTATTAGGAAAACTACATCAGGTGAATTAAAATGTTAATATTAGGGTGAACTTGACCTTATTAGGAAAACTACATCAGGTAAATTAAAATGTTAATATTAGGGTGAACTTGACTTTATTAGGAAAACTACATCATATAGATTAAAATGTTAATATTAGGGTGAACTTGACTTTATTAGGAACACCACGTCAGGTAAATTAAAATGTTAATATTAGTGTGAACATGACTTTATTAGGAAAACTACATCAGGTAAAGTAAAATGTTAATATTAGGGTGAACTTGACTTTATTAGGAAAACTACATCAGGTAAATTAAAATGTTAATATTAGGGTGAACTTGACTCTATTAGGAAAACTACATCAGGTGAATTAAAATATTAACATTAGGGTGAACTTGACTTTATTAGGAAAACTACATCAGGTGAATTAAAATGTTAATATTAGGGCGATCTTGACTTTATTAGGAAAACTACATCATGTAGATTAAAATGTTAATATTAGGATGAACTTGACTTTATTAGGAAAACTACATCAGGTGAATTAAAATGTTAACATTAGGGTGAACTTGACTTTATTAGGAAAACTACATCAGGTGAATTAAAATGTTAATATTAGGGTGAACTTGACCTTATTAGGAAAACTACATCAGGTAGATTAAAATGTTAATATTAGGGTGAACTTGACTTTATTAGGAAAACTACATCAGGTAGATTAAATTGTTAATATTAGGGTGAACTTGACTTTATTAGGAAAACTACATCAGGTAAATTAAAATGTTAATATTAGGGTGAACTTGACTTTATTAGGAAAACTACATCAGGTGAATTAAAATGTTAATATTAGGGTGAACTTAACTTTATTAGGAAAACTACATCAGGTAAATTAAAATGTTAATATTAGGGTGAACTTGACTTTATTAGGAAAACTACATCAGGTAGATTAAAATGTTAATATTAGGGTGAACTTGACTTTATTAGGAAAACTACATCAGGTGAATTAAAATGTTAATATTAGGGTGAACTTGACCTTATTAGGAAAACTACATCAGGTAAATTAAAATGTTAATATTAGGGTGAACTTGACTTTATTAGGAAAACTACATCATATAGATTAAAATGTTAATATTAGGGTGAACTTGACTTTATTAGGAACACCACGTCAGGTAAATTAAAATGTTAATATTAGTGTGAACATGACTTTATTAGGAAAACTACATCAGGTAAAGTAAAATGTTAATATTAGGGTGAACTTGACTTTATTAGGAAAACTACATCAGGTAAATTAAAATGTTAATATTAGGGTGAACTTGACTCTATTAGGAAAACTACATCAGGTGAATTAAAATATTAACATTAGGGTGAACTTGACTTTATTAGGAAAACTACATCAGGTGAATTAAAATGTTAATATTAGGGCGATCTTGACTTTATTAGGAAAACTACATCATGTAGATTAAAATGTTAATATTAGGATGAACTTGACTTTATTAGGAAAACTACATCAGGTGAATTAAAATGTTAACATTAGGGTGAACTTGACTTTATTAGGAAAACTACATCAGGTGAATTAAAATGTTAATATTAGGGTGAACTTGACCTTATTAGGAAAACTACATCAGGTAGATTAAAATGTTAATATTAGGGTGAACTTGACTTTATTAGGAAAACTACATCAGGTAGATTAAATTGTTAATATTAGGGTGAACTTGACTTTATTAGGAAAACTACATCAGGTAAATTAAAATGTTAATATTAGGGTGAACTTGACTTTATTAGGAAAACTACATCAGGTGAATTAAAATGTTAATATTAGGGTGAACTTAACTTTATTAGGAAAACTACATCAGCTAAATTAAAATGTTAATATTAGGGTGAACTTGACTTTATTAGGAAAACTACATCATATAGATTAAAATGTTAATATTAGGATGAATTTGACTTTATTAGGAAAACTACATCAGGTGAATTAAAATGTTAATATTAGGATGAACTTGACTTTATTAGGAAAACTACATCAGGTGAATTAAAATGTTAATATTAGGATGAACTTGACCTTATTAGGAAAACAACATCAGGTAAATTAAAATGTCAATATTAGGGTGAACTTGACTTTATTAGGAAAACTACATCAGGTGAATTAAAATGTTAATATTAGGGTGAACTTGACTTTATTAGGAAAACTACATCAGGTAAAGTAAAATGTTAATATTAGGGTGAACTTGACTTTATTAGGAAAACTACATCAGGTAAATTAAAATGTTAATATTAGGGTGAACTTGACTTTATTACGAAAACTACATCAGGTGAATTAAAATGTTAATAATAGGATGAACTTGAATTTATTAGAAAAACTACACCAGGTGAATTAAAATGTTAATAGTAGGATGAACTTGACTTTATTAGAAAAACTACATCAGGTGAATTAAAATGTTAATATTAGGGTGAACTTGACTCTATTAGGAAAACTATATCAGGTGAATTAAAATGTTAATAGTAGGATGAACTTGACTTTATTAGGAAAACTACATCAGGTGAATTAAAATGTTAATATTAGGGTGAACTTGACTCTATTAGGAAAACTACATCAGGTGAATTAAAATGTTAACATTAGGATGAATTTGACTTTATTAGGAAAACTACGCCAGGTGAATTAAAATGTTAATATTAGGGTGAACTTGACTTTATTAGGAACACTACGTCAGGTAAATTAAAATGTTAATATTAGTGTGAACTTGACTTTATTAGGAAAACTACATCAGATAAACTGAAATGTTAATATTAGGGTGAACTTGACTTTATTAGGAAAACTACATCAGGTGAATTAAAATGTTAATATTAGGGTGAACTTGACTTTATTAGGAAAACTACATCAGGTGAATTAAAATGTTAATATTAGGATGAACTTGACTTTATTAGGAAAACAACATCAGGTAAATTAAAATGTCAATATTAGGGTGAACTTGACTTTATTAGGAAAACTACATCAGGTGAATTAAAATGTTAATATTAGGGTGAACTTCACTTTATTAGAAAAACTACACCAGGTGAATTAAAATGTTAATAGTAGGATGAACTTGACTTTATTAGGAAAACTACATCAGGTGAATTAAAATGTTAATATTAGGGTGAACTTGACTCTATTAGGAAAACTACATCAGGTGAATTAAAATGTTAACATTAGGATGAACTTGACTTTATTAGGAAAACTACATCAGGTAAATTAAAATGTTAATATTAGGGTGAACTTGACTTTATTAGGAAAACTACATCAGTTGAATTAAAAAGTTAATATTAGGGTGAACTTGACTTTATTAGGAAAACTACACCAGGTGAATTAAAATGTTAATATTAGGGTGAACTTGACTTTATTAGGAACACTACGTCAGGTAAATTAAAATGTTAATATTAGTGTGAACTTGACTTTATTAGGAAAACTAAATCAGGTAAAGTAAAATGTTAATATTAGGGTGAACTTGACTTTATTAGGAAAACTACATCAGGTAAATTAAAATGTTAATATTAGGGTGAACTTGACTTTATTAGGAAAACTACATCAGGTGAATTAAAATGTTAATATTAGGATGAACTTGACTTTATTAGAAAAACTACACCAGGTGAATTAAAATGTTAATAGTAGGATGAACTTGCCTTTATTAGAAAAACTACATCAGGTGAATTAAAATGTTAATATTAGGATGAACTTGACTCTATTAGGAAAACTACATCAGGTAAATTAAAATGTTAATATTAGGGTGATCTTGACTTTATTAGGAAAACTACATCAGGTGAATTAAAGTGTTAACATTATGGTGAACTTGACTTTATTAGGAAAACTACATCAGGTGAATTAAAATGTTAATATTAGGGTGAACTTGACTTTATTAGGAAAACTACATCAGGTAGATTACAATGTTAATATTAGGGTGAACTTGACTTTATTAGGAAAACTACATCAGGTAGATTAAAATGTTAATATTAGGGTGAACTTGACTCTATTAGGAAAACTACATCAGGTGAATTAAAATATTAACATTAGGGTGAACTTGACTTTATTAGGAAAACTACATCAGGTGAATTAAAATGTTAATATTAGGGCGATCTTGACTTTATTAGGAAAACTACATCATGTAGATTAAAATGTTAATATTAGGATGAACTTGACTTTATTAGGAAAATTACATCAGGTGAATTAAAATGTTAACATTAGGGTGAACTTGACTTTATTAGGAAAACTACATCAGGTGAATTAAAATGTTAATATTAGTGTGAACTTGACCTTATTAGGAAAACTACATCAGGTAGATTAAAATGTTAATATTAGGGTGAACTTGACTTTATTAGGAAAACTACATCAGGTAGATTAAATTGTTAATATTAGGGTGAACTTGACTTTATTAGGAAAACTACATCAGGTAAATTAAAATGTTAATATTAGGGTGAACTTGACTTTATTAGGAAAACTACATCAGGTGAATTAAAATGTTAATATTAGGGTGAACTTAACTTTATTAGGAAAACTACATCAGGTAAATTAAAATGTTAATATTAGGGTGAACTTGACTTTATTAGGAAAACTACATCATATAGATTAAAATGTTAATATTAGGATGAATTTGACTTTATTAGGAAAACTACATCAGGTGAATTAAAATGTTAATATTAGGATGAACTTGACTTTATTAGGAAAACTACATCAGGTGAATTAAAATGTTAATATTAGGATGAACTTGACCTTATTAGGAAAACAACATCAGGTAAATTAAAATGTCAATATTAGGGTGAACTTGACTTTATTAGGAAAACTACATCAGGTGAATTAAAATGTTAATATTAGGGTGAACTTGACTTTATTAGGAAAACTACATCAGGTAGATTAAAATGTTAATATTAGGGTGAACTTGACTTTATTAGGAAAACTACATCAGGTAAATTAAAATGTTAATATTAGGGTGAACTTGACTTTATTAGGAAAACTACATCAGGTGAATTAAAATGTTAATATTAGGGTGAACTTGACTTTATTAGGAAAACTACATCATATAGATTAAAATGTTAATATTAGGGTGAACTTGACTTTATTAGGAACACCACGTCAGGTAAATTAAAATGTTAATATTAGTGTGAACATGACTTTATTAGGAAAACTACATCAGGTAAAGTAAAATGTTAATATTAGGGTGAACTTGACTTTATTAGGAAAACTACATCAGGTAAATTAAAATGTTAATATTAGGGTGAACTTGACTCTATTAGGAAAACTACATCAGGTGAATTAAAATATTAACATTAGGGTGAACTTGACTTTATTAGGAAAACTACATCAGGTGAATTAAAATGTTAATATTAGGGCGATCTTGACTTTATTAGGAAAACTACATCATGTAGATTAAAATGTTAATATTAGGATGAACTTGACTTTATTAGGAAAACTACATCAGGTGAATTAAAATGTTAACATTAGGGTGAACTTGACTTTATTAGGAAAACTACATCAGGTGAATTAATATGTTAATATTAGGGTGAACTTGACCTTATTAGGAAAACTATATCAGGTAGATTAAAATGTTAATATTAGGGTGAATTTGACTTTATTAGGAAAACTACATCAGGTAGATTAAATTGTTAATATTAGGGTGAACTTGACTTTATTAGGAAAACTACATCAGGTAAATTAAAATGTTAATATTAGGGTGAACTTGACTTTATTAGGAAAACTACATCAGGTGAATTAAAATGTTAATATTAGGGTGAACTTAACTTTATTAGGAAAACTACATCAGGTAAATTAAAATGTTAATATTAGGGTGAACTTGACCTTATTAGGAAAACAACATCAGGTAAATTAAAATGTCAATATTAGGGTGAACTTGACTTTATTAGGAAAACTACATCAGGTGAATTAAAATGTTAATATTAGGGTGAACTTCACTTTATTAGAAAAACTACACCAGGTGAATTAAAATGTTAATAGTAGTATGAACTTGACTTTATTAGGAAAACTACATCAGGTGAATTAAAATGTTAATATTAGGGTGAACTTGACTCTATTAGGAAAACTACATCAGGTGAATTAAAATGTTAACATTAGGGTGAACTTGACTTTATTAGGAAAACTCCATCATGTAGATTAAAATGTTAATATTAGGATGAACTTGACTTTATTAGGAAAACTACATCAGGTGAATTAAAATGTTAATATTAGGGGGAACTTGACTTTATTAGGAAAACTACATCAGGTGAATTAAAATGTTAATATTAGGATGAACTTGACTTTATTAGGAAAACTACATCAGGTAAATTAAAATGTTAATATTAGGATGAACTTGACTTTATTAGGAAAACTACATCAGGTGAATTAAAAAGTTAATATTAGGGTGAACTTGACTTTATTAGGAAAACTACACCAGGTGAATTAAAATGTTAATATTAGGGTGAACTTGACTTTATTAGGAACACTACGTCAGGTAAATTAAAATGTTAATATTAGTGTGAACTTGACTTTATTAGGAAAACTACATCAGGTAAAGTAAAATGTTAATATTAGGGTGAACTTGACTTTATTAGGAAAACTACATCAGGTAAATTAAAATGTTAATATTAGGGTGAACTTGACTTTATTAGGAAAACTACATCAGGTGAATTAAAATGTTAATATTAGGGTGAACTTGACTTTATTAGGAAAACTACATCATATAGATTAAAATGTTAATATTAGGGTGAACTTGACTTTATTAGGAACACCACGTCAGGTAAATTAAAATGTTAATATTAGTGTGAACATGACTTTATTAGGAAAACTACATCAGGTAAAGTAAAATGTTAATATTAGGGTGAACTTGACTTTATTAGGAAAACTACATCAGGTAAATTAAAATGTTAATATTAGGGTGAACTTGACTCTATTAGGAAAACTACATCAGGTGAATTAAAATATTAACATTAGGGTGAACTTGACTTTATTAGGAAAACTACATCAGGTGAATTAAAATGTTAATATTAGGGCGATCTTGACTTTATTAGGAAAACTACATCATGTAGATTAAAATGTTAATATTAGGATGAACTTGACTTTATTAGGAAAACTACATCAGGTGAATTAAAATGTTAACATTAGGGTGAACTTGACTTTATTAGGAAAACTACATCAGGTGAATTAAAATGTTAATATTAGGGTGAACTTGACCTTATTAGGAAAACTACATCAGGTAGATTAAAATGTTAATATTAGGGTGAACTTGACTTTATTAGGAAAACTACATCAGGTAGATTAAATTGTTAATATTAGGGTGAACTTGACTTTATTAGGAAAACTACATCAGGTAAATTAAAATGTTAATATTAGGGTGAACTTGACTTTATTAGGAAAACTACATCAGGTGAATTAAAATGTTAATATTAGGGTGAACTTAACTTTATTAGGAAAACTACATCAGGTAAATTAAAATGTTAATATTAGGGTGAACTTGACTTTATTAGGAAAACTACATCAGGTAGATTAAAATGTTAATATTAGGGTGAACTTGACTTTATTAGGAAAACTACATCAGGTGAATTAAAATGTTAATATTAGGGTGAACTTGACCTTATTAGGAAAACTACATCAGGTAAATTAAAATGTTAATATTAGGGTGAACTTGACTTTATTAGGAAAACTACATCATATAGATTAAAATGTTAATATTAGGGTGAACTTGACTTTATTAGGAACACCACGTCAGGTAAATTAAAATGTTAATATTAGTGTGAACATGACTTTATTAGGAAAACTACATCAGGTAAAGTAAAATGTTAATATTAGGGTGAACTTGACTTTATTAGGAAAACTACATCAGGTAAATTAAAATGTTAATATTAGGGTGAACTTGACTCTATTAGGAAAACTACATCAGGTGAATTAAAATATTAACATTAGGGTGAACTTGACTTTATTAGGAAAACTACATCAGGTGAATTAAAATGTTAATATTAGGGCGATCTTGACTTTATTAGGAAAACTACATCATGTAGATTAAAATGTTAATATTAGGATGAACTTGACTTTATTAGGAAAACTACATCAGGTGAATTAAAATGTTAACATTAGGGTGAACTTGACTTTATTAGGAAAACTACATCAGGTGAATTAAAATGTTAATATTAGGGTGAACTTGACCTTATTAGGAAAACTACATCAGGTAGATTAAAATGTTAATATTAGGGTGAACTTGACTTTATTAGGAAAACTACATCAGGTAGATTAAATTGTTAATATTAGGGTGAACTTGACTTTATTAGGAAAACTACATCAGGTAAATTAAAATGTTAATATTAGGGTGAACTTGACTTTATTAGGAAAACTACATCAGGTGAATTAAAATGTTAATATTAGGGTGAACTTAACTTTATTAGGAAAACTACATCAGCTAAATTAAAATGTTAATATTAGGGTGAACTTGACTTTATTAGGAAAACTACATCATATAGATTAAAATGTTAATATTAGGATGAATTTGACTTTATTAGGAAAACTACATCAGGTGAATTAAAATGTTAATATTAGGATGAACTTGACTTTATTAGGAAAACTACATCAGGTGAATTAAAATGTTAATATTAGGATGAACTTGACCTTATTAGGAAAACAACATCAGGTAAATTAAAATGTCAATATTAGGGTGAACTTGACTTTATTAGGAAAACTACATCAGGTGAATTAAAATGTTAATATTAGGGTGAACTTGACTTTATTAGGAAAACTACATCAGGTAAAGTAAAATGTTAATATTAGGGTGAACTTGACTTTATTAGGAAAACTACATCAGGTAAATTAAAATGTTAATATTAGGGTGAACTTGACTTTATTACGAAAACTACATCAGGTGAATTAAAATGTTAATAATAGGATGAACTTGAATTTATTAGAAAAACTACACCAGGTGAATTAAAATGTTAATAGTAGGATGAACTTGACTTTATTAGAAAAACTACATCAGGTGAATTAAAATGTTAATATTAGGGTGAACTTGACTCTATTAGGAAAACTATATCAGGTGAATTAAAATGTTAATAGTAGGATGAACTTGACTTTATTAGGAAAACTACATCAGGTGAATTAAAATGTTAATATTAGGGTGAACTTGACTCTATTAGGAAAACTACATCAGGTGAATTAAAATGTTAACATTAGGATGAACTTGACTTTATTAGGAAAACTACATCAGGTAAATTAAAATGTTAATATTAGGGTGAACTTGACTTTATTAGGAAAACTACATCAGTTGAATTAAAAAGTTAATATTAGGGTGAACTTGACTTTATTAGGAAAACTACATCAGGTGAATTAAAATGTTAATATTAGGGTGAACTTGACTTTATTAGGAACACTACGTCAGGTAAATTAAAATGTTAATATTAGTGTGAACTTGACTTTATTAGGAAAACTACATCAGATAAACTAAAATGTTAATATTAGGGTGAACTTGACTCTATTAGGAAAACTACATCAGGTGAATTAAAATATTAACATTAGGGTGAACTTGACTTTATTAGGAAAACTACATCAGGTGAATTAAAATGTTAATATTAGGGCGATCTTGACTTTATTAGGAAAACTACATCATGTAGATTAAAATGTTAATATTAGGATGAACTTGACTTTATTAGGAAAACTACATCAGGTGAATTAAAATGTTAACATTAGGGTGAACTTGACTTTATTAGGAAAACTACATCAGGTGAATTAAAATGTTAATATTAGGGTGAACTTGACCTTATTAGGAAAACTACATCAGGTAGATTAAAATGTTAATATTAGGGTGAACTTGACTTTATTAGGAAAACTACATCAGGTAGATTAAATTGTTAATATTAGGGTGAACTTGACTTTATTAGGAAAACTACATCAGGTAAATTAAAATGTTAATATTAGGGTGAACTTGACTCTATTAGGAAAACTACATCAGGTGAATTAAAATGTTAATATTAGGGTGAACTTAACTTTATTAGGAAAACTACATCAGGTAAATTAAAATGTTAATATTAGGGTGAACTTGACTTTATTAGGAAAACTACATCAGGTAGATTAAAATGTTAATATTAGGGTGAACTTGACTTTATTAGGAAAACTACATCAGGTGAATTAAAATGTTAATATTAGGGTGAACTTGACCTTATTAGGAAAACTACATCAGGTAAATTAAAATGTTAATATTAGGGTGAACTTGACTTTATTAGGAAAACTACATCATATAGATTAAAATGTTAATATTAGGGTGAACTTGACTTTATTAGGAACACCACGTCAGGTAAATTAAAATGTTAATATTAGTGTGAACATGACTTTATTAGGAAAACTACATCAGGTAAAGTAAAATGTTAATATTAGGGTGAACTTGACTTTATTAGGAAAACTACATCAGGTAAATTAAAATGTTAATATTAGGGTGAACTTGACTCTATTAGGAAAACTACATCAGGTGAATTAAAATATTAACATTAGGGTGAACTTGACTTTATTAGGAAAACTACATCAGGTGAATTAAAATGTTAATATTAGGGCGATCTTGACTTTATTAGGAAAACTACATCATGTAGATTAAAATGTTAATATTAGGATGAACTTGACTTTATTAGGAAAACTACATCAGGTGAATTAAAATGTTAACATTAGGGTGAACTTGACTTTATTAGGAAAACTACATCAGGTGAATTAAAATGTTAATATTAGGGTGAACTTGACCTTATTAGGAAAACTACATCAGGTAGATTAAAATGTTAATATTAGGGTGAACTTGACTTTATTAGGAAAACTACATCAGGTAGATTAAATTGTTAATATTAGGGTGAACTTGACTTTATTAGGAAAACTACATCAGGTAAATTAAAATGTTAATATTAGGGTGAACTTGACTTTATTAGGAAAACTACATCAGGTGAATTAAAATGTTAATATTAGGGTGAACTTAACTTTATTAGGAAAACTACATCAGCTAAATTAAAATGTTAATATTAGGGTGAACTTGACTTTATTAGGAAAACTACATCATATAGATTAAAATGTTAATATTAGGATGAATTTGACTTTATTAGGAAAACTACATCAGGTGAATTAAAATGTTAATATTAGGATGAACTTGACTTTATTAGGAAAACTACATCAGGTGAATTAAAATGTTAATATTAGGATGAACTTGACCTTATTAGGAAAACAACATCAGGTAAATTAAAATGTCAATATTAGGGTGAACTTGACTTTATTAGGAAAACTACATCAG
This sequence comes from Bathymodiolus brooksi, assembly GCA_963680875.1. NCBI lineage: Eukaryota > Metazoa > Mollusca > Bivalvia > Mytilida > Modiolidae > Bathymodiolus > Bathymodiolus brooksi. Next base: position 12,128,115 of record OY804582.1, read on the forward strand.
GTGAATTAAAATGTTAATATTAGGGTGAACTTGACTTTATTAGGAAAACTACATCAGGTAAAGTAAAATGTTAATATTAGGGTGAACTTGACTTTATTAGGAAAACTACATCAGGTAAATTAAAATGTTAATATTAGGGTGAACTTGACTTTATTACGAAAACTACATCAGGTGAATTAAAATGTTAATAATAGGATGAACTTGAATTTATTAGAAAAACTACACCAGGTGAATTAAAATGTTAATAGTAGGATGAACTTGACTTTATTAGAAAAACTACATCAGGTGAATTAAAATGTTAATATTAGGGTGAACTTGACTCTATTAGGAAAACTATATCAGGTGAATTAAAATGTTAATAGTAGGATGAACTTGACTTTATTAGGAAAACTACATCAGGTGAATTAAAATGTTAATATTAGGGTGAACTTGACTCTATTAGGAAAACTACATCAGGTGAATTAAAATGTTAACATTAGGATGAATTTGACTTTATTAGGAAAACTACGCCAGGTGAATTAAAATGTTAATATTAGGGTGAACTTGACTTTATTAGGAACACTACGTCAGGTAAATTAAAATGTTAATATTAGTGTGAACTTGACTTTATTAGGAAAACTACATCAGATAAACTGAAATGTTAATATTAGGGTGAACTTGACTTTATTAGGAAAACTACATCAGGTGAATTAAAATGTTAATATTAGGGTGAACTTGACTTTATTAGGAAAACTACATCAGGTGAATTAAAATGTTAATATTAGGATGAACTTGACTTTATTAGGAAAACAACATCAGGTAAATTAAAATGTCAATATTAGGGTGAACTTGACTTTATTAGGAAAACTACATCAGGTGAATTAAAATGTTAATATTAGGGTGAACTTCACTTTATTAGAAAAACTACACCAGGTGAATTAAAATGTTAATAGTAGGATGAACTTGACTTTATTAGGAAAACTACATCAGGTGAATTAAAATGTTAATATTAGGGTGAACTTGACTCTATTAGGAAAACTACATCAGGTGAATTAAAATGTTAACATTAGGATGAACTTGACTTTATTAGGAAAACTACATCAGGTAAATTAAAATGTTAATATTAGGGTGAACTTGACTTTATTAGGAAAACTACATCAGTTGAATTAAAAAGTTAATATTAGGGTGAACTTGACTTTATTAGGAAAACTACACCAGGTGAATTAAAATGTTAATATTAGGGTGAACTTGACTTTATTAGGAACACTACGTCAGGTAAATTAAAATGTTAATATTAGTGTGAACTTGACTTTATTAGGAAAACTAAATCAGGTAAAGTAAAATGTTAATATTAGGGTGAACTTGACTTTATTAGGAAAACTACATCAGGTAAATTAAAATGTTAATATTAGGGTGAACTTGACTTTATTAGGAAAACTACATCAGGTGAATTAAAATGTTAATATTAGGATGAACTTGACTTTATTAGAAAAACTACACCAGGTGAATTAAAATGTTAATAGTAGGATGAACTTGCCTTTATTAGAAAAACTACATCAGGTGAATTAAAATGTTAATATTAGGATGAACTTGACTCTATTAGGAAAACTACATCAGGTAAATTAAAATGTTAATATTAGGGTGATCTTGACTTTATTAGGAAAACTACATCAGGTGAATTAAAGTGTTAACATTATGGTGAACTTGACTTTATTAGGAAAACTACATCAGGTGAATTAAAATGTTAATATTAGGGTGAACTTGACTTTATTAGGAAAACTACATCAGGTAGATTACAATGTTAATATTAGGGTGAACTTGACTTTATTAGGAAAACTACATCAGGTAGATTAAAATGTTAATATTAGGGTGAACTTGACTCTATTAGGAAAACTACATCAGGTGAATTAAAATATTAACATTAGGGTGAACTTGACTTTATTAGGAAAACTACATCAGGTGAATTAAAATGTTAATATTAGGGCGATCTTGACTTTATTAGGAAAACTACATCATGTAGATTAAAATGTTAATATTAGGATGAACTTGACTTTATTAGGAAAATTACATCAGGTGAATTAAAATGTTAACATTAGGGTGAACTTGACTTTATTAGGAAAACTACATCAGGTGAATTAAAATGTTAATATTAGTGTGAACTTGACCTTATTAGGAAAACTACATCAGGTAGATTAAAATGTTAATATTAGGGTGAACTTGACTTTATTAGGAAAACTACATCAGGTAGATTAAATTGTTAATATTAGGGTGAACTTGACTTTATTAGGAAAACTACATCAGGTAAATTAAAATGTTAATATTAGGGTGAACTTGACTTTATTAGGAAAACTACATCAGGTGAATTAAAATGTTAATATTAGGGTGAACTTAACTTTATTAGGAAAACTACATCAGGTAAATTAAAATGTTAATATTAGGGTGAACTTGACTTTATTAGGAAAACTACATCATATAGATTAAAATGTTAATATTAGGATGAATTTGACTTTATTAGGAAAACTACATCAGGTGAATTAAAATGTTAATATTAGGATGAACTTGACTTTATTAGGAAAACTACATCAGGTGAATTAAAATGTTAATATTAGGATGAACTTGACCTTATTAGGAAAACAACATCAGGTAAATTAAAATGTCAATATTAGGGTGAACTTGACTTTATTAGGAAAACTACATCAGGTGAATTAAAATGTTAATATTAGGGTGAACTTGACTTTATTAGGAAAACTACATCAGGTAGATTAAAATGTTAATATTAGGGTGAACTTGACTTTATTAGGAAAACTACATCAGGTAAATTAAAATGTTAATATTAGGGTGAACTTGACTTTATTAGGAAAACTACATCAGGTGAATTAAAATGTTAATATTAGGGTGAACTTGACTTTATTAGGAAAACTACATCATATAGATTAAAATGTTAATATTAGGGTGAACTTGACTTTATTAGGAACACCACGTCAGGTAAATTAAAATGTTAATATTAGTGTGAACATGACTTTATTAGGAAAACTACATCAGGTAAAGTAAAATGTTAATATTAGGGTGAACTTGACTTTATTAGGAAAACTACATCAGGTAAATTAAAATGTTAATATTAGGGTGAACTTGACTCTATTAGGAAAACTACATCAGGTGAATTAAAATATTAACATTAGGGTGAACTTGACTTTATTAGGAAAACTACATCAGGTGAATTAAAATGTTAATATTAGGGCGATCTTGACTTTATTAGGAAAACTACATCATGTAGATTAAAATGTTAATATTAGGATGAACTTGACTTTATTAGGAAAACTACATCAGGTGAATTAAAATGTTAACATTAGGGTGAACTTGACTTTATTAGGAAAACTACATCAGGTGAATTAATATGTTAATATTAGGGTGAACTTGACCTTATTAGGAAAACTATATCAGGTAGATTAAAATGTTAATATTAGGGTGAACTTGACTTTATTAGGAAAACTACATCAGGTAGATTAAATTGTTAATATTAGGGTGAACTTGACTTTATTAGGAAAACTACATCAGGTAAATTAAAATGTTAATATTAGGGTGAACTTGACTTTATTAGGAAAACTACATCAGGTGAATTAAAATGTTAATATTAGGGTGAACTTAACTTTATTAGGAAAACTACATCAGGTAAATTAAAATGTTAATATTAGGGTGAACTTGACCTTATTAGGAAAACAACATCAGGTAAATTAAAATGTCAATATTAGGGTGAACTTGACTTTATTAGGAAAACTACATCAGGTGAATTAAAATGTTAATATTAGGGTGAACTTCACTTTATTAGAAAAACTACACCAGGTGAATTAAAATGTTAATAGTAGTATGAACTTGACTTTATTAGGAAAACTACATCAGGTGAATTAAAATGTTAATATTAGGGTGAACTTGACTTTATTAGGAAAACTCCATCATGTAGATTAAAATGTTAATATTAGGATGAACTTGACTTTATTAGGAAAACTACATCAGGTGAATTAAAATGTTAATATTAGGGGGAACTTGACTTTATTAGGAAAACTACATCAGGTGAATTAAAATGTTAATATTAGGATGAACTTGACTTTATTAGGAAAACTACATCAGGTAAATTAAAATGTTAATATTAGGATGAACTTGACTTTATTAGGAAAACTACATCAGGTGAATTAAAAAGTTAATATTAGGGTGAACTTGACTTTATTAGGAAAACTACACCAGGTGAATTAAAATGTTAATATTAGGGTGAACTTGACTTTATTAGGAACACTACGTCAGGTAAATTAAAATGTTAATATTAGTGTGAACTTGACTTTATTAGGAAAACTACATCAGGTAAAGTAAAATGTTAATATTAGGGTGAACTTGACTTTATTAGGAAAACTACATCAGGTAAATTAAAATGTTAATATTAGGGTGAACTTGACTTTATTAGGAAAACTACATCAGGTGAATTAAAATGTTAATATTAGGGTTAACTTGACTTTATTAGGAAAACTACATCATATAGATTAAAATGTTAATATTAGGGTGAACTTGACTTTATTAGGAACACCACGTCAGGTAAATTAAAATGTTAATATTAGTGTGAACATGACTTTATTAGGAAAACTACATCAGGTAAAGTAAAATGTTAATATTAGGGTGAACTTGACTTTATTAGGAAAACTACATCAGGTAAATTAAAATGTTAATATTAGGGTGAACTTGACTCTATTAGGAAAACTACATCAGGTGAATTAAAATATTAACATTAGGGTGAACTTGACTTTATTAGGAAAACTACATCAGGTGAATTAAAATGTTAATATTAGGGCGATCTTGACTTTATTAGGAAAACTACATCATGTAGATTAAAATGTTAATATTAGGATGAACTTGACTTTATTAGGAAAACTACATCAGGTGAATTAAAATGTTAACATTAGGGTGAACTTGACTTTATTAGGAAAACTACATCAGGTGAATTAATATGTTAATATTAGGGTGAACTTGACCTTATTAGGAAAACTATATCAGGTAGATTAAAATGTTAATATTAGGGTGAACTTGACTTTATTAGGAAAACTACATCAGGTTGATTAAATTGTTAATATTAGGGTGAACTTGACTTTATTAGGAAAACTACATCAGGTAAATTAAAATGTTAATATTAGGGTGAACTTGACTTTATTAGGAAAACTACATCAGGTGAATTAAAATGTTAATATTAGGGTGAACTTAACTTTATTAGGAAAACTACATCAGGTAAATTAAAATGTTAATATTAGGGTGAACTTGACCTTATTAGGAAAACAACATCAGGTAAATTAAAATGTTAATATTAGGGTGAACTTGACTTTATTAGGAAAACTACATCAGGTGAATTAAAATGTTAATATTAGGGTGAACTTCACTTTATTAGAAAAACTACACCAGGTGAATTAAAATGTTAATAGTAGTATGAACTTGACTTTATTAGGAAAACTACATCAGGTGAATTAAAATGTTAATATTAGGGTGAACTTGACTCTATTAGGAAAACTACATCAGGTGAATTAAAATGTTAACATTAGGGTGAACTTGACTTTATTAGGAAAACTCCATCATGTAGATTAAAATGTTAATATTAGGATGAACTTGACTTTATTAGGAAAACTACATCAGGTGAATTAAAATGTTAATATTAGGGGGAACTTGACTTTATTAGGAAAACTACATCAGGTGAATTAAAATGTTAATATTAGGATGAACTTGACTTTATTAGGAAAACTACATCAGGTAAATTAAAATGTTAATATTAGGATGAACTTGACTTTATTAGGAAAACTACATCAGGTGAATTAAAAAGTTAATATTAGGGTGAACTTGACTTTATTAGGAAAACTACACCAGGTGAATTAAAATGTTAATATTAGGGTGAACTTGACTTTATTAGGAACACTACGTCAGGTAAATTAAAATGTTAATATTAGTGTGAACTTGACTTTATTAGGAAAACTACATCAGGTAAAGTAAAATGTTAATATTAGGGTGAACTTGACTTTATTAGGAAAACTACATCAGGTAAATTAAAATGTTAATATTAGGGTGAACTTGACTTTATTAGGAAAACTACATCATATAGATTAAAATGTTAATATTAGGATGAATTTGACTTTATTAGGAAAACTACATCAGGTGAATTAAAATGTTAATATTAGGATGAACTTGACTTTATTAGGAAAACTACATCAGGTGAATTAAAATGTTAATATTAGGATGAACTTGACCTTATTAGGAAAACAACATCAGGTAAATTAAAATGTCAATATTAGGGTGAACTTGACTTTATTAGGAAAACTACATCAGGTGAATTAAAATGTTAATATTAGGGTGAACTTGACTTTATTAGGAAAACTACATCAGGTAGATTAAAATGTTAATATTAGGGTGAACTTGACTTTATTAGGAAAACTACATCAGGTAAATTAAAATGTTAATATTAGGGTGAACTTGACTTTATTAGGAAAACTACATCAGGTGAATTAAAATGTTAATATTAGGGTGAACTTGACTTTATTAGGAAAACTACATCAGGTAAATTAAAATGTTAATATTAGGGTGAACTTGACTTTATTAGGAAAACTACATCATATAGATTAAAATGTTAATATTAGGGTGAACTTGACTTTATTAGGAACACCACGTCAGGTAAATTAAAATGTTAATATTAGTGTGAACATGACTTTATTAGGAAAACTACATCAGGTAAAGTAAAATGTTAATATTAGGGTGAACTTGACTTTATTAGGAAAACTACATCAGGTAAATTAAAATGTTAATATTAGGGTGAACTTGACTCTATTAGGAAAACTACATCAGGTGAATTAAAATATTAACATTAGGGTGAACTTGACTTTATTAGGAAAACTACATCAGGTGAATTAAAATGTTAATATTAGGGCGATCTTGACTTTATTAGGAAAACTACATCATGTAGATTAAAATGTTAATATTAGGATGAACTTGACTTTATTAGGAAAACTACATCAGGTGAATTAAAATGTTAACATTAGGGTGAACTTGACTTTATTAGGAAAACTACATCAGGTGAATTAATATGTTAATATTAGGGTGAACTTGACCTTATTAGGAAAACTATATCAGGTAGATTAAAATGTTAATATTAGGGTGAACTTGACTTTATTAGGAAAACTACATCAGGTAGATTAAATTGTTAATATTAGGGTGAACTTGACTTTATTAGGAAAACTACATCAGGTAAATTAAAATGTTAATATTAGGGTGAACTTGACTTTATTAGGAAAACTACATCAGGTGAATTAAAATGTTAATATTAGGGTGAACTTAACTTTATTAGGAAAACTACATCAGGTAAATTAAAATGTTAATATTAGGGTGAACTTGACCTTATTAGGAAAACAACATCAGGTAAATTAAAATGTCAATATTAGGGTGAACTTGACTTTATTAGGAAAACTACATCAGGTGAATTAAAATGTTAATATTAGGGTGAACTTCACTTTATTAGAAAAACTACACCAGGTGAATTAAAATGTTAATAGTAGTATGAACTTGACTTTATTAGGAAAACTACATCAGGTGAATTAAAATGTTAATATTAGGGTGAACTTGACTCTATTAGGAAAACTACATCAGGTGAATTAAAATGTTAACATTAGGGTGAACTTGACTTTATTAGGAAAACTACATCAGGTGAATTAAAATGTTAATATTAGGATGAACTTGACCTTATTAGGAAAACAACATCAGGTAAATTAAAATGTCAATATTAGGGTGAACTTGACTTTATTAGGAAAACTACATCAGGTGAATTAAAATGTTAATATTAGGGTGAACTTGACTTTATTAGGAAAACTACATCAGGTAGATTAAAATGTTAATATTAGGGTGAACTTGACTTTATTAGGAAAACTACATCAGGTAAATTAAAATGTTAATATTAGGGTGAACTTGACTTTATTAGGAAAACTACATCAGGTGAATTAAAATGTTAATATTAGGGTGAACTTGACTTTATTAGGAAAACTACATCAGGTAAATTAAAATGTTAATATTAGGGTGAACTTGACTTTATTAGGAAAACTACATCATATAGATTAAAATGTTAATATTAGGGTGAACTTGACTTTATTAGGAACACCACGTCAGGTAAATTAAAATGTTAATATTAGTGTGAACATGACTTTATTAGGAAAACTACATCAGGTAAAGTAAAATGTTAATATTAGGGTGAACTTGACTTTATTAGGAAAACTACATCATATAAATTAAAATGTTAATATTAGGGTGAACTTGACTCTATTAGGAAAACTACATCAGGTGAATTAAAATATTAACATTAGGGTGAACTTGACTTTATTAGGAAAACTACATCAGGTGAATTAAAATGTTAATATTAGGGCGATCTTGACTTTATTAGGAAAACTACATCATGTAGATTAAAATGTTAATATTAGGATGAACTTGACTTTATTAGGAAAACTACATCAGGTGAATTAAAATGTTAACATTAGGGTGAACTTGACTTTATTAGGAAAACTACATCAGGTGAATTAATATGTTAATATTAGGGTGAACTTGACCTTATTAGGAAAACTATATCAGGTAGATTAAAATGTTAATATTAGGGTGAACTTGACTTTATTAGGAAAACTACATCAGGTAGATTAAATTGTTAATATTAGGGTGAACTTGACTTTATTAGGAAAACTACATCAGGTAAATTAAAATGTTAATATTAGGGTGAACTTGACTTTATTAGGAAAACTACATCAGGTGAATTAAAATGTTAATATTAGGGTGAACTTAACTTTATTAGGAAAACTACATCAGGTAAATTAAAATGTTAATATTAGGGTGAACTTGACCTTATTAGGAAAACAACATCAGGTAAATTAAAATGTCAATATTAGGGTGAACTTGACTTTATTAGGAAAACTACATCAGGTGAATTAAAATGTTAATATTAGGGTGAACTTCACTTTATTAGAAAAACTACACCAGGTGAATTAAAATGTTAATAGTAGTATGAACTTGACTTTATTAGGAAAACTACATCAGGTGAATTAAAATGTTAATATTAGGGTGAACTTGACTCTATTAGGAAAACTACATCAGGTGAATTAAAATGTTAACATTAGGGTGAACTTGACTTTATTAGGAAAACTCCATCATGTAGATTAAAATGTTAATATTAGGATGAACTTGACTTTATTAGGAAAACTACATCAGGTGAATTAAAATGTTAATATTAGGGGGAACTTGACTTTATTAGGAAAACTACATCAGGTGAATTAAAATGTTAATATTAGGATGAACTTGACTTTATTAGGAAAACTACATCAGGTAAATTAAAATGTTAATATTAGGATGAACTTGACTTTATTAGGAAAACTACATCAGGTGAATTAAAAAGTTAATATTAGGGTGAACTTGACTTTATTAGGAAAACTACACCAGGTGAATTAAAATGTTAATATTAGGGTGAAGTTGACTTTATTAGGAACACTACGTCAGGTAAATTAAAATGTTAATATTAGTGTGAACTTGACTTTATTAGGAAAACTACATCAGGTAAAGTAAAATGTTAATATTAGGGTGAACTTGACTTTATTAGGAAAACTACATCAGGTAAATTAAAATGTTAATATTAGGGTGAACTTGACTTTATTAGGAAAACTACATCAGGTGAATTAAAATGTTAATATTAGGGTGAACTTGACTTTATTAGGAAAACTACATCATATAGATTAAAATGTTAATATTAGGGTGAACTTGACTTTATTAGGAACACCACGTCAGGTAAATTAAAATGTTAATATTAGTGTGAACATGACTTTATTAGGAAAACTACATCAGGTAAAGTAAAATGTTAATATTAGGGTGAACTTGACTTTATTAGGAAAACTACATCAGGTAAATTAAAATGTTAATATTAGGGTGAACTTGACTCTATTAGGAAAACTACATCAGGTGAATTAAAATATTAACATTAGGGTGAACTTGACTTTATTAGGAAAACTACATCAGGTGAATTAAAATGTTAATATTAGGGCGATCTTGACTTTATTAGGAAAACTACATCATGTAGATTAAAATGTTAATATTAGGATGAACTTGACTTTATTAGGAAAACTACATCAGGTGAATTAAAATGTTAACATTAGGGTGAACTTGACTTTATTAGGAAAACTATATCAGGTAGATTAAAATGTTAATATTAGGGTGAACTTGACCTTATTAGGAAAACTATATCAGGTAGATTAAAATGTTAATATTAGGGTGAACTTGACTTTATTAGGAAAACTACATCAGGTAGATTAAATTGTTAATATTAGGGTGAACTTGACTTTATTAGGAAAACTACATCAGGTAAATTAAAATGTTAATATTAGGGTGAACTTGACTTTATTAGGAAAACTACATCAGGTGAATTAAAATGTTAATATTAGGGTGAACTTAACTTTATTAGGAAAACTACATCAGGTAAATTAAAATGTTAATATTAGGGTGAACTTGACCTTATTAGGAAAACAACATCAGGTAAATTAAAATGTCAATATTAGGGTGAACTTGACTTTATTAGGAAAACTACATCAGGTGAATTAAAATGTTAATATTAGGGTGAACTTCACTTTATTAGAAAAACTACACCAGGTGAATTAAAATGTTAATAGTAGTATGAACTTGACTTTATTAGGAAAACTACATCAGGTGAATTAAAATGTTAATATTAGGGTGAACTTGACTCTATTAGGAAAACTACATCAGGTGAATTAAAATGTTAACATTAGGGTGAACTTGACTTTATTAGGAAAACTCCATCATGTAGATTAAAATGTTAATATTAGGATGAACTTGACTTTATTAGGAAAACTACATCAGGTGAATTAAAATGTTAATATTAGGGGGAACTTGACTTTATTAGGAAAACTACATCAGGTGAATTAAAATGTTAATATTAGGATGAACTTGACTTTATTAGGAAAACTACATCAGGTAAATTAAAATGTTAATATTAGGATGAACTTGACTTTATTAGGAAAACTACATCAGGTGAATTAAAAAGTTAATATTAGGGTGAACTTGACTTTATTAGGAAAACTACACCAGGTGAATTAAAATGTTAATATTAGGGTGAAGTTGACTTTATTAGGAACACTACGTCAGGTAAATTAAAATGTTAATATTAGTGTGAACTTGACTTTATTAGGAAAACTACATCAGGTAAAGTAAAATGTTAATATTAGGGTGAACTTGACTTTATTAGGAAAACTACATCAGGTAAATTAAAATGTTAATATTAGGGTGAACTTGACTTTATTAGGAAAACTACATCAGGTGAATTAAAATGTTAATATTAGGGTGAACTTGACTTTATTAGGAAAACTACATCATATAGATTAAAATGTTAATATTAGGGTGAACTTGACTTTATTAGGAACACCACGTCAGGTAAATTAAAATGTTAATATTAGTGTGAACATGACTTTATTAGGAAAACTACATCAGGTAAAGTAAAATGTTAATATTAGGGTGAACTTGACTTTATTAGGAAAACTACATCAGGTAAATTAAAATGTTAATATTAGGGTGAACTTGACTCTATTAGGAAAACTACATCAGGTGAATTAAAATATTAACATTAGGGTGAACTTGACTTTATTAGGAAAACTACATCAGGTGAATTAAAATGTTAATATTAGGGCGATCTTGACTTTATTAGGAAAACTACATCATGTAGATTAAAATGTTAATATTAGGATGAACTTGACTTTATTAGGAAAACTACATCAGGTGAATTAAAATGTTAACATTAGGGTGAACTTGACTTTATTAGGAAAACTATATCAGGTAGATTAAAATGTTAATATTAGGGTGAACTTGACCTTATTAGGAAAACTATATCAGGTAGATTAAAATGTTAATATTAGGGTGAACTTGACTTTATTAGGAAAACTACATCAGGTAGATTAAATTGTTAATATTAGGGTGAACTTGACTTTATTAGGAAAACTACATCAGGTAAATTAAAATGTTAATATTAGGGTGAACTTGACTTTATTAGGAAAACTACATCAGGTGAATTAAAATGTTAATATTAGGGTGAACTTAACTTTATTAGGAAAACTACATCAGGTAAATTAAAATGTTAATATTAGGGTGAACTTGACCTTATTAGGAAAACAACATCAGGTAAATTAAAATGTCAATATTAGGGTGAACTTGACTTTATTAGGAAAACTACATCAGGTGAATTAAAATGTTAATATTAGGGTGAACTTCACTTTATTAGAAAAACTACACCAGGTGAATTAAAATGTTAATAGTAGTATGAACTTGACTTTATTAGGAAAACTACATCAGGTGAATTAAAATGTTAATATTAGGGTGAACTTGACTCTATTAGGAAAACTACATCAGGTGAATTAAAATGTTAACATTAGGGTGAACTTGACTTTATTAGGAAAACTCCATCATGTAGATTAAAATGTTAATATTAGGATGAACTTGACTTTATTAGGAAAACTACATCAGGTGAATTAAAATGTTAATATTAGGGGGAACTTGACTTTATTAGGAAAACTACATCAGGTGAATTAAAATGTTAATATTAGGATGAACTTGACTTTATTAGGAAAACTACATCAGGTAAATTAAAATGTTAATATTAGGATGAACTTGACTTTATTAGGAAAACTACATCAGGTGAATTAAAAAGTTAATATTAGGGTGAACTTGACTTTATTAGGAAAACTACACCAGGTGAATTAAAATGTTAATATTAGGGTGAACTTGACTTTATTAGGAACACTACGTCAGGTAAATTAAAATGTTAATATTAGTGTGAACTTGACTTTATTAGGAAAACTACATCAGGTAAAGTAAAATGTTAATATTAGGGTGAACTTGACTTTATTAGGAAAACTACATCAGGTAAATTAAAATGTTAATATTAGGGTGAACTTGACTTTATTAGGAAAACTACATCATATAGATTAAAATGTTAATATTAAGATGAATTTGACTTTATTAGGAAAACTACATCAGGTGAATTAAAATGTTAATATTAGGATGAACTTGACTTTATTAGGAAAACTACATCAGGTGAATTAAAATGTTAATATTAGGATGAACTTGACCTTATTAGGAAAACAACATCAGGTAAATTAAAATGTCAATATTAGGGTGAACTTGACTTTATTAGGAAAACTACATCAGGTGAATTAAAATGTTAATATTAGGGTGAACTTGACTTTATTAGGAAAACTACATCAGGTAGATTAAAATGTTAATATTAGGGTGAACTTGACTTTATTAGGAAAACTACATCAGGTAAATTAAAATGTTAATATTAGGGTGAACTTGACTTTATTAGGAAAACTACATCAGGTGAATTAAAATGTTAATATTAGGGTGAACTTGACTTTATTAGGAAAACTACATCAGGTAAATTAAAATGTTAATATTAGGGTGAACTTGACTTTATTAGGAAAACTACATCATATAGATTAAAATGTTAATATTAGGGTGAACTTGACTTTATTAGGAACACCACGTCAGGTAAATTAAAATGTTAATATTAGTGTGAACATGACTTTATTAGGAAAACTACATCAGGTAAAGTAAAATGTTAATATTAGGGTGAACTTGACTTTATTAGGAAAACTACATCAGGTAAATTAAAATGTTAATATTAGGGTGAACTTGACTCTATTAGGAAAACTACATCAGATGAATTAAAATATTAACATTAGGGTGAACTTGACTTTATTAGGAAAACTACATCAGGTGAATTAAAATGTTAATATTAGGGCGATCTTGACTTTATTAGGAAAACTACATCATGTAGATTAAAATGTTAATATTAGGATGAACTTGACTTTATTAGGAAAACTACATCAGGTGAATTAAAATGTTAACATTAGGGTGAACTTGACTTTATTAGGAAAACTACATCAGGTGAATTAATATGTTAATATTAGGGTGAACTTGACCTTATTAGGAAAACTATATCAGGTAGATTAAAATGTTAATATTAGGGTGAACTTGACTTTATTAGGAAAACTACATCAGGTAGATTAAATTGTTAATATTAGGGTGAACTTGACTTTATTAGGAAAACTACATCAGGTAAATTAAAATGTTAATATTAGGGTGAACTTGACTTTATTAGGAAAACTACATCAGGTGAATTAAAATGTTAATATTAGGGTGAACTTAACTTTATTAGGAAAACTACATCAGGTAAATTAAAATGTTAATATTAGGGTGAACTTGACCTTATTAGGAAAACAACATCAGGTAAATTAAAATGTCAATATTAGGGTGAACTTGACTTTATTAGGAAAACTACATCAGGTGAATTAAAATGTTAATATTAGGGTGAACTTCACTTTAATAGAAAAACTACACCAGGTGAATTAAAATGTTAATAGTAGTATGAACTTGACTTTATTAGGAAAACTACATCAGGTGAATTAAAATGTTAATATTAGGGTGAACTTGACTCTATTAGGAAAACTACATCAGGTGAATTAAAATGTTAACATTAGGGTGAACTTGACTTTATTAGGAAAACTCCATCATGTAGATTAAAATGTTAATATTAGGATGAACTTGACTTTATTAGGAAAACTACATCAGGTGAATTAAAATGTTAATATTAGGATGAACTTGACTTTATTAGGAAAACTACATCAGGTAAATTAAAATGTTAATATTAGGATGAACTTGACTTTATTAGGAAAACTACATCAGGTGAATTAAAAAGTTAATATTAGGGTGAACTTGACTTTATTAGGAAAACTACACCAGGTGAATTAAAATGTTAATATTAGGGTGAACTTGACTTTATTAGGAACACTACGTCAGGTAAATTAAAATGTTAATATTAGTGTGAACTTGACTTTATTAGGAAAACTACATCAGGTAAAGTAAAATGTTAATATTAGGGTGAACTTGACTTTATTAGGAAAACTACATCAGGTAAATTAAAATGTTAATATTAGGGTGAACTTGACTTTATTAGGAAAACTACATCAGGTGAATTAAAATGTTAATATTAGGGTGAACTTGACTTTATTAGGAAAACTACATCATATAGATTAAAATGTTAATATTAGGGTGAACTTGACTTTATTAGGAACACCACGTCAGGTAAATTAAAATGTTAATATTAGTGTGAACATGACTTTATTAGGAAAACTACATCAGGTAAAGTAAAATGTTAATATTAGGGTGAACTTGACTTTATTAGGAAAACTACATCAGGTAAATTAAAATGTTAATATTAGGGTGAACTTGACTCTATTAGGAAAACTACATCAGGTGAATTAAAATATTAACATTAGGGTGAACTTGACTTTATTAGGAAAACTACATCAGGTGAATTAAAATGTTAATATTAGGGCGATCTTGACTTTATTAGGAAAACTACATCATGTAGATTAAGATGTTAATATTAGGATGAACTTGACTTTATTAGGAAAACTACATCAGGTGAATTAAAATGTTAACATTAGGGTGAACTTGACTTTATTAGGAAAACTACATCAGGTGAATTAATATGTTAATATTAGGGTGAACTTGACCTTATTAGGAAAACTATATCAGGTAGATTAAAATGTTAATATTAGGGTGAACTTGACTTTATTAGGAAAACTACATCAGGTAGATTAAATTGTTAATATTAGGGTGAACTTGACTTTATTAGGAAAACTACATCAGGTAAATTAAAATGTTAATATTAGGGTGAACTTGACTTTATTAGGAAAACTACATCAGGTGAATTAAAATGTTAATATTAGGGTGAACTTAACTTTATTAGGAACACTACATCAGGTAAATTAAAATGTTAATATTAGGGTGAACTTGACTTTATTAGGAAAACTACATCAGGTGAATTAAAATGTTAACATTAGGGTGAACTTGACTTTATTAGGAAAACTACATCAGGTGAATTAATATGTTAATATTAGGGTGAACTTGACCTTATTAGGAAAACTATATCAGGTAGATTAAAATGTTAATATTAGGGTGAACTTGACTTTATTAGGAAAACTACATCAGGTAAATTAAAATGTTAATATTAGGGTGAACTTGACTTTATTAGGAAAACTACATCAGGTGAATTAAAATGTTAATATTAGGGTGAACTTAACTTTATTAGGAACACTACATCAGGTAAATTAAAATGTTAATATTAGGGTGAACTTGACTTTATTAGGAAAACTACATCAGGTGAATTAAAATGTTAACATTAGGGTGAACTTGACTTTATTAGGAAAACTACATCAGGTGAATTAATATGTTAATATTAGGGTGAACTTGACCTTATTAGGAAAACTATATCAGGTAGATTAAATTGTTAATATTAGGGTGAACTTGACTTTATTAGGAAAACTACATCAGGTAAATTAAAATGTTAATATTAGGGTGAACTTGACTTTATTAGGAAAACTACATCAGGTGAATTAAAATGTTAATATTAGGGTGAACTTAACTTTATTAGGAACACTACATCAGGTAAATTAAAATGTTAATATTAGGGTGAACTTGACCTTATTAGGAAAACAACATCAGGTAAATTAAAATGTCAATATTAGGGTGAACTTGACTTTATTAGGAAAACTACATCAGGTGAATTAAAATGTTAATATTAGGGTGAACTTCACTTTATTAGAAAAACTACACCAGGTGAATTAAAATGTTAATAGTAGTATGAACTTGACTTTATTAGGAAAACTACATCAGGTGAATTAAAATGTTAATATTAGGGTGAACTTGACTCTATTAGGAAAACTACATCAGGTGAATTAAAATGTTAACATTAGGGTGAACTTGACTTTATTAGGAAAACTCCATCATGTAGATTAAAATGTTAATATTAGGATGAACTTGACTTTATTAGGAAAACTACATCAGGTGAATTAAAATGTTAATATTAGGGGGAACTTGACTTTATTAGGAAAACTACATCAGGTGAATTAAAATGTTAATATTAGGATGAACTTGACTTTATTAGGAAAACTACATCAGGTAAATTAAAATGTTAATATTAGGATGAACTTGACTTTATTAGGAAAACTACATCAGGTGAATTAAAAAGTTAATATTAGGGTGAACTTGACTTTATTAGGAAAACTACACCAGGTGAATTAAAATGTTAATATTAGGGTGAACTTGACTTTATTAGGAACACTACGTCAGGTAAATTAAAATGTTAATATTAGTGTGAACTTGACTTTATTAGGAAAACTACATCAGGTAAAGTAAAATGTTAATATTAGGGTGAACTTGACTTTATTAGGAAAACTACATCAGGTAAATTAAAATGTTAATATTAGGGTGAACTTGACTTTATTAGGAAAACTACATCATATAGATTAAAATGTTAATATTAGGATGAATTTGACTTTATTAGGAAAACTACATCAGGTGAATTAAAATGTTAATATTAGGATGAACTTGACTTTATTAGGAAAACTACATCAGGTGAATTAAAATGTTAATATTAGGATGAACTTGACCTTATTAGGAAAACAACATCAGGTAAATTAAAATGTCAATATTAGGGTGAACTTGACTTTATTAGGAAAACTACATCAGGTGAATTAAAATGTTAATATTAGGGTGAACTTGACTTTATTAGGAAAACTACATCAGGTAGATTAAAATGTTAATATTAGGGTGAACTTGACTTTATTAGGAAAACTACATCAGGTAAATTAAAATGTTAATATTAGGGTGAACTTGACTTTATTAGGAAAACTACATCAGGTGAATTAAAATGTTAATATTAGGGTGAACTTGACTTTATTAGGAAAACTACATCAGGTAAATTAAAATGTTAATATTAGGGTGAACTTGACTTTATTAGGAAAACTACATCATATAGATTAAAATGTTAATATTAGGGTGAACTTGACTTTATTAGGAACACCACGTCAGGTAAATTAAAATGTTAATATTAGTGTGAACATGACTTTATTAGGAAAACTACATCAGGTAAAGTAAAATGTTAATATTAGGGTGAACTTGACTTTATTAGGAAAACTACATCAGGTAAATTAAAATGTTAATATTAGGGTGAACTTGACTCTATTAGGAAAACTACATCAGGTGAATTAAAATATTAACATTAGGGTGAACTTGACTTTATTAGGAAAACTACATCAGGTGAATTAAAATGTTAATATTAGGGCGATCTTGACTTTATTAGGAAAACTACATCATGTAGATTAAAATGTTAATATTAGGATGAACTTGACTTTATTAGGAAAACTACATCAGGTGAATTAAAATGTTAACATTAGGGTGAACTTGACTTTATTAGGAAAACTACATCAGGTGAATTAATATGTTAATATTAGGGTGAACTTGACCTTATTAGGAAAACTATATCAGGTAGATTAAAATGTTAATATTAGGGTGAACTTGACTTTATTAGGAAAACTACATCAGGTAGATTAAATTGTTAATATTAGGGTGAACTTGACTTTATTAGGAAAACTACATCAGGTAAATTAAAATGTTAATATTAGGGTGAACTTGACTTTATTAGGAAAACTACATCAGGTGAATTAAAATGTTAATATTAGGGTGAACTTAACTTTATTAGGAAAACTACATCAGGTAAATTAAAATGTTAATATTAGGGTGAACTTGACCTTATTAGGAAAACAACATCAGGTAAATTAAAATGTCAATATTAGGGTGAACTTGACTTTATTAGGAAAACTACATCAGGTGAATTAAAATGTTAATATTAGGGTGAACTTCACTTTATTAGAAAAACTACACCAGGTGAATTAAAATGTTAATAGTAGTATGAACTTGACTTTATTAGGAAAACTACATCAGGTGAATTAAAATGTTAATATTAGGGTGAACTTGACTCTATTAGGAAAACTACATCAGGTGAATTAAAATGTTAACATTAGGGTGAACTTGACTTTATTAGGAAAACTCCATCATGTAGATTAAAATGTTAATATTAGGATGAACTTGACTTTATTAGGAAAACTACATCAGGTGAATTAAAATGTTAATATTAGGGGGAACTTGACTTTATTAGGAAAACTACATCAGGTGAATTAAAATGTTAATATTAGGATGAACTTGACTTTATTAGGAAAACTACATCAGGTAAATTAAAATGTTAATATTAGGATGAACTTGACTTTATTAGGAAAACTACATCAGGTGAATTAAAAAGTTAATATTAGGGTGAACTTGACTTTATTAGGAAAACTACACCAGGTGAATTAAAATGTTAATATTAGGGTGAACTTGACTTTATTAGGAACACTACGTCAGGTAAATTAAAATGTTAATATTAGTGTGAACTTGACTTTATTAGGAAAACTACATCAGGTAAAGTAAAATGTTAATATTAGGGTGAACTTGACTTTATTAGGAAAACTACATCAGGTAAATTAAAATATTAATATTAGGGTGAACTTGACTTTATTAGGAAAACTACATCAGGTGAATTAAAATGTTAATATTAGGATGAACTTGACTTTATTAGAAAAACTACACCAGGTGAATTAAAATGTTAATAGTAGGATGAACTTGCCTCTATTAGAAAAACTACATCAGGTGAATTAAAATGTTAATATTAGGATGAACTTGACTCTATTAGGAAAACTACATCAGGTGAATTAAAATGTTAACATTAGGGTGAACTTGACTTTATTAGGAAAACTACATCAGGTGAATTAAAATGTTAATATTAGGGTGAACTTAACTTTATTAGGAAAACTACATCAGGTAAATTAAAATGTTAATATTAGGGTGATCTTGACTTAATTAGGAAAACTATATCAGGTGAATTAAAATGTTAACATTATGGTGAACTTGACTTTATTAGGAAAACTACATCAGGTGAATTAAAATGTTAATATTAGGGTGAACATGACTTTATTAGGAAAACTACATCAGGTAGATTACAATGTTAATATTAGGGTGAACTTGACTTTATTAGGAAAACTACATCAGGTAGATTAAAATGTTAATATTAGGGTGAACTTGACTTTATTAGGAAAACTACATCAGGTAAATTAAAATGTTAATATTAGAGTGAACTTGACTTTATTAGGAAAACTACATCAGGTAAATTAACATGTTAATATTAGGGTGAACTTGACTTTATTAGGAAAACTACATCATATAGATTAAAATGTTAATATTAGGATGAACTTGACTTTATTAGGAAAACTACATCAGGTGAATTAAAATGTTAATATTAGGGTGAACTTGACTTTATTAGGAAAACTACATCAGGTAAAGTAAAATGTTAATATTAGGGTGAACTTGACTTTATTAGGAAAACTACATCAGGTGAATTAAAATGTTAATATTAGGATGAACTTGACTTTATTAGGAAAACAACATTAGGTAAATTAAAATGTTAATATTAGGATGAACTTGACTTTATTAGGAAAACTACATCAGGTAAAGTAAAATGTTAATATTAGGGTGAACTTGACTTTATTAGGAAAACTACATCAGGTGAATTAAAATGTTAATATTAGGGTGAACTTGACTTTATTAGGAAAACTACATCAGGTGAATTAAAATGTTAACATTAGGGTGAACTTGACTTTATTAGGAAAACTACATCATGTAGATTAAAATGTTAATATTAGGATGAACTTGACTTTATTAGGAAAACTACATCAGGTGAATTAAAATGTTAATATTAGGGGGAACTTGACTTTATTAGGAAAACTACATCAGGTGAATTAAAATGCTAATATTAGGATGAACTTGACTTTATTAGGAAAACTACATCAGGTGAATTAAAAAGTTAATATTAGGGTGAACTTGACTTTATTAGGAAAACTACATCAGGTAAAGTAAAATGTTAATATTAGGGTGAACTTGACTTTATTAGGAAAACTACATCTGGTGAATTAAAATGTTAATATTAGGATGAACTTGACTTTATTAGAAAAACTACACCAGGTGAATTAAAATGTTAATAGTAGGATGAACTTGCCTCTATTAGAAAAACTACATCAGGTGAATTAAAATGTTAATATTAGGATGAACTTGACTCTATTAGGAAAACTACATCAGTTGAATTAAAATGTTAACATTAGGGTGAACTTGACTTTATTAGGAAAACTACATCAGGTGAATTAAAATGTTAATATTAGGGTGAACGTAACTTTATTAGGAAAACTACATCAGGTAAATTAAAATGTTAATATTAGGGTGATCTTGACTTTATTAGGAAAACTACATCAGGTGAATTAAAATGTTAACATTATGGTGAACTTGACTTTATTAGGAAAACTACATCAGGTGAATTAAAATGTTAATATTAGGGTGAACTTGACCTTATTAGGAAAACTACATCAGGTAGATTACAATGTTAATATTAGGGTGAACTTGACTTTATTAGGAAAACTACATCAGGTAGATTAAAATGTTAATATTAGGGTGAACTTGACTTTATTAGGAAAACTACATCAGGTAAATTAAAATGTTAATATTAGGGTGAACTTGACTTTATTAGGAAAACTACATCAGGTGAATTAAAATGTTAATATTAGGGTGAACTTGACTTTATTAGGAAAACTACATCAGGTAAATTAAAATGTTAATATTAGGGTGAACTTGATTTTATTAGGAAAACTACATCATATAGATTAAAATGTTAATATTAGGATGAACTTGACTTTATTAGGAAAACTACATCAGGTGAATTAAAATGTTAATATTAGGGTGAACTTGACTTTATTAGGAAAACTACATCAGGTGAATTAAAATGTTAATATTAGGATGAACTTGACTTTATTAGGAAAACAACATCAGGTAAATTAAAATGTTAATATTAGTGTGAACTTGACTTTATTAGGAAAACTACATCAGGTAAAGTAAAATGTTAATATTAGGGTGAACTTGAATTTATTAGGAAAACTACATCAGGTGAATTAAAATGTTAATATTAGGGTGAACTTGACTTTATTAGCAAAACTACATCAGGTAAATTAAAATGTTAATATTAGGGTGAACTTGACTTTATTAGGAAAACTACATCATATAGATTAAAATGTTAATATTAGGGTGAACTTGACTTTATTAGGAAAACTACATCAGGTAGATTAAATTGTTAATATTAGGGTGAACTTGACTTTATTAGGAAAACTACATCAGGTAAATTAAAATGTTAATATTAGGGTGAACTTGACTTTATTAGGAAAACTACATCAGGTGAATTAAAATGTTAATATTAGGGTGAACTTAACTTTATTAGGAAAACTACATCAGGTAAATTAAAATGTTAATATTAGGGTGAACTTGACTTTATTAGGAAAACTACATCATATAGATTAAAATGTTAATATTAGGATGAACTTGACCTTATTAGGAAAACAACATCAGGTAAATTAAAATGTCAATATTAGGGTGAACTTGACTTTATTAGGAAAACTACATCAGGTGAATTAAAATGTTAATATTAGGGTGAACTTCACTTTATTAGAAAAACTACACCAGGTGAATTAAAATGTTAATAGTAGGATGAACTTGACTTTATTAGGAAAACTACATCAGGTGAATTAAAATGTTAATATTAGGGTGAACTTGACTCTATTAGGAAAACTACATCAGGTGAATTAAAATGTTAACATTAGGGTGAACTTGACTTTATTAGGAAAACTACATCATGTAGATTAAAATGTTAATATTAGGATGAACTTTACTTTATTAGGAAAACTACATCAGGTGAATTAAAATGTTAATATTAGGGGGAACTTGACTTTATTAGGAAAACTACATCAGGTGAATTAAAATGTTAACATTATGGTGAACTTGACTTTATTAGGAAAACTACATCAGGTGAATTAAAATGTTAATATTAGTGTGAACTTGACCTTATTAGGAAAACTACATCAGGTAGATTACAATGTTAATATTAGGGTGAACTTGACTTTATTAGGAAAACTACATCAGGTAGATTAAAATGTTAATATTAGGGTGAACTTGACTTTATTAGGAAAACTACATCAGGTAAATTAAAATGTTAATATTAGGGTGAACTTGACTTTATTAGGAAAACTACATCAGGTGAATTAAAATGTTAATATTAGGGTGAACTTGACTTTATTAGGAAAACTACATCAGGTGAATTAAAATGTTAATATTAGGATGAACTTGACTTTATTAGGAAAACAACATCAGGTAAATTAAAATGTTAATATTAGTGTGAACTTGACTTTATTAGGAAAACTACATCAGGTGAATTAAAATTTTAATATTAGGATGAACTTGACCTTCTTAGGAAAACAACATCAGGTAAATTAAAATGTCAATATTAGGGTGAACTTGACTTTATTAGGAAAACTACATCAGGTGAATTAAAATGTTAATATTAGGGTGAACTTCACTTTATTAGAAAAACTACACCAGGTGAATTAAAATGTTAATAGTAGGATGAACTTGACTTTATTAGGAAAACTACATCAGGTGAATTAAAATGTTAATATTAGGGTGAACTTGACTCTATTAGGAAAACTACATCAGGTGAATTAAAATGTTAACATTAGGGTGAACTTGACTTTATTAGGAAAACTACATCATGTAGATTAAAATGTTAATATTAGGATGAACTTTACTTTATTAGGAAAACTACATCAGGTGAATTAAAATGTTAATATTAGGGGGAACTTGACTTTATTAGGAAAACTACATCAGGTGAATTAAAATGTTAATATTAGGATGAACTTGACTCTATTAGGAAAACTACATCAGGTGAATTAAAATGTTAACATTAGGGTGAACTTGACTTTATTAGGAAAACTACATCAGGTGAATTAAAATGTTAATATTAGGGTGAACGTAACTTTATTAGGAAAACTACATCAGGTAGATTAAAATGTTAATATTAGGGTGAACTTGACTTTATTAGGAAAACTACATCAGGTAAATTAAAATGTTAATATTAGGGTGAACTTGACTTTATTAGGAAAACTACATCAGGTGAATTAAAATGTTAATATTAGGGTGAACTTGACTTTATTAGGAAAACTACATCAGGTGAATTAAAATGTTAATATTAGGATGAACTTGACTTTATTAGGAAAACAACATCAGGTAAATTAAAATGTTAATATTAGTGTGAACTTGACTTTATTAGGAAAACTACATCAGGTGAATTAAAATGTTAATATTAGGATGAACTTGACCTTCTTAGGAAAACAACATCAGGTAAATTAAAATGTCAATATTAGGGTGAACTTGACTTTATTAGGAAAACTACATCAGGTAAATTAAAATGTTAATATTAGGGTGAACTTGACTTTATTAGGAAAACTACATCAGGTGAATTAAAATGTTAATATTAGGGTGAACTTAACTTTATTAGGAAAACTACATCAGGTAAATTAAAATGTTAATATTAGGGTGAACTTGACTTTATTAGGAAAACTACATCATATAGATTAAAATGTTAATATTAGGATGAACTTGACCTTATTAGGAAAACAACATCAGGTAAATTAAAATGTCAATATTAGGGTGAACTTGACTTTATTAGGAAAACTACATCAGGGGAATTAAAATGTTAATATTAGGGTGAACTTCACTTTATTAGAAAAACTACACCAGGTGAATTAAAATGTTAATAGTAGGATGAACTTGACTTTATTAGGAAAACTACATCAGGTGAATTAAAATGTTAATATTAGGGTGAACTTGACTCTATTAGGAAAACTACATCAGGTGAATTAAAATGTTAACATTAGGGTGAACTTGACTTTATTAGGAAAACTACATCATGTAGATTAAAATGTTAATATTAGGATGAACTTCACTTTATTAGGAAAACTACATCAGGTAAATTAAAATGTTAATATTAGGGTGAACTTGATTTTATTAGGAAAACTACATCATATAGATTAAAATGTTAATATTAGGATGAACTTGACTTTATTAGGAAAACTACATCAGGTGAATTAAAATGTTAATATTAGGGTGAACTTGACTTTATTAGGAAAACTACATCAGGTGAATTAAAATGTTAATATTAGGATGAACTTGACTTTATTAGGAAAACAACATCAGGTAAATTAAAATGTTAATATTAGTGTGAACTTGACTTTATTAGGAAAACTACATCAGGTAAAGTAAAATGTTAATATTAGGGTGAACTTGACTTTATTAGGAAAACTACATCAGGTGAATTAAAATGTTAATATTAGGGTGAACTTGACTTTATTAGCAAAACTACATCAGGTAAATTAAAATGTTAATATTAGGGTGAACTTGACTTTATTAGGAAAACTACATCATATAGATTAAAATGTTAATATTAGGGTGAACTTGACTTTATTAGGAAAACTACATCAGGTAGATTAAATTGTTAATATTAGGGTGAACTTGACTTTATTAGGAAAACTACATCAGGTAAATTAAAATGTTAATATTAGGGTGAACTTGACTTTATTAGGAAAACTACATCAGGTGAATTAAAATGTTAATATTAGGGTGAACTTAACTTTATTAGGAAAACTACATCAGGTAAATTAAAATGTTAATATTAGGGTGAACTTGACTTTATTAGGAAAACTACATCATATAGATTAAAATGTTAATATTAGGATGAACTTGACCTTATTAGGAAAACAACATCAGGTAAATTAAAATGTCAATATTAGGGTGAACTTGACTTTATTAGGAAAACTACATCAGGTGAATTAAAATGTTAATATTAGGGTGAACTTCACTTTATTAGAAAAACTACACCAGGTGAATTAAAATGTTAATAGTAGGATGAACTTGACTTTATTAGGAAAACTACATCAGGTGAATTAAAATGTTAATATTAGGGTGAACTTGACTCTATTAGGAAAACTACATCAGGTGAATTAAAATGTTAACATTAGGGTGAACTTGACTTTATTAGGAAAACTACATCATGTAGATTAAAATGTTAATATTAGGATGAACTTTACTTTATTAGGAAAACTACATCAGGTGAATTAAAATGTTAATATTAGGGGGAACTTGACTTTATTAGGAAAACTACATCAGGTGAATTAAAATGTTAATATTAGGATGAACTTGACTCTATTAGGAAAACTACATCAGGTGAATTAAAATGTTAACATTAGGGTGAACTTTACTTTATTAGGAAAACTACATCAGGTGAATTAAAATGTTAATATTAGTGTGAACTTGACCTTATTAGGAAAACTACATCAGGTAGATTACAATGTTAATATTAGGGTGAACTTGACTTTATTAGGAAAACTACATCAGGTAGATTAAAATGTTAATATTAGGGTGAACTTGACTTTATTAGGAAAACTACATCAGGTAAATTAAAATGTTAATATTAGGGTGAACTTGACTTTATTAGGAAAACTACATCAGGTGAATTAAAATGTTAATATTAGGGTGAACTTGACTTTATTAGGAAAACTACATCAGGTGAATTAAAATGTTAATATTAGGATGAACTTGACTTTATTAGGAAAACAACATCAGGTAAATTAAAATGTTAATATTAGTGTGAACTTGACTTTATTAGGAAAACTACATCAGGTGAATTAAAATGTTAATATTAGGATGAACTTGACCTTCTTAGGAAAACAACATCAGGTAAATTAAAATGTCAATATTAGGGTGAACTTGACTTTATTAGGAAAACTACATCAGGTGAATTAAAATGTTAATATTAGGGTGAACTTCACTTTATTAGAAAAACTACACCAGGTGAATTAAAATGTTAATAGTAGGATGAACTTGACTTTATTAGGAAAACTACATCAGGTGAATTAAAATGTTAATATTAGGGTGAACTTGACTCTATTAGGAAAACTACATCAGGTGAATTAAAATGTTAACATTAGGGTGAACTTGACTTTATTAGGAAAACTACATCATGTAGATTAAAATGTTAATATTAGGATGAACTTTACTTTATTAGGAAAACTACATCAGGTGAATTAAAATGTTAATATTAGGGGGAACTTGACTTTATTAGGAAAACTACATCAGGTGAATTAAAATGTTAATATTAGGATGAACTTGACTCTATTAGGAAAACTACATCAGGTGAATTAAAATGTTAACATTAGGGTGAACTTGACTTTATTAGGAAAACTACATCAGGTGAATTAAAATGTTAATATTAGGGTGAACGTAACTTTATTAGGAAAACTACATCAGGTAGATTAAAATGTTAATATTAGGGTGAACTTGACTTTATTAGGAAAACTACATCAGGTAAATTAAAATGTTAATATTAGGGTGAACTTGACTTTATTAGGAAAACTACATCAGGTGAATTAAAATGTTAATATTAGGGTGAACTTGACTTTATTAGGAAAACTACATCAGGTGAATTAAAATGTTAATATTAGGATGAACTTGACTTTATTAGGAAAACAACATCAGGTAAATTAAAATGTTAATATTAGTGTGAACTTGACTTTATTAGGAAAACTACATCAGGTGAATTAAAATGTTAATATTAGGATGAACTTGACCTTCTTAGGAAAACAACATCAGGTAAATTAAAATGTCAATATTAGGGTGAACTTGACTTTATTAGGAAAACTACATCAGGTAAATTAAAATGTTAATATTAGGGTGAACTTGACTTTATTAGGAAAACTACATCAGGTGAATTAAAATGTTAATATTAGGGTGAACTTAACTTTATTAGGAAAACTACATCAGGTAAATTAAAATGTTAATATTAGGGTGAACTTGACTTTATTAGGAAAACTACATCATATAGATTAAAATGTTAATATTAGGATGAACTTGACCTTATTAGGAAAACAACATCAGGTAAATTAAAATGTCAATATTAGGGTGAACTTGACTTTATTAGGAAAACTACATCAGGGGAATTAAAATGTTAATATTAGGGTGAACTTCACTTTATTAGAAAAACTACACCAGGTGAATTAAAATGTTAATAGTAGGATGAACTTGACTTTATTAGGAAAACTACATCAGGTGAATTAAAATGTTAATATTAGGGTGAACTTGACTCTATTAGGAAAACTACATCAGGTGAATTAAAATGTTAACATTAGGGTGAACTTGACTTTATTAGGAAAACTACATCATGTAGATTAAAATGTTAATATTAGGATGAACTTTACTTTATTAGGAAAACTACATCAGGTGAATTAAAATGTTAATATTAGGGGGAACTTGACTTTATTAGGAAAACTACATCAGGTGAATTAAAATGTTAACATTAGGGTGAACTTTACTTTATTAGGAAAACTACATCAGGTGAATTAAAATGTTAATATTAGGGTGAATGTAACTTTATTAGGAAAACTACATCAGGTAAATTAAAATGTTAATATTAGGGTGATCTTGACTTTATTAGGAAAACTACATCAGGTGAATTAAAATGTTAACATTATGGTGAACTTGACTTTATTAGGAAAACTACATCAGGTGAATTAAAATGTTAATATTAGTGTGAACTTGACCTTATTAGGAAAACTACATCAGGTAGATTACAATGTTAATATTAGGGTGAACTTGACTTTATTAGGAAAACTACATCAGGTAGATTAAAATGTTAATATTAGGGTGAACTTGACTTTATTAGGAAAACTACATCAGGTAAATTAAAATGTTAATATTAGGGTGAACTTGACTTTATTAGGAAAACTACATCAGGTGAATTAAAATGTTAATATTAGGGTGAACTTGACTTTATTAGGAAAACTACATCAGGTGAATTAAAATGTTAATATTAGGATGAACTTGACTTTATTAGGAAAACAACATCAGGTAAATTAAAATGTTAATATTAGTGTGAACTTGACTTTATTAGGAAAACTACATCAGGTGAATTAAAATGTTAATATTAGGATGAACTTGACCTTCTTAGGAAAACAACATCAGGTAAATTAAAATGTCAATATTAGGGTGAACTTGACTTTATTAGGAAAACTACATCAGGTGAATTAAAATGTTAATATTAGGGTGAACTTCACTTTATTAGAAAAACTACACCAGGTGAATTAAAATGTTAATAGTAGGATGAACTTGACTTTATTAGGAAAACTACATCAGGTGAATTAAAATGTTAATATTAGGGTGAACTTGACTCTATTAGGAAAACTACATCAGGTGAATTAAAATGTTAACATTAGGGTGAACTTGACTTTATTAGGAAAACTACATCATGTAGATTAAAATGTTAATATTAGGATGAACTTTACTTTATTAGGAAAACTACATCAGGTGAATTAAAATGTTAATATTAGGGGGAACTTGACTTTATTAGGAAAACTACATCAGGTGAATTAAAATGTTAATATTAGGATGAACTTGACTCTATTAGGAAAACTACATCAGGTGAATTAAAATGTTAACATTAGGGTGAACTTGACTTTATTAGGAAAACTACATCAGGTGAATTAAAATGTTAATATTAGGGTGAACGTAACTTTATTAGGAAAACTACATCAGGTAGATTAAAATGTTAATATTAGGGTGAACTTGACTTTATTAGGAAAACTACATCAGGTAAATTAAAATGTTAATATTAGGGTGAACTTGACTTTATTAGGAAAACTACATCAGGTGAATTAAAATGTTAATATTAGGATGAACTTGACTTTATTAGGAAAACAACATCAGGTAAATTAAAATGTTAATATTAGTGTGAACTTGACTTTATTACGAAAACTACATCAGGTAAAGTAAAATGTTAATATTAGGGTGAACTTGACTTTATTAGGAAAACTACATCAGGTGAATTAAAATGTTAATATTAGGGTGAACTTGACTTTATTAGCAAAACTACATCAGGTAAATTAAAATGTTAATATTAGGGTGAACTTGACTTTATTAGGAAAACTACATCATATAGATTAAAATGTTAATATTAGGGTGAACTTGACTTTATTAGGAACACCACGTCAGGTAAATTAAAATGTTAATATTAGTGTCAACATGACTTTATTAGGAAAACTACATCAGGTAAAGTAAAATGTTAATATTAGGGTGAACTTGACTTTATTAGGAAAACTACATCAGGTAAATTACAATGTTAATATTAGGGTGAACTTGACTCTATTAGGAAAACTACATCAGGTGAATTAAAATATTAACATTAGGGTGAACTTGACTTTATTAGGAAAACTACACCAGGTGAATTAAAATGTTAATATTAGGGCGATCTTGACTTTATTAGGAAAACTACATCATGTAGATTAAAATGTTAATATTAGGATGAACTTGACTTTATTAGGAAAACTACATCAGGTGAATTAAAATGTTAACTTTAGGGTGAACTTGACTTTATTAAGAAAACTACATCAGGTGAATTAAAATGTTAATATTAGGGTGAACTTGACCTTATTAGGAAAACTACATCAGGTAGATTAAAATGTTAATATTAGGGTGAACTTGACTTTATTAGGAAAACTACATCAGGTAGATTAAATTGTTAATATTAGGGTGAACTTGACTTTATTAGGAAAACTACATCAGGTGAATTAAAATGTTAATATTAGGGTGAACTTAACTTTATTAGGAAAACTACATCAGGTAAATTAAAATGTTAATATTAGGGTGAACTTGACTTTATTAGGAAAACTACATCATATAGATTAAAATGTTAATATTAGGATGAATTTGACTTTATTAGGAAAACTACATCAGGTGAAATAAAATGTTAATATTAGGATGAACTTGACTTTATTAGGAAAACTACATCAGGTAAATTAAAATGTTAATATTAGGGTGAACTTGACTTTATTAGGAAAACTACATCAGGTGAATTAAAATGTTAATATTAGGGTGAACTTAACTTTATTAGGAAAACTACATCAGGTAAATTAAAATGTTAATATTAGGGTGAACTTGACTTTATTAGGAAAACTACATCATATAGATTAAAATGTTAATATTAGGATGAATTTGACTTTATTAGGAAAACTACATCAGGTGAAATAAAATGTTAATATTAGGATGAACTTGACTTTATTAGGAAAACTACATCAGGTGAATTAAAATGTTAATATTAGGATGAACTTGACCTTATTAGGAAAACAACATCAGGTAAATTAAAATGTCAATATTAGGGTGAACTTGACTTTATTAGGAAAACTACATCAGGTGAATTAAAATGTTAATATTAGGGTGAACTTCACTTTATTAGAAAAACTACACCAGGTGAATTAAAATGTTAATAGTAGGATGAACTTGACTTTATTAGGAAAACTACATCAGGTGAATTAAAATGTTAATATTAGGGTGAACTTGACTCTATTAGGAAAACTACATCAGGTGAATTAAAATGTTAACATTAGGGTGAACTTGACTTTATTAGGAAAACTACATCATGTAGATTAAAATGTTAATATTAGGATGAACTTTACTTTATTAGGAAAACTACATCAGGTGAATTAAAATGTTAATATTAGGGGGAACTTGACTTTATTAGGAAAACTACATCAGGTGAATTAAAATGTTAATATTAGGATGAACTTGACTCTATTAGGAAAACTACATCAGGTGAATTAAAATGTTAACATTAGGGTGAACTTTACTTTATTAGGAAAACTACATCAGGTGAATTAAAATGTTAATATTAGGGTGAATGTAACTTTATTAGGAAAACTACATCAGGTAAATTAAAATGTTAATATTAGGGTGATCTTGACTTTATTAGGAAAACTACATCAGGTGAATTAAAATGTTAACATTATGGTGAACTTGACTTTATTAGGAAAACTACATCAGGTGAATTAAAATGTTAATATTAGGGTGAACTTGACCTTATTAGGAAAACTACATCAGGTAGATTACAATGTTAATATTAGGGTGAACTTGACTTTATTAGGAAAACTACATCAGGTAGATTAAAATGTTAATATTAGGGTGAACTTGACTTTATTAGGAAAACTACATCAGGTAAATTAAAATGTTAATATTAGGGTGAACTTGACTTTATTAGGAAAACTACATCAGGTGAATTAAAATGTTAATATTAGGGTGAACTTGACTTTATTAGGAAAACTACATCAGGTGAATTAAAATGTTAATATTAGGATGAACTTGACTTTATTAGGAAAACAACATCAGGTAAATTAAAATGTTAATATTAGTGTGAACTTGACTTTATTAGGAAAACTACATCAGGTGAATTAAAATGTTAATATTAGGATGAACTTGACCTTCTTAGGAAAACAACATCAGGTAAATTAAAATGTCAATATTAGGGTGAACTTGACTTTATTAGGAAAACTACATCAGGTGAATAAAAATGTTAATATTAGGGTGAACTTCACTTTATTAGAAAAACTACACCAGGTGAATTAAAATGTTAATAGTAGGATGAACTTGACTTTATTAGGAAAACTACATCAGGTGAATTAAAATGTTAATATTAGGGTGAACTTGACTCTATTAGGAAAACTACATCAGGTGAATTAAAATGTTAACATTAGGGTGAACTTGACTTTATTAGGAAAACTACATCATGTAGATTAAAATGTTAATATTAGGATGAACTTTACTTTATTAGGAAAACTACATCAGGTGAATTAAAATGTTAATATTAGGGGGAACTTGACTTTATTAGGAAAACTACATCAGGTGAATTAAAATGTTAATATTAGGATGAACTTGACTCTATTAGGAAAACTACATCAGGTGAATTAAAATGTTAACATTAGGGTGAACTTGACTTTATTAGGAAAACTACATCAGGTGAATTAAAATGTTAATATTAGGGTGAACGTAACTTTATTAGGAAAACTACATCAGGTAGATTAAAATGTTAATATTAGGGTGAACTTGACTTTATTAGGAAAACTACATCAGGTAAATTAAAATGTTAATATTAGGGTGAACTTGACTTTATTAGGAAAACTACATCAGGTGAATTAAAATGTTAATATTAGGGTGAACTTGACTTTATTAGGAAAACTACATCAGGTGAATTAAAATGTTAATATTAGGATGAACTTGACTTTATTAGGAAAACAACATCAGGTAAATTAAAATGTTAATATTAGTGTGAACTTGACTTTATTAGGAAAACTACATCAGGTAAAGTAAAATGTTAATATTAGGGTGAACTTGACTTTATTAGGAAAACTACATCAGGTGAATTAAAATGTTAATATTAGGGTGAACTTGACTTTATTAGCAAAACTACATCAGGTAAATTAAAATGTTAATATTAGGGTGAACTTGACTTTATTAGGAAAACTACATCATATAGATTAAAATGTTAATATTAGGGTGAACTTGACTTTATTAGGAACACCACGTCAGGTAAATTAAAATGTTAATATTAGTGTCAACATGACTTTATTAGGAAAACTACATCAGGTAAAGTAAAATGTTAATATTAGGGTGAACTTGACTTTATTAGGAAAACTACATCAGGTAAATTACAATGTTAATATTAGGGTGAACTTGACTCTATTAGGAAAACTACATCAGGTGAATTAAAATATTAACATTAGGGTGAACTTGACTTTATTAGGAAAACTACATCAGGTGAATTAAAATGTTAATATTAGGGCGATCTTGACTTTATTAGGAAAACTACATCATGTAGATTAAAATGTTAATATTAGGATGAACTTGACTTTATTAGGAAAACTACATCAGGTGAATTAAAATGTTAATATTAGGGTGAACTTGACTTTATTAGGAAAACTACATCAGGTGAATTAAAATGTTAATATTAGGGTGAACTTGACTTTATTAGGAAAACTACATCAGGTGAATTAAAATGTTAATATTAGGATGAACTTGACTTTATTAGGAAAACAACATCAGGTAAATTAAAATGTTAATATTAGTGTGAACTTGACTTTATTAGGAAAACTACATCAGGTGAATTAAAATGTTAATATTAGGATGAACTTGACCTTCTTAGGAAAACAACATCAGGTAAATTAAAATGTCAATATTAGGGTGAACTTGACTTTATTAGGAAAACTACATCAGGTGAATTAAAATGTTAATATTAGGGTGAACTTCACTTTATTAGAAAAACTACACCAGGTGAATTAAAATGTTAATAGTAGGATGAACTTGACTTTATTAGGAAAACTACATCAGGTGAATTAAAATGTTAATATTAGGGTGAACTTGACTCTATTAGGAAAACTACATCAGGTGAATTAAAATGTTAACATTAGGGTGAACTTGACTTTATTAGGAAAACTACATCATGTAGATTAAAATGTTAATATTAGGATGAACTTTACTTTATTAGGAAAACTACATCAGGTGAATTAAAATGTTAATATTAGGGGGAACTTGACTTTATTAGGAAAACTACATCAGGTGAATTAAAATGTTAATATTAGGATGAACTTGACTCTATTAGGAAAACTACATCAGGTGAATTAAAATGTTAACATTAGGGTGAACTTGACTTTATTAGGAAAACTACATCAGGTGAATTAAAATGTTAATATTAGGGTGAACGTAACTTTATTAGGAAAACTACATCAGGTAGATTAAAATGTTAATATTAGGGTGAACTTGACTTTATTAGGAAAACTACATCAGGTAAATTAAAATGTTAATATTAGGGTGAACTTGACTTTATTAGGAAAACTACATCAGGTGAATTAAAATGTTAATATTAGGGTGAACTTGACTTTATTAGGAAAACTACATCAGGTGAATTAAAATGTTAATATTAGGATGAACTTGACTTTATTAGGAAAACAACATCAGGTAAATTAAAATGTTAATATTAGTGTGAACTTGACTTTATTAGGAAAACTACATCAGGTAAAGTAAAATGTTAATATTAGGGTGAACTTGACTTTATTAGGAAAACTACATCAGGTGAATTAAAATGTTAATATTAGGGTGAACTTGACTTTATTAGCAAAACTACATCAGGTAAATTAAAATGTTAATATTAGGGTGAACTTGACTTTATTAGGAAAACTACATCATATAGATTAAAATGTTAATATTAGGGTGAACTTGACTTTATTAGGAACACCACGTCAGGTAAATTAAAATGTTAATATTAGTGTCAACATGACTTTATTAGGAAAACTACATCAGGTAAAGTAAAATGTTAATATTAGGGTGAACTTGACTTTATTAGGAAAACTACATCAGGTAAATTACAATGTTAATATTAGGGTGAACTTGACTCTATTAGGAAAACTACATCAGGTGAATTAAAATATTAACATTAGGGTGAACTTGACTTTATTAGGAAAACTACATCAGGTGAATTAAAATGTTAATATTAGGGCGATCTTGACTTTATTAGGAAAACTACATCATGTAGATTAAAATGTTAATATTAGGATGAACTTGACTTTATTAGGAAAACTACATCAGGTGAATTAAAATGTTAACTTTAGGGTGAACTTGACTTTATTAAGAAAACTACATCAGGTGAATTAAAATGTTAATATTAGGGTGAACTTGACCTTATTAGGAAAACTACATCAGGTAGATTAAAATGTTAATATTAGGGTGAACTTGACTTTATTAGGAAAACTACATCAGGTAGATTAAATTGTTAATATTAGGGTGAACTTGACTTTATTAGGAAAACTACATCAGGTAAATTAAAATGTTAATATTAGGGTGAACTTGACTTTATTAGGAAAACTACATCAGGTGAATTAAAATGTTAATATTAGGGTGAACTTAACTTTATTAGGAAAACTACATCAGGTAAATTAAAATGTTAATATTAGGGTGAACTTGACTTTATTAGGAAAACTACATCATATAGATTAAAATGTTAATATTAGGATGAATTTGACTTTATTAGGAAAACTACATCAGGTGAAATAAAATGTTAATATTAGGATGAACTTGACTTTATTAGGAAAACTACATCAGGTGAATTAAAATGTTAATATTAGGATGAACTTGACCTTATTAGGAAAACAACATCAGGTAAATTAAAATGTCAATATTAGGGTGAACTTGACTTTATTAGGAAAACTACATCAGGTGAATTAAAATGTTAATATTAGGGTGAACTTCACTTTATTAGAAAAACTACACCAGGTGAATTAAAATGTTAATAGTAGGATGAACTTGACTTTATTAGGAAAACTACATCAGGTGAATTAAAATGTTAATATTAGGGTGAACTTGACTCTATTAGGAAAACTACATCAGGTGAATTAAAATGTTAACATTAGGGTGAACTTGACTTTATTAGGAAAACTACATCATGTAGATTAAAATGTTAATATTAGGATGAACTTTACTTTATTAGGAAAACTACATCAGGTGAATTAAAATGTTAATATTAGGGGGAACTTGACTTTATTAGGAAAACTACATCAGGTGAATTAAAATGTTAATATTAGGATGAACTTGACTCTATTAGGAAAACTACATCAGGTGAATTAAAATGTTAACATTAGGGTGAACTTTACTTTATTAGGAAAACTACATCAGGTGAATTAAAATGTTAATATTAGGGTGAATGTAACTTTATTAGGAAAACTACATCAGGTAAATTAAAATGTTAATATTAGGGTGATCTTGACTTTATTAGGAAAACTACATCAGGTGAATTAAAATGTTAACATTATGGTGAACTTGACTTTATTAGGAAAACTACATCAGGTGAATTAAAATGTTAATATTAGGGTGAACTTGACCTTATTAGGAAAACTACATCAGGTAGATTACAATGTTAATATTAGGGTGAACTTGACTTTATTAGGAAAACTACATCAGGTAGATTAAAATGTTAATATTAGGGTGAACTTGACTTTATTAGGAAAACTACATCAGGTAAATTAAAATGTTAATATTAGGGTGAACTTGACTTTATTAGGAAAACTACATCAGGTGAATTAAAATGTTAATATTAGGGTGAACTTGACTTTATTAGGAAAACTACATCAGGTGAATTAAAATGTTAATATTAGGATGAACTTGACTTTATTAGGAAAACAACATCAGGTAAATTAAAATGTTAATATTAGTGTGAACTTGACTTTATTAGGAAAACTACATCAGGTGAATTAAAATGTTAATATTAGGATGAACTTGACCTTCTTAGGAAAACAACATCAGGTAAATTAAAATGTCAATATTAGGGTGAACTTGACTTTATTAGGAAAACTACATCAGGTGAATTAAAATGTTAATAGTAGGATGAACTTGACTTTATTAGGAAAACTACATCAGGTGAATTAAAATGTTAATATTAGGGTGAACTTGACTCTATTAGGAAAACTACATCAGGTGAATTAAAATGTTAACATTAGGGTGAACTTGACTTTATTAGGAAAACTACATCATGTAGATTAAAATGTTAATATTAGGGGGAACTTGACTTTATTAGGAAAACTACATCAGGTGAATTAAAATGTTAATATTAGGATGAACTTGACTCTATTAGGAAAACTACATCAGGTGAATTAAAATGTTAACATTAGGGTGAACTTGACTTTATTAGGAAAACTACATCAGGTGAATTAAAATGTTAATATTAGGGTGAACGTAACTTTATTAGGAAAACTACATCAGGTAGATTAAAATGTTAATATTAGGGTGAACTTGACTTTATTAGGAAAACTACATCAGGTAAATTAAAATGTTAATATTAGGGTGAACTTGACTTTATTAGGAAAACTACATCAGGTGAATTAAAATGTTAATATTAGGGTGAACTTGACTTTATTAGGAAAACTACATCAGGTGAATTAAAATGTTAATATTAGGATGAACTTGACTTTATTAGGAAAACAACATCAGGTAAATTAAAATGTTAATATTAGTGTGAACTTGACTTTATTAGGAAAACTACATCAGGTAAAGTAAAATGTTAATATTAGGGTGAACTTGACTTTATTAGGAAAACTACATCAGGTGAATTAAAATGTTAATATTAGGGTGAACTTGACTTTATTAGCAAAACTACATCAGGTAAATTAAAATGTTAATATTAGGGTGAACTTGACTTTATTAGGAAAACTACATCATATAGATTAAAATGTTAATATTAGGGTGAACTTGACTTTATTAGGAACACCACGTCAGGTAAATTAAAATGTTAATATTAGTGTCAACATGACTTTATTAGGAAAACTACATCAGGTAAAGTAAAATGTTAATATTAGGGTGAACTTGACTTTATTAGGAAAACTACATCAGGTAAATTACAATGTTAATATTAGGGTGAACTTGACTCTATTAGGAAAACTACATCAGGTGAATTAAAATATTAACATTAGGGTGAACTTGACTTTATTAGGAAAACTACATCAGGTGAATTAAAATGTTAATATTAGGGCGATCTTGACTTTATTAGGAAAACTACATCATGTAGATTAAAATGTTAATATTAGGATGAACTTGACTTTATTAGGAAAACTACATCAGGTGAATTAAAATGTTAACTTTAGGGTGAACTTGACTTTATTAAGAAAACTACATCAGGTGAATTAAAATGTTAATATTAGGGTGAACTTGACCTTATTAGGAAAACTACATCAGGTAGATTAAAATGTTAATATTAGGGTGAACTTGACTTTATTAGGAAAACTACATCAGGTAGATTAAATTGTTAATATTAGGGTGAACTTGACTTTATTAGGAAAACTACATCAGGTAAATTAAAATGTTAATATTAGGGTGAACTTGACTTTATTAGGAAAACTACATCAGGTGAATTAAAATGTTAATATTAGGGTGAACTTAACTTTATTAGGAAAACTACATCAGGTAAATTAAAATGTTAATATTAGGGTGAACTTGACTTTATTAGGAAAACTACATCATATAGATTAAAATGTTAATATTAGGATGAATTTGACTTTATTAGGAAAACTACATCAGGTGAAATAAAATGTTAATATTAGGATGAACTTGACTTTATTAGGAAAACTACATCAGGTGAATTAAAATGTTAATATTAGGATGAACTTGACCTTATTAGGAAAACAACATCAGGTAAATTAAAATGTCAATATTAGGGTGAACTTGACTTTATTAGGAAAACTACATCAGGTGAATTAAAATGTTAATATTAGGGTGAACTTCACTTTATTAGAAAAACTACACCAGGTGAATTAAAATGTTAATAGTAGGATGAACTTGACTTTATTAGGAAAACTACATCAGGTGAATTAAAATGTTAATATTAGGGTGAACTTGACTCTATTAGGAAAACTACATCAGGTGAATTAAAATGTTAACATTAGGGTGAACTTGACTTTATTAGGAAAACTACATCATGTAGATTAAAATGTTAATATTAGGATGAACTTTACTTTATTAGGAAAACTACATCAGGTGAATTAAAATGTTAATATTAGTGGGAACTTGACTTTATTAGGAAAACCACATCAGGTGAATTAAAATGTTAATATTAGGATGAACTTGACTTTATTAGGAAAACTACATCAGGTAAATTAAAATGTTAATATTAGGGTGAACTTGACTTTATTAGGAAAACTACATCAGGTGAATTAAAATGTTAATATTAGGATGAACTTGACTTTATTAGAAAAACTACACCAGGTGAATTAAAATGTTAATAGTAGGATGAACTTGCCTCTATTAGAAAAACTACATCAGGTGAATTAAAATGTTAATATTAGGATGAACTTGACTCTATTAGGAAAACTACATCAGGTGAATTAAAATGTTAACATTAGGGTGAACTTGACTTTATTAGGAAAACTACATCAGGTGAATTAAAATGTTAATATTAGGGTGAACTTGACTTTATTAGGAAAACTACATCATATAGATTAAAATGTTAATATTAGGATGAACTTGACCTTATTAGGAAAACAACATCAGGTAAATTAAAATGTCAATATTAGGGTGAACTTGACTTTATTAGGAAAACTACATCAGGTGAATTAAAATGTTAATATTAGGGTGAACTTCACTTTATTAGAAAAACTACACCAGGTGAATTAAAATGTTAATAGTAGGATGAACTTGACTTTATTAGGAAAACTACATCAGGTGAATTAAAATGTTAATATTAGGGTGAACTTGACTCTATTAGGAAAACTACATCAGGTGAATTAAAATGTTAACATTAGGGTGAACTTGACTTTATTAGGAAAACTACATCATGTAGATTAAAATGTTAATATTAGGATGAACTTTAATTTATTAGGAAAACTACATCAGGTGAATTAAAATGTTAATATTAGGGGGAACTTGACTTTATTAGGAAAACTACATCAGGTGAATTAAAATGTTAATATTAGGATGAACTTGACTCTATTAGGAAAACTACATCAGGTGAATTAAAATGTTAACATTAGGGTGAACTTGACTTTATTAGGAAAACTACATCAGGTGAATTAAAATGTTAATATTAGGGTGAACGTAACTTTATTAGGAAAACTACATCAGGTAAATTAAAATGTTAATATTAGGGTGATCTTGACTTTATTAGGAAAACTACATCAGGTGAATTAAAATGTTAACATTATGGTGAACTTGACTTTATTAGGAAAACTACATCAGGTGAATTAAAATGTTAATATTAGGGTGAACTTGACCTTATTAGGAAAACTACATCAGGTAGATTACAATGTTAATATTAGGGTGAACTTGACTTTATTAGGAAAACTACATCAGGTAGATTAAAATGTTAATATTAGGGTGAACTTGACTTTATTAGGAAAACTACATCAGGTAAATTAAAATGTTAATATTAGGGTGAACTTGACTTTATTAGGAAAACTACATCAGGTGAATTAAAATGTTAATATTAGGGTGAACTTGACTTTATTAGGAAAACTACATCAGGTGAATTAAAATGTTAATATTAGGATGAACTTGACTTTATTAGGAAAACAACATCAGGTAAATTAAAATGTTAATATTAGTGTGAACTTGACTTTATTAGGAAAACTACATCAGGTGAAATAAAATGTTAATATTAGGATGAACTTGACCTTCTTAGGAAAACAACATCAGGTAAATTAAAATGTCAATATTAGGGTGAACTTGACTTTATTAGGAAAACTACATCAGGTGAATTAAAATGTTAATATTAGGGTGAACTTCACTTTATTAGAAAAACTACACCAGGTGAATTAAAATGTTAATAGTAGGATGAACTTGACTTTATTAGGAAAACTACATCAGGTGAATTAAAATGTTAATATTAGGGTGAACTTGACTCTATTAGGAAAACTACATCAGGTGAATTAAAATGTTAACATTAGGGTGAACTTGACTTTATTAGGAAAACTACATCATGTAGATTAAAATGTTAATATTAGGATGAACTTTACTTTATTAGGAAAACTACATCAGGTGAATTAAAATGTTAATATTAGGGGGAACTTGACTTTATTAGGAAAACTACATCAGGTGAATTAAAATGTTAATATTAGGATGAACTTGACTCTATTAGGAAAACTACATCAGGTGAATTAAAATGTTAACATTAGGGTGAACTTGACTTTATTAGGAAAACTACATCAGGTGAATTAAAATGTTAATATTAGGGTGAACGTAACTTTATTAGGAAAACTACATCAGGTAAATTAAAATGTTAATATTAGGGTGATCTTAACTTTATTAGGAAAACTACATCAGGTGAATTAAAATGTTAACATTATGGTGAACTTGACTTTATTAGGAAAACTACATCAGGTGAATTAAAATGTTAATATTAGGGTGAACTTGACCTTATTAGGAAAACTACATCAGGTTGATTACAATGTTAATATTAGGGTGAACTTGACTTTATTAGGAAAACTACATCATATAGATTAAAATGTTAATATTAGGGTGAACTTGACTTTATTAGGAAAACTACATCAGGTAAATTAAAATGTTAATATTAGGGTGAACTTGACTTTATTAGGAAAACTACATCAGGTGAATTAAAATGTTAATATTAGGGTGAACTTGACTTTATTAAGAAAACTACATCAGGTGAATTAAAATGTTAATATTAGGATGAACTTGACTTTATTAGGAAAACAACATCAGGTAAATTAAAATGTTAATATTAGTGTGAACTTGACTTTATTAGGAAAACTACATCAGGTAAAGTAAAATGTTAATATTAGGGTGAACTTGACTTTATTAGGAAAACTACATCAGGTGAATTAAAATGTTAATATTAGGGTGAACTTGACTTTATTAGCAAAACTACATCAGGTAAATTAAAATGTTAATATTAGGGTGAACTTGACTTTATTAGGAAAACTACATCATATAGATTAAAATGTTAATATTAGGGTGAACTTGACTTTATTAGGAACACCACGTCAGGTAAATTAAAATGTTAATATTAGTGTCAACATGACTTTATTAGGAAAACTACATCAGGTAAAGTAAAATGTTAATATTAGGGTGAACTTGACTTTATTAGGAAAACTACATCAGGTAAATTACAATGTTAATATTAGGGTGAACTTGACTCTATTAGGAAAACTACATCAGGTGAATTAAAATATTAACATTAGGGTGAACTTGACTTTATTAGGAAAACTACATCAGGTGAATTAAAATGTTAATATTAGGGCGATCTTGACTTTATTAGGAAAACTACATCATGTAGATTAAAATGTTAATATTAGGATGAACTTGACCTTATTAGGAAAACTACATCAGGTGAATTAAAATGTTAACTTTAGGGTGAACTTGACTTTATTAAGAAAACTACATCAGGTGAATTAAAATGTTAATATTAGGGTGAACTTGACCTTATTAGGAAAACTACATCAGGTAGATTAAAATGTTAATATTAGGGTGAACTTGACTTTATTAGGAAAACTACATCAGGTAGATTAAATTGTTAATATTAGGGTGAACTTGACTTTATTAGGAAAACTACATCAGGTAGATTAAAATGTTAATATTAGGGTGAACTTGACTTTATTAGGAAAACTACATCAGGTGAATTAAAATGTTAATATTAGGGTGAACTTAACTTTATTAGGAAAACTACATCAGGTAAATTAAAATGTTAATATTAGGGTGAACTTGACTTTATTAGGAAAACTACATCATATAGATTAAAATGTTAATATTAGGATGAATTTGACTTTATTAGGAAAACTACATCAGGTGAAATAAAATGTTAATATTAGGATGAACTTGACTTTATTAGGAAAACTACATCAGGTGAATTAAAATGTTAATATTAGGATGAACTTGACCTTATTAGGAAAACAACATCAGGTAAATTAAAATGTCAATATTAGGGTGAACTTGACTTTATTAGGAAAACTACATCAGGTGAATTAAAATGTTAATATTAGGGTGAACTTCACTTTATTAGAAAAACTACACCAGGTGAATTAAAATGTTAATAGTAGGATGAACTTGACTTTATTAGGAAAACTACATCAGGTGAATTAAAATGTTAATATTAGGGTGAACTTGACTCTATTAGGAAAACTACATCAGGTGAATTAAAATGTTAACATTAGGGTGAACTTGACTTTATTAGGAAAACTACATCATGTAGATTAAAATGTTAATATTAGGATGAACTTTACTTTATTAGGAAAACTACATCAGGTGAATTAAAATGTTAATATTAGGGGGAACTTGACTTTATTAGGAAAACTACATCAGGTGAATTAAAATGTTAATATTAGGATGAACTTGACCTTATTAGGAAAACTACATCAGGT
The DNA here is from genome assembly GCA_963680875.1 of Bathymodiolus brooksi. Lineage (NCBI taxonomy): Eukaryota > Metazoa > Mollusca > Bivalvia > Mytilida > Modiolidae > Bathymodiolus > Bathymodiolus brooksi. The sequence continues at coordinate 12,171,722 of OY804582.1, forward strand.
AAATTAAAATGTTAATATTAGGGTGAACTTGACTTTATTAGGAAAACTACATCAGGTGAATTAAAATGTTAATATTAGGATGAACTTGACTTTATTAGAAAAACTACACCAGGTGAACTAAAATGTTAATAGTAGGATGAACTTGCCTCTATTAGAAAAACTACATCAGGTGAATTAAAATGTTAATATTAGGATGAACTTGACTCTATTAGGAAAACTACATCAGGTGAATTAAAATGTTAACATTAGGGTGAACTTGACTTTATTAGGAAAACTACATCAGGTGAATTAAAATGTTAATATTAGGGTGAACTTAACTTTATTAGGAAAACTACATCAGGTAAATTAAAATGTTAATATTAGGGTGATCTTGACTTTATTAGGAAAACTACATCAGGTGAATTAAAATGTTAACATTATAGTGAACTTGACTTTATTAGGAAAACTACATCAGGTGAATTAAAATGTTAATATTAGGGTGAACTTGACCTTATTAGGAAAACTACATCAGGTAGATTACAATGTTAATATTAGGGTGAACTTGACTTTATTAGGAATATTACATCAGGTAGATTAAAATGTTAATATTAGGGTGAACTTGACTTTATTAGGAAAACTACATCAGGTAAAGTAAAATGTTAATATTAGGGTGAACTTGACTTTATTAGGAAAACTACATCAGGTAAATTACAATGTTAATATTAGGGTGAACTTGACTCTATTAGGAAAACTACATCAGGTGAATTAAAATATTAACATTAGGGTGAACTTGACTTTATTAGGAAAACTACATCAGGTGAATTAAAATGTTAATATTAGGGCGATCTTGACTTTATTAGGAAAACTACATCATGTAGATTAAAATGTTAATATTAGGATGAACTTGACTTTATTAGGAAAACTACATCAGGTGAATTAAAATGTTAACTTTAGGGTGAACTTGACTTTATTAAGAAAACTACATCAGGTGAATTAAAATGTTAATATTAGGGTGAACTTGACCTTATTAGGAAAACTACATCAGGTAGATTAAAATGTTAATATTAGGGTGAACTTGACTTTATTAGGAAAACTACATCAGGTAGATTAAATTGTTAATATTAGGGTGAACTTGACTTTATTAGGAAAACTACATCAGGTAAATTAAAATGTTAATATTAGGGTGAACTTGACTTTATTAGGAAAACTACATCAGGTGAATTAAAATGTTAATATTAGGGTGAACTTAACTTTATTAGGAAAACTACATCAGGTAAATTAAAATGTTAATATTAGGGTGAACTTGACTTTATTAGGAAAACTACATCATATAGATTAAAATGTTAATATTAGGATGAATTTGACTTTATTAGGAAAACTACATCAGGTGAAATAAAATGTTAATATTAGGATGAACTTGACTTTATTAGGAAAACTACATCAGGTGAATTAAAATGTTAATATTAGGATGAACTTGACCTTATTAGGAAAACAACATCAGGTAAATTAAAATGTCAATATTAGGGTGAACTTGACTTTATTAGGAAAACTACATCAGGTGAATTAAAATGTTAATATTAGGATGAACTTGACTCTATTAGGAAAACTACATCAGGTGAATTAAAATGTTAACATTAGGGTGAACTTGACTTTATTAGGAAAACTACATCAGGTGAATTAAAATGTTAATATTAGGGTGAACGTAACTTTATTAGGAAAACTACATCAGGTAAATTAAAATGTTAATATTAGGGTGATCTTAACTTTATTAGGAAAACTACATCAGGTGAATTAAAATGTTAACATTATGGTGAACTTGACTTTATTAGGAAAACTACATCAGGTGAATTAAAATGTTAATATTAGGGTGAACTTGACCTTATTAGGAAAACTACATCAGGTTGATTACAATGTTAATATTAGGGTGAACTTGACTTTATTAGGAAAACTACATCATATAGATTAAAATGTTAATATTAGGGTGAACTTGACTTTATTAGGAAAACTACATCAGGTAAATTAAAATGTTAATATTAGGGTGAACTTGACTTTATTAGGAAAACTACATCAGGTGAATTAAAATGTTAATATTAGGGTGAACTTGACTTTATTAAGAAAACTACATCAGGTGAATTAAAATGTTAATATTAGGATGAACTTGACTTTATTAGGAAAACAACATCAGGTAAATTAAAATGTTAATATTAGTGTGAACTTGACTTTATTAGGAAAACTACATCAGGTAAAGTAAAATGTTAATATTAGGGTGAACTTGACTTTATTAGGAAAACTACATCAGGTGAATTAAAATGTTAATATTAGGGTGAACTTGACTTTATTAGCAAAACTACATCAGGTAAATTAAAATGTTAATATTAGGGTGAACTTGACTTTATTAGGAAAACTACATCATATAGATTAAAATGTTAATATTAGGGTGAACTTGACTTTATTAGGAACACCACGTCAGGTAAATTAAAATGTTAATATTAGTGTCAACATGACTTTATTAGGAAAACTACATCAGGTAAAGTAAAATGTTAATATTAGGGTGAACTTGACTTTATTAGGAAAACTACATCAGGTAAATTACAATGTTAATATTAGGGTGAACTTGACTCTATTAGGAAAACTACATCAGGTGAATTAAAATATTAACATTAGGGTGAACTTGACTTTATTAGGAAAACTACATCAGGTGAATTAAAATGTTAATATTAGGGCGATCTTGACTTTATTAGGAAAACTACATCATGTAGATTAAAATGTTAATATTAGGATGAACTTGACTTTATTAGGAAAACTACATCAGGTGAATTAAAATGTTAACTTTAGGGTGAACTTGACTTTATTAAGAAAACTACATCAGGTGAATTAAAATGTTAATATTAGGGTGAACTTGACCTTATTAGGAAAACTACATCAGGTAGATTAAAATGTTAATATTAGGGTGAACTTGACTTTATTAGGAAAACTACATCAGGTAGATTAAATTGTTAATATTAGGGTGAACTTGACTTTATTAGGAAAACTACATCAGGTAGATTAAAATGTTAATATTAGGGTGAACTTGACTTTATTAGGAAAACTACATCAGGTGAATTAAAATGTTAATATTAGGGTGAACTTAACTTTATTAGGAAAACTACATCAGGTAAATTAAAATGTTAATATTAGGGTGAACTTGACTTTATTAGGAAAACTACATCATATAGATTAAAATGTTAATATTAGGATGAATTTGACTTTATTAGGAAAACTACATCAGGTGAAATAAAATGTTAATATTAGGATGAACTTGACTTTATTAGGAAAACTACATCAGGTGAATTAAAATGTTAATATTAGGATGAACTTGACCTTATTAGGAAAACAACATCAGGTAAATTAAAATGTCAATATTAGGGTGAACTTGACTTTATTAGGAAAACTACATCAGGTGAATTAAAATGTTAATATTAGGGTGAACTTCACTTTATTAGAAAAACTACACCAGGTGAATTAAAATGTTAATAGTAGGATGAACTTGACTTTATTAGGAAAACTACATCAGGTGAATTAAAATGTTAATATTAGGGTGAACTTGACTCTATTAGGAAAACTACATCAGGTGAATTAAAATGTTAACATTAGGGTGAACTTGACTTTATTAGGAAAACTACATCATGTAGATTAAAATGTTAATATTAGGATGAACTTTACTTTATTAGGAAAACTACATCAGGTGAATTAAAATGTTAATATTAGGGGGAACTTGACTTTATTAGGAAAACTACATCAGGTGAATTAAAATGTTAATATTAGGATGAACTTGACCTTATTAGGAAAACTACATCAGGTAAATTAAAATGTTAATATTAGGGTGAACTTGACTTTATTAGGAAAACTACATCAGGTGAATTAAAATGTTAATATTAGGATGAACTTGACTTTATTAGAAAAACTACACCAGGTGAACTAAAATGTTAATAGTAGGATGAACTTGCCTCTATTAGAAAAACTACATCAGGTGAATTAAAATGTTAATATTAGGATGAACTTGACTCTATTAGGAAAACTACATCAGGTGAATTAAAATGTTAACATTAGGGTGAACTTGACTTTATTAGGAAAACTACATCAGGTGAATTAAAATGTTAATATTAGGGTGAACTTAACTTTATTAGGAAAACTACATCAGGTAAATTAAAATGTTAATATTAGGGTGATCTTGACTTTATTAGGAAAACTACATCAGGTGAATTAAAATGTTAACATTATAGTGAACTTGACTTTATTAGGAAAACTACATCAGGTGAATTAAAATGTTAATATTAGGGTGAACTTGACCTTATTAGGAAAACTACATCAGGTAGATTACAATGTTAATATTAGGGTGAACTTGACTTTATTAGGAATATTACATCAGGTAGATTAAAATGTTAATATTAGGGTGAACTTGACTTTATTAGGAAAACTACATCAGGTAAAGTAAAATGTTAATATTAGGGTGAACTTGACTTTATTAGGAAAACTACATCAGGTAAATTACAATGTTAATATTAGGGTGAACTTGACTCTATTAGGAAAACTACATCAGGTGAATTAAAATATTAACATTAGGGTGAACTTGACTTTATTAGGAAAACTACATCAGGTGAATTAAAATGTTAATATTAGGGCGATCTTGACTTTATTAGGAAAACTACATCATGTAGATTAAAATGTTAATATTAGGATGAACTTGACTTTATTAGGAAAACTACATCAGGTGAATTAAAATGTTAACTTTAGGGTGAACTTGACTTTATTAAGAAAACTACATCAGGTGAATTAAAATGTTAATATTAGGGTGAACTTGACCTTATTAGGAAAACTACATCAGGTAGATTAAAATGTTAATATTAGGGTGAACTTGACTTTATTAGGAAAACTACATCAGGTAGATTAAATTGTTAATATTAGGGTGAACTTGACTTTATTAGGAAAACTACATCAGGTAAATTAAAATGTTAATATTAGGGTGAACTTGACTTTATTAGGAAAACTACATCAGGTGAATTAAAATGTTAATATTAGGGTGAACTTAACTTTATTAGGAAAACTACATCATATAGATTAAAATGTTAATATTAGGATGAATTTGACTTTATTAGGAAAACTACATCAGGTGAAATAAAATGTTAATATTAGGATGAACTTGACTTTATTAGGAAAACTACATCAGGTGAATTAAAATGTTAATATTAGGATGAACTTGACCTTATTAGGAAAACAACATCAGGTAAATTAAAATGTCAATATTAGGGTGAACTTGACTTTATTAGGAAAACTACATCAGGTGAATTAAAATGTTAATATTAGGGTGAACTTCACTTTATTAGAAAAACTACACCAGGTGAATTAAAATGTTAATAGTAGGATGAACTTGACTTTATTAGGAAAACTACATCAGGTGAATTAAAATGTTAATATTAGGGTGAACTTGACTCTATTAGGAAAACTACATCAGGTGAATTAAAATGTTAACATTAGGGTGAACTTGACTTTATTAGGAAAACTACATCATGTAGATTAAAATGTTAATATTAGGATGAACTTTACTTTATTAGGAAAACTACATCAGGTGAATTAAAATGTTAATATTAGGGGGAACTTGACTTTATTAGGAAAACTACATCAGGTGAATTAAAATGTTAATATTAGGATGAACTTGACTCTATTAGGAAAACTACATCAGGTGAATTAAAATGTTAACATTAGGGTGAACTTGACTTTATTAGGAAAACTACATCAGGTGAATTAAAATGTTAATATTAGGGTGAACGTAACTTTATTAGGAAAACTACATCAGGTAAATTAAAATGTTAATATTAGGGTGATCTTGACTTTATTAGGAAAACTACATCAGGTGAATTAAAATGTTAACATTATGGTGAACTTGACTTTATTAGGAAAACTACATCAGGTGAATTAAAATGTTAATATTAGGGTGAACTTGACCTTATTAGGAAAACTACATCAGGTAGATTACAATGTTAATATTAGGGTGAACTTGACTTTATTAGGAAAACTACATCATATAGATTAAAATGTTAATATTAGGGTGAACTTGACTTTATTAGGAAAACTACATCATGTAGATTAAAATGTTAATATTAGGATGAACTTTACTTTATTAGGAAAACTACATCAGGTGAATTAAAATGTTAATATTAGGGGGAACTTGACTTTATTAGGAAAACTACATCAGGTGAATTAAAATGTTAATATTAGGATGAACTTGACCTTATTAGGAAAACTACATCAGGTAAATTAAAATGTTAATATTAGGGTGAACTTGACTTTATTAGGAAAACTACATCAGGTGAATTAAAATGTTAATATTAGGATGAACTTGACTTTATTAGAAAAACTACACCAGGTGAACTAAAATGTTAATAGTAGGATGAACTTGCCTCTATTAGAAAAACTACATCAGGTGAATTAAAATGTTAATATTAGGATGAACTTGACTCTATTAGGAAAACTACATCAGGTGAATTAAAATGTTAACATTAGGGTGAACTTGACTTTATTAGGAAAACTACATCAGGTGAATTAAAATGTTAATATTAGGGTGAACTTAACTTTATTAGGAAAACTACATCAGGTAAATTAAAATGTTAATATTAGGGTGATCTTGACTTTATTAGGAAAACTACATCAGGTGAATTAAAATGTTAACATTATAGTGAACTTGACTTTATTAGGAAAACTACATCAGGTGAATTAAAATGTTAATATTAGGGTGAACTTGACCTTATTAGGAAAACTACATCAGGTAGATTACAATGTTAATATTAGGGTGAACTTGACTTTATTAGGAATATTACATCAGGTAGATTAAAATGTTAATATTAGGGTGAACTTGACTTTATTAGGAAAACTACATCAGGTAAAGTAAAATGTTAATATTAGGGTGAACTTGACTTTATTAGGAAAACTACATCAGGTAAATTACAATGTTAATATTAGGGTGAACTTGACTCTATTAGGAAAACTACATCAGGTGAATTAAAATATTAACATTAGGGTGAACTTGACTTTATTAGGAAAACTACATCAGGTGAATTAAAATGTTAATATTAGGGCGATCTTGACTTTATTAGGAAAACTACATCATGTAGATTAAAATGTTAATATTAGGATGAACTTGACTTTATTAGGAAAACTACATCAGGTGAATTAAAATGTTAACTTTAGGGTGAACTTGACTTTATTAAGAAAACTACATCAGGTGAATTAAAATGTTAATATTAGGGTGAACTTGACCTTATTAGGAAAACTACATCAGGTAGATTAAAATGTTAATATTAGGGTGAACTTGACTTTATTAGGAAAACTACATCAGGTAGATTAAATTGTTAATATTAGGGTGAACTTGACTTTATTAGGAAAACTACATCAGGTAAATTAAAATGTTAATATTAGGGTGAACTTGACTTTATTAGGAAAACTACATCAGGTGAATTAAAATGTTAATATTAGGGTGAACTTAACTTTATTAGGAAAACTACATCAGGTAAATTAAAATGTTAATATTAGGGTGAACTTGACTTTATTAGGAAAACTACATCATATAGATTAAAATGTTAATATTAGGATGAATTTGACTTTATTAGGAAAACTACATCAGGTGAAATAAAATGTTAATATTAGGATGAACTTGACTTTATTAGGAAAACTACATCAGGTGAATTAAAATGTTAATATTAGGATGAACTTGACCTTATTAGGAAAACAACATCAGGTAAATTAAAATGTCAATATTAGGGTGAACTTGACTTTATTAGGAAAACTACATCAGGTGAATTAAAATGTTAATATTAGGGTGAACTTCACTTTATTAGAAAAACTACACCAGGTGAATTAAAATGTTAATAGTAGGATGAACTTGACTTTATTAGGAAAACTACATCAGGTGAATTAAAATGTTAATATTAGGGTGAACTTGACTCTATTAGGAAAACTACATCAGGTGAATTAAAATGTTAACATTAGGGTGAACTTGACTTTATTAGGAAAACTACATCATGTAGATTAAAATGTTAATATTAGGATGAACTTTACTTTATTAGGAAAACTACATCAGGTGAATTAAAATGTTAATATTAGGGGGAACTTGACTTTATTAGGAAAACTACATCAGGTGAATTAAAATGTTAATATTAGGATGAACTTGACCTTATTAGGAAAACTACATCAGGTAAATTAAAATGTTAATATTAGGGTGAACTTGACTTTATTAGGAAAACTACATCAGGTGAATTAAAATGTTAATATTAGGATGAACTTGACTTTATTAGAAAAACTACACCAGGTGAACTAAAATGTTAATAGTAGGATGAACTTGCCTCTATTAGAAAAACTACATCAGGTGAATTAAAATGTTAATATTAGGATGAACTTGACTCTATTAGGAAAACTACATCAGGTGAATTAAAATGTTAACATTAGGGTGAACTTGACTTTATTAGGAAAACTACATCAGGTGAATTAAAATGTTAATATTAGGGTGAACTTAACTTTATTAGGAAAACTACATCAGGTAAATTAAAATGTTAATATTAGGGTGATCTTGACTTTATTAGGAAAACTACATCAGGTGAATTAAAATGTTAACATTATAGTGAACTTGACTTTATTAGGAAAACTACATCAGGTGAATTAAAATGTTAATATTAGGGTGAACTTGACCTTATTAGGAAAACTACATCAGGTAGATTACAATGTTAATATTAGGGTGAACTTGACTTTATTAGGAATATTACATCAGGTAGATTAAAATGTTAATATTAGGGTGAACTTGACTTTATTAGGAAAACTACATCAGGTAAAGTAAAATGTTAATATTAGGGTGAACTTGACTTTATTAGGAAAACTACATCAGGTAAATTACAATGTTAATATTAGGGTGAACTTGACTCTATTAGGAAAACTACATCAGGTGAATTAAAATATTAACATTAGGGTGAACTTGACTTTATTAGGAAAACTACATCAGGTGAATTAAAATGTTAATATTAGGGCGATCTTGACTTTATTAGGAAAACTACATCATGTAGATTAAAATGTTAATATTAGGATGAACTTGACTTTATTAGGAAAACTACATCAGGTGAATTAAAATGTTAACTTTAGGGTGAACTTGACTTTATTAAGAAAACTACATCAGGTGAATTAAAATGTTAATATTAGGGTGAACTTGACCTTATTAGGAAAACTACATCAGGTAGATTAAAATGTTAATATTAGGGTGAACTTGACTTTATTAGGAAAACTACATCAGGTAGATTAAATTGTTAATATTAGGGTGAACTTGACTTTATTAGGAAAACTACATCAGGTAAATTAAAATGTTAATATTAGGGTGAACTTGACTTTATTAGGAAAACTACATCAGGTGAATTAAAATGTTAATATTAGGGTGAACTTAACTTTATTAGGAAAACTACATCATATAGATTAAAATGTTAATATTAGGATGAATTTGACTTTATTAGGAAAACTACATCAGGTGAAATAAAATGTTAATATTAGGATGAACTTGACTTTATTAGGAAAACTACATCAGGTGAATTAAAATGTTAATATTAGGATGAACTTGACCTTATTAGGAAAACAACATCAGGTAAATTAAAATGTCAATATTAGGGTGAACTTGACTTTATTAGGAAAACTACATCAGGTGAATTAAAATGTTAATATTAGGGTGAACTTCACTTTATTAGAAAAACTACACCAGGTGAATTAAAATGTTAATAGTAGGATGAACTTGACTTTATTAGGAAAACTACATCAGGTGAATTAAAATGTTAATATTAGGATGAACTTGACTCTATTAGGAAAACTACATCAGGTGAATTAAAATGTTAACATTAGGGTGAACTTGACTTTATTAGGAAAACTACATCAGGTGAATTAAAATGTTAATATTAGGGTGAACGTAACTTTATTAGGAAAACTACATCAGGTAAATTAAAATGTTAATATTAGGGTGATCTTGACTTTATTAGGAAAACTACATCAGGTGAATTAAAATGTTAACATTATGGTGAACTTGACTTTATTAGGAAAACTACATCAGGTGAATTAAAATGTTAATATTAGGGTGAACTTGACCTTATTAGGAAAACTACATCAGGTAGATTACAATGTTAATATTAGGGTGAACTTGACTTTATTAGGAAAACTACATCATATAGATTAAAATGTTAATATTAGGGTGAACTTGACTTTATTAGGAAAACTACATCATGTAGATTAAAATGTTAATATTAGGATGAACTTTACTTTATTAGGAAAACTACATCAGGTGAATTAAAATGTTAATATTAGGGGGAACTTGACTTTATTAGGAAAACTACATCAGGTGAATTAAAATGTTAATATTAGGATGAACTTGACCTTATTAGGAAAACTACATCAGGTAAATTAAAATGTTAATATTAGGGTGAACTTGACTTTATTAGGAAAACTACATCAGGTGAATTAAAATGTTAATATTAGGATGAACTTGACTTTATTAGAAAAACTACACCAGGTGAACTAAAATGTTAATAGTAGGATGAACTTGCCTCTATTAGAAAAACTACATCAGGTGAATTAAAATGTTAATATTAGGATGAACTTGACTCTATTAGGAAAACTACATCAGGTGAATTAAAATGTTAACATTAGGGTGAACTTGACTTTATTAGGAAAACTACATCAGGTGAATTAAAATGTTAATATTAGGGTGAACTTAACTTTATTAGGAAAACTACATCAGGTAAATTAAAATGTTAATATTAGGGTGATCTTGACTTTATTAGGAAAACTACATCAGGTGAATTAAAATGTTAACATTATAGTGAACTTGACTTTATTAGGAAAACTACATCAGGTGAATTAAAATGTTAATATTAGGGTGAACTTGACCTTATTAGGAAAACTACATCAGGTAGATTACAATGTTAATATTAGGGTGAACTTGACTTTATTAGGAATATTACATCAGGTAGATTAAAATGTTAATATTAGGGTGAACTTGACTTTATTAGGAAAACTACATCAGGTAAAGTAAAATGTTAATATTAGGGTGAACTTGACTTTATTAGGAAAACTACATCAGGTAAATTACAATGTTAATATTAGGGTGAACTTGACTCTATTAGGAAAACTACATCAGGTGAATTAAAATATTAACATTAGGGTGAACTTGACTTTATTAGGAAAACTACATCAGGTGAATTAAAATGTTAATATTAGGGCGATCTTGACTTTATTAGGAAAACTACATCATGTAGATTAAAATGTTAATATTAGGATGAACTTGACTTTATTAGGAAAACTACATCAGGTGAATTAAAATGTTAACTTTAGGGTGAACTTGACTTTATTAAGAAAACTACATCAGGTGAATTAAAATGTTAATATTAGGGTGAACTTGACCTTATTAGGAAAACTACATCAGGTAGATTAAAATGTTAATATTAGGGTGAACTTGACTTTATTAGGAAAACTACATCAGGTAGATTAAATTGTTAATATTAGGGTGAACTTGACTTTATTAGGAAAACTACATCAGGTAAATTAAAATGTTAATATTAGGGTGAACTTGACTTTATTAGGAAAACTACATCAGGTGAATTAAAATGTTAATATTAGGGTGAACTTAACTTTATTAGGAAAACTACATCAGGTAAATTAAAATGTTAATATTAGGGTGAACTTGACTTTATTAGGAAAACTACATCATATAGATTAAAATGTTAATATTAGGATGAATTTGACTTTATTAGGAAAACTACATCAGGTGAAATAAAATGTTAATATTAGGATGAACTTGACTTTATTAGGAAAACTACATCAGGTGAATTAAAATGTTAATATTAGGATGAACTTGACCTTATTAGGAAAACAACATCAGGTAAATTAAAATGTCAATATTAGGGTGAACTTGACTTTATTAGGAAAACTACATCAGGTGAATTAAAATGTTAATATTAGGGTGAACTTCACTTTATTAGAAAAACTACACCAGGTGAATTAAAATGTTAATAGTAGGATGAACTTGACTTTATTAGGAAAACTACATCAGGTGAATTAAAATGTTAATATTAGGGTGAACTTGACTCTATTAGGAAAACTACATCAGGTGAATTAAAATGTTAACATTAGGGTGAACTTGACTTTATTAGGAAAACTACATCATGTAGATTAAAATGTTAATATTAGGATGAACTTTACTTTATTAGGAAAACTACATCAGGTGAATTAAAATGTTAATATTAGGGGGAACTTGACTTTATTAGGAAAACTACATCAGGTGAATTAAAATGTTAATATTAGGATGAACTTGACCTTATTAGGAAAACTACATCAGGTAAATTAAAATGTTAATATTAGGGTGAACTTGACTTTATTAGGAAAACTACATCAGGTGAATTAAAATGTTAATATTAGGATGAACTTGACTTTATTAGAAAAACTACACCAGGTGAATTAAAATGTTAATAGTAGGATGAACTTGCCTCTATTAGAAAAACTACATCAGGTGAATTAAAATGTTAATATTAGGATGAACTTGACTCTATTAGGAAAACTACATCAGGTGAATTAAAATGTTAACATTAGGGTGAACTTGACTTTATTAGGAAAACTACATCAGGTGAATTAAAATGTTAATATTAGGGTGAACTTAACTTTATTAGGAAAACTACATCAGGTAAATTAAAATGTTAATATTAGGGTGATCTTGACTTTATTAGGAAAACTACATCAGGTGAATTAAAATGTTAACATTATAGTGAACTTGACTTTATTAGGAAAACTACATCAGGTGAATTAAAATGTTAATATTAGGGTGAACTTGACCTTATTAGGAAAACTACATCAGGTAGATTACAATGTTAATATTAGGGTGAACTTGACTTTATTAGGAATACTACATCAGGTAGATTAAAATGTTAATATTAGGGTGAACTTGACTTTATTAGGAAAACTACATCAGGTAAATTAAAATGTTAATATTAGGGTGAACTTGACTTTATTAGGAAAACTACATCAGGTGAATTAAAATGTTAATATTAGGGTGAACTTGACTTTATTAGGAAAACTACATCAGGTAAATTAAAATGTTAATATTAGGGTGAACTTGACTTTATTAGGAAAACTACATCATATAGATTAAAATGTTAATATTAGGATGAACTTGACTTTATTAGGAAAACTACATCAGGTGAATTAAAATGTTAATATTAGGGTGAACTTGACTTTATTAGGAAAACTACATCAGGTGAATTAAAATGTTAATATTAGGATGAACTTGACTTTATTGGGAAAACAACATCAGGTAAATTAAAATGTTAATATTAGGGTGAACTTGACTTTATTAGGAAAACTACATCAGGTAAAGTAAAATGTTAATATTAGGGTGAACTTAACTTTATTAGGAAAACTACATCAGGTAAATTGAAATGTTAATATTAGGGTGATCTTGACTTTATTAGGAAAACTACATCAGGTGAATTAAAATGTTAACATTAGGGTGAACTTGACTTTATTAGGAAAACTACATCAGGTGAATTAAAATGTTAATATTAGGGTGAACTTGACTTTATTAGGAAAACTACATCAGGTGAATTAAAATGTTAATATTTGGATGAACTTGACTTTATTAGGAAAACAACATCAGGTAAATTAAAATGTTAATATTAGGGTGAACTTGACTTTATTAGGAAAACTACATCAGGTAAAGTAAAATGTTAATATTAGGGTGAACTTGACTTTATTAGGAAAACAACATCAGGTAAATTAAAATGTTAATATTAGGGTGAACTTGACTTTATTAGGAAAACTACATCAGGTGAATTAAAATGTTAATATTAGGATGAACTTGACTTTATTAGAAAAACTACACCAGGTGAATTAAAATGTTAATAGTAGGATGAACTTGACTTTAATAGAAAAACTACATCAGGTGAATTAAAATGTTAATATTAGGATGAACTTGACTCTATTATTAAAACTACATCAGGTGAATTAAAATGTTAACATTAGGGTGAACTTGACTTTATTAGGAAAACTACATCAGGTAAATTAAAATGTTAATATTAGGGTGATCTTGACTTTATTAGGAAAACAACATCAGGTGAATTACAATGTTAACATTAGGGTGAACTTGACTTTATTAGGAAAACTACATCAGGTGAATTAAAATGTTAATATTAGGGTGAACTTGACCTTATTAGGACAACTACATCAGGTAGATTACAATGTTAATATTAGGATGAACTTGCCTTTATTAGGAAAACTACATCAGGTAGATTAAAATGTTAATATTAGGGTGAACTTGACTTTATTAGGAAAACTACATCAGGTGAATTAAAATGTTAATATTAGGATGAACATGACTTTATTAGGAAAACAACATCAGGTAAATTAAAATGTTAATATTAGGGTGAACTTGACCTTATTAGGAAAACTACATCAGGTAGATTAAAATGTTAATATTAGGGTGAACTTGACTTTATTAGGAAAACTACATCAGGTAGATTAAATTGTTAATATTAGGGTGAACTTGACTTTATTAGGAAAACTACATCAGGTAAATTAAAATGTTAATATTAGGGTGAACTTGACTTTATTAGGAAAACTACATCAGGTGAATTAAAATGTTAATATTAGGGTGAACTTAACTTTATTAGGAAAACTACATCAGGTAAATTAAAATGTTAATATTAGGGTGAACTTGACTTTATTAGGAAAACTACATCATATAGATTAAAATGTTAATATTAGGATGAATTTGACTTTATTAGGAAAACTACATCAGGTGAAATAAAATGTTAATATTAGGATGAACTTGACTTTATTAGGAAAACTACATCAGGTGAATTAAAATGTTAATATTAGGATGAACTTGACCTTATTAGGAAAACAACATCAGGTAAATTAAAATGTCAATATTAGGGTGAACTTGACTTTATTAGGAAAACTACATCAGGTGAATTAAAATGTTAATATTAGGGTGAACTTCACTTTATTAGAAAAACTACACCAGGTGAATTAAAATGTTAATAGTAGGATGAACTTGACTTTATTAGGAAAACTACATCAGGTGAATTAAAATGTTAATATTAGGGTGAACTTGACTCTATTAGGAAAACTACATCAGGTGAATTAAAATGTTAACATTAGGGTGAACTTGACTTTATTAGGAAAACTACATCATGTAGATTAAAATGTTAATATTAGGATGAACTTTACTTTATTAGGAAAACTACATCAGGTGAATTAAAATGTTAATATTAGTGGGAACTTGACTTTATTAGGAAAACCACATCAGGTGAATTAAAATGTTAATATTAGGATGAACTTGACTTTATTAGGAAAACTACATCAGGTAAATTAAAATGTTAATATTAGGGTGAACTTGACTTTATTAGGAAAACTACATCAGGTGAATTAAAATGTTAATATTAGGATGAACTTGACTTTATTAGAAAAACTACACCAGGTGAATTAAAATGTTAATAGTAGGATGAACTTGCCTCTATTAGAAAAACTACATCAGGTGAATTAAAATGTTAACATTAGGGTGAACTTGACTTTATTAGGAAAACTACATCAGGTGAATTAAAATGTTAATATTAGGGTGAACTTGACTTTATTAGGAAAACTACATCATATAGATTAAAATGTTAATATTAGGATGAACTTGACCTTATTAGGAAAACAACATCAGGTAAATTAAAATGTCAATATTAGGGTGAACTTGACTTTATTAGGAAAACTACATCAGGTGAATTAAAATGTTAATATTAGGGTGAACTTCACTTTATTAGAAAAACTACACCAGGTGAATTAAAATGTTAATAGTAGGATGAACTTGACTTTATTAGGAAAACTACATCAGGTGAATTAAAATGTTAATATTAGGGTGAACTTGACTCTATTAGGAAAACTACATCAGGTGAATTAAAATGTTAACATTAGGGTGAACTTGACTTTATTAGGAAAACTACATCATGTAGATTAAAATGTTAATATTAGGATGAACTTTACTTTATTAGGAAAACTACATCAGGTGAATTAAAATGTTAATATTAGGGGGAACTTGACTTTATTAGGAAAACTACATCAGGTGAATTAAAATGTTAATATTAGGATGAACTTGACTCTATTAGGAAAACTACATCAGGTGAATTAAAATGTTAACATTAGGGTGAACTTGACTTTATTAGGAAAACTACATCAGGTGAATTAAAATGTTAATATTAGGGTGAACGTAACTTTATTAGGAAAACTACATCAGGTAAATTAAAATGTTAATATTAGGGTGATCTTGACTTTATTAGGAAAACTACATCAGGTGAATTAAAATGTTAACATTATGGTGAACTTGACTTTATTAGGAAAACTACATCAGGTGAATTAAAATGTTAATATTAGGGTGAACTTGACCTTATTAGGAAAACTACATCAGGTAGATTACAATGTTAATATTAGGGTGAACTTGACTTTATTAGGAAAACTACATCAGGTAGATTAAAATGTTAATATTAGGGTGAACTTGACTTTATTAGGAAAACTACATCAGGTAAATTAAAATGTTAATATTAGGGTGAACTTGACTTTATTAGGAAAACTACATCAGGTGAATTAAAATGTTAATATTAGGGTGAACTTGACTTTATTAGGAAAACTACATCAGGTGAATTAAAATGTTAATATTAGGATGAACTTGACTTTATTAGGAAAACAACATCAGGTAAATTAAAATGTTAATATTAGTGTGAACTTGACTTTATTAGGAAAACTACATCAGGTGAATTAAAATGTTAATATTAGGATGAACTTGACCTTCTTAGGAAAACAACATCAGGTAAATTAAAATGTCAATATTAGGGTGAACTTGACTTTATTAGGAAAACTACATCAGGTGAATTAAAATGTTAATATTAGGGTGAACTTCACTTTATTAGAAAAACTACACCAGGTGAATTAAAATGTTAATAGTAGGATGAACTTGACTTTATTAGGAAAACTACATCAGGTGAATTAAAATGTTAATATTAGGGTGAACTTGACTCTATTAGGAAAACTACATCAGGTGAATTAAAATGTTAACATTAGGGTGAACTTGACTTTATTAGGAAAACTACATCATGTAGATTAAAATGTTAATATTAGGATGAACTTTACTTTATTAGGAAAACTACATCAGGTGAATTAAAATGTTAATATTAGGGGGAACTTGACTTTATTAGGAAAACTACATCAGGTGAATTAAAATGTTAATATTAGGATGAACTTGACTCTATTAGGAAAACTACATCAGGTGAATTAAAATGTTAACATTAGGGTGAACTTGACTTTATTAGGAAAACTACATCAGGTGAATTAAAATGTTAATATTAGGGTGAACGTAACTTTATTAGGAAAACTACATCAGGTAAATTAAAATGTTAATATTAGGGTGATCTTGACTTTATTAGGAAAACTACATCAGGTGAATTAAAATGTTAACATTATGGTGAACTTGACTTTATTAGGAAAACTACATCAGGTGAATTAAAATGTTAATATTAGGGTGAACTTGACCTTATTAGGAAAACTACATCAGGTAGATTACAATGTTAATATTAGGGTGAACTTGACTTTATTAGGAAAACTACATCATATAGATTAAAATGTTAATATTAGGGTGAACTTGACTTTATTAGGAAAACTACATCAGGTAAATTAAAATGTTAATATTAGGGTGAACTTGACTTTATTAGGAAAACTACATCAGGTGAATTAAAATGTTAATATTAGGGTGAACTTGACTTTATTAAGAAAACTACATCAGGTGAATTAAAATGTTAATATTAGGATGAATTGACTTTATTAGGAAAACAACATCAGGTAAATTAAAATGTTAATATTAGTGTGAACTTGACTTTATTAGGAAAACTACATCAGGTAAAGTAAAATGTTAATATTAGGGTGAACTTGACTCTATTAGGAAAACTACATCAGGTGAATTAAAATGTTAATATTAGGGTGAACTTGACTTTATTAGCAAAACTACATCAGGTAAATTAAAATGTTAATATTAGGGTGAACTTGACTTTATTAGGAAAACTACATCATATAGATTAAAATGTTAATATTAGGGTGAACTTGACTTTATTAGGAACACCACGTCAGGTAAATTAAAATGTTAATATTAGTGTCAACATGACTTTATTAGGAAAACTACATCAGGTAAAGTAAAATGTTAATATTAGGGTGAACTTGACTTTATTAGGAAAACTACATCAGGTAAATTACAATGTTAATATTAGGGTGAACTTGACTCTATTAGGAAAACTACATCAGGTGAATTAAAATATTAACATTAGGGTGAACTTGACTTTATTAGGAAAACTACATCAGGTGAATTAAAATGTTAATATTAGGGCGATCTTGACTTTATTAGGAAAACTACATCATGTAGATTAAAATGTTAATATTAGGATGAACTTGACTTTATTAGGAAAACTACATCAGGTGAATTAAAATGTTAACTTTAGGGTGAACTTGACTTTATTAAGAAAACTACATCAGGTGAATTAAAATGTTAATATTAGGGTGAACTTGACCTTATTAGGAAAACTACATCAGGTAGATTAAAATGTTAATATTAGGGTGAACTTGACTTTATTAGGAAAACTACATCAGGTAGATTAAATTGTTAATATTAGGGTGAACTTGACTTTATTAGGAAAACTACATCAGGTAAATTAAAATGTTAATATTAGGGTGAACTTGACTTTATTAGGAAAACTACATCAGGTGAATTAAAATGTTAATATTAGGGTGAACTTAACTTTATTAGGAAAACTACATCAGGTAAATTAAAATGTTAATATTAGGGTGAACTTGACTTTATTAGGAAAACTACATCATATAGATTAAAATGTTAATATTAGGATGAATTTGACTTTATTAGGAAAACTACATCAGGTGAAATAAAATGTTAATATTAGGATGAACTTGACTTTATTAGGAAAACTACATCAGGTGAATTAAAATGTTAATATTAGGATGAACTTGACCTTATTAGGAAAACAACATCAGGTAAATTAAAATGTCAATATTAGGGTGAACTTGACTTTATTAGGAAAACTACATCAGGTGAATTAAAATGTTAATATTAGGGTGAACTTCACTTTATTAGAAAAACTACACCAGGTGAATTAAAATGTTAATAGTAGGATGAACTTGACTTTATTAGGAAAACTACATCAGGTGAATTAAAATGTTAATATTAGGATGAACTTGACTTTATTAGGAAAACAACATCAGGTAAATTAAAATGTTAATATTAGTGTGAACTTGACTTTATTAGGAAAACTACATCAGGTAAAGTAAAATGTTAATATTAGGGTGAACTTGACTTTATTAGGAAAACTACATCAGGTGAATTAAAATGTTAATATTAGGGTGAACTTGACTTTATTAGCAAAACTACATCAGGTAAATTAAAATGTTAATATTAGGGTGAACTTGACTTTATTAGGAAAACTACATCATATAGATTAAAATGTTAATATTAGGGTGAACTTGACTTTATTAGGAACACCACGTCAGGTAAATTAAAATGTTAATATTAGTGTCAACATGACTTTATTAGGAAAACTACATCAGGTAAAGTAAAATGTTAATATTAGGGTGAACTTGACTTTATTAGGAAAACTACATCAGGTAAATTACAATGTTAATATTAGGGTGAACTTGACTCTATTAGGAAAACTACATCAGGTGAATTAAAATATTAACATTAGGGTGAACTTGACTTTATTAGGAAAACTACATCAGGTGAATTAAAATGTTAATATTAGGGCGATCTTGACTTTATTAGGAAAACTACATCATGTAGATTAAAATGTTAATATTAGGATGAACTTGACTTTATTAGGAAAACTACATCAGGTGAATTAAAATGTTAACTTTAGGGTGAACTTGACTTTATTAAGAAAACTACATCAGGTGAATTAAAATGTTAATATTAGGGTGAACTTGACCTTATTAGGAAAACTACATCAGGTAGATTAAAATGTTAATATTAGGGTGAACTTGACTTTATTAGGAAAACTACATCAGGTAGATTAAATTGTTAATATTAGGGTGAACTTGACTTTATTAGGAAAACTACATCAGGTAAATTAAAATGTTAATATTAGGGTGAACTTGACTTTATTAGGAAAACTACATCAGGTGAATTAAAATGTTAATATTAGGGTGAACTTAACTTTATTAGGAAAACTACATCAGGTAAATTAAAATGTTAATATTAGGGTGAACTTGACTTTATTAGGAAAACTACATCATATAGATTAAAATGTTAATATTAGGATGAATTTGACTTTATTAGGAAAACTACATCAGGTGAAATAAAATGTTAATATTAGGATGAACTTGACTTTATTAGGAAAACTACATCAGGTGAATTAAAATGTTAATATTAGGATGAACTTGACCTTATTAGGAAAACAACATCAGGTAAATTAAAATGTCAATATTAGGGTGAACTTGACTTTATTAGGAAAACTACATCAGGTGAATTAAAATGTTAATATTAGGGTGAACTTCACTTTATTAGAAAAACTACACCAGGTGAATTAAAATGTTAATAGTAGGATGAACTTGACTTTATTAGGAAAACTACATCAGGTGAATTAAAATGTTAATATTAGGGTGAACTTGACTCTATTAGGAAAACTACATCAGGTGAAATAAAATGTTAATATTAGGATGAACTTGACTTTATTAGGAAAACAACATCAGGTAAATTAAAATGTTAATATTAGTGTGAACTTGACTTTATTAGGAAAACTACATCAGGTAAAGTAAAATGTTAATATTAGGGTGAACTTGACTTTATTAGGAAAACTACATCAGGTGAATTAAAATGTTAATATTAGGGTGAACTTGACTTTATTAGGAAAACTACATCAGGTGAATTAAAATGTTAATATTAGGGTGAACGTAACTTTATTAGGAAAACTACATCAGGTAAATTAAAATGTTAATATTAGGGTGATCTTGACTTTATTAGGAAAACTACATCAGGTGAATTAAAATGTTAACATTATGGTGAACTTGACTTTATTAGGAAAACTACATCAGGTGAATTAAAATGTTAATATTAGGGTGAACTTGACCTTATTAGGAAAACTACATCAGGTAGATTACAATGTTAATATTAGGGTGAACTTGACTTTATTAGGAAAACTACATCATATAGATTAAAATGTTAATATTAGGGTGAACTTGACTTTATTAGGAAAACTACATCAGGTAAATTAAAATGTTAATATTAGGGTGAACTTGACTTTATTAGGAAAACTACATCAGGTGAATTAAAATGTTAATATTAGGGTGAACTTGACTTTATTAAGAAAACTACATCAGGTGAATTAAAATGTTAATATTAGGATGAATTGACTTTATTAGGAAAACAACATCAGGTAAATTAAAATGTTAATATTAGTGTGAACTTGACTTTATTAGGAAAACTACATCAGGTAAAGTAAAATGTTAATATTAGGGTGAACTTGACTCTATTAGGAAAACTACATCAGGTGAATTAAAATGTTAATATTAGGGTGAACTTGACTTTATTAGCAAAACTACATCAGGTAAATTAAAATGTTAATATTAGGGTGAACTTGACTTTATTAGGAAAACTACATCATATAGATTAAAATGTTAATATTAGGGTGAACTTGACTTTATTAGGAACACCACGTCAGGTAAATTAAAATGTTAATATTAGTGTCAACATGACTTTATTAGGAAAACTACATCAGGTAAAGTAAAATGTTAATATTAGGGTGAACTTGACTTTATTAGGAAAACTACATCAGGTAAATTACAATGTTAATATTAGGGTGAACTTGACTCTATTAGGAAAACTACATCAGGTGAATTAAAATATTAACATTAGGGTGAACTTGACTTTATTAGGAAAACTACATCAGGTGAATTAAAATGTTAATATTAGGGCGATCTTGACTTTATTAGGAAAACTACATCATGTAGATTAAAATGTTAATATTAGGATGAACTTGACTTTATTAGGAAAACTACATCAGGTGAATTAAAATGTTAACTTTAGGGTGAACTTGACTTTATTAAGAAAACTACATCAGGTGAATTAAAATGTTAATATTAGGGTGAACTTGACCTTATTAGGAAAACTACATCAGGTAGATTAAAATGTTAATATTAGGGTGAACTTGACTTTATTAGGAAAACTACATCAGGTAGATTAAATTGTTAATATTAGGGTGAACTTGACTTTATTAGGAAAACTACATCAGGTAAATTAAAATGTTAATATTAGGGTGAACTTGACTTTATTAGGAAAACTACATCAGGTGAATTAAAATGTTAATATTAGGGTGAACTTAACTTTATTAGGAAAACTACATCAGGTAAATTAAAATGTTAATATTAGGGTGAACTTGACTTTATTAGGAAAACTACATCATATAGATTAAAATGTTAATATTAGGATGAATTTGACTTTATTAGGAAAACTACATCAGGTGAAATAAAATGTTAATATTAGGATGAACTTGACTTTATTAGGAAAACTACATCAGGTGAATTAAAATGTTAATATTAGGATGAACTTGACCTTATTAGGAAAACAACATCAGGTAAATTAAAATGTCAATATTAGGGTGAACTTGACTTTATTAGGAAAACTACATCAGGTGAATTAAAATGTTAATATTAGGGTGAACTTCACTTTATTAGAAAAACTACACCAGGTGAATTAAAATGTTAATAGTAGGATGAACTTGACTTTATTAGGAAAACTACATCAGGTGAATTAAAATGTTAATATTAGGATGAACTTGACTTTATTAGGAAAACAACATCAGGTAAATTAAAATGTTAATATTAGTGTGAACTTGACTTTATTAGGAAAACTACATCAGGTAAAGTAAAATGTTAATATTAGGGTGAACTTGACTTTATTAGGAAAACTACATCAGGTGAATTAAAATGTTAATATTAGGGTGAACTTGACTTTATTAGCAAAACTACATCAGGTAAATTAAAATGTTAATATTAGGGTGAACTTGACTTTATTAGGAAAACTACATCATATAGATTAAAATGTTAATATTAGGGTGAACTTGACTTTATTAGGAACACCACGTCAGGTAAATTAAAATGTTAATATTAGTGTCAACATGACTTTATTAGGAAAACTACATCAGGTAAAGTAAAATGTTAATATTAGGGTGAACTTGACTTTATTAGGAAAACTACATCAGGTAAATTACAATGTTAATATTAGGGTGAACTTGACTCTATTAGGAAAACTACATCAGGTGAATTAAAATATTAACATTAGGGTGAACTTGACTTTATTAGGAAAACTACATCAGGTGAATTAAAATGTTAATATTAGGGCGATCTTGACTTTATTAGGAAAACTACATCATGTAGATTAAAATGTTAATATTAGGATGAACTTGACTTTATTAGGAAAACTACATCAGGTGAATTAAAATGTTAACTTTAGGGTGAACTTGACTTTATTAAGAAAACTACATCAGGTGAATTAAAATGTTAATATTAGGGTGAACTTGACCTTATTAGGAAAACTACATCAGGTAGATTAAAATGTTAATATTAGGGTGAACTTGACTTTATTAGGAAAACTACATCAGGTAGATTAAATTGTTAATATTAGGGTGAACTTGACTTTATTAGGAAAACTACATCAGGTAAATTAAAATGTTAATATTAGGGTGAACTTGACTTTATTAGGAAAACTACATCAGGTGAATTAAAATGTTAATATTAGGGTGAACTTAACTTTATTAGGAAAACTACATCAGGTAAATTAAAATGTTAATATTAGGGTGAACTTGACTTTATTAGGAAAACTACATCATATAGATTAAAATGTTAATATTAGGATGAATTTGACTTTATTAGGAAAACTACATCAGGTGAAATAAAATGTTAATATTAGGATGAACTTGACTTTATTAGGAAAACTACATCAGGTGAATTAAAATGTTAATATTAGGATGAACTTGACCTTATTAGGAAAACAACATCAGGTAAATTAAAATGTCAATATTAGGGTGAACTTGACTTTATTAGGAAAACTACATCAGGTGAATTAAAATGTTAATATTAGGGTGAACTTCACTTTATTAGAAAAACTACACCAGGTGAATTAAAATGTTAATAGTAGGATGAACTTGACTTTATTAGGAAAACTACATCAGGTGAATTAAAATGTTAATATTAGGGTGAACTTGACTCTATTAGGAAATCTACATCAGGTGAAATAAAATGTTAATATTAGGATGAACTTGACTTTATTAGGAAAACAACATCAGGTAAATTAAAATGTTAATATTAGTGTGAACTTGACTTTATTAGGAAAACTACATCAGGTAAAGTAAAATGTTAATATTAGGGTGAACTTGACTTTATTAGGAAAACTACATCAGGTGAATTAAAATGTTAATATTAGGGTGAACTTGACTTTATTAGCAAAACTACATCAGGTAAATTAAAATGTTAATATTAGGGTGAACTTGACTTTATTAGGAAAACTACATCATATAGATTAAAATGTTAATATTAGGGTGAACTTGACTTTATTAGGAACACCACGTCAGGTAAATTAAAATGTTAATATTAGTGTCAACATGACTTTATTAGGAAAACTACATCAGGTAAAGTAAAATGTTAATATTAGGGTGAACTTGACTTTATTAGGAAAACTACATCAGGTAAATTACAATGTTAATATTAGGGTGAACTTGACTCTATTAGGAAAACTACATCAGGTGAATTAAAATATTAACATTAGGGTGAACTTGACTTTATTAGGAAAACTACATCAGGTGAATTAAAATGTTAATATTAGGGCGATCTTGACTTTATTAGGAAAACTACATCATGTAGATTAAAATGTTAATATTAGGATGAACTTGACTTTATTAGGAAAACTACATCAGGTGAATTAAAATGTTAACTTTAGGGTGAACTTGACTTTATTAAGAAAACTACATCAGGTGAATTAAAATGTTAATATTAGGGTGAACTTGACCTTATTAGGAAAACTACATCAGGTAGATTAAAATGTTAATATTAGGGTGAACTTGACTTTATTAGGAAAACTACATCAGGTAGATTAAATTGTTAATATTAGGGTGAACTTGACTTTATTAGGAAAACTACATCAGGTAAATTAAAATGTTAATATTAGGGTGAACTTGACTTTATTAGGAAAACTACATCAGGTGAATTAAAATGTTAATATTAGGGTGAACTTAACTTTATTAGGAAAACTACATCAGGTAAATTAAAATGTTAATATTAGGGTGAACTTGACTTTATTAGGAAAACTACATCATATAGATTAAAATGTTAATATTAGGATGAATTTGACTTTATTAGGAAAACTACATCAGGTGAAATAAAATGTTAATATTAGGATGAACTTGACTTTATTAGGAAAACTACATCAGGTGAATTAAAATGTTAATATTAGGATGAACTTGACCTTATTAGGAAAACAACATCAGGTAAATTAAAATGTCAATATTAGGGTGAACTTGACTTTATTAGGAAAACTACATCAGGTGAATTAAAATGTTAATATTAGGGTGAACTTCACTTTATTAGAAAAACTACACCAGGTGAATTAAAATGTTAATAGTAGGATGAACTTGACTTTATTAGGAAAACTACATCAGGTGAATTAAAATGTTAATATTAGGGTGAACTTGACTCTATTAGGAAAACAACATCAGGTGAATTAAAATGTTAACATTAGGGTGAACTTGACTTTATTAGGAAAACTACATCATGTAGATTAAAATGTTAATATTAGGATGAACTTTACTTTATTAGGAAAACTACATCAGGTGAATTAAAATGTTAATATTAGGGGGAACTTGACTTTATTAGGAAAACTACATCAGGTGAATTAAAATGTTAATATTAGGATGAACTTGACCTTATTAGGAAAACTACATCAGGTAAATTAAAATGTTAATATTAGGGTGAACTTGACTTTATTAGGAAAACTACATCAGGTGAATTAAAATGTTAATATTAGGATGAACTTGACTTTATTAGAAAAACTACACCAGGTGAATTAAAATGTTAATAGTAGGATGAACTTGCCTCTATTAGAAAAACTACATCAGGTGAATTAAAATGTTAATATTAGGATGAACTTGACTCTATTAGGAAAACTACATCAGGTGAATTAAAATGTTAACATTAGGGTGAACTTGACTTTATTAAGAAAACTACATCAGGTGAATTAAAATGTTAATATTAGGGTGAACTTAACTTTATTAGGAAAACTACATCAGGTAAATTAAAATGTTAATATTAGGGTGATCTTGACTTTATTAGGAAAACTACATCAGGTGAATTAAAATGTTAACATTATAGTGAACTTGACTTTATTAGGAAAACTACATCAGGTGAATTAAAATATTAATATTAGGGTGAACTTGACCTTATTAGGAAAACTACATCAGGTAGATTACAATGTTAATATTAGGGTGAACTTGACTTTATTAGGAATACTACATCAGGTAGATTAAAATGTTAATATTAGGGTGAACTTGACTTTATTAGGAAAACTACATCAGGTAAATTAAAATGTTAATATTAGGGTGAACTTGACTTTATTAGGAAAACTACATCAGGTGAATTAAAATGTTAATATTAGGGTGAACTTGACTTTATTAGGAAAACTACATCAGGTAAATTAAAATGTTAATATTAGGGTGAACTTGACTTTATTAGGAAAACTACATCATATAGATTAAAATGTTAATATTAGGATGAACTTGACTTTATTAGGAAAACTACATCAGGTGAATTAAAATGTTAATATTAGGGTGAACTTGACTTTATTAGGAAAACTACATCAGGTGAATTAAAATGTTAATATTAGGATGAACTTGACTTTATTGGGAAAACAACATCAGGTAAATTAAAATGTTAATATTAGGGTGAACTTGACTTTATTAGGAAAACTACATCAGGTAAAGTAAAATGTTAATATTAGGGTGAACTTAACTTTATTAGGAAAACTACATCAGGTAAATTGAAATGTTAATATTAGGGTGATCTTGACTTTATTAGGAAAACTACATCAGGTGAATTAAAATGTTAACATTAGGGTGAACTTGACTTTATTAGGAAAACTACATCAGGTGAATTAAAATGTTAATATTAGGGTGAACTTGACTTTATTAGGAAAACTACATCAGGTGAATTAAAATGTTAATATTAGGATGAACTTGACTTTATTAGGAAAACAACATCAGGTAAATTAAAATGTTAATATTAGGGTGAACTTGACTTTATTAGGAAAACTACATCAGGTAAAGTAAAATGTTAATATTAGGGTGAACTTGACTTTATTAGGAAAACAACATCAGGTAAATTAAAATGTTAATATTAGGGTGAACTTGACTTTATTAGGAAAACTACATCAGGTGAATTAAAATGTTAATATTAGGATGAACTTGACTTTATTAGAAAAACTACACCAGGTGAATTAAAATGTTAATAGTAGGATGAACTTGACTTTAATAGAAAAACTACATCAGGTGAATTAAAATGTTAATATTAGGATGAACTTGACTCTATTATTAAAACTACATCAGGTGAATTAAAATGTTAACATTAGGGTGAACTTGACTTTATTAGGAAAACTACATCAGGTAAATTAAAATGTTAATATTAGGGTGATCTTGACTTTATTAGGAAAACAACATCAGGTGAATTACAATGTTAATATTAGGGTGAACTTGACCTTATTAGGACAACTACATCAGGTAGATTACAATGTTAATATTAGGATGAACTTGCCTTTATTAGGAAAACTACATCAGGTAGATTAAAATGTTAATATTAGGGTGAACTTGACTTTATTAGGAAAACTACATCAGGTGAATTAAAATGTTAATATTAGGATGAACATGACTTTATTAGGAAAACAACATCAGGTAAATTAAAATGTTAATATTAGGGTGAACTTGACTTTATTAGGAAAACTACATCAGGTGAATTAAAATGTTAATATTAGGGTGAACTTCACTTTATTAGAAAAACTACACCAGGTGAATTAAAATGTTAATAGTAGGATGAACTTGACTTTATTAGAAAAACTACATCAGGTGAATTAAAATGTTAATATTAGGGTGAACTTGACTCTATTAGTAAAACTACATCAGGTGAATTAAAATGTTAACATTAGGGTGAACTTGACTTTATTAGGAAAACTACATCATGTAGATTAAAATGTTAATATTAGGATGAACTTGACTTTATTAGGAAAACTACATCAGGTGAATTAAAATGTTAATATTAGGATGAACTTGACTTTATTAGGAAAACTACATCAGGTAAATTAAAATGTTAATATTAGGGTGAACTTGACTTTATTAGGAAAACTACATCAGGTGAATTAAAATGTTAATATTACGATGAACTTGACTCTATTAGAAAAACTACACCAGGTGAATTAAAATGATAATAGTAGGATGAACTTGACTTTATTAGAAAAACTGCATCAGGTGAATTAAAATGTTAATATTAGGGTGAACTTGACTTTATTAGGAAAACTACACCAGGTGAATTAAAATGTTAATATTAGGATGAACTTGACTTTATTAGGAAAACTACATCTGGTAAATTAAAATGTTAATATTACGGTGAACTTGACTTTATTAGGAAAACTACATCAGGTGAATTAAAAAGTTAATATTATGGTGAACTTGACTTTATTAGAAAAACTACATCAGGTGAATTAAAATGTTAATATTAGGATGAACTTGACTCTATTAGGAAAACTACATCAGGTAAATTAAAATGTTAATATTAGGGTGATCTTGACTTTATTAGGAAAACTACATCAGGTGAATTAAAATATTAACATTATGGTGAACTTGACTTTATTAGGAAAACTACATCAGGTGAATTAAAATGTTAATATTAGGGTGAACTTGACCTTATTAGGAAAACTACATCAGGTAGATTACAATGTTAATATTAGGGTGAACTTGACTTTATTAGGAAAACTACATCAGGTGAATTAAAATGTTAATATTAGGGTGAACTTGACTTTATTAGGAAAACTACATCAGGTAAATTAAAATGTTAATATTAGGGTGAACTTGACTTTATTAGGAAAATTACATCATATAGATTAAAATGTTAATATTAGGGTGAACTTGAATTTATTAGGAACACCACGTCAGGTAAATTAAAATGTTAATATTAGTGTGAACATGACTTTATTAGGAAAACTACATCAGGTAAAGTAAAATGTTAATATTAGGGTGAACTTGACTTTATTAGGAAAACTACATCAGGTAAATTAAAATGTTGATATTAGGGTGAACTTGACTTTATTAGGAAAACTACATCAGGTGAATTAAAATGTTAATATTAGGGTGAACTTCACTTTATTAGAAAAACTACACCAGGTGAATTAAAATGTTAATAGTAGGATGAACTTGACTTTATTAGGAAAACTACATCAGGTGAATTAAAATGTTAATATTAGGGTGAACTTGACTCTATTAGGAAAACTACATCAGGTGAAATAAAATGTTAATATTAGGATGAACTTGACTTTATTAGGAAAACAACATCAGGTAAATTAAAATGTTAATATTAGTGTGAACTTGACTTTATTAGGAAAACTACATCAGGTAAAGTAAAATGTTAATATTAGGGTGAACTTGACTTTATTAGGAAAACTACATCAGGTGAATTAAAATGTTAATATTAGGGTGAACTTGACTTTATTAGCAAAACTACATCAGGTAAATTAAAATGTTAATATTAGGGTGAACTTGACTTTATTAGGAAAACTACATCATATAGATTAAAATGTTAATATTAGGGTGAACTTGACTTTATTAGGAACACCACGTCAGGTAAATTAAAATGTTAATATTAGTGTCAACATGACTTTATTAGGAAAACTACATCAGGTAAAGTAAAATGTTAATATTAGGGTGAACTTGACTTTATTAGGAAAACTACATCAGGTAAATTACAATGTTAATATTAGGGTGAACTTGACTCTATTAGGAAAACTACATCAGGTGAATTAAAATATTAACATTAGGGTGAACTTGACTTTATTAGGAAAACTACATCAGGTGAATTAAAATGTTAATATTAGGGCGATCTTGACTTTATTAGGAAAACTACATCATGTAGATTAAAATGTTAATATTAGGATGAACTTGACTTTATTAGGAAAACTACATCAGGTGAATTAAAATGTTAACTTTAGGGTGAACTTGACTTTATTAAGAAAACTACATCAGGTGAATTAAAATGTTAATATTAGGGTGAACTTGACCTTATTAGGAAAACTACATCAGGTAGATTAAAATGTTAATATTAGGGTGAACTTGACTTTATTAGGAAAACTACATCAGGTAGATTAAATTGTTAATATTAGGGTGAACTTGACTTTATTAGGAAAACTACATCAGGTAAATTAAAATGTTAATATTAGGGTGAACTTGACTTTATTAGGAAAACTACATCAGGTGAATTAAAATGTTAATATTAGGGTGAACTTAACTTTATTAGGAAAACTACATCAGGTAAATTAAAATGTTAATATTAGGGTGAACTTGACTTTATTAGGAAAACTACATCATATAGATTAAAATGTTAATATTAGGATGAATTTGACTTTATTAGGAAAACTACATCAGGTGAAATAAAATGTTAATATTAGGATGAACTTGACTTTATTAGGAAAACTACATCAGGTGAATTAAAATGTTAATATTAGGATGAACTTGACCTTATTAGGAAAACAACATCAGGTAAATTAAAATGTCAATATTAGGGTGAACTTGACTTTATTAGGAAAACTACATCAGGTGAATTAAAATGTTAATATTAGGGTGAACTTCACTTTATTAGAAAAACTACACCAGGTGAATTAAAATGTTAATAGTAGGATGAACTTGACTTTATTAGGAAAACTACATCAGGTGAATTAAAATGTTAATATTAGGGTGAACTTGACTCTATTAGGAAAACTACATCAGGTGAATTAAAATGTTAACATTAGGGTGAACTTGACTTTATTAGGAAAACTACATCATGTAGATTAAAATGTTAATATTAGGATGAACTTTACTTTATTAGGAAAACTACATCAGGTGAATTAAAATGTTAATATTAGGGGGAACTTGACTTTATTAGGAAAACTACATCAGGTGAATTAAAATGTTAATATTAGGATGAACTTGACCTTATTAGGAAAACTACATCAGGTAAATTAAAATGTTAATATTAGGGTGAACTTGACTTTATTAGGAAAACTACATCAGGTGAATTAAAATGTTAATATTAGGATGAACTTGACTTTATTAGAAAAACTACACCAGGTGAATTAAAATGTTAATAGTAGGATGAACTTGCCTCTATTAGAAAAACTACATCAGGTGAATTAAAATGTTAATATTAGGATGAACTTGACTCTATTAGGAAAACTACATCAGGTGAATTAAAATGTTAACATTAGGGTGAACTTGACTTTATTAAGAAAACTACATCAGGTGAATTAAAATGTTAATATTAGGGTGAACTTAACTTTATTAGGAAAACTACATCAGGTAAATTAAAATGTTAATATTAGGGTGATCTTGACTTTATTAGGAAAACTACATCAGGTGAATTAAAATGTTAACATTATAGTGAACTTGACTTTATTAGGAAAACTACATCAGGTGAATTAAAATGTTAATATTAGGGTGAACTTGACCTTATTAGGAAAACTACATCAGGTAGATTACAATGTTAATATTAGGGTGAACTTGACTTTATTAGGAATACTACATCAGGTAGATTAAAATGTTAATATTAGGGTGAACTTGACTTTATTAGGAAAACTACATCAGGTAAATTAAAATGTTAATATTAGGGTGAACTTGACTTTATTAGGAAAACTACATCAGGTGAATTAAAATGTTAATATTAGGGTGAACTTGACTTTATTAGGAAAACTACATCAGGTAAATTAAAATGTTAATATTAGGGTGAACTTGACTTTATTAGGAAAACTACATCATATAGATTAAAATGTTAATATTAGGATGAACTTGACTTTATTAGGAAAACTACATCAGGTGAATTAAAATGTTAATATTAGGGTGAACTTGACTTTATTAGGAAAACTACATCAGGTGAATTAAAATGTTAATATTAGGATGAACTTGACTTTATTGGGAAAACAACATCAGGTAAATTAAAATGTTAATATTAGGGTGAACTTGACTTTATTAGGAAAACTACATCAGGTAAAGTAAAATGTTAATATTAGGGTGAACTTAACTTTATTAGGAAAACTACATCAGGTAAATTGAAATGTTAATATTAGGGTGATCTTGACTTTATTAGGAAAACTACATCAGGTGAATTAAAATGTTAACATTAGGGTGAACTTGACTTTATTAGGAAAACTACATCAGGTGAATTAAAATGTTAATATTAGGGTGAACTTGACTTTATTAGGAAAACTACATCAGGTGAATTAAAATGTTAATATTAGGATGAACTTGACTTTATTAGGAAAACAACATCAGGTAAATTAAAATGTTAATATTAGGGTGAACTTGACTTTATTAGGAAAACTACATCAGGTAAAGTAAAATGTTAATATTAGGGTGAACTTGACTTTATTAGGAAAACAACATCAGGTAAATTAAAATGTTAATATTAGGGTGAACTTGACTTTATTAGGAAAACTACATCAGGTGAATTAAAATGTTAATATTAGGATGAACTTGACTTTATTAGAAAAACTACACCAGGTGAATTAAAATGTTAATAGTAGGATGAACTTGACTTTAATAGAAAAACTACATCAGGTGAATTAAAATGTTAATATTAGGATGAACTTGACTCTATTATTAAAACTACATCAGGTGAATTAAAATGTTAACATTAGGGTGAACTTGACTTTATTAGGAAAACTACATCAGGTAAATTAAAATGTTAATATTAGGGTGATCTTGACTTTATTAGGAAAACAACATCAGGTGAATTACAATGTTAATATTAGGGTGAACTTGACCTTATTAGGACAACTACATCAGGTAGATTACAATGTTAATATTAGGATGAACTTGCCTTTATTAGGAAAACTACATCAGGTAGATTAAAATGTTAATATTAGGGTGAACTTGACTTTATTAGGAAAACTACATCAGGTGAATTAAAATGTTAATATTAGGATGAACATGACTTTATTAGGAAAACAACATCAGGTAAATTAAAATGTTAATATTAGGGTGAACTTGACTTTATTAGGAAAACTACATCAGGTGAATTAAAATGTTAATATTAGGGTGAACTTCACTTTATTAGAAAAACTACACCAGGTGAATTAAAATGTTAATAGTAGGATGAACTTGACTTTATTAGAAAAACTACATCAGGTGAATTAAAATGTTAATATTAGGGTGAACTTGACTCTATTAGTAAAACTACATCAGGTGAATTAAAATGTTAACATTAGGGTGAACTTGACTTTATTAGGAAAACTACATCATGTAGATTAAAATGTTAATATTAGGATGAACTTGACTTTATTAGGAAAACTACATCAGGTGAATTAAAATGTTAATATTAGGATGAACTTGACTTTATTAGGAAAACTACATCAGGTAAATTAAAATGTTAATATTAGGGTGAACTTGACTTTATTAGGAAAACTACATCAGGTGAATTAAAATGTTAATATTACGATGAACTTGACTCTATTAGAAAAACTACACCAGGTGAATTAAAATGATAATAGTAGGATGAACTTGACTTTATTAGAAAAACTGCATCAGGTGAATTAAAATGTTAATATTAGGGTGAACTTGACTTTATTAGGAAAACTACACCAGGTGAATTAAAATGTTAATATTAGGATGAACTTGACTTTATTAGGAAAACTACATCTGGTAAATTAAAATGTTAATATTACGGTGAACTTGACTTTATTAGGAAAACTACATCAGGTGAATTAAAAAGTTAATATTATGGTGAACTTGACTTTATTAGAAAAACTACATCAGGTGAATTAAAATGTTAATATTAGGATGAACTTGACTCTATGAGGAAAACTACATCAGGTAAATTAAAATGTTAATATTAGGGTGATCTTGACTTTATTAGGAAAACTACATCAGGTGAATTAAAATATTAACATTATGGTGAACTTGACTTTATTAGGAAAACTACATCAGGTGAATTAAAATGTTAATATTAGGGTGAACTTGACCTTATTAGGAAAACTACATCAGGTAGATTACAATGTTAATATTAGGGTGAACTTGACTTTATTAGGAAAACTACATCAGGTGAATTAAAATGTTAATATTAGGGTGAACTTGACTTTATTAGGAAAACTACATCAGGTAAATTAAAATGTTAATATTAGGGTGAACTTGACTTTATTAGGAAAATTACATCATATAGATTAAAATGTTAATATTAGGGTGAACTTGAATTTATTAGGAACACCACGTCAGGTAAATTAAAATGTTAATATTAGTGTGAACATGACTTTATTAGGAAAACTACATCAGGTAAAGTAAAATGTTAATATTAGGGTGAACTTGACTTTATTAGGAAAACTACATCAGGTAAATTAAAATGTTGATATTAGGGTGAACTTGACTTTATTAGGAAAACTACATCAGGTGAATTAAAATGTTAATATTAGGATGAACTTGACTTTATTAGAAAAACTACACCAGGTGAATTAAAATGTTAATAGTAGGATGAACTTGACTTTATTAGAAAAACTACATCAGGTGAATTAAAATGTTAATATTAGAGTGAACTTGACTCTATTAGGAAAACTACATCAGGTGAATTAAAATGTCAACATTAGTGTGAACTTGACTTTATTAGGAAAACTACATCAGGTGAATTAAAATGTTAATATTAGGGTGATCTTGACTTTATTAGGAAAACTACATCATGTAGATTAAAATGTTAATATTAGGATGAACTTGACTTTATTAGGAAAACTACATCAGGTGAATTAAAATGTTAACATTAGGGTGAACTTGACTTTATTAGGAAAACTACATCAGATGAATTAAAATGTTAATATTAGGATGAACTTGACCTTATTAGGAAAACTACATCAGGTAGATTAAAATGTTAATATTAGGGTGAACTTGACTTTATTAGGAAAACTACATCAGGTAGATTAAATTGTTAATATTAGGGTGAACTTGACTTTATTAGGAAAACTACATCAGGTAAATTAAAATGTTAATATTAGGATGAACTTTACTTTATTAGGAAAACTACATCAGGTGAATTAAAATGTTAATATTAGGGGGAACTTGACTTTATTAGGAAAACTACATCAGGTGAATTAAAATGTTAATATTAGGATGAACTTGACCTTATTAGGAAAACTACATCAGGTAAATTAAAATGTTAATATTAGGGTGAACTTGACTTTATTAGGAAAACTACATCAGGTGAATTAAAATGTTAATATTAGGATGAACTTGACTTTATTAGAAAAACTACACCAGGTGAATTAAAATGTTAATAGTAGGATGAACTTGCCTCTATTAGAAAAACTACATCAGGTGAATTAAAATGTTAATATTAGGATGAACTTGACTCTATTAGGAAAACTACATCAGGTGAATTAAAATGTTAACATTAGGGTGAACTTGACTTTATTAGGAAAACTACATCAGGTGAATTAAAATGTTAATATTAGGGTGAACTTAACTTTATTAGGAAAACTACATCAGGTAAATTAAAATGTTAATATTAGGGTGATCTTGACTTTATTAGGAAAACTACATCAGGTGAATTAAAATGTTAACATTATAGTGAACTTGACTTTATTAGGAAAACTACATCAGGTGAATTAAAATGTTAATATTAGGGTGAACTTGACCTTATTAGGAAAACTACATCAGGTAGATTACAATGTTAATATTAGGGTGAACTTGACTTTATTAGGAATACTACATCAGGTAGATTAAAATGTTAATATTAGGGTGAACTTGACTTTATTAGGAAAACTACATCAGGTAAATTAAAATGTTAATATTAGGGTGAACTTGACTTTATTAGGAAAACTACATCAGGTGAATTAAAATGTTAATATTAGGGTGAACTTGACTTTATTAGGAAAACTACATCAGGTAAATTAAAATGTTAATATTAGGGTGAACTTGACTTTATTAGGAAAACTACATCATATAGATTAAAATGTTAATATTAGGATGAACTTGACTTTATTAGGAAAACTACATCAGGTGAATTAAAATGTTAATATTAGGGTGAACTTGACTTTATTAGGAAAACTACATCAGGTGAATTAAAATGTTAATATTAGGATGAACTTGACTTTATTGGGAAAACAACATCAGGTAAATTAAAATGTTAATATTAGGGTGAACTTGACTTTATTAGGAAAACTACATCAGGTAAAGTAAAATGTTAATATTAGGGTGAACTTAACTTTATTAGGAAAACTACATCAGGTAAATTGAAATGTTAATATTAGGGTGATCTTGACTTTATTAGGAAAACTACATCAGGTGAATTAAAATGTTAACATTAGGGTGAACTTGACTTTATTAGGAAAACTACATCAGGTGAATTAAAATGTTAATATTAGGGTGAACTTGACTTTATTAGGAAAACTACATCAGGTGAATTAAAATGTTAATATTTGGATGAACTTGACTTTATTAGGAAAACAACATCAGGTAAATTAAAATGTTAATATTAGGGTGAACTTGACTTTATTAGGAAAACTACATCAGGTAAAGTAAAATGTTAATATTAGGGTGAACTTGACTTTATTAGGAAAACAACATCAGGTAAATTAAAATGTTAATATTAGGGTGAACTTGACTTTATTAGGAAAACTACATCAGGTGAATTAAAATGTTAATATTAGGATGAACTTGACTTTATTAGAAAAACTACACCAGGTGAATTAAAATGTTAATAGTAGGATGAACTTGACTTTAATAGAAAAACTACATCAGGTGAATTAAAATGTTAATATTAGGATGAACTTGACTCTATTATTAAAACTACATCAGGTGAATTAAAATGTTAACATTAGGGTGAACTTGACTTTATTAGGAAAACTACATCAGGTAAATTAAAATGTTAATATTAGGGTGATCTTGACTTTATTAGGAAAACAACATCAGGTGAATTACAATGTTAACATTAGGGTGAACTTGACTTTATTAGGAAAACTACATCAGGTGAATTAAAATGTTAATATTAGGGTGAACTTGACCTTATTAGGACAACTACATCAGGTAGATTACAATGTTAATATTAGGATGAACTTGCCTTTATTAGGAAAACTACATCAGGTAGATTAAAATGTTAATATTAGGGTGAACTTGACTTTATTAGGAAAACTACATCAGGTGAATTAAAATGTTAATATTAGGATGAACATGACTTTATTAGGAAAACAACATCAGGTAAATTAAAATGTTAATATTAGGGTGAACTTGACTTTATTAGGAAAACTACATCAGGTGAATTAAAATGTTAATATTAGGGTGAACTTGACTTTATTAGGAAAACTACATCAGGTAAATTAAAATGTTAATATTAGGATGAACTTGACTTTATTAGGAAAACTACATCAGGTGAATTAAAATGTTAATATTAGGATGAACTTGACTTTATTAGGAAAACTACATCAGGTAAATTAAAATGTTAATATTAGGGTGAACTTGACTTTATTAGGAAAACTACATCAGGTGAATTAAAATGTTAATATTACGATGAACTTGACTCTATTAGAAAAACTACACCAGGTGAATTAAAATGATAATAGTAGGATGAACTTGACTTTATTAGAAAAACTGCATCAGGTGAATTAAAATGTTAATATTAGGGTGAACTTGACTTTATTAGGAAAACTACACCAGGTGAATTAAAATGTTAATATTAGGATGAACTTGACTTTATTAGGAAAACTACATCAGGTAAATTAAAATGTTAATATTACGGTGAACTTGACTTTATTAGGAAAACTACATCAGGTGAATTAAAAAGTTAATATTATGGTGAACTTGACTTTATTAGAAAAACTACATCAGGTGAATTAAAATGTTAATATTAGGATGAACTTGACTCTATTAGGAAAACTACATCAGGTAAATTAAAATGTTAATATTAGGGTGATCTTGACTTTATTAGGAAAACTACATCAGGTGAATTAAAATATTAACATTATGGTGAACTTGACTTTATTAGGAAAACTACATCAGGTGAATTAAAATGTTAATATTAGGGTGAACTTGACCTTATTAGGAAAACTACATCAGGTAGATTACAATGTTAATATTAGGGTGAACTTGACTTTATTAGGAAAACTACATCAGGTGAATTAAAATGTTAATATTAGGGTGAACTTGACTTTATTAGGAAAACTACATCAGGTAAATTAAAATGTTAATATTAGGGTGAACTTGACTTTATTAGGAAAATTACATCATATAGATTAAAATGTTAATATTAGGGTGAACTTGAATTTATTAGGAACACCACGTCAGGTAAATTAAAATGTTAATATTAGTGTGAACATGACTTTATTAGGAAAACTACATCAGGTGAATTAAAATGTCAATATTAGGATGAACTTGACTTTATTAGAAAAACTACACCAGGTGAATTAAAATGTTAATAGTAGGATGAACTTGACTTTATTAGAAAAACTACATCAGGTGAATTAAAATGTTAATATTAGAGTGAACTTGACTCTATTAGGAAAACTACATCAGGTGAATTAAAATGTCAACATTAGTGTGAACTTGACTTTATTAGGAAAACTACATCAGGTGAATTAAAATGTTAATATTAGGGTGATCTTGACTTTATTAGGAAAACTACATCATGTAGATTAAAATGTTAATATTAGGATGAACTTGACTTTATTAGGAAAACTACATCAGGTGAATTAAAATGTTAACATTAGGGTGAACTTGACTTTATTAGGAAAACTACATCAGGTGAATTAAAATGTTAATATTAGGATGAACTTGACCTTATTAGGAAAACTACATCAGGTA
Source organism: Bathymodiolus brooksi (assembly GCA_963680875.1). Classification (NCBI taxonomy): domain Eukaryota; kingdom Metazoa; phylum Mollusca; class Bivalvia; order Mytilida; family Modiolidae; genus Bathymodiolus; species Bathymodiolus brooksi. The sequence continues at coordinate 12,210,880 of OY804582.1, forward strand.
GATTAAAATGTTAATATTAGGGTGAACTTGACTTTATTAGGAAAACTACATCAGGTAGATTAAATTGTTAATATTAGGGTGAACTTGACTTTATTAGGAAAACTACATCAGGTAAATTAAAATGTTAATATTAGGGTGAACTTGACTTTATTAGGAAAACTACATCAGGTGAATTAAAATGTTAATATTAGGGTGAACTTGACTTTATTAGGAAAACTACATCATATAGATTAAAATGTTAATATTAGGGTGAACTTGACTTTAATAGGAAAACTACATCAGGTGAATTAAAATGTTAATATTAGGGTGAACTTGACTTTATTAGGAAAACTACATCAGGTGAATTAAAATGTCAATATTAGGGTGAACTTGACTTTATTAGGAAAACTACATCAGGTGAATTAAAATGTTAATATTAGGGTGAACTTGACTCAATTAGGAAAACTACATCAGGTAAATTAAAATGTTAATATTAGGGTGAACTTCACTTTATTAGAAAAACTACACCAGGTGAATTAAAATGTTAATAGTAGGATGAACTTGACTTTATTAGGAAAACTACATCAGGTGAATTAAAATGTTAATATTAGGGTGAACTTGACTCAATTAGGAAAACTACATCAGGTAAATTAAAATGTTAATATTAGGGTGAACTTGACTTTATTAGGAAAACTACATCAGGTGAATTAAAATGTTAATATTAGGGTGAACTTAACTTTATTAGGAAAACTACATCAGGTAAATTAAAATGTTAATATTAGGGTGAACTTGACTTTATTAGGAAAACTACATCATATAGATTAAAATGTTAATATTAGGGTGAACTTGACTTTATTAGGAAAACTACATCAGGTGAATTAAAATGTTAATATTAGGGTGAACTTGACTTTATTAGGAAAACTACATCAGGTGAATTAAAATGTCAATATTAGGGTGAACTTGACTTTATTAGGAAAACTACATCAGGTGAATTAAATGTTAATATTAGGGTGAACTTCACTTTATTAGAAAAACTACATCAGGTGAATTAAAATGTTAATAGTAGGATGAACTTGACTTTATTAGGAAAACTACATCAGGTGAATTAAAATGTTAATATTAGGGTGAACTTGACTTTATTAGGAAAACTACATCAGGTGAATTAAAATGTTAATATTAGGGTGAACTTGACTTTATTAGGAAAACTACATCAGGTGAATTAAAATGTTAATATTAGGATGAACTTGACTTTATTAGGAAAACTACATCAGGTAAATTAAAATGTTAATATTAGGGTGAACTTGACTTTATTAGGAAAACAACATCAGGTGAATTAAAAGTTAATATTAGGGTGAACTTGACTCTATTAGGAAAACTACATCAGGTGAATTAAAATGTAAACATTAGGGTGAACTTGACTTTATTAGGAAAACTACATCAGGTGAATTAAAATGTTAATATTAGGGTGAATATATCTTTATTAGGAAAACTACATCAGGTAAATTAAAATGTTAATATTAGGGTGATCTTGACTTTATTAGGAAAACTACATCAGGTGAATTAAAATGTTAACATTATAGTGAACTTGACTTTATTAGGAAAACTACATCAGGTGAATTAAAATGTTAATATTAGGGTGAACTTGACCTTATTAGGAAAACTACATCAGGTAGATTACAATGTTAATATTAGGGTGAACTTGACTTTATTAGGAATACTACATCAGGTAGATTAAAATGTTAATATTAGGGTGAACTTGACTTTATTAGGAAAACTACATCAGGTAAATTAAAATGTTAATATTAGGGTGAACTTAACTTTATTAGGAAAACTACATCAGGTAAATTAAAATGTTAATATTAGGGTGAACTTGACCTTATTAGGAAAACTACATCAGGTGAATTAAAATGTTAACATTAGGGTGAACTTGACTTTATTAGGAAAACTACATCAGGTGAATTAAAATGTTAATATTAGGGTGAACTTAACTTTATTAGGAAAACTACATCAGGTGAATTAAAATGTTAATATTAGGGTGAACTTGACTTTATTAGGAAAACTACATCAGGTGAATTAAAATGTTAATATTAGGATGAACTTGACTTTATTAGGAAAACAACATCAGGTAAATTAAAATGTTAATATTAGGGTGAACTTGACTTTATTAGGAAAACTACATCAGGTGAATTAAAATGTTAATATTAGGGTGAACTTGACTTTATTAGAAAAACTACACCAGGTGAATTAAAATGTTAATAGTAGCATGAACTTAACTTTATTAGAAAAACTACATCAGGTGAATTAAAATGTTAATATTAGGGTGAACTTGACTTTATTAGGAAAACTACATCAGGTGAATTAATATGTTAATATTAGGGTGAACTTGACTTTATTAGGAAAACTAGATCAGGTAGATTAAATTGTTAATATTAGGGTGAACTTGACTTTATTAGGAAAACTACATCAGGTGAATTAAAATGTTAATATTAGGGTGAACTTGACTTTATTAGAAAAACTACACCAGGTGAATTAAAATGTTAATAGTAGCATGAACTTAACTTTATTAGAAAAACTACATCAGGTGAATTAAAATGTTAATATTAGGGTGAACTTGACTTTATTAGGAAAACTACATCAGGTAGATTAAATTGTTAATATTAGGGTGAACTTGACTTTATTAGGAAAACTACATCAGGTAAATTAAAATGTTAATATTAGGGTGAACTTGACTTTATTAGGAAAACTACATCAGGTGAATTAAAATGTTAATATTAGGGTGAACTTGACTTTATTAGGAAAACTACATCATATAGATTAAAATGTTAATATTAGGGTGAACTTGACTTTAATAGGAAAACTACATCAGGTGAATTAAAATGTTAATATTAGGGTGAACTTGACTTTATTAGGAAAACTACATCAGGTGAATTAAAATGTCAATATTAGGGTGAACTTGACTTTATTAGGAAAACTACATCAGGTGAATTAAAATGTTAATATTAGGGTGAACTTGACTCAATTAGGAAAACTACATCAGGTAAATTAAAATGTTAATATTAGGGTGAACTTCACTTTATTAGAAAAACTACACCAGGTGAATTAAAATGTTAATAGTAGGATGAACTTGACTTTATTAGGAAAACTACATCAGGTGAATTAAAATGTTAATATTAGGGTGAACTTGACTCAATTAGGAAAACTACATCAGGTAAATTAAAATGTTAATATTAGGGTGAACTTGACTTTATTAGGAAAACTACATCAGGTGAATTAAAATGTTAATATTAGGGTGAACTTAACTTTATTAGGAAAACTACATCAGGTAAATTAAAATGTTAATATTAGGGTGAACTTGACTTTATTAGGAAAACTACATCATATAGATTAAAATGTTAATATTAGGGTGAACTTGACTTTATTAGGAAAACTACATCAGGTGAATTAAAATGTTAATATTAGGGTGAACTTGACTTTATTAGGAAAACTACATCAGGTGAATTAAAATGTCAATATTAGGGTGAACTTGACTTTATTAGGAAAACTACATCAGGTGAATTAAATGTTAATATTAGGGTGAACTTCACTTTATTAGAAAAACTACATCAGGTGAATTAAAATGTTAATAGTAGGATGAACTTGACTTTATTAGGAAAACTACATCAGGTGAATTAAAATGTTAATATTAGGGTGAACTTGACTTTATTAGGAAAACTACATCAGGTGAATTAAAATGTTAATATTAGGGTGAACTTGACTTTATTAGGAAAACTACATCAGGTGAATTAAAATGTTAATATTAGGATGAACTTGACTTTATTAGGAAAACTACATCAGGTAAATTAAAATGTTAATATTAGGGTGAACTTGACTTTATTAGGAAAACAACATCAGGTGAATTAAAAGTTAATATTAGGGTGAACTTGACTCTATTAGGAAAACTACATCAGGTGAATTAAAATGTAAACATTAGGGTGAACTTGACTTTATTAGGAAAACTACATCAGGTGAATTAAAATGTTAATATTAGGGTGAATATATCTTTATTAGGAAAACTACATCAGGTAAATTAAAATGTTAATATTAGGGTGATCTTGACTTTATTAGGAAAACTACATCAGGTGAATTAAAATGTTAACATTATAGTGAACTTGACTTTATTAGGAAAACTACATCAGGTGAATTAAAATGTTAATATTAGGGTGAACTTGACCTTATTAGGAAAACTACATCAGGTAGATTACAATGTTAATATTAGGGTGAACTTGACTTTATTAGGAATACTACATCAGGTAGATTAAAATGTTAATATTAGGGTGAACTTGACTTTATTAGGAAAACTACATCAGGTAAATTAAAATGTTAATATTAGGGTGAACTTGACTTTATTAGGAAAACTACAACAGGTGAATTAAAATGTTAATATTAGGGTGAACTTGACTTTATTAGGAAAACTACATCAGGTAAATTAAAATGTTAATATTAGGGTGAACTTGACTTTATTAGGAAAACTACATCATATAGATTAAAATGTTAATATTAGGATGAACTTGACTTTATTAGGAAAACTACATCAGGTGAATTAAAATGTTAATATTAGGGTGAACTTGACTGTATTAGGAAAACTACATCAGGTGAATTAAAATGTTAATATTAGGATGAACTTGACTTTATTGGGAAAACAACATCAGGTAAATTAAAATGTTAATATTAGGGTGAACTTGACTTTATTAGGAAAACTACATCAGGTAAAGTAAAATGTTAATATTAGGGTGAACTTGACTTTATTAGGAAAACAACATCAGGTAAATTAAAATGTTAATATTAGGGTGAACTTGACTTTATTAGGAAAACTACATCAGGTGAATTAAAATGTTAATATTAGGATGAACTTGACTTTATTAGAAAAACTACACCAGGTGAATTAAAATGTTAATAGTAGGATGAACTTGACTTTATTAGAAAAACTACATCAGGTGAATTAAAATGTTAATATTAGGATGAACTTGACTCTATTATGAAAACTACATCAGGTGAATTAAAATGTTAACATTAGGGTGAACTTGACTGTATTAGGAAAACTACTTCAGGTGAATTAAAATGTTAATATTAGGGTGAACTTAACTTTATTAGGAAAACTACATCAGGTAAATTGAAATGTTAATATTAGGGTGATCTTGACTTTATTAGGAAAACTACATCAGGTGAATTAAAATGTTAACATTAGGGTGAACTTGACTTTATTAGGAAAACTACATCAGGTAGATTAAATTGTTAATATTAGGGTGAACTTGACTTTATTAGGAAAACTACATCAGGTAAATTAAAATGTTAATATTAGGGTGAACTTGACTTTATTAGGAAAACTACATCAGGTGAATTAAAATGTTAATATTAGGGTGAACTTGACTTTATTAGGAAAACTACATCATATAGATTAAAATGTTAATATTAGGGTGAACTTGACTTTAATAGGAAAACTACATCAGGTGAATTAAAATGTTAATATTAGGGTGAACTTGACTTTATTAGGAAAACTACATCAGGTGAATTAAAATGTCAATATTAGGGTGAACTTGACTTTATTAGGAAAACTACATCAGGTGAATTAAAATGTTAATATTAGGGTGAACTTGACTCAATTAGGAAAACTACATCAGGTAAATTAAAATGTTAATATTAGGGTGAACTTCACTTTATTAGAAAAACTACACCAGGTGAATTAAAATGTTAATAGTAGGATGAACTTGACTTTATTAGGAAAACTACATCAGGTGAATTAAAATGTTAATATTAGGGTGAACTTGACTCAATTAGGAAAACTACATCAGGTAAATTAAAATGTTAATATTAGGGTGAACTTGACTTTATTAGGAAAACTACATCAGGTGAATTAAAATGTTAATATTAGGGTGAACTTAACTTTATTAGGAAAACTACATCAGGTAAATTAAAATGTTAATATTAGGGTGAACTTGACTTTATTAGGAAAACTACATCATATAGATTAAAATGTTAATATTAGGGTGAACTTGACTTTATTAGGAAAACTACATCAGGTGAATTAAAATGTTAATATTAGGGTGAACTTGACTTTATTAGGAAAACTACATCAGGTGAATTAAAATGTCAATATTAGGGTGAACTTGACTTTATTAGGAAAACTACATCAGGTGAATTAAATGTTAATATTAGGGTGAACTTCACTTTATTAGAAAAACTACATCAGGTGAATTAAAATGTTAATAGTAGGATGAACTTGACTTTATTAGGAAAACTACATCAGGTGAATTAAAATGTTAATATTAGGGTGAACTTGACTTTATTAGGAAAACTACATCAGGTGAATTAAAATGTTAATATTAGGGTGAACTTGACTTTATTAGGAAAACTACATCAGGTGAATTAAAATGTTAATATTAGGATGAACTTGACTTTATTAGGAAAACTACATCAGGTAAATTAAAATGTTAATATTAGGGTGAACTTGACTTTATTAGGAAAACAACATCAGGTGAATTAAAAGTTAATATTAGGGTGAACTTGACTCTATTAGGAAAACTACATCAGGTGAATTAAAATGTAAACATTAGGGTGAACTTGACTTTATTAGGAAAACTACATCAGGTGAATTAAAATGTTAATATTAGGGTGAATATATCTTTATTAGGAAAACTACATCAGGTAAATTAAAATGTTAATATTAGGGTGATCTTGACTTTATTAGGAAAACTACATCAGGTGAATTAAAATGTTAACATTATAGTGAACTTGACTTTATTAGGAAAACTACATCAGGTGAATTAAAATGTTAATATTAGGGTGAACTTGACCTTATTAGGAAAACTACATCAGGTAGATTACAATGTTAATATTAGGGTGAACTTGACTTTATTAGGAATACTACATCAGGTAGATTAAAATGTTAATATTAGGGTGAACTTGACTTTATTAGGAAAACTACATCAGGTAAATTAAAATGTTAATATTAGGGTGAACTTGACTTTATTAGGAAAACTACATCAGGTGAATTAAAATGTTAATATTAGGGTGAACTTGACTTTATTAGGAAAACTACATCAGGTAAATTAAAATGTTAATATTAGGGTGAACTTGACTTTATTAGGAAAACTACATCATATAGATTAAAATGTTAATATTAGGATGAACTTGACTTTATTAGGAAAACTACATCAGGTGAATTAAAATGTTAATATTAGGGTGAACTTGACTGTATTAGGAAAACTACATCAGGTGAATTAAAATGTTAATATTAGGATGAACTTGACTTTATTGGGAAAACAACATCAGGTAAATTAAAATGTTAATATTAGGGTGAACTTGACTTTATTAGGAAAACTACATCAGGTAAAGTAAAATGTTAATATTAGGGTGAACTTGACTTTATTAGGAAAACAACATCAGGTAAATTAAAATGTTAATATTAGGGTGAACTTGACTTTATTAGGAAAACTACATCAGGTGAATTAAAATGTTAATATTAGGATGAACTTGACTTTATTAGAAAAACTACACCAGGTGAATTAAAATGTTAATAGTAGGATGAACTTGACTTTATTAGAAAAACTACATCAGGTGAATTAAAATGTTAATATTAGGATGAACTTGACTCTATTATGAAAACTACATCAGGTGAATTAAAATGTTAACATTAGGGTGAACTTGACTGTATTAGGAAAACTACTTCAGGTGAATTAAAATGTTAATATTAGGGTGAACTTAACTTTATTAGGAAAACTACATCAGGTAAATTGAAATGTTAATATTAGGGTGATCTTGACTTTATTAGGAAAACTACATCAGGTGAATTAAAATGTTAACATTAGGGTGAACTTGACTTTATTAGGAAAACTACATCAGGTGAATTAAAATGTTAATATTAGGGTGAACTTGACTTTATTAGGAAAACTACATCAGGTGAATTAAAATGTTAATATTTGGATGAACTTGACTTTATTAGGAAAACAACATCAGGTAAATTAAAATGTTAATATTAGGGTGAACTTGACTTTATTAGTAAAACTACATCAGGTAAAGTAAAATGTTAATATTAGGGTGAACTTGACTTTATTAGGAAAACAACATCAGGTAAATTAAAATGTTAATATTAGGGTGAACTTCACTTTATTAGAAAAACTACACCAGGTGAATTAAAATGTTAATAGTAGGATGAACTTGACTTTATTAGGAAAACTACATCAGGTGAATTAAAATGTTAATATTAGGGTGAACTTGACTCAATTAGGAAAACTACATCAGGTAAATTAAAATGTTAATATTAGGGTGAACTTGACTTTATTAGGAAAACTACATCAGATGAATTAAAATGTTAATATTAGGGTGAACTTAACTTTATTAGGAAAACTACATCAGGTAAATTAAAATGTTAATATTAGGGTGAACTTGACTTTATTAGGAAAACTACATCATATAGATTAAAATGTTAATATTAGGGTGAACTTGACTTTATTAGGAAAACTACATCAGGTGAATTAAAATGTTAATATTAGGGTGAACTTGACTTTATTAGGAAAACTACATCAGGTGAATTAAAATGTCAATATTAGGGTGAACTTGACTTTATTAGGAAAACTACATCAGGTGAATTAAATGTTAATATTAGGGTGAACTTCACTTTATTAGAAAAACTACATCAGGTGAATTAAAATGTTAATAGTAGGATGAACTTGACTTTATTAGGAAAACTACATGAGGTGAATTAAAATGTTAATATTAGGGTGAACTTGACTTTATTAGGAAAACTACATCAGGTGAATTAAAATGTTAATATTAGGGTGAACTTGATTTTATTAGGAAAACTACATCAGGTGAATTAAAATGTTAATATTAGGATGAACTTGACTTTATTAGGAAAACTACATCAGGTAAATTAAAATGTTAATATTAGGGTGAACTTGACTTTATTAGGAAAACTACATCAGGTGAATTAAAAGTTAATATTAGGGTGAACTTGACTCTATTAGGAAAACTACATCAGGTGAATTAAAATGTTAACATTAGGGTGAACTTGACTTTATTATGAAAACTACATCAGGTGAATTAAAATGTTAATATTAGGGTGAATTTAACTTTATTAGGAAAACTACATCAGGTAAATTAAAATGTTAATATTAGGGTGATCTTGACTTTATTAGGAAAACTACATCAGGTGAATTAAAATGTTAACATTATAGTGAACTTGACTTTATTAGGAAAACTACATCAGGTGAATTAAAATGTTAATATTAGGGTGAACTTGACCTTATTAGGAAAACTACATCAGGTAGATTACAATGTTAATATTAGGGTGAACTTGACTTTATTAGGAATACTACATCAGGTAGATTAAAATTTTAATATTAGGGTGAACTTGACTTTATTAGGAAAACTACATCAGGTAAATTAAAATGTTAATATTAGGGTGAACTTGACTTTATTAGGAAAACTACATCAGGTGAATTAAAATGTTAATATTAGGGTGAACTTGACTTTATTAGGAAAACTACATCAGGTAAATTAAAATGTTAATATTAGGGTGAACTTGACTTTATTAGGAAAACTACATCATATAGATTAAAATGTTAATATTAGGATGAACTTGACTTTATTAGGAAAACTACATCAGGTGAATTAAAATGTTAATATTAGGGTGAACTTGACTGTATTAGGAAAACTACATCAGGTGAATTAAAATGTTAATATTAGGATGAACTTGACTTTATTGGGAAAACAACATCAGGTAAATTAAAATGTTAATATTAGGGTGAACTTGACTTTATTAGGAAAACTACATCAGGTAAAGTAAAATGTTAATATTAGGGTGAACTTGACTTTATTAGAAAACAACATCAGGTAAATTAAAATGTTAATATTAGGGTGAACTTGACTTTATTAGGAAAACTACATCAGGTGAATTAAAATGTTAATATTAGGGTGAACTTGACTTTATTAGAAAAACTACACCAGGTGAATTAAAATGTTAATAGTAGGATGAACTTGACTTTATTAGAAAAACTACATCAGGTGAATTAAAATGTTAATATTAGGATGAACTTGACTCTATTATGAAAACTACATCAGGTGAATTAAAATGTTAACATTAGGGTGAACTTGACTGTATTAGGAAAACTACTTCAGGTGAATTAAAATGTTAATATTAGGGTGAACTTAACTTTATTAGGAAAACTACATCAGGTAAATTGAAATGTTAATATTAGGGTGATCTTGACTTTATTAGGAAAACTACATCAGGTGAATTAAAATGTTAACATTAGGGTGAACTTGACTTTATTAGGAAAACTACATCAGGTGAACTAAAATGTTAATATTAGGGTGAACTTGACTTTATTAGGAAAACTACATCAGGTGAATTAAAATGTTAATATTTGGATGAACTTGACTTTATTAGGAAAACAACATCAGGTAAATTAAAATGTTAATATTAGGGTGAACTTGACTTTATTAGTAAAACTACATCAGGTAAAGTAAAATGTTAATATTAGGGTGAACTTGACTTTATTAGGAAAACAACATCAGGTAAATTAAAATGTTAATATTAGGGTGAACTTGACTTTATTAGGAAAACTACATCAGGTGAATTAAAATGTTAATATTAGGATGAACTTGACTTTATTAGAAAAACTACACCAGGTGAATTAAAATGTTAATAGTAGGATGAACTTGACTTTAATAGAAAAACTACATCAGGTGAATTAAAATGTTAATATTAGGATGAACTTGACTCTATTATTAAAACTACATCAGGTGAATTAAAATGTTAACATTAGGGTGAACTTGACTTTATTAGGAAAACTACATCAGGTAAATTAAAATGTTAATATTAGGGTGATCTTGACTTTATTAGGAAAACAACATCAGGTGAATTAAAATGTTAACATTAGGGTGAACTTGACTTTATTAGGAAAACTACATCAGGTGAATTAAAATGTTAATATTAGGGTGAACTTGACCTTATTAGGACAACTACATCAGGTAGATTACAATGTTAATATTAGGATGAACTTGCCTTTATTAGGAAAACTACATCAGGTAGATTAAAATGTTAATATTAGGGTGAACTTGACTTTATTAGGAAAACTACATCAGGTGAATTAAAATGTTAATATTAGGATGAACATGACTTTATTAGGAAAACAACATCAGGTAAATTAAAATGTTAATATTAGGGTGAACTTGACTTTATTAGGAAAACTACATCAGGTGAATTAAAATGTTAATATTAGGGTGAACTTCACTTTATTAGAAAAACTACACCAGGTGAATTAAAATGTTAATAGTAGGATGAACTTGACTTTATTAGAAAAACTACATCAGGTGAATTAAAATGTTAATATTAGGGTGAACTTGACTCTATTAGTAAAACTACATCAGGTGAATTAAAATGTTAACATTAGGGTGAACTTGACTTTATTAGGAAAACTACATCATGTAGATTAAAATGTTAATATTAGGATGAACTTGACTTTATTAGGAAAACTACATCAGGTGAATTAAAATGTTAATATTAGGATGAACTTGACTTTATTAGGAAAACTACATCAGGTAAATTAAAATGTTAATATTAGGGTGAACTTGACTTTATTAGGAAAACTACATCAGGTGAATTAAAATGTTAATATTAGGGTGAATATATCTTTATTAGGAAAACTACATCAGGTAAATTAAAATGTTAATATTAGGGTGATCTTGACTTTATTAGGAAAACTACATCAGGTGAATTAAAATGTTAACATTATAGTGAACTTGACTTTATTAGGAAAACTACATCAGGTGAATTAAAATGTTAATATTAGGGTGAACTTGACCTTATTAGGAAAACTACATCAGGTAGATTACAATGTTAATATTAGGGTGAACTTGACTTTATTAGGAATACTACATCAGGTAGATTAAAATGTTAATATTAGGGTGAACTTGACTTTATTAGGAAAACTACATCAGGTAAATTAAAATGTTAATATTAGGGTGAACTTGACTTTATTAGGAAAACTACATCAGGTGAATTAAAATGTTAATATTAGGGTGAACTTGACTTTATTAGGAAAACTACATCAGGTAAATTAAAATGTTAATATTAGGGTGAACTTGACTTTATTAGGAAAACTACATCATATAGATTAAAATGTTAATATTAGGATGAACTTGACTTTATTAGGAAAACTACATCAGGTGAATTAAAATGTTAATATTAGGGTGAACTTGACTGTATTAGGAAAACTACATCAGGTGAATTAAAATGTTAATATTAGGATGAACTTGACTTTATTGGGAAAACAACATCAGGTAAATTAAAATGTTAATATTAGGGTGAACTTGACTTTATTAGGAAAACTACATCAGGTAAAGTAAAATGTTAATATTAGGGTGAACTTGACTTTATTAGGAAAACAACATCAGGTAAATTAAAATGTTAATATTAGGGTGAACTTGACTTTATTAGGAAAACTACATCAGGTGAATTAAAATGTTAATATTAGGATGAACTTGACTTTATTAGAAAAACTACACCAGGTGAATTAAAATGTTAATAGTAGGATGAACTTGACTTTATTAGAAAAACTACATCAGGTGAATTAAAATGTTAATATTAGGATGAACTTGACTCTATTATGAAAACTACATCAGGTGAATTAAAATGTTAACATTAGGGTGAACTTGACTGTATTAGGAAAACTACCTCAGGTGAATTAAAATGTTAATATTAGGGTGAACTTAACTTTATTAGGAAAACTACATCAGGTAAATTGAAATGTTAATATTAGGGTGATCTTGACTTTATTAGGAAAACTACATCAGGTGAATTAAAATGTTAACATTAGGGTGAACTTGACTTTATTAGGAAAACTACATCAGGTGAATTAAAATGTTAATATTAGGGTGAACTTGACTTTATTAGGAAAACTACATCAGGTGAATTAAAATGTTAATATTTGGATGAACTTGACTTTATTAGGAAAACAACATCAGGTAAATTAAAATGTTAATATTAGGGTGAACTTGACTTTATTAGTAAAACTACATCAGGTAAAGTAAAATGTTAATATTAGGGTGAACTTGACTTTATTAGGAAAACAACATCAGGTAAATTAAAATGTTAATATTAGGGTGAACTTCACTTTATTAGAAAAACTACACCAGGTGAATTAAAATGTTAATAGTAGGATGAACTTGACTTTATTAGGAAAACTACATCAGGTGAATTAAAATGTTAATATTAGGGTGAACTTGACTCAATTAGGAAAACTACATCAGGTAAATTAAAATGTTAATATTAGGGTGAACTTGACTTTATTAGGAAAACTACATCAGATGAATTAAAATGTTAATATTAGGGTGAACTTAACTTTATTAGGAAAACTACATCAGGTAAATTAAAATGTTAATATTAGGGTGAACTTGACTTTATTAGGAAAACTACATCATATAGATTAAAATGTTAATATTAGGGTGAACTTGACTTTATTAGGAAAACTACATCAGGTGAATTAAAATGTTAATATTAGGGTGAACTTGACTTTATTAGGAAAACTACATCAGGTGAATTAAAATGTCAATATTAGGGTGAACTTGACTTTATTAGGAAAACTACATCAGGTGAATTAAATGTTAATATTAGGGTGAACTTCACTTTATTAGAAAAACTACATCAGGTGAATTAAAATGTTAATAGTAGGATGAACTTGACTTTATTAGGAAAACTACATGAGGTGAATTAAAATGTTAATATTAGGGTGAACTTGACTTTATTAGGAAAACTACATCAGGTGAATTAAAATGTTAATATTAGGGTGAACTTGATTTTATTAGGAAAACTACATCAGGTGAATTAAAATGTTAATATTAGGATGAACTTGACTTTATTAGGAAAACTACATCAGGTAAATTAAAATGTTAATATTAGGGTGAACTTGACTTTATTAGGAAAACTACATCAGGTGAATTAAAAGTTAATATTAGGGTGAACTTGACTCTATTAGGAAAACTACATCAGGTGAATTAAAATGTTAACATTAGGGTGAACTTGACTTTATTATGAAAACTACATCAGGTGAATTAAAATGTTAATATTAGGGTGAATTTAACTTTATTAGGAAAACTACATCAGGTAAATTAAAATGTTAATATTAGGGTGATCTTGACTTTATTAGGAAAACTACATCAGGTGAATTAAAATGTTAACATTATAGTGAACTTGACTTTATTAGGAAAACTACATCAGGTGAATTAAAATGTTAATATTAGGGTGAACTTGACCTTATTAGGAAAACTACATCAGGTAGATTACAATGTTAATATTAGGGTGAACTTGACTTTATTAGGAATACTACATCAGGTAGATTAAAATTTTAATATTAGGGTGAACTTGACTTTATTAGGAAAACTACATCAGGTAAATTAAAATGTTAATATTAGGGTGAACTTGACTTTATTAGGAAAACTACATCAGGTGAATTAAAATGTTAATATTAGGGTGAACTTGACTTTATTAGGAAAACTACATCAGGTAAATTAAAATGTTAATATTAGGGTGAACTTGACTTTATTAGGAAAACTACATCATATAGATTAAAATGTTAATATTAGGATGAACTTGACTTTATTAGGAAAACTACATCAGGTGAATTAAAATGTTAATATTAGGGTGAACTTGACTGTATTAGGAAAACTACATCAGGTGAATTAAAATGTTAATATTAGGATGAACTTGACTTTATTGGGAAAACAACATCAGGTAAATTAAAATGTTAATATTAGGGTGAACTTGACTTTATTAGGAAAACTACATCAGGTAAAGTAAAATGTTAATATTAGGGTGAACTTGACTTTATTAGAAAACAACATCAGGTAAATTAAAATGTTAATATTAGGGTGAACTTGACTTTATTAGGAAAACTACATCAGGTGAATTAAAATGTTAATATTAGGATGAACTTGACTTTATTAGAAAAACTACACCAGGTGAATTAAAATGTTAATAGTAGGATGAACTTGACTTTATTAGAAAAACTACATCAGGTGAATTAAAATGTTAATATTAGGATGAACTTGACTCTATTATGAAAACTACATCAGGTGAATTAAAATGTTAACATTAGGGTGAACTTGACTGTATTAGGAAAACTACTTCAGGTGAATTAAAATGTTAATATTAGGGTGAACTTAACTTTATTAGGAAAACTACATCAGGTAAATTGAAATGTTAATATTAGGGTGATCTTGACTTTATTAGGAAAACTACATCAGGTGAATTAAAATGTTAACATTAGGGTGAACTTGACTTTATTAGGAAAACTACATCAGGTGAACTAAAATGTTAATATTAGGGTGAACTTGACTTTATTAGGAAAACTACATCAGGTGAATTAAAATGTTAATATTTGGATGAACTTGACTTTATTAGGAAAACAACATCAGGTAAATTAAAATGTTAATATTAGGGTGAACTTGACTTTATTAGTAAAACTACATCAGGTAAAGTAAAATGTTAATATTAGGGTGAACTTGACTTTATTAGGAAAACAACATCAGGTAAATTAAAATGTTAATATTAGGGTGAACTTGACTTTATTAGGAAAACTACATCAGGTGAATTAAAATGTTAATATTAGGATGAACTTGACTTTATTAGAAAAACTACACCAGGTGAATTAAAATGTTAATAGTAGGATGAACTTGACTTTAATAGAAAAACTACATCAGGTGAATTAAAATGTTAATATTAGGATGAACTTGACTCTATTATTAAAACTACATCAGGTGAATTAAAATGTTAACATTAGGGTGAACTTGACTTTATTAGGAAAACTACATCAGGTAAATTAAAATGTTAATATTAGGGTGATCTTGACTTTATTAGGAAAACAACATCAGGTGAATTAAAATGTTAACATTAGGGTGAACTTGACTTTATTAGGAAAACTACATCAGGTGAATTAAAATGTTAATATTAGGGTGAACTTGACCTTATTAGGACAACTACATCAGGTAGATTACAATGTTAATATTAGGATGAACTTGCCTTTATTAGGAAAACTACATCAGGTAGATTAAAATGTTAATATTAGGGTGAACTTGACTTTATTAGGAAAACTACATCAGGTGAATTAAAATGTTAATATTAGGATGAACATGACTTTATTAGGAAAACAACATCAGGTAAATTAAAATGTTAATATTAGGGTGAACTTGACTTTATTAGGAAAACTACATCAGGTGAATTAAAATGTTAATATTAGGGTGAACTTCACTTTATTAGAAAAACTACACCAGGTGAATTAAAATGTTAATAGTAGGATGAACTTGACTTTATTAGAAAAACTACATCAGGTGAATTAAAATGTTAATATTAGGGTGAACTTGACTCTATTAGTAAAACTACATCAGGTGAATTAAAATGTTAACATTAGGGTGAACTTGACTTTATTAGGAAAACTACATCATGTAGATTAAAATGTTAATATTAGGATGAACTTGACTTTATTAGGAAAACTACATCAGGTGAATTAAAATGTTAATATTAGGATGAACTTGACTTTATTAGGAAAACTACATCAGGTAAATTAAAATGTTAATATTAGGGTGAACTTGACTTTATTAGGAAAACTACATCAGGTGAATTAAAATGTTAATATTACGATGAACTTGACTCTATTAGAAAAACTACACCAGGTGAATTAAAATGATAATAGTAGGATGAACTTGACTTTATTAGAAAAACTGCATCAGGTGAATTAAAATGTTAATATTAGGGTGAACTTGACTTTATTAGGAAAACTACACCAGGTGAATTAAAATGTTAATATTAGGATGAACTTGACTTTATTAGGAAAACTACATCTGGTAAATTAAAATGTTAATATTACGGTGAACTTGACTTTATTAGGAAAACTACATCAGGTGAATTAAAAAGTTAATATTATGGTGAACTTGACTTTATTAGAAAAACTACATCAGGTGAATTAAAATGTTAATATTAGGATGAACTTGACTCTATTAGGAAAACTACATCAGGTAAATTAAAATGTTAATATTAGGGTGATCTTGACTTTATTAGGAAAACTACATCAGGTGAATTAAAATATTAACATTATGGTGAACTTGACTTTATTAGGAAAACTACATCAGGTGAATTAAAATGTTAATATTAGGGTGAACTTGACCTTATTAGGAAAACTACATCAGGTAAAGTAAAATGTTAATATTAGGGTGAACTTGAATTTATTAGGAACACCACGTCAGGTAAATTAAAATGTTAATATTAGTGTGAACATGACTTTATTAGGAAAACTACATCAGGTAAAGTAAAATGTTAATATTAGGGTGAACTTGACTTTATTAGGAAAACTACATCAGGTAAATTAAAATGTTGATATTAGGGTGAACTTGACTTTATTAGGAAAACTACATCAGGTGAATTAAAATGTTAATATTAGGATGAACTTGACTTTATTAGAAAAACTACACCAGGTGAATTAAAATGTTAATAGTAGGATGAACTTGACTTTATTAGAAAAACTACATCAGGTGAATTAAAATGTTAATATTAGAGTGAACTTGACTCTATTAGGAAAACTACATCAGGTGAATTAAAATGTCAACATTAGTGTGAACTTGACTTTATTAGGAAAACTACATCAGGTGAATTAAAATGTTAATATTAGGGCGATCTTGACTTTATTAGGAAAACTACATCATGTAGATTAAAATGTTAATATTAGGATGAACTTGACTTTATTAGGAAAACTACATCAGGTGAATTAAAATGTTAACATTAGGGTGAACTTGACTTTATTAGGAAAACTACATCAGGTGAATTAAAATTTTAATATTAGGATGAACTTGACCTTATTAGGAAAACTACATCAGGTAGATTAAAATGTTAATATTAGGGTGAACTTGACTTTATTAGGAAAACTACATCAGGTAGATTAAATTGTTAATATTAGGGTGAACTTGACTTTATTAGGAAAACTACATCAGGTAAATTAAAATGTTAATATTAGGGTGAACTTGACTTTATTAGGAAAACTACATCAGGTGAAATAAAATGTTAATATTAGGGTGAACTTAACTTTATTAGGAAAACTACATCAGGTAAATTAAAATGTTAATATTAGGGTGAACTTGACTTTATTAGGAAAACTACATCATATAGATTAAAATGTTAATATTAGGGTGAACTTGACTTTAATAGGAAAACTACATCAGGTGAATTAAAATGTTAATATTAGGGTGAACTTGACTTTATTAGGAAAACTACATCAGGTGAATTAAAATGTCAATATTAGGGTGAACTTGACTTTATTAGGAAAACTACATCAGGTGAATTAAATGTTAATATTAGGGTGAACTTCACTTTATTAGAAAAACTACACCAGGTGAATTAAAATGTTAATAGTAGGATGAACTTGACTTTATTAGGAAAACTACATCAGGTGAATTAAAATGTTAATATTAGGGTGAACTTGACTCAATTAGGAAAACTACATCAGGTAAATTAAAATGTTAATATTAGGGTGAACTTGACTTTATTAGGAAAACTACATCAGGTGAATTAAAATGTTAATATTAGGGTGAACTTAACTTTATTAGGAAAACTACATCAGGTAAATTAAAATGTTAATATTAGGGTGAACTTGACTTTATTAGGAAAACTACATCATATAGATTAAAATGTTAATATTAGGATGAACTTGACTTTATTAGGAAAACTACATCAGGTGAATTAAAATGTTAATATTAGGGTGAACTTGACTTTATTAGGAAAACTACATCAGGTGAATTAAAATGTCAATATTAGGGTGAACTTGACTTTATTAGGAAAACTACATCAGGTGAATTAAATGTTAATATTAGGGTGAACTTCACTTTATTAGAAAAACTACATCAGGTGAATTAAAATGTTAATAGTAGGATGAACTTGACTTTATTAGGAAAACTACATCAGGTGAATTAAAATGTTAATATTAGGGTGAACTTGACTTTATTAGGAAAACTACATCAGGTGAATTAAAATGTTAATATTAGGGTGAACTTGACTTTATTAGGAAAACTACATCAGGTGAATTAAAATGTTAATATTAGGATGAACTTGACTTTATTAGGAAAACTACATCAGGTAAATTAAAATGTTAATATTAGGGTGAACTTGACTTTATTAGGAAAACTACATCAGGTGAATTAAAAGTTAATATTAGGGTGAACTTGACTTTATTAGGAAAACTACACCAGGTGAATTAAAATGTTAATATTAGGATGAACTTGACCTTATTAGGAAAACTACATCAGGTAGATTAAAATGTTAATATTAGGGTGAACTTGACTTTATTAGGAAAACTACATCAGGTAGATTAAATTGTTAATATTAGGGTGAACTTGACTTTATTAGGAAAACTACATCAGGTGAATTAAAATGTTAATATTAGGGTGTACTTAACTTTATTAGGAAAACTACATCAGGTAAATTAAAATGTTAATATTAGGGTGAACTTGACTTTATTAGGAAAACTACATCATATAGATTAAAATGTTAATATTAGGGTGAACTTGACTTTATTAGGAAAACTACATCAGGTGAATTAAAATGTTAATATTAGGGTGAACTTGACTTTATTAGGAAAACTACATCATATAGATTAAAATGTTAATATTAGGGTGAACTTGACTTTATTAGGAAAACTACATCAGGTGAATTAAAATGTCAATATTAGGGTGAACTTGACTTTATTAGGAAAATTACATCATATAGATTAAAATGTTAATATTAGGGTGAACTTGAATTTATTAGGAACACCACGTCAGGTAAATTAAAATGTTAATATTAGTGTGAACATGACTTTATTAGGAAAACTACATCAGGTAAAGTAAAATGTTAATATTAGGGTGAACTTGACTTTATTAGGAAAACTACATCAGGTAAATTAAAATGTTGATATTAGGGTGAACTTGACTTTATTAGGAAAACTACATCAGGTGAATTAAAATGTTAATATTAGGATGAACTTGACTTTATTAGAAAAACTACACCAGGTGAATTAAAATGTTAATAGTAGGATGAACTTGACTTTATTAGAAAAACTACATCAGGTGAATTAAAATGTTAATATTAGAGTGAACTTGACTCTATTAGGAAAACTACATCAGGTGAATTAAAATGTCAACATTAGTGTGAACTTGACTTTATTAGGAAAACTACATCAGGTGAATTAAAATGTTAATATTAGGGCGATCTTGACTTTATTAGGAAAACTACATCATGTAGATTAAAATGTTAATATTAGGATGAACTTGACTTTATTAGGAAAACTACATCAGGTGAATTAAAATGTTAACATTAGGGTGAACTTGACTTTATTAGGAAAACTACATCAGGTGAATTAAAATTTTAATATTAGGATGAACTTGACCTTATTAGGAAAACTACATCAGGTAGATTAAAATGTTAATATTAGGGTGAACTTGACTTTATTAGGAAAACTACATCAGGTAGATTAAATTGTTAATATTAGGGTGAACTTGACTTTATTAGGAAAACTACATCAGGTAAATTAAAATGTTAATATTAGGGTGAACTTGACTTTATTAGGAAAACTACATCAGGTGAAATAAAATGTTAATATTAGGGTGAACTTAACTTTATTAGGAAAACTACATCAGGTAAATTAAAATGTTAATATTAGGGTGAACTTGACTTTATTAGGAAAACTACATCATATAGATTAAAATGTTAATATTAGGGTGAACTTGACTTTAATAGGAAAACTACATCAGGTGAATTAAAATGTTAATATTAGGGTGAACTTGACTTTATTAGGAAAACTACATCAGGTGAATTAAAATGTCAATATTAGGGTGAACTTGACTTTATTAGGAAAACTACATCAGGTGAATTAAATGTTAATATTAGGGTGAACTTCACTTTATTAGAAAAACTACACCAGGTGAATTAAAATGTTAATAGTAGGATGAACTTGACTTTATTAGGAAAACTACATCAGGTGAATTAAAATGTTAATATTAGGGTGAACTTGACTCAATTAGGAAAACTACATCAGGTAAATTAAAATGTTAATATTAGGGTGAACTTGACTTTATTAGGAAAACTACATCAGGTGAATTAAAATGTTAATATTAGGGTGAACTTAACTTTATTAGGAAAACTACATCAGGTAAATTAAAATGTTAATATTAGGGTGAACTTGACTTTATTAGGAAAACTACATCATATAGATTAAAATGTTAATATTAGGATGAACTTGACTTTATTAGGAAAACTACATCAGGTGAATTAAAATGTTAATATTAGGGTGAACTTGACTTTATTAGGAAAACTACATCAGGTGAATTAAAATGTCAATATTAGGGTGAACTTGACTTTATTAGGAAAACTACATCAGGTGAATTAAATGTTAATATTAGGGTGAACTTCACTTTATTAGAAAAACTACATCAGGTGAATTAAAATGTTAATAGTAGGATGAACTTGACTTTATTAGGAAAACTACATCAGGTGAATTAAAATGTTAATATTAGGGTGAACTTGACTTTATTAGGAAAACTACATCAGGTGAATTAAAATGTTAATATTAGGGTGAACTTGACTTTATTAGGAAAACTACATCAGGTGAATTAAAATGTTAATATTAGGATGAACTTGACTTTATTAGGAAAACTACATCAGGTAAATTAAAATGTTAATATTAGGGTGAACTTGACTTTATTAGGAAAACTACATCAGGTGAATTAAAAGTTAATATTAGGGTGAACTTGACTTTATTAGGAAAACTACACCAGGTGAATTAAAATGTTAATATTAGGATGAACTTGACCTTATTAGGAAAACTACATCAGGTAGATTAAAATGTTAATATTAGGGTGAACTTGACTTTATTAGGAAAACTACATCAGGTAGATTAAATTGTTAATATTAGGGTGAACTTGACTTTATTAGGAAAACTACATCAGGTGAATTAAAATGTTAATATTAGGGTGTACTTAACTTTATTAGGAAAACTACATCAGGTAAATTAAAATGTTAATATTAGGGTGAACTTGACTTTATTAGGAAAACTACATCATATAGATTAAAATGTTAATATTAGGGTGAACTTGACTTTATTAGGAAAACTACATCAGGTGAATTAAAATGTTAATATTAGGGTGAACTTGACTTTATTAGGAAAACTACATCATATAGATTAAAATGTTAATATTAGGGTGAACTTGACTTTATTAGGAAAACTACATCAGGTGAATTAAAATGTCAATATTAGGGTGAACTTGACTTTATTAGGAAAACTACATCAGGTGAATTAAATGTTAATATTAGGGTGAACTTCACTTTATTAGAAAAACTATACCAGGTGAATTAAAATGTTAATAGTAGGATGAACTTGACTTTATTAGGAAAACTACATCAGGTGAATTAAAATGTTAATATTAGGGTGAACTTGACTCTATTAGGAAAACTACATCAGGTAAATTAAAATGTTAATATTAGGGTGAACTTGACTTTATTAGGAAAACTACATCAGGTGAATTAAAATGTTAATATTAGGGTGAACTTAACTTTATTAGGAAAACTACATCAGGTGAATTAAATGTTAATATTAGGGTGAACTTCACTTTATTAGAAAAACTACACCAGGTGAATTAAAATGTTAATAGTAGGATGAACTTGACTTTATTAGGAAAACTACATCAGGTGAATTAAAATGTTAATATTAGGGTGAACTTGACTCTATTAGGAAAACTACATCAGGTAAATTAAAATGTTAATATTAGGGTGAACTTGACTTTATTAGGAAAACTACATCAGGTGAATTAAAATGTTAATATTAGGGTGAACTTAACTTTATTAGGAAAACTACATCAGGTAAATTAAAATGTTAATATTAGGGTGAACTTGACTTTATTAGGAAAACTACATCATATAGATTAAAATGTTAATATTAGGGTGAACTTGACTTTATTAGGAAAACTACATCAGGTGAATTAAAATGTTAATATTAGGGTGAACTTGACTTTATTAGGAAAACTACATCAGGTGAATTAAAATGTCAATATTAGGGTGAACTTGACTTTATTAGGAAAACTACATCAGGTGAATTAAATGTTAATATTAGGGTGAACTTCACTTTATTAGAAAAACTACACCAGGTGAATTAAAATGTTATTAGTAGGATGAACTTGACTTTATTAGGAAAACTACATCAGGTGAATTAAGATGTTAATATTAGGGTGAACTTGACTCTATTAGGAAAACTACATCAGGTGAATTAAAATGTTAATATTAGGGGGAACTTGACTTTATTAGGAAAACTACATCAGGTGAATTAAAATGTTAATATTAGGATGAACTTGACTTTATTAGGAAAACTACATCAGGTAAATTAAAATGTTAATATTAGGGTGAACTTGACTTTATTAGGAAAACTACATCAGGTGAATTAAAAGTTAATATTAGGGTGAACTTGACTTTATTAGGAAAACTACACCAGGTGAATTAAAATGTTAATATTAGGGTGAACTTGACTTTATTAGGAACACTACGTCAGGTAAATTAAAATGTTAATATTAGTGTGAACTTGACTTTATTAGGAAAACTACATCAGGTAAAGTAAAATGTTAATATTAGGGTGAACTTGACTTTATTAGGAAAACTACATCAGGTAAATTAAAATGTTAATATTAGGGTGAACTTGACTTTATTAGGAAAACTACATCAGGTGAATTAAAATGTTAATATTAGGATGAACTTGACTTTATTAGAAAAACTACATCAGGTGAATTAAAATGTTAATAGTAGGATGAACTTGCCTTTATTAGGAAAACTACATCAGGTAAATTAAAATGTTAATATTAGGGTGATCTTGACTTTATTAGGAAAACTACATCAGGTGAATTAAAATGTTAACATTATGGGGAACTTGACTTTATTAGGAAAACTACATCAGGTGAATTAAAATGTTAATATTAGGGTGAACTTGACCTTATTAGGAAAACTAAATCAGGTAGATTACAATGTTAATATTAGGGTGAACTTGACTTTATTAGGAAAACTACATCAGGTAGATTAAAATGTTAATATTAGGGTGAACTTGACTTTATTAGGAAAACTACATCAGGTAAAATAAAATGTTAATATTAGGGTGAACTTGACTTTATTAGGAAAACTACATCAGGTGAATTAAAATGTTAATATTAGGGTGAACTTGACTTTATTAGGAAAACTACATCATATAGATTAAAATGTTAATATTAGGATGAACTTGACTTTATTAGGAAAACTACATCAGGTGAAATAAAATGTTAATATTAGGGTGAACTTGACTTTATTAAGAAAACTACATCAGGTGAATTAAAATGTTAATATTAGGATGAACTTGACTTTATTAGGAAAACAACATCAGGTAAATTAAAATGTTAATATTAGGGTGAACTTGACTTTATTAGGAAAACTACATCAGGTAAAGTAAAATGTTAATATTAGGGTGAACTTGACTTTATTAGGAAAACTACATCAGGTAAATTAAAATGTTAATATTAGGGTGAATTTGACTTTATTAGGAAAACTACATCAGGTGAATTAAAATGTTAATATTAGGATGAACTTGACTTTATTAGAAAAACTACACCAGGTGAATTAAAATATTAATAGTAGGATGAACTTGACTTTATTAGAAAAACTACATCAGGTGAATTAAAATGTTAATATTAGGGTGAACTTAACTTTATTAGGAAAACTACATCAGGTAAATTGAAATGTTAATATTAGGGTGAACTTCACTTTATTAGGACAACTACATCAGGTAGATTACAATGTTAATATTAGGGTGAATTTGACTTTATTAGGAAAACTACATCAGGTAGATTAAAATGTTAATATTAGGGTGAACTTGACTTTATTAGGAAAACTACATCAGGTAAATTAAAAGGTTAATATTAGGATGAACTTGACTTTATTAGGAAAACAACATCAGGTAAATTAAAATGTTAATATTAGGGTGAACTTGACTTTATTAGGAAAACTACATCAGGTGAATTAAAATGTTAATATTAGGATGAACTTGACTTTATTAGGAAAACTACATGAGGTAAATTAAAATGTTAATATTAGGGTGAACTTGACTTTATTAGGAAAACTACATCAGGTGAATTAAAATGTTAATATTACAATGAACTTGACTTTATTAGAAAAACTACACCAGGTGAATTAAAATGTTAATAGTAGGATGAACTTGACTTTATTAGAAAAACTACATCAGGTGAATTAAAATGTTAATATTAGGGTGAACTTGACTTTATTAGGAAAACTACACCAGGTGAATTAAAATGTTAATATTAGGATGAACTTGACTTTATTAGGAAAACTACATCTGGTAAATTAAAATGTTAATATTACGGTGAACTTGACTTTATTAGGAAAACTACATCAGGTGAATTAAACAGTTAATATTAGGGTGAACTTGACCTTATTAGGAAAACTACACCAGGTCAATTAAAATGTTAATATTAGGGTGAACTTGACTTTATTAGGAACACCACGTCAGGTAAATTAAAATGTTAATATTAGGGTGAACTTGACTTTATTAGGAAAACTACATCAGGTGAATTAAAATGTTAATATTAGGATGAACTTGACTTTATTAGAAAAACTACATCAGGTAAATTGAAATGTTAATATTAGGGTGAACTTCACTTTATTAGGACAACTACATCAGGTAGATTACAATGTTAATATTAGGGTGAACTTGACTTTATTAGGAAAACTACATCAGGTAGATTAAAATGTTAATATTAGGGTGAACTTTACTTTATTAGGAAGACTACATCAGGTGAATTAAAATGTTAATATTAGGGTGAACTTCACTTTATTAGAAAAACTACACCAGGTGAATTTAAATGTTAATAGTAGGATGAACTTGACTTTATTAGAAAAACTACATCAGGTGAATTAAAATGTTAATATTAGGGTGAACTTGACTTTATTAGGAAAACAACATCAGGTAAATTAAAATGTTAATATTAGGGTGAACTTCACTTTATTAGAAAAACTACACCAGGTGAATTTAAATGTTAATAGTAGGATGAACTTGACTTTATTAGGAAAACTACATCAGGTGAATTAAAATGTTAATATTAGGATGAACTTGACTTTATTAGGAAAACAACATCAGGTAAATTAAAATGTTAATATTAGGGTGAACTTGACTTTATTAGGAAAACTACATCAGGTGAATTAAAATGTTAATATTAGGGTGAACTTCACTTTATTAGAAAAACTACATCAGGTGAATTAAAATGTTAATATTAGGGTGAACTTGACTCTATTAGGAAAACTACATCAGGTGAATTAAAATGTTAACATTAGGGTGAACCTGACTTTATTAGGAAAACTACATGAGGTAAATTAAAATGTTAATATTAGGGTGAACTTGACTTTATTAGGAAAACTACATCAGGTGAATTAAAATGTTAATATTAGGATGAACTTGACTTTATTAGAAAAACTACACGAGGTGAATTAAAATGTTAATAGTAGGATGAACTTGACTTTATTAGAAAAACTACATCAGGTGAATTAAAATGTTAATATTAGGGTGAACTTGACTTTATTAGGAAAACTACATCAGGTAGATTAAAATGTTAATATTAGGATGAACTTGACTTTATTAGGAAAACTACATCTGGTAAATTAAAATGTTAATATTACGGTGAACTTGACTTTATTAGGAAAACTACATCAGGTGAATTAAAATGTTAATATTAGGGTGAACTTGACTCTATTAGGAAAATTACATCAGGTGAATTAAAATGTTAACATTAGGGTGAACCTGACTTTATTAGGAAAACTACATCATGTAGATTAAAATGTTAATATGAGGATGAACTTGACTTTATTAGGAAAACTACATCAGGTGAATTAAAATGTTAATATTAGGATGAACTTGACTTTATTAGGAAAACTACATGAGGTAAATTAAAATGTTAATATTAGGGTGAACTTGACTTTATTAGGAAAACTACATCAGGTGAATTAAAATGTTAATATTACAATGAACTTGACTTTATTAGAAAAACTACACCAGGTGAATTAAAATGTTAATAGTAGGATGAACTTGACTTTATTAGAAAAACTACATCAGGTGAATTAAAATGTTAATATTAGGGTGAACTTGACTTTATTAGGAAAACTACACCAGGTGAATTAAAATGTTAATATTAGGATGAACTTGACTTTATTAGGAAAACTACATCTGGTAAATTAAAATGTTAATATTACGGTGAACTTGACTTTATTAGGAAAACTACATCAGGTGAATTAAAATGTTAATATTAGGGTGAACTTGACTCTATTAGGAAAATTACATCAGGTGAATTAAAATGTTAACATTAGGGTGAACCTGACTTTATTAGGAAAACTACATCATGTAGATTAAAATGTTAACATGAGGATGAACTTGACTTTATTAGGAAAACTACATCAGGTGAATTAAAATGTTAATATTAGGATGAACTTGACTTTATTAGGAAAACTACATGAGGTAAATTAAAATGTTAATATTAGGGTGAACTTGACTTTATTAGGAAAACTACATCAGGTGAATTAAAATGTTAATATTACAATGAACTTGACTTTATTAGAAAAACTACACCAGGTGAATTAAAATGTTAATAGTAGGATGAACTTGACTTTATTAGAAAAACTACATCAGGTGAATTAAAATGTTAATATTAGGGTGAACTTGACTTTATTAGGAAAACTACACCAGGTGAATTAAAATGTTAATATTAGGATGAACTTGACTTTATTAGGAAAACTACATCTGGTAAATTAAAATGTTAATATTACGGTGAACTTGACTTTATTAGGAAAACTACATCAGGTGAATTAAACAGTTAATATTAGGGTGAACTTGACTTTATTAGGAACACCACGTCAGGTAAATTAAAATGTTAATATTAGGGTGAACTTGACTTTATTAGGAAAACTACATCAGGTGAATTAAAATGTTAATATTAGGATGAACTTGACTTTATTAGAAAAACTACATCAGGTAAATTGAAATGTTAATATTAGGGTGAACTTCACTTTATTAGGACAACTACATCAGGTAGATTACAATGTTAATATTAGGGTGAACTTGACTTTATTAGGAAAACTACATCAGGTAGATTAAAATGTTAATATTAGGGTGAACTTTACTTTATTAAGAAAACTACATCAGGTGAATTAAAATGTTAATATTAGGGTGAACTTCACTTTATTAGAAAAACTACACCAGGTGAATTTAAATGTTAATAGTAGGATGAACTTGACTTTATTAGAAAAACTACATCAGGTGAATTAAAATGTTAATATTAGGGTGAACTTGACTTTATTAGGAAAACAACATCAGGTAAATTAAAATGTTAATATTAGGGTGAACTTCACTTTATTAGAAAAACTACACCAGGTGAATTTAAATGTTAATAGTAGGATGAACTTGACTTTATTAGGAAAACTACATCAGGTGAATTAAAATGTTAATATTAGGATGAACTTGACTTTATTAGGAAAACAACATCAGGTAAATTAAAATGTTAATATTAGGGTGAACTTGACTTTATTAGGAAAACTACATCAGGTGAATTAAAATGTTAATATTAGGGTGAACTTCACTTTATTAGAAAAACTACACCAGGTGAATTAAAATGTTAATAGTAGGATGAACTTGACTTTATTAGAAAAACTACATCAGGTGAATTAAAATGTTAATATTAGGGTGAACTTGACTCTATTAGGAAAACTACATCAGGTGAATTAAAATGTTAACATTAGGGTGAACCTGACTTTATTAGGAAAACTACATGAGGTAAATTAAAATGTTAATATTAGGGTGAACTTGACTTTATTAGGAAAACTACATCAGGTGAATTAAAATGTTAATATTAGGATGAACTTGACTTTATTAGAAAAACTACACGAGGTGAATTAAAATGTTAATAGTAGGATGAACTTGACTTTATTAGAAAAACTACATCAGGTGAATTAAAATGTTAATATTAGGGTGAACTTGACTTTATTAGGAAAACTACACCAGGTGAATTAAAATGTTAATATTAGGATGAACTTGACTTTATTAGGAAAACTACATCTGGTAAATTAAAATGTTAATATTACGGTGAACTTGACTTTATTAGGAAAACTACATCAGGTGAATTAAACAGTTAATATTAGGGTGAACTTGACTTTATTAGGAAAACTACACCAGGTCAATTAAAATGTTAATATTAGGGTGAACTTGACTTTATTAGGAACACCACGTCAGGTAAATTAAAATGTTAATATTAGGGTGAACTTGACTTTATTAGGAAAACTGCATCAGGTGAATTAAAATGTTAATATTAGGATGAACTTGACTTTATTAGAAAAACTACATCAGGTGAATTAAAATATTAATAGTAGGATGAACTTGACTTTATTAGAAAAACTACATCAGTTGAATTAAAATGTTAATATTAGGGTGAACTTGACTCTATTAGGAAAACTACATCAGGTGAATTAAAATGTTAATATTAGGGCGATCTTGACTTTATTAGGAAAACTACATCAGGTGAATTAAAAATGTTAATATTAGGGTGAACTTGACTTTATTAGAAAAACTACACCAGGTGAATTAAAATGTTAATAGTAGGATGAACTTGACTTTATTAGGAAAACTACATCAGGTGAAATAAAATGTTAATATTAGGGTGAACTTGACTCTATTAGGAAAACTACATCAGGTAAATTAAAATGTTAATATTAGGGTGAACTTGACTTTATTAGGAAAACTACATCAGGTGAATTAAAATGTTAATATTAGCGTGAACTTGACTTTATTAGGAAAACTACATCATATAGATTAAAATGTTAATATTAGGGTGAACTTGACTTTATTAGGAAAACTACATCAGGTGAATTAAAATGTTAATATTAGGGTGAACTTGACTTTATTAGGAAAACTACATCAGGTGAATTAAAATGTCAATATTAGGGTGAACTTGACTTTATTAGGAAAACTACATCAGGTGAATTAAATGTTAATATTAGGGTGAACTTCACTTTATTAGAAAAACTACACCAGGTGAATTAAAATGTTAACAGTAGGATGAACTTGACTTTATTAGGAAAACTACATCAGGTGAATTAAGATGTTAATATTAGGGTGAACTTGACTCTATTAGGAAAACTACATCAGGTGAATTAAAATGTTAATATTAGGGGGAACTTGACTTTATTAGGAAAACTACATCAGGTGAATTAAAATGTTAATATTAGGATGAACTTGACTTTATTAGGAAAACTACATCAGGTAAATTAAAATGTTAATATTAGGGTGAACTTGACTTTATTAGGAAAACTACATCAGGTGAATTAAAAGTTAATATTAGGGTGAACTTGACTTTATTAGGAAAACTACACCAGGTGAATTAAAATGTTAATATTAGGGTGAACTTGACTTTATTAGGAACACTACGTCAGGTAAATTAAAATGTTAATATTAGTGTGAACTTGACTTTATTAGGAAAACTACATCAGGTAAAGTAAAATGTTAATATTAGGGTGAACTTGACTTTATTAGGAAAACTACATCAGGTAAATTAAAATGTTAATATTAGGGTGAACTTGACTTTATTAGGAAAACTACATCAGGTGAATTAAAATGTTAATATTAGGATGAACTTGACTTTATTAGAAAAACTACATCAGGTGAATTAAAATGTTAATAGTAGGATGAACTTGCCTTTATTAGGAAAACTACATCAGGTAAATTAAAATGTTAATATTAGGGTGATCTTGACTTTATTAGGAAAACTACATCAGGTGAATTAAAATGTTAACATTATGGTGAACTTGACTTTATTAGGAAAACTACATCAGGTGAATTAAAATGTTAATATTAGGGTGAACTTGACCTTATTAGGAAAACTAAATCAGGTAGATTACAATGTTAATATTAGGGTGAACTTGACCTTATTAGGAAAACTACATCAGGTAGATTAAAATGTTAATATTAGGGTGAACTTGACTTTCTTAGGAAAACTACATCAGGTAAAATAAAATGTTAATATTAGGGTGAACTTGACTTTATTAGGAAAACTACATCAGGTGAATTAAAATGTTAATATTAGGGTGAACTTGACTTTATTAGGAAAACTACATCATATAGATTAAAATGTTAATATTAGGATGAACTTGACTTTATTAGGAAAACTGCATCAGGTGAATTAAAATGTTAATATTAGGATGAACTTGACTTTATTAGAAAAACTACATCAGGTGAATTAAAATATTAATAGTAGGATGAACTTGACTTTATTAGAAAAACTACATCAGTTGAATTAAAATGTTAATATTAGGGTGAACTTGACTCTATTAGGAAAACTACATCAGGTGAATTAAAATGTTAATATTAGGGCGATCTTGACTTTATTAGGAAAACTACATCAGGTGAATTAAAAATGTTAATATTAGGGTGAACTTGACTTTATTAGAAAAACTACACCAGGTGAATTAAAATGTTAATAGTAGGATGAACTTGACTTTATTAGGAAAACTACATCAGGTGAATTAAAATGTTAATATTAGGGTGAACTTGACTTTATTAGGAAAACTACATCAGGTAAATTAAAATGTTAATATTAGGGTGAACTTGACTTTATTAGGAAAACTACATCAGGTGAATTAAAATGTTAATATTAGGGTGAACTTAACTTTATTAGGAAAACTACATCAGGTAAATTAAAATGTTAATATTAGGGTGAACTTGACTTTATTAGGAAAACTACATCATATAGATTAAAATGTTAATATTAGGGTGAACTTGACTTTATTAGGAAAACTACATCAGGTGAATTAAAATGTTAATATTAGGGTGAACTTGACTTTATTAGGAAAACTACATCAGGTGAATTAAAATGTCAATATTAGGGTGAACTTGACTTTATTAGGAAAACTACATCAGGTGAATTAAATGTTAATATTAGGGTGAACTTCACTTTATTAGAAAAACTACACAAGGTGAATTAAAATGTTAACAGTAGGATGAACTTGACTTTATTAGGAAAACTACATCAGGTGAATTAAGATGTTAATATTAGGGTGAACTTGACTCTATTAGGAAAACTACATCAGGTGAATTAAAATGTTAATATTAGGGGGAACTTGACTTTATTAGGAAAACTACATCAGGTGAATTAAAATGTTAATATTAGGATGAACTTGACTTTATTAGGAAAACTACATCAGGTAAATTAAAATGTTAATATTAGGGTGAACTTGACTTTATTAGGAAAACTACATCAGGTGAATTAAAAGTTAATATTAGGGTGAACTTGACTTTATTAGGAAAACTACACCAGGTGAATTAAAATGTTAATATTAGGGTGGACTTGACTTTATTAGGAACACTACGTCAGGTAAATTAAAATGTTAATATTAGTGTGAACTTGACTTTATTAGGAAAACTACATCAGGTAAAGTAAAATGTTAATATTAGGGTGAACTTGACTTTATTAGGAAAACTACATCAGGTAAATTAAAATGTTAATATTAGGGTGAACTTGACTTTATTAGGAAAACTACATCAGGTGAATTAAAATGTTAATATTAGGATGAACTTGACTTTATTAGAAAAACTACATCAGGTGAATTAAAATGTTAATAGTAGGATGAACTTGCCTTTATTAGGAAAACTACATCAGGTAAATTAAAATGTTAATATTAGGGTGATCTTGACTTTATTAGGAAAACTACATCAGGTGAATTAAAATGTTAACATTATGGTGAACTTGACTTTATTAGGAAAACTACATCAGGTGAATTAAAATGTTAATATTAGGGTGAACTTGACCTTATTAGGAAAACTAAATCAGGTAGATTACAATGTTAATATTAGGGTGAACTTGACTTTATTAGGAAAACTACATCAGGTAGATTAAAATGTTAATATTAGGGTGAACTTGACTTTATTAGGAAAACTACATCAGGTAAAATAAAATGTTAATATTAGGGTGAACTTGACTTTATTAGGAAAACTACATCAGGTGAATTAAAATGTTAATATTAGGGTGAACTTGACTTTATTAGGAAAACTACATCATATAGATTAAAATGTTAATATTAGGATGAACTTGACTTTATTAGGAAAACTACATCAGGTGAAATAAAATGTTAATATTAGGGTGAACTTGACTTTATTAAGAAAACTACATCAGGTGAATTAAAATGTTAATATTAGGATGAACTTGACTTTATTAGGAAAACAACATCAGGTAAATTAAAATGTTAATATTAGGGTGAACTTGACTTTATTAGGAAAACTACATCAGGTAAAGTAAAATGTTAATATTAGGGTGAACTTGACTTTATTAGGAAAACTACATCAGGTAAATTAAAATGTTAATATTAGGGTGAATTTGACTTTATTAGGAAAACTACATCAGGTGAATTAAAATGTTAATATTAGGATGAACTTGACTTTATTAGAAAAACTACACCAGGTGAATTAAAATATTAATAGTAGGATGAACTTGACTTTATTAGAAAAACTACATCAGGTGAATTAAAATGTTAATATTAGGGTGAACTTAACTTTATTAGGAAAACTACATCAGGTAAATTGAAATGTTAATATTAGGGTGAACTTCACTTTATTAGGACAACTACATCAGGTAGATTACAATGTTAATATTAGGGTGAACTTGACTTTATTAGGAAAACTACATCAGGTAGATTAAAATGTTAATATTAGGGTGAACTTGACTTTATTAGGAAAACTACATCAGGTAAATTAAAAGGTTAATATTAGGATGAACTTGACTTTATTAGGAAAACAACATCAGGTAAATTAAAATGTTAATATTAGGGTGAACTTGACTTTATTAGGAAAACTACATCAGGTGAATTAAAATGTTAATATTAGGGTGAACTTCACTTTATTAGAAAAACTACACCAGGTGAATTTAAATGTTAATAGTAGGATGAACTTGACTTTATTAGAAAAACTACATCAGGTGAATTAAAATGTTAATATTAGGGTGAACTTGACTTTATTAGGAAAACTACATCAGGTGAATTAAAATGTTAATATTAGGATGAACTTGACTTTATTAGGAAAACAACATCAGGTAAATTAAAATGTTAATATTAGGGTGAACTTGACTTTATTAGGAAAACTACATCAGGTAAATTAAAATGTTAATATTAGGGTGAACTTGACTTTATTAGGAAAACTACATCAGGTGAATTAAAATGTTAATATTAGGATGAACTTGACTTTATTAGAAAAACTACATCAGGTGAATTAAAATGTTAATAGTAGGATGAACTTGCCTTTATTAGGAAAACTACATCAGGTAAATTAAAATGTTAATATTAGGGTGATCTTGACTTTATTAGGAAAACTACATCAGGTGAATTAAAATGTTAACATTATGGTGAACTTGACTTTATTAGGAAAACTACATCAGGTGAATTAAAATGTTAATATTAGGGTGAACTTGACCTTATTAGGAAAACTAAATCAGGTAGATTACAATGTTAATATTAGGGTGAACTTGACTTTATTAGGAAAACTACATCAGGTAGATTAAAATGTTAATATTAGGGTGAACTTGACTTTATTAGGAAAACTACATCAGGTAAAATAAAATGTTAATATTAGGGTGAACTTGACTTTATTAGGAAAACTACATCAGGTGAATTAAAATGTTAATATTAGGGTGAACTTGACTTTATTAGGAAAACTACATCATATAGATTAAAATGTTAATATTAGGATGAACTTGACTTTATTAGGAAAACTACATCAGGTGAAATAAAATGTTAATATTAGGGTGAACTTGACTTTATTAAGAAAACTACATCAGGTGAATTAAAATGTTAATATTAGGATGAACTTGACTTTATTAGGAAAACAACATCAGGTAAATTAAAATGTTAATATTAGGGTGAACTTGACTTTATTAGGAAAACTACATCAGGTAAAGTAAAATGTTAATATTAGGGTGAACTTGACTTTATTAGGAAAACTACATCAGGTAAATTAAAATGTTAATATTAGGGTGAATTTGACTTTATTAGGAAAACTACATCAGGTGAATTAAAATGTTAATATTAGGATGAACTTGACTTTATTAGAAAAACTACACCAGGTGAATTAAAATATTAATAGTAGGATGAACTTGACTTTATTAGGAAAACTACATCAGGTAAATTGAAATGTTAATATTAGGGTGAACTTCACTTTATTAGGACAACTACATCAGGTAGATTACAATGTTAATATTAGGGTGAACTTGACTTTATTAGGAAAACTACATCAGGTAGATTAAAATGTTAATATTAGGGTGAACTTGACTTTATTAGGAAAACTACATCAGGTAAATTAAAAGGTTAATATTAGGATGAACTTGACTTTATTAGGAAAAAACATCAGGTAAATTAAAATGTTAATATTAGGGTGAACTTGACTTTATTAGGAAAACTACATCAGGTGAATTAAAATGTTAATATTAGGGTGAACTTCACTTTATTAGAAAAACTACACCAGGTGAATTTAAATGTTAATAGTAGGATGAACTTGACTTTATTAGAAAAACTACATCAGGTGAATTAAAATGTTAATATTAGGGTGAACTTGACTTTATTAGGAAAACTACATCAGGTGAATTAAAATGTTAATATTAGGATGAACTTGACTTTATTAGGAAAACAACATCAGGTAAATTAAAATGTTAATATTAGGGTGAACTTGACTTTATTAGGAAAACTACATCAGGTAAATTAAAATGTTAATATTAGGGTGAACTTGACTTTATTAGGAAAACTACATCAGGTGAATTAAAATGTTAATATTAGGATGAACTTGACTTTATTAGAAAAACTACATCAGGTGAATTAAAATGTTAATAGTAGGATGAACTTGCCTTTATTAGGAAAACTACATCAGGTAAATTAAAATGTTAATATTAGGGTGATCTTGACTTTATTAGGAAAACTACATCAGGTGAATTAAAATGTTAACATTATGGTGAACTTGACTTTATTAGGAAAACTACATCAGGTGAATTAAAATGTTAATATTAGGGTGAACTTGACCTTATTAGGAAAACTAAATCAGGTAGATTACAATGTTAATATTAGGGTGAACTTGACTTTATTAGGAAAACTACATCAGGTAGATTAAAATGTTAATATTAGGGTGAACTTGACTTTATTAGGAAAACTACATCAGGTAAAATAAAATGTTAATATTAGGGTGAACTTGACTTTATTAGGAAAACTACATCAGGTGAATTAAAATGTTAATATTAGGGTGAACTTGACTTTATTAGGAAAACTACATCATATAGATTAAAATGTTAATATTAGGATGAACTTGACTTTATTAGGAAAACTACATCAGGTGAAATAAAATGTTAATATTAGGGTGAACTTGACTTTATTAAGAAAACTACATCAGGTGAATTAAAATGTTAATATTAGGATGAACTTGACTTTATTAGGAAAACAACATCAGGTAAATTAAAATGTTAATATTAGGGTGAACTTGACTTTATTAGGAAAACTACATCAGGTAAAGTAAAATGTTAATATTAGGGTGAACTTGACTTTATTAGGAAAACTACATCAGGTAAATTAAAATGTTAATATTAGGGTGAATTTGACTTTATTAGGAAAACTACATCAGGTGAATTAAAATGTTAATATTAGGATGAACTTGACTTTATTAGAAAAACTACACCAGGTGAATTAAAATATTAATAGTAGGATGAACTTGACTTTATTAGGAAAACTACATCAGGTAAATTGAAATGTTAATATTAGGGTGAACTTCACTTTATTAGGACAACTACATCAGGTAGATTACAATGTTAATATTAGGGTGAACTTGACTTTATTAGGATAACTACATCAGGTAGATTAAAATGTTAATATTAGGGTGAACTTGACTTTATTAGGAAAACTACATCAGGTAAATTAAAAGGTTAATATTAGGATGAACTTGACTTTATTAGGAAAACAACATCAGGTAAATTAAAATGTTAATATTAGGGTGAACTTGACTTTATTAGGAAAACTACATCAGGTGAATTAAAATGTTAATATTAGGGTGAACTTCACTTTATTAGAAAAACTACACCAGGTGAATTTAAATGTTAATAGTAGGATGAACTTGACTTTATTAGAAAAACTACATCAGGTGAATTAAAATGTTAATATTAGGGTGAACTTGACTTTATTAGGAAAACTACATCAGGTGAATTAAAATGTTAATATTAGGATGAACTTGACTTTATTAGGAAAACAACATCAGGTAAATTAAAATGTTAATATTAGGGTGAACTTGACTTTATTAGGAAAACTACATCAGGTAAATTAAAATGTTAATATTAGGGTGAACTTGACTTTATTAGGAAAACTACATCAGGTGAATTAAAATGTTAATATTAGGATGAACTTGACTTTATTAGGAAAACTACATCAGGTGAATTAAAATGTTAATATTAGGATGAACTTGACTTTATTAGAAAAACTACATCAGGTGAATTAAAATGTTAATAGTAGGATGAACTTGCCTTTATTAGGAAAACTACATCAGGTAAATTAAAATGTTAATATTAGGGTGATCTTGACTTTATTAGGAAAACTACATCAGGTGAATTAAAATGTTAACATTATGGTGAACTTGACTTTATTAGGAAAACTACATCAGGTGAATTAAAATGTTAATATTAGGGTGAACTTGACCTTATTAGGAAAACTAAATCAGGTAGATTACAATGTTAATATTAGGGTGAACTTGACTTTATTAGGAAAACTACATCAGGTAGATTAAAATGTTAATATTAGGGTGAACTTGACTTTATTAGGAAAACTACATCAGGTAAAATAAAATGTTAATATTAGGGTGAACTTGACTTTATTAGGAAAACTACATCAGGTGAATTAAAATGTTAATATTAGGGTGAACTTGACTTTATTAGGAAAACTACATCATATAGATTAAAATGTTAATATTAGGATGAACTTGACTTTATTAGGAAAACTACATCAGGTGAAATAAAATGTTAATATTAGGGTGAACTTGACTTTATTAAGAAAACTACATCAGGTGAATTAAAATGTTAATATTAGGATGAACTTGACTTTATTAGGAAAACAACATCAGGTAAATTAAAATGTTAATATTAGGGTGAACTTGACTTTATTAGGAAAACTACATCAGGTAAAGTAAAATGTTAATATTAGGGTGAACTTGACTTTATTAGGAAAACTACATCAGGTAAATTAAAATGTTAATATTAGGGTGAATTTGACTTTATTAGGAAAACTACATCAGGTGAATTAAAATGTTAATATTAGGATGAACTTGACTTTATTAGAAAAACTACACCAGGTGAATTAAAATATTAATAGTAGGATGAACTTGACTTTATTAGGAAAACTACATCAGGTAAATTGAAATGTTAATATTAGGGTGAACTTCACTTTATTAGGACAACTACATCAGGTAGATTACAATGTTAATATTAGGGTGAACTTGACTTTATTAGGAAAACTACATCAGGTAGATTAAAATGTTAATATTAGGGTGAACTTGACTTTATTAGGAAAACTACATCAGGTAAATTAAAAGGTTAATATTAGGATGAACTTGACTTTATTAGGAAAAAACATCAGGTAAATTAAAATGTTAATATTAGGGTGAACTTGACTTTATTAGGAAAAC
Organism: Bathymodiolus brooksi; assembly: GCA_963680875.1. NCBI lineage: Eukaryota > Metazoa > Mollusca > Bivalvia > Mytilida > Modiolidae > Bathymodiolus > Bathymodiolus brooksi. Next base: position 12,249,660 of record OY804582.1, read on the forward strand.
TACATCAGGTGAATTAAAATGTTAATATTAGGGTGAACTTCACTTTATTAGAAAAACTACACCAGGTGAATTTAAATGTTAATAGTAGGATGAACTTGACTTTATTAGAAAAACTACATCAGGTGAATTAAAATGTTAATATTAGGGTGAACTTGACTTTATTAGGAAAACTACATCAGGTGAATTAAAATGTTAATATTAGGATGAACTTGACTTTATTAGGAAAACAACATCAGGTAAATTAAAATGTTAATATTAGGGTGAACTTGACTTTATTAGGAAAACTACATCAGGTAAATTAAAATGTTAATATTAGGGTGAACTTGACTTTATTAGGAAAACTACATCAGGTGAATTAAAATGTTAATATTAGGATGAACTTGACTTTATTAGAAAAACTACATCAGGTGAATTAAAATGTTAATAGTAGGATGAACTTGCCTTTATTAGGAAAACTACATCAGGTAAATTAAAATGTTAATATTAGGGTGATCTTGACTTTATTAGGAAAACTACATCAGGTGAATTAAAATGTTAACATTATGGTGAACTTGACTTTATTAGGAAAACTACATCAGGTGAATTAAAATGTTAATATTAGGGTGAACTTGACCTTATTAGGAAAACTAAATCAGGTAGATTACAATGTTAATATTAGGGTGAACTTGACTTTATTAGGAAAACTACATCAGGTAGATTAAAATGTTAATATTAGGGTGAACTTGACTTTATTAGGAAAACTACATCAGGTAAAATAAAATGTTAATATTAGGGTGAACTTGACTTTATTAGGAAAACTACATCAGGTGAATTAAAATGTTAATATTAGGGTGAACTTGACTTTATTAGGAAAACTACATCATATAGATTAAAATGTTAATATTAGGATGAACTTGACTTTATTAGGAAAACTACATCTGGTGAAATAAAATGTTAATATTAGGGTGAACTTGACTTTATTAAGAAAACTACATCAGGTGAATTAAAATGTTAATATTAGGATGAACTTGACTTTATTAGGAAAACAACATCAGGTAAATTAAAATGTTAATATTAGGGTGAACTTGACTTTATTAGGAAAACTACATCAGGTAAAGTAAAATGTTAATATTAGGGTGAACTTGACTTTATTAGGAAAACTACATCAGGTAAATTAAAATGTTAATATTAGGGTGAATTTGACTTTATTAGGAAAACTACATCAGGTGAATTAAAATGTTAATATTAGGATGAACTTGACTTTATTAGAAAAACTACACCAGGTGAATTAAAATATTAATAGTAGGATGAACTTGACTTTATTAGGAAAACTACATCAGGTAAATTGAAATGTTAATATTAGGGTGAACTTCACTTTATTAGGACAACTACATCAGGTAGATTACAATGTTAATATTAGGGTGAACTTGACTTTATTAGGATAACTACATCAGGTAGATTAAAATGTTAATATTAGGGTGAACTTGACTTTATTAGGAAAACTACATCAGGTAAATTAAAAGGTTAATATTAGGATGAACTTGACTTTATTAGGAAAACAACATCAGGTAAATTAAAATGTTAATATTAGGGTGAACTTGACTTTATTAGGAAAACTACATCAGGTGAATTAAAATGTTAATATTAGGGTGAACTTCACTTTATTAGAAAAACTACACCAGGTGAATTTAAATGTTAATAGTAGGATGAACTTGACTTTATTAGAAAAACTACATCAGGTGAATTAAAATGTTAATATTAGGGTGAACTTGACTTTATTAGGAAAACTACATCAGGTGAATTAAAATGTTAATATTAGGATGAACTTGACTTTATTAGGAAAACAACATCAGGTAAATTAAAATGTTAATATTAGGGTGAACTTGACTTTATTAGGAAAACTACATCAGGTGAATTAAAATGTTAATATTAGGGTGAACTTCACTTTATTAGAAAAACTACACCAGGTGAATTAAAATGTTAATAGTAGGATGAACTTGACTTTATTAGAAAAACTACATCAGGTGAATTAAAATGTTAATATTAGGGTGAACTTGACTCTATTAGGAAAACTACATCAGGTGAATTAAAATGTTAACATTAGGGTGAACCTGACATTATTAGGAAAACTACATCATGTAGATTAAAATGTTAATATGAGGATGAACTTGACTTTATTAGGAAAACTACATCAGGTGAATTAAAATGTTAATATTAGGATGAACTTGACTTTATTAGGAAAACTACATGAGGTAAATTAAAATGTTAATATTAGGGTGAACTTGACTTTATTAGGAAAACTACATCAGGTGAATTAAAATGTTAATATTAGGATGAACTTGACTTTATTAGAAAAACTACACCAGGTGAATTTAAATGTTAATAGTAGGATGAACTTGACTTTATTAGAAAAACTACATCAGGTGAATTAAAATGTTAATATTAGGGTGAACTTGACTTTATTAGGAAAACTACATCAGGTGAATTAAAATGTTAATATTAGGATGAACTTGACTTTATTAGGAAAACAACATCAGGTAAATTAAAATGTTAATATTAGGGTGAACTTGACTTTATTAGGAAAACTACATCAGGTGAATTAAAATGTTAATATTAGGGTGAACTTCACTTTATTAGAAAAACTACACCAGGTGAATTAAAATGTTAATAGTAGGATGAACTTGACTTTATTAGAAAAACTACATCAGGTGAATTAAAATGTTAATATTAGGGTGAACTTGACTTTATTAGGAAAACTACATCAGGTAAATTGAAATGTTAATATTAGGGTGAACTTCACTTTATTAGGACAACTACATCAGGTAGATTACAATGTTAATATTAGGGTGAACTTGACTTTATTAGGAAAACTACATCAGGTAGATTAAAATGTTAATATTAGGGTGAACTTGACTTTATTAGGAAAACTACATCAGGTAAATTAAAAGGTTAATATTAGGATGAACTTGACTTTATTAGGAAAAAACATCAGGTAAATTAAAATGTTAATATTAGGGTGAACTTGACTTTATTAGGAAAACTACATCAGGTGAATTAAAATGTTAATATTAGGGTGAACTTCACTTTATTAGAAAAACTACACCAGGTGAATTTAAATGTTAATAGTAGGATGAACTTGACTTTATTAGAAAAACTACATCAGGTGAATTAAAATGTTAATATTAGGGTGAACTTGACTTTATTAGGAAAACTACATCAGGTGAATTAAAATGTTAATATTAGGATGAACTTGACTTTATTAGGAAAACAACATCAGGTAAATTAAAATGTTAATATTAGGGTGAACTTGACTTTATTAGGAAAACTACATCAGGTAAATTAAAATGTTAATATTAGGGTGAACTTGACTTTATTAGGAAAACTACATCAGGTGAATTAAAATGTTAATATTAGGATGAACTTGACTTTATTAGAAAAACTACATCAGGTGAATTAAAATGTTAATAGTAGGATGAACTTGCCTTTATTAGGAAAACTACATCAGGTAAATTAAAATGTTAATATTAGGGTGATCTTGACTTTATTAGGAAAACTACATCAGGTGAATTAAAATGTTAACATTATGGTGAACTTGACTTTATTAGGAAAACTACATCAGGTGAATTAAAATGTTAATATTAGGGTGAACTTGACCTTATTAGGAAAACTAAATCAGGTAGATTACAATGTTAATATTAGGGTGAACTTGACTTTATTAGGAAAACTACATCAGGTAGATTAAAATGTTAATATTAGGGTGAACTTGACTTTATTAGGAAAACTACATCAGGTAAAATAAAATGTTAATATTAGGGTGAACTTGACTTTATTAGGAAAACTACATCAGGTGAATTAAAATGTTAATATTAGGGTGAACTTGACTTTATTAGGAAAACTACATCATATAGATTAAAATGTTAATATTAGGATGAACTTGACTTTATTAGGAAAACTACATCAGGTGAAATAAAATGTTAATATTAGGGTGAACTTGACTTTATTAAGAAAACTACATCAGGTGAATTAAAATGTTAATATTAGGATGAACTTGACTTTATTAGGAAAACAACATCAGGTAAATTAAAATGTTAATATTAGGGTGAACTTGACTTTATTAGGAAAACTACATCAGGTAAAGTAAAATGTTAATATTAGGGTGAACTTGACTTTATTAGGAAAACTACATCAGGTAAATTAAAATGTTAATATTAGGGTGAATTTGACTTTATTAGGAAAACTACATCAGGTGAATTAAAATGTTAATATTAGGATGAACTTGACTTTATTAGAAAAACTACACCAGGTGAATTAAAATATTAATAGTAGGATGAACTTGACTTTATTAGGAAAATTACATCAGGTAAATTGAAATGTTAATATTAGGGTGAACTTCACTTTATTAGGACAACTACATCAGGTAGATTACAATGTTAATATTAGGGTGAACTTGACTTTATTAGGATAACTACATCAGGTAGATTAAAATGTTAATATTAGGGTGAACTTGACTTTATTAGGAAAACTACATCAGGTAAATTAAAAGGTTAATATTAGGATGAACTTGACTTTATTAGGAAAACAACATCAGGTAAATTAAAATGTTAATATTAGGGTGAACTTGACTTTATTAGGAAAACTACATCAGGTGAATTAAAATGTTAATATTAGGGTGAACTTCACTTTATTAGAAAAACTACACCAGGTGAATTTAAATGTTAATAGTAGGATGAACTTGACTTTATTAGAAAAACTACATCAGGTGAATTAAAATGTTAATATTAGGGTGAACTTGACTTTATTAGGAAAACTACATCAGGTGAATTAAAATGTTAATATTAGGATGAACTTGACTTTATTAGGAAAACAACATCAGGTAAATTAAAATGTTAATATTAGGGTGAACTTGACTTTATTAGGAAAACTACATCAGGTGAATTAAAATGTTAATATTAGGGTGAACTTCACTTTATTAGAAAAACTACACCAGGTGAATTAAAATGTTAATAGTAGGATGAACTTGACTTTATTAGAAAAACTACATCAGGTGAATTAAAATGTTAATATTAGGGTGAACTTGACTCTATTAGGAAAACTACATCAGGTGAATTAAAATGTTAACATTAGGGTGAACCTGACATTATTAGGAAAACTACATCATGTAGATTAAAATGTTAATATGAGGATGAACTTGACTTTATTAGGAAAACTACATCAGGTGAATTAAAATGTTAATATTAGGATGAACTTGACTTTATTAGGAAAACTACATGAGGTAAATTAAAATGTTAATATTAGGGTGAACTTGACTTTATTAGGAAAACTACATCAGGTGAATTAAAATGTTAATATTAGGATGAACTTGACTTTATTAGAAAAACTACACCAGGTGAATTTAAATGTTAATAGTAGGATGAACTTGACTTTATTAGAAAAACTACATCAGGTGAATTAAAATGTTAATATTAGGGTGAACTTGACTTTATTAGGAAAACTACATCAGGTGAATTAAAATGTTAATATTAGGATGAACTTGACTTTATTAGGAAAACAACATCAGGTAAATTAAAATGTTAATATTAGGGTGAACTTGACTTTATTAGGAAAACTACATCAGGTGAATTAAAATGTTAATATTAGGGTGAACTTCACTTTATTAGAAAAACTACACCAGGTGAATTAAAATGTTAATAGTAGGATGAACTTGACTTTATTAGAAAAACTACATCAGGTGAATTAAAATGTTAATATTAGGGTGAACTTGACTCTATTAGGAAAATTACATCAGGTGAATTAAAATGTTAACATTAGGGTGAACCTGACTTTATTAGGAAAACTACATCATGTAGATTAAAATGTTAATATGAGGATGAACTTGACTTTATTAGGAAAACTACATCAGGTGAATTAAAATGTTAATATTAGGATGAACTTGACTTTATTAGGAAAACTACATGAGGTAAATTAAAATGTTAATATTAGGGTGAACTTGACTTTATTAGGAAAACTACATCAGGTGAATTAAAATGTTAATATTACAATGAACTTGACTTTATTAGAAAAACTACACCAGGTGAATTAAAATGTTAATAGTAGGATGAACTTGACTTTATTAGAAAAACTACATCAGGTGAATTAAAATGTTAATATTAGGGTGAATTTGACTTTATTAGGAAAACTACACCAGGTGAATTAAAATGTTAATATTAGGATGAACTTGACTTTATTAGGAAAACTACATCTGGTAAATTAAAATGTTAATATTACGGTGAACTTGACTTTATTAGGAAAACTACATCAGGTGAATTAAACAGTTAATATTAGGGTGAACTTGACCTTATTAGGAAAACTACACCAGGTCAATTAAAATGTTAATATTAGGGTGAACTTGACTTTATTAGGAACACCACGTCAGGTAAATTAAAATGTTAATATTAGGGTGAACTTGACTTTATTAGGAAAACTACATCAGGTGAATTAAAATGTTAATATTAGGATGAACTTGACTTTATTAGAAAAACTACATCAGGTAAATTGAAATGTTAATATTAGGGTGAACTTCACTTTATTAGGACAACTACATCAGGTAGATTACAATGTTAATATTAGGGTGAACTTGACTTTATTAGGAAAACTACATCAGGTAGATTAAAATGTTAATATTAGGGTGAACTTGACTTTATTAGGAAAACTACATCAGGTAAATTAAAAGGTTAATATTAGGATGAACTTGACTTTATTAGGAAAACAACATCAGGTAAATTAAAATGTTAATATTAGGGTGAACTTTACTTTATTAGGAAAACTACATCAGGTGAATTAAAATGTTAATATTAGGGTGAACTTCACTTTATTAGAAAAACTACACCAGGTGAATTTAAATGTTAATAGTAGGATGAACTTGACTTTATTAGAAAAACTACATCAGGTGAATTAAAATGTTAATATTAGGGTGAACTTGACTTTATTAGGAAAACTACATCAGGTGAATTAAAATGTTAATATTAGGATGAACTTGACTTTATTAGGAAAACAACATCAGGTAAATTAAAATGTTAATATTAGGGTGAACTTGACTTTATTAGGAAAACTACATCAGGTGAATTAAAATGTTAATATTAGGGTGAACTTCACTTTATTAGAAAAACTACACCAGGTGAATTAAAATGTTAATAGTAGGATGAACTTGACCTTATTAGAAAAACTACATCAGGTGAATTAAAATGTTAATATTAGGGTGAACTTGACTCTATTAGGAAAACTACATCAGGTGAATTAAAATGTTAACATTAGGGTGAACCTGACTTTATTAGGAAAACTACATCATGTAGATTAAAATGTTAATATGAGGATGAACTTGACTTTATTAGGAAAACTACATCAGGTGAATTAAAATGTTAATATTAGGATGAACTTGACTTTATTAGGAAAACAACATCAGGTAAATTAAAATGTTAATATTAGGGTGAACTTGACTTTATTAGGAAAACTACATCAGGTGAATTAAAATGTTAATATTAGGGTGAACTTCACTTTATTAGAAAAACTACACCAGGTGAATTAAAATGTTAATAGTAGGATGAACTTGACTTTATTAGAAAAACTACATCAGGTGAATTAAAATGTTAATATTAGGGTGAACTTGACTCTATTAGGAAAACTACATCAGGTGAATTAAAATGTTAACATTAGGGTGAACCTGACTTTATTAGGAAAACTACATCATGTAGATTAAAATGTTAATATGAGGATGAACTTGACTTTATTAGGAAAACTACATCAGGTGAATTAAAATGTTAATATTAGGATGAACTTGACTTTATTAGGAAAACTACATGAGGTAAATTAAAATGTTAATATTAGGGTGAACTTGACTTTATTAGGAAAACTACATCAGGTGAATTAAAATGTTAATATTAGGATGAACTTGACTTTATTAGAAAAACTACACGAGGTGAATTAAAATGTTAATAGTAGGATGAACTTGACTTTATTAGAAAAACTACATCAGGTGAATTAAAATGTTAATATTAGGGTGAACTTGACTTTATTAGGAAAACTACACCAGGTGAATTAAAATGTTAATATTAGGATGAACTTGACTTTATTAGGAAAACTACATCTGGTAAATTAAAATGTTAATATTACGGTGAACTTGACTTTATTAGGAACACCACGTCAGGTAAATTAAAATGTTAATATTAGGGTGAACTTGACTTTATTAGGAAAACTACATCAGGTGAATTAAAATGTTAATATTAGGGTGAACTTCACTTTATTAGAAAAACTACACCAGGTGAATTAAAATGTTAATAGTAGGATGAACTTGACTTTATTAGAAAAACTACATCAGGTGAATTAAAATGTTAATATTAGGGTGAACTTGACTCTATTAGGAAAACTACATCAGGTGAATTAAAATGTTAACATTAGGGTGAACCTGACTTTATTAGGAAAACTACATCATGTAGATTAAAATGTTAATATGAGGATGAACTTGACTTTATTAGGAAAACTACATCAGGTGAATTAAAATGTTAATATTAGGATGAACTTGACTTTATTAGGAAAACAACATCAGGTAAATTAAAATGTTAATATTAGGGTGAATTTGACTTTATTAGGAAAACTACATCAGGTGAATTAAAATGTTAATATTAGGGTGAACTTCACTTTATTAGAAAAACTACACCAGGTGAATTAAAATGTTAATAGTAGGATGAACTTGACTTTATTAGAAAAACTACATCAGGTGAATTAAAATGTTAATATTAGGGTGAACTTGACTCTATTAGGAAAACTACATCAGGTGAATTAAAATGTTAACATTAGGGTGAACCTGACTTTATTAGGAAAACTACATCATGTAGATTAAAATGTTAATATGAGGATGAACTTGACTTTATTAGGAAAACTACATCAGGTGAATTAAAATGTTAATATTAGGATGAACTTGACTTTATTAGGAAAACTACATGAGGTAAATTAAAATGTTAATATTAGGGTGAACTTGACTTTATTAGGAAAACTACATCAGGTGAATTCAAATGTTAATATTAGGATGAACTTGACTTTATTAGAAAAACTACACGAGGTGAATTAAAATGTTAATAGTAGGATGAACTTGACTTTATTAGAAAAACTACATCAGGTGAATTAAAATGTTAATATTAGGGTGAACTTGACTTTATTAGGAAAACTACACCAGGTGAATTAAAATGTTAATATTAGGATGAACTTGACTTTATTAGGAAAACTACATCTGGTAAATTAAAATGTTAATATTACGGTGAACTTGACTTTATTAGGAACACCACGTCAGGTAAATTAAAATGTTAATATTAGGGTGAACTTGACTTTATTAGGAAAACTGCATCAGGTGAATTAAAATGTTAATATTAGGATGAACTTGACTTTATTAGAAAAACTACACCAGGTGAATTTAAATGTTAATAGTAGGATGAACTTGACTTTATTAGAAAAACTACATCAGGTGAATTAAAATGTTAATATTAGGGTGAACTTGACTTTATTAGGAAAACTACATCAGGTGAATTAAAATGTTAATATTAGGATGAACTTGACTTTATTAGGAAAACAACATCAGGTAAATTAAAATGTTAATATTAGGGTGAACTTGACTTTATTAGGAAAACTACATCAGGTGAATTAAAATGTTAATATTAGGGTGAACTTCACTTTATTAGAAAAACTACACCAGGTGAATTAAAATGTTAATAGTAGGATGAACTTGACTTTATTAGAAAAACTACATCAGGTGAATTAAAATGTTAATATTAGGGTGAACTTGACTCTATTAGGAAAACTACATCAGGTGAATTAAAATGTTAACATTAGGGTGAACCTGACTTTATTAGGAAAACTACATCATGTAGATTAAAATGTTAATATGAGGATGAACTTGACTTTATTAGGAAAACTACATCAGGTGAATTAAAATGTTAATATTAGGATGAACTTGACTTTATTAGGAAAACAACATCAGGTAAATTAAAATGTTAATATTAGGGTGAACTTGACTTTATTAGGAAAACTACATCAGGTGAATTAAAATGTTAATATTAGGGTGAACTTCACTTTATTAGAAAAACTACACCAGGTGAATTAAAATGTTAATAGTAGGATGAACTTGACTTTATTAGAAAAACTACATCAGGTGAATTAAAATGTTAATATTAGGGTGAACTTGACTCTATTAGGAAAACTACATCAGGTGAATTAAAATGTTTAACATTAGGGTGAACCTGACTTTATTAGGAAAACTACATCATGTAGATTAAAATGTTAATATGAGGATGAACTTGACTTTATTAGGAAAACTACATCAGGTGAATTAAAATGTTAATATTAGGATGAACTTGACTTTATTAGGAAAACTACATGAGGTAAATTAAAATGTTAATATTAGGGTGAACTTGACTTTATTAGGAAAACTACATCAGGTGAATTAAAATGTTAATATTAGGATGAACTTGACTTTATTAGAAAAACTACACGAGGTGAATTAAAATGTTAATAGTAGGATGAACTTGACTTTATTAGAAAAACTACATCAGGTGAATTAAAATGTTAATATTAGGGTGAACTTGACTTTATTAGGAAAACTACACCAGGTGAATTAAAATGTTAATATTAGGATGAACTTGACTTTATTAGGAAAACTACATCTGGTAAATTAAAATGTTAATATTACGGTGAACTTGACTTTATTAGGAACACCACGTCAGGTAAATTAAAATGTTAATATTAGGGTGAACTTGACTTTATTAGGAAAACTACATCAGGTGAATTAAAATGTTAATATTAGGGTGAACTTCACTTTATTAGAAAAACTACACCAGGTGAATTAAAATGTTAATAGTAGGATGAACTTGACTTTATTAGAAAAACTACATCAGGTGAATTAAAATGTTAATATTAGGGTGAACTTGACTCTATTAGGAAAACTACATCAGGTGAATTAAAATGTTAACATTAGGGTGAACCTGACTTTATTAGGAAAACTACATCATGTAGATTAAAATGTTAATATGAGGATGAACTTGACTTTATTAGGAAAACTACATCAGGTGAATTAAAATGTTAATATTAGGATGAACTTGACTTTATTAGGAAAACAACATCAGGTAAATTAAAATGTTAATATTAGGGTGAATTTGACTTTATTAGGAAAACTACATCAGGTGAATTAAAATGTTAATATTAGGGTGAACTTCACTTTATTAGAAAAACTACACCAGGTGAATTAAAATGTTAATAGTAGGATGAACTTGACTTTATTAGAAAAACTACATCAGGTGAATTAAAATGTTAATATTAGGGTGAACTTGACTCTATTAGGAAAACTACATCAGGTGAATTAAAATGTTAACATTAGGGTGAACCTGACTTTATTAGGAAAACTACATCATGTAGATTAAAATGTTAATATGAGGATGAACTTGACTTTATTAGGAAAACTACATCAGGTGAATTAAAATGTTAATATTAGGATGAACTTGACTTTATTAGGAAAACTACATGAGGTAAATTAAAATGTTAATATTAGGGTGAACTTGACTTTATTAGGAAAACTACATCAGGTGAATTAAAATGTTAATATTAGGATGAACTTGACTTTATTAGAAAAACTACACGAGGTGAATTAAAATGTTAATAGTAGGATGAACTTGACTTTATTAGAAAAACTACATCAGGTGAATTAAAATGTTAATATTAGGGTGAACTTGACTTTATTAGGAAAACTACACCAGGTGAATTAAAATGTTAATATTAGGATGAACTTGACTTTATTAGGAAAACTACATCTGGTAAATTAAAATGTTAATATTACGGTGAACTTGACTTTATTAGGAACACCACGTCAGGTAAATTAAAATGTTAATATTAGGGTGAACTTGACTTTATTAGGAAAACTGCATCAGGTGAATTAAAATGTTAATATTAGGATGAACTTGACTTTATTAGAAAAACTACATCAGGTGAATTAAAATATTAATAGTAGGATGAACTTGACTTTATTAGAAAAACTACATCAGTTGAATTAAAATGTTAATATTAGGGTGAACTTGACTCTATTAGGAAAACTACATCAGGTGAATTAAAATGTTAATATTAGGGCGATCTTGACTTTATTAGGAAAACTACATCAGGTGAATTAAAAATGTTAATATTAGGGTGAACTTGACTTTATTAGGAAAACTACACCAGGTGAATTAAAATGTTAATATTAGGGTGAACTTAACTTTATTAGGAAAACTACATCAGGTAAATTAAAATGTTAATATTAGGGTGAACTTGACTTTATTAGGAAAACTATATCAGGTGAATTAAAAATGTTAATATTAGGGTGAACTTGACTTTATTAGGAAAACTACACCAGGTGAATTAAAATGTTAATATTAGGGTGAACTTGACTTTATTAGAAAAACTACATCAGGTGAATTAAAATGTTAATATTAGGGTGAACTTGACTCTATTAGGAAAACTACATCAGGTGAATTAAAATGTTAACATTAGGGTGAACTTGACTTTATTAGGAAAACTACATCAGGTGAATTAAAATGTTAATATTAAGGTGAACTTAACTTTATTAGGAAAACTACATCAGGTGAATTAAAATGTTAACATTAGGGTGATCTTGACTTTATTAGGAAAACTACATCAGGTGAATTAAAATGTTAATATTAGGGTGAACTTGACCTTATTAGGAAAACTACATCAGGTAGATTACAATGTTAACATTAGGGTGAACTTGACTTCATTAGGAAAACTACATCAGGTAAATTAAAATGTTAATATTAGGGTGAACTTGACTTTATTAGGAAAACTACATCAGGTGAATTAAAATGTTAATATTAGGGTGAACTTAACTTTATTAGGAAAACTATATCAGGTAAATTAAAATGTTAATATTAGGGTGATCTTGACTTTATTAGGAAAACTACATCATGTAGATTAAAATGTTAATGTTAGGATGAACTTGACTTTATTAGGAAAACTACATCAGGTGAATTAAAATGTTAATATTAGGGTGAACTTGACTTTATTAGGAAAACTACATCAGGTGAATTAAAATGTTAATATTAGGATGAACTTGACTTTATTAGGAAAACTACATCTGGTGAATTAAAATGTTAATATTAGGGTGAACTTGACTTTATTAGGAAAACTACATCAGGTGAATTAAAATGTTAATATTAGGGTGAACTTTACTTTATTAGGAAAACTACACCAGGTGAATTAAAATGTTAATATTAGGTTGAACTTGACTTTATTAGGAACACCACGTCAGGTAAATTAAAATGTTAATATTAGTGTGAACTTGACTTTATTAGGAAAACTACATCAGGTAAAGTAAAATGTTAATATTAGGGTGAACTTGACTTTATTAGGAAAACTACATCAGGTAAATTAAAATGTTAATATTAGGGTGAACTTGACTTTATTAGGAAAACTACATCAGGTGAATTAAAATGTTAATATTAGGATGAACTTGACTTTATTAGAAAAACTACACCAGGTGAATTAAAATGTTAATAGTAGGATGAACTTGACTTTATTAGAAAAACTACACCAGGTGAATTAAAATGTTAATAGTAGGATGAACTTGACTTTATTAGAAAAACTACATCAGGTGAATTAAAATGTTAATATTAGGGTGAACTTGACTTTATTAGGAAAACTACATCAGGTGAATTAAAATGTTAACATTAGGGTGAACTTGACTTTATTAGGAAAACTACATCAGGTGAATTAAAATGTTAATATTAGGGCGATCTTGACTTTATTAGGAAAACTACATCAGGTAAATTAAAATGTTAATATTAGGGTGAACTTGACTTTATTAGGAAAACTACATCAGGTGAATTAAAATGTTAATATTAGGGTGAACTTAACTTTATTAGGAAAACTACATCAGGTAAATTAAAATGTTAATATTAGGGTGAACTTGACTTTATTAGGAAAACTATATCAGGTGAATTAAAAATGTTAATATTAGGGTGAACTTGACTTTATTAGGAAAACTACACCAGGTGAATTAAAATGTTAATATTAGGGTGAACTTGACTTTATTAGAAAAACTACATCAGGTGAATTAAAATGTTAATATTAGGGTGAACTTGACTCTATTAGGAAAACTACATCAGGTGAATTAAAATGTTAACATTAGGGTGAACCTGACTTTATTAGGAAAACTACATCATGTAGATTAAAATGTTAATATGAGGATGAACTTGACTTTATTAGAAAAACTACATCAGGTGAATTAAAATGTTAATATTAGGGTGAACTTGACTTTATTAGGAAAACTACACCAGGTGAATTAAAATGTTAATATTAGGATGAACTTGACTTTATTAGGAAAACTACATCTGGTAAATTAAAATGTTAATATTACGGTGAACTTGACTTTATTAGGAACACCACGTCAGGTAAATTAAAATGTTAATATTAGGGTGAACTTGACTTTATTAGGAAAACTACATCAGGTGAATTAAAATGTTAATATTAGGGTGAACTTCACTTTATTAGAAAAACTACACCAGGTGAATTAAAATGTTAATAGTAGGATGAACTTGACTTTATTAGAAAAACTACATCAGGTGAATTAAAATGTTAATATTAGGGTGAACTTGACTCTATTAGGAAAACTACATCAGGTGAATTAAAATGTTAACATTAGGGTGAACCTGACTTTATTAGGAAAACTACATCATGTAGATTAAAATGTTAATATGAGGATGAACTTGACTTTATTAGGAAAACTACATCAGGTGAATTAAAATGTTAATATTAGGATGAACTTGACTTTATTAGGAAAACAACATCAGGTAAATTAAAATGTTAATATTAGGGTGAATTTGACTTTATTAGGAAAACTACATCAGGTGAATTAAAATGTTAATATTAGGGTGAACTTCACTTTATTAGAAAAACTACACCAGGTGAATTAAAATGTTAATAGTAGGATGAACTTGACTTTATTAGAAAAACTACATCAGGTGAATTAAAATGTTAATATTAGGGTGAACTTGACTCTATTAGGAAAACTACATCAGGTGAATTAAAATGTTAACATTAGGGTGAACCTGACTTTATTAGGAAAACTACATCATGTAGATTAAAATGTTAATATGAGGATGAACTTGACTTTATTAGGAAAACTACATCAGGTGAATTAAAATGTTAATATTAGGATGAACTTGACTTTATTAGGAAAACTACATGAGGTAAATTAAAATGTTAATATTAGGGTGAACTTGACTTTATTAGGAAAACTACATCAGGTGAATTCAAATGTTAATATTAGGATGAACTTGACTTTATTAGAAAAACTACACGAGGTGAATTAAAATGTTAATAGTAGGATGAACTTGACTTTATTAGAAAAACTACATCAGGTGAATTAAAATGTTAATATTAGGGTGAACTTGACTTTATTAGGAAAACTACACCAGGTGAATTAAAATGTTAATATTAGGATGAACTTGACTTTATTAGGAAAACTACATCTGGTAAATTAAAATGTTAATATTACGGTGAACTTGACTTTATTAGGAACACCACGTCAGGTAAATTAAAATGTTAATATTAGGGTGAACTTGACTTTATTAGGAAAACTGCATCAGGTGAATTAAAATGTTAATATTAGGATGAACTTGACTTTATTAGAAAAACTACACCAGGTGAATTTAAATGTTAATAGTAGGATGAACTTGACTTTATTAGAAAAACTACATCAGGTGAATTAAAATGTTAATATTAGGGTGAACTTGACTTTATTAGGAAAACTACATCAGGTGAATTAAAATGTTAATATTAGGATGAACTTGACTTTATTAGGAAAACAACATCAGGTAAATTAAAATGTTAATATTAGGGTGAACTTGACTTTATTAGGAAAACTACATCAGGTGAATTAAAATGTTAATATTAGGGTGAACTTCACTTTATTAGAAAAACTACACCAGGTGAATTAAAATGTTAATAGTAGGATGAACTTGACTTTATTAGAAAAACTACATCAGGTGAATTAAAATGTTAATATTAGGGTGAACTTGACTCTATTAGGAAAACTACATCAGGTGAATTAAAATGTTAACATTAGGGTGAACCTGACTTTATTAGGAAAACTACATCATGTAGATTAAAATGTTAATATGAGGATGAACTTGACTTTATTAGGAAAACTACATCAGGTGAATTAAAATGTTAATATTAGGATGAACTTGACTTTATTAGGAAAACAACATCAGGTAAATTAAAATGTTAATATTAGGGTGAACTTGACTTTATTAGGAAAACTACATCAGGTGAATTAAAATGTTAATATTAGGGTGAACTTCACTTTATTAGAAAAACTACACCAGGTGAATTAAAATGTTAATAGTAGGATGAACTTGACTTTATTAGAAAAACTACATCAGGTGAATTAAAATGTTAATATTAGGGTGAACTTGACTCTATTAGGAAAACTACATCAGGTGAATTAAAATGTTTAACATTAGGGTGAACCTGACTTTATTAGGAAAACTACATCATGTAGATTAAAATGTTAATATGAGGATGAACTTGACTTTATTAGGAAAACTACATCAGGTGAATTAAAATGTTAATATTAGGATGAACTTGACTTTATTAGGAAAACTACATGAGGTAAATTAAAATGTTAATATTAGGGTGAACTTGACTTTATTAGGAAAACTACATCAGGTGAATTAAAATGTTAATATTAGGATGAACTTGACTTTATTAGAAAAACTACACGAGGTGAATTAAAATGTTAATAGTAGGATGAACTTGACTTTATTAGAAAAACTACATCAGGTGAATTAAAATGTTAATATTAGGGTGAACTTGACTTTATTAGGAAAACTACACCAGGTGAATTAAAATGTTAATATTAGGATGAACTTGACTTTATTAGGAAAACTACATCTGGTAAATTAAAATGTTAATATTACGGTGAACTTGACTTTATTAGGAACACCACGTCAGGTAAATTAAAATGTTAATATTAGGGTGAACTTGACTTTATTAGGAAAACTACATCAGGTGAATTAAAATGTTAATATTAGGGTGAACTTCACTTTATTAGAAAAACTACACCAGGTGAATTAAAATGTTAATAGTAGGATGAACTTGACTTTATTAGAAAAACTACATCAGGTGAATTAAAATGTTAATATTAGGGTGAACTTGACTCTATTAGGAAAACTACATCAGGTGAATTAAAATGTTAACATTAGGGTGAACCTGACTTTATTAGGAAAACTACATCATGTAGATTAAAATGTTAATATGAGGATGAACTTGACTTTATTAGGAAAACTACATCAGGTGAATTAAAATGTTAATATTAGGATGAACTTGACTTTATTAGGAAAACAACATCAGGTAAATTAAAATGTTAATATTAGGGTGAATTTGACTTTATTAGGAAAACTACATCAGGTGAATTAAAATGTTAATATTAGGGTGAACTTCACTTTATTAGAAAAACTACACCAGGTGAATTAAAATGTTAATAGTAGGATGAACTTGACTTTATTAGAAAAACTACATCAGGTGAATTAAAATGTTAATATTAGGGTGAACTTGACTCTATTAGGAAAACTACATCAGGTGAATTAAAATGTTAACATTAGGGTGAACCTGACTTTATTAGGAAAACTACATCATGTAGATTAAAATGTTAATATGAGGATGAACTTGACTTTATTAGGAAAACTACATCAGGTGAATTAAAATGTTAATATTAGGATGAACTTGACTTTATTAGGAAAACTACATGAGGTAAATTAAAATGTTAATATTAGGGTGAACTTGACTTTATTAGGAAAACTACATCAGGTGAATTAAAATGTTAATATTAGGATGAACTTGACTTTATTAGAAAAACTACACGAGGTGAATTAAAATGTTAATAGTAGGATGAACTTGACTTTATTAGAAAAACTACATCAGGTGAATTAAAATGTTAATATTAGGGTGAACTTGACTTTATTAGGAAAACTACACCAGGTGAATTAAAATGTTAATATTAGGATGAACTTGACTTTATTAGGAAAACTACATCTGGTAAATTAAAATGTTAATATTACGGTGAACTTGACTTTATTAGGAACACCACGTCAGGTAAATTAAAATGTTAATATTAGGGTGAACTTGACTTTATTAGGAAAACTGCATCAGGTGAATTAAAATGTTAATATTAGGATGAACTTGACTTTATTAGAAAAACTACATCAGGTGAATTAAAATATTAATAGTAGGATGAACTTGACTTTATTAGAAAAACTACATCAGTTGAATTAAAATGTTAATATTAGGGTGAACTTGACTCTATTAGGAAAACTACATCAGGTGAATTAAAATGTTAATATTAGGGCGATCTTGACTTTATTAGGAAAACTACATCAGGTGAATTAAAAATGTTAATATTAGGGTGAACTTGACTTTATTAGGAAAACTACACCAGGTGAATTAAAATGTTAATATTAGGGTGAACTTAACTTTATTAGGAAAACTACATCAGGTAAATTAAAATGTTAATATTAGGGTGAACTTGACTTTATTAGGAAAACTATATCAGGTGAATTAAAAATGTTAATATTAGGGTGAACTTGACTTTATTAGGAAAACTACACCAGGTGAATTAAAATGTTAATATTAGGGTGAACTTGACTTTATTAGAAAAACTACATCAGGTGAATTAAAATGTTAATATTAGGGTGAACTTGACTCTATTAGGAAAACTACATCAGGTGAATTAAAATGTTAACATTAGGGTGAACTTGACTTTATTAGGAAAACTACATCAGGTGAATTAAAATGTTAATATTAAGGTGAACTTAACTTTATTAGGAAAACTACATCAGGTGAATTAAAATGTTAACATTAGGGTGATCTTGACTTTATTAGGAAAACTACATCAGGTGAATTAAAATGTTAATATTAGGGTGAACTTGACCTTATTAGGAAAACTACATCAGGTAGATTACAATGTTAACATTAGGGTGAACTTGACTTCATTAGGAAAACTACATCAGGTAAATTAAAATGTTAATATTAGGGTGAACTTGACTTTATTAGGAAAACTACATCAGGTGAATTAAAATGTTAATATTAGGGTGAACTTAACTTTATTAGGAAAACTATATCAGGTAAATTAAAATGTTAATATTAGGGTGATCTTGACTTTATTAGGAAAACTACATCATGTAGATTAAAATGTTAATGTTAGGATGAACTTGACTTTATTAGGAAAACTACATCAGGTGAATTAAAATGTTAATATTAGGGTGAACTTGACTTTATTAGGAAAACTACATCAGGTGAATTAAAATGTTAATATTAGGATGAACTTGACTTTATTAGGAAAACTACATCTGGTGAATTAAAATGTTAATATTAGGGTGAACTTGACTTTATTAGGAAAACTACATCAGGTGAATTAAAATGTTAATATTAGGGTGAACTTTACTTTATTAGGAAAACTACACCAGGTGAATTAAAATGTTAATATTAGGTTGAACTTGACTTTATTAGGAACACCACGTCAGGTAAATTAAAATGTTAATATTAGTGTGAACTTGACTTTATTAGGAAAACTACATCAGGTAAAGTAAAATGTTAATATTAGGGTGAACTTGACTTTATTAGGAAAACTACATCAGGTAAATTAAAATGTTAATATTAGGGTGAACTTGACTTTATTAGGAAAACTACATCAGGTGAATTAAAATGTTAATATTAGGATGAACTTGACTTTATTAGAAAAACTACACCAGGTGAATTAAAATGTTAATAGTAGGATGAACTTGACTTTATTAGAAAAACTACACCAGGTGAATTAAAATGTTAATAGTAGGATGAACTTGACTTTATTAGAAAAACTACATCAGGTGAATTAAAATGTTAATATTAGGGTGAACTTGACTTTATTAGGAAAACTACATCAGGTGAATTAAAATGTTAACATTAGGGTGAACTTGACTTTATTAGGAAAACTACATCAGGTGAATTAAAATGTTAATATTAGGGCGATCTTGACTTTATTAGGAAAACTACATCAGGTAAATTAAAATGTTAATATTAGGGTGAACTTGACTTTATTAGGAAAACTACATCAGGTGAATTAAAATGTTAATATTAGGGTGAACTTAACTTTATTAGGAAAACTACATCAGGTAAATTAAAATGTTAATATTAGGGTGAACTTGACTTTATTAGGAAAACTATATCAGGTGAATTAAAAATGTTAATATTAGGGTGAACTTGACTTTATTAGGAAAACTACACCAGGTGAATTAAAATGTTAATATTAGGGTGAACTTGACTTTATTAGAAAAACTACATCAGGTGAATTAAAATGTTAATATTAGGGTGAACTTGACTCTATTAGGAAAACTACATCAGGTGAATTAAAATGTTAACATTAGGGTGAACTTGACTTTATTAGGAAAACTACATCAGGTGAATTAAAATGTTAATATTAAGGTGAACTTAACTTTATTAGGAAAACTACATCAGGTGAATTAAAATGTTAACATTAGGGTGATCTTGACTTTATTAGGAAAACTACATCAGGTGAATTAAAATGTTAATATTAGGGTGAACTTGACCTTATTATGAAAACTACATCAGGTAGATTACAATGTTAATATTAGGGTGAACTTGACTTTATTAGGAAAACTACATCAGGTAGATTAAAATGTTAACATTAGGGTGAACTTGACTTCATTAGGAAAACTACATCAGGTAAATTAAAATGTTAATATTAGGGTGAACTTGACTTTATTAGGAAAACTACATCAGGTTAATTAAAATGTTAATATTAGGGTGAACTTAACTTTATTAGGAAAACTATATCAGGTAAATTAAAATGTTAATATTAGGGTGATCTTGACTTTATTAGGAAAACTACATCATCTAGATTAAAATGTTAATGTTAGGATGAACTTGACTTTATTAGGAAAACTACATCAGGTGAATTAAAATGTTAATATTAGGGTGAACTTGACTTTATTAGGAAAACTACATCAGGTGAATTAAAATGTTAATATTAGGATGAACTTGACTTTATTAGGAAAACTACATCAGGTGAATTAAAATGTTAATATTAGGGTGAACTTAACTTTATTAGGAAAACTATATCAGGTAAATTAAAATGTTAATATTAGGGTGATCTTGACTTTATTAGGAAAACTACATCAGGTAAATTAAAATGTTAATATTAGGGTGAACTTGACTTTATTAGGAAAACTATATCAGGTGAATTAAAAATGTTAATATTAGGGTGAACTTGACTTTATTAGGAAAACTACACCAGGTGAATTAAAATGTTAATATTAGGGTGAACTTGACTTTATTAGAAAAACTACATCAGGTGAATTAAAATGTTAATATTAGGGTGAACTTGACTCTATTAGGAAAACTACATCAGGTGAATTAAAATGTTAACATTAGGGTGAACTTGACTTTATTAGGAAAACTACATCAGGTGAATTAAAATGTTAATATTAAGGTGAACTTAACTTTATTAGGAAAACTACATCAGGTGAATTAAAATGTTAACATTAGGGTGATCTTGACTTTATTAGGAAAACTACATCAGGTGAATTAAAATGTTAATATTAGGGTGAACTTGACCTTATTAGGAAAACTACATCAGGTAGATTACAATGTTAACATTAGGGTGAACTTGACTTCATTAGGAAAACTACATCAGGTAAATTAAAATGTTAATATTAGGGTGAACTTGACTTTATTAGGAAAACTACATCAGGTGAATTAAAATGTTAATATTAGGGTGAACTTAACTTTATTAGGAAAACTATATCAGGTAAATTAAAATGTTAATATTAGGGTGATCTTGACTTTATTAGGAAAACTACATCATGTAGATTAAAATGTTAATGTTAGGATGAACTTGACTTTATTAGGAAAACTACATCAGGTGAATTAAAATGTTAATATTAGGGTGAACTTGACTTTATTAGGAAAACTACATCAGGTGAATTAAAATGTTAATATTAGGATGAACTTGACTTTATTAGGAAAACTACATCTGGTGAATTAAAATGTTAATATTAGGGTGAACTTGACTTTATTAGGAAAACTACATCAGGTGAATTAAAATGTTAATATTAGGGTGAACTTTACTTTATTAGGAAAACTACACCAGGTGAATTAAAATGTTAATATTAGGTTGAACTTGACTTTATTAGGAACACCACGTCAGGTAAATTAAAATGTTAATATTAGTGTGAACTTGACTTTATTAGGAAAACTACATCAGGTAAAGTAAAATGTTAATATTAGGGTGAACTTGACTTTATTAGGAAAACTACATCAGGTAAATTAAAATGTTAATATTAGGGTGAACTTGACTTTATTAGGAAAACTACATCAGGTGAATTAAAATGTTAATATTAGGATGAACTTGACTTTATTAGAAAAACTACACCAGGTGAATTAAAATGTTAATAGTAGGATGAACTTGACTTTATTAGAAAAACTACACCAGGTGAATTAAAATGTTAATAGTAGGATGAACTTGACTTTATTAGAAAAACTACATCAGGTGAATTAAAATGTTAATATTAGGGTGAACTTGACTTTATTAGGAAAACTACATCAGGTGAATTAAAATGTTAACATTAGGGTGAACTTGACTTTATTAGGAAAACTACATCAGGTGAATTAAAATGTTAATATTAGGGCGATCTTGACTTTATTAGGAAAACTACATCAGGTAAATTAAAATGTTAATATTAGGGTGAACTTGACTTTATTAGGAAAACTACATCAGGTGAATTAAAATGTTAATATTAGGGTGAACTTAACTTTATTAGGAAAACTACATCAGGTAAATTAAAATGTTAATATTAGGGTGAACTTGACTTTATTAGGAAAACTATATCAGGTGAATTAAAAATGTTAATATTAGGGTGAACTTGACTTTATTAGGAAAACTACACCAGGTGAATTAAAATGTTAATATTAGGGTGAACTTGACTTTATTAGAAAAACTACATCAGGTGAATTAAAATGTTAATATTAGGGTGAACTTGACTCTATTAGGAAAACTACATCAGGTGAATTAAAATGTTAACATTAGGGTGAACTTGACTTTATTAGGAAAACTACATCAGGTGAATTAAAATGTTAATATTAAGGTGAACTTAACTTTATTAGGAAAACTACATCAGGTGAATTAAAATGTTAACATTAGGGTGATCTTGACTTTATTAGGAAAACTACATCAGGTGAATTAAAATGTTAATATTAGGGTGAACTTGACCTTATTAGGAAAACTACATCAGGTAGATTACAATGTTAATATTAGGGTGAACTTGACTTTATTAGGAAAACTACATCAGGTAGATTAAAATGTTAACATTAGGGTGAACTTGACTTCATTAGGAAAACTACATCAGGTAAATTAAAATGTTAATATTAGGGTGAACTTGACTTTATTAGGAAAACTACATCAGGTTAATTAAAATGTTAATATTAGGGTGAACTTAACTTTATTAGGAAAACTATATCAGGTAAATTAAAATGTTAATATTAGGGTGATCTTGACTTTATTAGGAAAACTACATCATCTAGATTAAAATGTTAATGTTAGGATGAACTTGACTTTATTAGGAAAACTACATCAGGTGAATTAAAATGTTAATATTAGGGTGAACTTGACTTTATTAGGAAAACTACATCAGGTGAATTAAAATGTTAATATTAGGATGAAATTGACTTTATTAGGAAAACTACATCAGGTGAATTAAAATGTTAATATTAGGGTGAACTTAACTTTATTAGGAAAACTATATCAGGTAAATTAAAATGTTAATATTAGGGTGATCTTGACTTTATTAGGAAAACTACATCATGTAGATTAAAATGTTAATGTTAGGATGAACTTGACTTTATTAGGAAAACTACATCAGGTGAATTAAAATGTTAATATTAGGGTGAACTTGACTTTATTAGGAAAACTACATCAGGTGAATTAAAATGTTAATATTAGGATGAACTTGACTTTATTAGGAAAACTACATCTGGTAAATTAAAATGTTAATATTAGGGTGAACTTGACTTTATTAGGAAAACTACATCAGGTGAATTAAAATGTTAATATTAGGGTGAACTTGACTTTATTAGGAAAACTACACCAGGTGAATTAAAATGTTAATATTAGGTTGAACTTGACTTTATTAGGAACACCACGTCAGGTAAATTAAAATGTTAATATTAGTGTGAACTTGACTTTATTAGGAAAACTACATCAGGTAAAGTAAAATGTTAATATTAGGGTGAACTTGACTTTATTAGGAAAACTACATCAGGTAAATTAAAATGTTAATATTAGGGTGAACTTGACTTTATTAGGAAAACTACATCAGGTGAATTAAAATGTTAATATTAGGATGAACTTGACTTTATTAGAAAAACTACACCAGGTGAATTAAAATGTTAATAGTAGGATGAACTTGACTTTATTAGAAAAACTACATCAGGTGAATTAAAATGTTAATATTAGGGTGAACTTGACTTTATTAGGAAAACTACATCAGGTGAATTAAAATGTTAACATTAGGGTGAACTTGACTTTATTAGGAAAACTACATCAGATGAATTAAAATGTTAATATTAAGGTGAACTTAACTTTATTAGGAAAACTACATCAGGTGAATTAAAATGTTAACATTAGGGTGATCTTGACTTTATTAGGAAAACTACATCAGGTGAATTAAAATGTTAATATTAGGGTGAACTTGACTTTATTAGGAAAACTACATCAGGTAGATTACAATGTTAATATTAGGGTGAACTTGACTTTATTAGGAAAACTACATCAGGTAGATTAAAATGTTAACATTAGGGTGAACTTGACTTTATTAGGAAAACTACATCAGGTAAATTAAAATGTTAATATTAGGGTGAACTTGACTTTATTAGGAAAACTACATCAGGTGAATTAAAATGTTAATATTAGGGTGAACTTAACTTTATTAGGAAAACTATATCAGGTAAATTAAAATGTTAATATTAGGGTGATCTTGACTTTATTAGGAAAACTACATCATGTAGATTAAAATGTTAATGTTAGGATGAACTTGACTTTATTAGGAAAACTACATCAGGTGAATTAAAATGTTAATATTAGGGTGAACTTGACTTTATTAGGAAAACTACATCAGGTGAATTAAAATGTTAATATTAGGATGAACTTGACTTTATTAGGAAAACTACATCTGGTAAATTAAAATGTTAATATTAGGGTGAACTTGACCTTATTAGGAAAACTACATCAGGTGAATTAAAATGTTAATATTAGGGTGAACTTGACTTTATTAGGAAAACTACACCAGGTGAATTAAAATGTTAATATTAGGTTGAACTTGACTTTATTAGGAACACCACGTCAGGTAAATTAAAATGTTAATATTAGTGTGGACTTGACTTTATTAGGAAAACTACATCAGGTAAAGTAAAATGTTAATATTAGGGTGAACTTGACTTTATTAGGAAAACTACATCTGGTAAATTAAAATGTTAATATTAGGGTGAACTTGACTTTATTAGGAAAACTACATCAGGTGAATTAAAATGTTAATATTAGGATGAACTTGACTTTATTAGAAAAACTACACCAGGTGAATTAAAATGTTAATAGTAGGATGAACTTGACTTTATTAGAAAAACTACACCAGGTGAATTAAAATGTTAATAGTAGGATGAACTTGACTTTATTAGAAAAACTACATCAGGTGAATTAAAATGTTAATATTAGGGTGAACTTGACTTTATTAGGAAAACTACATCAGGTGAATTAAAATGTTAACATTAGGGTGAACTTGACTTTATTAGGAAAACTACATCAGATGAATTAAAATGTTAATATTAGGGCGATCTTGACTTTATTAGGAAAACTACATCATGTAGATTAAAATGTTAATATTAGGATGAACTTGACTTTATTAGGAAAACTACATCAGGTGAAATAAAATGTTAACATTAGGGTGAACTTGACTTTATTAGGAAAACTACATCAGGTGAACTAAAATGTTAATATTAGGGTGAACTTGACCTTATTAGGAAAACTACATCAGGTAGATTAAAATGTTAATATTAGGGTGAACTTGACTTTATTAGGAAAACTACATCAGGTAGATTAAAATGTTAATATTAGGGTGAACTTGACTTTATTAGGAAAACTACATCAGGTAAATTAAAATATTAATATTAGGGTGAACTTGACTTTATTAGGAAAACTACATCAGGTGAATTAAAATGTTAATATTAGGATGAACTTGACTTTATTAGAAAAACTACACCAGGTGAATTAAAATGTTAATAGTAGGATGAACTTGACTTTATTAGAAAAACTACATCAGGTGAATTAAAATGTTAATATTAGGGTGAACTTGACTTTATTAGGAAAACTACATCATGTAGATTAAAATGTTAATATTAGGATGAACTTGACTTTATTAGGAAAACTACATCAGGTGAAATAAAATGTTAACATTAGGGTGAACTTGACTTTATTAGGAAAACTACATCAGGTGAACTAAAATGTTAATATTAGGGTGAACTTGACCTTATTAGGAAAACTACATCAGGTAGATTAAAATGTTAATATTAGGGTGAACTTGACTTTATTAGGAAAACTACATCAGGTAGATTAAAATGTTAATATTAGGGTGAACTTGACTTTATTAGGAAAACTACATCAGGTAAATTAAAATATTAATATTAGGGTGAACTTGACTTTATTAGGAAAACTACATCAGGTGAATTAAAATGTTAATATTAGTGTGAACTTAACTTTATTAGGAAAACTACATCAGGTAAATTAAAATGTTAATATTAGGGTGAACTTGACTTTATTAGGAAAACTATATCAGGTGAATTAAAAAGTTAATATTAGGGTGAACTTGACTTTATTAGGAAAACTACACCAGGTGAACTAAAATGTTAATATTAGGGTGAACTTGACTTTATTAGAAAAACTACATCAGGTGAATTAAAATGTTAATATTAGGGTGAACTTGACTCTATTAGGAAAACTACATCAGGTGAATTAAAATGTTAACATTAGGGTGAACTTGACTTTATTAGGAAAACTACATCAGGTGAATTAAAATGTTAATATTAGGGTGAACTTAACTTTATTAGGAAAACTACATCAGGTAAATTAAAATGTTAATATTAGGGTGATCTTGACTTTATTAGGAAAACTACATCAGGTGAATTAAAATGTTAACATTAGGGTGAACTTGACTTTATTAGGAAAACTACATCAGGTAGATTACAATGTTAATATTAGGGTGAACTTGACTTTATTAGGAAAACTACATCAGGTAGATTAAAATCTTAATATTAGGGTGAACTTGACTTCATTAGGAAAACTACATCAGGTAAATTAAAATGTTAATATTAGGGTGAACTTGACTTTATTAGGAAAACTACATCAGGTGAAATAAAATGTTAACATTAGGGTGAACTTGACTTTATTAGGAAAACTACATCAGGTGAACTAAAATGTTAATATTAGGGTGAACTTGACCTTATTAGGAAACCTACATCAGGTAGATTAAAATGTTAATATTAGGGTGAACTTGACTTTATTAGGAAAACTACATCAGGTAGATTAAAATGTTAATATTAGGGTGAACTTGACTTTATTAGGAAAACTACATCAGGTAAATTAAAATATTAATATTAGGGTGAACTTGACTTTATTAGGAAAACTACATCAGGTGAATTAAAATGTTAATATTAGTGTGAACTTAACTTTATTAGGAAAACTACATCAGGTAAATTAAAATGTTAATATTAGGGTGAACTTGACTTTATTAGGAAAACTATATCAGGTGAATTAAAAAGTTAATATTAGGGTGAACTTGACTTTATTAGGAAAACTACACCAGGTGAACTAAAATGTTAATATTAGGGTGAACTTAACTTTATTAGGAAAACTACATCAGGTAAATTAAAATGTTAATATTAGGGTGAACTTGACTTTATTAGGAAAACTATATCAGGTGAATTAAAAAGTTAATATTAGGGTGAACTTGACTTTATTAGGAAAACTACACCAGGTGAACTAAAATGTTAATATTAGGGTGAACTTGACTTTATTAGAAAAACTACATCAGGTGAATTAAAATGTTAATATTAGGGTGAACTTGACTCTATTAGGAAAACTACATCAGGTGAATTAAAATGTTAACATTAGGGTGAACTTGACTTTATTAGGAAAACTACATCAGGTGAATTAAAATGTTAATATTAGGGTGAACTTAACTTTATTAGGAAAACTACATCAGGTAAATTAAAATGTTAATATTAGGGTGATCTTGACTTTATTAGGAAAACTACATCAGGTGAATTAAAATGTTAACATTAGGGTGAACTTGACTTTATTAGGAAAACTACATCAGGTAGATTACAATGTTAATATTAGGGTGAACTTGACTTTATTAGGAAAACTACATCAGGTAGATTAAAATCTTAATATTAGGGTGAACTTGACTTCATTAGGAAAACTACATCAGGTAAATTAAAATGTTAATATTAGGGTGAACTTGACTTTATTAGGAAAACTACATCAGGTGAAATAAAATGTTAACATTAGGGTGAACTTGACTTTATTAGGAAAACTACATCAGGTGAACTAAAATGTTAATATTAGGGTGAACTTGACCTTATTAGGAAACCTACATCAGGTAGATTAAAATGTTAATATTAGGGTGAACTTGACTTTATTAGGAAAACTACATCAGGTAGATTAAAATGTTAATATTAGGGTGAACTTGACTTTATTAGGAAAACTACATCAGGTAAATTAAAATATTAATATTAGGGTGAACTTGACTTTATTAGGAAAACTACATCAGGTGAATTAAAATGTTAATATTAGTGTGAACTTAACTTTATTAGGAAAACTACATCAGGTAAATTAAAATGTTAATATTAGGGTGAACTTGACTTTATTAGGAAAACTATATCAGGTGAATTAAAAAGTTAATATTAGGGTGAACTTGACTTTATTAGGAAAACTACACCAGGTGAACTAAAATGTTAATATTAGGGTGAACTTGACTCTATTAGGAAAACTACATCAGGTGAATTAAAATGTTAACATTAGGGTGAACTTGACTTTATTAGGAAAACTACATCAGGTGAATTAAAATGTTAATATTAGGGTGAACTTAACTTTATTAGGAAAACTACATCAGGTAAATTAAAATGTTAATATTAGGGTGATCTTGACTTTATTAGGAAAACTACATCAGGTGAATTAAAATGTTAACATTAGGGTGAACTTGACTTTATTAGGAAAACTACATCAGGTGAATTAAAATGTTAATATTAGGGTGAACTTGACATTATTAGGAAAACTACATCAGGTAGATTACAATGTTAATATTAGGGTGAACTTGACTTTATTAGGAAAACTACATCAGGTAGATTAAAATCTTAATATTAGGGTGAACTTGACTTCATTAGGAAAACTACATCAGGTAAATTAAAATGTTAATATTAGGGTGAACTTGACTTTATTAGGAAAACTACATCAGGTGAAATAAAATGTTAACATTAGGGTGAACTTGACTTTATTAGGAAAACTACATCAGGTGAACAAAAATGTTAATATAAGGGTGAACTTGACCTTATTAGGAAACCTACATCAGGTAGATTAAAATGTTAATATTAGGGTGAACTTGACTTTATTAGGAAAACTACATCAGGTAGATTAAAATGTTAATATTAGGGTGAACTTGACTTTATTAGGAAAACTACATCAGGTAAATTAAAATATTAATATTAGGGTGAACTTGACTTTATTAGGAAAACTACATCAGGTGAATTAAAATGTTAATATTAGTGTGAACTTAACTTTATTAGGAAAACTACATCAGGTAAATTAAAATGTTAATATTAGGGTGAACTTGACTTTATTAGGAAAACTATATCAGGTGAATTAAAAAGTTAATATTAGGGTGAACTTGACTTTATTAGGAAAACTACACCAGGTGAATTAAAATGTTAATATTAGGGTGAACTTGACTTTATTAGAAAAACTACATCAGGTAAATTCAAATGTTAATATTAGGGTGATCTTGACTTTATTAGGAAAACTACATCAGGTGAATTAAAATGTTAACATTAGGGTGAACTTGACTTTATTAGGAAAACTACATCAGGTGAATTAAAATGTTAATATTAGGGTGAACTTGACCTTATTAGGAAAACTACATCAGGTGAATTAAAATGTTAATATTAGGGTGAACTTGACTTTATTAGGAACACCACGTCAGGTAAATTAAAATGTTAATATTAGTGTGAATTTGACTTTATTAGGAAAACTACATCAGGTAAAGTAAAATGTTAATATTAGGGTGAACTTGACTTTATTAGGAAAACTACATCAGGTAAATTAAAATGTTAATATTAGGGTGAACTTGACTCTATTAGGAAAACTACATCAGGTGAATTAAAATGTTAATATTAGGATGAACTTGACTTTATTAGAAAAACTACATCAGGTGAATTAAAATGTTAATATTAGGGCGATCTTGACTTTATTAGGAAAACTACATCATGTAGATTAAAATGTTAATATTAGGATGAACTTGACTTTATTAGGAAAACTACATCAGGTGAATTAAAATGTTAACATTAGGGTGAACTTGACTTTATTAGGAAAACTACATCAGGTGAACTAAAATGTTAATATTAGGGTGAACTTGACCTTATTAGGAAAACTACATCAGGTAAATTAAAGTGTTAATATTAGGGTGAACTTGACTCTATTAGGAAAACTACATCAGGTGATTTAAAATGTTAATATTAGGGTGAACTTGACTCTATTAGGAAAACTACATCAGGTGAATTAAAATGTTAACATTAGGGTGAACTTGACTTTATTAGGAAAACTACATCAGGTGAATTAAAATGTTAATATTAGGGCGATCTTGACTTTATTAGGAAAACTACATCAGGTAGATTAAAATGTTAATATTAGGATGAACTTGACTTTATTAGGAAAACTACATCAGGTGAATTAAAATGTTAATATTAGGGTGAACTTGACTTTATTAGGAAAACTACATCAGGTAGATTAAAATGTTAATATTAGGGTGAACTTGACTCTATTAGGAAAACTACATCAGGTGAATTAAAATGTTAATATTAGGGTGAACTTAACTTTATTAGGAAAACTACATCAGGTAAATTAAAATGTTAATATTAGGGTGATCTTGACTTTATTAGGAAAACTACATCAGGTGAATTAAAATGTTAACATTAGGGTGAACTTGACTTTATTAGGAAAACTACATCAGGTGAATTAAAATGTTAATATTAGGGTGAACTTGACATTATTAGGAAAACTACATCAGGTAGATTACAATGTTAATATTAGGGTGAACTTGACTTTATTAGGAAAACTACATCAGGTAGATTAAAATCTTAATATTAGGGTGAACTTGACTTCATTAGGAAAACTACATCAGGTAAATTAAAATGTTAATATTAGGGTGAACTTGACTTTATTAGGAAAACTACATCAGGTGAAATAAAATGTTAACATTAGGGTGAACTTGACTTTATTAGGAAAACTACATCAGGTGAACTAAAATGTTAATATAAGGGTGAACTTGACCTTATTAGGAAACCTACATCAGGTAGATTAAAATGTTAATATTAGGGTGAACTTGACTTTATTAGGAAAACTACATCAGGTAGATTAAAATGTTAATATTAGGGTGAACTTGACTTTATTAGGAAAACTACATCAGGTAAATTAAAATATTAATATTAGGGTGAACTTGACTTTATTAGGAAAACTACATCAGGTGAATTAAAATGTTAATATTAGTGTGAACTTAACTTTATTAGGAAAACTACATCAGGTAAATTAAAATGTTAATATTAGGGTGAGCTTGACTTTATTAGGAAAACTATATCAGGTGAATTAAAAAGTTAATATTAGGGTGAACTTGACTTTATTAGGAAAACTACACCAGGTGAATTAAAATGTTAATATTAGGGTGAACTTGACTTTATTAGAAAAACTACATCAGGTAAATTCAAATGTTAATATTAGGGTGATCTTGACTTTATTAGGAAAACTACATCAGGTGAATTAAAATGTTAACATTAGGGTGAACTTGACTTTATTAGGAAAACTACATCAGGTGAATTAAAATGTTAATATTAGGGTGAACTTGACCTTATTAGGAAAACTACATCAGGTGAATTAAAATGTTAATATTAGGGTGAACTTGACTTTATTAGGAACACCACGTCAGGTAAATTAAAATGTTAATATTAGTGTGAATTTGACTTTATTAGGAAAACTACATCAGGTAAAGTAAAATGTTAATATTAGGGTGAACTTGACTTTATTAGGAAAACTACATCAGGTAAATTAAAATGTTAATATTAGGGTGAACTTGACTCTATTAGGAAAACTACATCAGGTGAATTAAAATGTTAATATTAGGATGAACTTGACTTTATTAGAAAAACTACATCAGGTGAATTAAAATGTTAATATTAGGGCGATCTTGACTTTATTAGGAAAACTACATCATGTAGATTAAAATGTTAATATTAGGATGAACTTGACTTTATTAGGAAAACTACATCAGGTGAATTAAAATGTTAACATTAGGGTGAACTTGACTTTATTAGGAAAACTACATCAGGTGAACTAAAATGTTAATATTAGGGTGAACTTGACCTTATTAGGAAAACTACATCAGGTAAATTAAAGTGTTAATATTAGGGTGAACTTGACTCTATTAGGAAAACTACATCAGGTGATTTAAAATGTTAATATTAGGGTGAACTTGACTCTATTAGGAAAACTACATCAGGTGAATTAAAATGTTAACATTAGGGTGAACTTGACTTTATTAGGAAAACTACATCAGGTGAATTAAAATGTTAATATTAGGGCGATCTTGACTTTATTAGGAAAACTACATCAGGTAGATTAAAATGTTAATATTAGGATGAACTTGACTTTATTAGGAAAACTACATCAGGTGAATTAAAATGTTAATATTAGGGTGAACTTGACTTTATTAGGAAAACTACATCAGGTAGATTAAAATGTTAATATTAGGGTGAACTTGACTTTATTAGGAAAACTACATCAGGTAAATTAAAATGTTAATATTAGGGTGAACTTGACTCTATTAGGAAAACTACATCAGGTGAATTAAAATGTTAATATTAGGATGAACTTGACTTTATTAGAAAAACTACACCAGGTGAATTAAAATGTTAATAGTAGGATGAACTTGACTTTATTAGAAAAACTACATCAGGTGATTTAAAATGTTAATATTAGGGTGAACTTGACTTTATTAGGAAAACTACATCAGGTGAATTAAAATGTTAACATTAGGGTGAACTTGACTTTATTAGGAAAACTACATCAGGTGAATTAAAATGTTAATATTAGGGCGATCTTGACTTTATTAGGAAAACTACATCATGTAGATTAAAATGTTAATATTAGGATGAACTTGACTTTATTAGGAAAACTACATCAGGTGAATTAAAATGTTAACATTAGGGTGAACTTGACTTTATTAGGAAAACTACATCAGGTAAATTAAAATGTTAATATTAGGGTGAACTTGACTTTATTAGGAAAACTACATCAGGTGAATTAAAATGTTAATATTAGGGTGAACTTAACTTTATTAGGAAAACTACATCAGGTAAATTAAAATGTTAATATTAGGGTGAACTTGACTTTATTAGGAAAACTGCATCATATAGATTAAAATGTTAATATTAGGATGAACTTGACTTTATTAGGAAAACTACATCAGGTGAATTAAAATGTTAATATTAGGGTGAACTTGACTTTATTAGGGAAACTACATCAGGTGAATTAAAATGTTAATATTAGGATGAACTTGACTTTATAAGGAAAACAACATCAGGTAAATTAAAATGTTAATATTAGGGTGAACTTGACTTTATTAGGAAAACTACATCAGGTGAATTAAAATGTTAATATTAGGGTGAACTTGACTTTATTAGAAAAACTACATCAGGTGAATTAAAATGTTAACATTAGGGTGAACTTGACTTTATTAGGAAAACTACATCAGGTGAATTAAAATGTTAATATTAGGGCGATCTTGACTTTATTAGGAAAACTACATCATGTAGATTAAATTGTTAATATTAGGATGAACTTGACTTTATTAGGAAAACTACATCAGGTAGATTAAAATGTTAATATTAGGGTGAATTTGACTTTATTAGGAAAACTACATCAGGTAGATTACAATGTTAATATTAGGGTGAACTTGACTTTATTAGGAAAACTACATCAGGTAGATTAAAATCTTAATATTAGGGTGAACTTGACTTCATTAGGAAAACTACATCAGGTAAATTAAAATGTTAATATTAGGGTGAACTTGACTTTATTAGGAAAACTACATCAGGTGAAATAAAATGTTAACATTAGGGTGAACTTGACTTTATTAGGAAAACTACATCAGGTGAACTAAAATGTTAATATTAGGGTGAACTTGACCTTATTAGGAAACCTACATCAGGTAGATTAAAATGTTAATATTAGGGTGAACTTGACTTTATTAGGAAAACTACATCAGGTAGATTAAAATGTTAATATTAGGGTGAACTTGACTTTATTAGGAAAACTACATCAGGTAAATTAAAATATTAATATTAGGGTGAACTTGACTTTATTAGGAAAACTACATCAGGTGAATTAAAATGTTAATATTAGTGTGAACTTAACTTTATTAGGAAAACTACATCAGGTAAATTAAAATGTTAATATTAGGGTGAACTTGACTTTATTAGGAAAACTATATCAGGTGAATTAAAAAGTTAATATTAGGGTGAACTTGACTTTATTAGGAAAACTACACCAGGTGAACTAAAATGTTAATATTAGGGTGAACTTGACTCTATTAGGAAAACTACATCAGGTGAATTAAAATGTTAACATTAGGGTGAACTTGACTTTATTAGGAAAACTACATCAGGTGAATTAAAATGTTAATATTAGGGTGAACTTAACTTTATTAGGAAAACTACATCAGGTAAATTAAAATGTTAATATTAGGGTGATCTTGACTTTATTAGGAAAACTACATCAGGTGAATTAAAATGTTAACATTAGGGTGAACTTGACTTTATTAGGAAAACTACATCAGGTGAATTAAAATGTTAATATTAGGGTGAACTTGACATTATTAGGAAAACTACATCAGGTAGATTACAATGTTAATATTAGGGTGAACTTGACTTTATTAGGAAAACTACATCAGGTAGATTAAAATCTTAATATTAGGGTGAACTTGACTTCATTAGGAAAACTACATCAGGTAAATTAAAATGTTAATATTAGGGTGAACTTGACTTTATTAGGAAAACTACATCAGGTGAAATAAAATGTTAACATTAGGGTGAACTTGACTTTATTAGGAAAACTACATCAGGTGAACTAAAATGTTAATATAAGGGTGAACTTGACCTTATTAGGAAACCTACATCAGGTAGATTAAAATGTTAATATTAGGGTGAACTTGACTTTATTAGGAAAACTACATCAGGTAGATTAAAATGTTAATATTAGGGTGAACTTGACTTTATTAGGAAAACTACATCAGGTAAATTAAAATATTAATATTAGGGTGAACTTGACTTTATTAGGAAAACTACATCAGGTGAATTAAAATGTTAATATTAGTGTGAACTTAACTTTATTAGGAAAACTACATCAGGTAAATTAAAATGTTAATATTAGGGTGAACTTGACTTTATTAGGAAAACTATATCAGGTGAATTAAAAAGTTAATATTAGGGTGAACTTGACTTTATTAGGAAAACTACACCAGGTGAATTAAAATGTTAATATTAGGGTGAACTTGACTTTATTAGAAAAACTACATCAGGTAAATTCAAATGTTAATATTAGGGTGATCTTGACTTTATTAGGAAAACTACATCAGGTGAATTAAAATGTTAACATTAGGGTGAACTTGACTATATTAGGAAAACTACATCAGGTGAATTAAAATGTTAATATTAGGGTGAACTTGACCTTATTAGGAAAACTACATCAGGTGAATTAAAATGTTAATATTAGGGTGAACTTGACTTTATTAGAAACACCACGTCAGGTAAATTAAAATGTTAATATTAGTGTGAATTTGACTTTATTAGGAAAACTACATCAGGTAAAGTAAAATGTTAATATTAGGGTGAACTTGACATTATTAGGAAAACTACATCAGGTAGATTACAATGTTAATATTAGGGTGAACTTGACTTTATTAGGAAAACTACATCAGGTAGATTAAAATCTTAATATTAGGGTGAACTTGACTTCATTAGGAAAACTACATCAGGTAAATTAAAATGTTAATATTAGGGTGAACTTGACTTTATTAGGAAAACTACATCAGGTGAAATAAAATGTTAACATTAGGGTGAACTTGACTTTATTAGGAAAACTACATCAGGTGAACTAAAATGTTAATATAAGGGTGAACTTGACCTTATTAGGAAACCTACATCAGGTAGATTAAAATGTTAATATTAGGGTGAACTTGACTTTATTAGGAAAACTACATCAGGTAGATTAAAATGTTAATATTAGGGTGAACTTGACTTTATTAGGAAAACTACATCAGGTAAATTAAAATATTAATATTAGGGTGAACTTGACTTTATTAGGAAAACTACATCAGGTGAATTAAAATGTTAATATTAGTGTGAACTTAACTTTATTAGGAAAACTACATCAGGTAAATTAAAATGTTAATATTAGGGTGAACTTGACTTTATTAGGAAAACTATATCAGGTGAATTAAAAAGTTAATATTAGGGTGAACTTGACTTTATTAGGAAAACTACACCAGGTGAATTAAAATGTTAATATTAGGGTGAACTTGACTTTATTAGAAAAACTACATCAGGTAAATTCAAATGTTAATATTAGGGTGATCTTGACTTTATTAGGAAAACTACATCAGGTGAATTAAAATGTTAACATTAGGGTGAACTTGACTATATTAGGAAAACTACATCAGGTGAATTAAAATGTTAATATTAGGGTGAACTTGACCTTATTAGGAAAACTACATCAGGTGAATTAAAATGTTAATATTAGGGTGAACTTGACTTTATTAGAAACACCACGTCAGGTAAATTAAAATGTTAATATTAGTGTGAATTTGACTTTATTAGGAAAACTACATCAGGTAAAGTAAAATGTTAATATTAGGGTGAACTTGACTTTATTAGGAAAACTACATCAGGTAAATTAAAATGTTAATATTAGGGTGAACTTGACTCTATTAGGAAAACTACATCAGGTGAATTAAAATGTTAATATTAGGATGAACTTGACTTTATTAGAAAAACTACACCAGGTGAATTAAAATGTTAATAGTAGGATGAACTTGACTTTATTAGAAAAACTACATCAGGTGATTTAAAATGTTAATATTAGGGTGAACTTGACTCTATTAGGAAAACTACATCAGGTGAATTAAAATGTTAACATTAGGGTGAACTTGACTTTATTAGGAAAACTACATCAGGTGAATTAAAATGTTAATATTAGGGCGATCTTGACTTTATTAGGAAAACTACATCATGTAGATTAAAATGTTAATATTAGGATGAACTTGACTTTATTAGGAAAACTACATCAGGTGAATTAAAATGTTAACATTAGGGTGAACTTGACTTTATTAGGAAAACTACATCAGGTGAACTAAAATGTTAATATTAGGGTGAACTTGACCTTATTAGGAAAACTACATCAGGTAAATTAAAGTGTTAATATTAGGGTGAACTTGACTCTATTAGGAAAACTACATCAGGTGATTTAAAATGTTAATATTAGGGTGAACTTGACTCTATTAGGAAAACTACATCAGGTGAATTAAAATGTTAACATTAGGGTGAACTTGACTTTATTAGGAAAACTACATCAGGTGAATTAAAATGTTAATATTAGGGCGATCTTGACTTTATTAGGAAAACTACATCAGGTAGATTAAAATGTTAATATTAGGATGAACTTGACTTTATTAGGAAAACTACATCAGGTGAATTAAAATGTTAATATTAGGGTGAACTTGACTTTATTAGGAAAACTACATCAGGTAGATTAAAATGTTAATATTAGGGTGAACTTGACTTTATTAGGAAAACTACATCAGGTAAATTAAAATGTTAATATTAGGGTGAACTTGACTCTATTAGGAAAACTACATCAGGTGAATTAAAATGTTAATATTAGGATGAACTTGACTTTATTAGAAAAACTACACCAGGTGAATTAAAATGTTAATAGTAGGATGAACTTGACTTTATTAGAAAAACTACATCAGGTGATTTAAAATGTTAATATTAGGGTGAACTTGACTCTATTAGGAAAACTACATCAGGTGAATTAAAATGTTAACATTAGGGTGAACTTGACTTTATTAGGAAAACTACATCAGGTGAATTAAAATGTTAATATTAGGGCGATCTTGACTTTATTAGGAAAACTACATCATGTAGATTAAAATGTTAATATTAGGATGAACTTGACTTTATTAGGAAAACTACATCAGGTGAATTAAAATGTTAACATTAGGGTGAACTTGACTTTATTAGGAAAACTACATCAGGTGAACTAAAATGTTAATATTAGGGTGAACTTGACCTTATTAGGAAAACTACATCAGGTAAATTAAAGTGTTAATATTAGGGTGAACTTGACTCTATTAGGAAAACTACATCAGGTGATTTAAAATGTTAATATTAGGGTGAACTTGACTCTATTAGGAAAACTACATCAGGTGAATTAAAATGTTAACATTAGGGTGAACTTGACTTTATTAGGAAAACTACATCAGGTGAATTAAAATGTTAATATTAGGGCGATCTTGACTTTATTAGGAAAACTACATCAGGTAGATTAAAATGTTAATATTAGGATGAACTTGACTTTATTAGGAAAACTACATCAGGTGAATTAAAATGTTAATATTAGTGTGAACTTGACTTTATTAGGAAAACTACATCAGGTAGATTAAAATGTTAATATTAGGGTGAACTTGACTTTATTAGGAAAACTACATCAGGTAAATTAAAATGTTAATATTAGGGTGAACTTGACTCTATTAGGAAAACTACATCAGGTGAATTAAAATGTTAATATTAGGATGAACTTGACTTTATTAGAAAAACTACACCAGGTGAATTAAAATGTTAATAGTAGGATGAACTTGACTTTATTAGAAAAACTACATCAGGTGATTTAAAATGTTAATATTAGGGTGAACTTGACTCTATTAGGAAAACTACATCAGGTGAATTAAAATGTTAACATTAGGGTGAACTTGACTTTATTAGGAAAACTACATCAGGTGAATTAAAATGTTAATATTAGGGCGATCTTGACTTTATTAGGAAAACTACATCATGTAGATTAAAATGTTAATATTAGGATGAACTTGACTTTATTAGGAAAACTACATCAGGTGAATTAAAATGTTAACATTAGGGTGAACTTGACTTTATTAGGAAAACTACATCAGGTGAACTAAAATGTTAATATTAGGGTGAACTTGACCTTATTAGGAAAACTACATCAGGTAGATTAAAATGTTAATATTAGGGTGAACTTGACTTTATTAGGAAAACTACATCAGGTAGATTAAAATGTTAATATTAGGGTGAACTTGACTTTATTAGGATAACTACATCAGGTAAATTAAAATGTTAATATTAGGGTGAACTTGACTTTATTAGGAAAACTACATCAGGTGAATTAAAATGTTAATATTAGGGTGAACTTAACTTTATTAGGAAAACTACATCAGGTAAATTAAAATGTTAATATTAGGGTGAACTTGACTTTATTAGGAAAACTGCATCATATAGATTAAAATGTTAATATTAGGATGAACTTGACTTTATTAGGAAAACTACATCAGGTGAATTAAAATGTTAATATTAGGGTGAACTTGACTTTATTAGGGAAACTACATCAGGTGAATTAAAATGTTAATATTAGGTTGAACTTGACTTTATAAGGAAAACAACATCAGGTAAATTAAAATGTTAATATTAGGGTGAACTTGACTTTATTAGGAAAACTACATCAGGTGAATTAAAATGTTAATATTAGGGTGAACTTGACTTTATTAGAAAAACTACATCAGGTGAATTAAAATGTTAACATTAGGGTGAACTTGACTTTATTAGGAAAACTACATCAGGTGAATTAAAATGTTAATATTAGGGCGATCTTGACTTTATTAGGAAAACTACATCATGTAGATTAAATTGTTAATATTAGGATGAACTTGACTTTATTAGGAAAACTACATCAGGTAGATTAAAATGTTAATATTAGGGTGAATTTGACTTTATTAGGAAAACTACATCAGGTAAATTAAAATATTAATATTAGGGTGAACTTGACTTTATTAGGAAAACTACATCAGGTGAATTAAAATGTTAATATTAGTGTGAACTTAACTTTATTAGGAAAACTACATCAGGTAAATTAAAATGTTAATATTAGGGTGAACTTGACTTTATTAGGAAAACTATATCAGGTGAATTAAAAAGTTAATATTAGGGTGAACTTGACTTTATTAGGAAAACTACACCAGGTGAATTAAAATGTTAATATTAGGGTGAACTTAACTTTATTAGGAAAACTACATCAGGTAAATTAAAATGTTAATATTAGGGTGAGCTTGACTTTATTAGGAAAACTATATCAGGTGAATTAAAAAGTTAATATTAGGGTGAACTTGACTTTATTAGGAAAACTACACCAGGTGAATTAAAATGTTAATATTAGGGTGAACTTGACTTTATTAGAAAAACTACATCAGGTAAATTCAAATGTTAATATTAGGGTGATCTTGACTTTATTAGGAAAACTACATCAGGTGAATTAAAATGTTAACATTAGGGTGAACTTGACTTTATTAGGAAAACTACATCAGGTGAATTAAAATGTTAATATTAGGGTGAACTTGACCTTATTAGGAAAACTACATCAGGTGAATTAAAATGTTAATATTAGGGTGAACTTGACTTTATTAGGAACACCACGTCAGGTAAATTAAAATGTTAATATTAGTGTGAATTTGACTTTATTAGGAAAACTACATCAGGTAAAGTAAAATGTTAATATTAGGGTGAACTTGACTTTATTAGGAAAACTACATCAGGTAAATTAAAATGTTAATATTAGGGTGAACTTGACTCTATTAGGAAAACTACATCAGGTGAATTAAAATGTTAATATTAGGATGAACTTGACTTTATTAGAAAAACTACATCAGGTGAATTAAAATGTTAATATTAGGGCGATCTTGACTTTATTAGGAAAACTACATCATGTAGATTAAAATGTTAATATTAGGATGAACTTGACTTTATTAGGAAAACTACATCAGGTGAATTAAAATGTTAACATTAGGGTGAACTTGACTTTATTAGGAAAACTACATCAGGTGAACTAAAATGTTAATATTAGGGTGAACTTGACCTTATTAGGAAAACTACATCAGGTAAATTAAAGTGTTAATATTAGGGTGAACTTGACTCTATTAGGAAAACTACATCAGGTGATTTAAAATGTTAATATTAGGGTGAACTTGACTCTATTAGGAAAACTACATCAGGTGAATTAAAATGTTAACATTAGGGTGAACTTGACTTTATTAGGAAAACTACATCAGGTGAATTAAAATGTTAATATTAGGGCGATCTTGACTTTATTAGGAAAACTACATCAGGTAGATTAAAATGTTAATATTAGGATGAACTTGACTTTATTAGGAAAACTACATCAGGTGAATTAAAATGTTAATATTAGGGTGAACTTGACTTTATTAGGAAAACTACATCAGGTAGATTAAAATGTTAATATTAGGGTGAACTTGACTTTATTAGGAAAACTACATCAGGTAAATTAAAATGTTAATATTAGGGTGAACTTGACTCTATTAGGAAAACTACATCAGGTGAATTAAAATGTTAATATTAGGATGAACTTGACTTTATTAGAAAAACTACACCAGGTGAATTAAAATGTTAATAGTAGGATGAACTTGACTTTATTAGAAAAACTACATCAGGTGATTTAAAATGTTAATATTAGGGTGAACTTGACTTTATTAGGAAAACTACATCAGGTGAATTAAAATGTTAACATTAGGGTGAACTTGACTTTATTAGGAAAACTACATCAGGTGAATTAAAATGTTAATATTAGGGCGATCTTGACTTTATTAGGAAAACTACATCATGTAGATTAAAATGTTAATATTAGGATGAACTTGACTTTATTAGGAAAACTACATCAGGTGAATTAAAATGTTAACATTAGGGTGAACTTGACTTTATTAGGAAAACTACATCAGGTAAATTAAAATGTTAATATTAGGGTGAACTTGACTTTATTAGGAAAACTACATCAGGTGAATTAAAATGTTAATATTAGGGTGAACTTAACTTTATTAGGAAAACTACATCAGGTAAATTAAAATGTTAATATTAGGGTGAACTTGACTTTATTAGGAAAACTGCATCATATAGATTAAAATGTTAATATTAGGATGAACTTGACTTTATTAGGAAAACTACATCAGGTGAATTAAAATGTTAATATTAGGGTGAACTTGACTTTATTAGGGAAACTACATCAGGTGAATTAAAATGTTAATATTAGGATGAACTTGACTTTATAAGGAAAACAACATCAGGTAAATTAAAATGTTAATATTAGGGTGAACTTGACTTTATTAGGAAAACTACATCAGGTGAATTAAAATGTTAATATTAGGGTGAACTTGACTTTATTAGAAAAACTACATCAGGTGAATTAAAATGTTAACATTAGGGTGAACTTGACTTTATTAGGAAAACTACATCAGGTGAATTAAAATGTTAATATTAGGGCGATCTTGACTTTATTAGGAAAACTACATCATGTAGATTAAATTGTTAATATTAGGATGAACTTGACTTTATTAGGAAAACTACATCAGGTAGATTAAAATGTTAATATTAGGGTGAATTTGACTTTATTAGGAAAACTACATCAGGTAGATTACAATGTTAATATTAGGGTGAACTTGACTTTATTAGGAAAACTACATCAGGTAGATTAAAATCTTAATATTAGGGTGAACTTGACTTCATTAGGAAAACTACATCAGGTAAATTAAAATGTTAATATTAGGGTGAACTTGACTTTATTAGGAAAACTACATCAGGTGAAATAAAATGTTAACATTAGGGTGAACTTGACTTTATTAGGAAAACTACATCAGGTGAACTAAAATGTTAATATTAGGGTGAACTTGACCTTATTAGGAAACCTACATCAGGTAGATTAAAATGTTAATATTAGGGTGAACTTGACTTTATTAGGAAAACTACATCAGGTAGATTAAAATGTTAATATTAGGGTGAACTTGACTTTATTAGGAAAACTACATCAGGTAAATTAAAATATTAATATTAGGGTGAACTTGACTTTATTAGGAAAACTACATCAGGTGAATTAAAATGTTAATATTAGTGTGAACTTAACTTTATTAGGAAAACTACATCAGGTAAATTAAAATGTTAATATTAGGGTGAACTTGACTTTATTAGGAAAACTATATCAGGTGAATTAAAAAGTTAATATTAGGGTGAACTTGACTTTATTAGGAAAACTACACCAGGTGAACTAAAATGTTAATATTAGGGTGAACTTGACTCTATTAGGAAAACTACATCAGGTGAATTAAAATGTTAACATTAGGGTGAACTTGACTTTATTAGGAAAACTACATCAGGTGAATTAAAATGTTAATATTAGGGTGAACTTAACTTTATTAGGAAAACTACATCAGGTAAATTAAAATGTTAATATTAGGGTGATCTTGACTTTATTAGGAAAACTACATCAGGTGAATTAAAATGTTAACATTAGGGTGAACTTGAC
Source organism: Bathymodiolus brooksi (assembly GCA_963680875.1). Lineage (NCBI taxonomy): Eukaryota > Metazoa > Mollusca > Bivalvia > Mytilida > Modiolidae > Bathymodiolus > Bathymodiolus brooksi. Next base: position 12,293,716 of record OY804582.1, read on the forward strand.
TTTATTAGGAAAACTACATCAGGTGAATTAAAATGTTAATATTAGGGTGAACTTGACATTATTAGGAAAACTACATCAGGTAGATTACAATGTTAATATTAGGGTGAACTTGACTTTATTAGGAAAACTACATCAGGTAGATTAAAATCTTAATATTAGGGTGAACTTGACTTCATTAGGAAAACTACATCAGGTAAATTAAAATGTTAATATTAGGGTGAACTTGACTTTATTAGGAAAACTACATCAGGTGAAATAAAATGTTAACATTAGGGTGAACTTGACTTTATTAGGAAAACTACATCAGGTGAACTAAAATGTTAATATAAGGGTGAACTTGACCTTATTAGGAAACCTACATCAGGTAGATTAAAATGTTAATATTAGGGTGAACTTGACTTTATTAGGAAAACTACATCAGGTAGATTAAAATGTTAATATTAGGGTGAACTTGACTTTATTAGGAAAACTACATCAGGTAAATTAAAATATTAATATTAGGGTGAACTTGACTTTATTAGGAAAACTACATCAGGTGAATTAAAATGTTAATATTAGTGTGAACTTAACTTTATTAGGAAAACTACATCAGGTAAATTAAAATGTTAATATTAGGGTGAACTTGACTTTATTAGGAAAACTATATCAGGTGAATTAAAAAGTTAATATTAGGGTGAACTTGACTTTATTAGGAAAACTACACCAGGTGAATTAAAATGTTAATATTAGGGTGAACTTGACTTTATTAGAAAAACTACATCAGGTAAATTCAAATGTTAATATTAGGGTGATCTTGACTTTATTAGGAAAACTACATCAGGTGAATTAAAATGTTAACATTAGGGTGAACTTGACTATATTAGGAAAACTACATCAGGTGAATTAAAATGTTAATATTAGGGTGAACTTGACCTTATTAGGAAAACTACATCAGGTGAATTAAAATGTTAATATTAGGGTGAACTTGACTTTATTAGAAACACCACGTCAGGTAAATTAAAATGTTAATATTAGTGTGAATTTGACTTTATTAGGAAAACTACATCAGGTAAAGTAAAATGTTAATATTAGGGTGAACTTGACATTATTAGGAAAACTACATCAGGTAGATTACAATGTTAATATTAGGGTGAACTTGACTTTATTAGGAAAACTACATCAGGTAGATTAAAATCTTAATATTAGGGTGAACTTGACTTCATTAGGAAAACTACATCAGGTAAATTAAAATGTTAATATTAGGGTGAACTTGACTTTATTAGGAAAACTACATCAGGTGAAATAAAATGTTAACATTAGGGTGAACTTGACTTTATTAGGAAAACTACATCAGGTGAACTAAAATGTTAATATAAGGGTGAACTTGACCTTATTAGGAAACCTACATCAGGTAGATTAAAATGTTAATATTAGGGTGAACTTGACTTTATTAGGAAAACTACATCAGGTAGATTAAAATGTTAATATTAGGGTGAACTTGACTTTATTAGGAAAACTACATCAGGTAAATTAAAATATTAATATTAGGGTGAACTTGACTTTATTAGGAAAACTACATCAGGTGAATTAAAATGTTAATATTAGTGTGAACTTAACTTTATTAGGAAAACTACATCAGGTAAATTAAAATGTTAATATTAGGGTGAACTTGACTTTATTAGGAAAACTATATCAGGTGAATTAAAAAGTTAATATTAGGGTGAACTTGACTTTATTAGGAAAACTACACCAGGTGAATTAAAATGTTAATATTAGGGTGAACTTGACTTTATTAGAAAAACTACATCAGGTAAATTCAAATGTTAATATTAGGGTGATCTTGACTTTATTAGGAAAACTACATCAGGTGAATTAAAATGTTAACATTAGGGTGAACTTGACTATATTAGGAAAACTACATCAGGTGAATTAAAATGTTAATATTAGGGTGAACTTGACCTTATTAGGAAAACTACATCAGGTGAATTAAAATGTTAATATTAGGGTGAACTTGACTTTATTAGAAACACCACGTCAGGTAAATTAAAATGTTAATATTAGTGTGAATTTGACTTTATTAGGAAAACTACATCAGGTAAAGTAAAATGTTAATATTAGGGTGAACTTGACTTTATTAGGAAAACTACATCAGGTAAATTAAAATGTTAATATTAGGGTGAACTTGACTCTATTAGGAAAACTACATCAGGTGAATTAAAATGTTAATATTAGGATGAACTTGACTTTATTAGAAAAACTACACCAGGTGAATTAAAATGTTAATAGTAGGATGAACTTGACTTTATTAGAAAAACTACATCAGGTGATTTAAAATGTTAATATTAGGGTGAACTTGACTCTATTAGGAAAACTACATCAGGTGAATTAAAATGTTAACATTAGGGTGAACTTGACTTTATTAGGAAAACTACATCAGGTGAATTAAAATGTTAATATTAGGGCGATCTTGACTTTATTAGGAAAACTACATCATGTAGATTAAAATGTTAATATTAGGATGAACTTGACTTTATTAGGAAAACTACATCAGGTGAATTAAAATGTTAACATTAGGGTGAACTTGACTTTATTAGGAAAACTACATCAGGTGAACTAAAATGTTAATATTAGGGTGAACTTGACTTTATTAGGAAAACTACATCAGGTAAATTAAAATGTTAATATTAGGGTGAGCTTGACTTTATTAGGAAAACTATATCAGGTGAATTAAAAAGTTAATATTAGGGTGAACTTGACTTTATTAGGAAAACTACACCAGGTGAATTAAAATGTTAATATTAGGGTGAACTTGACTTTATTAGAAAAACTACATCAGGTAAATTCAAATGTTAATATTAGGGTGATCTTGACTTTATTAGGAAAACTACATCAGGTGAATTAAAATGTTAACATTAGGGTGAACTTGACTTTATTAGGAAAACTACATCAGGTGAATTAAAATGTTAATATTAGGGTGAACTTGACCTTATTAGGAAAACTACATCAGGTGAATTAAAATGTTAATATTAGGGTGAACTTGACTTTATTAGGAACACCACGTCAGGTAAATTAAAATGTTAATATTAGTGTGAATTTGACTTTATTAGGAAAACTACATCAGGTAAAGTAAAATGTTAATATTAGGGTGAACTTGACTTTATTAGGAAAACTACATCAGGTAAATTAAAATGTTAATATTAGGGTGAACTTGACTCTATTAGGAAAACTACATCAGGTGAATTAAAATGTTAATATTAGGATGAACTTGACTTTATTAGAAAAACTACATCAGGTGAATTAAAATGTTAATATTAGGGCGATCTTGACTTTATTAGGAAAACTACATCATGTAGATTAAAATGTTAATATTAGGATGAACTTGACTTTATTAGGAAAACTACATCAGGTGAATTAAAATGTTAACATTAGGGTGAACTTGACTTTATTAGGAAAACTACATCAGGTGAACTAAAATGTTAATATTAGGGTGAACTTGACCTTATTAGGAAAACTACATCAGGTAAATTAAAGTGTTAATATTAGGGTGAACTTGACTCTATTAGGAAAACTACATCAGGTGATTTAAAATGTTAATATTAGGGTGAACTTGACTCTATTAGGAAAACTACATCAGGTGAATTAAAATGTTAACATTAGGGTGAACTTGACTTTATTAGGAAAACTACATCAGGTGAATTAAAATGTTAATATTAGGGCGATCTTGACTTTATTAGGAAAACTACATCAGGTAGATTAAAATGTTAATATTAGGATGAACTTGACTTTATTAGGAAAACTACATCAGGTGAATTAAAATGTTAATATTAGGGTGAACTTGACTTTATTAGGAAAACTACATCAGGTAGATTAAAATGTTAATATTAGGGTGAACTTGACTTTATTAGGAAAACTACATCAGGTAAATTAAAATGTTAATATTAGGGTGAACTTGACTCTATTAGGAAAACTACATCAGGTGAATTAAAATGTTAATATTAGGATGAACTTGACTTTATTAGAAAAACTACACCAGGTGAATTAAAATGTTAATAGTAGGATGAACTTGACTTTATTAGAAAAACTACATCAGGTGATTTAAAATGTTAATATTAGGGTGAACTTGACTTTATTAGGAAAACTACATCAGGTGAATTAAAATGTTAACATTAGGGTGAACTTGACTTTATTAGGAAAACTACATCAGGTGAATTAAAATGTTAATATTAGGGCGATCTTGACTTTATTAGGAAAACTACATCATGTAGATTAAAATGTTAATATTAGGATGAACTTGACTTTATTAGGAAAACTACATCAGGTGAATTAAAATGTTAACATTAGGGTGAACTTGACTTTATTAGGAAAACTACATCAGGTAAATTAAAATGTTAATATTAGGGTGAACTTGACTTTATTAGGAAAACTACATCAGGTGAATTAAAATGTTAATATTAGGGTGAACTTAACTTTATTAGGAAAACTACATCAGGTAAATTAAAATGTTAATATTAGGGTGAACTTGACTTTATTAGGAAAACTGCATCATATAGATTAAAATGTTAATATTAGGATGAACTTGACTTTATTAGGAAAACTACATCAGGTGAATTAAAATGTTAATATTAGGGTGAACTTGACTTTATTAGGGAAACTACATCAGGTGAATTAAAATGTTAATATTAGGATGAACTTGACTTTATAAGGAAAACAACATCAGGTAAATTAAAATGTTAATATTAGGGTGAACTTGACTTTATTAGGAAAACTACATCAGGTGAATTAAAATGTTAATATTAGGGTGAACTTGACTTTATTAGAAAAACTACATCAGGTGAATTAAAATGTTAACATTAGGGTGAACTTGACTTTATTAGGAAAACTACATCAGGTGAATTAAAATGTTAATATTAGGGCGATCTTGACTTTATTAGGAAAACTACATCATGTAGATTAAATTGTTAATATTAGGATGAACTTGACTTTATTAGGAAAACTACATCAGGTAGATTAAAATGTTAATATTAGGGTGAATTTGACTTTATTAGGAAAACTACATCAGGTAGATTACAATGTTAATATTAGGGTGAACTTGACTTTATTAGGAAAACTACATCAGGTAGATTAAAATCTTAATATTAGGGTGAACTTGACTTCATTAGGAAAACTACATCAGGTAAATTAAAATGTTAATATTAGGGTGAACTTGACTTTATTAGGAAAACTACATCAGGTGAAATAAAATGTTAACATTAGGGTGAACTTGACTTTATTAGGAAAACTACATCAGGTGAACTAAAATGTTAATATTAGGGTGAACTTGACCTTATTAGGAAACCTACATCAGGTAGATTAAAATGTTAATATTAGGGTGAACTTGACTTTATTAGGAAAACTACATCAGGTAGATTAAAATGTTAATATTAGGGTGAACTTGACTTTATTAGGAAAACTACATCAGGTAAATTAAAATATTAATATTAGGGTGAACTTGACTTTATTAGGAAAACTACATCAGGTGAATTAAAATGTTAATATTAGTGTGAACTTAACTTTATTAGGAAAACTACATCAGGTAAATTAAAATGTTAATATTAGGGTGAACTTGACTTTATTAGGAAAACTATATCAGGTGAATTAAAAAGTTAATATTAGGGTGAACTTGACTTTATTAGGAAAACTACACCAGGTGAACTAAAATGTTAATATTAGGGTGAACTTGACTCTATTAGGAAAACTACATCAGGTGAATTAAAATGTTAACATTAGGGTGAACTTGACTTTATTAGGAAAACTACATCAGGTGAATTAAAATGTTAATATTAGGGTGAACTTAACTTTATTAGGAAAACTACATCAGGTAAATTAAAATGTTAATATTAGGGTGATCTTGACTTTATTAGGAAAACTACATCAGGTGAATTAAAATGTTAACATTAGGGTGAACTTGACTTTATTAGGAAAACTACATCAGGTGAATTAAAATGTTAATATTAGGGTGAACTTGACATTATTAGGAAAACTACATCAGGTAGATTACAATGTTAATATTAGGGTGAACTTGACTTTATTAGGAAAACTACATCAGGTAGATTAAAATCTTAATATTAGGGTGAACTTGACTTCATTAGGAAAACTACATCAGGTAAATTAAAATGTTAATATTAGGGTGAACTTGACTTTATTAGGAAAACTACATCAGGTGAAATAAAATGTTAACATTAGGGTGAACTTGACTTTATTAGGAAAACTACATCAGGTGAACTAAAATGTTAATATAAGGGTGAACTTGACCTTATTAGGAAACCTACATCAGGTAGATTAAAATGTTAATATTAGGGTGAACTTGACTTTATTAGGAAAACTACATCAGGTAGATTAAAATGTTAATATTAGGGTGAACTTGACTTTATTAGGAAAACTACATCAGGTAAATTAAAATATTAATATTAGGGTGAACTTGACTTTATTAGGAAAACTATATCAGGTGAATTAAAAAGTTAATATTAGGGTGAACTTGACTTTATTAGGAAAACTACACCAGGTGAATTAAAATGTTAATATTAGGGTGAACTTGACTTTATTAGAAAAACTACATCAGGTAAATTCAAATGTTAATATTAGGGTGATCTTGACTTTATTAGGAAAACTACATCAGGTGAATTAAAATGTTAACATTAGGGTGAACTTGACTATATTAGGAAAACTACATCAGGTGAATTAAAATGTTAATATTAGGGTGAACTTGACCTTATTAGGAAAACTACATCAGGTGAATTAAAATGTTAATATTAGGGTGAACTTGACTTTATTAGAAACACCACGTCAGGTAAATTAAAATGTTAATATTAGTGTGAATTTGACTTTATTAGGAAAACTACATCAGGTAAAGTAAAATGTTAATATTAGGGTGAACTTGACATTATTAGGAAAACTACATCAGGTAGATTACAATGTTAATATTAGGGTGAACTTGACTTTATTAGGAAAACTACATCAGGTAGATTAAAATCTTAATATTAGGGTGAACTTGACTTCATTAGGAAAACTACATCAGGTAAATTAAAATGTTAATATTAGGGTGAACTTGACTTTATTAGGAAAACTACATCAGGTGAAATAAAATGTTAACATTAGGGTGAACTTGACTTTATTAGGAAAACTACATCAGGTGAACTAAAATGTTAATATAAGGGTGAACTTGACCTTATTAGGAAACCTACATCAGGTAGATTAAAATGTTAATATTAGGGTGAACTTGACTTTATTAGGAAAACTACATCAGGTAGATTAAAATGTTAATATTAGGGTGAACTTGACTTTATTAGGAAAACTACATCAGGTAAATTAAAATATTAATATTAGGGTGAACTTGACTTTATTAGGAAAACTACATCAGGTGAATTAAAATGTTAATATTAGTGTGAACTTAACTTTATTAGGAAAACTACATCAGGTAAATTAAAATGTTAATATTAGGGTGAACTTGACTTTATTAGGAAAACTATATCAGGTGAATTAAAAAGTTAATATTAGGGTGAACTTGACTTTATTAGGAAAACTACACCAGGTGAATTAAAATGTTAATATTAGGGTGAACTTGACTTTATTAGAAAAACTACATCAGGTAAATTCAAATGTTAATATTAGGGTGATCTTGACTTTATTAGGAAAACTACATCAGGTGAATTAAAATGTTAACATTAGGGTGAACTTGACTATATTAGGAAAACTACATCAGGTGAATTAAAATGTTAATATTAGGGTGAACTTGACCTTATTAGGAAAACTACATCAGGTGAATTAAAATGTTAATATTAGGGTGAACTTGACTTTATTAGAAACACCACGTCAGGTAAATTAAAATGTTAATATTAGTGTGAATTTGACTTTATTAGGAAAACTACATCAGGTAAAGTAAAATGTTAATATTAGGGTGAACTTGACTTTATTAGGAAAACTACATCAGGTAAATTAAAATGTTAATATTAGGGTGAACTTGACTCTATTAGGAAAACTACATCAGGTGAATTAAAATGTTAATATTAGGATGAACTTGACTTTATTAGAAAAACTACACCAGGTGAATTAAAATGTTAATAGTAGGATGAACTTGACTTTATTAGAAAAACTACATCAGGTGATTTAAAATGTTAATATTAGGGTGAACTTGACTCTATTAGGAAAACTACATCAGGTGAATTAAAATGTTAACATTAGGGTGAACTTGACTTTATTAGGAAAACTACATCAGGTGAATTAAAATGTTAATATTAGGGCGATCTTGACTTTATTAGGAAAACTACATCATGTAGATTAAAATGTTAATATTAGGATGAACTTGACTTTATTAGGAAAACTACATCAGGTGAATTAAAATGTTAACATTAGGGTGAACTTGACTTTATTAGGAAAACTACATCAGGTGAACTAAAATGTTAATATTAGGGTGAACTTGACCTTATTAGGAAAACTACATCAGGTAAATTAAAGTGTTAATATTAGGGTGAACTTGACTCTATTAGGAAAACTACATCAGGTGATTTAAAATGTTAATATTAGGGTGAACTTGACTCTATTAGGAAAACTACATCAGGTGAATTAAAATGTTAACATTAGGGTGAACTTGACTTTATTAGGAAAACTACATCAGGTGAATTAAAATGTTAATATTAGGGCGATCTTGACTTTATTAGGAAAACTACATCAGGTAGATTAAAATGTTAATATTAGGATGAACTTGACTTTATTAGGAAAACTACATCAGGTGAATTAAAATGTTAATATTAGGGTGAACTTGACTTTATTAGGAAAACTACATCAGGTAGATTAAAATGTTAATATTAGGGTGAACTTGACTTTATTAGGAAAACTACATCAGGTAAATTAAAATGTTAATATTAGGGTGAACTTGACTCTATTAGGAAAACTACATCAGGTGAATTAAAATGTTAATATTAGGATGAACTTGACTTTATTAGAAAAACTACACCAGGTGAATTAAAATGTTAATAGTAGGATGAACTTGACTTTATTAGAAAAACTACATCAGGTGATTTAAAATGTTAATATTAGGGTGAACTTGACTCTATTAGGAAAACTACATCAGGTGAATTAAAATGTTAACATTAGGGTGAACTTGACTTTATTAGGAAAACTACATCAGGTGAATTAAAATGTTAATATTAGGGCGATCTTGACTTTATTAGGAAAACTACATCATGTAGATTAAAATGTTAATATTAGGATGAACTTGACTTTATTAGGAAAACTACATCAGGTGAATTAAAATGTTAACATTAGGGTGAACTTGACTTTATTAGGAAAACTACATCAGGTGAACTAAAATGTTAATATTAGGGTGAACTTGACCTTATTAGGAAAACTACATCAGGTAAATTAAAGTGTTAATATTAGGGTGAACTTGACTCTATTAGGAAAACTACATCAGGTGATTTAAAATGTTAATATTAGGGTGAACTTGACTCTATTAGGAAAACTACATCAGGTGAATTAAAATGTTAACATTAGGGTGAACTTGACTTTATTAGGAAAACTACATCAGGTGAATTAAAATGTTAATATTAGGGCGATCTTGACTTTATTAGGAAAACTACATCAGGTAGATTAAAATGTTAATATTAGGATGAACTTGACTTTATTAGGAAAACTACATCAGGTGAATTAAAATGTTAATATTAGGGTGAACTTGACTTTATTAGGAAAACTACATCAGGTAGATTAAAATGTTAATATTAGGGTGAACTTGACTTTATTAGGAAAACTACATCAGGTAAATTAAAATGTTAATATTAGGGTGAACTTGACTCTATTAGGAAAACTACATCAGGTGAATTAAAATGTTAATATTAGGATGAACTTGACTTTATTAGAAAAACTACACCAGGTGAATTAAAATGTTAATAGTAGGATGAACTTGACTTTATTAGAAAAACTACATCAGGTGATTTAAAATGTTAATATTAGGGTGAACTTGACTCTATTAGGAAAACTACATCAGGTGAATTAAAATGTTAACATTAGGGTGAACTTGACTTTATTAGGAAAACTACATCAGGTGAATTAAAATGTTAATATTAGGGCGATCTTGACTTTATTAGGAAAACTACATCATGTAGATTAAAATGTTAATATTAGGATGAACTTGACTTTATTAGGAAAACTACATCAGGTGAATTAAAATGTTAACATTAGGGTGAACTTGACTTTATTAGGAAAACTACATCAGGTGAACTAAAATGTTAATATTAGGGTGAACTTGACCTTATTAGGAAAACTACATCAGGTAGATTAAAATGTTAATATTAGGGTGAACTTGACTTTATTAGGAAAACTACATCAGGTAGATTAAAATGTTAATATTAGGGTGAACTTGACTTTATTAGGATAACTACATCAGGTAAATTAAAATGTTAATATTAGGGTGAACTTGACTTTATTAGGAAAACTACATCAGGTGAATTAAAATGTTAATATTAGGGTGAACTTAACTTTATTAGGAAAACTACATCAGGTAAATTAAAATGTTAATATTAGGGTGAACTTGACTTTATTAGGAAAACTGCATCATATAGATTAAAATGTTAATATTAGGATGAACTTGACTTTATTAGGAAAACTACATCAGGTGAATTAAAATGTTAATATTAGGGTGAACTTGACTTTATTAGGGAAACTACATCAGGTGAATTAAAATGTTAATATTAGGTTGAACTTGACTTTATAAGGAAAACAACATCAGGTAAATTAAAATGTTAATATTAGGGTGAACTTGACTTTATTAGGAAAACTACATCAGGTGAATTAAAATGTTAATATTAGGGTGAACTTGACTTTATTAGAAAAACTACATCAGGTGAATTAAAATGTTAACATTAGGGTGAACTTGACTTTATTAGGAAAACTACATCAGGTGAATTAAAATGTTAATATTAGGGCGATCTTGACTTTATTAGGAAAACTACATCATGTAGATTAAATTGTTAATATTAGGATGAACTTGACTTTATTAGGAAAACTACATCAGGTAGATTAAAATGTTAATATTAGGGTGAATTTGACTTTATTAGGAAAACTACATCAGGTAAATTAAAATATTAATATTAGGGTGAACTTGACTTTATTAGGAAAACTACATCAGGTGAATTAAAATGTTAATATTAGTGTGAACTTAACTTTATTAGGAAAACTACATCAGGTAAATTAAAATGTTAATATTAGGGTGAACTTGACTTTATTAGGAAAACTATATCAGGTGAATTAAAAAGTTAATATTAGGGTGAACTTGACTTTATTAGGAAAACTACACCAGGTGAATTAAAATGTTAATATTAGGGTGAACTTAACTTTATTAGGAAAACTACATCAGGTAAATTAAAATGTTAATATTAGGGTGATCTTGACTTTATTAGGAAAACTACATCAGGTGAATTAAAATGTTAACATTAGGGTGAACTTGACTTTATTAGGAAAACTACATCAGGTGAATTAAAATGTTAATATTAGGGTGAACTTGACTTTATTAGGAAAACTACATCATGTAGATTAAAATGTTAATGTTAGGATGAACTTGACTTTATTAGGAAAACTACATCAGGTGAATTAAAATGTTAATATTAGGGTGAACTTAACTTTATTAGGAAAACTATATCAGGTAAATTAAAATGTTAATATTAGGGTGATCCTGACTTTATTAGGAAAACTACATCATGTAGATTAAAATGTTAATGTTAGGATGAACTTGACTTTATTAGGAAAACTACATCAGGTGAATTAAAATGTTAATATTAGGGTGAACTTGACTTTATTAGGAAAACTACATCAGGTGAATTAAAATGTTAATATTAGGATGAACTTGACTTTATTAGGAAAACTACATCTGGTATATTAAAATGTTAATATTAGGGTGAACTTGACTTTATTAGGAAAACTACATCAGGTGAATTAAAAAGTTAATATTAGGGTGAACTTGACTTTATTAGGAAAACTACACCAGGTGAATTAAAATGTTAATATTAGGGTGAACTTGACTTTATTAGGAACACCACGTCAGGTAAATTAAAATGTTAATATTAGTGTGAATTTGACTTTATTAGGAAAACTACATCAGGTAAAGTAAAATGTTAATATTAGGGTGAACTTGACTTTATTAGGAAAACTACATCAGGTAAATTAAAATGTTAATATTAGGGTGAACTTGACTTTATTAGGAAAACTACATCAGGTGAATTAAAATGTTAATATTAGGATGAACTTGACTTTATTAGAAAAACTACACCAGGTGAATTAAAATGTTAATAGTAGGATGAACTTGACTTTATTAGAAAAACTACATCAGGTGATTTAAAATGTTAATATTAGGGTGAACTTGACTTTATTAGGAAAACTACATCAGGTGAACTAAAATGTTAATATTAGGGTGAACTTGACTTTATTAGGATAACTACATCAGGTAAATTAAAATGTTAATATTAGGTTGAACTTGACTTTATTAGGAAAACTACATCAGGTGAATTAAAATGTTAATATTAGGGTGAACTTAACTTTATTAGGAAAACTACATCAGGTAAATTAAAATGTTAATATTAGGGTGAACTTGACCTTATTAGGAAAACTACATCAGGTAGATTAAAATGTTAATATTAGGGTGAACTTGACTTTATTAGGAAAACTACATCAGGTAGATTAAAATGTTAATATTAGGGTGAACTTGACTTTATTAGGATAACTACATCAGGTAAATTAAAATGTTAATATTAGGGTGAACTTGACTTTATTAGGAAAACTACATCAGGTGAATTAAAATGTTAATATTAGGGTGAACTTAACTTTATTAGGAAAACTACATCAGGTAAATTAAAATGTTAATATTAGGGTGAACTTGACTTTATTAGGAAAACTGCATCATATAGATTAAAATGTTAATATTAGGATGAACTTGACTTTATTAGGAAAACTACATCAGGTGAATTAAAATGTTAATATTAGGGTGAACTTAACTTTATTAGGGAAACTACATCAGGTGAATTAAAATGTTAATATTAGGATGAACTTGACTTTATTAGGAAAACAACATCAGGTAAATTAAAATGTTAATATTAGGGTGAACTTGACTTTATTAGGAAAACTACATCAGGTGAATTAAAAAGTTAATATTAGGGTGAACTTGACTTTATTAGGAAAACTACACCAGGTGAATTAAAATGTTAATATTAGGGTGAACTTGACTTTATTAGGAACACCACGTCAGGTAAATTAAAATGTTAATATTAGTGTGAATTTGACTTTATTAGGAAAACTACATCAGGTAAAGTAAAATGTTAATATTAGGGTGAACTTGACTTTATTAGGAAAACTACATCAGGTAAATTAAAATGTTAATATTAGGGTGAACTTGACTTTATTAGGAAAACTACATCAGGTGAATTAAAATGTTAATATTAGGATGAACTTGACTTTATTAGAAAAACTACACCAGGTGAATTAAAATGTTAATAGTAGGATGAACTTGACTTTATTAGAAAAACTACATCAGGTGATTTAAAATGTTAATATTAGGGTGAACTTGACTTTATTAGGAAAACTACATCAGGTGAACTAAAATGTTAATATTAGGGTGAACTTGACTTTATTAGGATAACTACATCAGGTAAATTAAAATGTTAATATTAGGTTGAACTTGACTTTATTAGGAAAACTACATCAGGTGAATTAAAATGTTAATATTAGGGTGAACTTAACTTTATTAGGAAAACTACATCAGGTAAATTAAAATGTTAATATTAGGGTGAACTTGACCTTATTAGGAAAACTACATCAGGTAGATTAAAATGTTAATATTAGGGTGAACTTGACTTTATTAGGAAAACTACATCAGGTAGATTAAAATGTTAATATTAGGGTGAACTTGACTTTATTAGGATAACTACATCAGGTAAATTAAAATGTTAATATTAGGGTGAACTTGACTTTATTAGGAAAACTACATCAGGTGAATTAAAATGTTAATATTAGGGTGAACTTAACTTTATTAGGAAAACTACATCAGGTAAATTAAAATGTTAATATTAGGGTGAACTTGACTTTATTAGGAAAACTGCATCATATAGATTAAAATGTTAATATTAGGATGAACTTGACTTTATTAGGAAAACTACATCAGGTGAATTAAAATGTTAATATTAGGGTGAACTTAACTTTATTAGGGAAACTACATCAGGTGAATTAAAATGTTAATATTAGGATGAACTTGACTTTATTAGGAAAACAACATCAGGTAAATTAAAATGTTAATATTAGGGTGAACTTGACTTTATTAGGAAAACTACATCAGGTGAATTAAAATGTTAATATTAGGGTGAACTTGACTTTATTAGAAAGACTACATCAGGTGAATTAAAATGTTAACATTAGGGTGAACTTGACTTTATTAGGAAAACTACATCAGGTGAATTAAAATGTTAATATTAGGGCGATCTTGACTTTATTAGGAAAACTACATCATGTAGATTAAATTGTTAATATTAGGATGAACTTGACTTTATTAGGAAAACTACATGAGGTAGATTAAAATGTTAATATTAGGGTGAATTTGACTTTATTAGGAAAACTACATCAGGTGAATTAAAATGTTAATATTAGTGTGAACTTAACTTTATTAGGAAAACTACATCAGGTAGATTAAAATGTTAATATTAGGGTGAATTTGACTTTATTAGGAAAACTACATCAGGTGAATTAAAATGTTAATATTAGTGTGAACTTAACTTTATTAGGAAAACTACATCAGGTAAATTAAAATGTTAATATTAGGGTGAACTTGACTTTATTAGGAAAACTATATCAGGTGAATTAAAAAGTTAATATTAGGGTGAACTTGACTTTATTAGGAAAACTACACCAGGTGAATTAAAATGTTAATATTAGGGTGAACTTGACTTTATTAGAAAAACTACATCAGGTGAATTAAAATGTTAATATTAGGGTGAACTTGACTCTATTAGGAAAACTACATCAGGTGAATTAAAATGTTAACATTAGGGTGAACTTGACTTTATTAGGAAAACTACATCAGATGAATTAAAATGTTAATATTAGGGTGAACTTAACTTTATTAGGATAACTTCATCAGGTGAATTAAAATGTTAACATTAGGGTGAACTTGACTTTATTAGGAAAACTACATCAGGTGAATTAAAATGTTAATATTAGGGTGAACTTGACTTTATTAGGAACACCACGTCAGGTAAATTAAAATGTTAATATTAGTGTGAATTTGACTTTATTAGGAAAACTACATCAGGTAAAGTAAAATGTTAATATTAGGGTGAACTTGACTTTATTAGGAAAACTACATCAGGTAAATTAAAATGTTAATATTAGGGTGAACTTGACTTTATTAGGAAAACTACATCAGGTGAATTAAAATGTTAATATTAGGATGAACTTGACTTTATTAGAAAAACTACACCAGGTGAATTAAAATGTTAATAGTAGGATGAACTTGACTTTATTAGAAAAACTACATCAGGTGATTTAAAATGTTAATATTAGGGTGAACTTGACTTTATTAGGAAAACTACATCAGGTGAACTAAAATGTTAATATTAGGGTGAACTTGACTTTATTAGGATAACTACATCAGGTAAATTAAAATGTTAATATTAGGTTGAACTTGACTTTATTAGGAAAACTACATCAGGTGAATTAAAATGTTAATATTAGGGTGAACTTAACTTTATTAGGAAAACTACATCAGGTAAATTAAAATGTTAATATTAGGGTGAACTTGACCTTATTAGGAAAACTACATCAGGTAGATTAAAATGTTAATATTAGGGTGAACTTGACTTTATTAGGAAAACTACATCAGGTAGATTAAAATGTTAATATTAGGGTGAACTTGACTTTATTAGGATAACTACATCAGGTAAATTAAAATGTTAATATTAGGGTGAACTTGACTTTATTAGGAAAACTACATCAGGTGAATTAAAATGTTAATATTAGGGTGAACTTAACTTTATTAGGAAAACTACATCAGGTAAATTAAAATGTTAATATTAGGGTGAACTTGACTTTATTAGGAAAACTGCATCATATAGATTAAAATGTTAATATTAGGATGAACTTGACTTTATTAGGAAAACTACATCAGGTGAATTAAAATGTTAATATTAGGGTGAACTTAACTTTATTAGGGAAACTACATCAGGTGAATTAAAATGTTAATATTAGGATGAACTTGACTTTATTAGGAAAACAACATCAGGTAAATTAAAATGTTAATATTAGGGTGAACTTGACTTTATTAGGAAAACTACATCAGGTGAATTAAAATGTTAATATTAGGGTGAACTTGACTTTATTAGAAAGACTACATCAGGTGAATTAAAATGTTAACATTAGGGTGAACTTGACTTTATTAGGAAAACTACATCAGGTGAATTAAAATGTTAATATTAGGGCGATCTTGACTTTATTAGGAAAACTACATCATGTAGATTAAATTGTTAATATTAGGATGAACTTGACTTTATTAGGAAAACTACATGAGGTAGATTAAAATGTTAATATTAGGGTGAATTTGACTTTATTAGGAAAACTACATCAGGTGAATTAAAATGTTAATATTAGTGTGAACTTAACTTTATTAGGAAAACTACATCAGGTAGATTAAAATGTTAATATTAGGGTGAATTTGACTTTATTAGGAAAACTACATCAGGTGAATTAAAATGTTAATATTAGTGTGAACTTAACTTTATTAGGAAAACTACATCAGGTAAATTAAAATGTTAATATTAGGGTGAACTTGACTTTATTAGGAAAACTATATCAGGTGAATTAAAAAGTTAATATTAGGGTGAACTTGACTTTATTAGGAAAACTACACCAGGTGAATTAAAATGTTAATATTAGGGTGAACTTGACTTTATTAGAAAAACTACATCAGGTGAATTAAAATGTTAATATTAGGGTGAACTTGACTCTATTAGGAAAACTACATCAGGTGAATTAAAATGTTAACATTAGGGTGAACTTGACTTTATTAGGAAAACTACATCAGATGAATTAAAATGTTAATATTAGGGTGAACTTAACTTTATTAGGATAACTTCATCAGGTGAATTAAAATGTTAACATTAGGGTGAACTTGACTTTATTAGGAAAACTACATCAGGTGAATTAAAATGTTAATATTAGGGTGAACTTGACTTTATTAGGAAAACTACATCAGGTAGATTACAATGTTAATATTAGGGTGAACTTGACTTTATTAGGAAAACTACATCAGGTAGATTAAAATCTTAATATTAGGGTGAACTTGACTTCATTAGGAAAACTACATCATGTAAATTAAAATATTAATATTAGGGTGAACTTGACTTTATTAGGAAAACTACATCAGGTGAATTAAAATGTTAATATTAGGGTGAACTTAACTTTATTAGGAAAACTATATTAGGTAAATTAAAATGTTAATATTAGGGTGATCCTGACTTTATTAGGAAAACTACATCATGTAGATTAAAATGTTAATGTTAGGATGAACTTGACTTTATTAGGAAAACTACATCAGGTGAATTAAAATGTTAATATTAGGGTGAACTTGACTTTATTAGGAAAACTACATCAGGTGAATTAAAATGTCAATATTAGGATGAACTTGACTTTATTAGGAAAACTACATCTGGTAAATTAAAATGTTAATATTAGGGTGAACTTGACTTTATTAGGAAAACTACATCAGGTGAATTAAAAAGTTAATATTAGGGTGAACTTGACTTTATTAGGAAAACTACACCAGGTGAATTAAAATGTTAATATTAGGGTGAACTTGACTTTATAAGGAACACCACGTCAGGTAAATTAAAATGTTAATATTAGTGTGAACTTGACTTTATTAGGAAAACTACATCAGGTAAAGTAAAATGTTAATATTAGGGTGAACTTGACTTTATTAGGAAAACTACATCAGGTAAATTAAAATGTTAATATTAGGGTGAACTTGACTTTATTAGGAAAACTACATCAGGTGAATTAAAATGTTAATATTAGGATGAACTTGACTTTATTAGAAAAACTACACCAGGTGAATTAAAATGTTAATAGTAGGATGAACTTGACTTTATTAGAAAAACTACATCAGGTGAATTAAAATGTTAATATTAGGGTGAACTTGACTCTATTAGGAAAACTACATCAGGTGAATTAAAATGTTAACATTAGGGTGAACTTGACTTTATTAGGAAAACTACATCAGGTGAATTAAAATGTTAATATTAGGGCGATCTTGACTTTATTAGGAAAACTACATCATGTAGATTAAAATGTTAATATTAGGATGAACTTGACTTTATTAGAAAAACTACACCAGGTGAATTAAAATGTTAATAGTAGGATGAACTTGACTTTATTAGGAAAACTACATCAGGTGAACTAAAATGTTAATATTAGGGTGAACTTGACTTTATTAGGATAACTACATCAGGTAAATTAAAATGTTAATATTAGGTTGAACTTGACTTTATTAGGAAAACTACATCAGGTGAATTAAAATGTTAATATTAGGGTGAACTTAACTTTATTAGGAAAACTACATCAGGTAAATTAAAATGTTAATATTAGGGTGAACTTGACCTTATTAGGAAAACTACATCAGGTAGATTAAAATGTTAATATTAGGGTGAACTTGACTTTATTAGGAAAACTACATCAGGTAGATTAAAATGTTAATATTAGGGTGAACTTGACTTTATTAGGATAACTACATCAGGTAAATTAAAATGTTAATATTAGGGTGAACTTGACTTTATTAGGAAAACTACATCAGGTGAATTAAAATGTTAATATTAGGGTGAACTTAACTTTATTAGGAAAACTACATCAGGTAAATTAAAATGTTAATATTAGGGTGAACTTGACTTTATTAGGAAAACTGCATCATATAGATTAAAATGTTAATATTAGGATGAACTTGACTTTATTAGGAAAACTACATCAGGTGAATTAAAATGTTAATATTAGGGTGAACTTAACTTTATTAGGGAAACTACATCAGGTGAATTAAAATGTTAATATTAGGATGAACTTGACTTTATTAGGAAAACAACATCAGGTAAATTAAAATGTTAATATTAGGGTGAACTTGACTTTATTAGGAAAACTACATCAGGTGAATTAAAATGTTAATATTAGGGTGAACTTGACTTTATTAGAAAGACTACATCAGGTGAATTAAAATGTTAACATTAGGGTGAACTTGACTTTATTAGGAAAACTACATCAGGTGAATTAAAATGTTAATATTAGGGCGATCTTGACTTTATTAGGAAAACTACATCATGTAGATTAAATTGTTAATATTAGGATGAACTTGACTTTATTAGGAAAACTACATGAGGTAGATTAAAATGTTAATATTAGGGTGAATTTGACTTTATTAGGAAAACTACATCAGGTGAATTAAAATGTTAATATTAGTGTGAACTTAACTTTATTAGGAAAACTACATCAGGTAGATTAAAATGTTAATATTAGGGTGAATTTGACTTTATTAGGAAAACTACATCAGGTGAATTAAAATGTTAATATTAGTGTGAACTTAACTTTATTAGGAAAACTACATCAGGTAAATTAAAATGTTAATATTAGGGTGAACTTGACTTTATTAGGAAAACTATATCAGGTGAATTAAAAAGTTAATATTAGGGTGAACTTGACTTTATTAGGAAAACTACACCAGGTGAATTAAAATGTTAATATTAGGGTGAACTTGACTTTATTAGAAAAACTACATCAGGTGAATTAAAATGTTAATATTAGGGTGAACTTGACTCTATTAGGAAAACTACATCAGGTGAATTAAAATGTTAACATTAGGGTGAACTTGACTTTATTAGGAAAACTACATCAGATGAATTAAAATGTTAATATTAGGGTGAACTTAACTTTATTAGGATAACTTCATCAGGTGAATTAAAATGTTAACATTAGGGTGAACTTGACTTTATTAGGAAAACTACATCAGGTGAATTAAAATGTTAATATTAGGGTGAACTTGACTTTATTAGGAAAACTACATCAGGTAGATTACAATGTTAATATTAGGGTGAACTTGACTTTATTAGGAAAACTACATCAGGTAGATTAAAATCTTAATATTAGGGTGAACTTGACTTCATTAGGAAAACTACATCATGTAAATTAAAATATTAATATTAGGGTGAACTTGACTTTATTAGGAAAACTACATCAGGTGAATTAAAATGTTAATATTAGGGTGAACTTAACTTTATTAGGAAAACTATATTAGGTAAATTAAAATGTTAATATTAGGGTGATCCTGACTTTATTAGGAAAACTACATCATGTAGATTAAAATGTTAATGTTAGGATGAACTTGACTTTATTAGGAAAACTACATCAGGTGAATTAAAATGTTAATATTAGGGTGAACTTGACTTTATTAGGAAAACTACATCAGGTGAATTAAAATGTCAATATTAGGATGAACTTGACTTTATTAGGAAAACTACATCTGGTAAATTAAAATGTTAATATTAGGGTGAACTTGACTTTATTAGGAAAACTACATCAGGTGAATTAAAAAGTTAATATTAGGGTGAACTTGACTTTATTAGGAAAACTACACCAGGTGAATTAAAATGTTAATATTAGGGTGAACTTGACTTTATAAGGAACACCACGTCAGGTAAATTAAAATGTTAATATTAGTGTGAACTTGACTTTATTAGGAAAACTACATCAGGTAAAGTAAAATGTTAATATTAGGGTGAACTTGACTTTATTAGGAAAACTACATCAGGTAAATTAAAATGTTAATATTAGGGTGAACTTGACTTTATTAGGAAAACTACATCAGGTGAATTAAAATGTTAATATTAGGATGAACTTGACTTTATTAGAAAAACTACACCAGGTGAATTAAAATGTTAATAGTAGGATGAACTTGACTTTATTAGAAAAACTACATCAGGTGAATTAAAATGTTAATATTAGGGTGAACTTGACTCTATTAGGAAAACTACATCAGGTGAATTAAAATGTTAACATTAGGGTGAACTTGACTTTATTAGGAAAACTACATCAGGTGAATTAAAATGTTAATATTAGGGCGATCTTGACTTTATTAGGAAAACTACATCATGTAGATTAAAATGTTAATATTAGGATGAACTTGACTTTATTAGGAAAACTACATCAGGTGAATTAAAATGTTAACATTAGGGTGAACTTGACTTTATTAGGAAAACTACATCAGGTGAACTAAAATGTTAATATTAGGGTGAACTTGACTCTATTAGGAAAACTACATCAGGTAGATTAAAATGTTAATATTAGGGTGAACTTGACTTTATTAGGAAAACTACATCAGGTAGATTAAAATGTTAATATTAGGGTGAACTTGACTTTATTAGGATAACTACATCAGGTAAATTAAAATGTTAATATTAGGGTGAACTTGACTTTATTAGGAAAACTACATCAGGTGAATTAAAATGTTAATATTAGGGTGAACTTAACTTTATTAGGAAAACTACATCAGGTAAATTAAAATGTTAATATTAGGGTGAACTTGACTTTATTAGGAAAACTGCATCATATAGATTAAAATGTTAATATTAGGATGAACTTGACTTTATTAGGAAAACTACATCAGGTGAATTAAAATGTTAATATTAGGGTGAACTTGACTTTATTAGGGAAACTACATCAGGTGAATTAAAATGTTAATATTAGGATGAACTTGACTTTATTAGGAAAACAACATCAGGTAAACTAAAATGTTAATATTAGGGTGAACTTGACTTTATTAGGAAAACTACATCAGGTGAATTAAAATGTTAATATTAGGGTGAACTTGACTTTATTAGAAAAACTACATCAGGTGAATTAAAATGTTAACATTAGGGTGAACTTGACTTTATTAGGAAAACTACATCAGGTGAATCAAAATGTTAATATTAGGGCGATCTTGACTTTATTAGGAAAACTACATCATGTAGATTAAATTGTTAATATTAGGATGAACTTGACTTTATTAGGAAAACTACATCAGGTGAACTAAAATGTTAATATTAGGGTGAACTTGACCTTATTAGGAAAACTACATCAGGTAGATTAAAATGTTAATATTAGGGTCAACTTGACTTTATTAGGAAAACTACATCAGGTAGATTAAAATGTTAATATTAGGGTGAACTTGACTTTATTAGGAAAACTACATCATATAGATTAAAATGTTAATATTAGGATGAACTTGACTTTATTAGGAAAACTACATCAGGTGAATTAAAATGTTAATATTAGGGTGAACTTAACTTTATTAGGAAAACTATATCAGGAAAATTAAAATGTTAATATTAGGGTGATCTTGACTTTATTAGGAAAACTACATCATGTAGATTAAAATGTTAATGTTAGGATGAACTTGACTTTATTAGGAAAACTACATCAGGTGAATTAAAATGTTAATATTAGGGTGAACTTGACTTTATTAGGAAAACTACATCAGGTGAATTAAAATGTTAATATTAGGATGAACTTGACTTTATTAGGAAAACTACATCTGGTAAATTAAAATGTTAATATTAGGGTGAACTTGTCTTTATTAGGAAAACTACATCAGGTGAATTAAAAAGTTAATACTAGGGTGAACTTGACTTTATTAGGAAAACTACACCAGGTGAATTAAAATGTTAATATTAGGGTGAACTTGACTTTATTAGGAACACCACGTCAGGTAAATTAAAATGTTAATATTAGTGTGAACTTTACTTTATTAGGAAAACTACATCAGGTAGATTAAAATGTTAATATTAGGGTGAACTTGACTTTATTAGAAAAACTGCATCAGGTAAATTAAAATGTTAATATTAGAGTGAACTTGACTTTATTAGGAAAACTACATCAGGTGAATTAAAATGTTAATATTAGGGTGAACTTGACTTTATTAGGAAAACTACATCAGGTGAATTAAAATGTTAATATTAGGGTGAACTTGACTTTATTAGGAAAACTACATCAGGTGAATTAAAATGTTAATATTAGGGTGAACTTGACTTTATTAGGAAAACTACATCAGGTGAAATAAAATGTTAATATTAGGATGAACTTGACTTTATTAGGAAAACTACATCTGGTAAATTAAAATGTTAATATTAGGGTGAACTTGACTTTATTAGGAAAACTACATCAGGTGAATTAAAAAGTTAATATTAGGGTGAACTTGACTTTATTAGGAAAACTACACCAAGTGAATTAAAATGTTAATATTAGGGTGAACTTGACTTTATTAGGAACACCACGTCAGGTAAATCAAAATGTTAATATTAGTGTGAACTTGACTTTATTAGGAAAACTACATCAGGTAAAGTAAAATGTTAACATTAGGGTGAACTTGACTTTATTAGGAAAACGACATCAGGTAAATTAAAATGTTAATATTAGGGTGAACTTGACTTTATTAGGAAAACTACATCAGGTGAATTAAAATGTTAATATTAGGATGAACTTGACTTTATTAGAAAAACTACACCAGGTGAATTAAAATGTTAATAGTAGAATGAACTTGACTTTATTAGAAAAACTACATCAGGTGAATTAAAATGTTAATATTAGGGTGAACTTGACTCTATTAGGAAAACTACATCAGGTGAATTAAAATGTTAACATTAGGGTGAACTTGACTTTATTAGGAAAACTACATCAGGTGAATTAAAATGTTAATATTAGGGCGATCTTGACTTTATTAGGAAAACTACATCATGTAGATTAAAATGTTAATATTAGGATGAACTTGACTTTATTAGGAAAACTACATCAGGTGAATTAAAATATTAACATTAGGGTGAACTTGACTTTATTAGGAAAACTACATCAGGTGAATTAAAATGTTAATATTAGGGTGAACTTGACCTTATTAGGAAAACTACATCAGGTAGATTAAAATGTTAATATTAGGGTGAACTTGACTTTATTAGGAAAACTACATCAGGTAGATTAAAATGTTAATATTAGGGTGAACTTGACTTTATTAGGAAAACTACATCAGGTGAATTAAAATGTTAATATTAGGATGAACTTGACTTTATTAGGAAAACTACATCTGGTAAATTAAAATGTTAATATTAGGGTGAACTTGACTTTATTAGGAAAACTACATCAGGTGAATTAAAAAGTTAATATTAGGGTGAACTTGACTTTATTAGGAAAACTACACCAGGTGAATTAAAATGTTAATATTAGGGTGAACTTGACTTTATTAGGAACACCACGTCAGGTAAATCAAAATGTTAATATTAGTGTGAACTTGACTTTATTAGGAAAACTACATCAGGTAAAGTAAAATGTTAACATTAGGGTGAACTTGACTTTATTAGGAAAACGACATCAGGTAAATTAAAATGTTAATATTAGGGTGAACTTGACCTTATTAGGAAAACTACATCAGGTGAATTAAAATGTTAATATTAGGATGAACTTGACTTTATTAGAAAAACTACACCAGGTGAATTAAAATGTTAATAGTAGAATGAACTTGACTTTATTAGAAAAACTACATCAGGTGAATTAAAATGTTAATATTAGGGTGAACTTGACTCTATTAGGAAAACTACATCAGGTGAATTAAAATGTTAACATTAGGGTGAACTTGACTTTATTAGGAAAACTACATCAGGTGAATTAAAATGTTAATATTAGGGCGATCTTGACTTTATTAGGAAAACTACATCATGTAGATTAAAATGTTAATATTAGGATGAACTTGACTTTATTAGGAAAACTACATCAGGTGAATTAAAATATTAACATTAGGGTGAACTTGACTTTATTAGGAAAACTACATCAGGTGAATTAAAATGTTAATATTAGGGTGAACTTGACCTTATTAGGAAAACTACATCAGGTAGATTGAAATGTTAATATTAGGGTGAACTTGACTTTATTAGGAAAACTACATCAGGTAGATTAAAATGTTAATATTAGGGTGAACTTGACTTTATTAGAAAAACTGCATCAGGTAAATTAAAATGTTAATATTAGGGTGAACTTGACTTTATTAGGAAAACTACATCAGGTGAATTAAAATGTTAATATTAGGGTGAACTTAACTTTATTAGGAATACTACATGAGGTAAATTAAAATGTTAATATTAGGGTGAACTTCACTTTATTAGGAAAACTACATCATATAGATTAAAATGTTAATATTAGGATGAACTTGACTTTATTAGGAAAACTACATCAGGTGAATTAAAATGTTAATATTAGGGTGAACTTGACCTTATTAGGAAAACTACATCAGGTGAATTAAAATGTTAATATTAGGGTGAACTTGACTTTATTAGGAAAACTACATCAGGTGAATTAAAATGTTAATATTAGGGTGAACTTGACTTTATTAGAAAAACTACATCAGGTGAATTAAAATGTTAATATTAGGGTGAACTTGACTCTATTAGGAAAACTACATCAGGTGAATTAAAATGTTAATATTAGGGCGATCTTAACTTTATTAGGAAAACTACTTCATGTAGATTAAATTGTTAATATTAGGATGAACTTGACTTTATTAGGAAAACTACATCAGGTGAACTAAAATGTTAATATTAGGGTGAACTTGACCTTATTAGGAAAACTACATCAGGTAGATTAAAATGTTAATATTAGGGTGAACTTGACTTTATTAGGAAAACTACATCAGGTAGAATAAAATGTTAATATTAGGGTGAACTTGACTTTATTAGGAAAACTACATCATATAGATTAAAATGTTAATATTAGGATGAACTTGACTTTATTAGGAAAACTACATCAGGTGAATTAAAATGTTAATATTAGGGTGAACTTAACTTTATTAGGAAAACTATATCAGGAAAATTAAAATGTTAATATTAGGGTGATCTTGACTTTATTAGGAAAACTACATCATGTAGATTAAAATGTTAATGTTAGGATGAACTTGACTTTATTAGGAAAACTACATCAGGTGAATTAAAATGTTAATATTAGGGTGAACTTGACTTTATTAGGAAAACTACATCAGGTGAATTAAAATGTTAATATTAGGATGAACTTGACTTTATTAGGAAAACTACATCTGGTAAATTAAAATGTTAATATTAGGGTGAACTTGACTTTATTAGGAAAACTACATCAGGTGAATTAAAAAGTTAATACTAGGGTGAACTTGACTTTATTAGGAAAACTACACCAGGTGAATTAAAATGTTAATACTAGGGTGAACTTGACTTTATTAGGAACACCACGTCAGGTAAATTAAAATGTTAATATTAGTGTGAACTTGACTTTATTAGGAAAACTACATCAGGTGAAGTAAAATGTTAACATTAGGGTGAACTTGACTTTATTAGGAAAACTACATCAGGTAAATTAAAATGTTAATTTTAGGGTGAACTTGACTTTATTAGGAAAACTACATCAGGTGAATTAAAATGTTAATATTAGGATGAACTTGACTTTATTAGAAAAACTACACCAGGTGAATTAAAATGTTAATAGTAGGATGAACTTGACTTTATTAGAAAAACTACATCAGGTGAATTAAAATGTTAATATTAGGGTGAACTTGACTCTATTAGGAAAACTACATCAGGTGAATTAAAATGTTAACATTAGGGTGAACTTGACTTTATTAGGAAAACTACATCAGGTGAATTAAAATGTTAATATTAGGGCGATCTTGACTTTATTAGGAAAACTACATCATGTAGATTAAAATGTTAATATTAGGATGAACTTGACTTTATTAGGAAAACTACATCAGGTGAATTAAAATGTTAACATTAGGGTGAACTTGACTTTATTAGGAAAACTACATCAGGTGAACTAAAATGTTAATATTAGGGTGAACTTGACCTTATTAGGAAAACTACATCAGGTAGATTAAAATGTTAATATTAGGGTGAACTTGACTTTATTAGGAAAACTACATCAGGTAGATTAAAATGTTAATATTAGGGTGAACTTGACTTTATTAGAAAAACTGCATCAGGTAAATTAAAATGTTAATATTAGGGTGAACTTAACTTTATTAGGAAAACTACATCAGGTAAATTAAAATGTTAATATTAGGGTGAACTTGACTTTATTAGGAAAACTACATCATATAGATTAAAATGTTAATATTAGGATGAACTTGACTTTATTAGGAAAACTACATCAGGTGAATTAAAATGTTAATATTAGGGTGAACTTGACTTTATTAGGAAAACTACATCAGGTGAATTAAAATATTAATATTAGGGTGAACTTGACTTTATTAGGAAAACTACATCAGGTGAATTAAAATGTTAATATTAGGGTGAACTTGACTTTATTATAAAAACTATATCAGGTGAATTAAAATGTTAATATTAGGGTGAACTTGACTTTATTAGAAAAACTACACCAGGTGAATTAAAATGTTAATAGTAGGATGAACTTGACTTTATTAGAAAAACTACATCAGGTGAATTAAAATGTTAATATTAGGGTGAACTTGACTCTATTAGGAAAACTACATCAGGTGAATTAAAATGTTAACATTAGGGTGAACTTGACTTTATTAGGAAAACTACATCAGGTGAATTAAAATGTTAATATTAGGGCGATCTTGACTTTATTAGGAAAACTACATCATGTAGATTAAAATGTTAATATTAGGATGAACTTGACTTTATTAGGAAAACTACATCAGGTGAATTAAAATGTTAACATTAGGGTGAACTTGACTTTATTAGGAAAACTACATCAGGTGAACTAAAATGTTAATATTAGGGTGAACTTGACCTTAATAGGAAAACTACATCAGGTAGATTAAAATGTTAATATTAGGGTGAACTTGACTTTATTAGGAAAACTACATCAGGTAGATTAAAATGTTAATATTAGGGTGAACTTGACTTTATTAGAAAAACTGCATCAGGTAAATTAAAATGTTAATATTAGGGTGAACTTGACTTTATTAGGAAAACTACATCAGGTGAATTAAAATGTTAATATTAGGGTGAACTTAACTTTATTAGGAAAACTACATCAGGTAAATTAAAATGTTAATATTAGGGTGAACTTGACTTTATTAGGAAAACTACATCATATAGATTAAAATGTTAATATTAGGATGAACTTGACTTTATTAGGAAAACTACATCAGGTGAATTAAAATGTTAATATTAGGGTGAACTTGACTTTATTAGGAAAACTACATTAGGTGAATTAAAATGTTAATATTAGGGTGAACTTGACTTTATTAGGAAAACTACATCAGGTGAATTAAAATGTTAATATTAGGGTGAACTTGACTTTATTATAAAAACTACATCAGGTGAATTAAAATGTTAATATTAGGGTGAACTTGACTCTTTTAGGAAAACTACATCAGGTGAATTAAAATGTTAACATTAGGGTGAACTTGACTTTATTAGGAAAACTACATCAGGTGAATTAAAATGTTAATATTAGGGCGATCTTGACTTTATTAGGAAAACTACATTATGTAGATTAAAATGTTAATATTAGGATGAACTTGACTTTATTAGGAAAACTACATCAGGTGAATTAAAATGTTAACATTAGGGTGAACTTGACTTTATTAGGAAAACTACATCAGGTGAACTAAAATGTTAATATTAGGGTGAACTTGACCTTATTAGGAAAACTACATCAGGTAGATTAAAATGTTAATATTAGGGTGAACTTGACTTTATTAGGAAAACTACATCAAGTAGATTAAAATGTTAATATTAGGGTGAACTTGACTTTATTAAGAAAACTACATCAGGTGAATTAAAATGTTAATATTAGGGTGAACTTAACTTTATTAGGAAAACTACATCAGGTAAATTAAAATGTTAATATTAGGGTGAACTTGACTTTATTAGGAAAACTACATCATATAGATTAAAATGTTAATATTAGGATGAACTTGACTTTATTAGGAAAACTACATCAGGTGAATTAAAATGTTAATATTAGGGTGAACTTGACTTTATTAGGAAAACTACATCAGGTGAATTAAAATGTTAATATTAGGATGAACTTGACTTTATTAGGAAACAACATCAGGTAAATTAAAATGTTAATATTAGTGTGAACTTGACTTTATTAGGAAAACTACATCAGGTGAATTAAAATGTTAATATTAGGGTGAACTTGACTTTATTAGAAAAACTACCAGGTGAATTAAAATGTTAATAGTAGGCTGAACTTGACTTTATTAGAAAAACTACATCAGGTGAATTAAAATGTTAATATTAGGGTGAACTTGACTCTATTAGGAAAACTACATCAGGTGAATTAAAATGTTAACATTAGGGTGAACTTGACTTTATTAGGAAAACTACATCAGGTGAATTAATATGTTAATATTAGGGTGAACTTGACTTTATTAGGAAAACTAGATCAGGTAGATTAAAATGTTAATATTAGGGTGAAAATGACTTTATTAGGAAAACTACATCAGGTAAATTAAAATGTTAATATTAGGGTGAACTTGACTTTATTAGGAAAACCACATCAGGTAAATTAAAATGTTAATATTAGGGTGAACTTGACTTTATTAGAAAAACTACATCAGGTGAATTAAAATGTTAATATTAGGGTGAACTTGACTCTATTAGGAAAAATACATCAGGTGAATTAAAATGTTAACATTAGGGTGAACTTGACATTATTAGGAAAATACATCAGGTGAATTAAAATGTTAATATTAGGGCGATCTTGACTTTATTAGGAAAACTACATCATGTAGATTAAAATGTTAATATTAGGATGAACTTGACTTTATTAGGAAAACTACATCAGGTGAATTAAAATGTTAACATTAGGGTGAACTTGACTTTATTAGGAAAACTACATCAGGTGAACTAAAATGTTAATATTAGGGTGAACTTGACCTTATTAGGAAAACTACATCAGGTAGATTAAAATGTTAATATTAGGGTGAACTTGACTTTATTAGGAAAACTACATCAGGTAGATTAAAATGTTAATATTAGGGTGAACTTGACTTTATTAGGAAAACTACATCATATAGATTAAAATGTTAATATTAGGATGAACTTGACTTTATTAGGAAAACTACATCAGGTGAATTAAAATGTTAATATTAGGGTGAACTTGACTTTATTAGGAAAACTACATCAGGTGAATTAAAATATTAATATTAGGGTGAACTTGACTTTATTAGGAAAACTACATCAGGTGAATTAAAATGTTAATATTAGGGTGAACTTGACTTTATTATAAAAACTATATCAGGTGAATTAAAATGTTAATATTAGGGTGAACTTGACTTTATTAGAAAAACTACACCAGGTGAATTAAAATGTTAATAGTAGGATGAACTTGACTTTATTAGAAAAACTACATCAGGTGAATTAAAATGTTAATATTAGGGTGAACTTGACTCTATTAGGAAAACTACATCAGGTGAATTAAAATGTTAACATTAGGGTGAACTTGACTTTATTAGGAAAACTACATCAGGTGAATTAAAATGTTAATATTAGGGCGATCTTGACTTTATTAGGAAAACTACATCATGTAGATTAAAATGTTAATATTAGGATGAACTTGACTTTATTAGGAAAACTACATCAGGTGAATTAAAATGTTAACATTAGGGTGAACTTGACTTTATTAGGAAAACTACATCAGGTGAACTAAAATGTTAATATTAGGGTGAACTTGACCTTAATAGGAAAACTACATCAGGTAGATTAAAATGTTAATATTAGGGTGAACTTGACTTTATTAGGAAAACTACATCAGGTAGATTAAAATGTTAATATTAGGGTGAACTTGACTTTATTAGAAAAACTGCATCAGGTAAATTAAAATGTTAATATTAGGGTGAACTTGACTTTATTAGGAAAACTACATCAGGTGAATTAAAATGTTAATATTAGGGTGAACTTAACTTTATTAGGAAAACTACATCAGGTAAATTAAAATGTTAATATTAGGGTGAACTTGACTTTATTAGGAAAACTACATCATATAGATTAAAATGTTAATATTAGGATGAACTTGACTTTATTAGGAAAACTACATCAGGTGAATTAAAATGTTAATATTAGGGTGAACTTGACTTTATTAGGAAAACTACATTAGGTGAATTAAAATGTTAATATTAGGGTGAACTTGACTTTATTAGGAAAACTACATCAGGTGAATTAAAATGTTAATATTAGGGTGAACTTGACTTTATTATAAAAACTACATCAGGTGAATTAAAATGTTAATATTAGGGTGAACTTGACTCTTTTAGGAAAACTACATCAGGTGAATTAAAATGTTAACATTAGGGTGAACTTGACTTTATTAGGAAAACTACATCAGGTGAATTAAAATGTTAATATTAGGGCGATCTTGACTTTATTAGGAAAACTACATTATGTAGATTAAAATGTTAATATTAGGATGAACTTGACTTTATTAGGAAAACTACATCAGGTGAATTAAAATGTTAACATTAGGGTGAACTTGACTTTATTAGGAAAACTACATCAGGTGAACTAAAATGTTAATATTAGGGTGAACTTGACCTTATTAGGAAAACTACATCAGGTAGATTAAAATGTTAATATTAGGGTGAACTTGACTTTATTAGGAAAACTACATCAAGTAGATTAAAATGTTAATATTAGGGTGAACTTGACTTTATTAAGAAAACTACATCAGGTGAATTAAAATGTTAATATTAGGGTGAACTTAACTTTATTAGGAAAACTACATCAGGTAAATTAAAATGTTAATATTAGGGTGAACTTGACTTTATTAGGAAAACTACATCATATAGATTAAAATGTTAATATTAGGATGAACTTGACTTTATTAGGAAAACTACATCAGGTGAATTAAAATGTTAATATTAGGGTGAACTTGACTTTATTAGGAAAACTACATCAGGTGAATTAAAATGTTAATATTAGGATGAACTTGACTTTATTAGGAAACAACATCAGGTAAATTAAAATGTTAATATTAGTGTGAACTTGACTTTATTAGGAAAACTACATCAGGTGAATTAAAATGTTAATATTAGGGTGAACTTGACTTTATTAGAAAAACTACCAGGTGAATTAAAATGTTAATAGTAGGCTGAACTTGACTTTATTAGAAAAACTACATCAGGTGAATTAAAATGTTAATATTAGGGTGAACTTGACTCTATTAGGAAAACTACATCAGGTGAATTAAAATGTTAACATTAGGGTGAACTTGACTTTATTAGGAAAACTACATCAGGTGAATTAATATGTTAATATTAGGGTGAACTTGACTTTATTAGGAAAACTAGATCAGGTAGATTAAAATGTTAATATTAGGGTGAAAATGACTTTATTAGGAAAACTACATCAGGTAAATTAAAATGTTAATATTAGGGTGAACTTGACTTTATTAGGAAAACCACATCAGGTAAATTAAAATGTTAATATTAGGGTGAACTTGACTTTATTAGAAAAACTACATCAGGTGAATTAAAATGTTAATATTAGGGTGAACTTGACTCTATTAGGAAAAATACATCAGGTGAATTAAAATGTTAACATTAGGGTGAACTTGACATTATTAGGAAAATACATCAGGTGAATTAAAATGTTAATATTAGGGCGATCTTGACTTTATTAGGAAAACTACATCATGTAGATTAAAATGTTAATATTAGGATGAACTTGACTTTATTAGGAAAACTACATCAGGTGAATTAAAATGTTAACATTAGGGTGAACTTGACTTTAT
Source organism: Bathymodiolus brooksi (assembly GCA_963680875.1). Lineage (NCBI taxonomy): Eukaryota > Metazoa > Mollusca > Bivalvia > Mytilida > Modiolidae > Bathymodiolus > Bathymodiolus brooksi. The sequence goes on from OY804582.1 coordinate 12,326,488, forward strand.
TAGGAAAACTACATCAGGTGAACTAAAATGTTAATATTAGGGTGAACTTGACCTTATTAGGAAAACTACATCAGGTAGATTAAAATGTTAATATTAGGGTGAACTTGACTTTATTAGGAAAACTACATCAGGTAGATTAAAATGTTAATATTAGGGTGAACTTGACTTTATTAGGAAAACTACATCAGGTAAATTAAAATGTTAATATTAGGGTGAACTTGACTTTATTAGGAAAACTACATCAGGTGAATTAAAATGTTAATATTAGGGTGAACTTAACTTTATTAGGAAAACTACATCAGCTAAATTAAAATGTTAATATTAGGGTGAACTTGACTTTATTAGGAAAACTACATCATATAGATTAAAATGTTAATATTAGGATGAACTTGACTTTATTAGGAAAACTACATCAGGTGAATTGAAATGTTAATATTAGGATGAACTTGACTTTATTAGGAAAACAACATCAGGTAAATTAAAATGTTAATATTAGGGTGACCTTGACTTTATTAGGAAAACTACATCAGGTGAATTAAAATGTTAATATTAGGGTGAACTTGACTTTATTAGAAAAACCACATCAGGTGAATTAAAATGTTAATATTAGGGTGAACTTGACACTATTAAGAAAACTACATCAGGTGAATTAAAATGTTAACATTAGGGTGAACTTGACTTTATTAGGAAAACTACATTATGTAGATTAAATTGTTAATATTAGGATGAACTTGTCTTTATTAGGAAAACTACATCAGGTGAACTAAAATGTTAATATTAGGGTGAACTTGACCTTATTAGGAAAACTACATCAGGTAGATTAAAATGTTAATATTAGGGTGAACTTGACTTTATTAGGAAAACTACATCAGGTAGATTAAAATGTTAATATTAGGGTGAACTTGACTTTATTAGGAAAACTACATCAGGTGAATTAAAATGTTAATATTAGGGTGAACTTCACTTTATTAGGAAAACTACATCAGGTGAATTAAAATGTTAATATTAGGGTGAACTTGACTTTATTATAAAAACTACATCAGGTGAATTAAAATGTTAATATTAGGGTGAACTTGACTCTTTTAGGAAAACTACATCAGGTGAATTAAAATGTTAACATTAGGGTGAACTTGACTTTATTAGGAAAACTACATCAGGTGAATTAAAATGTTAATATTAGGGCGATCTTGACTTTATTAGGAAAACTACATTATGTAGATTAAAATGTTAATATTAGGATGAACTTGACTTTATTAGGAAAACTACATCAGGTGAATTAAAATGTTAACATTAGGGTGAACTTGACTTTATTAGGAAAACTACATCAGGTGAACTAAAATGTTAATATTAGGGTGAACTTGACCTTATTAGGAAAACTACATCAGGTAGATTAAAATGTTAATATTAGGGTGAACTTGACTTTATTAGGAAAACTACATCAAGTAGATTAAAATGTTAATATTAGGGTGAACTTGACTTTATTAAGAAAACTACATCAGGTGAATTAAAATGTTAATATTAGGGTGAACTTAACTTTATTAGGAAAACTACATCATATAGATTAAAATGTTAATATTAGGATGAACTTGACTTTATTAGGAAAACTACATCAGGTGAATTAAAATGTTAATATTAGGGTGAACTTGACTTTATTAGGAAACAACATCAGGTAAATTAAAATGTTAATATTAGTGTGAACTTGACTTTATTAGGAAAACTACATCAGGTGAATTAAAATGTTAATATTAGGGTGAACTTGACTTTATTAGAAAAACTACCAGGTGAATTAAAATGTTAATAGTAGGATGAACTTGACTTTATTAGAAAAACTACATCAGGTGAATTAAAATGTTAATATTAGGGTGAACTTGACTCTATTAGGAAAACTACATCAGGTGAATTAAAATGTTAACATTAGGGTGAACTTGACTTTATTAGGAAAACTACATCAGGTGAATTAATATGTTAATATTAGGGTGAACTTGACTTTATTAGGAAAACTAGATCAGGTAGATTAAAATGTTAATATTAGGGTGAAAATGACTTTATTAGGAAAACTACATCAGGTAAATTAAAATGTTAATATTAGGGTGAACTTGACTTTATTAGGAAAACCACATCAGGTAAATTAAAATGTTAATATTAGGGTGAACTTGACTTTATTAGGAAAACTACATCAGGTGAATTAAAATGTTAATATTAGGATGAACTTGACTTTATTAGAAAAACTACACCAGGTGAATTAAAATGTTAATAGTAGGATGAACTTGAATTTATTAGAAAAACTACATCAGGTGAATTAAAATGTTAATATTAGGGTGAACTTGACTCTATTAGGAAAAATACATCAGGTGAATTAAAATGTTAACATTAGGGTGAACTTGACATTATTAGGAAAATACATCAGGTGAATTAAAATGTTAATATTAGGGCGATCTTGACTTTATTAGGAAAACTACATCATGTAGATTAAAATGTTAATATTAGGATGAACTTGACTTTATTAGGAAAACTACATCAGGTGAATTAAAATGTTAACATTAGGGTGAACTTGACTTTATTAGGAAAACTACATCAGGTGAACTAAAATGTTAATATTAGGGTGAACTTGACCTTATTAGGAAAACTACATCAGGTAGATTAAAATGTTAATATTAGGATGAACTTGACTTTATTAGGAAAACTACATCAGGTAGATTAAAATGTTAATATTAGGGTGAACTTGACTTTATTAGGAAAACTACATCAGGTAAATTAAAATGTTAATATTAGGGTGAACTTGACTTTATTAGGAAAACTACATCAGGTGAATTAAAATGTTAATATTAGGGTGAACTTAACTTTATTAGGAAAACTACATCAGGTAAATTAAAATGTTAATATTAGGGTGAACTTGACTTTATTAGGAAAACTACATCATATAGATTAAAATGTTAATATTAGGATGAACTTGACTTTATTAGGAAAACTACATCAGGTGAATTGAAATGTTAATATTAGGATGAACTTGACTTTATTAGGAAAACAACATCAGGTAAATTAAAATGTTAATATTAGGGTGACCTTGACTTTATTAGGAAAACTACATCAGGTGAATTAAAATGTTAATATTAGGGTGAACTTGACTTTATTAGAAAAACCACATCAGGTGAATTAAAATGTTAATATTAGGGTGAACTTGACACTATTAAGAAAACTACATCAGGTGAATTAAAATGTTAACATTAGGGTGAACTTGCTTTATTAGGAAAACTACATCAGGTGAATTAAAATGTTAATATTAGGGCGATCTTGACTTTATTAGGAAAACTACATTATGTAGATTAAATTGTTAATATTAGGATGAACTTGTCTTTATTAGGAAAACTACATCAGGTGAACTAAAATGTTAATATTAGGGTGAACTTGACCTTATTAGGAAAACTACATCAGGTAGATTAAAATGTTAATATTAGGGTGAACTTGACTTTATTAGGAAAACTACATCAGGTAGATTAAAATGTTAATATTAGGGTGAACTTGACTTTATTAGGAAAACTACATCATATAGATTAAAATGTTAATATTAGGATGAACTTGACTCTTTTAGGAAAACTACATCAGGTGAATTAAAATGTTAACATTAGGGTGAACTTGACTTTATTAGGAAAACTACATCAGGTGAATTAAAATGTTAATATTAGGGCGATCTTGACTTTATTAGGAAAACTACATTATGTAGATTAAAATGTTAATATTAGGATGAACTTGACTTTATTAGGAAAACTACATCAGGTGAATTAAAATGTTAACATTAGGGTGAACTTGACTTTATTAGGAAAACTACATCAGGTGAACTAAAATGTTAATATTAGGGTGAACTTGACTTTATTAGGAAAACTACATCAAGTAGATTAAAATGTTAATATTAGGGTGAACTTGACTTTATTAAGAAAACTACATCAGGTGAATTAAAATGTTAATATTAGGGTGAACTTAACTTTATTAGGAAAACTACATCAGGTAAATTAAAATGTTAATATTAGGGTGAACTTGACTTTATTAGGAAAAGTACATCATATAGATTAAAATGTTAATATTAGGATGAACTTGACTTTATTAGGAAAACTACTTCAGATGAATTAAAATGTTAATATTAGGGTGAACTTGACTTTATTAGGAAAACTACATCAGGTGAATTAAAATGTTAATATTAGGATGAACTTGACTTTATTAGGAAACAACATCAGGTAAATTAAAATGTTAATATTAGTGTGAACTTGACTTTATTAGGAAAACTACATCAGGTGAATTAAAATGTTAATATTAGGGTGAACTTGACTTTATTAGAAAAACTACCAGGTGAATCAAAATGTTAATAGTAGGATGAACTTGACTTTATTAGGAAAACTACATCAGGTGAATTAATATGTTAATATTAGGGTGAACTTGACTTTATTAGGAAAACTAGATCAGGTAGATTAAAATGTTAATATTAGGGTGAAAATGACTTTATTAGGAAAACTACATCAGGTAAATTAAAATGTTAATATTAGGGTGAACTTGACTTTATTAGGAAAACTACATCAGGTAGATTAAAATGTTAATATTAGGGTGAACTTGACTTTATTAGGAAAACTACATCAGGTGAATTAAAATGTTAATATTAGGGTGAACTTCACTTTATTAGGAAAACTACATCAGGTGAATTAAAATGTTAATATTAGGGTGAACTTGACTTTATTATAAAAACTACATCAGGTGAATTAAAATGTTAATATTAGGGTGAACTTGACTCTTTTAGGAAAACTACATCAGGTGAATTAAAATGTTAACATTAGGGTGAACTTGACTTTATTAGGAAAACTACATCAGGTGAATTAAAATGTTAATATTAGGGCGATCTTGACTTTATTAGGAAAACTACATTATGTAGATTAAAATGTTAATATTAGGATGAACTTGACTTTATTAGGAAAACTACATCAGGTGAATTAAAATGTTAACATTAGGGTGAACTTGACTTTATTAGGAAAACTACATCAGGTGAACTAAAATGTTAATATTAGGGTGAACTTGACCTTATTAGGAAAACTACATCAGGTAGATTAAAATGTTAATATTAGGGTGAACTTGACTTTATTAGGAAAACTACATCAAGTAGATTAAAATGTTAATATTAGGGTGAACTTGACTTTATTAAGAAAACTACATCAGGTGAATTAAAATGTTAATATTAGGGTGAACTTAACTTTATTAGGAAAACTACATCATATAGATTAAAATGTTAATATTAGGATGAACTTGACTTTATTAGGAAAACTACATCAGGTGAATTAAAATGTTAATATTAGGGTGAACTTGACTTTATTAGGAAACAACATCAGGTAAATTAAAATGTTAATATTAGTGTGAACTTGACTTTATTAGGAAAACTACATCAGGTGAAATAAAATGTTAATATTAGGGTGAACTTGACTTTATTAGAAAAACTACCAGGTGAATTAAAATGTTAATAGTAGGATGAACTTGACTTTATTAGAAAAACTACATCAGGTGAATTAAAATGTTAATATTAGGGTGAACTTGACTCTATTAGGAAAACTACATCAGGTGAATTAAAATGTTAACATTAGGGTGAACTTGACTTTATTAGGAAAACTACATCAGGTGAATTAATATGTTAATATTAGGGTGAACTTGACTTTATTAGGAAAACTAGATCAGGTAGATTAAAATGTTAATATTAGGGTGAAAATGACTTTATTAGGAAAACTACATCAAGGTAAATTAAAATGTTAATATTAGGGTGAACTTGACTTTATTAGGAAAACCACATCAGGTAAATTAAAATGTTAATATTAGGGTGAACTTGACTTTATTAGGAAAACTACATCAGGTGAATTAAAATGTTAATATTAGGATGAACTTGACTTTATTAGAAAAACTACACCAGGTGAATTAAAATGTTAATAGTAGGATGAACTTGAATTTATTAGAAAAACTACATCAGGTGAATTAAAATGTTAATATTAGGGTGAACTTGACTCTATTAGGAAAAATACATCAGGTGAATTAAAATGTTAACATTAGGGTGAACTTGACATTATTAGGAAAATACATCAGGTGAATTAAAATGTTAATATTAGGGCGATCTTGACTTTATTAGGAAAACTACATCATGTAGATTAAAATGTTAATATTAGGATGAACTTGACTTTATTAGGAAAACTACATCAGGTGAATTAAAATGTTAACATTAGGGTGAACTTGACTTTATTAGGAAAACTACATCAGGTGAACTAAAATGTTAATATTAGGGTGAACTTGACCTTATTAGGAAAACTACATCAGGTAGATTAAAATGTTAATATTAGGGTGAACTTGACTTTATTAGGAAAACTACATCAGGTAGATTAAAATGTTAATATTAGGGTGAACTTGACTTTATTAGGAAAACTATATCAGGTAAATTAAAATGTTAATATTAGGGTGAACTTGACTTTATTAGGAAAACTACATCAGGTGAATTAAAATGTTAATATTAGGGTGAACTTAACTTTATTAGGAAAACTACATCAGGTGAATTAAAATGTTAATATTAGGGTGAACTTGACTTTATTAGGAAAACTACATCATATAGATTAAAATGTTAATATTAGGATGAACTTGACTTTATTAGGAAAACTACATCAGGTGAATTGAAATGTTAATATTAGGATGAACTTGACTTTATTAGGAAAACAACATCAGGTAAATTAAAATGTTAATATTAGGGTGACCTTGACTTTATTAGGAAAACTACATCAGGTGAATTAAAATGTTAATATTAGGGTGAACTTGACTTTATTAGAAAAACCACATCAGGTGAATTAAAATGTTAATATTAGGGTGAACTTGACACTATTAAGAAAACTACATCAGGTGAATTAAAATGTTAACATTAGGGTGAACTTGCTTTATTAGGAAAACTACATCAGGTGAATTAAAATGTTAATATTAGGGCGATCTTGACTTTATTAGGAAAACTACATTATGTAGATTAAATTGTTAATATTAGGATGAACTTGTCTTTATTAGGAAAACTACATCAGGTGAACTAAAATGTTAATATTAGGGTGAACTTGACCTTATTAGGAAAACTACATCAGGTAGATTAAAATGTTAATATTAGGGTGAACTTGACTTTATTAGGAAAACTACATCAGGTAGATTAAAATGTTAATATTAGGGTGAACTTGACTTTATTAGGAAAACTACATCATATAGATTAAAATGTTAATATTAGGATGAACTTGACTCTTTTAGGAAAACTACATCAGGTGAATTAAAATGTTAACATTAGGGTGAACTTGACTTTATTAGGAAAACTACATCAGGTGAATTAAAATGTTAATATTAGGGCGATCTTGACTTTATTAGGAAAACTACATTATGTAGATTAAAATGTTAATATTAGGATGAACTTGACTTTATTAGGAAAACTACATCAGGTGAATTAAAATGTTAACATTAGGGTGAACTTGACTTTATTAGGAAAACTACATCAGGTGAACTAAAATGTTAATATTAGGGTGAACTTGACTTTATTAGGAAAACTACATCAAGTAGATTAAAATGTTAATATTAGGGTGAACTTGACTTTATTAAGAAAACTACATCAGGTGAATTAAAATGTTAATATTAGGGTGAACTTAACTTTATTAGGAAAACTACATCAGGTAAATTAAAATGTTAATATTAGGGTGAACTTGACTTTATTAGGAAAACTACATCATATAGATTAAAATGTTAATATTAGGATGAACTTGACTTTATTAGGAAAACTACATCAGATGAATTAAAATGTTAATATTAGGGTGAACTTGACTTTATTAGGAAAACTACATCAGGTGAATTAAAATGTTAATATTAGGATGAACTTGACTTTATTAGGAAACAACATCAGGTAAATTAAAATGTTAATATTAGTGTGAACTTGACTTTATTAGGAAAACTACATCAGGTGAATTAAAATGTTAATATTAGGGTGAACTTGACTTTATTAGAAAAACTACCAGGTGAATCAAAATGTTAATAGTAGGATGAACTTGACTTTATTAGGAAAACTACATCAGGTGAATTAATATGTTAATATTAGGGTGAACTTGACTTTATTAGGAAAACTAGATCAGGTAGATTAAAATGTTAATATTAGGGTGAAAATGACTTTATTAGGAAAACTACATCAGGTAAATTAAAATGTTAATATTAGGGTGAACTTGACTTTATTAGGAAAACTACATCAGGTAGATTAAAATGTTAATATTAGGGTGAACTTGACTTTATTAGGAAAACTACATCAGGTGAATTAAAATGTTAATATTAGGGTGAACTTCACTTTATTAGGAAAACTACATCAGGTGAATTAAAATGTTAATATTAGGGTGAACTTGACTTTATTATAAAAACTACATCAGGTGAATTAAAATGTTAATATTAGGGTGAACTTGACTCTTTTAGGAAAACTACATCAGGTGAATTAAAATGTTAACATTAGGGTGAACTTGACTTTATTAGGAAAACTACATCAGGTGAATTAAAATGTTAATATTAGGGCGATCTTGACTTTATTAGGAAAACTACATTATGTAGATTAAAATGTTAATATTAGGATGAACTTGACTTTATTAGGAAAACTACATCAGGTGAATTAAAATGTTAACATTAGGGTGAACTTGACTTTATTAGGAAAACTACATCAGGTGAACTAAAATGTTAATATTAGGGTGAACTTGACCTTATTAGGAAAACTACATCAGGTAGATTAAAATGTTAATATTAGGGTGAACTTGACTTTATTAGGAAAACTACATCAAGTAGATTAAAATGTTAATATTAGGGTGAACTTGACTTTATTAAGAAAACTACATCAGGTGAATTAAAATGTTAATATTAGGGTGAACTTAACTTTATTAGGAAAACTACATCATATAGATTAAAATGTTAATATTAGGATGAACTTGACTTTATTAGGAAAACTACATCAGGTGAATTAAAATGTTAATATTAGGGTGAACTTGACTTTATTAGGAAACAACATCAGGTAAATTAAAATGTTAATATTAGTGTGAACTTGACTTTATTAGGAAAACTACATCAGGTGAATTAAAATGTTAATATTAGGGTGAACTTGACTTTATTAGAAAAACTACCAGGTGAATTAAAATGTTAATAGTAGGATGAACTTGACTTTATTAGAAAAACTACATCAGGTGAATTAAAATGTTAATATTAGGGTGAACTTGACTCTATTAGGAAAACTACATCAGGTGAATTAAAATGTTAACATTAGGGTGAACTTGACTTTATTAGGAAAACTACATCAGGTGAATTAATATGTTAATATTAGGGTGAACTTGACTTTATTAGGAAAACTAGATCAGGTAGATTAAAATGTTAATATTAGGGTGAAAATGACTTTATTAGGAAAACTACATCAGGTAAATTAAAATGTTAATATTAGGGTGAACTTGACTTTATTAGGAAAACCACATCAGGTAAATTAAAATGTTAATATTAGGGTGAACTTGACTTTATTAGGAAAACTACATCAGGTGAATTAAAATGTTAATATTAGGATGAACTTGACTTTATTAGAAAAACTACACCAGGTGAATTAAAATGTTAATAGTAGGATGAACTTGAATTTATTAGAAAAACTACATCAGGTGAATTAAAATGTTAATATTAGGGTGAACTTGACTCTATTAGGAAAAATACATCAGGTGAATTAAAATGTTAACATTAGGGTGAACTTGACTTTATTAGGAAAACTACATCAGGTAAATTAAAATGTTAATATTAGGGTGAACTTGACTTTATTAGGAAAACTACATCAGGTGAATTAAAATGTTAATATTAGGGTGAACTTAACTTTATTAGGAAAACTACATCAGGTAAATTAAAATGTTAATATTAGGGTGAACTTGACTTTATTAGGAAAACTACATCATATAGATTAAAATGTTAATATTAGGATGAACTTGACTTTATTAGGAAAACTACATCAGGTGAATTGAAATGTTAATATTAGGATGAACTTGACTTTATTAGGAAAACAACATCAGGTAAATTAAAATGTTAATATTAGGGTGACCTTGACTTTATTAGGAAAACTACATCAGGTGAATTAAAATGTTAATATTAGGGTGAACTTGACTTTATTAGAAAAACCACATCAGGTGAATTAAAATGTTAATATTAGGGTGAACTTGACACTATTAAGAAAACTACATCAGGTGAATTAAAATGTTAACATTAGGGTGAACTTGCTTTATTAGGAAAACTACATCAGGTGAATTAAAATGTTAATATTAGGGCGATCTTGACTTTATTAGGAAAACTACATTATGTAGATTAAATTGTTAATATTAGGATGAACTTGTCTTTATTAGGAAAACTACATCAGGTGAACTAAAATGTTAATATTAGGGTGAACTTGACCTTATTAGGAAAACTACATCAGGTAGATTAAAATGTTAATATTAGGGTGAACTTGACTTTATTAGGAAAACTACATCAGGTAGATTAAAATGTTAATATTAGGGTGAACTTGACTTTATTAGGAAAACTACATCATATAGATTAAAATGTTAATATTAGGATGAACTTGACTCTTTTAGGAAAACTACATCAGGTGAATTAAAATGTTAACATTAGGGTGAACTTGACTTTATTAGGAAAACTACATCAGGTGAATTAAAATGTTAATATTAGGGCGATCTTGACTTTATTAGGAAAACTACATTATGTAGATTAAAATGTTAATATTAGGATGAACTTGACTTTATTAGGAAAACTACATCAGGTGAATTAAAATGTTAACATTAGGGTGAACTTGACTTTATTAGGAAAACTACATCAGGTGAACTAAAATGTTAATATTAGGGTGAACTTGACTTTATTAGGAAAACTACATCAAGTAGATTAAAATGTTAATATTAGGGTGAACTTGACTTTATTAAGAAAACTACATCAGGTGAATTAAAATGTTAATATTAGGGTGAACTTAACTTTATTAGGAAAACTACATCAGGTAAATTAAAATGTTAATATTAGGGTGAACTTGACTTTATTAGGAAAACTACATCATATAGATTAAAATGTTAATATTAGGATGAACTTGACTTTATTAGGAAAACTACATCAGATGAATTAAAATGTTAATATTAGGGTGAACTTGACTTTATTAGGAAAACTACATCAGGTGAATTAAAATGTTAATATTAGGATGAACTTGACTTTATTAGGAAACAACATCAGGTAAATTAAAATGTTAATATTAGTGTGAACTTGACTTTATTAGGAAAACTACATCAGGTGAATTAAAATGTTAATATTAGGGTGAACTTGACTTTATTAGAAAAACTACCAGGTGAATCAAAATGTTAATAGTAGGATGAACTTGACTTTATTAGGAAAACTACATCAGGTGAATTAATATGTTAATATTAGGGTGAACTTGACTTTATTAGGAAAACTAGATCAGGTAGATTAAAATGTTAATATTAGGGTGAAAATGACTTTATTAGGAAAACTACATCAGGTAAATTAAAATGTTAATATTAGGGTGAACTTGACTTTATTAGGAAAACTACATCAGGTAAATTAAAATGTTAATATTAGGGTGAACTTGACTTTATTAGGAAAACTACATCAGGTGAATTAAAATGTTAATATTAGGGTGAACTTCACTTTATTAGGAAAACTACATCAGGTGAATTAAAATGTTAATATTAGGGTGAACTTGACTTTATTATAAAAACTACATCAGGTGAATTAAAATGTTAATATTAGGGTGAACTTGACTCTTTTAGGAAAACTACATCAGGTGAATTAAAATGTTAACATTAGGGTGAACTTGACTTTATTAGGAAAACTACATCAGGTGAATTAAAATGTTAATATTAGGGCGATCTTGACTTTATTAGGAAAACTACATTATGTAGATTAAAATGTTAATATTAGGATGAACTTGACTTTATTAGGAAAACTACATCAGGTGAATTAAAATGTTAACATTAGGGTGAACTTGACTTTATTAGGAAAACTACATCAGGTGAACTAAAATGTTAATATTAGGGTGAACTTGACCTTATTAGGAAAACTACATCAGGTAGATTAAAATGTTAATATTAGGGTGAACTTGACTTTATTAGGAAAACTACATCAAGTAGATTAAAATGTTAATATTAGGGTGAACTTGACTTTATTAAGAAAACTACATCAGGTGAATTAAAATGTTAATATTAGGGTGAACTTAACTTTATTAGGAAAACTACATCATATAGATTAAAATGTTAATATTAGGATGAACTTGACTTTATTAGGAAAACTACATCAGGTGAATTAAAATGTTAATATTAGGGTGAACTTGACTTTATTAGGAAACAACATCAGGTAAATTAAAATGTTAATATTAGTGTGAACTTGACTTTATTAGGAAAACTACATCAGGTGAATTAAAATGTTAATATTAGGGTGAACTTGACTTTATTAGAAAAACTACCAGGTGAATTAAAATGTTAATAGTAGGATGAACTTGACTTTATTAGAAAAACTACATCAGGTGAATTAAAATGTTAATATTAGGGTGAACTTGACTCTATTAGGAAAACTACATCAGGTGAATTAAAATGTTAACATTAGGGTGAACTTGACTTTATTAGGAAAACTACATCAGGTGAATTAATATGTTAATATTAGGGTGAACTTGACTTTATTAGGAAAACTAGATCAGGTAGATTAAAATGTTAATATTAGGGTGAAAATGACTTTATTAGGAAAACTACATCAGGTAAATTAAAATGTTAATATTAGGGTGAACTTGACTTTATTAGGAAAACCACATCAGGTAAATTAAAATGTTAATATTAGGGTGAACTTGACTTTATTAGGAAAACTACATCAGGTGAATTAAAATGTTAATATTAGGATGAACTTGACTTTATTAGAAAAACTACACCAGGTGAATTAAAATGTTAATAGTAGGATGAACTTGAATTTATTAGAAAAACTACATCAGGTGAATTAAAATGTTAATATTAGGGTGAACTTGACTCTATTAGGCAAAAATACATCAGGTGAATTAAAATGTTAACATTAGGGTGAACTTGACATTATTAGGAAAATACATCAGGTGAATTAAAATGTTAATATTAGGGCGATCTTGACTTTATTAGGAAAACTACATCATGTAGATTAAAATGTTAATATTAGGATGAACTTGACTTTATTAGGAAAACTACATCAGGTGAATTAAAATGTTAACATTAGGGTGAACTTGACTTTATTAGGAAAACTACATCAGGTGAACTAAAATGTTAATATTAGGGTGAACTTGACCTTATTAGGAAAACTACATCAGGTAGATTAAAATGTTAATATTAGGGTGAACTTGACTTTATTAGGAAAACTACATCAGGTAGATTAAAATGTTAATATTAGGGTGAACTTGACTTTATTAGGAAAACTACATCAGGTAAATTAAAATGTTAATATTAGGGTGAACTTGACTTTATTAGGAAAACTACATCAGGTGAATTAAAATGTTAATATTAGGGTGAACTTAACTTTATTAGGAAAACTACATCAGGTAAATTAAAATGTTAATATTAGGGTGAACTTGACTTTATTAGGAAAACTACATCATATAGATTAAAATGTTAATATTAGGATGAACTTGACTTTATTAGGAAAACTACATCAGGTGAATTGAAATGTTAATATTAGGATGAACTTGACTTTATTAGGAAAACAACATCAGGTAAATTAAAATGTTAATATTAGGGTGACCTTGACTTTATTAGGAAAACTACATCAGGTGAATTAAAATGTTAATATTAGGGTGAACTTGACTTTATTAGAAAAACCACATCAGGTGAATTAAAATGTTAATATTAGGGTGAACTTGACACTATTAAGAAAACTACATCAGGTGAATTAAAATGTTAACATTAGGGTGAACTTGCTTTATTAGGAAAACTACATCAGGTGAATTAAAATGTTAATATTAGGGCGATCTTGACTTTATTAGGAAAACTACATTATGTAGATTAAATTGTTAATATTAGGATGAACTTGTCTTTATTAGGAAAACTACATCAGGTGAACTAAAATGTTAATATTAGGGTGAACTTGACCTTATTAGGAAAACTACATCAGGTAGATTAAAATGTTAATATTAGGGTGAACTTGACTTTATTAGGAAAACTACATCAGGTAGATTAAAATGTTAATATTAGGGTGAACTTGACTTTATTAGGAAAACTACATCATATAGATTAAAATGTTAATATTAGGATGAACTTGACTCTTTTAGGAAAACTACATCAGGTGAATTAAAATGTTAACAATAGGGTGAACTTGACTTTATTAGGAAAACTACATCAGGTGAATTAAAATGTTAATATTAGGGCGATCTTGACTTTATTAGGAAAACTACATTATGTAGATTAAAATGTTAATATTAGGATGAACTTGACTTTATTAGGAAAACTACATCAGGTGAATTAAAATGTTAACATTAGGGTGAACTTGACTTTATTAAGAAAACTACATCAGGTGAATTAAAATGTTAATATTAGGGTGAACTTAACTTTATTAGGAAAACTACATCAGGTAAATTAAAATGTTAATATTAGGGTGAACTTGACTTTATTAGGAAAACTACATCATATAGATTAAAATGTTAATATTAGGATGAACTTGACTTTATTAGGAAAACTACATCAGATGAATTAAAATGTTAATATTAGGGTGAACTTGACTTTATTAGGAAAACTACATCAGGTGAATTAAAATGTTAATATTAGGATGAACTTGACTTTATTAGGAAACAACATCAGGTAAATTAAAATGTTAATATTAGTGTGAACTTGACTTTATTAGGAAAACTACATCAGGTGAATTAAAATGTTAATATTAGGGTGAACTTGACTTTATTAGAAAAACTACCAGGTGAATCAAAATGTTAATAGTAGGATGAACTTGACTTTATTAGGAAAACTACATCAGGTGAATTAATATGTTAATATTAGGGTGAACTTGACTTTATTAGGAAAACTAGATCAGGTAGATTAAAATGTTAATATTAGGGTGAAAATGACTTTATTAGGAAAACTACATCAGGTAAATTAAAATGTTAATATTAGGGTGAACTTGACTTTATTAGGAAAACCACATCAGGTAAATTAAAATGTTAATATTAGGGTGAACTTGACTTTATTAGGAAAACTACATCAGGTGAATTAAAATGTTAATATTAGGATGAACTTGACTTTATTAGAAAAACTACACCAGGTGAATTAAAATGTTAATAGTAGGATGAACTTGAATTTATTAGAAAAACTACATCAGGTGAATTAAAATGTTAATATTAGGGTGAACTTGACTCTATTAGGAAAAATACATCAGGTGAATTAAAATGTTAACATTAGGGTGAACTTGACATTATTAGGAAAATACATCAGGTGAATTAAAATGTTAATATTAGGGCGATCTTGACTTTATTAGGAAAACTACATCATGTAGATTAAAATGTTAATATTAGGATGAACTTGACTTTATTAGGAAAACTACATCAGGTGAATTAAAATGTTAACATTAGGGTGAACTTGACTTTATTAGGAAAACTACATCAGGTGAACTAAAATGTTAATATTAGGGTGAACTTGACCTTATTAGGAAAACTACATCAGGTAGATTAAAATGTTAATATTAGGGTGAACTTGACTTTATTAGGAAAACTACATCAGGTAGATTAAAATGTTAATATTAGGGTGAACTTGACTTTATTAGGAAAACTACATCAGGTAAATTAAAATGTTAATATTAGGGTGAACTTGACTTTATTAGGAAAACTACATCAGGTGAATTAAAATGTTAATATTAGGGTGAACTTAACTTTATTAGGAAAACTACATCAGGTAAATTAAAATGTTAATATTAGGGTGAACTTGACTTTATTAGGAAAACTACATCATATAGATTAAAATGTTAATATTAGGATGAACTTGACTTTATTAGGAAAACTACATCAGGTGAATTGAAATGTTAATATTAGGATGAACTTGACTTTATTAGGAAAACAACATCTGGTAAATTAAAATGTTAATATTAGGGTGAACTTGACTTTATTAGGAAAACTACATCAGGTGAATTAAAATGTTAATATTAGGGTGAACTTGACTTTATTAGAAAAACCACATCAGGTGAATTAAAATGTTAATATTAGGGTGAACTTGACACTATTAAGAAAACTACATCAGGTGAATTAAAATGTTAACATTAGGGTGAACTTGACTTTATTAGGAAAACTACATCAGGTGAATTAAAATGTTAATATTAGGGCGATCTTGACTTTATTAGGAAAACTACATTATGTAGATTAAATTGTTAATATTAGGATAAACTTGTCTTTATTAGGAAAACTACATCAGGTAGATTAAAATGTTAATATTAGGGTGAACTTGACTTTATTAGGAAAACTACATCAGGTAGATTAAAATGTTAATATTAGGGTGAACTTGACTTTATTAGGAAAACTACATCATATAGATTAAAATGTTAATATTAGGATGAACTTGACTCTTTTAGGAAAACTACATCAGGTGAATTAAAATGTTAACATTAGGGTGAACTTGACTTTATTAGGAAAACTACATCAGGTGAATTAAAATGTTAATATTAGGGCGATCTTGACTTTATTAGGAAAACTACATTATGTAGATTAAAATGTTAATATTAGGATGAACTTGACTTTATTAGGAAAACTACATCAGGTGAATTAAAATGTTAACATTAGGGTGAACTTGACTTTATTAGGAAAACTACATCAGGTGAACTAAAATGTTAATATTAGGGTGAACTTGACCTTATTAGGAAAACTACATCAGGTAGATTAAAATGTTAATATTAGGGTGAACATGACTTTATTAGGAAAACTACATCAAGTAGATTAAAATGTTAATATTAGGGTGAACTTGACTTTATTAAGAAAACTACATCAGGTGAATTAAAATGTTAATATTAGGGTGAACTTAACTTTATTAGGAAAACTACATCAGGTGAATTAAAATGTTAATATTAGGATGAACTTGACTTTATTAGAAAAACTACATCATATAGATTAAAATGTTAATATTAGGATGAACTTGACTCTTTTAGGAAAACTACATCAGGTGAATTAAAATGTTAACATTAGGGTGAACTTGACTTTATTAGGAAAACTACATCAGGTGAATTAAAATGTTAATATTAGGGCGATCTTGACTTTATTAGGAAAACTACATTATGTAGATTAAAATGTTAATATTAGGATGAACTTGACTTTATTAGGAAAACTACATCAGGTGAATTAAAATGTTAACATTAGGGTGAACTTGACTTTATTAAGAAAACTACATCAGGTGAATTAAAATGTTAATATTAGGGTGAACTTAACTTTATTAGGAAAACTACATCAGGTAAATTAAAATGTTAATATTAGGGTGAACTTGACTTTATTAGGAAAACTACATCATATAGATTAAAATGTTAATATTAGGATGAACTTGACTTTATTAGGAAAACTACATCAGATGAATTAAAATGTTAATATTAGGGTGAACTTGACTTTATTAGGAAAACTACATCAGGTGAATTAAAATGTTAATATTAGGATGAACTTGACTTTATTAGGAAACAACATCAGGTAAATTAAAATGTTAATATTAGTGTGAACTTGACTTTATTAGGAAAACTACATCAGGTGAATTAAAATGTTAATATTAGGGTGAACTTGACTTTATTAGAAAAACTACCAGGTGAATCAAAATGTTAATAGTAGGATGAACTTGACTTTATTAGGAAAACTACATCAGGTGAATTAATATGTTAATATTAGGGTGAACTTGACTTTATTAGGAAAACTAGATCAGGTAGATTAAAATGTTAATATTAGGGTGAAAATGACTTTATTAGGAAAACTACATCAGGTAAATTAAAATGTTAATATTAGGGTGAACTTGACTTTATTAGGAAAACCACATCAGGTAAATTAAAATGTTAATATTAGGGTGAACTTGACTTTATTAGGAAAACTACATCAGGTGAATTAAAATGTTAATATTAGGATGAACTTGACTTTATTAGAAAAACTACACCAGGTGAATTAAAATGTTAATAGTAGGATGAACTTGAATTTATTAGAAAAACTACATCAGGTGAATTAAAATGTTAATATTAGGGTGAACTTGACTCTATTAGGAAAAATACATCAGGTGAATTAAAATGTTAACATTAGGGTGAACTTGACATTATTAGGAAAATACATCAGGTGAATTAAAATGTTAATATTAGGGCGATCTTGACTTTATTAGGAAAACTACATCATGTAGATTAAAATGTTAATATTAGGATGAACTTGACTTTATTAGGAAAACTACATCAGGTGAATTAAAATGTTAACATTAGGGTGAACTTGACTTTATTAGGAAAACTACATCAGGTGAACTAAAATGTTAATATTAGGGTGAACTTGACCTTATTAGGAAAACTACATCAGGTAGATTAAAATGTTAATATTAGGGTGAACTTGACTTTATTAGGAAAACTACATCAGGTAGATTAAAATGTTAATATTAGGGTGAACTTGACTTTATTAGGAAAACTACATCAGGTGAATTAAAATGTTAATATTAGGGTGAACTTGACTTTATTAGGAAAACTACATCAGGTGAATTAAAATGTTAATATTAGGGTGAACTTAACTTTATTAGGAAAACTACATCAGGTAAATTAAAATGTTAATATTAGGGTGAACTTGACTTTATTAGGAAAACTACATCATATAGATTAAAATGTTAATATTAGGATGAACTTGACTTTATTAGGAAAACTACATCAGGTGAATTGAAATGTTAATATTAGGATGAACTTGACTTTATTAGGAAAACAACATCTGGTAAAATAAAATGTTAATATTAGGGTGAACTTGACTTTATTAGGAAAACTACATCAGGTGAATTAAAATGTTAATATTAGGGTGAACTTGACTTTATTAGAAAAACCACATCAGGTGAATTAAAATGTTAATATTAGGGTGAACTTGACACTATTAAGAAAACTACATCAGGTGAATTAAAATGTTAACATTAGGGTGAACTTGACTTTATTAGGAAAACTACATCAGGTGAATTAAAATGTTAATATTAGGGCGATCTTGACTTTATTAGGAAAACTACATTATGTAGATTAAATTGTTAATATTAGGATGAACTTGTCTTTATTAGGAAAACTACATCAGGTAGATTAAAATGTTAATATTAGGGTGAACTTGACTTTATTAGGAAAACTACATCAGGTAGATTAAAATGTTAATATTAGGGTGAACTTGACTTTATTAGGAAAACTACATCATATAGATTAAAATGTTAATATTAGGATGAACTTGACTCTTTTAGGAAAACTACATCAGGTGAATTAAAATGTTAACATTAGGGTGAACTTGACTTTATTAGGAAAACTACATCAGGTGAATTAAAATGTTAATATTAGGGCGATCTTGACTTTATTAGGAAAACTACATTATGTAGATTAAAATGTTAATATTAGGATGAACTTGACTTTATTAGGAAAACTACATCAGGTGAATTAAAATGTTAACATTAGGGTGAACTTGACTTTATTAGGAAAACTACATCAGGTGAACTAAAATGTTAATATTAGGGTGAACTTGACCTTATTAGGAAAACTACATCAGGTAGATTAAAATGTTAATATTAGGGTGAACATGACTTTATTAGGAAAACTACATCAAGTAGATTAAAATGTTAATATTAGGGTGAACTTGACTTTATTAAGAAAACTACATCAGGTGAATTAAAATGTTAATATTAGGGTGAACTTAACTTTATTAGGAAAACTACATCAGGTAAATTAAAATGTTAATATTAGGGTGAACTTGACTTTATTAGGAAAACTACATCATATAGATTAAAATGTTAATATTAGGATGAACTTGACTTTATTAGGAAAACTACATCAGGTGAATTAAAATGTTAATATTAGGGTGAACTTGACTTTATTAGGAAAACTACATCAGGTGAATTAAAATGTTAATATTAGGATGAACTTGACTTTATTAGGAAACAACATCAGGTAAATTAAAATGTTAATATTAGTGTGAACTTGACTTTATTAGGAAAACTACATCAGGTGAATTAAAATGTTAATATTAGGGTGAACTTGACTTTATTAGAAAAACTACCAGGTGAATTAAAATGTTAATAGTAGGATGAACTTGACTTTATTAGGAAAACTACATCAGGTGAATTAATATGTTAATATTAGGGTGAACTTGACTTTATTAGGAAAACTAGATCAGGTAGATTAAAATGTTAATATTAGGGTGAAAATGACTTTATTAGGAAAACTACATCAGGTAAATTAAAATGTTAATATTAGGGTGAACTTGACTTTATTAGGAAAACCACATCAGGTAAATTAAAATGTTAATATTAGGGTGAACTTGACTTTATTAGGAAAACTACATCAGGTGAATTAAAATGTTAATATTAGGATGAACTTGACTTTATTAGGAAAACAACATCAGGTAAATTAAAATGTTAATATTAGGGTGAACTTGACTTTATTAGGAAAACTACATCAGGTGAATTAAAATGTTAATATTAGGGTGAACTTGACTTTATTAGAAAAACCACATCAGGTGAATTAAAATGTTAATATTAGGGTGAACTTGACACTATTAAGAAAACTACATCAGGTGAATTAAAATGTTAACATTAGGGTGAACTTGACTTTATTAGGAAAACTACATCAGGTGAATTAAAATGTTAATATTAGGGCGATCTTGACTTTATTAGGAAAACTACATTATGTAGATTAAATTGTTAATATTAGGATGAACTTGTCTTTATTAGGAAAACTACATCAGGTAGATTAAAATGTTAATATTAGGGTGAACTTGACTTTATTAGGAAAACTACATCAGGTAGATTAAAATGTTAATATTAGGGTGAACTTGACTTTATTAGGAAAACTACATCATATAGATTAAAATGTTAATATTAGGATGAACTTGACTCTTTTAGGAAAACTACATCAGGTGAATTAAAATGTTAACATTAGGGTGAACTTGACTTTATTAGGAAAACTACATCAGGTGAATTAAAATGTTAATATTAGGGCGATCTTGACTTTATTAGGAAAACTACATTATGTAGATTAAAATGTTAATATTAGGATGAACTTGACTCTTTTAGGAAAACTACATCAGGTGAATTAAAATGTTAACATTAGGGTGAACTTGACTTTATTAGGAAAACTACATCAGGTGAACTAAAATGTTAATATTAGGGTGAACTTGACCTTATTAGGAAAACTACATCAGGTAGATTAAAATGTTAATATTAGGGTGAACTTGACTTTATTAGGAAAACTACATCAAGTAGATTAAAATGTTAATATTAGGGTGAACTTGACTTTATTAAGAAAACTACATCAGGTGAATTAAAATGTTAATATTAGGGTGAACTTAACTTTATTAGGAAAACTACATCAGGTAAATTAAAATGTTAATATTAGGGTGAACTTGACTTTATTAGGAAAACTACATCATATAGATTAAAATGTTAATATTAGGATGAACTTGACTTTATTAGGAAAACTACATCAGGTGAATTAAAATGTTAATATTAGGGTGAACTTGACTTTATTAGGAAAACTACATCAGGTGAATTAAAATGTTAATATTAGGATGAACTTGACTTTATTAGGAAACAACATCAGGTAAATTAAAATGTTAATATTAGTGTGAACTTGACTTTATTAGGAAAACTACATCAGGTGAATTAAAATGTTAATATTAGGGTGAACTTGACTTTATTAGAAAAACTACCAGGTGAATTAAAATGTTAATAGTAGGATGAACTTGACTTTATTAGGAAAACTACATCAGGTGAATTAATATGTTAATATTAGGGTGAACTTGACTTTATTAGGAAAACTAGATCAGGTAGATTAAAATGTTAATATTAGGGTGAAAATGACTTTATTAGGAAAACTACATCAGGTAAATTAAAATGTTAATATTAGGGTGAACTTGACTTTATTAGGAAAACCACATCAGGTAAATTAAAATGTTAATATTAGGGTGAACTTGACTTTATTAGGAAAACTACATCAGGTGAATTAAAATGTTAATATTAGGATGAACTTGACTTTATTAGAAAAACTACACCAGGTGAATTAAAATGTTAATAGTAGGATGAACTTGAATTTATTAGAAAAACTACATCAGGTGAATTAAAATGTTAATATTAGGGTGAACTTGACTCTATTAGGAAAAATACATCAGGTGAATTAAAATGTTAACATTAGGGTGAACTTGACATTATTAGGAAAATACATCAGGTGAATTAAAATGTTAATATTAGGGCGATCTTGACTTTATTAGGAAAACTACATCATGTAGATTAAAATGTTAATATTAGGATGAACTTGACTTTATTAGGAAAACTACATCAGGTGAATTAAAATGTTAACATTAGGGTGAACTTGACTTTATTAGGAAAACTACATCAGGTGAACTAAAATGTTAATATTAGGGTGAACTTGACCTTATTAGGAAAACTACATCAGGTAGATTAAAATGTTAATATTAGGGTGAACTTGACTTTATTAGGAAAACTACATCAGGTAGATTAAAATGTTAATATTAGGGTGAACTTGACTTTATTAGGAAAACTACATCAGGTAAATTAAAATGTTAATATTAGGGTGAACTTGACTTTATTAGGAAAACTACATCAGGTGAATTAAAATGTTAATATTAGGGTGAACTTAACTTTATTAGGAAAACTACATCAGGTAAATTAAAATGTTAATATTAGGGTGAACTTGACTTTATTAGGAAAACTACATCATATAGATTAAAATGTTAATATTAGGATGAACTTGACTTTATTAGGAAAACTACATCAGGTGAATTGAAATGTTAATATTAGGATGAACTTGACTTTATTAGGAAAACAACATCAGGTAAATTAAAATGTTAATATTAGGGTGACCTTGACTTTATTAGAAAAACCACATCAGGTGAATTAAAATGTTAATATTAGGGTGAACTTGACACTATTAAGAAAACTACATCAGGTGAATTAAAATGTTAACATTAGGGTGAACTTGACTTTATTAGGAAAACTACATCAGGTGAATTAAAATGTTAATATTAGGGCGATCTTGACTTTATTAGGAAAACTACATTATGTAGATTAAATTGTTAATATTAGGATGAACTTGTCTTTATTAGGAAAACTACATCAGGTGAACTAAAATGTTAATATTAGGGTGAACTTGACCTTATTAGGAAAACTACATCAGGTAGATTAAAATGTTAATATTAGGGTGAACTTGACTTTATTAGGAAAACTACATCAGGTAGATTAAAATGTTAATATTAGGGTGAACTTGACTTTATTAGGAAAACTACATCATATAGATTAAAATGTTAATATTAGGATGAACTTGACTTTATTAGGAAAACTACATCAGGTGAATTAAAATGTTAATATTAGGGTGAACTTGACTTTATTAGGAAAACTATATCAGGTAAATTAAAATGTTAATATTAGGGTGATCTTGACTTTATTAGGAAAACTACATCATGTAGATTAAAATGTTAATGTTAGGATGAACTTGACTTTATTAGGAAAACTACATCAGGTAAATTAAAATGTTAATATTAGGGTGAACTTGACTTTATTAGGAAAACTACATCAGGTGAATTAAAATGTTAATATTAGGATGAACTTGACTTTATTAGGAAAACTACATCAGGTGAATTAAAATGTTAACATTAGGGTGAACTTGACTTTATTAGGAAAACTACATCAGGTGAACTAAAATGTTAATATTAGGGTGAACTTGACCTTATTAGGAAAACTACATCAGATAGATTAAAATGTTAATATTAGGGTGAACTTGACTTTATTAGGAAAACTACATCAGGTGAATTAAAATGTTAATATTAGGGTGAACTTGACTTTATTAGGAAAACTACATCAAGCAGATTAAAATGTTAATATTAGGGTGAACTTGACTTTATTAGGAAAACTACATCAGGTGAATTAAAATGTTAATATTAGGGTGAACTTAACTTTATTAGGAAAACTACATCAGGTAAATTAAAATGTTAATATTAGGATGAACTTGAATTTATTAGGAAAACTACATCAGGTGAATTAAAATGTTAATATTAGGGTGAACTTGACTTTATTAGGAAAACTACATCAGGTGAATTAAAATGTTAATATTAGGATGAACTTGACTTTATTAGGAAACAACATCAGGTAAATTAAAATGTTAATATTAGTGTGAACTTGACTTTATTAGGAAATCTACACCAGGTGAATTGAAATGTTAATATTAGGATGAACTTGACTTTATTAGGAAAACAACATCAGGTAAATTAAAATGTTAATATTAGGGTGACCTTGACTTTATTAGAAAAACCACATCAGGTGAATTAAAATGTTAATATTAGGGTGAACTTGACACTATTAAGAAAACTACATCAGGTGAATTAAAATGTTAACATTAGGGTGAACTTGACTTTATTAGGAAAACTACATCAGGTGAATTAAAATGTTAATATTAGGGCGATCTTGACTTTATTAGGAAAACTACATTATGTAGATTAAATTGTTAATATTAGGATGAACTTGTCTTTATTAGGAAAACTACATCAGGTGAACTAAAATGTTAATATTAGGGTGAACTTGACCTTATTAGGAAAACTACATCAGGTAGATTAAAATGTTAATATTAGGGTGAACTTGACTTTATTAGGAAAACTACATCAGGTAGATTAAAATGTTAATATTAGGGTGAACTTGACTTTATTAGGAAAACTACATCATATAGATTAAAATGTTAATATTAGGATGAACTTGACTTTATTAGGAAAACTACATCAGGTGAATTAAAATGTTAATATTAGGGTGAACTTGACTTTATTAGGAAAACTATATCAGGTAAATTAAAATGTTAATATTAGGGTGATCTTGACTTTATTAGGAAAACTACATCATGTAGATTAAAATGTTAATGTTAGGATGAACTTGACTTTATTAGGAAAACTACATCAGGTAAATTAAAATGTTAATATTAGGGTGAACTTGACTTTATTAGGAAAACTACATCAGGTGAATTAAAATGTTAATATTAGGATGAACTTGACTTTATTAGGAAAACTACATCAGGTGAATTAAAATGTTAACATTAGGGTGAACTTGACTTTATTAGGAAAACTACATCAGGTGAACTAAAATGTTAATATTAGGGTGAACTTGACCTTATTAGGAAAACTACATCAGATAGATTAAAATGTTAATATTAGGGTGAACTTGACTTTATTAGGAAAACTACATCAGGTAGATTAAAATGTTAATATTAGGGTGAACTTGACTTTATTAGGAAAACTACATCAAGCAGATTAAAATGTTAATATTAGGGTGAACTTGACTTTATTAGGAAAACTACATCAGGTGAATTAAAATGTTAATATTAGGGTGAACTTAACTTTATTAGGAAAACTACATCAGGTAAATTAAAATGTTAATATTAGGATGAACTTGACTTTATTAGGAAAACTACATCAGGTGAATTAAAATGTTAATATTAGGGTGAACTTGACTTTA
Source organism: Bathymodiolus brooksi (assembly GCA_963680875.1). Taxonomy (NCBI): domain Eukaryota; kingdom Metazoa; phylum Mollusca; class Bivalvia; order Mytilida; family Modiolidae; genus Bathymodiolus; species Bathymodiolus brooksi. Next base: position 12,352,209 of record OY804582.1, read on the forward strand.
TTAGGAAAACTACATCAGGTGAATTAAAATGTTAATATTAGGATGAACTTGACTTTATTAGGAAACAACATCAGGTAAATTAAAATGTTAATATTAGTGTGAACTTGACTTTATTAGGAAAACTACATCAGGTGAATTAAAATGTTAATATTAGGGTGAACTTGACTTTATTAGAAAAACTACCAGGTGAATTAAAATGTTAATAGTAGGATGAACTTGACTTTATTAGAAAAACTACATCAGGTGAATTAAAATGTTAATATTAGGGTGAACTTGACTCTATTAGGAAAACTACATCAGGTGAATTAAAATGTTAACATTAGGGTGAACTTGACTTTATTAGGAAAACTACATCAGGTGAATTAATATGTTAATATTAGGGTGAACTTGACTTTATTAGGAAAACTAGATCAGGTAGATTAAAATGTTAATATTAGGGTGAATTTGACTTTATTAGGAAAACTACATCAGGTGAATTAAAATGTTAATATTAGGATGAACTTGACTTTATTAGAAAAACTACACCAGGTGAATTAAAATGTTAATAGTAGGATGAACTTGAATTTATTAGAAAAACTACATCAGGTGAATTAAAATGTTAATATTAGGGTGAACCTGACTCTATTAGGAAAACTACATCAGGTGAATTAAAATGTTAACATTAGGGTGAACTTGACTCTTTTAGGAAAATACATCAGGTGAATTAAAATGTTAATATTAGGGTTAACTTGACTTTATTAGGAAAACTACATCAGGTGAACTAAAATGTTAATATTAGGGTGAACTTGACCTTATTAGGAAAACTACATCAGGTAGATTAAAATGTTAATATTAGGGTGAACTTGACTTTATTAGGAAAACTACATCAGGTAAATTAAAATGTTAATATTAGGGTGAACTTGACTTTATTAGGGAAACTACATCAGATGAATTAAAATGTTAATATTAGGGTGAACTTAACTTTATTAGGAAAACTACATCAGGTAAATTAAAATGTTAATATTAGGGTGAACTTGACTTTATTAGGAAAACTACATCATATAGATTAAAATGTTAATATTAGGATGAACTTGACTTTATTAGGAAAACTACATCAGGTGAATTGAAATGTTAATATTAGGATGAACTTGACTTTATTAGGAAAACAACATCAGGTAAATTAAAATGTTAATATTAGGGTGAACTTGACTTTATTAGGAAAACTACATCAGGTGAATTAAAATGTTAATATTAGGGTGAACTTGACTTTATTAGAAAAACCACATCAGGTGAATTAAAATGTTAATATTAGGGTGAACTTGACACTATTAAGAAAACTACATCAGGTGAATTAAAATGTTAACATTAGGGTGAACTTGACTTTATTAGGAAAACTACATCAGGTGAATTAAAATGTTAATATTAGGGCGATCTTGACTTTATTAGGAAAACTACATTATGTAGATTAAATTGTTAATATTAGGATGAACTTGTCTTTATTAGGAAAACTACATCAGGTAGATTAAAATGTTAATATTAGGGTGAACTTGACTTTATTAGGAAAACTACATCAGGTAGATTAAAATGTTAATATTAGGGTGAACTTGACTTTATTAGGAAAACTACATCATATAGATTAAAATGTTAATATTAGGATGAACTTGACTCTTTTAGGAAAACTACATCAGGTGAATTAAAATGTTAACATTAGGGTGAACTTGACTTTATTAGGAAAACTACATCAGGTGAATTAAAATGTTAATATTAGGGTGAACTTGACTTTATTAGGAAAACTACATCAGGTGAATTAAAATGTTAATATTAGGATGAACTTGACTTTATTAGGAAAACTACATCAGGTGAATTAAAATGTTAACATTAGGGTGAACTTGACTTTATTAGGAAAACTACATCAGGTGAACTAAAATGTTAATATTAGGGTGAACTTGACCTTATTAGGAAAACTACATCAGATAGATTAAAATGTTAATATTAGGGTGAACTTGACTTTATTAGGAAAACTACATCAGGTAGATTAAAATGTTAATATTAGGGTGAACTTGACTTTATTAGGAAAACTACATCAAGCAGATTAAAATGTTAATATTAGGGTGAACTTGACTTTATTAGGAAAACTACATCAGGTGAATTAAAATGTTAATATTAGGGTGAACTTAACTTTATTAGGAAAACTACATCAGGTAAATTAAAATGTTAATATTAGGATGAACTTGACTTTATTAGGAAAACTACATCAGGTGAATTAAAATGTTAATATTAGGGTGAACTTGACTTTATTAGGAAAACTACATCAGGTGAATTAAAATGTTAATATTAGGATGAACTTGACTTTATTAGGAAACAACATCAGGTAAATTAAAATGTTAATATTAGTGTGAACTTGACTTTATTAGGAAAACTACATCAGGTGAATTAAAATGTTAATATTAGGGTGAACTTGACTTTATTAGAAAAACTACCAGGTGAATTAAAATGTTAATAGTAGGATGAACTTGACTTTATTAGAAAAACTACATCAGGTGAATTAAAATGTTAATATTAGGGTGAACTTGACTCTATTAGGAAAACTACATCAGGTGAATTAAAATGTTAACATTAGGGTGAACTTGACTTTATTAGGAAAACTACATCAGGTGAATTAATATGTTAATATTAGGGTGAACTTGACTTTATTAGGAAAACTAGATCAGGTAGATTAAAATGTTAATATTAGGGTGAATTTGACTTTATTAGGAAAACTACATCAGGTGAATTAAAATGTTAATATTAGGATGAACTTGACTTTATTAGAAAAACTACACCAGGTGAATTAAAATGTTAATAGTAGGATGAACTTGAATTTATTAGAAAAACTACATCAGGTGAATTAAAATGTTAATATTAGGGTGAACCTGACTCTATTAGGAAAACTACATCAGGTGAATTAAAATGTTAACATTAGGGTGAACTTGACATTATTAGGAAAATACATCAGGTGAATTAAAATGTTAATATTAGGGTTAACTTGACTTTATTAGGAAAACTACATCAGGTGAACTAAAATGTTAATATTAGGGTGAACTTGACCTTATTAGGAAAACTACATCAGGTAGATTAAAATGTTAATATTAGGGTGAACTTGACTTTATTAGGAAAACTACATCAGGTAAATTAAAATGTTAATATTAGGGTGAACTTGACTTTATTAGGGAAACTACATCAGATGAATTAAAATGTTAATATTAGGGTGAACTTAACTTTATTAGGAAAACTACATCAGGTAAATTAAAATGTTAATATTAGGGTGAACTTGACTTTATTAGGAAAACTACATCATATAGATTAAAATGTTAATATTAGGATGAACTTGACTTTATTAGGAAAACTACATCAGGTGAATTGAAATGTTAATATTAGGATGAACTTGACTTTATTAGGAAAACAACATCAGGTAAATTAAAATGTTAATATTAGGGTGAACTTGACTTTATTAGGAAAACTACATCAGGTGAATTAAAATGTTAATATTAGGGTGAACTTGACTTTATTAGAAAAACCACATCAGGTGAATTAAAATGTTAATATTAGGGTGAACTTGACACTATTAAGAAAACTACATCAGGTGAATTAAAATGTTAACATTAGGGTGAACTTGACTTTATTAGGAAAACTACATCAGGTGAATTAAAATGTTAATATTAGGGCGATCTTGACTTTATTAGGAAAACTACATTATGTAGATTAAATTGTTAATATTAGGATGAACTTGTCTTTATTAGGAAAACTACATCAGGTAGATTAAAATGTTAATATTAGGGTGAACTTGACTTTATTAGGAAAACTACATCAGGTAGATTAAAATGTTAATATTAGGGTGAACTTGACTTTATTAGGAAAACTACATCATATAGATTAAAATGTTAATATTAGGATGAACTTGACTCTTTTAGGAAAACTACATCAGGTGAATTAAAATGTTAACATTAGGGTGAACTTGACTTTATTAGGAAAACTACATCAGGTGAATTAAAATGTTAATATTAGGGGGATCTTGACTTTATTAGGAAAACTACATTATGTAGATTAAAATGTTAATATTAGGATGAACTTGACTTTATTAGGAAAACTACATCAGGTGAATTAAAATGTTAACATTAGGGTGAACTTGACTTTATTAGGAAAACTACATCAGGTGAACTAAAATGTTAATATTAGGGTGAACTTGACCTTATTAGGAAAACTACATCAGGTAGATTAAAATGTTAATATTAGGGTGAACTTGACTTTATTAGGAAAACTACATCAAGTAGAATAAAATGTTAATATTAGGGTGAACTTGACTTTATTAAGAAAACTACATCAGGTGAATTAAAATGTTAATATTAGGGTGAACTTAACTTTATTAGGAAAACTACATCAGGTAAATTAAAATGTTAATATTAGGGTGAACTTGACTTTATTAGGAAAACTACATCATATAGATTAAAATGTTAATATTAGGATGAACTTGACTTTATTAGGAAAACTACATCAGGTGAATTAAAATGTTAATATTAGGGTGAACTTGACTTTATTAGGAAAACTACATCAGGTGAATTAAAATGTTAATATTAGGATGAACTTGACTTTATTAGGAAACAACATCAGGTAAATTAAAATGTTAATATTAGTGTGAACTTGACTTTATTAGGAAAACTACATCAGGTGAATTAAAATGTTAATATTAGGGTGAACTTGACTTTATGAGAAAAACTACCAGGTGAATTAAAATGTTAATAGTAGGATGAACTTGACTTTATTAGGAAAACTACATCAGGTGAATTAATATGTTAATATTAGGGTGAACTTGACTTTATTAGGAAAATTAGATCAGGTAGATTAAAATGTTAATATTAGGGTGAAAATGACTTTATTAGGAAAACTACATCAGGTAAATTAAAATGTTAATATTAGGGTGAACTTGACTTTATTAGGAAAACCACATCAGGTAAATTAAAATGTTAATATTAGGGTGAACTTGACTTTATTAGGAAAACTACATCAGGTGAATTAAAATGTTAATATTAGGATGAACTTGACTTTATTAGAAAAAACTACACCAGGTGAATTAAAATGTTAATAGTAGGATGAACTTGAATTTATTAGAAAAACTACATCAGGTGAATTAAAATGTTAATATTAGGGTGAACTTGACTCTATTAGGAAAAATACATCAGGTGAATTAAAATGTTAACATTAGGGTGAACTTGACATTATTAGGAAAATACATCAGGTGAATTAAAATGTTAATATGAGGGCGATCTTGACTTTATTAGGAAAACTACATCATGTAGATTAAAATGTTAATATTAGGATGAACTTGACTTTATTAGGAAAACTACATCAGGTGAATTAAAATGTTAACATTAGGGTGAACTTGACTTTATTAGGAAAACTACATCAGGTGAACTAAAATGTTAATATTAGGGTGAACTTGACCTTATTAGGAAAACTACATCAGGTAGATTAAAATGTTAATATTAGGGTGAACTTGACTTTATTAGGAAAACTACATCAGGTAGATTAAAATGTTAATATTAGGGTGAACTTGACTTTATTAGGAAAACTACATCAGGTAAATTAAAATGTTAATATTAGGGTGAACTTGACTTTATTAGGAAAACTACATCAGGTGAATTAAAATGTTAATATTAGGGTGAACTTAACTTTATTAGGAAAACTACATCAGGTAAATTAAAATGTTAATATTAGGGTGAACTTGACTTTATTAGGAAAACTACATCATATAGATTAAAATGTTAATATTAGGATGAACTTGACTTTATTAGGAAAACTACATCAGGTGAATTGAAATGTTAATATTAGGATGAACTTGACTTTATTAGGAAAACAACATCAGGTAAATTAAAATGTTAATATTAGGGTGACCTTGACTTTATTAGGAAAACTACATCAGGTGAATTAAAATGTTAATATTAGGGTGAACTTGACTTTATTAGAAAAACCACATCAGGTGAATTAAAATGTTAATATTAGGGTGAACTTGACACCATTAAGAAAACTACATCAGGTGAATTAAAATGTTAACATTAGGGTGAACTTGACTTTATTAGGAAAACTACATCAGGTGAATTAAAATGTTAATATTAGGGCGATCTTGACTTTATTAGGAAAACTACATTATGTAGATTAAATTGTTAATATTAGGATGAACTTGTCTTTATTAGGAAAACTACATCAGGTGAACTAAAATGTTAATATTAGGGTGAACTTGACCTTATTAGGAAAACTACATCAGGTAGATTAAAATGTTAATATTAGGGTGAACTTGACTTTATTAGGAAAACTACATCAGGTAGATTAAAATGTTAATATTAGGGTGAACTTGACTTTATTAGGAAAACTACATCATATAGATTAAAATGTTAATATTAGGATGAACTTGACTTTATTAGGAAAACTACATCAGGTGAATTAAAATGTTAATATTAGGGTGAACTTAACTTTATTAGGAAAACTATATCAGGTAGATTAAAATGTTAATATTAGGGTGATCTTGACTTTATTAGGAAAACTACATCATGTAGATTAAAATGTTAATGTTAGGATGAACTTGACTTTATTAGGAAAACTACATCAGGTAAATTAAAATGTTAATATTAGGGTGAACTTGACTTTATTAGGAAAACTACATCAGGTGAATTAAAATGTTAATATTAGGATGAACTTGACTTTATTAGGAAAACTACATCAGGTGAATTAAAATGTTAACATTAGGGTGAACTTGACTTTATTAGGAAAACTACATCAGGTGACCTAAAATGTTAATATTAGGGTGAACTTGACCTTATTAGGAAAACTACATCAGATAGATTAAAATGTTAATATTAGGGTGAACTTGACTTTATTAGGAAAACTACATCAGGTAGATTAAAATGTTAATATTAGGGTGAACTTGACTTTATTAGGAAAACTACATCAAGCAGATTAAAATGTTAATATTAGGGTGAACTTGACTTTATTAGGAAAACTACATCAGGTGAATTAAAATGTTAATATTAGGGTGAACTTAACTTTATTAGGAAAACTACATCAGGTAAATTAAAATGTTAATATTAGGATGAACTTGACTTTATTAGGAAAACTACATCAGGTGAATTAAAATGTTAATATTAGGGTGAACTTGACTTTATTAGGAAAACTACATCAGGTGAATTAAAATGTTAATATTAGGATGAACTTGACTTTATTAGGAAACAACATCAGGTAAATTAAAATGTTAATATTAGTGTGAACTTGACTTTATTAGGAAAACTACATCAGGTGAATTAAAATGTTAATATTAGGGTGAACTTGACTTTATTAGAAAAACTACCAGGTGAATTAAAATGTTAATAGTAGGATGAACTTGACTTTATTAGAAAAACTACATCAGGTGAATTAAAATGTTAATATTAGGGTGAACTTGACTCTATTAGGAAAACTACATCAGGTGAATTAAAATGTTAACATTAGGGTGAACTTGACTTTATTAGGAAAACTACATCAGGTGAATTAATATGTTAATATTAGGGTGAACTTGACTTTATTAGGAAAACTAGATCAGGTAGATTAAAATGTTAATATTAGGGTGAATTTGACTTTATTAGGAAAACTACATCAGGTGAATTAAAATGTTAATATTAGGATGAACTTGACTTTATTAGAAAAACTACACCAGGTGAATTAAAATGTTAATAGTAGGATGAACTTGAATTTATTAGAAAAACTACATCAGGTGAATTAAAATGTTAATATTAGGGTGAACTTGACTCTATTAGGAAAACTACATCAGGTGAATTAAAATGTTAACATTAGGGTGAACTTGACATTATTAGGAAAATACATCAGGTGAATTAAAATGTTAATATTAGGGTTAACTTGACTTTATTAGGAAAACTACATCAGGTGAACTAAAATGTTAATATTAGGGTGAACTTGACCTTATTAGGGAAACTACATCAGGTAGATTAAAATGTTAATATTAGGGTGAATTTGACTTTATTAGGAAAACTACATCAGGTAAATTAAAATGTTAATATTAGGGTGAACTTGACTTTATTAGGAAAACTACATCATGTAGATTAAAATGTTAATGTTAGGATGAACTTGACTTTATTAGGAAAACTACATCAGGTAAATTAAAATGTTAATATTAGGGTGAACTTGACTTTATTAGGAAAACTACATCAGGTGAATTAAAATGTTAATATTAGGATGAACTTGACTTTATTAGGAAAACTACATCAGGTGAATTAAAATGTTAACATTAGGGTGAACTTGACTTTATTAGGAAAACTACATCAGGTGACCTAAAATGTTAATATTAGGGTGAACTTGACCTTATTAGGAAAACTACATCAGATAGATTAAAATGTTAATATTAGGGTGAACTTGACTTTATTAGGAAAACTACATCAGGTAGATTAAAATGTTAATATTAGGGTGAACTTGACTTTATTAGGAAAACTACATCAAGCAGATTAAAATGTTAATATTAGGGTGAACTTGACTTTATTAGGAAAACTACATCAGGTGAATTAAAATGTTAATATTAGGGTGAACTTAACTTTATTAGGAAAACTACATCAGGTAAATTAAAATGTTAATATTAGGATGAACTTGACTTTATTAGGAAAACTACATCAGGTGAATTAAAATGTTAATATTAGGGTGAACTTGACTTTATTAGGAAAACTACATCAGGTGAATTAAAATGTTAATATTAGGATGAACTTGACTTTATTAGGAAACAACATCAGGTAAATTAAAATGTTAATATTAGTGTGAACTTGACTTTATTAGGAAAACTACATCAGGTGAATTAAAATGTTAATATTAGGGTGAACTTGACTTTATTAGAAAAACTACCAGGTGAATTAAAATGTTAATAGTAGGATGAACTTGACTTTATTAGAAAAACTACATCAGGTGAATTAAAATGTTAATATTAGGGTGAACTTGACTCTATTAGGAAAACTACATCAGGTGAATTAAAATGTTAACATTAGGGTGAACTTGACTTTATTAGGAAAACTACATCAGGTGAATTAATATGTTAATATTAGGGTGAACTTGACTTTATTAGGAAAACTAGATCAGGTAGATTAAAATGTTAATATTAGGGTGAATTTGACTTTATTAGGAAAACTACATCAGGTGAATTAAAATGTTAATATTAGGATGAACTTGACTTTATTAGAAAAACTACACCAGGTGAATTAAAATGTTAATAGTAGGATGAACTTGAATTTATTAGAAAAACTACATCAGGTGAATTAAAATGTTAATATTAGGGTGAACTTGACTCTATTAGGAAAACTACATCAGGTGAATTAAAATGTTAACATTAGGGTGAACTTGACATTATTAGGAAAATACATCAGGTGAATTAAAATGTTAATATTAGGGTTAACTTGACTTTATTAGGAAAACTACATCAGGTGAACTAAAATGTTAATATTAGGGTGAACTTGACCTTATTAGGGAAACTACATCAGGTAGATTAAAATGTTAATATTAGGGTGAATTTGACTTTATTAGGAAAACTACATCAGGTAAATTAAAATGTTAATATTAGGGTGAACTTGACTTTATTAGGAAAACTACATCATATAGATTAAAATGTTAATATTAGGATGAACTTGACTTTATTAGGAAAACTACATCAGGTGAATTAAAATGTTAATATTAGGGTGAACTTGACTTTATTAGGAAAACTACATCAGGTGAATTAAAATGTTAATATTAGGATGAACTTGACTTTATTAGGAAACAACATCAGGTAAATTAAAATGTTAATATTAGTGTGAACTTGACTTTATTAGGAAAACTACATCAGGTGAAATAAAATGTTAATATTAGGGTGAACTTGACTTTATGAGAAAAACTACCAGGTGAATTAAAATGTTAATAGTAGGATGAACTAGACTTTATTAGGAAAACTACATCAGGTGAATTAATATGTTAATATTAGGGTGAACTTGACTTTATTAGGAAAATTAGATCAGGTAGATTAAAATGTTAATATTAGGGTGAAAATGACTTTATTAGGAAAACTACATCAGGTAAATTAAAATGTTAATATTAGGGTGAACTTGACTTTATTAGGAAAACCACATCAGGTAAATTAAAATGTTAATATTAGGGTGAACTTGACTTTATTAGGAAAACTACATCAGGTGAATTAAAATGTTAATATTAGGATGAACTTGACTTTATTAGAAAAAACTACACCAGGTGAATTAAAATGTTAATAGTAGGATGAACTTGAATTTATTAGAAAAACTACATCAGGTGAATTAAAATGTTAATATTAGGGTGAACTTGACTCTATTAGGAAAAATACATCAGGTGAATTAAAATGTTAACATTAGGGTGAACTTGACATTATTAGGAAAATACATCAGGTGAATTAAAATGTTAATATGAGGGCGATCTTGACTTTATTAGGAAAACTACATCATGTAGATTAAAATGTTAATATTAGGATGAACTTGACTTTATTAGGAAAACTACATCAGGTGAATTAAAATGTTAACATTAGGGTGAACTTGACTTTATTAGGAAAACTACATCAGGTGAACTAAAATGTTAATATTAGGGTGAACTTGACCTTATTAGGAAAACTACATCAGGTAGATTAAAATGTTAATATTAGGGTGAACTTGACTTTATTAGGAAAACTACATCAGGTAGATTAAAATGTTAATATTAGGGTGAACTTGACTTTATTAGGAAAACTACATCAGGTAAATTAAAATGTTAATATTAGGGTGAACTTGACTTTATTAGGAAAACTACATCAGGTGAATTAAAATGTTAATATTAGGGTGAACTTAACTTTATTAGGAAAACTACATCAGGTAAATTAAAATGTTAATATTAGGGTGAACTTGACTTTATTAGGAAAACTACATCATATAGATTAAAATGTTAATATTAGGATGAACTTGACTTTATTAGGAAAACTACATCAGGTGAATTGAAATGTTAATATTAGGATGAACTTGACTTTATTAGGAAAACAACATCAGGTAAATTAAAATGTTAATATTAGGGTGACCTTGACTTTATTAGGAAAACTACATCAGGTGAATTAAAATGTTAATATTAGGGTGAACTTGACTTTATTAGAAAAACCACATCAGGTGAATTAAAATGTTAATATTAGGGTGAACTTGACACCATTAAGAAAACTACATCAGGTGAATTAAAATGTTAACATTAGGGTGAACTTGACTTTATTAGGAAAACTACATCAGGTGAATTAAAATGTTAATATTAGGGCGATCTTGACTTTATTAGGAAAACTACATTATGTAGATTAAATTGTTAATATTAGGATGAACTTGTCTTTATTAGGAAAACTACATCAGGTGAACTAAAATGTTAATATTAGGGTGAACTTGACCTTATTAGGAAAACTACATCAGGTAGATTAAAATGTTAATATTAGGGTGAACTTGACTTTATTAGGAAAACTACATCAGGTAGATTAAAATGTTAATATTAGGGTGAACTTGACTTTATTAGGAAAACTACATCATATAGATTAAAATGTTAATATTAGGATGAACTTGACTTTATTAGGAAAACTACATCAGGTGAATTAAAATGTTAATATTAGGGTGAACTTAACTTTATTAGGAAAACTATATCAGGTAGATTAAAATGTTAATATTAGGGTGATCTTGACTTTATTAGGAAAACTACATCATGTAGATTAAAATGTTAATGTTAGGATGAACTTGACTTTATTAGGAAAACTACATCAGGTAAATTAAAATGTTAATATTAGGGTGAACTTGACTTTATTAGGAAAACTACATCAGGTGAATTAAAATGTTAATATTAGGATGAACTTGACTTTATTAGGAAAACTACATCAGGTGAATTAAAATGTTAACATTAGGGTGAACTTGACTTTATTAGGAAAACTACATCAGGTGACCTAAAATGTTAATATTAGGGTGAACTTGACCTTATTAGGAAAACTACATCAGATAGATTAAAATGTTAATATTAGGGTGAACTTGACTTTATTAGGAAAACTACATCAGGTAGATTAAAATGTTAATATTAGGGTGAACTTGACTTTATTAGGAAAACTACATTATGTAGATTAAAATGTTAATATTAGGATGAACTTGACTTTATTAGGAAAACTACATCAGGTGAATTAAAATGTTAACATTAGGGTGAACTTGACTTTATTAGGAAAACTACATCAGGTGAACTAAAATGTTAATATTAGGGTGAACTTGACCTTATTAGGAAAACTACATCAGGTAGATTAAAATGTTAATATTAGGGTGAACTTGACTTTATTAGGAAAACTACATCAAGTAGAATAAAATGTTAATATTAGGGTGAACTTGACTTTATTAAGAAAACTACATCAGGTGAATTAAAATGTTAATATTAGGGTGAACTTAACTTTATTAGGAAAACTACATCAGGTAAATTAAAATGTTAATATTAGGGTGAACTTGACTTTATTAGGAAAACTACATCATATAGATTAAAATGTTAATATTAGGATGAACTTGACTTTATTAGGAAAACTACATCAGGTGAATTAAAATGTTAATATTAGGGTGAACTTGACTTTATTAGGAAAACTACATCAGGTGAATTAAAATGTTAATATTAGGATGAACTTGACTTTATTAGGAAACAACATCAGGTAAATTAAAATGTTAATATTAGTGTGAACTTGACTTTATTAGGAAAACTACATCAGGTGAATTAAAATGTTAATATTAGGGTGAACTTGACTTTATGAGAAAAACTACCAGGTGAATTAAAATGTTAATAGTAGGATGAACTTGACTTTATTAGGAAAACTACATCAGGTGAATTAATATGTTAATATTAGGGTGAACTTGACTTTATTAGGAAAATTAGATCAGGTAGATTAAAATGTTAATATTAGGGTGAAAATGACTTTATTAGGAAAACTACATCAGGTAAATTAAAATGTTAATATTAGGGTGAACTTGACTTTATTAGGAAAACCACATCAGGTAAATTAAAATGTTAATATTAGGGTGAACTTGACTTTATTAGGAAAACTACATCAGGTGAATTAAAATGTTAATATTAGGATGAACTTGACTTTATTAGAAAAAACTACACCAGGTGAATTAAAATGTTAATAGTAGGATGAACTTGAATTTATTAGAAAAACTACATCAGGTGAATTAAAATGTTAATATTAGGGTGAACTTGACTCTATTAGGAAAAATACATCAGGTGAATTAAAATGTTAACATTAGGGTGAACTTGACATTATTAGGAAAATACATCAGGTGAATTAAAATGTTAATATGAGGGCGATCTTGACTTTATTAGGAAAACTACATCATGTAGATTAAAATGTTAATATTAGGATGAACTTGACTTTATTAGGAAAACTACATCAGGTGAATTAAAATGTTAACATTAGGGTGAACTTGACTTTATTAGGAAAACTACATCAGGTGAACTAAAATGTTAATATTAGGGTGAACTTGACCTTATTAGGAAAACTACATCAGGTAGATTAAAATGTTAATATTAGGGTGAACTTGACTTTATTAGGAAAACTACATCAGGTAGATTAAAATGTTAATATTAGGGTGAACTTGACTTTATTAGGAAAACTACATCAGGTAAATTAAAATGTTAATATTAGGGTGAACTTGACTTTATTAGGAAAACTACATCAGGTGAATTAAAATGTTAATATTAGGGTGAACTTAACTTTATTAGGAAAACTACATCAGGTAAATTAAAATGTTAATATTAGGGTGAACTTGACTTTATTAGGAAAACTACATCATATAGATTAAAATGTTAATATTAGGATGAACTTGACTTTATTAGGAAAACTACATCAGGTGAATTGAAATGTTAATATTAGGATGAACTTGACTTTATTAGGAAAACAACATCAGGTAAATTAAAATGTTAATATTAGGGTGACCTTGACTTTATTAGGAAAACTACATCAGGTGAATTAAAATGTTAATATTAGGGTGAACTTGACTTTATTAGAAAAACCACATCAGGTGAATTAAAATGTTAATATTAGGGTGAACTTGACACCATTAAGAAAACTACATCAGGTGAATTAAAATGTTAACATTAGGGTGAACTTGACTTTATTAGGAAAACTACATCAGGTGAATTAAAATGTTAATATTAGGGCGATCTTGACTTTATTAGGAAAACTACATTATGTAGATTAAATTGTTAATATTAGGATGAACTTGTCTTTATTAGGAAAACTACATCAGGTGAACTAAAATGTTAATATTAGGGTGAACTTGACCTTATTAGGAAAACTACATCAGGTAGATTAAAATGTTAATATTAGGGTGAACTTGACTTTATTAGGAAAACTACATCAGGTAGATTAAAATGTTAATATTAGGGTGAACTTGACTTTATTAGGAAAACTACATCATATAGATTAAAATGTTAATATTAGGATGAACTTGACTTTATTAGGAAAACTACATCAGGTGAATTAAAATGTTAATATTAGGGTGAACTTAACTTTATTAGGAAAACTATATCAGGTAGATTAAAATGTTAATATTAGGGTGATCTTGACTTTATTAGGAAAACTACATCATGTAGATTAAAATGTTAATGTTAGGATGAACTTGACTTTATTAGGAAAACTACATCAGGTAAATTAAAATGTTAATATTAGGGTGAACTTGACTTTATTAGGAAAACTACATCAGGTGAATTAAAATGTTAATATTAGGATGAACTTGACTTTATTAGGAAAACTACATCAGGTGAATTAAAATGTTAACATTAGGGTGAACTTGACTTTATTAGGAAAACTACATCAGGTGACCTAAAATGTTAATATTAGGGTGAACTTGACCTTATTAGGAAAACTACATCAGATAGATTAAAATGTTAATATTAGGGTGAACTTGACTTTATTAGGAAAACTACATCAGGTAGATTAAAATGTTAATATTAGGGTGAACTTGACTTTATTAGGAAAACTACATCAAGCAGATTAAAATGTTAATATTAGGGTGAACTTGACTTTATTAGGAAAACTACATCAGGTGAATTAAAATGTTAATATTAGGGTGAACTTAACTTTATTAGGAAAACTACATCAGGTAAATTAAAATGTTAATATTAGGATGAACTTGACTTTATTAGGAAAACTACATCAGGTGAATTAAAATGTTAATATTAGGGTGAACTTGACTTTATTAGGAAAACTACATCAGGTGAATTAAAATGTTAATATTAGGATGAACTTGACTTTATTAGGAAACAACATCAGGTAAATTAAAATGTTAATATTAGTGTGAACTTGACTTTATTAGGAAAACTACATCAGGTGAATTAAAATGTTAATATTAGGGTGAACTTGACTTTATTAGAAAAACTACCAGGTGAATTAAAATGTTAATAGTAGGATGAACTTGACTTTATTAGAAAAACTACATCAGGTGAATTAAAATGTTAATATTAGGGTGAACTTGACTCTATTAGGAAAACTACATCAGGTGAATTAAAATGTTAACATTAGGGTGAACTTGACTTTATTAGGAAAACTACATCAGGTGAATTAATATGTTAATATTAGGGTGAACTTGACTTTATTAGGAAAACTAGATCAGGTAGATTAAAATGTTAATATTAGGGTGAATTTGACTTTATTAGGAAAACTACATCAGGTGAATTAAAATGTTAATATTAGGATGAACTTGACTTTATTAGAAAAACTACACCAGGTGAATTAAAATGTTAATAGTAGGATGAACTTGAATTTATTAGAAAAACTACATCAGGTGAATTAAAATGTTAATATTAGGGTGAACTTGACTCTATTAGGAAAACTACATCAGGTGAATTAAAATGTTAACATTAGGGTGAACTTGACATTATTAGGAAAATACATCAGGTGAATTAAAATGTTAATATTAGGGTTAACTTGACTTTATTAGGAAAACTACATCAGGTGAACTAAAATGTTAATATTAGGGTGAACTTGACCTTATTAGGAAAACTACATCAGGTAGATTAAAATGTTAATATTAGGGTGAATTTGACTTTATTAGGAAAACTACATCAGGTAAATTAAAATGTTAATATTAGGGTGAACTTGACTTTATTAGGAAAACTACATCATATAGATTAAAATGTTAATATTAGGATGAACTTGACTTTATTAGGAAAACTACATCAGGTGAATTAAAATGTTAATATTAGGGTGAACTTGACTTTATTAGGAAAACTACATCAGGTGAATTAAAATGTTAATATTAGGATGAACTTGACTTTATTAGGAAACAACATCAGGTAAATTAAAATGTTAATATTAGTGTGAACTTGACTTTATTAGGAAAACTACATCAGGTGAATTAAAATGTTAATATTAGGGTGAACTTGACTTTATGAGAAAAACTACCAGGTGAATTAAAATGTTAATAGTAGGATGAACTTGACTTTATTAGGAAAACTACATCAGGTGAATTAATATGTTAATATTAGGGTGAACTTGACTTTATTAGGAAAATTAGATCAGGTAGATTAAAATGTTAATATTAGGGTGAAAATGACTTTATTAGGAAAACTACATCAGGTAAATTAAAATGTTAATATTAGGGTGAACTTGACTTTATTAGGAAAACCACATCAGGTAAATTAAAATGTTAATATTAGGGTGAACTTGACTTTATTAGGAAAACTACATCAGGTGAATTAAAATGTTAATATTAGGATGAACTTGACTTTATTAGAAAAAACTACACCAGGTGAATTAAAATGTTAATAGTAGGATGAACTTGAATTTATTAGAAAAACTACATCAGGTGAATTAAAATGTTAATATTAGGGTGAACTTGACTCTATTAGGAAAAATACATCAGGTGAATTAAAATGTTAACATTAGGGTGAACTTGACATTATTAGGAAAATACATCAGGTGAATTAAAATGTTAATATGAGGGCGATCTTGACTTTATTAGGAAAACTACATCATGTAGATTAAAATGTTAATATTAGGATGAACTTGACTTTATTAGGAAAACTACATCAGGTGAATTAAAATGTTAACATTAGGGTGAACTTGACTTTATTAGGAAAACTACATCAGGTGAACTAAAATGTTAATATTAGGGTGAACTTGACCTTATTAGGAAAACTACATCAGGTAGATTAAAATGTTAATATTAGGGTGAACTTGACTTTATTAGGAAAACTACATCAGGTAGATTAAAATGTTAATATTAGGGTGAACTTGACTTTATTAGGAAAACTACATCAGGTAAATTAAAATGTTAATATTAGGGTGAACTTGACTTTATTAGGAAAACTACATCAGGTGAATTAAAATGTTAATATTAGGGTGAACTTAACTTTATTAGGAAAACTACATCAGGTAAATTAAAATGTTAATATTAGGGTGAACTTGACTTTATTAGGAAAACTACATCATATAGATTAAAATGTTAATATTAGGATGAACTTGACTTTATTAGGAAAACTACATCAGGTGAATTGAAATGTTAATATTAGGATGAACTTGACTTTATTAGGAAAACAACATCAGGTAAATTAAAATGTTAATATTAGGGTGACCTTGACTTTATTAGGAAAACTACATCAGGTGAATTAAAATGTTAATATTAGGGTGAACTTGACTTTATTAGAAAAACCACATCAGGTGAATTAAAATGTTAATATTAGGGTGAACTTGACACCATTAAGAAAACTACATCAGGTGAATTAAAATGTTAACATTAGGGTGAACTTGACTTTATTAGGAAAACTACATCAGGTGAATTAAAATGTTAATATTAGGGCGATCTTGACTTTATTAGGAAAACTACATTATGTAGATTAAATTGTTAATATTAGGATGAACTTGTCTTTATTAGGAAAACTACATCAGGTGAACTAAAATGTTAATATTAGGGTGAACTTGACCTTATTAGGAAAACTACATCAGGTAGATTAAAATGTTAATATTAGGGTGAACTTGACTTTATTAGGAAAACTACATCAGGTAGATTAAAATGTTAATATTAGGGTGAACTTGACTTTATTAGGAAAACTACATCATATAGATTAAAATGTTAATATTAGGATGAACTTGACTTTATTAGGAAAACTACATCAGGTGAATTAAAATGTTAATATTAGGGTGAACTTAACTTTATTAGGAAAACTATATCAGGTAGATTAAATTGTTAATATTAGGGTGATCTTGACTTTATTAGGAAAACTACATCATGTAGATTAAAATGTTAATGTTAGGATGAACTTGACTTTATTAGGAAAACTACATCAGGTAAATTAAAATGTTAATATTAGGGTGAACTTGACTTTATTAGGAAAACTACATCAGGTGAATTAAAATGTTAATATTAGGATGAACTTGACTTTATTAGGAAAACTACATCAGGTGAATTAAAATGTTAACATTAGGGTGAACTTGACTTTATTAGGAAAACTACATCAGGTGACCTAAAATGTTAATATTAGGGTGAACTTGACCTTATTAGGAAAACTACATCAGATAGATTAAAATGTTAATATTAGGGTGAACTTGACTTTATTAGGAAAACTACATCAGGTAGATTAAAATGTTAATATTAGGGTGAACTTGACTTTATTAGGAAAACTACATCAAGCAGATTAAAATGTTAATATTAGGGTGAACTTGACTTTATTAGGAAAACTACATCAGGTGAATTAAAATGTTAATATTAGGGTGAACTTAACTTTATTAGGAAAACTACATCAGGTAAATTAAAATGTTAATATTAGGATGAACTTGACTTTATTAGGAAAACTACATCAGGTGAATTAAAATGTTAATATTAGGGTGAACTTGACTTTATTAGGAAAACTACATCAGGTGAATTAAAATGTTAATATTAGGATGAACTTGACTTTATTAGGAAACAACATCAGGTAAATTAAAATGTTAATATTAGTGTGAACTTGACTTTATTAGGAAAACTACATCAGGTGAATTAAAATGTTAATATTAGGGTGAACTTGACTTTATTAGAAAAACTACCAGGTGAATTAAAATGTTAATAGTAGGATGAACTTGACTTTATTAGAAAAACTACATCAGGTGAATTAAAATGTTAATATTAGGGTGAACTTGACTCTATTAGGAAAACTACATCAGGTGAATTAAAATGTTAACATTAGGGTGAACTTGACTTTATTAGGAAAACTACATCAGGTGAATTAATATGTTAATATTAGGGTGAACTTGACTTTATTAGGAAAACTAGATCAGGTAGATTAAAATGTTAATATTAGGGTGAATTTGACTTTATTAGGAAAACTACATCAGGTGAATTAAAATGTTAATATTAGGATGAACTTGACTTTATTAGAAAAACTACACCAGGTGAATTAAAATGTTAATAGTAGGATGAACTTGAATTTATTAGAAAAACTACATCAGGTGAATTAAAATGTTAATATTAGGGTGAACTTGACTCTATTAGGAAAACTACATCAGGTGAATTAAAATGTTAACATTAGGGTGAACTTGACATTATTAGGAAAATACATCAGGTGAATTAAAATGTTAATATTAGGGTTAACTTGACTTTATTAGGAAAACTACATCAGGTGAACTAAAATGTTAATATTAGGGTGAACTTGACCTTATTAGGAAAACTACATCAGGTAGATTAAAATGTTAATATTAGGGTGAACTTGACTTTATTAGGAAAACTACATCAGGTAGATTAAAATGTTAATATTAGGGTGAACTTGACTTTATTAGGAAAACTACATCAGGTAGATTAAAATGTTAATATTAGGGTGAACTTGACTTTATTAGGAAAACTACATCAGGTGAATTAAAATGTTAATATTAGGGTGAACTTAACTTTATTAGGAAAACTACATCAGGTAAATTAAAATGTTAATATTAGGGTGAACTTGACTTTATTAGGAAAACTACATCATATAGATTAAAATGTTAATATTAGGATGAACTTGACTTTATTAGGAAAACAACATCAGGTAAATTAAAATGTTAATATTAGGGTGAACTTGACTTTATTAGGAAAACTACATCAGGTGAATTAAAATGTTAATATTAGGGTGAACTTGACTTTATTAGAAAAACTACATCAGGTGAATTAAAATGTTAATATTAGGGTGAACTTGACACTATTAGGAAAACTACATCAGGTGAATTAAAATGTTAACATTAGGGTGAACTTGACTTTATTAGGAAAACTACATCAGGTGAATTAAAATGTTAATATTAGGGCGATCTTGACTTTATTAGGAAAACTACATTATGTAGATTAAATTGTTAATATTAGGATGAACTTGTCTTTATTAGGAAAACTACATCAGGTGAACTAAAATGTTAATATTAGGGTGAACTTGACCTTATTAGGAAAACTACATCAGGTAGATTAAAATGTTAATATTAGGGTGAACTTGACTTTATTAGGAAAACTACATCATATAGATTAAAATGTTAATATTAGGATGAACTTGACTTTATTAGGAAAACTACATCAGGTGAATTAAAATGTTAATATTAGGATGAACTTGACTTTATTAGGAAAACTACATCTGGTAAATTAAAATGTTAATATTAGGGTGAACTTGACTTTATTAGGAAAACTACATCAGGTGAATTAAAAAGTTAATATTAGGGTGAACTTGACTTTATTAGGAAAACTACACCAGCTGAATTAAAATGTTAATATTAGGGTGAACTTGACTTTATTAGGAACACCACGTCAGGTAAATTAAAATGTTAATATTAGTGTGAACTTGACTTTATTAGGAAAACTACATCAGGTAAATTAAAATGTTAACATTAGGGTGAACTTGACTTTATTAGGAAAACTACATCAGGTGAATTAAAATGTTAATATTAGGGCGATCTTGACTTTATTAGGAAAACTACATCATGTAGATTAAAATGTTAATATTAGGATGAACTTGACCTTATTAGGAAAACTACATCAGGTGAATTAAAATGTTAACATTAGGGTGAACTTGACTTTATTAGGAAAACTACATCAGGTGAACTAAAATGTTAATATTAGGGTGAACTTGACTTTATTAGGAAAACTACATGAGGAAAATTAAAATGTTAATATTAGGGTGAACTTGACTTTATTAGGAAAACTACATCAGGTGAATTAAAATGTTAATATTAGGGTGAACTTAACTTTATTAGGAAAACTACATCAGGTAAATTGAAATGTTAATATTAGGGTGAACTTGACTTTATTAGGAAAACTACATCATATAGATTAAAATGTTAATATTAGGATGAACTTGACTTTATTAGGAAAACTACATCAGGTGAATTAAAATGTTAATATTAGGGTGAACTTGACTTTATTAGGAAAACTACATCAGGTGAATTAAAATGTTAATATTAGGATGAACTTGACTTTATTAGGAAAACAACATCAGGTAAATTAAAATGTTAATATTAGGGTGAACTTGACTTTATTAGGAAAACTACATCAGGTGAATTAAAATGTTAATATTAGGGTGAACTTGACTTTATTAGAAAAACTACATCAGGTGAATTAAAATGTTAATATTAGGGTGAACTTGACTCTATTAGGAAAACTACATCAGGTGAATTAAAATGTTAACATTAGGGTGAACTTGACTTTATTAGGAAAACTACATCAGGTGAATTAAAATGTTAATATTAGGGTGAACTTGACTTTATTAGAAAAACTACATCAGGTGAATTAAAATGTTAATATTAGGGCGAACTTGACTCTATTAGGAAAACTACATCAGGTGAATTAAAATGTTAACATTAGGGTGAACTTGACTTTATTAGGAAAACTACATCAGATGAACTAAAATGTTAATATTAGGGTGAACTTGACCTTATTAGGAAAACTACATCAGGTAGATTAAAATGTTAATATTAGGGTGAACTTGACCTTATTAGGAAAACTACATCAGGTAGATTAAAATGTTAATATTAGGGTGAATTGACTTTATTAGGAAAACTACATCAGGTAAATTAAAATGTTAATATTAGGGTGAACTTGACTTTATTAGGAAAACTACATCATATAGATTAAAATGTTAATATTAGGATGAACTTGACTTTATTAGGAAAACTACATCAGGTGAATTAAAATGTTAATATTAGGGTGAACTTGACTTTATTAGGAAAACTACATCAGATGAATTAAAATGTTAATATTAGGATGAACTTGACTTTATTAGGAAACAACATCAGGTAAATTAAAATGTTAATATTAGGGTGAACTTGACTTTATTAGGAAAACTACATCAGGTGAATTAAAATGTTAATATTAGGGTGAACTTGACTTTATTAGAAAATCTACACCAGGTGAATTAAAATGTTAATAGTAGGATGAACTTGACTTTATTAGGAAAACTACATCAGGTGAATTAAAATGTTAACATTAGGGTGAACTTGACTTTATTAGGAAAACTACATCAGGTGAATTAATATGTTAATATTAGGATGAACTTGACTTTATTAGGAAAACTACATCAGGTAGATTAAAATGTTAATATTAGGGTGAATTTGACTTTATTAGGAAAACTACATCAGGTAAATTAAAATGTTAATATTAGGGTGAACTTGACTTTATTAGGAAAACTACATCAGGTGAACTAAAATGTTAATATTATGGTGAACTTGACTTTATTAGGAAAACTACATCAGGTAAATTAAAATGTTAATATTAATGTGAACTTGACTTTATTAGGAAAACTACATCAGGTGAATTAAAATGTTAATATTAGGGTGAACTTGACTTTATTAGAAAAACTACATCAGGTGAATTAAAATGTTAATATTAGGGCGAACTTGACTCTATTAGGAAAACTACATCAGGTGAATTAAAATGTTAACATTAGGGTGAACTTGACTTTATTAGGAAAACTACATCAGATGAACTAAAATGTTAATATTAGGGTGAACTTGACCTTATTAGGAAAACTACATCAGGTAGATTAAAATGTTAATATTAGGGTGAACTTGACCTTATTAGGAAAACTACATCAGGTAGATTAAAATGTTAATATTAGGGTGAACTTGACTTTATTAGGAAAACTACATCAGGTAAATTAAAATGTTAATATTAGGGTGAACTTGACTTTATTAGGAAAACTACATCAGGTGAATTAAAATGTTAATATTAGGGTGAACTTAACTTTATTAGGAAAACTACATCAGGTAAATTAAAATGTTAATATTAGGGTGAACTTGACTTTATTAGGAAAACTACATCATATAGATTAAAATGTTAATATTAGGATGAACTTGACTTTATTAGGAAAACTACATCAGGTGAATTAAAATGTTAATATTAGGGTGAACTTGACTTTATTAGGAAAACTACATCAGATGAATTAAAATGTTAATATTAGGGTGAACTTGACTTTATTAGGAAACAACATCAGGTAAATTAAAATGTTAATATTAGGGTGAACTTGACTTTATTAGGAAAACTACATCAGGTGAATTAAAATGTTAATATTAGGGTGAACTTGACTTTATTAGAAAATCTACACCAGGTGAATTAAAATGTTAATATTAGGGTGAACTTGACTTTATTAGGAAAACTACATCAGGTAAATTAAAATGTTAATATTAGGGTGAACTTGACTTTATTAGGAAAACTACATCAGGTGAATTAAAATGTTAATATTAGGGCGAACTTGACTCTATTAGGAAAACTACATCAGGTGAATTAAAATGTTAACATTAGGGTGAACTTGACTTTATTAGGAAAACTACATCAGATGAACTAAAATGTTAATATTAGGGTGAACTTGACCTTATTAGGAAAACTACATCAGGTAGATTAAAATGTTAATATTAGGGTGAACTTGACCTTATTAGGAAAACTACATCAGGTAGATTAAAATGTTAATATTAGGGTGAACTTGACTTTATTAGGAAAACTACATCAGGTAAATTAAAATGTTAATATTAGGGTGAACTTGACTTTATTAGGAAAACTACATCAGGTGAAATAAAATGTTAATATTAGGGTGAACTTAACTTTATTAGGAAAACTACATCAGGTAAACTAAAATGTTAATATTAGGGTGAACTTGACTTTATTAGGAAAACTACATCATATAGATTAAAATGTTAATATTAGGATGAACTTGACTTTATTAGGAAAATTACATCAGGTGAATTAAAATGTTAATATTAGGGTGAACTTGACTTTATTAGGAAAACTACATCAGATGAATTAAAATGTTAATATTAGGATGAACTTGACTTTATTAGGAAACAACATCAGGTAAATTAAAATGTTAATATTAGGGTGAACTTGACTTTATTAGGAAAACTACATCAGGTGAATTAAAATGTTAATATTAGGGTGAACTTGACTTTATTAGAAAATCTACACCAGGTGAATTAAAATGTTAATAGTAGGATGAACTTGACTTTATTAGGAAAACTACATCAGGTGAATTAAAATGTTAACATTAGGGTGAACTTGACTTTATTAGGAAAACTACATCAGGTGAATTAATATGTCAATATTAGGATGAACTTGACTTTATTAGGAAAACTACATCAGGTAGATTAAAATGTTAATATTAGGGTGAATTTGACTTTATTAGGAAAACTACATCAGGTAAATTAAAATGTTAATATTAGGGTGAACTTGACTTTATTAGGAAAACTACATCAGGTGAACTAAAATGTTAATATTATGGTGAACTTGACTTTATTAGGAAAACTACATCAGGTAAATTAAAATGTTAATATTAGGGTGATCTTGACTTTATTAGGAAAACTACATCAGGTGAATTAAAATGTTAATATTAGTGTGAACTTGACTTTATTAGGAAAACTACATCAGGTGAATTAAAATGTTAATATTAGGGTGAACTTGACTTTATTAGAAAAACTACATCAGGTGAATTAAAATGTTAATATTAGGGCGAACTTGACTCTATTAGGAAAACTACATCAGGTGAATTAAAATGTTAACATTAGGGTGAACTTGACTTTATTAGGAAAACTACATCAGATGAACTAAAATGTTAATATTAGGGTGAACTTGACCTTATTAGGAAAACTACATCAGGTAGATTAAAATGTTAATATTAGGGTGAACTTGACCTTATTAGGAAAACTACATCAGGTAGATTAAAATGTTAATATTAGGGTGAACTTGACTTTATTAGGAAAACTACATCAGGTAAATTAAAATGTTAATATTAGGGTGAACTTGACTTTATTAGGAAAACTACATCAGGTGAATTAAAATGTTAATATTAGGGTGAACTTAACTTTATTAGGAAAACTACATCAGGTAAATTAAAATGTTAATATTAGGGTGAACTTGACTTTATTAGGAAAACTACATCATATAGATTAAAATGTTAATATTAGGATGAACTTGACTTTATTAGGAAAACTACATCAGGTGAATTAAAATGTTAATATTAGGGTGAACTTGACTTTATTAGGAAAACTACATCAGATGAATTAAAATGTTAATATTAGGGTGAACTTGACTTTATTAGGAAACAACATCAGGTAAATTAAAATGTTAATATAACGGTGAACTTGACTTTATTAGGAAAACTACATCAGGTGAATTAAAATGTTAATATTAGGGTGAACTTGACTTTATTAGAAAATCTACACCAGGTGAATTAAAATGTTAATATTAGGGTGAACTTGACTTTATTAGGAAAACTACATCAGGTAAATTAAAATGTTAATATTAGGGTGAACTTGACTTTATTAGGAAAACTACATCAGGTGAATTAAAATGTTAATATTAGGGTGAACTTAACTTTATTAGGAAAACTACATCAGGTAAATTAAAATGTTAATATTAGGGTGAACTTGACTTTATTAGGAAAACTACATCATATAGATTAAAATGTTAATATTAGGATGAACTTGACTTTATTAGGAAAACTACATCAGGTGAATTAAAATGTTAATATTAGGGTGAACTTGACTTTATTAGGAAAACTACATCAGATGAATTAAAATGTTAATATTAGGATGAACTTGACTTTATTAGGAAACAACATCAGGTAAATTAAAATGTTAATATTAGGGTGAACTTGACTTTATTAGGAAAACTACATCAGGTGAATTAAAATGTTAATATTAGGGTGAACTTGACTTTATTAGAAAATCTACACCAGGTGAATTAAAATGTTAATAGTAGGATGAACTTGACTTTATTAGGAAAACTACATCAGGTGAATTAAAATGTTAACATTAGGGTGAACTTGACTTTATTAGGAAAACTACATCAGGTGAATTAATATGTTAATATTAGGATGAACTTGACTTTATTAGGAAAACTACATCAGGTAGATTAAAATGTTAATATTAGGGTGAATTTGACTTTATTAGGAAAACTACATCAGGTAAATTAAAATGTTAATATTAGGGTGAACTTGACTTTATTAGGAAAACTACATCAGGTGAACTAAAATGTTAATATTATGGTGAACTTGACTTTATTAGGAAAACTACATCAGGTAAATTAAAATGTTAATATTAGGGTGATCTTGACTTTATTAGGAAAACTACATCAGGTGAATTAAAATGTTAATATTAGTGTGAACTTGACTTTATTAGGAAAACTACATCAGGTAAATTAAAATGTTAATATTAGGGTGAACTTGACTTTATTAGGAAAACTACATCAGGTGAAATAAAATGTTAATATTAGGGTGAACTTAACTTTATTAGGAAAACTACATCAGGTAAACTAAAATGTTAATATTAGGGTGAACTTGACTTTATTAGGAAAACTACATCATATAGATTAAAATGTTAATATTAGGATGAACTTGACTTTATTAGGAAAATTACATCAGGTGAATTAAAATGTTAATATTAGGGTGAACTTGACTTTATTAGGAAAACTACATCAGATGAATTAAAATGTTAATATTAGGATGAACTTGACTTTATTAGGAAACAACATCAGGTAAATTAAAATGTTAATATTAGGGTGAACTTGACTTTATTAGGAAAACTACATCAGGTGAATTAAAATGTTAATATTAGGGTGAACTTGACTTTATTAGAAAATCTACACCAGGTGAATTAAAATGTTAATAGTAGGATGAACTTGACTTTATTAGGAAAACTACATCAGGTGAATTAAAATGTTAACATTAGGGTGAACTTGACTTTATTAGGAAAACTACATCAGGTGAATTAATATGTCAATATTAGGATGAACTTGACTTTATTAGGAAAACTACATCAGGTAGATTAAAATGTTAATATTAGGGTGAATTTGACTTTATTAGGAAAACTACATCAGGTAAATTAAAATGTTAATATTAGGGTGAACTTGACTTTATTAGGAAAACTACATCAGGTGAACTAAAATGTTAATATTATGGTGAACTTGACTTTATTAGGAAAACTACATCAGGTAAATTAAAATGTTAATATTAGGGTGATCTTGACTTTATTAGGAAAACTACATCAGGTGAATTAAAATGTTAATATTAGTGTGAACTTGACTTTATTAGGAAAACTACATCAGGTGAATTAAAATGTTAATATTAGGGTGAACTTGACTTTATTAGAAAAACTACATCAGGTGAATTAAAATGTTAATATTAGGGCGAACTTGACTCTATTAGGAAAACTACATCAGGTGAATTAAAATGTTAACATTAGGGTGAACTTGACTTTATTAGGAAAACTACATCAGATGAACTAAAATGTTAATATTAGGGTGAACTTGACCTTATTAGGAAAACTACATCAGGTAGATTAAAATGTTAATATTAGGGTGAACTTGACCTTATTAGGAAAACTACATCAGGTAGATTAAAATGTTAATATTAGGGTGAACTTGACTTTATTAGGAAAACTACATCAGGTAAATTAAAATGTTAATATTAGGGTGAACTTGACTTTATTAGGAAAACTACATCAGGTGAATTAAAATGTTAATATTAGGGTGAACTTAACTTTATTAGGAAAACTACATCAGGTAAATTAAAATGTTAATATTAGGGTGAACTTGACTTTATTAGGAAAACTACATCATATAGATTAAAATGTTAATATTAGGATGAACTTGACTTTATTAGGAAAACTACATCAGGTGAATTAAAATGTTAATATTAGGGTGAACTTGACTTTATTAGGAAAACTACATCAGATGAATTAAAATGTTAATATTAGGGTGAACTTGACTTTATTAGGAAACAACATCAGGTAAATTAAAATGTTAATATAACGGTGAACTTGACTTTATTAGGAAAACTACATCAGGTGAATTAAAATGTTAATATTAGGGTGAACTTGACTTTATTAGAAAATCTACACCAGGTGAATTAAAATGTTAATATTAGGGTGAACTTGACTTTATTAGGAAAACTACATCAGGTAAATTAAAATGTTAATATTAGGGTGAACTTGACTTTATTAGGAAAACTACATCAGGTGAATTAAAATGTTAATATTAGGGTGAACTTAACTTTATTAGGAAAACTACATCAGGTAAATTAAAATGTTAATATTAGGGTGAACTTGACTTTATTAGGAAAACTACATCATATAGATTAAAATGTTAATATTAGGATGAACTTGACTTTATTAGGAAAACTACATCAGGTGAATTAAAATGTTAATATTAGGGTGAACTTGACTTTATTAGGAAAACTACATCAGATGAATTAAAATGTTAATATTAGGATGAACTTGACTTTATTAGGAAACAACATCAGGTAAATTAAAATGTTAATATTAGGGTGAACTTGACTTTATTAGGAAAACTACATCAGGTGAATTAAAATGTTAATATTAGGGTGAACTTGACTTTATTAGAAAATCTACACCAGGTGAATTAAAATGTTAATAGTAGGATGAACTTGACTTTATTAGGAAAACTACATCAGGTGAATTAAAATGTTAACATTAGGGTGAACTTGACTTTATTAGGAAAACTACATCAGGTGAATTAATATGTTAATATTAGGATGAACTTGACTTTATTAGGAAAACTACATCAGGTAGATTAAAATGTTAATATTAGGGTGAATTTGACTTTATTAGGAAAACTACATCAGGTAAATTAAAATGTTAATATTAGGGTGAACTTGACTTTATTAGGAAAACTACATCAGGTGAACTAAAATGTTAATATTATGGTGAACTTGACTTTATTAGGAAAACTACATCAGGTAAATTAAAATGTTAATATTAGGGTGATCTTGACTTTATTAGGAAAACTACATCAGGTGAATTAAAATGTTAATATTAGTGTGAACTTGACTTTATTAGGAAAACTACATCAGGTGAATTAAAATGTTAATATTAGGGTGAACTTGACTTTATTAGAAAAACTACATCAGGTGAATTAAAATGTTAATATTA
This sequence comes from Bathymodiolus brooksi, assembly GCA_963680875.1. Lineage (NCBI taxonomy): Eukaryota > Metazoa > Mollusca > Bivalvia > Mytilida > Modiolidae > Bathymodiolus > Bathymodiolus brooksi. Next base: position 12,381,616 of record OY804582.1, read on the forward strand.
GGGCGAACTTGACTCTATTAGGAAAACTACATCAGGTGAATTAAAATGTTAACATTAGGGTGAACTTGACTTTATTAGGAAAACTACATCAGATGAACTAAAATGTTAATATTAGGGTGAACTTGACCTTATTAGGAAAACTACATCAGGTAGATTAAAATGTTAATATTAGGGTGAACTTGACCTTATTAGGAAAACTACATCAGGTAGATTAAAATGTTAATATTAGGGTGAACTTGACTTTATTAGGAAAACTACATCAGGTAAATTAAAATGTTAATATTAGGGTGAACTTGACTTTATTAGGAAAACTACATCAGGTGAATTAAAATGTTAATATTAGGGTGAACTTAACTTTATTAGGAAAACTACATCAGGTAAATTAAAATGTTAATATTAGGGTGAACTTGACTTTATTAGGAAAACTACATCATATAGATTAAAATGTTAATATTAGGATGAACTTGACTTTATTAGGAAAACTACATCAGGTGAATTAAAATGTTAATATTAGGGTGAACTTGACTTTATTAGGAAAACTACATCAGATGAATTAAAATGTTAATATTAGGGTGAACTTGACTTTATTAGGAAACAACATCAGGTAAATTAAAATGTTAATATTAGGGTGAACTTGACTTTATTAGGAAAACTACATCAGGTGAATTAAAATGTTAATATTAGGGTGAACTTGACTTTATTAGAAAATCTACACCAGGTGAATTAAAATGTTAATATTAGGGTGAACTTGACTTTATTAGGAAAACTACATCAGGTAAATTAAAATGTTAATAGTAGGATGAACTTGACTTTATTAGGAAAACTACATCAGGTGAATTAAAATGTTAACATTAGGGTGAACTTGACTTTATTAGGAAAACTACATCAGGTGAATTAATATGTTAATATTAGGATGAACTTGACTTTATTAGGAAAACTACATCAGGTAGATTAAAATGTTAATATTAGGGTGAATTTGACTTTATTAGGAAAACTACATCAGATAAATTAAAATGTTAATATTAGGGTGAACTTGACTTTATTAGGAAAACTACATCAGGTGAACTAAAATGTTAATATTATGGTGAACTTGACTTTATTAGGAAAACTACATCAGGTAAATTAAAATGTTAATATTAGGGTGATCTTGACTTTATTAGGAAAACTACATCAGGTGAATTAAAATGTTAATATTAGTGTGAACTTGACTTTATTAGGAAAACTACATCAGGTGAATTAAAATGTTAATATTAGGGTGAACTTGACTTTATTAGAAAAACTACATCAGGTGAATTAAAATGTTAATATTAGGGCGAACTTGACTCTATTAGGAAAACTACATCAGGTGAATTAAAATGTTAACATTAGGGTGAACTTGACTTTATTAGGAAAACTACATCAGATGAACTAAAATGTTAATATTAGGGTGAACTTGACCTTATTAGGAAAACTACATCAGGTAGATTAAAATGTTAATATTAGGGTGAACTTGACCTTATTAGGAAAACTACATCAGGTAGATTAAAATGTTAATATTAGGGTGAACTTGACTTTATTAGGAAAACTACATCAGGTAAATTAAAATGTTAATATTAGGGTGAACTTGACTTTATTAGGAAAACTACATCAGGTGAATTAAAATGTTAATATTAGGGTGAACTTAACTTTATTAGGAAAACTACATCAGGTAAATTAAAATGTTAATATTAGGGTGAACTTGACTTTATTAGGAAAACTACATCATATAGATTAAAATGTTAATATTAGGATGAACTTGACTTTATTAGGAAAACTACATCAGGTGAATTAAAATGTTAATATTAGGGTGAACTTGACTTTATTAGGAAAACTACATCAGATGAATTAAAATGTTAATATTAGGGTGAACTTGACTTTATTAGGAAACAACATCAGGTAAATTAAAATGTTAATATTAGGGTGAACTTGACTTTATTAGGAAAACTACATCAGGTGAATTAAAATGTTAATATTAGGGTGAACTTGACTTTATTAGAAAATCTACACCAGGTGAATTAAAATGTTAATATTAGGGTGAACTTGACTTTATTAGGAAAACTACATCAGGTAAATTAAAATGTTAATATTAGGGTGAACTTGACTTTATTAGGAAAACTACATCAGGTGAATTAAAATGTTAATATTAGGGTGAACTTAACTTTATTAGGAAAACTACATCAGGTAAATTAAAATGTTAATATTAGGGTGAACTTGACTTTATTAGGAAAACTACATCATATAGATTAAAATGTTAATATTAGGATGAACTTGACTTTATTAGGAAAACTACATCAGGTGAATTAAAATGTTAATATTAGGGTGAACTTGACTTTATTAGGAAAACTACATCAGATGAATTAAAATGTTAATATTAGGATGAACTTGACTTTATTAGGAAACAACATCAGGTAAATTAAAATGTTAATATTAGGGTGAACTTGACTTTATTAGGAAAACTACATCAGGTGAATTAAAATGTTAATATTAGGGTGAACTTGACTTTATTAGAAAATCTACACCAGGTGAATTAAAATGTTAATAGTAGGATGAACTTGACTTTATTAGGAAAACTACATCAGGTGAATTAAAATGTTAACATTAGGGTGAACTTGACTTTATTAGGAAAACTACATCAGGTGAATTAATATGTTAATATTAGGATGAACTTGACTTTATTAGGAAAACTACATCAGGTAGATTAAAATGTTAATATTAGGGTGAATTTGACTTTATTAGGAAAACTACATCAGGTAAATTAAAATGTTAATATTAGGGTGAACTTGACTTTATTAGGAAAACTACATCAGGTGAACTAAAATGTTAATATTATGGTGATCTTGACTTTATTAGGAAAACTACATCAGGTAAATTAAAATGTTAATATTAGGGTGATCTTGACTTTATTAGGAAAACTACATCAGGTGAATTAAAATGTTAATATTAGTGTGAACTTGACTTTATTAGGAAAACTACATCAGGTGAATTAAAATGTTAATATTAGGGTGAACTTGACTTTATTAGAAAAACTACATCAGGTGAATTAAAATGTTAATATTAGGGCGAACTTGACTCTATTAGGAAAACTACATCAGGTGAATTAAAATGTTAACATTAGGGTGAACTTGACTTTATTAGGAAAACTACATCAGATGAACTAAAATGTTAATATTAGGGTGAACTTGACCTTATTAGGAAAACTACATCAGGTAGATTAAAATGTTAATATTAGGGTGAACTTGACCTTATTAGGAAAACTACATCAGGTAAATTAAAATGTTAATATTAGGGTGAACTTGACTTTATTAGGAAAACTACATCAGGTGAATTAAAATGTTAATATTAGGGTGAACTTAACTTTATTAGGAAAACTACATCAGGTAAATTAAAATGTTAATATTAGGGTGAACTTGACTTTATTAGGAAAACTACATCATATAGATTAAAATGTTAATATTAGGATGAACTTGATTTTATTAGGAAAACTACATCAGGTGAATTAAAATGTTAATATTAGGGTGAACTTGACTTTATTAGGAAAACTACATCAGATGAATTAAAATGTTAATATTAGGGTGAACTTGACTTTATTAGGAAACAACATCAGGTAAATTAAAATGTTAATATTAGGGTGAACTTGACTTTATTAGGAAAACTACATCAGGTGAATTAAAATGTTAATATTAGGGTGAACTTGACTTTATTAGAAAATCTACACCAGGTGAATTAAAATGTTAATATTAGGGTGAACTTGACTCTATTAGGAAAACTACATCAGGTGAATTAAAATGTTAACATTAGGGTGAACTTGACTTTATTAGAAAAACTACATCAGGTGAATTAAAATGTTAATATTAGGGTGAACTTGACTTTATTAGAAAAACTACATCAGGTGAATTAAAATGTTAATATTAGGGCGAACTTGACTCTATTAGGAAAACTACATCAGGTGAATTAAAATGTTAACATTAGGGTGAACTTGACTTTATTAGGAAAACTACATCAGATGAACTAAAATGTTAATATTAGGGTGAACTTGACCTTATTAGGAAAACTACATCAGGTAGATTAAAATGTTAATATTAGGGTGAACTTGACCTTATTAGGAAAACTACATCAGGTAGATTAAAATGTTAATATTAGGGTGAACTTGAATTTATTAGGAAAACTACATCAGGTAAATTAAAATGTTAATATTAGGGTGAACTTGACTTTATTAGGAAAACTACATCAGGTGAATTAAAATGTTAATATTAGGGTGAACTTAACTTTATTAGGAAAACTACATCAGGTAAATTAAAATGTTAATATTAGGGTGAACTTGACTTTATTAGGAAAACTACATCATATAGATTAAAATGTTAATATTAGGATGAACTTGACTTTATTAGGAAAACTACATCAGGTGAATTAAAATGTTAATATTAGGGTGAACTTGACTTTATTAGGAAAACTACATCAGATGAATTAAAATGTTAATATTAGGATGAACTTGACTTTATTAGGAAACAACATCAGGTAAATTAAAATGTTAATATTAGGGTGAACTTGACTTTATTAGGAAAACTACATCAGGTGAATTAAAATGTTAATATTAGGGTGAACTTGACTTTATTAGAAAATCTACACCAGGTGAATTAAAATGTTAATAGTAGGATGAACTTGACTTTATTAGGAAAACTACATCAGGTGAATTAATATGTTAATATTAGGATGAACTTGACTTTATTAGAAAATCTACACCAGGTGAATTAAAATGTTAATATTAGGGTGAACTTGACTTTATTAGGAAAACTACATCAGGTAAATTAAAATGTTAATATTAGGGTGAACTTGACTTTATTAGGAAAACTACATCAGGTGAATTAAAATGTTAATATTAGGGTGAACTTAACTTTATTAGGAAAACTACATCAGGTAAATTAAAATGTTAATATTAGGGTGAACTTGACTTTATTAGGAAAACTACATCATATAGATTAAAATGTTAATATTAGGATGAACTTGACTTTATTAGGAAAACTACATCAGGTGAATTAAAATGTTAATATTAGGGTGAACTTGACTTTATTAGGAAAACTACATCAGATGAATTAAAATGTTAATATTAGGATGAACTTGACTTTATTAGGAAACAACATCAGGTAAATTAAAATGTTAATATTAGGGTGAACTTGACTTTATTAGAAAAACTACATCAGGTGAATTAAAATGTTAATATTAGGGTGAACTTGACTTTATTAGAAAATCTACACCAGGTGAATTAAAATGTTAATAGTAGGATGAACTTGACTTTATTAGGAAAACTACATCAGGTGAATTAAAATGTTAACATTAGGGTGAACTTGACTTTATTAGGAAAACTACATCAGGTGAATTAATATGTTAATATTAGGATGAACTTGACTTTATTAGGAAAACTACATCAGGTAGATTAAAATGTTAATATTAGGGTGAATTTGACTTTATTAGGAAAACTACATCAGGTAAATTAAAATGTTAATATTAGGGTGAACTTGACTTTATTAGGAAAACTACATCAGGTGAACTAAAATGTTAATATTATGGTGATCTTGACTTTATTAGGAAAACTACATCAGGTAAATTAAAATGTTAATATTAGGGTGATCTTGACTTTATTAGGAAAACTACATCAGGTGAATTAAAATGTTAATATTAGTGTGAACTTGACTTTATTAGGAAAACTACATCAGGTGAATTAAAATGTTAATATTAGGGTGAACTTGACTTTATTAGAAAAACTACATCAGGTGAATTAAAATGTTAATATTAGGGCGAACTTGACTCTATTAGGAAAACTACATCAGGTGAATTAAAATGTTAACATTAGGGTGAACTTGACTTTATTAGGAAAACTACATCAGATGAACTAAAATGTTAATATTAGGGTGAACTTGACCTTATTAGGAAAACTACATCAGGTAGATTAAAATGTTAATATTAGGGTGAACTTGACCTTATTAGGAAAACTACATCAGGTAAATTAAAATGTTAATATTAGGGTGAACTTGACTTTATTAGGAAAACTACATCAGGTGAATTAAAATGTTAATATTAGGGTGAACTTAACTTTATTAGGAAAACTACATCAGGTAAATTAAAATGTTAATATTAGGGTGAACTTGACTTTATTAGGAAAACTACATCATATAGATTAAAATGTTAATATTAGGATGAACTTGATTTTATTAGGAAAACTACATCAGGTGAATTAAAATGTTAATATTAGGGTGAACTTGACTTTATTAGGAAAACTACATCAGATGAATTAAAATGTTAATATTAGGGTGAACTTGACTTTATTAGGAAACAACATCAGGTAAATTAAAATGTTAATATTAGGGTGAACTTGACTTTATTAGGAAAACTACATCAGGTGAATTAAAATGTTAATATTAGGGTGAACTTGACTTTATTAGAAAATCTACACCAGGTGAATTAAAATGTTAATATTAGGGTGAACTTGACTCTATTAGGAAAACTACATCAGGTGAATTAAAATGTTAACATTAGGGTGAACTTGACTTTATTAGAAAAACTACATCAGGTGAATTAAAATGTTAATATTAGGGTGAACTTGACTTTATTAGAAAAACTACATCAGGTGAATTAAAATGTTAATATTAGGGCGAACTTGACTCTATTAGGAAAACTACATCAGGTGAATTAAAATGTTAACATTAGGGTGAACTTGACTTTATTAGGAAAACTACATCAGATGAATTAAAATGTTAATATTAGGATGAACTTGACTTTATTAGGAAACAACATCAGGTAAATTAAAATGTTAATATTAGGGTGAACTTGACTTTATTAGGAAAACTACATCAGGTGAATTAAAATGTTAATATTAGGGTGAACTTGACTTTATTAGAAAATCTACACCAGGTGAATTAAAATGTTAATAGTAGGATGAACTTGACTTTATTAGGAAAACTACATCAGGTGAATTAAAATGTTAACATTAGGGTGAACTTGACTTTATTAGGAAAACTACATCAGGTGAATTAATATGTTAATATTAGGATGAACTTGACTTTATTAGGAAAACTACATCAGGTAGATTAAAATGTTAATATTAGGGTGAATTTGACTTTATTAGGAAAACTACATCAGGTAAATTAAAATGTTAATATTAGGGTGAACTTGACTTTATTAGGAAAACTACATCAGGTGAACTAAAATGTTAATATTATGGTGATCTTGACTTTATTAGGAAAACTACATCAGGTAAATTAAAATGTTAATATTAGGGTGATCTTGACTTTATTAGGAAAACTACATCAGGTGAATTAAAATGTTAATATTAGTGTGAACTTGACTTTATTAGGAAAACTACATCAGGTGAATTAAAATGTTAATATTAGGGTGAACTTGACTTTATTAGAAAAACTACATCAGGTGAATTAAAATGTTAATATTAGGGCGAACTTGACTCTATTAGGAAAACTACATCAGGTGAATTAAAATGTTAACATTAGGGTGAACTTGACTTTATTAGGAAAACTACATCAGATGAACTAAAATGTTAATATTAGGGTGAACTTGACCTTATTAGGAAAACTACATCAGGTAGATTAAAATGTTAATATTAGGGTGAACTTGACCTTATTAGGAAAACTACATCAGGTAAATTAAAATGTTAATATTAGGGTGAACTTGACTTTATTAGGAAAACTACATCAGGTGAATTAAAATGTTAATATTAGGGTGAACTTAACTTTATTAGGAAAACTACATCAGGTAAATTAAAATGTTAATATTAGGGTGAACTTGACTTTATTAGGAAAACTACATCATATAGATTAAAATGTTAATATTAGGATGAACTTGATTTTATTAGGAAAACTACATCAGGTGAATTAAAATGTTAATATTAGGGTGAACTTGACTTTATTAGGAAAACTACATCAGATGAATTAAAATGTTAATATTAGGGTGAACTTGACTTTATTAGGAAACAACATCAGGTAAATTAAAATGTTAATATTAGGGTGAACTTGACTTTATTAGGAAAACTACATCAGGTGAATTAAAATGTTAATATTAGGGTGAACTTGACTTTATTAGAAAATCTACACCAGGTGAATTAAAATGTTAATATTAGGGTGAACTTGACTCTATTAGGAAAACTACATCAGGTGAATTAAAATGTTAACATTAGGGTGAACTTGACTTTATTAGAAAAACTACATCAGGTGAATTAAAATGTTAATATTAGGGTGAACTTGACTTTATTAGAAAAACTACATCAGGTGAATTAAAATGTTAATATTAGGGCGAACTTGACTCTATTAGGAAAACTACATCAGGTGAATTAAAATGTTAACATTAGGGTGAACTTGACTTTATTAGGAAAACTACATCAGATGAACTAAAATGTTAATATTAGGGTGAACTTGACCTTATTAGGAAAACTACATCAGGTAGATTAAAATGTTAATATTAGGGTGAACTTGACCTTATTAGGAAAACTACATCAGGTAGATTAAAATGTTAATATTAGGGTGAACTTGAATTTATTAGGAAAACTACATCAGGTAAATTAAAATGTTAATATTAGGGTGAACTTGACTTTATTAGGAAAACTACATCAGGTGAATTAAAATGTTAATATTAGGGTGAACTTGACTTTATTAGAAAAACTACATCAGGTGAATTAAAATGTTAATATTAGGGCGAACTTGACTCTATTAGGAAAACTACATCAGGTGAATTAAAATGTTAACATTAGGGTGAACTTGACTTTATTAGGAAAACTACATCAGATGAACTAAAATGTTAATATTAGGGTGAACTTGACCTTATTAGGAAAACTACATCAGGTAGATTAAAATGTTAATATTAGGGTGAACTTGACCTTATTAGGAAAACTACATCAGGTAGATTAAAATGTTAATATTAGGGTGAACTTGAATTTATTAGGAAAACTACATCAGGTAAATTAAAATGTTAATATTAGGGTGAACTTGACTTTATTAGGAAAACTACATCAGGTGAATTAAAATGTTAATATTAGGGTGAACTTAACTTTATTAGGAAAACTACATCAGGTAAATTAAAATGTTAATATTAGGGTGAACTTGACTTTATTAGGAAAACTACATCATATAGATTAAAATGTTAATATTAGGATGAACTTGACTTTATTAGGAAAACTACATCAGGTGAATTAAAATGTTAATATTAGGGTGAACTTGACTTTATTAGGAAAACTACATCAGATGAATTAAAATGTTAATATTAGGATGAACTTGACTTTATTAGGAAACAACATCAGGTAAATTAAAATGTTAATATTAGGGTGAACTTGACTTTATTAGGAAAACTACATCAGGTGAATTAAAATGTTAATATTAGGGTGAACTTGACTTTATTAGAAAATCTACACCAGGTGAATTAAAATGTTAATAGTAGGATGAACTTGACTTTATTAGGAAAACTACATCAGGTGAATTAATATGTTAATATTAGGATGAACTTGACTTTATTAGAAAATCTACACCAGGTGAATTAAAATGTTAATATTAGGGTGAACTTGACTTTATTAGGAAAACTACATCAGGTAAATTAAAATGTTAATATTAGGGTGAACTTGACTTTATTAGGAAAACTACATCAGGTGAATTAAAATGTTAATATTAGGGTGAACTTAACTTTATTAGGAAAACTACATCAGGTAAATTAAAATGTTAATATTAGGGTGAACTTGACTTTATTAGGAAAACTACATCATATAGATTAAAATGTTAATATTAGGATGAACTTGACTTTATTAGGAAAACTACATCAGGTGAATTAAAATGTTAATATTAGGGTGAACTTGACTTTATTAGGAAAACTACATCAGATGAATTAAAATGTTAATATTAGGATGAACTTGACTTTATTAGGAAACAACATCAGGTAAATTAAAATGTTAATATTAGGGTGAACTTGACTTTATTAGAAAAACTACATCAGGTGAATTAAAATGTTAATATTAGGGTGAACTTGACTTTATTAGAAAATCTACACCAGGTGAATTAAAATGTTAATAGTAGGATGAACTTGACTTTATTAGGAAAACTACATCAGGTGAATTAAAATGTTAACATTAGGGTGAACTTGACTTTATTAGGAAAACTACATCAGGTGAATTAATATGTTAATATTAGGATGAACTTGACTTTATTAGGAAAACTACATCAGGTAGATTAAAATGTTAATATTAGGGTGAATTTGACTTTATTAGGAAAACTACATCAGGTAAATTAAAATGTTAATATTAGGGTGAACTTGACTTTATTAGGAAAACTACATCAGGTGAACTAAAATGTTAATATTATGGTGATCTTGACTTTATTAGGAAAACTACATCAGGTAAATTAAAATGTTAATATTAGGGTGATCTTGACTTTATTAGGAAAACTACATCAGGTGAATTAAAATGTTAATATTAGTGTGAACTTGACTTTATTAGGAAAACTACATCAGGTGAATTAAAATGTTAATATTAGGGTGAACTTGACTTTATTAGAAAAACTACATCAGGTGAATTAAAATGTTAATATTAGGGCGAACTTGACTCTATTAGGAAAACTACATCAGGTGAATTAAAATGTTAACATTAGGGTGAACTTGACTTTATTAGGAAAACTACATCAGATGAACTAAAATGTTAATATTAGGGTGAACTTGACCTTATTAGGAAAACTACATCAGGTAGATTAAAATGTTAATATTAGGGTGAACTTGACCTTATTAGGAAAACTACATCAGGTAAATTAAAATGTTAATATTAGGGTGAACTTGACTTTATTAGGAAAACTACATCAGGTGAATTAAAATGTTAATATTAGGGTGAACTTAACTTTATTAGGAAAACTACATCAGGTAAATTAAAATGTTAATATTAGGGTGAACTTGACTTTATTAGGAAAACTACATCATATAGATTAAAATGTTAATATTAGGATGAACTTGATTTTATTAGGAAAACTACATCAGGTGAATTAAAATGTTAATATTAGGGTGAACTTGACTTTATTAGGAAAACTACATCAGATGAATTAAAATGTTAATATTAGGGTGAACTTGACTTTATTAGGAAACAACATCAGGTAAATTAAAATGTTAATATTAGGGTGAACTTGACTTTATTAGGAAAACTACATCAGGTGAATTAAAATGTTAATATTAGGGTGAACTTGACTTTATTAGAAAATCTACACCAGGTGAATTAAAATGTTAATATTAGGGTGAACTTGACTCTATTAGGAAAACTACATCAGGTGAATTAAAATGTTAACATTAGGGTGAACTTGACTTTATTAGAAAAACTACATCAGGTGAATTAAAATGTTAATATTAGGGTGAACTTGACTTTATTAGAAAAACTACATCAGGTGAATTAAAATGTTAATATTAGGGCGAACTTGACTCTATTAGGAAAACTACATCAGGTGAATTAAAATGTTAACATTAGGGTGAACTTGACTTTATTAGGAAAACTACATCAGATGAATTAAAATGTTAATATTAGGATGAACTTGACTTTATTAGGAAACAACATCAGGTAAATTAAAATGTTAATATTAGGGTGAACTTGACTTTATTAGGAAAACTACATCAGGTGAATTAAAATGTTAATATTAGGGTGAACTTGACTTTATTAGAAAATCTACACCAGGTGAATTAAAATGTTAATAGTAGGATGAACTTGACTTTATTAGGAAAACTACATCAGGTGAATTAAAATGTTAACATTAGGGTGAACTTGACTTTATTAGGAAAACTACATCAGGTGAATTAATATGTTAATATTAGGATGAACTTGACTTTATTAGGAAAACTACATCAGGTAGATTAAAATGTTAATATTAGGGTGAATTTGACTTTATTAGGAAAACTACATCAGGTAAATTAAAATGTTAATATTAGGGTGAACTTGACTTTATTAGGAAAACTACATCAGGTGAACTAAAATGTTAATATTATGGTGATCTTGACTTTATTAGGAAAACTACATCAGGTAAATTAAAATGTTAATATTAGGGTGATCTTGACTTTATTAGGAAAACTACATCAGGTGAATTAAAATGTTAATATTAGTGTGAACTTGACTTTATTAGGAAAACTACATCAGGTGAATTAAAATGTTAATATTAGGGTGAACTTGACTTTATTAGAAAAACTACATCAGGTGAATTAAAATGTTAATATTAGGGCGAACTTGACTCTATTAGGAAAACTACATCAGGTGAATTAAAATGTTAACATTAGGGTGAACTTGACTTTATTAGGAAAACTACATCAGATGAACTAAAATGTTAATATTAGGGTGAACTTGACCTTATTAGGAAAACTACATCAGGTAGATTAAAATGTTAATATTAGGGTGAACTTGACCTTATTAGGAAAACTACATCAGGTAAATTAAAATGTTAATATTAGGGTGAACTTGACTTTATTAGGAAAACTACATCAGGTGAATTAAAATGTTAATATTAGGGTGAACTTAACTTTATTAGGAAAACTACATCAGGTAAATTAAAATGTTAATATTAGGGTGAACTTGACTTTATTAGGAAAACTACATCATATAGATTAAAATGTTAATATTAGGATGAACTTGATTTTATTAGGAAAACTACATCAGGTGAATTAAAATGTTAATATTAGGGTGAACTTGACTTTATTAGGAAAACTACATCAGATGAATTAAAATGTTAATATTAGGGTGAACTTGACTTTATTAGGAAACAACATCAGGTAAATTAAAATGTTAATATTAGGGTGAACTTGACTTTATTAGGAAAACTACATCAGGTGAATTAAAATGTTAATATTAGGGTGAACTTGACTTTATTAGAAAATCTACACCAGGTGAATTAAAATGTTAATATTAGGGTGAACTTGACTCTATTAGGAAAACTACATCAGGTGAATTAAAATGTTAACATTAGGGTGAACTTGACTTTATTAGAAAAACTACATCAGGTGAATTAAAATGTTAATATTAGGGTGAACTTGACTTTATTAGAAAAACTACATCAGGTGAATTAAAATGTTAATATTAGGGCGAACTTGACTCTATTAGGAAAACTACATCAGGTGAATTAAAATGTTAACATTAGGGTGAACTTGACTTTATTAGGAAAACTACATCAGATGAACTAAAATGTTAATATTAGGGTGAACTTGACCTTATTAGGAAAACTACATCAGGTAGATTAAAATGTTAATATTAGGGTGAACTTGACCTTATTAGGAAAACTACATCAGGTAGATTAAAATGTTAATATTAGGGTGAACTTGAATTTATTAGGAAAACTACATCAGGTAAATTAAAATGTTAATATTAGGGTGAACTTGACTTTATTAGGAAAACTACATCAGGTGAATTAAAATGTTAATATTAGGGTGAACTTAACTTTATTAGGAAAACTACATCAGGTAAATTAAAATGTTAATATTAGGGTGAACTTGACTTTATTAGGAAAACTACATCATATAGATTAAAATGTTAATATTAGGATGAACTTGACTTTATTAGGAAAACTACATCAGGTGAATTAAAATGTTAATATTAGGGTGAACTTGACTTTATTAGGAAAACTACATCAGATGAATTAAAATGTTAATATCAGGATGAACTTGACTTTATTAGGAAACAACATCAGGTAAATTAAAATGTTAATATTAGGGTGAACTTGACTTTATTAGGAAAACTACATCAGGTGAATTAAAATGTTAATATTAGGGTGAACTTGACTTTATTAGAAAATCTACACCAGGTGAATTAAAATGTTAATAGTAGGATGAACTTGACTTTATTAGGAAAACTACATCAGGTGAATTAATATGTTAATATTAGGATGAACTTGACTTTATTAGGAAAACTACATCAGGTAGATTAAAATGTTAATATTAGGGTGAATTTGACTTTATTAGGAAAACTACATCAGGTAAATTAAAATGTTAATATTAGGGTGAACTTGACTTTATTAGGAAAACTACATCAGGTGAACTAAAATGTTAATATTATGGTGAACTTGACTTTATTAGGAAAACTACATCAGGTAAATTAAAATGTTAATATTAGGGTGATCTTGACTTTATTAGGAAAACTACATCAGGTGAATTAAAATGTTAATATTAGTGTGAACTTGACTTTATTAGGAAAACTACATCAGGTGAATTAAAATGTTAATATTAGGGTGAACTTGACTTTATTAGAAAAACTACATCAGGTGAATTAAAATGTTAATATTAGGGCGAACTTGACTCTATTAGGAAAACTACATCAGGTGAATTAAAATGTTAACATTAGGGTGAACTTGACTTTATTAGGAAAACTACATCAGATGAACTAAAATGTTAATATTAGGGTGAACTTGACCTTATTAGGAAAACTACATCAGGTAGATTAAAATGTTAATATTAGGGTGAACTTGACCTTATTAGGAAAACTACATCAGGTAGATTAAAATGTTAATATTAGGGTGAACTTGACTTTATTAGGAAAACTACATCAGGTAAATTAAAATGTTAATATTAGGGTGAACTTGACTTTATTAGGAAAACTACATCATATAGATTAAAATGTTAATATTAGGATGAACTTGACTTTATTAGGAAAACTACATCAGGTGAATTAAAATGTTAATATTAGGGTGAACTTGACTTTATTAGGAAAACTACATCAGATGAATTAAAATGTTAATATTAGGGTGAACTTGACTTTATTAGGAAACAACATCAGGTAAATTAAAATGTTAATATTAGGGTGAACTTGACTTTATTAGGAAAACTACATCAGGTGAATTAAAATGTTAATATTAGGGTGAACTTGACTTTATTAGAAAATCTACACCAGGTGAATTAAAATGTTAATAGTAGGATGAACTTGACTTTATTAGGAAAACTACATCAGGTGAATTAAAATGTTAACATTAGGGTGAACTTGACTTTATTAGGAAAACTACATCAGGTGAATTAATATGTTAATATTAGGATGAACTTGACTTTATTAGGAAAACTACATCAGGTAGATTAAAATGTTAATATTAGGGTGAATTTGACTTTATTAGGAAAACTACATCAGGTAAATTAAAATGTTAATATTAGGGTGAACTTGACTTTATTAGGAAAACTACATCAGGTGAACTAAAATGTTAATATTATGGTGAACTTGACTTTATTAGGAAAACTACATCAGGTAAATTAAAATGTTAATATTAGGGTGATCTTGACTTTATTAGGAAAACTACATCAGGTGAATTAAAATGTTAATATTAGGGTGAACTTGACTTTATTAGGAAAACTACATCAGGTGAATTAAAATGTTAATATTAGGGTGAACTTGACTTTATTAGGAAAACTACATGAGATAAATTAAAATGTTAATATTAGGGTGAACTTGACTTTATTAGGAAAACTACATCAGAAAAATTAAAATGTTAATATTAGAGTGAACTTGACTTTATTAGGAAAACTACATCAGGTGAATTAAAATGTTAATATTAGGGTGAACTTCACTTTATTAGAAAAACTACACCAGGTGAATTAAAATGTTAATAGTAGGATGAACTTGACTTTATTAGAAAAACTACATCAGGTGAATTAAAATGTTAATATTAGTGTGAACTTGACTCTATTAGGAAAACTACATCAGGTGAATTAAAATGTTAACATTAGGGTGAGCTTGACTTTATTAGGAAAACTACATCATGTAGATTAAAATGTTAATATGAGGATGAACTTGACTTTATTAGGAAAACTACATCAGGTGAATTAAAATGTTAATATTAGTGTGAACTTGACTTTATTAGGAAAACTACATCAGGTAAATTAAAATGTTAATATTAGTGTGAACTTGACTTTATTAGGAAAACTACATGAGGTGAATTAAAATGTTAATATTAGGATGAACTTGACTTTATTAGGAAAACAACATCAGGTAAATTAAAATGTTAATATTAGGGTGAACTTGACTTTATTAGGAAAACTACATCAGGTGAATTAAAATGTTAATATTAGGGTGAACTTCACTTTATTAGAAAAACTACACCAGGTGAATTAAAATGTTAATAGTAGGATGAACTTGACTTTATTAGAAAAACTACATCAGATGAATTAAAATGTTAATATTAGGGTGAACTTGACTCTATTAGGAAAACTACATCAGGTGAATTAAAATGTTAACATTAGGGTGAACTTAACTTTATTAGGAAAACTACATCAGGTAAATTAAAATGTTAATATTAGGGTGAACTTGACTTTATTAGGAAAACTACATCATATAGATTAAAATGTTAATATTAGGATGAACTTGACTTTATTAGGAAAACTACATCATGTGAATTAAAATGTTAATATTAGGGTGAACTTGACTTTATTAGGAAAACTACATCAGGTGAATTAAAATGTTAATATTAGGATGAACTTGACTTTATTAAGAAACAACATCAGGTAAATTAAAATGTTAATATTAGGGTGAACTTGACTTTATTAGGAAAACTACATCAGGTGAATTAAAATGTTAATATTAGGGTGAACTTGACTTTATTAGAAAAACTACACCAGGTGAAATAAAATGTTAATAGTAGGATGAACCTGACTTTATTAGAAAAACTACATCAGGTGAATTAAAATGTTAATATTAGGGTGAACTTGACTCTATTAGGAAAACTACATCAGGTGAATTAAAATGTTAACATTAGGGTGAACTTGACTTTATTAGGAAAACTACATCAGGTGAATTAATATGTTAATATTAGGGTGAACTTGACTTTATTAGGAAAACTAGATCAGGTAGATTAAAATGTTAATATTAGGGTGAATTTGACTTTATTAGGAAAACTACATCAGGTAAATTAAAATGTTAATATTAGGGTGAACTTGACTTTATTAGGAAAACTACATCAGGTGAATTAAAATGTTAATATTAGGGTGAACTTGACTTTATTAGGAAAACTACATCAGGTGAATTAAAATGTTAATATTATGGTGAACTTGACTTTATTAGGAAAATTACATCAGGTAAATTAAAATGTTAATATTAGGGTGAACTTGACTTTATTAGGAAAACTACATCAGGTGAATTAAAGTGTTAATAATAGAGTGAACTTGTCTTTATTAGGAAAACTACATGAGGTAAATTAAAATGTTAATATTAGGGTGAACTTGACTTTATTAGGAAAACTACATGAGATAAATTAAAATGTTAATATTAGGGTGAACTTGACTTTATTAGGAAAACTACATCAGAAAAATTAAAATGTTAATATTAGAGTGAACTTGACTTTATTAGGAAAACTACATCAGGTGAATTAAAATGTTAATAGTAGGATGAACTTGACTTTATTAGAAAAACTACATCAGGTGAATTAAAATGTTAATATTAGTGTGAACTTGACTCTATTAGGAAAACTACATCAGGTGAATTAAAATGTTAACATTAGGGTGAACTTGACTTTATTAGGAAAACTACATCATGTAGATTAAAATGTTAATATGAGGATGAACTTGACTTTATTAGGAAAACTACATCAGGTGAATTAAAATGTTAATATTAGTGTGAACTTGACTTTATTAGGAAAACTACATCAGGTGAATTAAAATGTTAATATTAGGGTGAACTTGACTTTATTAGAAAAACTACATCAGGTGAATTAAAATGTTAATATTAGGGCGAACTTGACTCTATTAGGAAAACTACATCAGGTGAATTAAAATGTTAACATTAGGGTGAACTTGACTTTATTAGGAAAACTACATCAGATGAACTAAAATGTTAATATTAGGGTGAACTTGACCTTATTAGGAAAACTACATCAGGTAGATTAAAATGTTAATATTAGGGTGAACTTGACCTTATTAGGAAAACTACATCAGGTAAATTAAAATGTTAATATTAGGGTGAACTTGACTTTATTAGGAAAACTACATCAGGTGAATTAAAATGTTAATATTAGGGTGAACTTAACTTTATTAGGAAAACTGCATCAGGTAAATTAAAATGTTAATATTAGGGTGAACTTGACTTTATTAGGAAAACTACATCATATAGATTAAAATGTTAATATTAGGATGAACTTGATTTTATTAGGAAAACTACATCAGGTGAATTAAAATGTTAATATTAGGGTGAACTTGACTTTATTAGGAAAACTACATCAGATGAATTAAAATGTTAATATTAGGGTGAACTTGACTTTATTAGGAAACAACATCAGGTAAATTAAAATGTTAATATTAGGGTGAACTTGACTTTATTAGGAAAACTACATCAGGTGAATTAAAATGTTAATATTAGGGTGAACTTGACTTTATTAGAAAATCTACACCAGGTGAATTAAAATGTTAATATTAGGGTGAACTTGACTCTATTAGGAAAACTACATCAGGTGAATTAAAATGTTAACATTAGGGTGAACTTGACTTTATTAGAAAAACTACATCAGGTGAATTAAAATGTTAATATTAGGGTGAACTTGACTTTATTAGAAAAACTACATCAGGTGAATTAAAATGTTAATATTAGGGCGAACTTGACTCTATTAGGAAAACTACATCAGGTGAATTAAAATGTTAACATTAGGGTGAACTTGACTTTATTAGGAAAACTACATCAGATGAACTAAAATGTTAATATTAGGGTGAACTTGACCTTATTAGGAAAACTACATCAGGTAGATTAAAATGTTAATATTAGGGTGAACTTGACCTTATTAGGAAAACTACATCAGGTAGATTAAAATGTTAATATTAGGGTGAACTTGAATTTATTAGGAAAACTACATCAGGTAAATTAAAATGTTAATATTAGGGTGAACTTGACTTTATTAGGAAAACTACATCAGGTGAATTAAAATGTTAATATTAGGGTGAACTTAACTTTATTAGGAAAACTACATCAGGTAAATTAAAATGTTAATATTAGGGTGAACTTGACTTTATTAGGAAAACTACATCATATAGATTAAAATGTTAATATTAGGATGAACTTGACTTTATTAGGAAAACTACATCAGGTGAATTAAAATGTTAATATTAGGGTGAACTTGACTTTATTAGGAAAACTACATCAGATGAATTAAAATGTTAATATTAGGATGAACTTGACTTTATTAGGAAACAACATCAGGTAAATTAAAATGTTAATATTAGGGTGAACTTGACTTTATTAGGAAAACTACATCAGGTGAATTAAAATGTTAATATTAGGGTGAACTTGACTTTATTAGAAAATCTACACCAGGTGAATTAAAATGTTAATAGTAGGATGAACTTGACTTTATTAGGAAAACTACATCAGGTGAATTAATATGTTAATATTAGGATGAACTTGACTTTATTAGAAAATCTACACCAGGTGAATTAAAATGTTAATATTAGGGTGAACTTGACTTTATTAGGAAAACTACATCAGGTAAATTAAAATGTTAATATTAGGGTGAACTTGACTTTATTAGGAAAACTACATCAGGTGAAATAAAATGTTAATATTAGGGTGAACTTAACTTTATTAGGAAAACTACATCAGGTAAATTAAAATGTTAATATTAGGGTGAACTTGACTTTATTAGGAAAACTACATCATATAGATTAAAATGTTAATATTAGGATGAACTTGACTTTATTAGGAAAACTACATCAGGTGAATTAAAATGTTAATATTAGGGTGAACTTGACTTTATTAGGAAAACTACATCAGATGAATTAAAATGTTAATATTAGGATGAACTTGACTTTATTAGGAAACAACATCAGGTAAATTAAAATGTTAATATTAGGGTGAACTTGACTTTATTAGGAAAACTACATCAGGTGAATTAAAATGTTAATATTAGGGTGAACTTGACTTTATTAGAAAATCTACACCAGGTGAATTAAAATGTTAATAGTAGGATGAACTTGACTTTATTAGGAAAACTACATCAGGTGAATTAAAATGTTAACATTAGGGTGAACTTGACTTTATTAGGAAAACTACATCAGGTGAATTAATATGTTAATATTAGGATGAACTTGACTTTATTAGGAAAACTACATCAGGTAGATTAAAATGTTAATATTAGGGTGAATTTGACTTTATTAGGAAAACTACATCAGGTAAATTAAAATGTTAATATTAGGGTGAACTTGACTTTATTAGGAAAACTACATCAGGTGAACTAAAATGTTAATATTATGGTGATCTTGACTTTATTAGGAAAACTACATCAGGTAAATTAAAATGTTAATATTAGGGTGATCTTGACTTTATTAGGAAAACTACATCAGGTGAATTAAAATGTTAATATTAGTGTGAACTTGACTTTATTAGGAAAACTACATCAGGTGAATTAAAATGTTAATATTAGGGTGAACTTGACTTTATTAGAAAAACTACATCAGGTGAATTAAAATGTTAATATTAGGGCGAACTTGACTCTATTAGGAAAACTACATCAGGTGAATTAAAATGTTAACATTAGGGTGAACTTGACTTTATTAGGAAAACTACATCAGATGAACTAAAATGTTAATATTAGGGTGAACTTGACCTTATTAGGAAAACTACATCAGGTAGATTAAAATGTTAATATTAGGGTGAACTTGACCTTATTAGGAAAACTACATCAGGTAAATTAAAATGTTAATATTAGGGTGAACTTGACTTTATTAGGAAAACTACATCAGGTGAATTAAAATGTTAATATTAGGGTGAACTTAACTTTATTAGGAAAACTACATCAGGTAAATTAAAATGTTAATATTAGGGTGAACTTGACTTTATTAGGAAAACTACATCATATAGATTAAAATGTTAATATTAGGATGAACTTGATTTTATTAGGAAAACTACATCAGGTGAATTAAAATGTTAATATTAGGGTGAACTTGACTTTATTAGGAAAACTACATCAGATGAATTAAAATGTTAATATTAGGGTGAACTTGACTTTATTAGGAAACAACATCAGGTAAATTAAAATGTTAATATTAGGGTGAACTTGACTTTATTAGGAAAACTACATCAGGTGAATTAAAATGTTAATATTAGGGTGAACTTGACTTTATTAGAAAATCTACACCAGGTGAATTAAAATGTTAATATTAGGGTGAACTTGACTCTATTAGGAAAACTACATCAGGTGAATTAAAATGTTAACATTAGGGTGAACTTGACTTTATTAGAAAAACTACATCAGGTGAATTAAAATGTTAATATTAGGGTGAACTTGACTTTATTAGAAAAACTACATCAGGTGAATTAAAATGTTAATATTAGGGCGAACTTGACTCTATTAGGAAAACTACATCAGGTGAATTAAAATGTTAACATTAGGGTGAACTTGACTTTATTAGGAAAACTACATCAGATGAACTAAAATGTTAATATTAGGGTGAACTTGACCTTATTAGGAAAACTACATCAGGTAGATTAAAATGTTAATATTAGGGTGAACTTGACCTTATTAGGAAAACTACATCAGGTAGATTAAAATGTTAATATTAGGGTGAACTTGAATTTATTAGGAAAACTACATCAGGTAAATTAAAATGTTAATATTAGGGTGAACTTGACTTTATTAGGAAAACTACATCAGGTGAATTAAAATGTTAATATTAGGGTGAACTTAACTTTATTAGGAAAACTACATCAGGTAAATTAAAATGTTAATATTAGGGTGAACTTGACTTTATTAGGAAAACTACATCATATAGATTAAAATGTTAATATTAGGATGAACTTGACTTTATTAGGAAAACTACATCAGGTGAATTAAAATGTTAATATTAGGGTGAACTTGACTTTATTAGGAAAACTACATCAGATGAATTAAAATGTTAATATTAGGATGAACTTGACTTTATTAGGAAACAACATCAGGTAAATTAAAATGTTAATATTAGGGTGAACTTGACTTTATTAGGAAAACTACATCAGGTGAATTAAAATGTTAATATTAGGGTGAACTTGACTTTATTAGAAAATCTACACCAGGTGAATTAAAATGTTAATAGTAGGATGAACTTGACTTTATTAGGAAAACTACATCAGGTGAATTAATATGTTAATATTAGGATGAACTTGACTTTATTAGGAAAACTACATCAGGTAGATTAAAATGTTAATATTAGGGTGAATTTGACTTTATTAGGAAAACTACATCAGGTAAATTAAAATGTTAATATTAGGGTGAACTTGACTTTATTAGGAAAACTACATCAGGTGAACTAAAATGTTAATATTATGGTGAACTTGACTTTATTAGGAAAACTACATCAGGTAAATTAAAATGTTAATATTAGGGTGATCTTGACTTTATTAGGAAAACTACATCAGGTGAATTAAAATGTTAATATTAGTGTGAACTTGACTTTATTAGGAAAACTACATCAGGTGAATTAAAATGTTAATATTAGGGTGAACTTGACTTTATTAGAAAAACTACATCAGGTGAATTAAAATGTTAATATTAGGGCGAACTTGACTCTATTAGGAAAACTACATCAGGTGAATTAAAATGTTAACATTAGGGTGAACTTGACTTTATTAGGAAAACTACATCAGATGAACTAAAATGTTAATATTAGGGTGAACTTGACCTTATTAGGAAAACTACATCAGGTAGATTAAAATGTTAATATTAGGGTGAACTTGACCTTATTAGGAAAACTACATCAGGTAGATTAAAATGTTAATATTAGGGTGAACTTGACTTTATTAGGAAAACTACATCAGGTAAATTAAAATGTTAATATTAGGGTGAACTTGACTTTATTAGGAAAACTACATCATATAGATTAAAATGTTAATATTAGGATGAACTTGACTTTATTAGGAAAACTACATCAGGTGAATTAAAATGTTAATATTAGGGTGAACTTGACTTTATTAGGAAAACTACATCAGATGAATTAAAATGTTAATATTAGGGTGAACTTGACTTTATTAGGAAACAACATCAGGTAAATTAAAATGTTAATATTAGGGTGAACTTGACTTTATTAGGAAAACTACATCAGGTGAATTAAAATGTTAATATTAGGGTGAACTTGACTTTATTAGAAAATCTACACCAGGTGAATTAAAATGTTAATAGTAGGATGAACTTGACTTTATTAGGAAAACTACATCAGGTGAATTAAAATGTTAACATTAGGGTGAACTTGACTTTATTAGGAAAACTACATCAGGTGAATTAATATGTTAATATTAGGATGAACTTGACTTTATTAGGAAAACTACATCAGGTAGATTAAAATGTTAATATTAGGGTGAATTTGACTTTATTAGGAAAACTACATCAGGTAAATTAAAATGTTAATATTAGGGTGAACTTGACTTTATTAGGAAAACTACATCAGGTGAACTAAAATGTTAATATTATGGTGAACTTGACTTTATTAGGAAAACTACATCAGGTAAATTAAAATGTTAATATTAGGGTGATCTTGACTTTATTAGGAAAACTACATCAGGTGAATTAAAATGTTAATATTAGGGTGAACTTGACTTTATTAGGAAAACTACATCAGGTGAATTAAAATGTTAATATTAGGGTGAACTTGACTTTATTAGGAAAACTACATGAGATAAATTAAAATGTTAATATTAGGGTGAACTTGACTTTATTAGGAAAACTACATCAGAAAAATTAAAATGTTAATATTAGAGTGAACTTGACTTTATTAGGAAAACTACATCAGGTGAATTAAAATGTTAATATTAGGGTGAACTTCACTTTATTAGAAAAACTACACCAGGTGAATTAAAATGTTAATAGTAGGATGAACTTGACTTTATTAGAAAAACTACATCAGGTGAATTAAAATGTTAATATTAGTGTGAACTTGACTCTATTAGGAAAACTACATCAGGTGAATTAAAATGTTAACATTAGGGTGAGCTTGACTTTATTAGGAAAACTACATCATGTAGATTAAAATGTTAATATGAGGATGAACTTGACTTTATTAGGAAAACTACATCAGGTGAATTAAAATGTTAATATTAGTGTGAACTTGACTTTATTAGGAAAACTACATCAGGTAAATTAAAATGTTAATATTAGTGTGAACTTGACTTTATTAGGAAAACTACATGAGGTGAATTAAAATGTTAATATTAGGATGAACTTGACTTTATTAGGAAAACAACATCAGGTAAATTAAAATGTTAATATTAGGGTGAACTTGACTTTATTAGGAAAACTACATCAGGTGAATTAAAATGTTAATATTAGGGTGAACTTCACTTTATTAGAAAAACTACACCAGGTGAATTAAAATGTTAATAGTAGGATGAACTTGACTTTATTAGAAAAACTACATCAGATGAATTAAAATGTTAATATTAGGGTGAACTTGACTCTATTAGGAAAACTACATCAGGTGAATTAAAATGTTAACATTAGGGTGAACTTAACTTTATTAGGAAAACTACATCAGGTAAATTAAAATGTTAATATTAGGGTGAACTTGACTTTATTAGGAAAACTACATCATATAGATTAAAATGTTAATATTAGGATGAACTTGACTTTATTAGGAAAACTACATCATGTGAATTAAAATGTTAATATTAGGGTGAACTTGACTTTATTAGGAAAACTACATCAGGTGAATTAAAATGTTAATATTAGGATGAACTTGACTTTATTAGGAAACAACATCAGGTAAATTAAAATGTTAATATTAGGGTGAACTTGACTTTATTAGGAAAACTACATCAGGTGAATTAAAATGTTAATATTAGGGTGAACTTGACTTTATTAGAAAAACTACACCAGGTGAAATAAAATGTTAATAGTAGGATGAACCTGACTTTATTAGAAAAACTACATCAGGTGAATTAAAATGTTAATATTAGGGTGAACTTGACTCTATTAGGAAAACTACATCAGGTGAATTAAAATGTTAACATTAGGGTGAACTTGACTTTATTAGGAAAACTACATCAGGTGAATTAATATGTTAATATTAGGGTGAACTTGACTTTATTAGGAAAACTAGATCAGGTAGATTAAAATGTTAATATTAGGGTGAATTTGACTTTATTAGGAAAACTACATCAGGTAAATTAAAATGTTAATATTAGGGTGAACTTGACTTTATTAGGAAAACTACATCAGGTGAATTAAAATGTTAATATTAGGGTGAACTTGACTTTATTAGGAAAACTACATCAGGTGAATTAAAATGTTAATATTAGGGTGAACTTGACTTTATTAGGAAAATTACATCAGGTAAATTAAAATGTTAATATTAGGGTGAACTTGACTTTATTAGGAAAACTACATCAGGTGAATTAAAGTGTTAATAATAGAGTGAACTTGTCTTTATTAGGAA
Organism: Bathymodiolus brooksi; assembly: GCA_963680875.1. Classification (NCBI taxonomy): domain Eukaryota; kingdom Metazoa; phylum Mollusca; class Bivalvia; order Mytilida; family Modiolidae; genus Bathymodiolus; species Bathymodiolus brooksi. The sequence goes on from OY804582.1 coordinate 12,406,981, forward strand.
AACTACATGAGGTAAATTAAAATGTTAATATTAGGGTGAACTTGACTTTATTAGGAAAACTACATGAGATAAATTAAAATGTTAATATTAGGGTGAACTTGACTTTATTAGGAAAACTACATCAGAAAAATTAAAATGTTAATATTAGAGTGAACTTGACTTTATTAGGAAAACTACATCAGGTGAATTAAAATGTTAATAGTAGGATGAACTTGACTTTATTAGAAAAACTACATCAGGTGAATTAAAATGTTAATATTAGTGTGAACTTGACTCTATTAGGAAAACTACATCAGGTGAATTAAAATGTTAACATTAGGGTGAACTTGACTTTATTAGGAAAACTACATCATGTAGATTAAAATGTTAATATGAGGATGAACTTGACTTTATTAGGAAAACTACATCAGGTGAATTAAAATGTTAATATTAGTGTGAACTTGACTTTATTAGGAAAACTACATCAGGTAAATTAAAATGTTAATATTAGTGTGAACTTGACTTTATTAGGAAAACTACATGAGGTGAATTAAAATGTTAATATTAGGATGAACTTGACTTTATTAGGAAAACAACATCAGGTAGATTAAAATGTTAATATTAGGGTGAACTTGACTTTATTAGGAAAACTACATCAGGTGAATTAAAATGTTAATATTAGGGTGAACTTCACTTTATTAGAAAAACTACACCAGGTGAATTAAAATGTTAATAGTAGGATGAACTTGACTTTATTAGAAAAACTACATCATATGAATTAAAATGTTAATATTAGGGTGAACTTGATTCTATTAGGAAAACTACATCAGGTGAATTAAAATGTTAACATTAGGGTGAACTTGACTTTATTAGGAAAACTACATCATGTAGATTAAAATGTTAATATGAGGATGAACTTGACTTTATTAGGAAAACTACATCAGGTGAATTGAAATGTTAATATTAGGGTGAACTTGACTTTATTAGGAAAACTACATCAGGTGAATTAAAATGTTAATATTAGGATGAACTTGACTTTATTAGGAAAACTACATCAGGTAAATTAAAATGTTAATATTAGGGTGAACTTGACTTTATTAGGAAAACTATATCAGGTGAATTAAAAAGTTAATATTAGGGTGAACTTGACTTTATTAGGAAAACTACACCAGGTGAATTAAAATGTTAATATTAGGGTGAACTTGACTTTATTAGAACCACTACGTCAGGTAAATTAAAATGTTAATATTAGTGTGAACTTGACATTATTAGGAAAACTACATCAGGTAAAGTAAAATGTTAATATTAGGGTGAACTTGACTTTATTAGGAAAACTACATCAGGTAAATTAAAATGTTAATATTAAGGTGAACTTGACTTTATTAGGAAAACTACATCAGGTGAAATAAAATGTTAATATTAGGGTGAACTTGACTTTATTAGAAAAACTACACCAGGTGAATTAAAATGTTAATAGTAGGATGAACTTGACTTTATTAGAAAAACTACATCAGGTGAATTAAAATGTTAATATTAGGGTGAACTTGACTCTATTAGGAAAACTACATCAGGTAAATTAAAATGTTAATATTAGTGTGAACTTGACTTTATTAGGAAAACTACATCAGGTAAAGTAAAATGTTAATATTAGGGTGAACTTGACTTTATTAGGAAAACTACATCAGGTAAATTAAAATGTTAATATTAAGGTGAACTTGACTTTATTAGGAAAACTACATCAGGTGAATTAAAATGTTAATATTAGGATGAACTTGACTTTATTAGAAAAACTACACCAGGTGAATTAAAATGTTAATAGTAGGATGAACTTGACTTTATTAGAAAAATTACATCGGGTGAATTAAAATGTTAATATTATGGTGAACTTGACTCTATTAGGAAAACTACATCAGGTGAATAAAAATGTTAACATTAGGGTGAACTTGACTTTATTAGGAAAACTACATCAGGTGAATTAAAATGTTAATATTAGGGTGAACTTAACTTTATTAGGAAAACTATATCAGGTAAATTAAAATGTTAATATTAGGGTGATCTTGACTTTATTAGGAAAACTACATCAGGTGAATTAAAATGTTAACATTAGGGAGAACTTGACTTTATTAGGAAAACTGCATCAGGTGAATTAAAATGTTAATATTAGGGTGAACTTCACTTTATTAGAAAAACTACACCAGGTGAATTAAAATGTTAATAGTAGGATGAACTTGACTTTATTAGAAAAACTACATCAGATGAATTAAAATGTTAATATTAGGGTGAACTTGACTCTACTAGGAAAACTACATCAGGTGAATTAAAATGTTAACATTATGGTGAACTTGACATTATTAGGAAAACTACATCATGTAGATTAAAATGTTAATATTAGGATGAACTTGACTTTATTAGGAAAACTACATCAGGTGAATTAAAATGTTAATATTAGGGTGAACTTGACTTTATTAGGAAAACTACATCAGGTGAATTAAAATGTTAATATTAGGATGAACTTGACTTTATTAGGAAAACTACATCAGGTAAATTAAAATGTTAATATTAGGGTGAACTTGACTTTATTAGGAAAACTATATCAGGTGAATTAAAAAGTTAATATTAGGGTGAACTTGACTTTATTAGGAAAACTACACCAGGTGAATTAAAATGTTAATATTAGGGTGAACTTGACTTTATTGGAAACACTACGTCAGGTAAATTAAAATGTTAATATTAGTGTGAACTTGACTTTATTAGGAAAACTACATCAGGTAAAGTAAAATGTTAATATTAGGGTGAACTTGACTTTATTAGGAAAACTACATCAGGTAAATTAAAATGTTAATATTAGGGTGAACTTGACTTTATTAGGAAAACTACATCAGGTGAATTAAAATGTTAATATTAGGATGAACTTGACTTTATTAGAAAAACTACACCAGGTGAATTAAAATGTTAATAGTAGGATGAACTTGACTTTATTAGAAAAACTACATCAGGTGAATTAAAATGTTAATATTAGGGTGAACTTGACTCTATTAGGAAAACTACATCAGGTGAATAAAAATGTTAACATTAGGGAGAACTTGACTTTATTAGGAAAACTGCATCAGGTGAATTAAAATGTTAATATTAGGGTGAACTTGACCTTATTAGGAAAACTACATCAGGTAGATTACAATGTTAATATTAGGGTGAACTTGACTTTATTAGGAAAACTACATCAGGTAGATTAAAATGTTAATATTAGGGTGAACTTGACTTTATTAGGAAAACTACATCAGGTGAATTAAAATGTTAATATTAGGGTGAACTTAACTTTATTAGGAAAACTATATCAGGTAAATTACAATGTTAATATTAGGGTGATCTTGACTTTATTAGGAAAACTACATCATGTAGATTAAAATGTTAATGTTAGCATGAACTTGACTTTATTAGGAAAACTACATCAGGTGAATTAAAATGTTAATATTAGGGTGAACTTGACTTTATTAGGAAAACTACACCAGGTGAATTAAAATGTTAATATTAGGGTGAACTTGACTTTATTAGAAACACTACGTCAGGTAAATTAAAATGTTAATATTAGTGTGAACTTGACTTTATTAGGAAAACTACATCAGGTAAAGTAAAATGTTAATATCAGGGTGAACTTGACTTTATTAGGAAAACTACATCAGGTAAATTAAAAGGTTAATATTAGGGTGAACTTGACTTTATTAGGAAAACTACATCAGGTGAATTAAAATGTTAATATTAGGATGAACTTGACTTTATTAGAAAAACTACACCAGGTGAATTAAAATGTTAATAGTAGGATGAACTTGACTTTATTAGAAAAACTACATCAGGTGAATTAAAATGTTAATATTAGGGTGAACTTGACTCTCTTAGGAAAACTACATCAGGTGAATAAAAATGTTAACATTAGGGTGAACTTGACTTTATTAGGAAAACTACATCAGGTGAATTAAAATGTTAATATTAGGGTGAACTTAACTTTATTAGGAAAACTACATCAGGTAAATTAAAATGTTAATATTAGGGTGATCTTGACTTTATTAGGAAAACTACATCAGGTGAATTAAAATGTTAACATTAGGGAGAACTTGACTTTATTAGGAAAACTACATCAGGTGAATTAAAATGTTAATATTAGGGTGAACTAGACCTTATTAGGAAAACTACATCAGGTAGATTACAATGTTAATATTAGGGTGAACTTGACTTTATTAGGAAAACTACATCAGGTAGATTAAAATGTTAATATTAGGGTGAACTTAACTTTATTAGGAAAACTATATCAGGTAAATTAAAATGTTAATATTAGGGTGATCTTGACTTTATTAGGAAAACTACATCAGGTAAAGTAAAATGTTAATATTAGGGTGAACTTGACTTTATTAGGAAAACTACATCAGGTAAATTAAAATGTTAATATTAGGGTGAACTTGACTTTATTAGGAAAACTACATCAGGTGAATTAAAATGTTAATATTAGGATGAACTTGACTTTATTAGAAAAACTACACCAGGTGAATTAAAATGTTAATAGTAGGATGAACTTGACTTTATTAGAAAAACTACATCAGGTGAATTAAAATGTTAATATTAGGGTGAACTTGACTCTATTAGGAAAACTACATCAGGTGAATAAAAATGTTAACATTAGGGTGAACTTGACTTTATCAGGAAAACTACATCAGGTGAATTAAAATGTTAATATTAGGGTGAACTTAACTTTATTAGGAAAATACATCAGGTAAATTAAAATGTTAATATTAGGGTGATCTTGACTTTATTAGGAAAACTACATCAGGTGAATTAAAATGTTAACATTAGGGAGAACTTGACTTTATTAGGAAAACTACATCAGGTGAATTAAAATGTTAATATTAGGGTGAACTTGACCTTATTAGGAAAACTACATCAGGTAGATTACAATGTTAATATTAGGGTGAACTTGACTTTATTAGGAAAACTACATCAGGTAGATTAAAATATTAATATTAGGGTGAACTTAACTTTATTAGGAAAACTATATCAGGTAAATTAAAATGTTAATATTAGGGTGATCTTGACTTTATTAGGAAAACTACATCATGTAGATTAAAATGTTAATGTTAGGATGAACTTGACTTTATTAGGAAAACTACATCAGGTGAATTAAAATGTTAATATTAGGGTGAACTTGACTTTATTAGGAAAACTACATCAGGTGAATTAAAATGTTAATATTAGGATGAACTTGACTTTATTAGGAAAACTACATCAGGTGAATTAAAAAGTTAATATTAGGGTGAACTTGACTTTATTAGGAAAACTACACCAGGTGAATTAAAATGTTAATATTAGGGTGAACTTGACTTTATTAGGAACACCACGTCAGGTAAATTAAAATGTTAATATTAGTGTGAACTTGACTTTATTAGGAAAACTACATCAGGTAAAGTAAAATGTTAATATTAGGGTGAACTTGACTTTATTAGGAAAACTACATCAGGTAAAGTAAAATGTTAATATTAGGGTGAACTTGACTTTATTAGGAAAACTACATCAGGTGAATTAAAATGTTAATATTAGGATAAACTTGACTTTATTAGAAAAACTACACCAGGTGAATTAAAATGTTAATAGTAGGATGAACTTGTCTCTATTAGGAAAACTACATCAGGTGAATTAAAATGTTAACATTAGGGTGAACTTAACTTTATTAGGAAAACTACATCAGGTAAATTAAAATGTTAATATTAGGGTGATCTTGACTTTATTAGGAAAACTACATCAGGTGAATTAAAATGTTAACATTAGGGAGAACTTGACTTTATTAGGAAAACTACATCAGGTGAATTAAAATGTTAATATTAGGGTGAACTTGACCTTATTAGGAAAACTACATCAGGTAGATTACAATGTTAATATTAGGGTGAACTTGGCTTTATTAGGAAAACTACATCAGGTAGATTAAAATGTTAATATTAGGGTGAACTTAACTTTATTAGGAAAACTATATCAGGTAAATTAAAATGTTAATATTAGGGTGATCTTGACTTTATTAGGAAAACTACATCATGTAGATTAAAATGTTAATGTTAGGATGAACTTGACTTTATTAGGAAAACTACATCAGGTGAATTAAAATGTTAATATTAGGGTGAACTTGACTTTATTAGGAAAACTACATCAGGTGAATTAAAATGTTAATATTAGGATGAACTTGACTTTATTAGGAAAACTACATCAGGTGAATTAAAAAGTTAATATTAGGGTGAACTTGACTTTATTAGGAAAACTACACCAGGTGAATTAAAATGTTAATATTAGGGTGAACTTGACTTTATTAGGAACACCACGTCAGGTAAATTAAAATGTTAATATTAGTGTGAACTTGACTTTATTAGGAAAACTACATCAGGTAAAGTAAAATGTTAATATTAGGGTGAACTTGACTTTATTAGGAAAACTACATCAGGTAAAGTAAAATGTTAATATTAGGGTGAACTTGACTTTATTAGGAAAACTACATCAGGTGAATTAAAATGTTAATATTAGGATAAACTTGACTTTATTAGAAAAACTACACCAGGTGAATTAAAATGTTAATAGTAGGATGAACTTGACTTTATTAGAAAAACTACATCAGGTAAATTAAAATGTTAATATTAGGGTGAACTTGTCTCTATTAGGAAAACTACATCAGGTGAATTAAAATGTTAACATTAGGGTGAACTTGACTTTATTAGGAAAACTACATCATGTAGATTAAAATGTTAATATTAGGATGAACTTGACTTTATTAGGAAAACTACATCAGGTGAATTAAAATGTTAACATTAGGGTGAACTTGACTTTATTAGGAAAACTACATCAGGTGAATTAAAATGTTAATATTAGGGTGAACATGACCTTATTAGGAAAACTACATCAGGTAGACTAAAATGTTAATATTAGGGTGAACTTGACTTTATTAGGAAAACTACATCAGGTAGATTAAAATGTTAATATTAGGGGGAACTTGACTTTATTAGGAAAACTACATCAGGTAAATTAAAATGTTAATATTAGGGTGAACTTGACCTTATTAGGAAAACTACATCAGGTAGATTAAAATGTTAATATTAGGGTGAACTTGACTTTATTAGGAAAACTACATCAGGTGAATTAAAATGTTAATATTAGGGTGAACTTGACCTTATTAGGAAAACTACATCAGGTAGATTAAAATGTTAATATTAGGGTGAACTTGACTTTATTAGGAAAACTACATCAGGTAGATTAAAATGTTAATATTAGGGTGAACTTGACTTTATTAGGAAAACTACATCAGGTGAAATAAAATGTTAATATTAGGGTGAACTTGACTTTATTAGGAAAACTACATCAGGTGAATTAAAATGTTAATATTAGGGTGAACTTAACTTTATTAGGAAAACTACATCAGGTGAATTAAAATGTTAATATTAGGGTGAACTTGACTTTATTAGGAAAACTACATCAGGTGAATTAAAATGTTAATATTAAGATGAACTTGACTTTATTAGAAAAACTACACCAGGTGAATTAAAATGTTAATAGTAGGATGAACTTGACTTTATTAGAAAAACTACATCAGGTGAATTAAAATGTTAATATTAGGGTGAACTTGACTCTATTAGGAAAACTACATCAGGTGAATTAAAATGTTAACATTAGGGTGAACTTGACTTTATTAGGAAAACTACATCATGCAGATTAAAATGTTAATATTAGGATGAACTTGACTTTATTAGGAAAACTACATCAGGTGAATTAAAATGTTAATATTAGGGTGAACTTGACTTTATTAGGAAAACTACATCAGGTAGATTAAAATGTTAATATTAGGGTGAACTTGACTTTATTAGGAAAACTACATCAGGTGAATTAAAATGTTAATATTAGGGTTAACTTGACCTTATTAGGAAAACTACATCAGGTAGATTAAAATGTTAATATTAGGGTGAACTTGACTTTATTAGGAAAACTACATCAGGTAGATTAAAATGTTAATACTAGGGTGAACTTGACTTTATTAGGAAAACTACATCAGGTAAAATAAAATGTTAATATTAGGGTGAACTTGACTTTATTAGGAAAACTACATCAGGTGAATTAAAATGTTAATATTAGGGTGAACTTAACTTTATTAGGAAAACTACATCAGGTGAATTAAAATGTTAATATTAGGGTGAACTTGACCTTATTAGGAAAACTACACCAGGTGAATTAAAATGTTAATAGTAGGATGAACTTGACTTTATTAAAAAAACTACATCAGGTGAATTAAAATGTTAATATTAGGGTGAACTTGACTCTATTAGGAAAACTACATCAGGTGAATTAAAATGTTAACATTAGGGTGAACTTGACTTTATTAGGAAAACTACATCATGCAGATTAAAATGTTAATATTAGGTAGAACTTGACTTTATTAGGAAAACTACACCAGGTGAATTAAAATGTTAACATTAGGGTGAACTTGACTTTATTAGGAAAACTACATCAGGTGAATAAAAATGTTAATATTAGGGTGAACTTGACCTTATTAGGAAAACTACATCAGGTAGACTAAAATGTTAATATTAGGGTGAACTTGACTTTATTAGGAAAACTACATCAGGTAGATTAAAATGTTAATATTAGGATGAACTTGACTTTATTAGGAAAACTACATCAGGTAAATTAAAATGTTAATATTAGGGTGAACTTGACCTTATTAGGAAAACTACATCATGTAGATTAAAATGTTAATAGTAGGATGACCTTGACTTTATTAGAAAAACTACATCAGGTGAATTAAAATGTTAATATTAGGGTGAACTTGACTCTATTAGGAAAACTACATCAGGTGAATAAAAATGTTAACATTAGGGTGAACTTGACTTTATTAGGAAAACTACATCAGGTGAAATAAAATGTTAATATTAGGGTGAACTTAACTTTATTAGGAAAACTACATCAGGTAAATTAAAATGTTAATATTAGGGTGATCTCGACTTTATTAGGAAAACTACATCAGGTGAATTAAAATGTTAACATTAGGGAGAACTTGACTTTATTAGGAAAACTACATCAGGTGAATTAAAATGTTAATATTAGGGTGAACTTAACTTTATTAGGAAAACTACATCAGGTAAATTAAAATGTTAATATTAGGGTGATCTCGACTTTATTAGGAAAACTACATCAGGTGAATTAAAATGTTAATATTAGGGTGAACTTGACCTTATTAGGAAAACAACATCAGGTAGATTACAATGTTAATATTAGGGTGAACTTGACTTTATTAGGAAAACTACATCAGGTAGATTAAAATGTTAATATTAGGGTGAACTTAACTTTATTAGGAAAACTATATCAGGTAAATTAAAATGTTAATATTAGGGTGATCTTGACCTTATTAGGAAAACTACATCACGTAGATTAAAATGTTAATATTAGGATGAACTTGACTTTATTAGGAAAACTACATCAGGTGAATTAAAATGTTAATATTAGGGTGAACTTGACTTTATTAGGAAAACTACATCAGGTGAATTAAAATGTTAATATTAGGATGAACTTGACTTTATTAGGAAAACTACATCTGGTAAATTAAAATGTTAATATTAGAGTGAACTTGACTTTATTAGGAAAACTACATCAGGTGAATTAAAATGTTAATATTAGGGTGAACTTGACTTTATTAGGAAAACTACACCAGGTGAATTAAAATGTTAATATTAGGGTGAACTTGACTTTATTAGGAACACCACGTCAGGTAAATTAAAATGTTAATATTAGTGTGAACTTGACTTTATTAGGAAAACTACATCAGGTAAAGTAAAATGTTAATATTAGGGTGAACTTGACTTTATTAGGAAAACTACATCAGGTAAATTAAAATGTTAATATTAGGGTGAACTTGACCTTATTAGGAAAACTACATCATGTAGATTAAAATGTTAATAGTAGGATGACCTTGACTTTATTAGAAAAACTACATCAGGTGAATTAAAATGTTAATATTAGGGTGAACTTGACTCTATTAGGAAAACTACATCAGGTGAATAAAAATGTTAACATTAGGGTGAACTTGACTTTATTAGGAAAACTACATCAGGTGAAATAAAATGTTAATATTAGGGTGAACTTAACTTTATTAGGAAAACTACATCAGGTAAATTAAAATGTTAATATTAGGGTGATCTCGACTTTATTAGGAAAACTACATCAGGTGAATTAAAATGTTAACATTAGGGAGAACTTGACTTTATTAGGAAAACTACATCAGGTGAATTAAAATGTTAATATTAGGGTGAACTTAACTTTATTAGGAAAACTACATCAGGTAAATTAAAATGTTAATATTAGGGTGATCTCGACTTTATTAGGAAAACTACATCAGGTGAATTAAAATGTTAATATTAGGGTGAACTTGACCTTATTAGGAAAACAACATCAGGTAGATTACAATGTTAATATTAGGGTGAACTTGACTTTATTAGGAAAACTACATCAGGTAGATTAAAATGTTAATATTAGGGTGAACTTAACTTTATTAGGAAAACTATATCAGGTAAATTAAAATGTTAATATTAGGGTGATCTTGACCTTATTAGGAAAACTACATCACGTAGATTAAAATGTTAATATTAGGATGAACTTGACTTTATTAGGAAAACTACATCAGGTGAATTAAAATGTTAATATTAGGGTGAACTTGACTTTATTAGGAAAACTACATCAGGTGAATTAAAATGTTAATATTAGGATGAACTTGACTTTATTAGGAAAACTACATCTGGTAAATTAAAATGTTAATATTAGAGTGAACTTGACTTTATTAGGAAAACTACATCAGGTGAATTAAAATGTTAATATTAGGGTGAACTTGACTTTATTAGGAAAACTACACCAGGTGAATTAAAATGTTAATATTAGGGTGAACTTGACTTTATTAGGAACACCACGTCAGGTAAATTAAAATGTTAATATTAGTGTGAACTTGACTTTATTAGGAAAACTACATCAGGTAAAGTAAAATGTTAATATTAGGGTGAACTTGACTTTATTAGGAAAACTACATCAGGTAAATTAAAATGTTAATATTAGGGTGAACTTGACTTTATTAGGAAAACTACATCAGGTAGATTAAAATGTTAATATTAGGGTGAACTTAACTTTATTAGGAAAACTATATCAGGTAAATTAAAATGTTAATATTAGGGTGATCTTGACCTTATTAGGAAAACTACATCACGTAGATTAAAATGTTAATATTAGGATGAACTTGACTTTATTAGGAAAACTACATCAGGTGAATTAAAATGTTAATATTAGGGTGAACTTGACTTTATTAGGAAAACTACATCAGGTGAATTAAAATGTTAATATTAGGATGAACTTGACTTTATTAGGAAAACTACATCTGGTAAATTAAAATGTTAATATTAGAGTGAACTTGACTTTATTAGGAAAACTACATCAGGTGAATTAAAATGTTAATATTAGGGTGAACTTGACTTTATTAGGAAAACTACACCAGGTGAATTAAAATGTTAATATTAGGGTGAACTTGACTTTATTAGGAACACCACGTCAGGTAAATTAAAATGTTAATATTAGTGTGAACTTGACTTTATTAGGAAAACTACATCAGGTAAAGTAAAATGTTAATATTAGGGTGAACTTGACTTTATTAGGAAAACTACATCAGGTAAATTAAAATGTTAATATTAGGGTGAACTTGACTTTATTAGGAAAACTACATCAGGTGAATTAAAATGTTAATATTAGGATGAACTTGACTTTATTAGAAAAACTACACCAGGTGAATTAAAATGTTAATAGTAGGATGAACTTGACTTTATTAGAAAAACTACATCAGATGAATTAAAATGTTAATATTAGGGTGAACTTGTCTCTATTAGGAAAACTACATCAGGTGAATTAAAATGTTAACATTAGGGTGAACTTGACTTTATTAGGAAAACTACATCAGGTGAATTAAAATGTTAATATTAGGGTGAACTTGACCTTATTAAGAAAACTACATCAGGTAGATTAAAATGTTAATATTAGGGTGAACCTGACTTTATTAGGAAAACTACATCAGGTGAATTAAAATGTTAATATTAGGGTGAACTTGACCTTATTAGGAAAACTACATCAGGTAGATTAAAATGTTAATATTAGGGTGAACTTGACTTTATTAGGAAAACTACATCAGGTAGATTAAAATGTTAATATTAGGGTGAACTTGACTTTATTAGGAAAACTACATCAGGTAAAATAAAATGTTAATATTAGGGTGAACTTGACTTTATTAGGAAAACTACATCAGGTGAATTAAAATGTTAATATTAGGGTGAACTTAACTTTATTAGGAAAACTACATCAGGTGAATTAAAATGTTAACATTAGGGTGAACTTGACTTTATTAGAAAAACTACACCAGGTGAATTAAAATGTTAATAGTAGGATGAACTTGACTTTATTAGGAAAACTACATCAGGTGAATTAAAATGTTAATATTAGGGTGAACTTGACTCTATTAGGAAAACTACATCAGGTGAATTAAAATGTTAACATTAGGGTGAACTTGACTTTATTAGGAAAACTACATCATGCAGATTAAAATGTTAATATTAGGATGAACTTGACTTTATTAGGAAAACTACATCAGGTGAATTAAAATGTTAACATTAGGGTGAACTTGACTTTATTAGGAAAACTACATCAGGTGAATTAAAATGTTAATATTAGGGTGAACTTGACTTTATTAGGAAAACTACATCAGGTAGACTAAAATGTTAATATTAGGGTGAACTTGACTTTATTAGGAAAACTACATCAGGTAGATTAAAATGTTAATATTAGCGTGAACTTGACTTTATTAGGAAAACTACATCAGGTAAATTAAAATGTTAATATTAGGGTGAATTTGACCATATTAGGAAAACTACATCAGGTAGATTAAAATGTTAATATTAGGGTGAACTTGACTTTATTAGGAAAACTACATCAGGTGAATTAAAATGTTAATATTAGGGTGAACTTGACCTTATTAGGAAAACTACATCAGGTAGATTAAAATGTTAATATTAGGGTGAACTTGACTTTATTAGGAAAACTACATCAGGTAGATTAAAATGTTAATATTAGGGTGAACTTGACTTTATTAGGAAAACTACATCAGGTAAATTAAAATGTTAATATTAGGATGAACTCGACTTTATTAGGAAAACTACATCTGGTAAATTAAAATGTTAATATTAGAGTGAACTTGACTTTATTAGGAAAACTACATCAGGTGAATTAAAAAGTTAATATTAGGGTGAACTTGACTTTATTAGGAAAATTACACCATGTGAATTAAAATGTTAATATTAGGGTGAACTTGACTTTATTAGGAACACCACGTCAGGTAAATTCAAATGTTAATATTAGTGTGAACTTGACTTTATTAGGAAAACTACATCAGGTAAAGTAAAATGTTAATATTAGGGTGAACTTGACTTTATTAGGAAACCTACATCAGGTAAATTAAAATGTTAATATTAGGGTGAACTTGACTTTATTAGGAAAACTACATCAGGTGAATTAAAATGTTAATATTAGGATGAACTTGACTTTATTAGAAAAACTACACCAGGTGAATTAAAATGTTAATAGTAGGATGAACTTGACTTTATTAGAAAAACTACATCAGATGAATTAAAATGTTAATATTAGGGTGAACTTGTCTCTATTAGGAAAACTACATCAGGTGAATTAAAATGTTAACATTAGGGTGAACTTGACTTTATTAGGAAAACTACATCAGGTGAATTAAAATGTTAATATTAGGGTGAACTTGACTTTATTAGGAAAACTACATCAGGTAGATTAAAATGTTAATATTAGGGTGAACCTGACTTTATTAGGAAAACTACATCAGGTGAATTAAAATGTTAATATTAGGGTGAACTTGACCTTATTAGGAAAACTACATCAGGTAGATTAAAATGTTAATATTAGGGTGAACTTGACTTTATTAGGAAAACTACATCAGGTAGATTAAAATGTTAATATTAGGGTGAACTTGACTTTATTAGGAAAACTACATCAGGTAAAATAAAATGTTAATATTAGGGTGAACTTGACTTTATTAGGAAAACTACATCAGGTGAATTAAAATGTTAATATTAGGGTGAACTTAACTTTATTAGGAAAACTACATCAGGTGAATTAAAATGTTAATATTAGGATGAACTTGACTTTATTAGGGAAACTACATCAGGTGAATTAAAATGTTAATATTAGGGTGAACTTAATTTTATTAGGAAAACTACATCAGGTGAATTAAAATGTTAATATTAGGGTGAACTTGACCTTATTAGGAAAACTACATCAGGTGAATTAAAATGTTAATATTAGGATGAACTTGACTTTATTAGGAAAACAACATCAGGTAAATTAAAATGTTAATATTAGGGTGAACTTGACTTTATTAGGAAAACTACATCAGGTGAATTAAAATGTTAATAATAGGGTGAACTTGACTTTATTAAAAAAAACTACACCAGGTGAATTAAAATGTTAATAGTAGGATGAACTTGACTTTATTAGAAAAACTACATCAGGTGAATTAAAATGTTAATATTAGGGTGAACTTGACTCTATTAGGAAAACTACATCAGGTGAATTAAAATGTTAACATTAGGGTGAACTTTACTTTATTAGGAAAACTACATCAGGTGAATTAATATGTTAATATTAAGGTGAACTTGACTTTATTAGGAAAACTAGATCAGGTAGATTAAAATGTTAATATTAGGGTGAATTTGACTTTATTAGGAAAACTACATCAGGTAGATTAAAATGTTAATATTAGGGTGAACTTGACTTTATTAGGAAAACTACATCAGGTAGATTAAAATGTTAATATTAGGGTGAACTTGACTTTATTAGGAAAACTACATCTGGTAAATTAAAATGTTAATATTAGAGTGAACTTGACTTTATTAGGAAAACTACATCAGGTGAATTAAAAAGTTAATATTAGGGTGATCTTGACTTTATTAGGAAAACTACACCAGGTGAATTAAAATGTTAATATTAGGGTGAACTTGACTTTATTAGGAACACCACGTCAGGTAAATTAAATTGTTAATATTAGTGTGAACTTGACTTTATTAGGAAAACTACATCAGGAAAAGTAAAATGTTAATATTAGGGTGAACTTGACTTTATTAGGAAAACTACATCAGGTAAATTAAAATGTTAATATTAGGGTGAACTTGACTTTATTAGGAAAACTACATCAGGTGAATTAAAATGTTAATATTAGGATGAACTTGACTTTATTAGAAAAACTACACCAGGTGAATTAAAATGTTAATAGTAGGATGAACTTGACTTTATTAGAAAAACTACATCAGATGAATTAAAATGTTAATATTAGGGTGAACTTGTCTCTATTAGGAAAACTACATCAGGTGAATTAAAATGTTAACATTAGGGTGAACTTGACTTTACTAGGAAAACTACATCAGGTGAATTAAAATGTTAATATTAGGGTGAACTTGACCTTATTAGGAAAACTACATCAGGTAGATTAAAATGTTAATATTAGGGTGAACCTGACTTTATTAGGAAAACTACATCAGGTGAATAAAAATGTTAATATTAAGGTGAACTTGACCTTATTAGGAAAACTACATCAGGTAGATTAAAATGTTAATATTAGGGTGAACTTGATTTTATTAGGAAAACTACATCAGGTAGATTAAAATGTTAATATTAGGGTGAACTTGACCTTATTAGGAAAACTACATCAGGTAGATTAAAATGTTAATATTAGGGTGAACTTGACTTTATTAGGAAAACTACATCAGGTAAAATAAAATGTTAATATTAGGGTGAACTTGACTTTATTAGAAAAACTACATCAGGTGAATTAAAATGTTAATATTAGGGTGAACTTGACTCTATTAGGAAAACTACATCAGGTGAATTAAAATGTTAATATTAGGATGAACTTGACTTTATTAGGAAAACTACATCAGGTGAATTAAAATGTTAATATTAGGGTGAACTTAATTTTATTAGGAAAACTACATCAGGTGAATTAAAATGTTAATATTAGGGTGAACTTGACCTTATTAGGAAAACTACATCAGGTGAATTAAAATGTTAATATTAGGATGAACTTGACTTTATTAGGAAAACAACATCAGGTAAATTAAAATGTTAATATTAGGGTGAACTTGACTTTATTAGGAAAACTACATCAGGTGAATTAAAATGTTAATAATAGGGTGAACTTGACTTTATTAAAAAAAACTACACCAGGTGAATTTAAATGTTAATAGTAGGATGAACTTGACTTTATTAGAAAAACTACATCAGGTGAATTAAAATGTTAATATTAGGGTGAACTTGACTCTATTAGGAAAACTACATCAGGTGAATTAAAATGTTAACATTAGGGTGAACTTTACTTTATTAGGAAAACTACATCAGGTGAATTAATATGTTAATATTAAGGTGAACTTGACTTTATTAGGAAAACTAGATCAGGTAGATTAAAATGTTAATATTAGGGTGAATTTGACTTTATTAGGAAAACTACATCAGGTAGATTAAAATGTTAATATTAGGGTGAACTTGACTTTATTAGGAAAACTACATCAGGTAGATTAAAATGTTAATATTAGGGTGAACTTGACTTTATTAGGAAAACTACATCTGGTAAATTAAAATGTTAATATTAGAGTGAACTTGACTTTATTAGGAAAACTACATCAGGTGAACTAAAAATTTAATATTAGGGTGAACTTGACTTTATTAGGAAAACTACACCAGGTGAATTAAAATGTTAATATTAGGGTGAACTTGACTTTATTAGGAACACCACGTCAGGTAAATTAAATTGTTAATATTAGTGTGAACTTGACTTTATTAGGAAAACTACATCAGGTAAAGTAAAATGTTAATATTAGGGTGAACTTGACTTTATTAGGAAAACTACATCAGGTAAATTAAAATGTTAATATTAGGGTGAACTTGACTTTATTAGGAAAACTACATCAGGTGAATTAAAATGTTAATATTAGGATGAACTTGACTTTATTAGAAAAACTACACCAGGTGAATTAAAATGTTAATAGTAGGATGAACTTGACTTTATTAGAAAAACTACATCAGATGAATTAAAATGTTAATATTAGGGTGAACTTGTCTCTATTAGGAAAACTACATCAGGTGAATTAAAATGTTAACATTAGGGTGAACTTGACTTTATTAGGAAAACTACATCAGGTGAATTAAAATGTTAATATTAGGGTGAACTTGACCTTATTAGGAAAACTACATCAGGTAGATTAAAATGTTAATATTAGGGTGAACCTGACTTTATTAGGAAAACTACATCAGGTGAATTAAAATGTTAATATTAGGGTGAACTTGACCTTATTAGGAAAACTACATCAGGTAGATTAAAATGTTAATATTAGGGTGAACTTGATTTTATTAGGAAAACTACATCAGGTAGATTAAAATGTTAATTTTAGGGTGAACTTGACTTTATTAGGAAAACTACATCAGGTAAAATAAAATGTTAATATTAGGGTGAACTTGACTTTATTAGGAAAACTACATCAGGTGAATTAAAATGTTAATATTAGGGTGAACTTAACTTTATTAGGAAAACTACATAAGGTGAATTAAAATGTTAATATTAGGGTGAACTTGACTTTATTAGGAAAACTACATCAGGTGAATTAAAATGTTAATATTAGGATGAACTTGACTTTATTAGAAAAACTACACCAGGTGAATTAAAATGTTAATAGTAGGATGAACTTGACTTTATTAGGAAAACTACATCAGGTGAATTAAAATGTTAATATTAGGGTGAACTTGACTCTATTAGGAAAACTACATCAGGTGAATTAAAATGTTAACATTAGGGTGAACTTGACTTTATTAGGAAAACTACATCATGCAGATTAAAATGTTAATATTAGGATGAACTTGACTTTATTAGGAAAACTACATCAGGTAGATTAAAATGTTAATATTAGCGTGAACTTGACTTTATTAGGAAAACTACATCAGGTAAATTAAAATGTTAATATTAGGGTGAATTTGACCTTATTAGGAAAACTACATCAGGCAGATTAAAATGTTAATATTAGGGTGAACTTGATTTTATTAGGAAAACTACATCAGGTAGATTAAAATGTTAATTTTAGGGTGAACTTGACTTTATTAGGAAAACTACATCAGGTAAAATAAAATGTTAATATTAGGGTGAACTTGACTTTATTAGGAAAACTACATCAGGTGAATTAAAATGTTAATATTAGGGTGAACTTAACTTTATTAGGAAAACTACATAAGGTGAATTAAAATGTTAATATTAGGGTGAACTTGACTTTATTAGGAAAACTACATCAGGTGAATTAAAATGTTAATATTAGGATGAACTTGACTTTATTAGAAAAACTACACCAGGTGAATTAAAATGTTAATAGTAGGATGAACTTGACTTTATTAGGAAAACTACATCAGGTGAATTAAAATGTTAATATTAGGGTGAACTTGACTCTATTAGGAAAACTACATCAGGTGAATTAAAATGTTAACATTAGGGTGAACTTGACTTTATTAGGAAAACTACATCATGCAGATTAAAATGTTAATATTAGGATGAACTTGACTTTATTAGGAAAACTACATCAGGTAGATTAAAATGTTAATATTAGCGTGAACTTGACTTTATTAGGAAAACTACATCAGGTAAATTAAAATGTTAATATTAGGGTGAATTTGACCTTATTAGGAAAACTACATCAGGCAGATTAAAATGTTAATATTAGGGTGAACTTGACTTTATTAGGAAAACTACATCAGGTGAATTAAAATGTTAATATTAGGGTGAACTTGACCTTATTAGGAAAACTACATCAGGTAGATTAAAATGTTAATATTAGGGTGAACTTGACTTTATTAGGAAAACTACATCAGGTAGATTAAAATGTTAATATTAGGGTGAACTTGACTTTATTAGGAAAACTACATCAGGTGAATTAAAATGTTAATATTAGGGTGAACTTAATTTTATTAGGAAAACTACATCAGATGAATTAAAATGTTAATATTAGGGTGAACTTGACCTTATTAGGAAAACTACATCAGGTGAATTAAAATGTTAATATTAGGATGAACTTTACTTTATTAGGAAAACAACATCAGGTAAATTAAAATGTTAATATTAGGGTGAACTTGACTTTATTAGGAAAACTACATCAGGTGAATTAAAATGTTAATATTAGGGTGAACTTGACTTTATTAAAAAAAACTACACCAGGTGAATTAAAATGTTAATAGTAGGATGAACTTGACTTTATTAGAAAAACTACATCAGGTGAATTAAAATGTTAATATTAGGGTGAACTTGACTCTATTAGGAAAACTACATCAGGTGAATTAAAATGTTAACATTAGGGTGAACTTGACTTTATTAGGAAAACTACATCAGGTGAATTAATATGTTAATATTAAGGTGAACTTGACTTTATTAGGAAAACTAGATCAGGTAGATTAAAATGTTAATATTAGGGTGAATTTGACTTTATTAGGAAAACTACATCAGGTAGATTAAAATGTTAATATTAGGGTGAACTTGACTCTATTAGGAAAACTACATCAGGTGAATTAAAATGTTAACATTAGGGTGAACTTTACTTTATTAGGAAAACTACATCAGGTGAATTAATATGTTAATATTAAGGTGAACTTGACTTTATTAGGAAAACTACATCATGCAGATTAAAATGTTAATATTAGGATGAACTTGACTTTATTAGGAAAACTACATCAGGTAGATTAAAATGTTAATATTAGCGTGAACTTGACTTTATTAGGAAAACTACATCAGGTAAATTAAAATGTTAATATTAGGGTGAATTTGACCTTATTAGGAAAACTACATCAGGCAGATTAAAATGTTAATATTAGGGTGAACTTGACTTTATTAGGAAAACTACATCAGGTGAATTAAAATGTTAATATTAGGGTGAACTTGACCTTATTAGGAAAACTACATCAGGTAGATTAAAATGTTAATATTAGGGTGAACTTGACTTTATTAGGAAAACTACATCAGGTAGATTAAAATGTTAATATTAGGGTGAACTTGACTTTATTAGGAAAACTACATCAGGTAGATTAAAATGTTAATATTAGGGTGAACTTGACTTTATTAGGAAAACAACATCAGGTAAATTAAAATGTTAATATTAGGGTGAACTTGAATTTATTAGGAAAACTACATCAGGTGAATTAAAATGTTAATATTAGGGTGAACTTAATTTTATTAGGAAAACTACATCAGGTGAATTAAAATGTTAATATTAGGGTGAACTTGACCTTATTAGGAAAACTACATCAGGTGAATTAAAATGTTAATATTAGGATGAACTTGACTTTATTAGGAAAACAACATCAGGTAAATTAAAATGTTAATATTAGGGTGAACTTGACTTTATTAGGAAAACTACATCAGGTGAATTAAAATGTTAATATTAGGGTGAACTTGACTTTATTAAAAAAAACTACACCAGGTGAATTAAAATGTTAATAGTAGGATGAACTTGACTTTATTAGAAAAACTACATCAGGTGAATTAAAATGTTAATATTAGGGTGAACTTGACTCTATTAGGAAAACTACATCAGGTGAATTAAAATGTTAACATTAGGGTGAACTTGACTTTATTAGGAAAACTACATCAGGTGAATTAATATGTTAATATTAAGGTGAACTTGACTTTATTAGGAAAACTAGATCAGGTAGATTAAAATGTTAATATTAGGGTGAATTTGACTTTATTAGGAAAACTACATCAGGTAGATTAAAATGTTAATATTAGAGTGAACTTGACTTTATTAGGAAAACTACATCAGGTGAATTAAAATGTTAATATTAGGGTGAACTTGACTTTATTAGGAACACCACGTCAGGTAAATTAAATTGTTAATATTAGTGTGAACTTGACTTTATTAGGAAAACTACATCAGGTAAAGTAAAATGTTAATATTAGGGTGAACTTGACTTTATTAGGAAAACTACATCAGGTAAATTAAAATGTTAATATTAGGGTGAACTTGACTTTATTAGGAAAACTACATCAGGTGAATTGAAATGTTAATATTAGGATGAACTTGACTTTATTAGAAAAACTACACCAGGTGAATTAAAATGTTAATAGTAGGATGAACTTGACTTTATTAGAAAAACTACATCAGATGAATTAAAATGTTAATATTAGGGTGAACTTGTCTCTATTAGGAAAACTACATCAGGTGAATTAAAATGTTAACATTAGGGTGAACTTGACTTTATTAGGAAAACTACATCAGGTGAATTAAAATGTTAATATTAGGGTGAACTTGACCTTATTAGGAAAACTACATCAGGTGAATTAAAATGTTAATAATAGGGTGAACTTGACTTTATTAAAAAAAACTACACCAGGTGAATTTAAATGTTAATAGTAGGATGAACTTGACTCTATTAGGAAAACTACATCAGGTGAATTAAAATGTTAACATTAGGGTGAACTTTACTTTATTAGGAAAACTACATCAGGTGAATTAATATGTTAATATTAAGGTGAACTTGACTTTATTAGGAAAACTAGATCAGGTAGATTAAAATGTTAATATTAGGGTGAATTTGACTTTATTAGGAAAACTACATCAGGTAGATTAAAATGTTAATATTAGGGTGAACTTGACTTTATTAGGAAAACTACATCAGGTAGATTAAAATGTTAATATTAGGGTGAACTTGACTTTATTAGGAAAACTACATCTGGTAAATTAAAATGTTAATATTAGAGTGAACTTGACTTTATTAGGAAAACTACATCAGGTGAACTAAAAATTTAATATTAGGGTGAACTTGACTTTATTAGGAAAACTACACCAGGTGAATTAAAATGTTAATATTAGGGTGAACTTGACTTTATTAGGAACACCACGTCAGGTAAATTAAATTGTTAATATTAGTGTGAACTTGACTTTATTAGGAAAACTACATCAGGTAAAGTAAAATGTTAATATTAGGGTGAACTTGACTTTATTAGGAAAACTACATCAGGTAAATTAAAATGTTAATATTAGGGTGAACTTGACTTTATTAGGAAAACTACATCAGGTGAATTAAAATGTTAATATTAGGATGAACTTGACTTTATTAGAAAAACTACACCAGGTGAATTAAAATGTTAATAGTAGGATGAACTTGACTTTATTAGAAAAACTACATCAGATGAATTAAAATGTTAATATTAGGGTGAACTTGTCTCTATTAGGAAAACTACATCAGGTGAATTAAAATGTTAACATTAGGGTGAACTTGACTTTATTAGGAAAACTACATCAGGTGAATTAAAATGTTAATATTAGGGTGAACTTGACCTTATTAGGAAAACTACATCAGGTAGATTAAAATGTTAATATTAGGGTGAACCTGACTTTATTAGGAAAACTACATCAGGTGAATTAAAATGTTAATAGTAGGGTGAACTTGACCTTATTAGGAAAACTACATCAGGTAGATTAAAATGTTAATATTAGGGTGAACTTGATTTTATTAGGAAAACTACATCAGGTAGATTAAAATGTTAATTTTAGGGTGAACTTGACTTTATTAGGAAAACTACATCAGGTAAAATAAAATGTTAATATTAGGGTGAACTTGACTTTATTAGGAAAACTACATCAGGTGAATTAAAATGTTAATATTAGGGTGAACTTAACTTTATTAGGAAAACTACATAAGGTGAATTAAAATGTTAATATTAGGGTGAACTTGACTTTATTAGGAAAACTACATCAGGTGAATTAAAATGTTAATATTAGGATGAACTTGACTTTATTAGAAAAACTACACCAGGTGAATTAAAATGTTAATAGTAGGATGAACTTGACTTTATTAGGAAAACTACATCAGGTGAATTAAAATGTTAATATTAGGGTGAACTTGACTCTATTAGGAAAACTACATCAGGTGAATTAAAATGTTAACATTAGGGTGAACTTGACTTTATTAGGAAAACTACATCATGCAGATTAAAATGTTAATATTAGGATGAACTTGACTTTATTAGGAAAACTACATCAGGTAGATTAAAATGTTAATATTAGCGTGAACTTGACTTTATTAGGAAAACTACATCAGGTAAATTAAAATGTTAATATTAGGGTGAATTTGACCTTATTAGGAAAACTACATCAGGCAGATTAAAATGTTAATATTAGGGTGAACTTGATTTTATTAGGAAAACTACATCAGGTAGATTAAAATGTTAATTTTAGGGTGAACTTGACTTTATTAGGAAAACTACATCAGGTAAAATAAAATGTTAATATTAGGGTGAACTTGACTTTATTAGGAAAACTACATCAGGTGAATTAAAATGTTAATATTAGGGTGAACTTAACTTTATTAGGAAAACTACATAAGGTGAATTAAAATGTTAATATTAGGGTGAACTTGACTTTATTAGGAAAACTACATCAGGTGAATTAAAATGTTAATATTAGGATGAACTTGATTTTATTAGAAAAACTACACCAGGTGAATTAAAATGTTAATAGTAGGATGAACTTGACTTTATTAGGAAAACTACATCAGGTGAATTAAAATGTTAATATTAGGGTGAACTTGACTCTATTAGGAAAACTACATCAGGTGAATTAAAATGTTAACATTAGGGTGAACTTGACTTTATTAGGAAAACTACATCATGCAGATTAAAATGTTAATATTAGGATGAACTTGACTTTATTAGGAAAACTACATCAGGTAGATTAAAATGTTAATATTAGCGTGAACTTGACTTTATTAGGAAAACTACATCAGGTAAATTAAAATGTTAATATTAGGGTGAATTTGACCTTATTAGGAAAACTACATCAGGCAGATTAAAATGTTAATATTAGGGTGAACTTGACTTTATTAGGAAAACTACATCAGGTGAATTAAAATGTTAATATTAGGGTGAACTTGACCTTATTAGGAAAACTACATCAGGTAGATTAAAATGTTAATATTAGGGTGAACTTGACTTTATTAGGAAAACTACATCAGGTAGATTAAAATGTTAATATTAGGGTGAACTTGACTTTATTAGGAAAACTACATCAGGTGAATTAAAATGTTAATATTAGGGTGAACTTAATTTTATTAGGAAAACTACATCAGATGAATTAAAATGTTAATATTAGGGTGAACTTGACCTTATTAGGAAAACTACATCAGGTGAATTAAAATGTTAATATTAGGATGAACTTTACTTTATTAGGAAAACAACATCAGGTAAATTAAAATGTTAATATTAGGGTGAACTTGACTTTATTAGGAAAACTACATCAGGTGAATTAAAATGTTAATATTAGGGTGAACTTGACTTTATTAAAAAAAACTACACCAGGTGAATTAAAATGTTAATAGTAGGATGAACTTGACTTTATTAGAAAAACTACATCAGGTGAATTAAAATGTTAATATTAGGGTGAACTTGACTCTATTAGGAAAACTACATCAGGTGAATTAAAATGTTAACATTAGGGTGAACTTGACTTTATTAGGAAAACTACATCAGGTGAATTAATATGTTAATATTAAGGTGAACTTGACTTTATTAGGAAAACTAGATCAGGTAGATTAAAATGTTAATATTAGGGTGAATTTGACTTTATTAGGAAAACTACATCAGGTAGATTAAAATGTTAATATTAGGGTGAACTTGACTCTATTAGGAAAACTACATCAGGTGAATTAAAATGTTAACATTAGGGTGAACTTTACTTTATTAGGAAAACTACATCAGGTGAATTAATATGTTAATATTAAGGTGAACTTGACTTTATTAGGAAAACTACATCATGCAGATTAAAATGTTAATATTAGGATGAACTTGACTTTATTAGGAAAACTACATCAGGTAGATTAAAATGTTAATATTAGCGTGAACTTGACTTTATTAGGAAAACTACATCAGGTAAATTAAAATGTTAATATTAGGGTGAATTTGACCTTATTAGGAAAACTACATCAGGCAGATTAAAATGTTAATATTAGGGTGAACTTGACTTTATTAGGAAAACTACATCAGGTGAATTAAAATGTTAATATTAGGGTGAACTTGACCTTATTAGGAAAACTACATCAGGTAGATTAAAATGTTAATATTAGGGTGAACTTGACTTTATTAGGAAAACTACATCAGGTAGATTAAAATGTTAATATTAGGGTGAACTTGACTTTATTAGGAAAACTACATCAGGTAGATTAAAATGTTAATATTAGGGTGAACTTGACTTTATTAGGAAAACAACATCAGGTAAATTAAAATGTTAATATTAGGGTGAACTTGAATTTATTAGGAAAACTACATCAGGTGAATTAAAATGTTAATATTAGGGTGAACTTAATTTTATTAGGAAAACTACATCAGGTGAATTAAAATGTTAATATTAGGGTGAACTTGACCTTATTAGGAAAACTACATCAGGTGAATTAAAATGTTAATATTAGGATGAACTTGACTTTATTAGGAAAACAACATCAGGTAAATTAAAATGTTAATATTAGGGTGAACTTGACTTTATTAGGAAAACTACATCAGGTGAATTAAAATGTTAATATTAGGGTGAACTTGACTTTATTAAAAAAAACTACACCAGGTGAATTAAAATGTTAATAGTAGGATGAACTTGACTTTATTAGAAAAACTACATCAGGTGAATTAAAATGTTAATATTAGGGTGAACTTGACTCTATTAGGAAAACTACATCAGGTGAATTAAAATGTTAACATTAGGGTGAACTTGACTTTATTAGGAAAACTACATCAGGTGAATTAATATGTTAATATTAAGGTGAACTTGACTTTATTAGGAAAACTAGATCAGGTAGATTAAAATGTTAATATTAGGGTGAATTTGACTTTATTAGGAAAACTACATCAGGTAGATTAAAATGTTAATATTAGGGTGAACTTGACTTTATTAGGAAAACTACATCAGGTAGATTAAAATGTTAATATTAGGGTGAACTTGACTTTATTAGGAAAACTACATCTGGTAAATTAAAATGTTAATATTAGAGTGAACTTGACTTTATTAGGAAAACTACATCAGGTGAATTAAAATGTTAATATTAGGGTGAACTTGACTTTATTAGGAACACCACGTCAGGTAAATTAAATTGTTAATATTAGTGTGAACTTGACTTTATTAGGAAAACTACATCAGGTAAAGTAAAATGTTAATATTAGGGTGAACTTGACTTTATTAGGAAAACTACATCAGGTAAATTAAAATGTTAATATTAGGGTGAACTTGACTTTATTAGGAAAACTACATCAGGTGAATTGAAATGTTAATATTAGGATGAACTTGACTTTATTAGAAAAACTACACCAGGTGAATTAAAATGTTAATAGTAGGATGAACTTGACTTTATTAGAAAAACTACATCAGATGAATTAAAATGTTAATATTAGGGTGAACTTGTCTCTATTAGGAAAACTACATCAGGTGAATTAAAATGTTA
Source organism: Bathymodiolus brooksi (assembly GCA_963680875.1). NCBI lineage: Eukaryota > Metazoa > Mollusca > Bivalvia > Mytilida > Modiolidae > Bathymodiolus > Bathymodiolus brooksi. Next base: position 12,433,576 of record OY804582.1, read on the forward strand.
ACATTAGGGTGAACTTGACTTTATTAGGAAAACTACATCAGGTGAATTAAAATGTTAATATTAGGGTGAACTTGACCTTATTAGGAAAACTACATCAGGTAGATTAAAATGTTAATATTAGGGTGAACCTGACTTTATTAGGAAAACTACATCAGGTGAATTAAAATGTTAATATTAGGGTGAACTTGACCTTATTAGGAAAACTACATCAGGTAGATTAAAATGTTAATATTAGGGTGAACTTGATTTTATTAGGAAAACTACATCAGGTAGATTAAAATGTTAATTTTAGGGTGAACTTGACTTTATTAGGAAAACTACATCAGGTAAAATAAAATGTTAATATTAGGGTGAACTTGACTTTATTAGGAAAACTACATCAGGTGAATTAAAATGTTAATATTAGGGTGAACTTAACTTTATTAGGAAAACTACATCAGGTGAATTAAAATGTTAATATTAGGGTGAACTTGACTTTATTAGGAAAACTACATCAGGTGAATTAAAATGTTAATATTAGGATGAACTTGACTTTATTAGAAAAACTACACCAGGTGAATTAAAATGTTAATAGTAGGATGAACTTGACTTTATTAGGAAAACTACATCAGGTGAATTAAAATGTTAATATTAGGGTGAACTTGACTCTATTAGGAAAACTACATCAGGTGAATTAAAATGTTAACATTAGGGTGAACTTGACTTTATTAGGAAAACTACATCATGCAGATTAAAATGTTAATATTAGGATGAACTTGACTTTATTAGGAAAACTACATCAGGTAGATTAAAATGTTAATATTAGCGTGAACTTGACTTTATTAGGAAAACTACATCAGGTAAATTAAAATGTTAATATTAGGGTGAATTTGACCTTATTAGGAAAACTACATCAGGCAGATTAAAATGTTAATATTAGGATGAACTTGACTTTATTAGGAAAACTACATCAGGTGAATTAAAATGTTAATATTAGGGTGAACTTGACCTTATTAGGAAAACTACATCAGGTAGATTAAAATGTTAATATTAGGGTGAACTTGACTTTATTAGGAAAACTACATCAGGTAGATTAAAATGTTAATATTAGGGTGAACTTGACTTTATTAGGAAAACAACATCAGGTAAATTAAAATGTTAATATTAGGGTGAACTTGACTTTATTAGGAAAACTACATCAGGTGAATTAAAATGTTAATATTAGGGTGAACTTAATTTTATTAGGAAAACTACATCAGGTGAATTAAAATGTTAATATTAGGGTGAACTTGACCTTATTAGGAAAACTACATCAGGTGAATTAAAATGTTAATATTAGGGTGAACTTGACTTTATTAGGAAAACTACATCAGGTGAATTAAAATGTTAATATTAGGGTGAACTTGACTTTATTAAAAAAAACTACACCAGGTGAATTAAAATGTTAATAGTAGGATGAACTTGACTTTATTAGAAAAACTACATCAGGTGAATTAAAATGTTAATATTAGTGTGAACTTGACTCTATTAGGAAAACTACATCAGGTGAATTAAAATGTTAACATTAGGGTGAACTTGACTTTATTAGGAAAACTACATCAGGTGAATTAATATGTTAATATTAAGGTGAACTTGACTTTATTAGGAAAACAAGATCAGGTAGATTAAAATGTTAATATTAGGGTGAATTTGACTTTATTAGGAAAACTACATCAGGTAGATTAAAATGTTAATATTAGGGTGAACTTGACTTTATTAGGAGAACTACATCAGGTAGATTAAAATGTTAATATTAGGGTGAACTTGTTTTTATTAGGAAAACTACATCAGGTAAATTAAGATGTTAATATTAGGGTGAACTTGACTTTATTAGGAAAACTACATCAGGTAGATTAAAATGTTCATATTAGGGTGAACTTGACTTTATTAGGAAAACTACATCAGGTGAATTAAAATGTTAATATTAAGGTGAACTTGACCTTATTAGGAAAACTACATCAGGTAGATTAAAATGTTAATATTAGGGTGAACTTGACTTTATTAGGAAAACTACATCAGGTGAATTAAAATGTTAATATTAGGGTGAACTTACCTTTATTAGGAAAACTACATCAGGTAAATTAAAATGTTAATATTAGGGTGAACTTGACTTTATTAGGAAAACTACATCATATAGATTAAAATGTTAATATTAGGATGAACTTGACTTTATTAGGAAAACTACATCAGGTGAATTAAAATGTTAACATTAGGGTGAACTTGACTTTATTAGGAAAACTACATCAGGTGAATTAAAATGTTAATATTAGGGTGAACTTGACCTTATTAGGAAAACTACATCAGGTAAATTAAAATGTTAATATTAGGGTGAACTTGACCTTATTAGGAAAACTACATCAGGTAGATTAAAATGTTAATATTAGGGTGAACTTGACTTTATTAGGAAAACTACATCAGGTGAATTAAAATGTTAATATTAGGGTGAACTTGACCTTATTAGGAAAACTATATCAGGTAGATTAAAATGTTAATATTAGGGTGAACTTGACTTTATTAGGAAAACTACATCAGGTAGATTAAAATGTTAATATTAGGGTGAACTTGACTTTATTAGGAAAACTATATCAGGTAAATTAAAATGTTAATATTAGGGTGAACTTGACTTTATTAGGAAAACTACATCAGGTGAATTAAAATGTTAATATTAGGGTGAACTTACCTTTATTAGGAAAACTACATCAGGTGAATTAAAATGTTAATATTAGTGTGAACTTGAGTTTATTAGGAAAACTACATCATGTAAATTAAAATGTTAATATTAGGATGAACTTGACTTTATTAGGAAAACAACATCAGGTAAATTAAAATGTTAATATTAGGGTGAACTTGACTTTATTAGGAAAACTACATCAGGTGAATTAAAATGTTAATATTAGGGTGAACTTGACTTTATTAGAAAAACTACACCAGGTGAATTAAAATGTTAATAGTAGGATGAACTTGACTTTATTAGAAAAACTAAATAAGGTGAATTAAAATGTTAATATTAGGGTGAACTTGACTCTATTAGGAAAACTACATCAGGTGAATTAAAATGTTAACATTAGGGTGAACTTGACTTTATTAGGAAAACTACATCAGGTGAATTAATATGTTAATATTAAGGTGAACTTGACTTTATTAGGAAAACTAGATCAGGTAGATTAAAATGTTAATATTAGGGTGAATTTGACTTTATTAGGAAAACTACATCAGGTAGATTAAAATGTTAATATTAGGGTGAACTTGACTTTATTAGGAAAACTACATCAGGTAGATTAAAATGTTAATATTAGGGTGAACTTGACTTTATTAGGAAAACTACATCAGGTAAATTAAGATGTTAATATTAGGGTGAACTTGACCTTATTAGGAAAACTACATCAGGTAGATTAAAATGTTAATATTAGGGTGAACTTGACTTTATTAGGAAAACTACATCAGGTGAATTAAAATGTTAATATTAGGGTGAACTTGACCTTATTAGGAAAACTACATCAGGTAGATTAAAATGTTAATATTAGGGTGAACTTGACTTTATTAGGAAAACTACATCAGGTAAATTAAAATGTTAATATTAGGGTGAACTTACCTTTATTAGGAAAACTACATCAGGTAAATTAAAATGTTAATATTAGGGTGAACTTGACTTTATTAGGAAAACTACATCATATAGATTAAAATGTTAATATTAGGATGAACTTGACTTTATTAGGAAAACTACATCAGGTGAATTAAAATGTTAACATTAGGGTGAACTTGACTTTATTAGGAAAACTACATCAGGTGAATTAAAATGTTAATATTAGGGTGAACTTGACCTTATTAGGAAAACTACATCAGGTAGACTAAAATGTTAATATTAGGGTGAACTTGACTCTATTAGGAAAACTACATCAGGTGAATTAAAATGTTAACATTAGGGTGAACTTGACTTTATTAGGAAAACTACATCATGTAGATTAAAATGTTAATATTAGGATGAACTTGACTTTATTAGGAAAACTACATCAGGTGAATTAAAATGTTAACATTAGGATGAACTTGACTTTATTAGGAAAACTACATCAGGTGAATTAAAATGTTAATATTAGGGTGAACTTGACCTTATTAGTAAAACTACATCAGGTAGACTAAAATGTTAATATTAGGGTGAACTTGACCTTATTAGGAAAACTACATCAGGTAGATTAAAATGTTAATATTAGGGTGAACTTGACTTTATTAGGAAAACTACATCAGGTGAATTAAAATGTTAATATTAGGGTGAACTTGACCTTATTAGGAAAACTACATCAGGTAGATTAAAATGTTAATATTAGGGTGAACTTGACTTTATTAGGAAAACTACATCAGGTGAATTAAAATGTTAATATTAGGGTGAACTTAACTTTATTAGGAAAACTACATCAGGTGAATTAAAATGTTAATATTAGGGTGAACTTGACTTTATTAGGAAAACTACATCAGGTGAATTAAAATGTTAATATTAGGATGAACTTGACTTTATTAGGAAAACAACATCAGGTAAATTAAAATGTTAATATTAGGGTGAACTTGACTTTATTAGGAAAACTACATCAGGTGAATTAAAATGTTAATATTAGGGTGAACTTGACTTTATTAGAAAAACTACACCAGGTGAATTAAAATGTTAATAGTAGCATGAACTTAACTTTATTAGAAAAACTACATCAGGTGAATTAAAATGTTAATATTAGGGTGAACTTGACTTTATTAGGAAAACTACATCAGGTAGATTAAAATGTTAATATTAGGGTGAACTTGACTTTATTAGGAAAACTACATCAGGTAAATTAAAATGTTAATATTAGGGTGAACTTGACTTTATTAGGAAAACTACATCAGGTAAATTAAAATGTTAATATTAGGGTGAACTTACCTTTATTAGGAAAACTACATCAGGTAAATTAAAATGTTAATATTAGGGTGAACTTGACTTTATTAGGAAAACTACATCATATAGATTAAAATGTTAATATTAGGATGAACTTGACTTTATTAGGAAAACTACATCAGGTGAATTAAAATGTTAACATTAGGGTGAACTTGATTTTATTAGGAAAACTACATCAGGTGAATTAAAATGTTAATATTAGGGTGAACTTGACCTTATTAGGAAAACTACATCAGGTAGACTAAAATGTTAATATTAGGGTGAACTTGACTTTATTAGGAAAACTACATCAGGTGAATTAAAATGTTAACATTAGGGTGAACTTGACTTTATTAGGAAAACTACATCATGTAGATTAAAATGTTAATATTAGGATGAACTTGACTTTATTTTCAAAACTACATCAGGTGAATTAAAATGTTAACATTAGGGTGAACTTGACTTTATTAGGAAAACTACATCAGGTGAATTAAAATGTTAATATTAGGGTGAACTTGACCTTATTAGTAAAACTACATCAGGTAGACTAAAATGTTAATATTAGGGTGAACTTGACCTTATTAGGAAAACTACATCAGGTGAATTAAAATGTTAATATTAGGGTGAACTTAACTTTATTAGGAAAACTACATCAGGTGAATTAAAATGTTAATATTAGGGTGAACTTGACTTTATTAGGAAAACTACATCAGGTGAATTAAAATGTTAATATTAGGATGAACTTGACTTTATTAGGAAAACAACATCAGGTAAATTAAAATGTTAATATTAGGGTGAACTTGACTTTATTAGGAAAACTACATCAGGTGAAATAAAATGTTAATATTAGGGTGAACTTGACTTTATTAGAAAAACTACACCAGGTGAATTAAAATGTTAATAGTAGCATGAACTTAACTTTATTAGAAAAACTACATCAGGTGAATTAAAATGTTAATATTAGGGTGAACTTGACTTTATTAGGAAAACTACATCAGGTGAATTAATATGTTAATATTAGGGTGAACTTGACTTTATTAGGAAAACTAGATCAGGTAGATTAAAATGTTAATATTAGGGTGAATTTGACTTTATTAGGAAAACTACATTAGGTAGATTAAAATGTTAATATTAGGATGAACTTGACTTTATTAGGAAAACTACATCAGGTAAATTAAGATGTGAATATTAGGGTGAACTTGACCTTATTAGGAAAACTACATCAGGTGAATTAAAATGTTAACATTAGGGTGAACTTTACTTTATTAGGAAAACTACATCAGGTGAATTAATATGTTAATATTAAGGTGAACTTGACTTTATTAGGAAAACTACATCATGCAGATTAAAATGTTAATATTAGGATGAACTTGACTTTATTAGGAAAACTACATCAGGTAGATTAAAATGTTAATATTAGCGTGAACTTGACTTTATTAGGAAAACTACATCAGGTAAATTAAAATGTTAATATTAGGGTGAATTTGACCTTATTAGGAAAACTACATCAGGCAGATTAAAATGTTAATATTAGGGTGAACTTGACTTTATTAGGAAAACTACATCAGGTGAATTAAAATGTTAATATTAGGGTGAACTTGACCTTATTAGGAAAACTACATCAGGTAGATTAAAATGTTAATATTAGGGTGAACTTGACTTTATTAGGAAAACTACATCAGGTAGATTAAAATGTTAATATTAGGGTGAACTTGACTTTATTAGGAAAACTACATCAGGTAGATTAAAATGTTAATATTAGGGTGAACTTGACTTTATTAGGAAAACAACATCAGGTAAATTAAAATGTTAATATTAGGGTGAACTTGAATTTATTAGGAAAACTACATCAGGTGAATTAAAATGTTAATATTAGGGTGAACTTAATTTTATTAGGAAAACTACATCAGGTGAATTAAAATGTTAATATTAGGGTGAACTTGACCTTATTAGGAAAACTACATCAGGTGAATTAAAATGTTAATATTAGGATGAACTTGACTTTATTAGGAAAACAACATCAGGTAAATTAAAATGTTAATATTAGGGTGAACTTGACTTTATTAGGAAAACTACATCAGGTGAATTAAAATGTTAATATTAGGGTGAACTTGACTTTATTAAAAAAAACTACACCAGGTGAATTAAAATGTTAATAGTAGGATGAACTTGACTTTATTAGAAAAACTACATCAGGTGAATTAAAATGTTAATATTAGGGTGAACTTGACTCTATTAGGAAAACTACATCAGGTGAATTAAAATGTTAACATTAGGGTGAACTTGACTTTATTAGGAAAACTACATCAGGTGAATTAATATGTTAATATTAAGGTGAACTTGACTTTATTAGGAAAACTAGATCAGGTAGATTAAAATGTTAATATTAGGGTGAATTTGACTTTATTAGGAAAACTACATCAGGTAGATTAAAATGTTAATATTAGGGTGAACTTGACTTTATTAGGAAAACTACATCAGGTAGATTAAAATGTTAATATTAGGGTGAACTTGACTTTATTAGGAAAACTACATCTGGTAAATTAAAATGTTAATATTAGAGTGAACTTGACTTTATTAGGAAAACTACACCAGGTGAATTAAAATGTTAATATTAGGGTGAACTTGACTTTATTAGGAACACCACGTCAGGTAAATTAAATTGTTAATATTAGTGTGAACTTGACTTTATTAGGAAAACTACATCAGGTAAAGTAAAATGTTAATATTAGGGTGAACTTGACTTTATTAGGAAAACTACATCAGGTAAATTAAAATGTTAATATTAGGGTGAACTTGACTTTATTAGGAAAACTACATCAGGTGAATTGAAATGTTAATATTAGGATGAACTTGACTTTATTAGAAAAACTACACCAGGTGAATTAAAATGTTAATAGTAGGATGAACTTGACTTTATTAGAAAAACTACATCAGATGAATTAAAATGTTAATATTAGGGTGAACTTGTCTCTATTAGGAAAACTACATCAGGTGAATTAAAATGTTAACATTAGGGTGAACTTGACTTTATTAGGAAAACTACATCAGGTGAATTAAAATGTTAATATTAGGGTGAACTTGACCTTATTAGGAAAACTACATCAGGTAGATTAAAATGTTAATATTAGGGTGAACCTGACTTTATTAGGAAAACTACATCAGGTGAATTAAAATGTTAATATTAGGGTGAACTTGACCTTATTAGGAAAACTACATCAGGTAGATTAAAATGTTAATATTAGGGTGAACTTGATTTTATTAGGAAAACTACATCAGGTAGATTAAAATGTTAATTTTAGGGTGAACTTGACTTTATTAGGAAAACTACATCAGGTAAAATAAAATGTTAATATTAGGGTGAACTTGACTTTATTAGGAAAACTACATCAGGTGAATTAAAATGTTAATATTAGGGTGAACTTAACTTTATTAGGAAAACTACATCAGGTGAATTAAAATGTTAATATTAGGGTGAACTTGACTTTATTAGGAAAACTACATCAGGTGAATTAAAATGTTAATATTAGGATGAACTTGACTTTATTAGAAAAACTACACCAGGTGAATTAAAATGTTAATAGTAGGATGAACTTGACTTTATTAGGAAAACTACATCAGGTGAATTAAAATGTTAATATTAGGGTGAACTTGACTCTATTAGGAAAACTACATCAGGTGAATTAAAATGTTAACATTAGGGTGAACTTGACTTTATTAGGAAAACTACATCATGCAGATTAAAATGTTAATATTAGGATGAACTTGACTTTATTAGGAAAACTACATCAGGTAGATTAAAATGTTAATATTAGCGTGAACTTGACTTTATTAGGAAAACTACATCAGGTAAATTAAAATGTTAATATTAGGGTGAATTTGACCTTATTAGGAAAACTACATCAGGCAGATTAAAATGTTAATATTAGGATGAACTTGACTTTATTAGGAAAACTACATCAGGTGAATTAAAATGTTAATATTAGGGTGAACTTGACCTTATTAGGAAAACTACATCAGGTAGATTAAAATGTTAATATTAGGGTGAACTTGACTTTATTAGGAAAACTACATCAGGTAGATTAAAATGTTAATATTAGGGTGAACTTGACTTTATTAGGAAAACAACATCAGGTAAATTAAAATGTTAATATTAGGGTGAACTTGACTTTATTAGGAAAACTACATCAGGTGAATTAAAATGTTAATATTAGGGTGAACTTAATTTTATTAGGAAAACTACATCAGGTGAATTAAAATGTTAATATTAGGGTGAACTTGACCTTATTAGGAAAACTACATCAGGTGAATTAAAATGTTAATATTAGGGTGAACTTGACTTTATTAGGAAAACTACATCAGGTGAATTAAAATGTTAATATTAGGGTGAACTTGACTTTATTAAAAAAAACTACACCAGGTGAATTAAAATGTTAATAGTAGGATGAACTTGACTTTATTAGAAAAACTACATCAGGTGAATTAAAATGTTAATATTAGTGTGAACTTGACTCTATTAGGAAAACTACATCAGGTGAATTAAAATGTTAACATTAGGGTGAACTTGACTTTATTAGGAAAACTACATCAGGTGAATTAATATGTTAATATTAAGGTGAACTTGACTTTATTAGGAAAACAAGATCAGGTAGATTAAAATGTTAATATTAGGGTGAATTTGACTTTATTAGGAAAACTACATCAGGTAGATTAAAATGTTAATATTAGGGTGAACTTGACTTTATTAGGAGAACTACATCAGGTAGATTAAAATGTTAATATTAGGGTGAACTTGTTTTTATTAGGAAAACTACATCAGGTAAATTAAGATGTTAATATTAGGGTGAACTTGACTTTATTAGGAAAACTACATCAGGTAGATTAAAATGTTCATATTAGGGTGAACTTGACTTTATTAGGAAAACTACATCAGGTGAATTAAAATGTTAATATTAAGGTGAACTTGACCTTATTAGGAAAACTACATCAGGTAGATTAAAATGTTAATATTAGGGTGAACTTGACTTTATTAGGAAAACTACATCAGGTGAATTAAAATGTTAATATTAGGGTGAACTTACCTTTATTAGGAAAACTACATCAGGTGAATTAAAATGTTAATATTAGGGTGAACTTGACTTTATTAGGAAAACTACATCAGGTGAATTAAAATGTTAATATTAAGGTGAACTTGACCTTATTAGGAAAACTACATCAGGTAGATTAAAATGTTAATATTAGGGTGAACTTGACTTTATTAGGAAAACTACATCAGGTGAATTAAAATGTTAATATTAGGGTGAACTTACCTTTATTAGGAAAACTACATCAGGTGAATTAAAATGTTAATATTAGGATGAACTTGACTTTATTAGGAAAACTACATCAGGTGAATTAAAATGTTAACATTAGGGTGAACTTGACTTTATTAGGAAAACTATATCAGGTGAATTAAAATGTTAATATTAGGGTGAACTTGACCTTATTAGGAAAACTACATCAGGTAAATTAAAATGTTAATATTAGGGTGAACTTGACCTTATTAGGAAAACTACATCAGGTAGATTAAAATGTTAATATTAGGGTGAACTTGACTTTATTAGGAAAACTACATCAGGTGAATTAAAATGTTAATATTAGGGTGAACTTGACCTTATTAGGAAAACTATATCAGGTAGATTAAAATGTTAATATTAGGGTGAACTTGACTTTATTAGGAAAACTACATCAGGTAGATTAAAATGTTAATATTAGGGTGAACTTGACTTTATTAGGAAAACTACATCAGGTAGATTAAAATGTTAATATTAGGGTGAACTTGACTTTATTAGGAAAACAACATCAGGTAAATTAAAATGTTAATATTAGGGTGAACTTGACTTTATTAGGAAAACTACATCAGGTGAATTAAAATGTTAATATTAGGGTGAACTTAATTTTATTAGGAAAACTACATCAGGTGAATTAAAATGTTAATATTAGGGTGAACTTGACCTTATTAGGAAAACTACATCAGGTGAATTAAAATGTTAATATTAGGGTGAACTTGACTTTATTAGGAAAACTACATCAGGTGAATTAAAATGTTAATATTAGGGTGAACTTGACTTTATTAAAAAAAACTACACCAGGTGAATTAAAATGTTAATAGTAGGATGAACTTGACTTTATTAGAAAAACTACATCAGGTGAATTAAAATGTTAATATTAGTGTGAACTTGACTCTATTAGGAAAACTACATCAGGTGAATTAAAATGTTAACATTAGGGTGAACTTGACTTTATTAGGAAAACTACATCAGGTGAATTAATATGTTAATATTAAGGTGAACTTGACTTTATTAGGAAAACAAGATCAGGTAGATTAAAATGTTAATATTAGGGTGAATTTGACTTTATTAGGAAAACTACATCAGGTAGATTAAAATGTTAATATTAGGGTGAACTTGACTTTATTAGGAGAACTACATCAGGTAGATTAAAATGTTAATATTAGGGTGAACTTGTTTTTATTAGGAAAACTACATCAGGTAAATTAAGATGTTAATATTAGGGTGAACTTGACTTTATTAGGAAAACTACATCAGGTAGATTAAAATGTTCATATTAGGGTGAACTTGACTTTATTAGGAAAACTACATCAGGTGAATTAAAATGTTAATATTAAGGTGAACTTGACCTTATTAGGAAAACTACATCAGGTAGATTAAAATGTTAATATTAGGGTGAACTTGACTTTATTAGGAAAACTACATCAGGTGAATTAAAATGTTAATATTAAGGTGAACTTGACCTTATTAGGAAAACTACATCAGGTAGATTAAAATGTTAATATTAGGGTGAACTTGACTTTATTAGGAAAACTACATCAGGTGAATTAAAATGTTAATATTAGGGTGAACTTACCTTTATTAGGAAAACTACATCAGGTGAATTAAAATGTTAATATTAGGATGAACTTGACTTTATTAGGAAAACTACATCAGGTGAATTAAAATGTTAACATTAGGGTGAACTTGACTTTATTAGGAAAACTATATCAGGTGAATTAAAATGTTAATATTAGGGTGAACTTGACCTTATTAGGAAAACTACATCAGGTAAATTAAAATGTTAATATTAGGGTGAACTTGACCTTATTAGGAAAACTACATCAGGTAGATTAAAATGTTAATATTAGGGTGAACTTGACTTTATTAGGAAAACTACATCAGGTGAATTAAAATGTTAATATTAGGGTGAACTTGACCTTATTAGGAAAACTATATCAGGTAGATTAAAATGTTAATATTAGGGTGAACTTGACTTTATTAGGAAAACTACATCAGGTAGATTAAAATGTTAATATTAGGGTGAACTTGACTTTATTAGGAAAACTATATCAGGTAAATTAAAATGTTAATATTAGGGTGAACTTGACTTTATTAGGAAAACTACATCAGGTGAATTAAAATGTTAATATTAGGGTGAACTTACCTTTATTAGGAAAACTACATCAGGTGAATTAAAATGTTAATATTAGTGTGAACTTGAGTTTATTAGGAAAACTACATCATGTAAATTAAAATGTTAATATTAGGATGAACTTGACTTTATTAGGAAAACAACATCAGGTAAATTAAAATGTTAATATTAGGGTGAACTTGACTTTATTAGGAAAACTACATCAGGTGAATTAAAATGTTAATATTAGGGTGAACTTGACTTTATTAGAAAAACTACACCAGGTGAATTAAAATGTTAATAGTAGGATGAACTTTACTTTATTAGAAAAACTAAATAAGGTGAATTAAAATGTTAATATTAGGGTGAACTTGACTCTATTAGGAAAACTACATCAGGTGAATTAAAATGTTAACATTAGGGTGAACTTGACTTTATTAGGAAAACTACATCAGGTGAATTAATATGTTAATATTAAGGTGAACTTGACTTTATTAGGAAAACTAGATCAGGTAGATTAAAATGTTAATATTAGGGTGAATTTGACTTTATTAGGAAAACTACATCAGGTAGATTAAAATGTTAATATTAGGGTGAACTTGACTTTATTAGGAAAACTACATCAGGTAGATTAAAATGTTAATATTAGGGTGAACTTGACTTTATTAGGAAAACTACATCAGGTAAATTAAGATGTTAATATTAGGGTGAACTTGACCTTATTAGGAAAACTACATCAGGTAGATTAAAATGTTAATATTAGGGTGAACTTGACTTTATTAGGAAAACTACATCAGGTGAATTAAAATGTTAATATTAGGGTGAACTTGACCTTATTAGGAAAACTACATCAGGTAGATTAAAATGTTAATATTAGGGTGAACTTGACTTTATTAGGAAAACTACATCAGGTAAATTAAAATGTTAATATTAGGGTGAACTTACCTTTATTAGGAAAACTACATCAGGTAAATTAAAATGTTAATATTAGGGTGAACTTGACTTTATTAGGAAAACTACATCATATAGATTAAAATGTTAATATTAGGATGAACTTGACTTTATTAGGAAAACTACATCAGGTGAATTAAAATGTTAACATTAGGGTGAACTTGACTTTATTAGGAAAACTACATCAGGTGAATTAAAATGTTAACATTAGGGTGAACTTGACTTTATTAGGAAAACTACATCAGGTGAATTAAAATGTTAATATTAGGGTGAACTTGACCTTATTAGGAAAACTACATCAGGTAAATTAAAATGTTAATATTAGGGTGAACTTGACCTTATTAGGAAAACTACATCAGGTAGATTAAAATGTTAATATTAGGGTGAACTTGACTTTATTAGGAAAACTACATCAGGTGAATTAAAATGTTAATATTAGGGTGAACTTGACCTTATTAGGAAAACTATATCAGGTAGATTAAAATGTTAATATTAGGGTGAACTTGACTTTATTAGGAAAACTACATCAGGTAGATTAAAATGTTAATATTAGGGTGAACTTGACTTTATTAGGAAAACTATATCAGGTAAATTAAAATGTTAATATTAGGGTGAACTTGACTTTATTAGGAAAACTACATCAGGTGAATTAAAATGTTAATATTAGGGTGAACTTACCTTTATTAGGAAAACTACATCAGGTGAATTAAAATGTTAATATTAGTGTGAACTTGAGTTTATTAGGAAAACTACATCATGTAAATTAAAATGTTAATATTAGGATGAACTTGACTTTATTAGGAAAACAACATCAGGTAAATTAAAATGTTAATATTAGGGTGAACTTGACTTTATTAGGAAAACTACATCAGGTGAATTAAAATGTTAATATTAGGGTGAACTTGACTTTATTAGAAAAACTACACCAGGTGAATTAAAATGTTAATAGTAGGATGAACTTGACTTTATTAGAAAAACTAAATAAGGTGAATTAAAATGTTAATATTAGGGTGAACTTGACTCTATTAGGAAAACTACATCAGGTGAATTAAAATGTTAACATTAGGGTGAACTTGACTTTATTAGGAAAACTACATCAGGTGAATTAATATGTTAATATTAAGGTGAACTTGACTTTATTAGGAAAACTAGATCAGGTAGATTAAAATGTTAATATTAGGGTGAATTTGACTTTATTAGGAAAACTACATCAGGTAGATTAAAATATTAATATTAGGGTGAACTTGACTTTATTAGGAAAACTACATCAGGTAGATTAAAATGTTAATATTAGGGTGAACTTGACTTTATTAGGAAAACTACATCAGGTAAATTAAGATGTTAATATTAGGGTGAACTTGACCTTATTAGGAAAACTACATCAGGTAGATTAAAATGTTAATATTAGGGTGAACTTGACTTTATTAGGAAAACTACATCAGGTGAATTAAAATGTTAATATTAGGGTGAACTTGACCTTATTAGGAAAACTACATCAGGTAGATTAAAATGTTAATATTAGGGTGAACTTGACTTTATTAGGAAAACTACATCAGGTAAATTAAAATGTTAATATTAGGGTGAACTTACCTTTATTAGGAAAACTACATCAGGTAAATTAAAATGTTAATATTAGGGTGAACTTGACTTTATTAGGAAAACTACATCATATAGATTAAAATGTTAATATTAGGATGAACTTGACTTTATTAGGAAAACTACATCAGGTGAATTAAAATGTTAACATTAGGGTGAACTTGACTTTATTAGGAAAACTACATCAGGTGAATTAAAATGTTAATATTAGGGTGAACTTGACCTTATTAGGAAAACTACATCAGGTAGACTAAAATGTTAATATTAGGGTGAACTTGACTCTATTAGGAAAACTACATCAGGTGAATTAAAATGTTAACATTAGGGTGAACTTGACTTTATTAGGAAAACTACATCATGTAGATTAAAATGTTAATATTAGGATGAACTTGACTTTATTAGGAAAACTACATCAGGTGAATTAAAATGTTAACATTAGGGTGAACTTGACTTTATTAGGAAAACTACATCAGGTGAAATAAAATGTTAATATTAGGGTGAACTTGACCTTATTAGTAAAACTACATCAGGTAGACTAAAATGTTAATATTAGGGTGAACTTGACCTTATTAGGAAAACTACATCAGGTAGATTAAAATGTTAATATTAGGGTGAACTTGACTTTATTAGGAAAACTACATCAGGTGAATTAAAATGTTAATATTAGGGTGAACTTGACCTTATTAGGAAAACTACATCAGGTAGATTAAAATGTTAATATTAGGGTGAACTTGACTTTATTAGGAAAACTACATCAGGTGAATTAAAATGTTAATATTAGGGTGAACTTAACTTTATTAGGAAAACTACATCAGGTGAATTAAAATGTTAATATTAGGGTGAACTTGACTTTATTAGGAAAACTACATCAGGTGAATTAAAATGTTAATATTAGGATGAACTTGACTTTATTAGGAAAACAACATCAGGTAAATTAAAATGTTAATATTAGGGTGAACTTGACTTTATTAGGAAAACTACATCAGGTGAATTAAAATGTTAATATTAGGGTGAACTTGACTTTATTAGAAAAACTACACCAGGTGAATTAAAATGTTAATAGTAGCATGAACTTAACTTTATTAGAAAAACTACATCAGGTGAATTAAAATGTTAATATTAGGGTGAACTTGACTTTATTAGGAAAACTACATCAGGTAGATTAAAATGTTAATATTAGGGTGAACTTGACTTTATTAGGAAAACTACATCAGGTAAATTAAAATGTTAATATTAGGGTGAACTTGACTTTATTAGGAAAACTACATCAGGTAAATTAAAATGTTAATATTAGGGTGAACTTACCTTTATTAGGAAAACTACATCAGGTAAATTAAAATGTTAATATTAGGGTGAACTTGACTTTATTAGGAAAACTACATCATATAGATTAAAATGTTAATATTAGGATGAACTTGACTTTATTAGGAAAACTACATCAGGTGAATTAAAATGTTAACATTAGGGTGAACTTGATTTTATTAGGAAAACTACATCAGGTGAATTAAAATGTTAATATTAGGGTGAACTTGACCTTATTAGGAAAACTACATCAGGTAGACTAAAATGTTAATATTAGGGTGAACTTGACTTTATTAGGAAAACTACATCAGGTGAATTAAAATGTTAACATTAGGGTGAACTTGACTTTATTAGGAAAACTACATCATGTAGATTAAAATGTTAATATTAGGATGAACTTGACTTTATTTTCAAAACTACATCAGGTGAATTAAAATGTTAACATTAGGGTGAACTTGACTTTATTAGGAAAACTACATCAGGTGAATTAAAATGTTAATATTAGGGTGAACTTGACCTTATTAGTAAAACTACATCAGGTAGACTAAAATGTTAATATTAGGGTGAACTTGACCTTATTAGGAAAACTACATCAGGTAGATTAAAATGTTAATATTAGGGTGAACTTGACTTTATTAGGAAAACTACATCAGGTGAATTAAAATGTTAATATTAGGGTGAACTTGACCTTATTAGGAAAACTACATCAGGTAGATTAAAATGTTAATATTAGGGTGAACTTGACTTTATTAGGAAAACTACATCAGGTGAATTAAAATGTTAATATTAGGGTGAACTTAACTTTATTAGGAAAACTACATCAGGTGAATTAAAATGTTAATATTAGGGTGAACTTGACTTTATTAGGAAAACTACATCAGGTGAATTAAAATGTTAATATTAGGATGAACTTGACTTTATTAGGAAAACAACATCAGGTAAATTAAAATGTTAATATTAGGGTGAACTTGACTTTATTAGGAAAACTACATCAGGTGAAATAAAATGTTAATATTAGGGTGAACTTGACTTTATTAGAAAAACTACACCAGGTGAATTAAAATGTTAATAGTAGCATGAACTTAACTTTATTAGAAAAACTACATCAGGTGAATTAAAATGTTAATATTAGGGTGAACTTGACTTTATTAGGAAAACTACATCAGGTGAATTAATATGTTAATATTAGGGTGAACTTGACTTTATTAGGAAAACTAGATCAGGTAGATTAAAATGTTAATATTAGGGTGAATTTGACTTTATTAGGAAAACTACATTAGGTAGATTAAAATGTTAATATTAGGATGAACTTGACTTTATTAGGAAAACTACATCAGGTAAATTAAGATGTGAATATTAGGGTGAACTTGACCTTATTAGGAAAACTACATCAGGTAGATTAAAATGTTAATATTAGGGTGAACTTGACTTTATTAGGAAAACTACATCAAGTGAATTAAAATGTTAATATTAGGGTGAAGTTGACCTTATTAGGAAAACTACATCAGGTAGACTAAAATGTTAATATTAGGGTGAACTTGACTTTATTAGGAAAACTACATCAGGTAGATTAAAATGTTAATATTAGGGTGAACTTGACTTTATTAGGAAAACTACATCAGGTAAATTAAAATGTTAATATTAGGGTGAACTTGACTTTATTAGGAAAACTACATCAGGTAAAATAAAATGTTAATATTAGGGTGAACTTGACTTTATTAGGAAAACTACATCAGGTGAATTAAAATGTTAATATTAGGGTGAACTTAACTTTATTAGGAAAACTACATCAGGTGAATTAAAATGTTAATATTAGGGTGAACTTGACTTTATTAGGAAAACTACATCAGGTGAATTAAAATGTTAATATTAGGATGAACTTGACTTTATTAGAAAAACTACACCAGGTGAATTAAAATGTTAATAGTAGGATGAACTTGACTTTATTAGGAAAACTACATCAGGTGAATTAAAATGTTAATATTAGGGTGAACTTGACTCTATTAGGAAAACTACATCAGGTGAATTAAAATGTTAACATTAGGGTGAACTTGACTTTATTAGGAAAACTACATCATGCAGATTAAAATGTTAATATTAGGATGAACTTGACTTTATTAGGAAAACTACATCAGGTAGATTAAAATGTTAATATTAGCGTGAACTTGACTTTATTAGGAAAACTACATCAGGTAAATTAAAATGTTAATATTAGGGTGAATTTGACCTTATTAGGAAAACTACATCAGGCAGATTAAAATGTTAATATTAGGGTGAACTTGACTTTATTAGGAAAACTACATCAGGTGAATTAAAATGTTAATATTAGGATGAACTTGACCTTATTAGGAAAACTACATCAGGTAGATTAAAATGTTAATATTAGGGTGAACTTGACTTTATTAGGAAAACTACATCAGGTAGATTAAAATGTTAATATTAGGGTGAACTTGACTTTATTAGGAAAACAACATCAGGTAAATTAAAATGTTAATATTAGGGTGAACTTGACTTTATTAGGAAAACTACATCAGGTGAATTAAAATGTTAATATTAGGGTGAACTTAATTTTATTAGGAAAACTACATCAGGTGAATTAAAATGTTAATATTAGGGTGAACTTGACCTTATTAGGAAAACTACATCAGGTGAATTAAAATGTTAATATTAGGATGAACTTGACTTTATTAGGAAAACAACATCAGGTAAATTAAAATGTTAATATTAGGGTGAACTTGACTTTATTAGGAAAACTACATCAGGTGAATTAAAATGTTAATATTAGGGTGAACTTGACTTTATTAAAAAAAACTACACCAGGTGAATTAAAATGTTAATAGTAGGATGAACTTGACTTTATTAGGAAAACTACATCAGGTAGATTAAAATGTTAATATTAGGGTGAACTTGACTTTATTAGGAAAACTACATCAGGTGAATTAAAATGTTAATATTAGGGTGAACTTGACCTTATTAGGAAAACTACATCAGGTAGATTAAAATGTTAATATTAGGGTGAACTTGACTTTATTAGGAAAACTACATCAGGTAAATTAAAATGTTAATATTAGGGTGAACTTGACTTTATTAGGAAAACTACATCAGGTAAATTAAAATGTTAATATTAGGGTGAACTTACCTTTATTAGGATAACTACATCAGGTAAATTAAAATGTTAATATTAGGGTGAACTTGACTTTATTAGGAAAACTACATCATATAGATTAAAATGTTAATATTAGGATGAACTTGACTTTATTAGGAAAACTACATCAGGTGAATTAAAATGTTAACATTAGGGTGAACTTGACTTTATTAGGAAAACTACATCAGGTGAATTAAAATGTTAATATTAGGGTGAACTTGACCTTATTAGGAAAACTACATCAGGTAGACTAAAATGTTAATATTAGGGTGAACTTGACTCTATTAGGAAAACTACATCAGGTGAATTAAAATGTTAACATTAGGGTGAACTTGACTTTATTAGGAAAACTACATCATGTAGATTAAAATGTTAATATTAGGATGAACTTGACTTTATTAGGAAAACTACATCAGGTGAATTAAAATGTTAATATTAGGGTGAACTTGACCTTATTAGTAAAACTACATCAGGTAGACTAAAATGTTAATATTAGGGTGAACTTGACCTTATTAGGAAAACTACATCAGGTAAATTAAAATGTTAATATTAGGGTGATGTAGTTTTCCTAATAAGGATTAGGAAAACTACATCAGGCAGATTAAAATGTTAATATTAGGATGAACTTGACTTTATTAGGAAAACTACATCAGGTGAATTAAAATGTTAATATTAGGGTGAACTTGACCTTATTAGGAAAACTACATCAGGTAGATTAAAATGTTAATATTAGGGTGAACTTGACTTTATTAGGAAAACTACATCAGGTAGATTAAAATGTTAATATTAGGGTGAACTTGACTTTATTAGGAAAACAACATCAGGTAAATTAAAATGTTAATATTAGGGTGAACTTGACTTTATTAGGAAAACTACATCAGGTGAATTAAAATGTTAATATTAGGGTGAACTTAATTTTATTAGGAAAACTACATCAGGTGAATTAAAATGTTAATATTAGGGTGAACTTGACCTTATTAGGAAAACTACATCAGGTGAATTAAAATGTTAATATTAGGATGAACTTGACTTTATTAGGAAAACAACATCAGGTAAATTAAAATGTTAATATTAGGGTGAACTTGACTTTATTAGGAAAACTACATCAGGTGAATTAAAATGTTAATATTAGGGTGAACTTGACTTTATTAAAAAAAACTACACCAGGTGAATTAAAATGTTAATAGTAGGATGAACTTGACTTTATTAGAAAAACTACATCAGGTGAATTAAAATGTTAATATTAGGGTGAACTTGACTCTATTAGGAAAACTACATCAGGTGAATTAAAATGTTAACATTAGGGTGAACTTGACTTTATTAGGAAAACTACATCAGGTGAATTAATATGTTAATATTAAGGTGAACTTGACTTTATTAGGAAAACTAGATCAGGTAGATTAAAATGTTAATATTAGGGTGAATTTGACTTTATTAGGAAAACTACATCAGGTAGATTAAAATGTTAATATTAGGGTGAACTTGACTTTATTAGGAGAACTACATCAGGTAGATTAAAATGTTAATATTAGGGTGAACTTGACTTTATTAGGAAAACTACATCAGGTAAATTAAGATGTTAATATTAGGGTGAACTTGACTTTATTAGGAAAACTACATCAGGTAGATTAAAATGTTCATATTAGGGTGAACTTGACTTTATTAGGAAAACTACATCAGGTGAATTAAAATGTTAATATTAGGGTGAACTTGACCTTATTAGGAAAACTACATCAGGTAGATTAAAATGTTAATATTAGGGTGAACTTGACTTTATTAGGAAAACTACATCAGGTGAATTAAAATGTTAATATTAGGGTGAACTTACCTTTATTAGGAAAACTACATCAGGTAAATTAAAATGTTAATATTAGGGTGAACTTGACTTTATTAGGAAAACTACATCATATAGATTAAAATGTTAATATTAGGATGAACTTGACTTTATTAGGAAAACTACATCAGGTGAATTAAAATGTTAACATTAGGGTGAACTTGACTTTATTAGGAAAACTACATCAGGTGAATTAAAATGTTAATATTAGGGTGAACTTGACCTTATTAGGAAAACTACATCAGGTAAATTAAAATGTTAATATTAGGGTGAACTTGACCTTATTAGGAAAACTACATCAGGTAGATTAAAATGTTAATATTAGGGTGAACTTGACTTTATTAGGAAAACTACATCAGGTGAATTAAAATGTTAATATTAGGGTGAACTTGACCTTATTAGGAAAACTATATCAGGTAGATTAAAATGTTAATATTAGGGTGAACTTGACTTTATTAGGAAAACTACATCAGGTAGATTAAAATGTTAATATTAGGGTGAACTTGACTTTATTAGGAAAACTATATCAGGTAAATTAAAATGTTAATATTAGGGTGAACTTGACTTTATTAGGAAAACTACATCAGGTGAATTAAAATGTTAATATTAGGGTGAACTTAACTTTATTAGGAAAACTACATCAGGTGAATTAAAATGTTAATATTAGGGTGAACTTGACTTTATTAGGAAAACTACATCATGTAAATTAAAATGTTAATATTAGGATGAACTTGACTTTATTAGGAAAACAACATCAGGTAAATTAAAATGTTAATATTAGGGTGAACTTGACTTTATTAGGAAAACTACATCAGGTGAATTAAAATGTTAATATTAGGGTGAACTTGACTTTATTAGAAAAACTACACCAGGTGAATTAAAATGTTAATAGTAGGATGAACTTGACTTTATTAGAAAAACTAAATCAGGTGAATTAAAATGTTAATATTAGGGTGAACTTGACTCTATTAGGAAAACTACATCAGGTGAATTAAAATGTTAACATTAGGGTGAACTTGACTTTATTAGGAAAACTACATCAGGTGAATTAATATGTTAATATTAAGGTGAACTTGACTTTATTAGGAAAACTAGATCAGGTAGATTAAAATGTTAATATTAGGGTGAATTTGACTTTATTAGGAAAACTACATCAGGTAGATTAAAATGTTAATATTAGGGTGAACTTGACTTTATTAGGAAAACTACATCAGGTAGATTAAAATGTTAATATTAGGGTGAACTTGACTTTATTAGGAAAACTACATCAGGTAAATTAAGATGTTAATATTAGGGTGAACTTGACCTTATTAGGAAAACTACATCAGGTAGATTAAAATGTTAATATTAGGGTGAACTTGACTTTATTAGGAAAACTACATCAGGTGAATTAAAATGTTAATATTAGGGTGAACTTGACCTTATTAGGAAAACTACATCAGGTAAATTAAAATGTTAATATTAGGGTGAACTTGACTTTATTAGGAAAACTACATCATATAGATTAAAATGTTAATATTAGGATGAACTTGACTTTATTAGGAAAACTACATCAGGTGAATTAAAATGTTAACATTAGGGTGAACTTGACTTTATTAGGAAAACTACATCAGGTGAATTAAAATGTTAATATTAGGGTGAACTTGACCTTATTAGGAAAACTACATCAGGTAGACTAAAATGTTAATATTAGGGTGAACTTGACTCTATTAGGAAAACTACATCAGGTGAATTAAAATGTTAACATTAGGGTGAACTTGACTTTATTAGGAAAACTACATCATGTAGATTAAAATGTTAATATTAGGATGAACTTGACTTTATTAGGAAAACTACATCAGGTGAATTAAAATGTTAACATTAGGGTGAACTTGACTTTATTAGGAAAACTACATCAGGTGAATTAAAATGTTAATATTAGGGTGAACTTGACCTTATTAGTAAAACTACATCAGGTAGACTAAAATGTTAATATTAGGGTGAACTTGACTTTATTAGGAAAACTACATCAGGTAGATTAAAATGTTAATATTAGGGTGAACTTGACTTTATTAGGAAAACTACATCAGGTGAATTAAAATGTTAATATTAGGGTGAACTTGACCTTATTAGGAAAACTACATCAGGTAGATTAAAATGTTAATATTAGGGTGAACTTGACTTTATTAGGAAAACTACATCAGGTGAATTAAAATGTTAATATTAGGGTGAACTTAACTTTATTAGGAAAACTACATCAGGTGAATTAAAATGTTAATATTAGGGTGAACTTGACTTTATTAGGAAAACTACATCAGGTGAATTAAAATGTTAATATTAGGATGAACTTGACTTTATTAGGAAAACAACATCAGGTAAATTAAAATGTTAATATTAGGGTGAACTTGACTTTATTAGGAAAACTACATCAGGTGAATTAAAATGTTAATATTAGGGTGAACTTGACTTTATTAGAAAAACTACACCAGGTGAATTAAAATGTTAATAGTAGCATGAACTTAACTTTATTAGAAAAACTACATCAGGTGAATTAAAATGTTAATATTAGGGTGAACTTGACTTTATTAGGAAAACTACATCAGGTGAATTAATATGTTAATATTAGGGTGAACTTGACTTTATTAGGAAAACTAGATCAGGTAGATTAAAATGTTAATATTAGGGTGAATTTGACTTTATTAGGAAAACTACATCAGGTGAATTAAAATGTTAATATTAGGGTGAACTTGACTCTATTAGGAAAACTACATCAGGTGAATTAAAATGTTAACATTAGGGTGAACTTGACTTTATTAGGAAAACTACATCAGGTGAATTAATATGTTAATATTAAGGTGAACTTGACTTTATTAGGAAAACTAGATCAGGTAGATTAAAATGTTAATATTAGGGTGAATTTGACTTTATTAGGAAAACTACATCAGGTAGATTAAAATGTTAATATTAGGGTGAACTTGACTTTATTAGGAAAACTACATCAGGTAGATTAAAATGTTAATATTAGGGTGAACTTGACTTTATTAGGAAAACTACATCAGTTAAATTAAGATGTTAATATTAGGGTGAACTTGACCTTATTAGGAAAACTACATCAGGTAGATTAAAATGTTAATATTAGGGTGAACTTGACTTTATTAGGAAAACTACATCAGGTGAATTAAAATGTTAATATTAGGGTGAACTTGACCTTATTAAAAAAACTACATCAGGTAGATTAAAATGTTAATATTAGGGTGAACTTGACTTTATTAGGAAAACTACATCAGGTAAATTAAAATGTTAATATTAGGGTGAACTTGACTTTATTAGGAAAACTACATCAGGTATATTAAAATGTTAATATTAGGGTGAACTTACCTTTATTAGGAAAACTACATCAGGTAAATTAAAATGTTAATATTAGGGTGAACTTGACTTTATTAGGAAAACTACATCATATAGATTAAAATGTTAATATTAGGATGAACTTGACTTTATTAGGAAAACTACATCAGGTGAATTAAAATGTTAACATTAGGGTGAACTTGATTTTATTAGGAAAACTACATCAGGTGAATTAAAATGTTAATATTAGGGTGAACTTGACCTTATTAGGAAAACTACATCAGGTAGACTAAAATGTTAATATTAGGGTGAACTTGACTCTATTAGGAAAACTACATCAGGTGAATTAAAATGTTAACATTAGGGTGAACTTGACTTTATTAGGAAAACTACATCATGTAGATTAAAATGTTAATATTAGGATGAACTTGACTTTATTTTGAAAACTACATCAGGTGAATTAAAATGTTAACATTAGGGTGAACTTGACTTTATTAGGAAAACTACATCAGGTGAATTAAAATGTTAATATTAGGGTGAACTTGACCTTATTAGTAAAACTACATCAGGTAGACTAAAATGTTAATATTAGGGTGAACTTGACCTTATTAGGAAAACTACATCAGGTAGATTAAAATGTTAATATTAGGGTGAACTTGACTTTATTAGGAAAACTACATCAGGTGAATTAAAATGTTAATATTAGGGTGAACTTGACCTTATTAGGAAAACTACATCAGGTAGATTAAAATGTTAATATTAGGGTGAACTTGACTTTATTAGGAAAACTACATCAGGTGAATTAAAATGTTAATATTAGGGTGAACTTAACTTTATTAGGAAAACTACATCAGGTGAATTAAAATGTTAATATTAGGGTGAACTTGACTTTATTAGGAAAACTACATCAGGTGAATTAAAATGTTAATATTAGGATGAACTTGACTTTATTAGGAAAACAACATCAGGTAAATTAAAATGTTAATATTAGGGTGAACTTGACTTTATTAGGAAAACTACATCAGGTGAAATAAAATGTTAATATTAGGGTGAACTTGACTTTATTAGAAAAACTACACCAGGTGAATTAAAATGTTAATAGTAGCATGAACTTAACTTTATTAGAAAAACTACATCAGGTGAATTAAAATGTTAATATTAGGGTGAACTTGACTTTATTAGGAAAACTACATCAGGTGAATTAATATGTTAATATTAGGGTGAACTTGACTTTATTAGGAAAACTAGATCAGGTAGATTAAAATGTTAATATTAGGGTGAATTTGACTTTATTAGGAAAACTACATTAGGTAGATTAAAATGTTAATATTAGGATGAACTTGACTTTATTAGGAAAACTACATCAGGTAAATTAAGATGTTAATATTAGGGTGAACTTGACCTTATTAGGAAAACTACATCAGGTAGATTAAAATGTTAATATTAGGGTGAACTTGACTTTATTAGGAAAACTACATCAAGTGAATTAAAATGTTAATATTAGGGTGAAGTTGACCTTATTAGGAAAACTACATCAGGTAGACTAAAATGTTAATATTAGGGTGAACTTGACTTTATTAGGAAAACTACATCAGGTAGATTAAAATGTTAATATTAGGGTGAACTTGACTTTATTAGGAAAACTACATCAGGTAAATTAAAATGTTAATATTAGGGTGAACTTGACTTTATTAGGAAAACTACATCAGGTAAAATAAAATGTTAATATTAGGGTGAACTTGACTTTATTAGGAAAACTACATCAGGTGAATTAAAATGTTAATATTAGGGTGAACTTAACTTTATTAGGAAAACTACATCAGGTGAATTAAAATGTTAATATTAGGGTGAACTTGACTTTATTAGGAAAACTACATCAGGTGAATTAAAATGTTAATATTAGGATGAACTTGACTTTATTAGAAAAACTACACCAGGTGAATTAAAATGTTAATAGTAGGATGAACTTGACTTTATTAGGAAAACTACATCAGGTGAATTAAAATGTTAATATTAGGGTGAACTTGACTCTATTAGGAAAACTACATCAGGTGAATTAAAATGTTAACATTAGGGTGAACTTGACTTTATTAGGAAAACTACATCATGCAGATTAAAATGTTAATATTAGGATGAACTTGACTTTATTAGGAAAACTACATCAGGTAGATTAAAATGTTAATATTAGCGTGAACTTGACTTTATTAGGAAAACTACATCAGGTAAATTAAAATGTTAATATTAGGGTGAATTTGACCTTATTAGGAAAACTACATCAGGCAGATTAAAATGTTAATATTAGGGTGAACTTGACTTTATTAGGAAAACTACATCAGGTGAATTAAAATGTTAATATTAGGATGAACTTGACCTTATTAGGAAAACTACATCAGGTAGATTAAAATGTTAATATTAGGGTGAACTTGACTTTATTAGGAAAACTACATCAGGTAGATTAAAATGTTAATATTAGGGTGAACTTGACTTTATTAGGAAAACAACATCAGGTAAATTAAAATGTTAATATTAGGGTGAACTTGACTTTATTAGGAAAACTACATCAGGTGAATTAAAATGTTAATATTAGGGTGAACTTAATTTTATTAGGAAAACTACATCAGGTGAATTAAAATGTTAATATTAGGGTGAACTTGACCTTATTAGGAAAACTACATCAGGTGAATTAAAATGTTAATATTAGGATGAACTTGACTTTATTAGGAAAACAACATCAGGTAAATTAAAATGTTAATATTAGGGTGAACTTGACTTTATTAGGAAAACTACATCAGGTGAATTAAAATGTTAATATTAGGGTGAACTTGACTTTATTAAAAAAAACTACACCAGGTGAATTAAAATGTTAATAGTAGGATGAACTTGACTTTATTAGGAAAACTACATCAGGTAGATTAAAATGTTAATATTAGGGTGAACTTGACTTTATTAGGAAAACTACATCAGGTGAATTAAAATGTTAATATTAGGGTGAACTTGACCTTATTAGGAAAACTACATCAGGTAGATTAAAATGTTAATATTAGGGTGAACTTGACTTTATTAGGAAAACTACATCAGGTAAAATAAAATGTTAATATTAGGGTGAACTTGACTTTATTAGGAAAACTACATCAGGTAAATTAAAATGTTAATATTAGGGTGAACTTACCTTTATTAGGATAACTACATCAGGTAAATTAAAATGTTAATATTAGGGTGAACTTGACTTTATTAGGAAAACTACATCAGGTAGATTAAAATGTTAATATTAGGGTGAACTTGACTTTATTAGGAAAACTACATCAGGTGAATTAAAATGTTAATATTAGGGTGAACTTGACCTTATTAGGAAAACTACATCAGGTAGACTAAAATGTTAATATTAGGGTGAACTTGACTCTATTAGGAAAACTACATCAGGTGAATTAAAATGTTAACATTAGGGTGAACTTGACTTTATTAGGAAAACTACATCATGTAGATTAAAATGTTAATATTAGGATGAACTTGACTTTATTAGGAAAACTACATCAGGTGAATTAAAATGTTAATATTAGGGTGAACTTGACCTTATTAGTAAAACTACATCAGGTAGACTAAAATGTTAATATTAGGGTGAACTTGACCTTATTAGGAAAACTACATCAGGTAGATTAAAATGTTAATATTAGGGTGAACTTGACTTTATTAGGAAAACTACATCAGGTGAATTAAAATGTTAATATTAGGGTGAACTTGACCTTATTAGGAAAACTACATCAGGTAGATTAAAATGTTAATATTAGGGTGAACTTGACTTTATTAGGAAAACTACATCAGGTGAATTAAAATGTTAATATTAGGGTGAACTTGACTTTATTAGAAAAACTACACCAGGTGAATTAAAATGTTAATAGTAGCATGAACTTAACTTTATTAGAAAAACTACATCAGGTGAATTAAAATGTTAATATTAGGGTGAACTTGACTCTATTAGGAAAACTACATCAGGTGAATTAAAATGTTAACATTAGGGTGAACTTGACTTTATTAGGAAAACTACATCAGGTGAATTAATATGTTAATATTAGGGTGAACTTGACTTTATTAGGAAAACTAGATCAGGTAGATTAAAATGTTAATATTAGGATGAACTTGATTTTATTAGGAAAACTACATCAGGTAAATTAAGATGTTAATATTAGGGTGAACTTGACCTTATTAGGAAAACTACATCAGGTAGATTAAAATGTTAATATTAGGGTGAACTTGACTTTATTAGGAAAACTACATCAGGTGAATTAAAATGTTAATATTAGGGTGAAGTTGACCTTATTAGGAAAACTACATCAGGTAGATTAAAATGTTAATATTAGGGTGAACTTGACTTTATTAGGAAAACTACATCAGGTAGATTAAAATGTTAATATTAGGGTGAACTTGACTTTATTAGGAAAACTACATCAGGTAAATTAAAATGTTAATATTAGGGTGAACTTGACTTTATTAGGAAAACTACATCAGGTGAATTAAAATGTTAATATTAGGGTGAACTTAACTTTATTAGGAAAACTACATCAGGTAAATTAAAATGTTAATATTAGGGTGAACTTGACTCTATTAGGAAAACTACATCAGGTGAATTAAAATGTTAACATTAGGGTGAACTTGACTTTATTAGGAAAACTACATCATGCAGATTAAAATGTTAATATTAGGATGAACTTGACTTTATTAGGAAAACTACATCAGGTAGATTAAAATGTTAATATTAGCGTGAACTTGACTTTATTAGGAAAACTACATCAGGTAAATTAAAATGTTAATATTAGGGTGAATTTGACCTTATTAGGAAAACTACATCAGGCAGATTAAAATGTTAATATTAGGGTGAACTTGACTTTATTAGGAAAACTACATCAGGTGAATTAAAATGTTAATATTAGGATGAACTTGACCTTATTAGGAAAACTACATCAGGTAGATTAAAATGTTAATATTAGGGTGAACTTGACTTTATTAGGAAAACTACATCAGGTAGATTAAAATGTTAATATTAGGGTGAACTTGACTTTATTAGGAAAACAACATCAGGTAAATTAAAATGTTAATATTAGGGTGAACTTGACTTTATTAGGAAAACTACATCAGGTGAATTAAAATGTTAATATTAGGGTGAACTTAATTTTATTAGGAAAACTACATCAGGTGAATTAAAATGTTAATATTAGGGTGAACTTGACCTTATTAGGAAAACTACATCAGGTGAATTAAAATGTTAATATTAGGATGAACTTGACTTTATTAGGAAAACAACATCAGGTAAATTAAAATGTTAATATTAGGGTGAACTTGACTTTATTAGGAAAACTACATCAGGTGAATTAAAATGTTAATATTAGGGTGAACTTGACTTTATTAAAAAAAACTACACCAGGTGAATTAAAATGTTAATAGTAGGATGAACTTGACTTTATTAGGAAAACTACATCAGGTAGATTAAAATGTTAATATTAGGGTGAACTTGACTTTATTAGGAAAACTACATCAGGTGAATTAAAATGTTAATATTAGGGTGAACTTGACCTTATTAGGAAAACTACATCAGGTAGATTAAAATGTTAATATTAGGGTGAACTTGACTTTATTAGGAAAACTACATCAGGTAAAATAAAATGTTAATATTAGGGTGAACTTGACTTTATTAGGAAAACTACATCAGGTAAATTAAAATGTTAATATTAGGGTGAACTTACCTTTATTAGGATAACTACATCAGGTAAATTAAAATGTTAATATTAGGGTGAACTTGACTTTATTAGGAAAACTACATCAGGTAGATTAAAATGTTAATATTAGGGTGAACTTGACTTTATTAGGAAAACTACATCAGGTGAATTAAAATGTTAATATTAGGGTGAACTTGACCTTATTAGGAAAACTACATCAGGTAGACTAAAATGTTAATATTAGGGTGAACTTGACTCTATTAGGAAAACTACATCAGGTGAATTAAAATGTTAACATTAGGGTGAACTTGACTTTATTAGGAAAACTACATCATGTAGATTAAAATGTTAATATTAGGATGAACTTGACTTTATTAGGAAAACTACATCAGGTGAATTAAAATGTTAATATTAGGGTGAACTTGACCTTATTAGTAAAACTACATCAGGTAGACTAAAATGTTAATATTAGGGTGAACTTGACCTTATTAGGAAAACTACATCAGGTAGATTAAAATGTTAATATTAGGGTGAACTTGACTTTATTAGGAAAACTACATCAGGTGAATTAAAATGTTAATATTAGGGTGAACTTGACCTTATTAGGAAAACTACATCAGGTAGATTAAAATGTTAATATTAGGGTGAACTTGACTTTATTAGGAAAACTACATCAGGTGAATTAAAATGTTAATATTAGGGTGAACTTGACTTTATTAGAAAAACTACACCAGGTGAATTAAAATGTTAATAGTAGCATGAACTTAACTTTATTAGAAAAACTACATCAGGTGAATTAAAATGTTAATATTAGGGTGAACTTGACTCTATTAGGAAAACTACATCAGGTGAATTAAAATGTTAACATTAGGGTGAACTTGACTTTATTAGGAAAACTACATCAGGTGAATTAATATGTTAATATTAGGGTGAACTTGACTTTATTAGGAAAACTAGATCAGGTAGATTAAAATGTTAATATTAGGATGAACTTGATTTTATTAGGAAAACTACATCAGGTAAATTAAGATGTTAATATTAGGGTGAACTTGACCTTATTAGGAAAACTACATCAGGTAGATTAAAATGTTAATATTAGGGTGAACTTGACTTTATTAGGAAAACTACATCAGGTGAATTAAAATGTTAATATTAGGGTGAAGTTGACCTTATTAGGAAAACTACATCGGGTAGATTAAAATGTTAATATTAGGGTGAACTTGACTTTATTAGGAAAACTACATCAGGTAGATTAAAATGTTAATATTAGGGTGAACTTGACTTTATTAGGAAAACTACATCAGGTAAATTAAAATGTTAATATTAGGGTGAACTTGACTTTATTAGGAAAACTACATCAGGTGAATTAAAATGTTAATATTAGGGTGAACTTAACTTTATTAGGAAAACTACATCAGGTAAATTAAAATGTTAATATTAGGGTGAACTTGACTTTATATGGAAAACTACATCATATAGATTAAAATGTTAATATTAGGATGAACTTGACTTTATTAGGAAAACTACATCAGGTGAATTAAAATGTTAATATTAGGGTGAACTTTACTTTATTAGGAAAACTATATCAGGTGAATTAAAATTTTAATATTAGGGTGAACTTGACTTTATTAGGAAAACTACATCAGGTGAATTAAAATGTTAATAATAGAGTGAACTTGACTTTATTAGGAAAATTACATCAGGTAAATTAAAATGTTAATATTAGGGTGAACTTGACTTTATTAGGAAAACTACATCAGATAAATTAAAATGTTAATATTAGGGTGAACTTGACTTTATTAGGAAAACTACATCAGATAAATTAAAATGTTAATTTAGAGTGAACTTGACTTTATTAGGAAAACTACATCAGGTAAATTAAAATGTTAATATTATGGTGAACTTGACTTTATTAGGAAAACTACATCAGGTAGATTAAAATGTTAATATTAGTGTGAACTTGACTTTATTAGGAAAACTACATAAGGTGAATTAAAATGTTAATATTAGGGTGAACTTGACTTTATTAGGAAAACTACACCAGGTGAATTAAAATGTTAATATTAGGGTGAACTTGACTTTATTAGGAAAACTACGTCAGGTAAATTAAAATGTTAATATTAGTGTGAACTTGACTTTATTAGGAAAACTACATCAGGTAAATTAAAATGTTAATATTAGGGTGAACTTGACTTTATTAGGAAAACTACATCAGGTGAATTAAAATGTTAATATTAGGGTCAACTTGACTTTATTAGGAAAACTACATCAGTTAGATTAAAATGTTAATATTATGGTGAACTTGACTTTATTAGGAAAACTACATCAGGTGAATTAAAATGTTAATATTAGGATGAACTTGACTTTATTAGAAAAACTACACCAGGTGAATTAAAATGTTAATAGTAGGATGAACTTGACTTTATTAGAAAAACTACATCAGGTGAATTAAAATGTTAATATCAGGGTGAACTTGACTCTATTAGGAAAACTACATCAGGTGAATTAAAATGTTAACATTAGGGTGAACTTGACTTTATTAGGAAAACTACATCAGGTGAATTAATATGTTAATATTAGGATGAACTTGACTTTATTAGAAAAACTACATCAGGGAATTAAAATGTTAATATTAGGGTGAATTTGACTTTATTAGGAAAACTACATCAGGTAAATTAAAATGTTAATATTAGGGTGAACTTGACTTTATTAGGAAAACTACATCAGGTGAATTAAAATGTTAATATTAGGGTGAATTTGACTTTATTAGGAAAACTACATCAGGTAAATTAAAATGTTAATATTAGGGTGAACTTGACTTTATTAGGAAAACTACATCAGATAAATTAAAATGTTAATATTAGGGTGAACTTGACTTTATTAGGAAAACTACATCAGGTAAATTAAAATGTTAATATTAGGGTGAACTTGACTTTATTAGGAAAACTACATCAGGTAAATTAAAATGTTAATATTAGGGTGAACTTGACTTTATTAGGAAAACTACATCAGGTAGATTAAAATGTTAATATTAGGGTGAACTTGACTTTATTAGGAAAACTACATCAGGTGAATTAAAATGTTAATATTAGGATGAACTTGACTTTATTAGGAAAACTACATCAGGTGAATTAAAATGTTAATATTAGGGTGAACTTGACTTTATTAGGAAAACTACACCAGGTGAATTAAAATGTTAATATTAGGATGACCTTGACTTTATTAGGAAAACTACATCAGGTGAATTAAAATGTTAATATTATGGTGAACTTAACTTTATTATGAAAACTACATGAGGTAAATTAAAATGTTAATATTAGGGTGATCTTGACTTTATTAGGAAAATTACATCATATAGATTAAAATGATAATATTAGGATGAACTTGACTTTATTAGGAAAACTAAATCAGGTGAATTAAAATGCTAATATTAGGGTGAACTTGACTTTATTAGGAAAACTACATCAGGTGAATTAAAATGTTAATATTAGGATGAACTTGACTTTATTAGGAGAACTACATCAAGTAAATTAAAATGTTAATATTAGGGTGAAGTTGACTTTATTAGGAATACTACATCAGATAAATTAAAATGTTAATATTAGGGTGAACTTGACTTTATTAGGAAAACTACATCAGGTAAATTAAAATGTTAATATTAGGGTGAACTTGACTTTATTAGGAAAACTACATCAGGTAAATTAAAATGTTAATATTAGGGTGAACTTGACTTTATTAGGAAAACTACACCAGGTGAATTAAAATGTTAATATTAGGATGACCTTGACTTTATTAGGAAAACTACATCAGGTAAATTAAAATGTTAATATTAGGGTGAACTTGACTTTATTAGGAAAACTACATCAGGTAAATTAAAATGTTAATATTAGGGTGAACTTGACTTTATTAGGAAAACTACATCAGGTAAGTTAAAATGTTAATATTAGGGTGAACTTGACTTTATTAGGAAAACTACACCAGGTGAATTAAAATGTTAATATTAGGGTGAACTTGACTTTATTAGGAAAACTACACCAGGTAAATTAAAATGTTAATATTAGGGTGAACTTGACTTTATTAGGAAAACTACATCAGGTGAATTAAAATGTTAATATTAGGGTGAACTTGACTTTATTAGGAAAACTACACCAGGTGAACTAAAATGTTAATATTAGGGTGAACTTGACTTTATTAGGAAAACTACATCAGGTGAATTATAATGTTAATATTCGGGTGAACATGACTTTATTAGGAAAACTACACCAGGTGAATTATAATGTTAATATTAGGTTGAACTTGACTTTATTAGGAAAACTACATCAGGTATATTAAAATGTTAATATTAGGGTGAACTTACCTTTATTAGGAAAACTACATCAGGTAAATTAAAATGTTAATATTAGGGTGAACTTGACTTTATTAGGAAAACTACATCATATAGATTAAAATGTTAATATTAGGATGAACTTGACTTTATTAGGAAAACTACATCAGGTGAATTAAAATGTTAACATTAGGGTGAACTTGATTTTATTAGGAAAACTACATCAGGTGAATTAAAATGTTAATATTAGGGTGAACTTGACCTTATTAGGAAAACTACATCAGGTAGACTAAAATGTTAATATTAGGGTGAACTTGACTCTATTAGGAAAACTACATCAGGTGAATTAAAATGTTAACATTAGGGTGAACTTGACTTTATTAGGAAAACTACATCATGTAGATTAAAATGTTAATATTAGGATGAACTTGACTTTATTTTGAAAACTACATCAGGTGAATTAAAATGTTAACATTAGGGTGAACTTGACTTTATTAGGAAAACTACATCAGGTGAATTAAAATGTTAATATTAGGGTGAACTTGACCTTATTAGTAAAACTACATCAGGTAGACTAAAATGTTAATATTAGGGTGAACTTGACCTTATTAGGAAAACTACATCAGGTAGATTAAAATGTTAATATTAGGGTGAACTTGACTTTATTAGGAAAACTACATCAGGTGAATTAAAATGTTAATATTAGGGTGAACTTAACTTTATTAGGAAAACTACATCAGGTGAATTAAAATGTTAATATTAGGGTGAACTTGACTTTATTAGGAAAACTACATCAGGTGAATTAAAATGTTAATATTAGGATGAACTTGACTTTATTAGGAAAACAACATCAGGTAAATTAAAATGTTAATATTAGGGTGAACTTGACTTTATTAGGAAAACTACATCAGGTGAAATAAAATGTTAATATTAGGGTGAACTTGACTTTATTAGAAAAACTACACCAGGTGAATTAAAATGTTAATAGTAGCATGAACTTAACTTTATTAGAAAAACTACATCAGGTGAATTAAAATGTTAATATTAGGGTGAACTTGACTTTATTAGGAAAACTACATCAGGTGAATTAATATGTTAATATTAGGGTGAACTTGACTTTATTAGGAAAACTAGATCAGGTAGATTAAAATGTTAATATTAGGGTGAATTTGACTTTATTAGGAAAACTACATTAGGTAGATTAAAATGTTAATATTAGGATGAACTTGACTTTATTAGGAAAACTACATCAGGTAAATTAAGATGTTAATATTAGGGTGAACTTGACCTTATTAGGAAAACTACATCAGGTAGATTAAAATGTTAATATTAGGGTGAACTTGACTTTATTAGGAAAACTACATCAAGTGAATTAAAATGTTAATATTAGGGTGAAGTTGACCTTATTAGGAAAACTACATCAGGTAGACTAAAATGTTAATATTAGGGTGAACTTGACTTTATTAGGAAAACTACATCAGGTAGATTAAAATGTTAATATTAGGGTGAACTTGACTTTATTAGGAAAACTACATCAGGTAAATTAAAATGTTAATATTAGGGTGAACTTGACTTTATTAGGAAAACTACATCAGGTAAAATAAAATGTTAATATTAGGGTGAACTTGACTTTATTAGGAAAACTACATCAGGTGAATTAAAATGTTAATATTAGGGTGAACTTAACTTTATTAGGAAAACTACATCAGGTGAATTAAAATGTTAATATTAGGGTGAACTTGACTTTATTAGGAAAACTACATCAGGTGAATTAAAATGTTAATATTAGGATGAACTTGACTTTATTAGAAAAACTACACCAGGTGAATTAAAATGTTAATAGTAGGATGAACTTGACTTTATTAGGAAAACTACATCAGGTGAATTAAAATGTTAATATTAGGGTGAACTTGACTCTATTAGGAAAACTACATCAGGTGAATTAAAATGTTAACATTAGGGTGAACTTGACTTTATTAGGAAAACTACATCATGCAGATTAAAATGTTAATATTAGGATGAACTTGACTTTATTAGGAAAACTACATCAGGTAGATTAAAATGTTAATATTAGCGTGAACTTGACTTTATTAGGAAAACTACATCAGGTAAATTAAAATGTTAATATTAGGGTGAATTTGACCTTATTAGGAAAACTACATCAGGCAGATTAAAATGTTAATATTAGGGTGAACTTGACTTTATTAGGAAAACTACATCAGGTGAATTAAAATGTTAATATTAGGATGAACTTGACCTTATTAGGAAAACTACATCAGGTAGATTAAAATGTTAATATTAGGGTGAACTTGACTTTATTAGGAAAACTACATCAGGTAGATTAAAATGTTAATATTAGGGTGAACTTGACTTTATTAGGAAAACAACATCAGGTAAATTAAAATGTTAATATTAGGGTGAACTTGACTTTATTAGGAAAACTACATCAGGTGAATTAAAATGTTAATATTAGGGTGAACTTAATTTTATTAGGAAAACTACATCAGGTGAATTAAAATGTTAATATTAGGGTGAACTTGACCTTATTAGGAAAACTACATCAGGTGAATTAAAATGTTAATATTAGGATGAACTTGACTTTATTAGGAAAACAACATCAGGTAAATTAAAATGTTAATATTAGGGTGAACTTGACTTTATTAGGAAAACTACATCAGGTGAATTAAAATGTTAATATTAGGGTGAACTTGACTTTATTAAAAAAAACTACACCAGGTGAATTAAAATGTTAATAGTAGGATGAACTTGACTTTATTAGGAAAACTACATCAGGTAGATTAAAATGTTAATATTAGGGTGAACTTGACTTTATTAGGAAAACTACATCAGGTGAATTAAAATGTTAATATTAGGGTGAACTTGACCTTATTAGGAAAACTACATCAGGTAGATTAAAATGTTAATATTAGGGTGAACTTGACTTTATTAGGAAAACTACATCAGGTAAAATAAAATGTTAATATTAGGGTGAACTTGACTTTATTAGGAAAACTACATCAGGTAAATTAAAATGTTAATATTAGGGTGAACTTACCTTTATTAGGATAACTACATCAGGTAAATTAAAATGTTAATATTAGGGTGAACTTGACTTTATTAGGAAAACTACATCAGGTAGATTAAAATGTTAATATTAGGGTGAACTTGACTTTATTAGGAAAACTACATCAGGTGAATTAAAATGTTAATATTAGGGTGAACTTGACCTTATTAGGAAAACTACATCAGGTAGACTAAAATGTTAATATTAGGGTGAACTTGACTCTATTAGGAAAACTACATCAGGTGAATTAAAATGTTAACATTAGGGTGAACTTGACTTTATTAGGAAAACTACATCATGTAGATTAAAATGTTAATATTAGGATGAACTTGACTTTATTAGGAAAACTACATCAGGTGAATTAAAATGTTAATATTAGGGTGAACTTGACCTTATTAGTAAAACTACATCAGGTAGACTAAAATGTTAATATTAGGGTGAACTTGACCTTATTAGGAAAACTACATCAGGTAGATTAAAATGTTAATATTAGGGTGAACTTGACTTTATTAGGAAAACTACATCAGGTGAATTAAAATGTTAATATTAGGGTGAACTTGACCTTATTAGGAAAACTACATCAGGTAGATTAAAATGTTAATATTAGGGTGAACTTGACTTTATTAGGAAAACTACATCAGGTGAATTAAAATGTTAATATTAGGGTGAACTTGACTTTATTAGAAAAACTACACCAGGTGAATTAAAATGTTAATAGTAGCATGAACTTAACTTTATTAGAAAAACTACATCAGGTGAATTAAAATGTTAATATTAGGGTGAACTTGACTCTATTAGGAAAACTACATCAGGTGAATTAAAATGTTAACATTAGGGTGAACTTGACTTTATTAGGAAAACTACATCAGGTGAATTAATATGTTAATATTAGGGTGAACTTGACTTTATTAGGAAAACTAGATCAGGTAGATTAAAATGTTAATATTAGGATGAACTTGATTTTATTAGGAAAACTACATCAGGTAAATTAAGATGTTAATATTAGGGTGAACTTGACCTTATTAGGAAAACTACATCAGGTAGATTAAAATGTTAATATTAGGGTGAACTTGACTTTATTAGGAAAACTACATCAGGTGAATTAAAATGTTAATATTAGGGTGAAGTTGACCTTATTAGGAAAACTACATCAGGTAGATTAAAATGTTAATATTAGGGTGAACTTGACTTTATTAGGAAAACTACATCAGGTAGATTAAAATGTTAATATTAGGGTGAACTTGACTTTATTAGGAAAACTACATCAGGTAAATTAAAATGTTAATATTAGGGTGAACTTGACTTTATTAGGAAAACTACATCAGGTGAATTAAAATGTTAATATTAGGGTGAACTTAACTTTATTAGGAAAACTACATCAGGTAAATTAAAATGTTAATATTAGGGTGAACTTGACTTTATATGGAAAACTACATCATATAGATTAAAATGTTAATATTAGGATGAACTTGACTTTATTAGGAAAACTACATCAGGTGAATTAAAATGTTAATATTAGGGTGAACTTTACTTTATTAGGAAAACTATATCAGGTGAATTAAAATTTTAATATTAGGGTGAACTTGACTTTATTAGGAAAACTACATCAGGTGAATTAAAATGTTAATAATAGAGTGAACTTGACTTTATTAGGAAAATTACATCAGGTAAATTAAAATGTTAATATTAGGGTGAACTTGACTTTATTAGGAAAACTACATCAGATAAATTAAAATGTTAATATTAGGGTGAACTTGACTTTATTAGGAAAACTACATCAGATAAATTAAAATGTTAATTTAGAGTGAACTTGACTTTATTAGGAAAACTACATCAGGTAAATTAAAATGTTAATATTATGGTGAACTTGACTTTATTAGGAAAACTACATCAGGTAGATTAAAATGTTAATATTAGTGTGAACTTGACTTTATTAGGAAAACTACATAAGGTGAATTAAAATGTTAATATTAGGGTGAACTTGACTTTATTAGGAAAACTACACCAGGTGAATTAAAATGTTAATATTAGGGTGAACTTGACTTTATTAGGAAAACTACGTCAGGTAAATTAAAATGTTAATATTAGTGTGAACTTGACTTTATTAGGAAAACTACATCAGGTAAATTAAAATGTTAATATTAGGGTGAACTTGACTTTATTAGGAAAACTACATCAGGTGAATTAAAATGTTAATATTAGGGTCAACTTGACTTTATTAGGAAAACTACATCAGTTAGATTAAAATGTTAATATTATGGTGAACTTGACTTTATTAGGAAAACTACATCAGGTGAATTAAAATGTTAATATTAGGATGAACTTGACTTTATTAGAAAAACTACACCAGGTGAATTAAAATGTTAATAGTAGGATGAACTTGACTTTATTAGAAAAACTACATCAGGGAATTAAAATGTTAATATCAGGGTGAACTTGACTCTATTAGGAAAACTACATCAGGTGAATTAAAATGTTAACATTAGGGTGAACTTGACTTTATTAGGAAAACTACATCAGGTGAATTAATATGTTAATATTAGGATGAACTTGACTTTATTAGAAAAACTACATCAGGGAATTAAAATGTTAATATTAGGGTGAATTTGACTTTATTAGGAAAACTACATCAGGTAAATTAAAATGTTAATATTAGGGTGAACTTGACTTTATTAGGAAAACTACATCAGGTGAATTAAAATGTTAATATTAGGGTGAATTTGACTTTATTAGGAAAACTACATCAGGTAAATTAAAATGTTAATATTAGGGTGAACTTGACTTTATTAGGAAAACTACATCAGATAAATTAAAATGTTAATATTAGGGTGAACTTGACTTTATTAGGAAAACTACATCAGGTAAATTAAAATGTTAATATTAGGGTGAACTTGACTTTATTAGGAAAACTACATCAGGTAAATTAAAATGTTAATATTAGGGTGAACTTGACTTTATTAGGAAAACTACATCAGGTAGATTAAAATGTTAATATTAGGGTGAACTTGACTTTATTAGGAAAACTACATCAGGTGAATTAAAATGTTAATATTAGGATGAACTTGACTTTATTAGGAAAACTACATCAGGTGAATTAAAATGTTAATATTAGGGTGAACTTGACTTTATTAGGAAAACTACACCAGGTGAATTAAAATGTTAATATTAGGATGACCTTGACTTTATTAGGAAAACTACATCAGGTGAATTAAAATGTTAATATTATGGTGAACTTAACTTTATTATGAAAACTACATGAGGTAAATTAAAATGTTAATATTAGGGTGATCTTGACTTTATTAGGAAAATTACATCATATAGATTAAAATGATAATATTAGGATGAACTTGACTTTATTAGGAAAACTAAATCAGGTGAATTAAAATGCTAATATTAGGGTGAACTTGACTTTATTAGGAAAACTACATCAGGTGAATTAAAATGTTAATATTAGGATGAACTTGACTTTATTAGGAGAACTACATCAAGTAAATTAAAATGTTAATATTAGGGTGAAGTTGACTTTATTAGGAATACTACATCAGATAAATTAAAATGTTAATATTAGGGTGAACTTGACTTTATTAGGAAAACTACATCAGGTAAATTAAAATGTTAATATTAGGGTGAACTTGACTTTATTAGGAAAACTACATCAGGTAAATTAAAATGTTAATATTAGGGTGAACTTGACTTTATTAGGAAAACTACACCAGGTGAATTAAAATGTTAATATTAGGATGACCTTGACTTTATTAGGAAAACTACATCAGGTAAATTAAAATGTTAATATTAGGGTGAACTTGACTTTATTAGGAAAACTACATCAGGTAAATTAAAATGTTAATATTAGGGTGAACTTGACTTTATTAGGAAAACTACATCAGGTAAGTTAAAATGTTAATATTAGGGTGAACTTGACTTTATTAGGAAAACTACACCAGGTGAATTAAAATGTTAATATTAGGGTGAACTTGACTTTATTAGGAAAACTACACCAGGTAAATTAAAATGTTAATATTAGGGTGAACTTGACTTTATTAGGAAAACTACATCAGGTGAATTAAAATGTTAATATTAGGGTGAACTTGACTTTATTAGGAAAACTACACCAGGTGAACTAAAATGTTAATATTAGGGTGAACTTGACTTTATTAGGAAAACTACATCAGGTGAATTATAATGTTAATATTCGGGTGAACATGACTTTATTAGGAAAACTACACCAGGTGAATTATAATGTTAATATTAGGTTGAACTTGACTTTATTAGGAAAACTACATCAGGTGAATTAAAATGTTAATATTATGGTGAACTTAACTTTATTAGGAAAACTACATCATATAGATTAAAATGTTAATATTAGGGTGAACTTGACTTTATTAGGAAAACTACATCAGGTCAATTAAAATGTTAATATTAGGGTGAACTTGACTTTATTAGGAAAACTACATCAGGTAAATTAAAATGTTAATATTAGGGTGAACTTGACTTTATTAGGAAAACTACATCAGGTGAATAAATATGTTAATATTAGGGTGAACTTGACCTTATTAGGAAAACTAGATCAGGTAGATTAAAATGTTAATATTAGGGTGAATTTGACTTTATTAGGATAACTACATCAGGTAAATTAAAATGTTAATATTAGGGTGAACTTGACTTTATTAGGAAAACTACATCAGGTGAATTAAAATGTTAATATTATGGTGAACTTCATTTATTAGGAAAACTACATGAGGTAAATTAAAATGTTAATATTAGGGTGATCTTGACCCTATTAGGAAAACTACATCATATAGATTAAAATGAAAATATTAGGATGAACTTGACTTTATTAGGAAAACTACACCAGGTGAATTAAAATGTTAATATTAGGGTGAACTTGACTTTATTAAGAAAACTACATCAGGTGAATTAAAATGTTAATATTAGGGTGAACTTGACTTTATTAGGAAAACTACATCAGGTAAATTAAAATGTTAATATTAGGGTGAACTTGACTTTATTAGGAAAACTACATCAGGTAGATTAAAATGTTAATATTAGGGTGAACTTGACTTTATTAGGAAAACTACATCAGGTGAATTAAAATGTTAATATTAGGATGAACTTGACTTTATTAGGAAAACTACATCAGGTGAATTAAAATGTTAATATTAGGGTGAACTTGACTTTATTAGGAAAACTACACCAGGTGAATTAAAATGTTAATATTAAGATGAACTTGACTTTATTAGGAAAACTACATCAGGTGAATTAAAATGTTAATATTATGGTGAACTTAACTTTATTATGAAAACTACATGAGGTAAATTAAAATGTTAATATTAGGGTGATCTTGACTTTATTAGGAAAATTACATCATATAGATTAAAATGATAATATTAGAATGAACTTGACTTTATTAGGAAAACTAAATCAGGTGAATTAAAATGCTAATATTAGGGTGAACTTGACTTTATTAGGAAAACTACATCAGGTGAATTAAAATGTTAATATTAGGGTGAACTTGACTTTATTAGGAGAACTACATCAAGTAAATTAAAATGTTAATATTAGGGTGAAGTTGACTTTATTAGGAATACTACATCAGATAAATTAAAATGTTAATATTAGGGTGAACTTGACTTTATTAGGAAAACTACATCAGGTAAATTAAAATGTTAATATTAGGGTGAACTTGACTTTATTAGGAAAACTACATCAGGTAAATTAAAATGTTAATATTAGGGTGAACTTGACTTTATTAGGAAAACTACACCAGGTGAATTAAAATGTTAATATTAGGATGACCTTGACTTTATTAGGAAAACTACATCAGGTAAATTAAAATGTTAATATTAGGGTGAACTTGACTTTATTAGGAAAACTACATCAGGTAAATTAAAATGTTAATATTAGGGTGAACTTGACTTTATTAGGAAAACTACATCAGGTAAGTTAAAATGTTAATATTAGGGTGAACTTGACTTTATTAGGAAAACTACACCAGGTGAATTAAAATGTTAATATTAGGGTGAACTTGACTTTATTAGGAAAACTACACCAGGTGAATTAAAATGTTAATATTAGGGTGAACTTGACTTTATTAGGAAAACTACATCAGGTAAATTAAAATGTTAATATTAGGGTGAACTTGACTTTATTAGGAAAACTACACCAGGTAAATTAAAATGTTAATATTAGGGTGAACTTGACTTTATTAGGAAAACTACATCAGGTGAATTAAAATGTTAATATTAGGGTGAACTTGACTTTATTAGGAAAACTACACCAGGTGAACTAAAATGTTAATATTAGGATGAACTTGACTTTATTAGGAAAACTACATCAGGTGAATTATAATGTTAATATTCGGGTGAACATGACTTTATTAGGAAAACTACACCAGGTGAATTATAATGTTAATATTAGGTTGAACTTGACTTTATTAGGAAAACTACATCAGGTGAATTAAAATGTTAATATTATGGTGAACTTAACTTTATTAGGAAAACTACATCATATAGATTAAAATGTTAATATTAGGGTGAACTTTACTTTATTAGGAAAACTACATCAGGTCAATTAAAATGTTAATATTAGGGTGAACTTGACTTTATTAGGAAAACTACATCAGGTAAATTAAAATGTTAATATTAGGGTGAACTTGACTTTATTAGGAAAACTACATCAGGTGAATTAATATGTTAATATTAGGGTGAACTTGACCTTATTAGGAAAACTAGATCAGGTAGATTAAAATGTTAATATTAGGGTGAATTTGACTTTATTAGGATAACTACATCAGGTAAATTAAAATGTTAATATTAGGGTGAACTTGACTTTATTAGGAAAACTACATCAGGTGAATTAAAATGTTAATATTATGGTGAACTTACATTTATTAGGAAAACTACATGAGGTAAATTAAAATGTTAATATTAGGGTGATCTTGACCCTATTAGGAAAACTACATCATATAGATTAAAATGAAAATATTAGGATGAACTTGACTTTATTAGGAAAACTACACCAGGTGAATTAAAATGTTAATATTAGGGTGAACTTGACTTTATTAAGAAAACTACATCAGGTGAATTAAAATGTTAATATTAGGGTGAACTTGACTTTATTAGGAAAACT
This sequence comes from Bathymodiolus brooksi, assembly GCA_963680875.1. Taxonomy (NCBI): domain Eukaryota; kingdom Metazoa; phylum Mollusca; class Bivalvia; order Mytilida; family Modiolidae; genus Bathymodiolus; species Bathymodiolus brooksi. The sequence goes on from OY804582.1 coordinate 12,478,310, forward strand.
ACATCAGGTAAATTAAAATGTTAATATTAGGGTGAACTTGACTTTATTAGGAAAACTACATCAGATAAATTAAAATGTTAATATTAGGGTGAACTTGACTTTATTAGGAAAACTACATCAGGTAAATTAAAATGTTAATATTAGGGTGAACTTGACTTTATTAGGAAAACTACATCAGGTAAATTAAAATGTTAATATTAGGGTGAACTTGACTTTATTAGGAAAACTACATCAGGTAGATTAAAATGTTAATATTAGGGTGAACTTGACTTTATTAGGAAAACTACATCAGGTGAATTAAAATGTTAATATTAGGATGAACTTGACTTTATTAGGAAAACTTCATGAGGTAAATTAAAATGTTAATATTATATATCTTTATTCTCATCACCAAATGACATAGGTACAGAGAAGACATAGACACAATTATATACAATATATACAATATATACACAATATTAGAACACAGGAAACCAGTTAGCTAGGAGGACACACCCTTTCATTTATGATCCGTATAAATTTACATAGATTAGTCAGAATCAGTCTATTTGTTGACGCCATAATCCCCAAGAAGTTAATGATATTTGGTCTTTTTGTATATCTCTTCTTGATATAAATATCTCTATATTGCTTAAAATATGGACAATTTAAAATATAATGGAATTCATCACCAATTTCCTCTAAATTACATAAATTACATTTTCTATTTTCGCGCGGTATGTTATTCCATCTTCCATGTTCTATTGGCAGTTTATGGTTTGTTGTTCGAAATTTACATAGAGTTAAGAAATCTTTTTGGTCTAAAATATCAAAATATTGTTAAAAAATAAACGTTTCTTTAAAAATACAATACTTTAGGGTTTTAGAACAATTGTGTAATGTTTCTCGCCATGTCTGCTGAAATTGATCGTGCAATCTCATTTTTATATTGGATTTTAACCAGACTTCACTAATGAAAATTTGTGTTTCCCAAATATACGAAAAACCACATTCATCTAAAATAGTTTTTACACTGTTTAGCCAAGAAAAATTTGCATTCTGTGTATTACATAAATGGTACATTAAACGATACACAACAGAGCAAATTTTTGACTGTTTTCCTGTTATAAGTTTGATCCAGTATGACACCATCCGCTGTTTTATATCTAAATAGAGGGGGTAGCGTCCCAATTCACCATAAATCATACAATTTGGAGTTGAAGATTTGAGATTTAGTAGAAGCTTACAATATTTCAAATGTACTCTCTCAATTATATCACAGTTACTTAATCCCCATAATTCACAACCATAAAGTAATATAGGTTTTACCATTTTATCAAATAAATCAAGTTGACATGAAATAGAAAGATTGTGGAATTTTCCTCTTTTCAGGATTTCGTACATTGCTTTGGTCCCTTTATCAGCAAGTGTTTTAATTGCCCTTTTAAAGTTTCCCGTTTTTGTCAATAATAAACCCAAATAATTAAATTCCTTCACAATTTCAATTTCGCTGTTGCTATATGTAAATTGTAAATTTTGTGGTAATCTTCCATTTGTAAAGCATACAATTTTAGTTTTGTCTATATTTACTTTTAATTTCCAAGCCAAGCAATAATCATGGAAAATATTTAATTGTTTTTGAAGGTCTTCAGGGGTTTCTGCCATTAGGACGGTGTCATCTGCATAAAGCAATAGAAATATGTTTATATATACATTCATAATATTTTCAATATCTTGTGAAATTGTGAGAAGGCCTGTAACATTGTGGTTTTCTAAAAAATCTTCCAGATCATTCAAAAATATTGCAAATAAGAAAGGGGACAAGTTTTCACCTTGTCTGATGCCATTATCACATGGAAAATAATCGGATTTACTGTTATTAAAAATAATGTTTGATTTGATATCTTTATAAATATTCTGTATTACATTTAACATTTTCCCATTTATATTATTAATTAACAATTTGTACCACAATCCTTCCCGCCAGATTTTATCAAAGGCCTTCTCAAAATCTATAAACGCACAATACATTTTTTTCTTTTTCCTTTTTAAAAGTTCAAAGAATGAATACAATGTAAATAAATTATCAACTGTACAATAGCCTTGCCTGAAACCACACTGATTTTCATGCATAACAAAGAAATCGTCAGAATATTTACTCAGTCTCTCGCTCAAAATAGCCGTAAAAAGTTTACCCAAACAGCTAACTAATGTTATTGGTCTAAAGTTTTTGGGGTCATTACTGTCTCCTTTATTTTTGTAGATAGGGATTATGTTTCCAACCACCCAACTCTCAGGTATAAACCCAGTGTCGAAAATCAAGTTAAATAGTTTTTCGTAAATTTCAATGAACTGGTTTGAAGTTGTTTTTATGTATTCGTTTATGATAGCATCTTCACCCCCTGACTTATTATTTTTCAATTTTTGAATACATTTTATAATTTCGTCTTTTTGGATGTATAAATTCAGATTATAATTCTGTCCGTTCATCATATCATCATTCAGAGAAGGTATATCTATTTCATCAAAATTCGATGGAGCACTATTTAATTTTTAAAAAATTGTAAGAGATTTTCAATAGATATATTTGGTTGTTTTTTGTGTCTACCACTATTGAGTATTTTCCAATATTCTTTCGGATTATTTGTGTGTAAATTTCTCAACTGTTTTGTTATTTTGTTTCTATATAATTTCTGATTCTTATCTAGTGTTCTTTTATAATATTTTTCGGAGTTATTTAATTCTTCTTTGTTTTTTTCAGTTCGATTTTTCTTATATTTTCTCCTTAATTTTCTATAATTTTGTCGGGCTAATTTGCATTCTACGTTAAACCAGGGCTTATCTTCTGATTTTTTCTGACGTGGTCGACTTTTCGTTGAACAAAAAGTACCAAAAGTAATTTTAGCACTTTCTACAAATATTTCACCGATATTTTCAACAATTGAGTTAACACTGCCGGGGGTCATGTCGTCTCCTGGGCGTGATAATTCAATTATCAGGTTGTTAACTCTTTCTTGATTAATATTTTTTTGAAAATCTAATAATTTTTCACTATCCCAATTTTTTACCTTTTCAACATTCTCTTGAACGTGTTCGGATGTGTTTTGGCAAGAATCATCAAGCAAAGCATTGCCATGTAAAGTTATAGATAGTGGACAATGTACATCAGATAACAAACTAGAAAATTCTAAAACCTTTAAACAGTGAAATTTGTTTAAACAATGTACATTACTAATACAGTAGTCAACTACACTTGTACCTTTACATGTAAAGTTTCCATCCTTGTCACCGTTTAATCTCCCATTAAGAATAAACATATTGTTACCCTTACAAAAATCTAATAATAGAGCACCATGTCTGTTTTTCCCTAAATCTTTATTTTTCCTTTCCCTTGGAATTTCAAGTAAATCCAGACAATTGACACCATTTTCTATAAAATCTGAAAATGTATTTGCTTCCTCTTTTTCATCAAATAAAAAATAATCTTTTTCTACTGAAGTTCTTCCATTAAAATCCCCAATCAAGCTAATATATTTATACTGAGATGACAAGTATAGAAACTCATTCTCAATCTGACTGAAAGCATCCCATGAGGAATATGATGTATAAGCGGGTGGTATGTAAACGATTCCAAAAACTGAATCTGTGTCACTATTTAGTAAATGTGAGTTCACCTTAAACCAGTAAACAAATTTACTGTCAGTTTCAATAGGTTCTATGAATTTCTCGTATTTGTCTTTAAACCCTAACAAAATTCCACCAGATTTAACTTTTGCAATTTTTTTCCGGTTTTTTAATTTGAAAATATACCCAGGCAATTTTATTTCATCTCTGTCATCAGTCTTTGATTCTACTAAACATATAATATCGTGATTTCTAACTAAATTTTCAAACTCGGGGTAACCTTTTCTTTATTCCACAACAATTTAGGGATAAAATATTTAAAAAGAGTCAGGGGGCGGACTTTCAGTCAGACTAGAGTATAACGTGTCAATAGTATCATTTAAATCATTAACATTAACAGTATTTACAACATTATCACTATGTACTGAAATATTTTCAATGTTTTCATTCATATCGTGTGATACTGTAACATCGGCGGCATTACATGTATCTATTACAAAACTGTTACTTATTTCTACATTTTGATATTCTCCATGACACCCCTAAGCTACAGGTGAGTTAGTTTGCGGCGGCGAGGAACCCACTCTTGATCTTTATTAGGAAAACTACATCAGGTGAATTATAATGTTAATATTAGGGTGAACTTGACTTTATTAGGAAAACTACACCAGGTGAATTAAAATGTTAATATTAGGGTGAACTTGACTTTATTAGGAAAACTACATCAGGTGAATTATAATGTTAATATTAGGGTGAACTTGACTTTATTAGGAAAACTACACCAGGTGAATTAAAATGTTAATATTAGGGTGAACTTGACTTTATTAGGAAAACTACGTCAGGTAAATTAAAATGTTAATATTAGTGTGAACTTGACTTTATTAGGAAAACTACATCAGGTAAATTAAAATGTTAATGTTAGGGTGAACTTGACTTTATTAGGAAAACTACATCAGGTGAATTAAAATGTTAATATTAGGGTGAACTTGACTTTATTAGGAAAACTACATCAGATAAATTAAAATGGTACTATTAGGGTGAACTTGACTTTATTAGGAAAACTACATCAGATAAATTAAAAGGTTAATATTAGGATGAACTTGACTTTATTAGGAAAACTACATCAAGTAAATTAAAATGTTAATATTAGGGTGAACTTGACTTTATTAGGAAAACTACACCAGGTGAATTAAAATGTTAATATTAGGGTGAACTTGACTTTATTAGGAAAACTACATCAGGTAAATTAAAATGTTAATATTAGGGTGAACTTGACTTTATTAGGAAAACTACATCAGGTGAATTAAAATGTTAATATCAGGGTGAACTTGACTTTATTAGGAAAACTACATCAGGTAGATTAAAATGTTAATATTAGGGTGAACTTGACTTTATTAGGAAAACTACATCAGGTAAATTAAAATGTTAATATTAGGGTGAACTTGACTTTATTAGAAAAACTACACCAGGTGAATTAAAATGTTAATAGTAGGATGAACTTGACTTTATTAGAAAAACTACATCAGGTGAATTAAAATGTTAATATTAGGGTGAACTTGACTCTATTAGGAAAACTACATCAGGTGAATTAAAATGTTAACATTAGGGTGAACTTGACTTTATTAGGAAAACTACATCAGGTGAATTAATATGTTAATATTAGGGTGAACTTGACTTTATTAGGAAAACTAGATCAGGTAGATTAAAATGTTAATATTAGGGTGAATTTGACTTTATTAGGAAAACTACATCAGGTAAATTAAAATGTTAATATTAGGGTGAACTTGACTTTATTAGGAAAACTACATCAGGTGAATTAAAATGTTAATATTAGGGTGAACTTGACTTTATTAGGAAAACTACATCAGATAAATTAAAATGGTACTATTAGGGTGAACTTGACTTTATTAGGAAAACTACATCAGATAAATTAAAAGGTTAATATTAGGATGAACTTGACTTTATTAGGAAAACTACATCAGGTAAATTAAAATGTTAATATTAGGGTGAACTTGACTTTATTAGGAAAACTACACCAGGTGAATTAAAATGTTAATATTAGGGTGAACTTGACCTTATTTAATAAAACTACATCAGGTGAATTAAAATGTTAATATTAGGGTGAACTTGACTTTATTAGGAAAACTACACCAGGTGAATTAAAATGTTAATATTAGGGTGAACTTGACTTTATTAGGAAAACTACATCAGGTGAATTAAAATGTTAATATTAGGGTGAACTTGACTTTATTAGGAAAACTACACCAGGTGAATTAAAATGTTAATATTAGGGTGAACTTGACTTTATTAGGAAAACTACATCAGGTAAATTAAAATGTTAATATTAGGGTGAACTTGACTTTATTAGGAAAACTACATCAGGTGAATTAAAATGTTAATATTAGGGTGAACTTGACTTTATTAGGAAAACTACATCAGGTAGAATAAAATGTTAATATTAGGGTGAACTTGACTTTATTAGGAAAACTACATCAGGTAAATTAAAATGTTAATATTAGGGTGAACTTGACTTTATTAGAAAAACTACACCAGGTGAATTAAAATGTTAATAGTAGGATGAACTTGACTTTATTTGAAAAACTACATCAGGTGAATTAAAATGTTAATATTAGGGTGAACTTGACTCTATTAGGAAAACTACATCAGGTGAATTAAAATGTTAACATTAGGGTGAACTTGACTTTATTAGGAAAACTACATCAGGTGAATTAATATGTTAATATTAGGGTGAACTTGACTTTATTAGGAAAACTAGATCAGGTAGATTAAAATGTTAATATTAGGGTGAATTTGACTTTATTAGGAAAACTACATCAGGTAAATTAAAATGTTAATATTAGGGTGAACTTGACTTTATTAGGTAAACTACATCAGGTGAATTAAATTGTTAATATTAGGATGAACTTGACTTTATTAGAAAAACTACACCAGATGAATTAAAATGTTAATAGTAGGATGAACTTCACTTTATTAGAAAAACTACATCAGGTGAATTAAGATGTTAATATTAGGGTGAACTTGACTCTATTAGGAAAACTACATCAGGTGAATTAAAATGTTAACATTAGGGTGAACTTGACTTTATTAGGAAAACTACATCAGGTGAATTAATATGTTAATATTAGGGTGAACTTGACTTTATTAGGAAAACTAGATCAGGTAGAATAAAATGTTAATATTAGGGTGAACTTGACTTTATTAAGAAAACTACATCAGGTGAATTAAAATTTTAATATTAGGGTGAACTTGACTTTATTAGGAAAACTACATCAGGTGAATTAAAATGTTAATATTAGGGTGAACTTGACTTTATTAGGAAAACTACATCAGATAAATTAAAATGGTAATATTAGGGTGAACTTGACTTTATTAAGAAAACTACATCAGATAAATTAAAAGGTTAATATTAGGGGGAACTTGACTTTATTAGGAAAACTACAACAGGTAAATTAAAATGTTAATATTAGGGTGAACTTGATTTTATTACGAAAACTACATCAGGTAGATTAAAATGTTAATATTAGGGTGAACTTGACTTTATTAGGAAAACTACATCAGGTGAATTAAAATGTTAATATTAGGGTGAACTTGACTTTATTAGGAAAACTACATCAGGTGAATTAAAATGTTAATATTAGGGTGAACTTGACTTTATTAGGAAAACTACATCAGGTGAATTAAAATGTTAATATTAGGGTGAACTTGACTTTATTAGGAAAACTACATCAGGTGAATTAAAATGTTAATATTAGAGTGAACTTGACTTTATTAGGAAAACTACATCAGGTGAATTAAAATGTTAATATTAGGGTGAACTTGACTTTATTAGGAAAACTACATCAGGTAAATTAAAATGTTAATATTAGGGTGAACTTGACTTTATTAGGAAAACTACATCAGGTAGATTAAAATGTTAATATTAGGGTGAACTTGACTTTATTAGGAAAACTACATCAGGTGAATTAAAATGTTAATATTAGGGTTAACTTGACTTTATTAGGAAAACTACCTCAGGTAAATTAATATGTTAATATTAGGGTGAACTTAACTTTATTAGGAAAACTACATCAGGTAAATTAAAATGTTAATATTAGGGTGAACTTGACTTTATTAGGAAAACTATATCAGGTAAATTAAAATGTTAATATTAGGGTGAACTTAACTTTATTAGGAAAACTACATCAGGTAAATTAAAATGTTAATATTAGTGTGAACTTGACTTTATTAGGAAAACTATATCAGGTAAATTAAAATGTTAATATTAGGGTGAACTTGACTTTATTAGGAAAACTACATCAGGTAAATTAAAATATTAATATTAGGGTGAACTTAACTTTATTAGGAAAACTACATCAGGTAAATTAAAATGTTAATATTAGGGTGAACTTGACTATATTAGGAAATCTACATCAGGTAAATTAAAATGTTAATATTAGGGTGAAATTGACTTTATTAGGAAAACTACATCAGGTAAATTAAAATGTTAATATTAGGGTGAAATTAACTTTATTAGGAAAACTACATCAGATAAATTAAAATGTTAATATTAGGGTGAACTTGACTTTATTAGGAAAACTACATCAGGTAAGTTAAAATGTTAATATTAGGGTGAACTTGACTTTATTAGAAAAACTACCTCAGGTAAATTAATATGTTAATATTAGGACGAACTTGACTTTATTAGGAAAACTACATCAGGTAAATTAAAATGTTAATATTAGGGTGAACTTGACTTTATTAGGAAAACTACATAAGGTAAATTAAAATGTTAATATTAGGGTGAACTTGACTTTATTAGGAAAACTACATCAGGTCAATTAAAATGTTAATATTAGGGTGAACTTGACTTTATTAGGAAAACTACATCAGGTAAATTAAAATGTTAATATTAGGGTGAACTTGACTTTATTAGGAAAACTACATCAGGTGAATAAATATGTTAATATTAGGGTGAACTTGACCTTATTAGGAAAACTAGATCAGGTAGATTAAAATGTTAATATTAGGGTGAATTTGACTTTATTAGGATAACTACATCAGGTAAATTAAAATGTTAATATTAGGGTGAACTTGACTTTATTAGGAAAACTACATCAGGTGAATTAAAATGTTAATATTATGGTGAACTTCATTTATTAGGAAAACTACATGAGGTAAATTAAAATGTTAATATTAGGGTGATCTTGACCCTATTAGGAAAACTACATCATATAGATTAAAATGAAAATATTAGGATGAACTTGACTTTATTAGGAAAACTACACCAGGTGAATTAAAATGTTAATATTAGGGTGAACTTGACTTTATTAAGAAAACTACATCAGGTGAATTAAAATGTTAATATTAGGGTGAACTTGACTTTATTAGGAAAACTACATCAGGTAAATTAAAATGTTAATATTAGGGTGAACTTGACTTTATTAGGAAAACTACATCAGGTAGATTAAAATGTTAATATTAGGGTGAACTTGACTTTATTAGGAAAACTACACCAGGTGAATTAAAATGTTAATATTAAGATGAACTTGACTTTATTAGGAAAACTACATCAGGTGAATTAAAATGTTAATATTATGGTGAACTTAACTTTATTATGAAAACTACATGAGGTAAATTAAAATGTTAATATTAGGGTGATCTTGACTTTATTAGGAAAATTACATCATATAGATTAAAATGATAATATTAGAATGAACTTGACTTTATTAGGAAAACTAAATCAGGTGAATTAAAATGCTAATATTAGGGTGAACTTGACTTTATTAGGAAAACTACATCAGGTGAATTAAAATGTTAATATTAGGGTGAACTTGACTTTATTAGGAGAACTACATCAAGTAAATTAAAATGTTAATATTAGGGTGAAGTTGACTTTATTAGGAATACTACATCAGATAAATTAAAATGTTAATATTAGGGTGAACTTGACTTTATTAGGAAAACTACATCAGGTAAATTAAAATATTAATATTAGGGTGAACTTGACTTTATTAGGAAAACTACATCAGGTAAATTAAAATGTTAATATTAGGGTGAACTTGACTTTATTAGGAAAACTACACCAGGTGAATTAAAATGTTAATATTAGGATGACCTTGACTTTATTAGGAAAACTACATCAGGTAAATTAAAATGTTAATATTAGGGTGAACTTGACTTTATTAGGAAAACTACATCAGGTAAATTAAAATGTTAATATTAGGGTGAACTTGACTTTATTAGGAAAACTACATCAGGTAAGTTAAAATGTTAATATTAGGGTGAACTTGACTTTATTAGGAAAACTACACCAGGTGAATTAAAATGTTAATATTAGGGTGAACTTGACTTTATTAGGAAAACTACACCAGGTGAATTAAAATGTTAATATTAGGGTGAACTTGACTTTATTAGGAAAACTACATCAGGTAAATTAAAATGTTAATATTAGGGTGAACTTGACTTTATTAGGAAAACTACACCAGGTAAATTAAAATGTTAATATTAGGGTGAACTTGACTTTATTAGGAAAACTACATCAGGTGAATTAAAATGTTAATATTAGGGTGAACTTGACTTTATTAGGAAAACTACACCAGGTGAACTAAAATGTTAATATTAGGATGAACTTGACTTTATTAGGAAAACTACATCAGGTGAATTATAATGTTAATATTCGGGTGAACATGACTTTATTAGGAAAACTACACCAGGTGAATTATAATGTTAATATTAGGTTGAACTTGACTTTATTAGGAAAACTACATCAGGTGAATTAAAATGTTAATATTATGGTGAACTTAACTTTATTAGGAAAACTACATCATATAGATTAAAATGTTAATATTATGGTGAACTTGACTTTATTAGGAAAACTACATCAGGTCAATTAAAATGTTAATATTAGGGTGAACTTGACTTTATTAGGAAAACTACATCAGGTAAATTAAAATGTTAATATTAGGGTGAATTTGACTTTATTAGGATAACTACATCAGGTAAATTAAAATGTTAATATTAGGGTGAACTTGACTTTATTAGGAAAACTACATCAGGTGAATTAAAATGTTAATATTATGGTGAACTTACATTTATTAGGAAAACTACATGAGGTAAATTAAAATGTTAATATTAGGGTGATCTTGACCCTATTAGGAAAACTACATCATATAGATTAAAATGAAAATATTAGGATGAACTTGACTTTATTAGGAAAACTACACCAGGTGAATTAAAATGTTAATATTAGGGTGAACTTGACTTTATTAAGAAAACTACATCAGGTGAATTAAAATGTTAATATTAGGGTGAACTTGACTTTATTAGGAAAACTACATCAGGTAAATTAAAATGTTAATATTAGGGTGAACTTGACTTTATTAGGAAAACTACATCAGATAAATTAAAATGTTAATATTAGGGTGAACTTGACTTTATTAGGAAAACTACATCAGGTAAATTAAAATGTTAATATTAGGGTGAACTTGACTTTATTAGGAAAACTACATCAGGTAAATTAAAATGTTAATATTAGGGTGAACTTGACTTTATTAGGAAAACTACATCAGGTAGATTAAAATGTTAATATTAGGGTGAACTTGACTTTATTAGGAAAACTACATCAGGTGAATTAAAATGTTAATATTAGGATGAACTTGACTTTATTAGGAAAACTTCATGAGGTAAATTAAAATGTTAATATTATATATCTTTATTCTCATCACCAAATGACATAGGTACAGAGAAGACATAGACACAATTATATACAATATATACAATAAATACACAATATTAGAACACAGGAAACCAGTTAGCTAGGAGGACACACCCTTTCATTTATGATCCGTATAAATTTACATAGATTAGTCAGAATCAGTCTATTTGTTGACGCCATAATCCCCAAGAAGTTAATGATATTTGGTCTTTTTGTATATCTCTTCTTGATATAAATATCTCTATATTGCTTAAAATATGGACAATTTAAAATATAATGGAATTCATCACCAATTTCCTCTAAATTACATAAATTACATTTTCTATTTTCGCGCGGTATGTTATTCCATCTTCCATGTTCTATTGGCAGTTTATGGTTTGTTGTTCGAAATTTACATAGGGTTAAGAAATCTTTTTGGTCTAAAATATCAAAATATTGTTAAAAAATAAACGTTTCTTTAAAAATACAATACTTTAGGGTTTTAGAACAATTGTGTAATGTTTCTCGCCATGTCTGCTGAAATTGATCGTGCAATCTCATTTTTATATTGGATTTTAACCAGACTTCACTAATGAAAATTTGTGTTTCCCAAATATACGAAAAACCACATTCATCTAAAATAGTTTTTACACTGTTTAGCCAAGAAAAATTTGCATTCTGTGTATTACATAAATGGTACATTAAACGATACACAACAGAGCAAATTTTTGACTGTTTTCCTGTTATAAGTTTGATCCAGTATGACACCATCCGCTGTTTTATATCTAAATAGAGGGGGTAGCGTCCCAATTCACCATAAATCATACAATTTGGAGTTGAAGATTTGAGATTTAGTAGAAGCTTACAATATTTCAAATGTACTCTCTCAATTATATCACAGTTACTTAATCCCCATAATTCACAACCATAAAGTAATATAGGTTTTACCATTTTATCAAATAAATCAAGTTGACATGAAATAGAAAGATTGTGGAATTTTCCTCTTTTCAGGATTTCGTACATTGCTTTGGTCCCTTTATCAGCAAGTGTTTTAATTGCCCTTTTAAAGTTTCCCGTTTTTGTCAATAATAAACCCAAATAATTAAATTCCTTCACAATTTCAATTTCGCTGTTGCTATATGTAAATTGTAAATTTTGTGGTAATCTTCCATTTGTAAAGCATACAATTTTAGTTTTGTCTATATTTACTTTTAATTTCCAAGCCAAGCAATAATCATGGAAAATATTTAATTGTTTTTGAAGGTCTTCAGGGGTTTCTGCCATTAGGACGGTGTCATCTGCATAAAGCAATAGAAATATGTTTATATATACATTCATAATATTTTCAATATCTTGTGAAATTGTGAGAAGGCCTGTAACATTGTGGTTTTCTAAAAAATCTTCCAGATCATTCAAAAATATTGCAAATAAGAAAGGGGACAAGTTTTCACCTTGTCTGATGCCATTATCACATGGAAAATAATCGGATTTACTGTTATTAAAAATAATGTTTGATTTGATATCTTTATAAATATTCTGTATTACATTTAACATTTTCCCATTTATATTATTAATTAACAATTTGTACCACAATCCTTCCCGCCAGATTTTATCAAAGGCCTTCTCAAAATCTATAAACGCACAATACATTTTTTTCTTTTTCCTTTTTAAAAGTTCAAAGAATGAATACAATGTAAATAAATTATCAACTGTACAATAGCCTTGCCTGAAACCACACTGATTTTCATGCATAACAAAGAAATCGTCAGAATATTTACTCAGTCTCTCGCTCAAAATAGCCGTAAAAAGTTTACCCAAACAGCTAACTAATGTTATTGGTCTAAAGTTTTTGGGGTCATTACTGTCTCCTTTATTTTTGTAGATAGGGATTATGTTTCCAACCACCCAACTCTCAGGTATAAACCCAGTGTCGAAAATCAAGTTAAATAGTTTTTCGTAAATTTCAATGAACTGGTTTGAAGTTGTTTTTATGTATTCGTTTATGATAGCATCTTCACCCCCTGACTTATTATTTTTCAATTTTTGAATACATTTTATAATTTCGTCTTTTTGGATGTATAAATTCAGATTATAATTCTGTCCGTTCATCATATCATCATTCAGAGAAGGTATATCTATTTCATCAAAATTCGATGGAGCACTATTTAATTTTTAAAAAATTGTAAGAGATTTTCAATAGATATATTTGGTTGTTTTTTGTGTCTACCACTATTGAGTATTTTCCAATATTCTTTCGGATTATTTGTGTGTAAATTTCTCAACTGTTTTGTTATTTTGTTTCTATATAATTTCTGATTCTTATCTAGTGTTCTTTTATAATATTTTTCGGAGTTATTTAATTCTTCTTTGTTTTTTTCAGTTCGATTTTTCTTATATTTTCTCCTTAATTTTCTATAATTTTGTCGGGCTAATTTGCATTCTACGTTAAACCAGGGCTTATCTTCTGATTTTTTCTGACGTGGTCGACTTTTCGTTGAACAAAAAGTACCAAAAGTAATTTTAGCACTTTCTACAAATATTTCACCGATATTTTCAACAATTGAGTTAACACTGCCGGGGGTCATGTCGTCTCCTGGGCGTGATAATTCAATTATCAGGTTGTTAACTCTTTCTTGATTAATATTTTTTTGAAAATCTAATAATTTTTCACTATCCCAATTTTTTACCTTTTCAACATTCTCTTGAACGTGTTCGGATGTGTTTTGGCAAGAATCATCAAGCAAAGCATTGCCATGTAAAGTTATAGATAGTGGACAATGTACATCAGATAACAAACTAGAAAATTCTAAAACCTTTAAACAGTGAAATTTGTTTAAACAATGTACATTACTAATACAGTAGTCAACTACACTTGTACCTTTACATGTAAAGTTTCCATCCTTGTCACCGTTTAATCTCCCATTAAGAATAAACATATTGTTACCCTTACAAAAATCTAATAATAGAGCACCATGTCTGTTTTTCCCTAAATCTTTATTTTTCCTTTCCCTTGGAATTTCAAGTAAATCCAGACAATTGACACCATTTTCTATAAAATCTGAAAATGTATTTGCTTCCTCTTTTTCATCAAATAAAAAATAATCTTTTTCTACTGAAGTTCTTCCATTAAAATCCCCAATCAAGCTAATATATTTATACTGAGATGACAAGTATAGAAACTCATTCTCAATCTGACTGAAAGCATCCCATGAGGAATATGATGTATAAGCGGGTGGTATGTAAACGATTCCAAAAACTGAATCTGTGTCACTATTTAGTAATTGTGAGTTCACCTTAAACCAGTAAACAAATTTACTGTCAGTTTCAATAGGTTCTATGAATTTCTCGTATTTGTCTTTAAACCCTAACAAAATTCCACCAGATTTAACTTTTGCAATTTTTTTCCGGTTTTTTAATTTGAAAATATACCCAGGCAATTTTATTTCATCTCTGTCATCAGTCTTTGATTCTACTAAACATATAATATCGTGATTTCTAACTAAATTTTCAAACTCGGGGTAACCTTTTCTTTATTCCACAACAATTTAGGGATAAAATATTTAAAAAGAGTCAGGGGGCGGACTTTCAGTCAGACTAGAGTATAACGTGTCAATAGTATCATTTAAATCATTAACATTAACAGTATTTACAACATTATCACTATGTACTGAAATATTTTCAATGTTTTCATTCATATCGTGTGATACTGTAACATCGGCGGCATTACATGTATCTATTACAAAACTGTTACTTATTTCTACATTTTGATATTCTCCATGACACCCCTAAGCTACAGGTGAGTTAGTTTGCGGCGGCGAGGAACCCACTCTTGATCTTTATTAGGAAAACTACATCAGGTGAATTATAATGTTAATATTAGGGTGAACTTGACTTTATTAGGAAAACTACACCAGGTGAATTAAAATGTTAATATTAGGGTGAACTTGACTTTATTAGGAAAACTACATCAGGTGAATTATAATGTTAATATTAGGGTGAACTTGACTTTATTAGGAAAACTACACCAGGTGAATTAAAATGTTAATATTAGGGTGAACTTGACTTTATTAGGAAAACTACGTCAGGTAAATTAAAATGTTAATATTAGTGTGAACTTGACTTTATTAGGAAAACTACATCAGGTAAATTAAAATGTTAATGTTAGGGTGAACTTGACTTTATTAGGAAAACTACATCAGGTGAATTAAAATGTTAATATTAGGGTGAACTTGACTTTATTAGGAAAACTACATCAGATAAATTAAAATGGTACTATTAGGGTGAACTTGACTTTATTAGGAAAACTACATCAGATAAATTAAAAGGTTAATATTAGGATGAACTTGACTTTATTAGGAAAACTACATCAAGTAAATTAAAATGTTAATATTAGGGTGAACTTGACTTTATTAGGAAAACTACACCAGGTGAATTAAAATGTTAATATTAGGGTGAACTTGACTTTATTAGGAAAACTACATCAGGTAAATTAAAATGTTAATATTAGGGTGAACTTGACTTTATTAGGAAAACTACATCAGGTGAATTAAAATGTTAATATCAGGGTGAACTTGACTTTATTAGGAAAACTACATCAGGTAGATTAAAATGTTAATATTAGGGTGAACTTGACTTTATTAGGAAAACTACATCAGGTAAATTAAAATGTTAATATTAGGGTGAACTTGACTTTATTAGAAAAACTACACCAGGTGAATTAAAATGTTAATAGTAGGATGAACTTGACTTTATTAGAAAAACTACATCAGGTGAATTAAAATGTTAATATTAGGGTGAACTTGACTCTATTAGGAAAACTACATCAGGTGAATTAAAATGTTAACATTAGGGTGAACTTGACTTTATTAGGAAAACTACATCAGGTGAATTAATATGTTAATATTAGGGTGAACTTGACTTTATTAGGAAAACTAGATCAGGTAGATTAAAATGTTAATATTAGGGTGAATTTGACTTTATTAGGAAAACTACATCAGGTAAATTAAAATGTTAATATTAGGGTGAACTTGACTTTATTAGGAAAACTACATCAGGTGAATTAAAATGTTAATATTAGGGTGAACTTGACTTTATTAGGAAAACTACATCAGATAAATTAAAATGGTACTATTAGGGTGAACTTGACTTTATTAGGAAAACTACATCAGATAAATTAAAAGGTTAATATTAGGATGAACTTGACTTTATTAGGAAAACTACATCAGGTAAATTAAAATGTTAATATTAGGGTGAACTTGACTTTATTAGGAAAACTACACCAGGTGAATTAAAATGTTAATATTAGGGTGAACTTGACCTTATTTAATAAAACTACATCAGGTGAATTAAAATGTTAATATTAGGGTGAACTTGACTTTATTAGGAAAACTACACCAGGTGAATTAAAATGTTAATATTAGGGTGAACTTGACTTTATTAGGAAAACTACATCAGGTGAATTAAAATGTTAATATTAGGGTGAACTTGACTTTATTAGGAAAACTACACCAGGTGAATTAAAATGTTAATATTAGGGTGAACTTGACTTTATTAGGAAAACTACATCAGGTAAATTAAAATGTTAATATTAGGGTGAACTTGACTTTATTAGGAAAACTACATCAGGTGAATTAAAATGTTAATATTAGGGTGAACTTGACTTTATTAGGAAAACTACATCAGGTAGAATAAAATGTTAATATTAGGGTGAACTTGACTTTATTAGGAAAACTACATCAGGTAAATTAAAATGTTAATATTAGGGTGAACTTGACTTTATTAGAAAAACTACACCAGGTGAATTAAAATGTTAATAGTAGGATGAACTTGACTTTATTTGAAAAACTACATCAGGTGAATTAAAATGTTAATATTAGGGTGAACTTGACTCTATTAGGAAAACTACATCAGGTGAATTAAAATGTTAACATTAGGGTGAACTTGACTTTATTAGGAAAACTACATCAGGTGAATTAATATGTTAATATTAGGGTGAACTTGACTTTATTAGGAAAACTAGATCAGGTAGATTAAAATGTTAATATTAGGGTGAATTTGACTTTATTAGGAAAACTACATCAGGTAAATTAAAATGTTAATATTAGGGTGAACTTGACTTTATTAGGTAAACTACATCAGGTGAATTAAATTGTTAATATTAGGATGAACTTGACTTTATTAGAAAAACTACACCAGATGAATTAAAATGTTAATAGTAGGATGAACTTCACTTTATTAGAAAAACTACATCAGGTGAATTAAGATGTTAATATTAGGGTGAACTTGACTCTATTAGGAAAACTACATCAGGTGAATTAAAATGTTAACATTAGGGTGAACTTGACTTTATTAGGAAAACTACATCAGGTGAATTAATATGTTAATATTAGGGTGAACTTGACTTTATTAGGAAAACTAGATCAGGTAGAATAAAATGTTAATATTAGGGTGAACTTGACTTTATTAAGAAAACTACATCAGGTGAATTAAAATTTTAATATTAGGGTGAACTTGACTTTATTAGGAAAACTACATCAGGTGAATTAAAATGTTAATATTAGGGTGAACTTGACTTTATTAGGAAAACTACATCAGATAAATTAAAATGGTAATATTAGGGTGAACTTGACTTTATTAAGAAAACTACATCAGATAAATTAAAAGGTTAATATTAGGGGGAACTTGACTTTATTAGGAAAACTACAACAGGTAAATTAAAATGTTAATATTAGGGTGAACTTGATTTTATTACGAAAACTACATCAGGTAGATTAAAATGTTAATATTAGGGTGAACTTGACTTTATTAGGAAAACTACATCAGGTGAATTAAAATGTTAATATTAGGGTGAACTTGACTTTATTAGGAAAACTACATCAGGTGAATTAAAATGTTAATATTAGGGTGAACTTGACTTTATTAGGAAAACTACGTCAGGTAAATTAAAATGTTAATATTAGTGTGAACTTGACTTTATTAGGAAAACTACATCAGGTAAATTAAAATGTTAATGTTAGGGTGAACTTGACTTTAATAGGAAAACTACATCAGGTGAATTAAAATGTTAATATTAGGGTGAACTTGACTTTATTAGGAAAACTACATCAGATAAATTAAAATGGTACTATTAGGGTGAACTTGACTTTATTAGGAAAACTACATCAGATAAATTAAAAGGTTAATATTAGGATGAACTTGACTTTATTAGGAAAACTACATCAAGTAAATTAAAATGTTAATATTAGGGTGAACTTGATTTTATTAGGAAAACTACATCAGGTAGATTAAAATGTTAATATTAGGGTGAACTTGACTTTATTAGGAAAACTACACCAGGTGAATTAAAATGTTAATATTAGGGTGAACTTGACTTTATTAGGAAAACTACGTCAGGTAAATTAAAATGTTAATATTAGTGTGAACTTGACTTTATTAGGAAAACTACATCAGGTAAATTAAAATGTTAATGTTAGGGTGAACTTGACTTTAATAGGAAAACTACATCAGGTGAATTAAAATGTTAATATTAGGGTGAACTTGACTTTATTAGGAAAACTACATCAGATAAATTAAAATGGTACTATTAGGGTGAACTTGACTTTATTAGGAAAACTACATCAGATAAATTAAAAGGTTAATATTAGGATGAACTTGACTTTATTAGGAAAACTACATCAAGTAAATTAAAATGTTAATATTAGGGTGAACTTGATTTTATTAGGAAAACTACATCAGGTAGATTAAAATGTTAATATTAGGGTGAACTTGACTTTATTAGGAAAACTACACCAGGTGAATTAAAATGTTAATATTAGGGTGAACTTGACTTTATTAGGAAAACTTCATCAGGTGAATTAAAATGTTAATATTAGGGTGAACTTGACTTTATTAGAAAAACTACACCAGGTGAATTAAAATGTTAATATTAGGGTGAACTTGACTTTATTAGGAAAACTACATCAGGTAAATTAAAATGTTAATATTAGGGTGAACTTGACTTTATTAGGAAAACTACATCAGGTGAATTAAAATGTTAATATCAGGGTGAACTTGACTTTATTAGGAAAACTACATCAGGTAGATTAAAATGTTAATATTAGGGTGAACTTGACTTTATTAGGAAAACTACATCAGGTAAATTAAAATGTTAATATTAGGGTGAACTTGACTTTATTAGAAAAACTACACCAGGTGAATTAAAATGTTAATAGTAGGATGAACTTGACTTTATTAGAAAAACTACATCAGGTGAATTAAAATGTTAATATTAGGGTGAACTTGACTCTATTAGGAAAACTACATCAGGTGAATTAAAATGTTAACATTAGGGTGAACTTGACTTTATTAGGAAAACTACATCAGGTGAATTAATATGTTAATATTAGGGTGAACTTGACTTTATTAGGAAAACTAGATCAGGTAGATTAAAATGTTAATATTAGGGTGAATTTGACTTTATTAGGAAAACTACATCAGGTAAATTAAAATGTTAATATTAGGGTGAACTTGACCTTATTAGGAAAACTACATCAGGTGAATTAAAATGTTAATATTAGGGTGAACTTGACTTTATTAGGAAAACTACATCAGATAAATTAAAATGGTACTATTAGGGTGAACTTGACTTTATTAGGAAAACTACATCAGATAAATTAAAAGGTTAATATTAGGATGAACTTGACTTTATTAGGAAAACTACATCAGGTAAATTAAAATGTTAATATTAGGGTGAACTTGACTTTATTAGGAAAACTACACCAGGTGAATTAAAATGTTAATATTAGGGTGAACTTGACTTTATTAGGAAAACTACATCAGGTGAATTAAAATGTTAATATTAGGGTGAACTTGACTTTATTAGGAAAACTACACCAGGTGAATTAAAATGTTAATATTAGGGTGAACTTGACTTTATTAGGAAAACTACATCAGGTGAATTAAAATGTTAATATTAGGGTGAACTTGACTTTATTAGGAAAACTACACCAGATGAATTAAAATGTTAATATTAGGGTGAACTTGACTTTATTAGGAAAACTACATCAGGTAAATTAAAATGTTAATATTAGGGTGAACTTGACTTTATTAGGAAAACTACATCAGGTGAATTAAAATGTTAATATTAGGGTGAACTTGACTTTATTAGGAAAACTACATCAGGTAGAATAAAATGTTAATATTAGGGTGAACTTGACTTTATTAGGAAAACTACATCAGGTAAATTAAAATGTTAATATTAGGGTGAACTTGACTTTATTAGAAAAACTACACCAGGTGAATTAAAATGTTAATAGTAGGATGAACTTGACTTTATTTGAAAAACTACATCAGGTGAATTAAAATGTTAATATTAGGGTGAACTTGACTCTATTAGGAAAACTACATCAGGTGAATTAAAATGTTAACATTAGGGTGAACTTGACTTTATTAGGAAAACTACATCAGGTGAATTAATATGTTAATATTAGGGTGAACTTGACTTTATTAGGAAAACTAGATCAGGTAGATTAAAATGTTAATATTAGGGTGAATTTGACTTTATTAGGAAAACTACATCAGGTAAATTAAAATGTTAATATTAGGGTGAACTTGACTTTATTAGGAAAACTACATCAGGTGAATTAAATTGTTAATATTAGGATGAACTTGACTTTATTAGAAAAACTACACCAGATGAATTAAAATGTTAATAGTAGGATGAACTTGACTTTATTAGAAAAAATACATCAGGTGAATTAAGATGTTAATATTAGGGTGAACTTGACTCTATTAGGAAAACTACATCAGGTGAATTAAAATGTTAACATTAGGGTGAACTTGACTTTATTAGGAAAACTACATCAGGTGAATTAATATGTTAATATTAGGGTGAACTTGACTTTATTAGGAAAACTAGATCAGGTAGAATAAAATGTTAATATTAGGGTGAACTTGACTTTATTAAGAAAACTACATCAGGTGAATTAAAATTTTAATATTAGGGTGAACTTGACTTTATTAGGAAAACTACATCAGGTGAATTAAAATGTTAATATTAGGGTGAACTTGACTTTATTAGGAAAACTACATCAGATAAATTAAAATGGTAATATTAGGGTGAACTTGACTTTATTAATAAAACTACATCAGATAAATTAAAAGGTTAATATTAGGGGGAACTTGACTTTATTAGGAAAACTACAACAGGTAAATTAAAATGTTAATATTAGGGTGAACTTGATTTTATTACGAAAACTACATCAGGTAGATTAAAATGTTAATATTAGGGTGAACTTGACTTTATTAGGAAAACTACATCAGGTGAATTGAAATGTTAATATTAGGACGAACTTGACTTTATTAGGAAAACTACATCAGGTAAATTAAAATGTTAATATTAGGGTGAACTTGACTTTATTAGGAAAACTACACCAGGTGAATTGAAATGTTAATATTAGGGTGAACTTGACTTTATTAGGAAAACTACGTCAGGTAAATTAAAATGTTAATATTAGTGTGAACTTGACTTTATTAGGAAAACTACATCAGGGAAATTAAAATGTTAATATTAGGGTGAACTTGACTTTATTAGGAAAACTACATCAGGTAGATTAAAATGTTAATATTAGGGTGAACTTGACTTTATTAGGAAAACTACATCAGGTCAATTAAAATGTTAATATTAGGATGAACTTGACTTTATTAGGAAAACTACATCAGGTAAATTAAAATGTTAATATTAGGGTGAACTTGACTTTATTAGGAAAACTACATCAGGTGAATTAAAATGTTAATATTAGGGTGAACTTGACTTTATTAGGAAAACTACACCAGGTGAATTAAAATGTTAATATTAGGGTGAACTTGACTTTAGTAGGAAAACTACGTCAGGTAAATTAAAATGTTAATATTAGTGTGAACTTGACTTTATTAGGAAAACTACATCAGGTAAATTAAGATGTTAATATTAGTGTGAACTTGACTTTATTAGGAAAACTACATCAGGTAGATTAAAATGTTAATATTAGGGTGAACTTGACTTTATTAGGAAAACTACATCAGGTAAATTAAAATGTTAATATTAGGGTGAACTTGACTTTATTAGAAAAACTACACCAGGTGAATTAAAATGTTAATAGTAGGATGAACTTGACTTTATTAGAAAAACTACATCAGGTGAATTAAAATGTTAATATTAGGGTGAACTTGACTCTATTAGGAAAACTACATCAGGTGAATTAAAATGTTAACATTAGGGTGAACTTGACTTTATTAGGAAAACTACATCAGGTGAATTAATATGTTAATATTAGGGTGAACTTGACTTTATTAGGAAAACTAGATCAGGTAGATTAAAATGTTAATATTAGGGTGAATTTGACTTTATTAGGAAAACTACATCAGGTAAATTAAAATGTTATTATTAGGGTGAACTTGACTTTATTAGGAAAACTACTTCAGGTGAATTAAAATGTTAATATTATGGTGAACTTAACTTTATTAGGAAAACTACATGAGGTAAATTAAAATGTTAATATTAGGGTGATCTTGACTTTATTAGGATAACTACATCATGTAGATTAAAATGATAATATTAGGATGAACTTGACTTTATTAGGAAAACTACATCAGGTGAATTAAAATGTTAATATTAGGGTGAACTTGACTTTATTAGGAAAACTACATCAGGTGAATTAAAATGTTAATATTAGGGTGAACTTGACTTTATTAGGAAAACTACATCAGGTGAATTAAAATGTTAATATTAGAGTGAACTTGACTTTATTAGGAAAACTACATCAGGTGAATTAAAATGTTAATATTAGGGTGAACTTGACTTTATTAGGAAAACTACATCATGTAAATTAAAATGTTAATATTAGGGTGAACTTGACTTTATTAGGAAAACTACATCAGGTAGATTAAAATGTTAATATTAGGGTGAACTTGACTTTATTAGGAAAACTACATCAGGTGAATTAAAATGTTAATATTAGGGTTAACTTGACTTTATTAGGAAAACTACCTCAGGTAAATTAATATGTTAATATTAGGGTGAACTTGACTTTATTAGGAAAACTACATCAGGTAAATTAAAATGTTAATATTAGTGTGAACTTGACTTTATTAGGAAAACTATATCAGGTAAATTAAAATGTTAATATTAGGGTGAACTTGACTTTATTAGGAAAACTACATCAGGTAAATTAAAATATTAATATTAGGGTGAACTTAACTTTATTAGGAAAACTACATCAGGTAAATTAAAATGTTAATATTAGGGTGAACTTGACTATATTAGGAAATCTACATCAGGTAAATTAAAATGTTAATATTAGGGTGAAATTGACTTTATTAGGAAAACTACATCAGGTAAATTAAAATGTTAATATTAGGGTGAAATTAACTTTATTAGGAAAACTACATCAGATAAATTAAAATGTTAATATTAGGGTGAACTTGACTTTATTAGGAAAACTACATCAGGTAAATTAAAATGTTAATATTAGGGTGAACTTGACTTTATTAGAAAAACTACCTCAGGTAAATTAATATGTTAATATTAGGACGAACTTGACTTTATTAGGAAAACTACATCAGGTAAATTAAAATGTTAATATTAGGGTGAACTTGACTTTATTAGGAAAACTACATAAGGTAAATTAAAATGTTAATATTAGGGTGAACTTGACTTTATTAGGAAAATTACATCAGGTAAATTAAAAAATATGACCGTATTAGGGTGAACTTGACTTTATTAGGAAAACTACATCAGGTAAATTAAAATGTTAATATTAGGGTGAACTTGACTTTATTAGAAAAACTACCTCAGGTAAATTAATATGTTAATATTAGGACGAACTTGACCTTATTAGGAAAACTACATCAGGTAAATTAAAATGTTAATATTAGGGTGAACTTGACTTTATTAGGAAAACTACATAAGGTAAATTAAAATGTTAATATTAGGGTGAACTTGACTTTATTAGGAAAATTACATCAGGTAAATTAAAAAATATGACCGTATTAGGGTGAACTTGACTTTATAAAGAACGTTTATGTAAAAGTATAAAAAAACACCAATAACTATGACTATGTACGTAGAATTTTCTTGGAATGTTTCATTAATTGAGTAGTATATGTATTAACAGATGAACCAACCAACAAAGGGAACAGAGAAGTCACCTTGTGTAAAATGTAATAAGCTATAGCGTGAATTCTACGTTCAAATGCTATTTTAATATCACGTAATTTCTTGTGGACAATATTAATGTATTGACGTAAGTCACAGATGAAACTGTGTATGTGAATATGAGGTATTATTAACTTAAGCTAGTACTTAATACGACACAAACTTAAATAAATATCGAGAAGTCGGAATTATTGCACATGATATTTACGTATGGCTGAATTATTACCTTTTGCTTTTTATTATATTTTTCTGATATATTATGTTTACCTGTTACATCAAATAGTCCAACTGCAGTGACGACTCCGCGTGTATCTGAAAATATATACATTATAAACATATTACTGGAGTGATGTTATTGTTATTATTACTCTGAATGTCTTTGGTGATTTTATACTCTGAATGTCTTTGGTGATTTAAAAAAATGAAATTTGTCTAAAATGTATTGATAGTATAAAGATTGGAAAATCATATTCATTTAAATTCAAGAATTATTTAATTTCAACAATAACAATGAACTGTCAAATATGTAATTCCCAAACCTGGAACTGGCCATTGCTTTCACAGACGACAGCATCAACGTTAAAGAAAAACGTATAATACACTGTAAATTGTACACTGTTAAAAGCGCTCAGGTGATCCCGTTTAGACCCCGCCTATTTAAATGATGTAATATTGTTCTAAGCTCCGGTCATCAGCATAGTAATGACTCCAGCAATAGTATTATGCGAGTGCATAGTACAACGACGCTATTTATTCTTTGTAAAATTATGTTTCGATAATACCATGTCAATTATAATGAAAGTTTCTTACATGAAGAGTAATAATTATCATTTAACAAGAGCAAAGACAAAATGAAGTCAGCTATACTATCATAAAACTAATACATGGTGAAGATTTCTGTTTAATTTCTACTAACAAATAATAATCTTTTATTTGTCGAATAGGAAATTTGGTATATTATGTCAGGTACATAGTGTATCGTAAGATTATCCACCCCTACATTAAGCACATAAAGTCTTAAGACTAATAGTAACCCACGAGAGCCATTTAGATATTACACTGAACCTACATTGTAAAGGCAACATTTACTACAGTTGTCATCTTAGATAGAATGCTGCCACACTATACCGTTACATGTAATCATATGATAATCTAGGATAACTTAGTTGTGTTGGTCATTACTATGTAATAGTTTAAGCCCGCCACTTTTTATTGAAATACCATGACAATGAGATGTCATGTTGTAAGTGAGTCATGGATTATGCTTCTGTTTCTACTGTTTTTGATTGGATTTTAGAATTCTCCCCATGGTGTTGTATTTTAGAACTCTCCCCCATGGTGTTGTATTTTAGAACTCTACCCATGGTGTTGTATTTTAGAATTCTCTCCATGGTATTGTATTTTAGAACTCTCCCCATGGTGTTGTATTTTAGAACTCTCCCCATGGTGTTGTATTTTAGAACTCTCCCCATGGTGTTGTATTTTAGAATTTTCTCCATGGTATTGTATTTTAGAACTCTCCCCATGGTGTTGCATTTTAGAACTCTCCCCATGGTGTTGTATTTTAGAACTCTCCCCATGGTGTTGTATTTTAGAACTCTCCCCATGATGTTGTCTTTTTGGTTTCTCGTTTTATTATGCCGAGGCTTGTATGAAATGAATGTGTCAACATTAATATATCACTTTTCTAATAATAAATTGTTTGTTTGTAGGAGGGAACTAATTTACGTTATTTGTGTTTGTTTCCTCATAGTGATGTTCAACACTTATTGTCTTGTGTTATTTGTGTTTGTTTCCTCATAGTGATGTTCAGCACTTATTATGTTGTGTTATTTGTGTTTGTTTCCTCATAGTGATGTTCAGCACTTATTATGTTGTGTTATTTGTGTTTGTTTCCCCATAGTGATGTTCAGCACTTATTATGTTGTGTTATTTGTGTTTGTTTCCTCATAGTGATGTTCAGCACTTATTATGTTGTGTTATTTGTGTTTGTTTCCCCATAGTGATGTTCAACACTTATTGTCTTGTGTTATTTGTGTTTGTTTCCTCATAGTGATGTTCAGCACTTATTATGTTGTGTTATTTGTGTTTGTTTCCCCATAGTGATGTTCAACACTTATTGTCTTGTGTTATTTGTGTTTGTTTCCTCATAGTGATGTTCAGCACTTATTATGTTGTGTTATTTGTGTTTGTTTCCCCATAGTGATGTTCAGCACTTATTATGTTGTGTTATTTGTGTTTGTTTCCTCATAGTGATGTTCAGCACTTATTATGTTGTGTTATTTGTGTTTGTTTCCTCATACTGATGTTCAACACTTATTGTCTTGTGTTATTTGTGTTTGTTTCCCCATAGTGATGTTCAGCACTTATTATGTTGTGTTATTTGTGTTTGTTTCCCCATAGTGATGTTCAACACTTATTATGTTGTGTTATTTGTGTTTGTTTCCTCATAGTGATGTTCAACACTTATTATGTTGTGTTATTTGTGTTTGTTTCCCCATACTGATGTTCAACACTTATTATGTTGTGTTATTTGTGTTTGTTTCCTCATAGTGATGTTCAACACTTATTATGTTGTGTTATTTGTGTTTGTTTCCTCATACTGATGTTCAACACTTATTGTCTTGTGTTATTTGTGTTTGTTTCCCCATAGTGATGTTCAACACTTATTGTCTTGTGTTATTTGTGTTTGTTTCCCCATAGTGATGTTCAACACTTATTATGTTGTGTTATTTGTGTTTGTTTCCCCATAGTGATGTTCAGCACTTATTATGTTGTGTTATATGTGTTTGTTTCCTCATACTGATGTTCAACACTTATTATGTTGTGTTATTTGTGTTTGTTTCCCCATAGTGATGTTCAACACTTATTATGTTGTGTTATTTGTGTTTGTTTCCCCATAGTGATGTTCAGCACTTATTATGTTGTGTTATTTGTGTTTGTTTCCCCATAGTGATGTTCAACACTTATTGTCTTGTGTTATTTGTGTTTGTTTCCCCATAGTGATGTTCAACACTTATTATGTTGTGTTATTTGTGTTTGTTTCCCCATACTGATGTTCAACACTTATTATGTTGTGTTATTTGTGTTTGTTTCCTCATAGTGATGTTCAGCACTTATTATGTTGTGTTATTTGTGTTTGTTTCCCCATAGTGATGTTCAGCACTTATTGTCTTGTGTTATTTGTGTTTGTTTCCCCATAGTGATGTTCAGCACTTATTATGTTGTGTTATTTGTGTTTGTTTCCTCATAGTGATGTTCAGCACTTATTATGTTGTGTTATTTGTGTTTGTTTCCCCATAGTGATGTTCAGCACTTATTATGTTGTGTTATTTGTGTTTGTTTCCCCATAGTGATGTTCAACACTTATTATGTTGTGTTATTTGTGTTTGTTTCCCCATAGTGATGTTCAACACTTATTATGTTGTGTTATTTGTGTTTGTTTCCCCATAGTGATGTTCAACACTTATTATGTTGTGTTATTTGTGTTTGTTTCCCCATAGTGATGTTCAACACTTATTATGTTGTGTTATTTGTGTTTGTTTCCCCATACTGATGTTCAACACTTATTATGTTGTGTTATTTGTGTTTGTTTCCTCATAGTGATGTTCAGCACTTATTATGTTGTGTTATTTGTGTTTGTTTCCCCATAGTGATGTTCAGCACTTATTGTCTTGTGTTATTTGTGTTTGTTTCCTCATAGTGATGTTCAGCACTTATTGTCTTGTGTTATTTGTGTTTGTTTCCTCATAGTGATGTTCAGCACTTATTATGTTGTGTTATTTGTGTTTGTTTCCCCATAGTGATGTTCAGCACTTATTATGTTGTGTTATTTGTGTTTGTTTCCCCATAGTGATGTTCAACACTTATTATGTTGTGTTATTTGTGTTTGTTTCCTCATAGTGATGTTCAGCACTTATTATGTTGTGTTATTTGTGTTTGTTTCCCCATAGTGATGTTCAACACTTATTGTCTTGTGTTATTTGTGTTTGTTTCCTCATAGTGATGTTCAACACTTATTATGTTGTGTTATTTGTGTTTGTTTCCTCATAGTGATGTTCAACACTTATTGTCTTGTGTTATTTGTGTTTGTTTCCCCATACTGATGTTCAACACTTATTATGTTGTGTTATTTGTGTTTGTTTCCCCATAGTGATGTTCAGCACTTATTATGTTGTGTTATTTGTGTTTGTTTCCCCATAGTGATGTTCAACACTTATTATGTTGTGTTATTTGTGTTTGTTTCCTCATAGTGATGTTCAGCACTTATTGTCTTGTGTTATTTGTGTTTGTTTCCCCATAGTGATGTTCAGCACTTATTATGTTGTGTTATTTGTGTTTGTTTCCTCATACTGATGTTCAACACTTATTATGTTGTGTTATATGTGTTTGTTTCCTCATACTGATGTTCAGCACTTATTATGTTGTGTTATTTGTGTTTGTTTCCTCATACTGATGTTCAACACTTATTATGTTGTGTTATATGTGTTTGTTTCCCCATACTGATGTTCAACACTTATTATGTTGTGTTATTTGTGTTTGTTTCCTCATAGTGATGTTCAGCACTTATTATGTTGTGTTATTTGTGTTTGTTTCCCCATAGTGATGTTCAGCACTTATTGTCTTGTGTTATTTGTGTTTGTTTCCTCATAGTGATGTTCAGCACTTATTGTCTTGTGTTATTTGTGTTTGTTTCCTCATAGTGATGTTCAGCACTTATTATGTTGTGTTATTTGTGTTTGTTTCCCCATAGTGATGTTCAGCACTTATTATGTTGTGTTATTTGTGTTTGTTTCCCCATAGTGATGTTCAACACTTATTATGTTGTGTTATTTGTGTTTGTTTCCTCATAGTGATGTTCAACACTTATTATGTTGTGTTATTTGTGTTTGTTTCCTCATAGTGATGTTCAGCACTTATTATGTTGTGTTATTTGTGTTTGTTTCCCCATAGTGATGTTCAACACTTATTATGTTGTGTTATTTGTGTTTGTTTCCTCATAGTGATGTTCAGCACTTATTGTCTTGTGTTATTTGTGTTTGTTTCCCCATAGTGATGTTCAGCACTTATTATGTTGTGTTATTTGTGTTTGTTTCCTCATACTGATGTTCAACACTTATTATGTTGTGTTATATGTGTTTGTTTCCTCATACTGATGTTCAACACTTATTGTCTTGTGTTATTTGTGTTTGTTTCCCCATAGTGATGTTCAACACTTATTGTCTTGTGTTATTTGTGTTTGTTTCCCCATAGTGATGTTCAGCACTTATTATGTTGTGCTATTTGTGTTTGTTTCCTCATAGTGATGTTCAACACTTATTATGTTGTGTTATTTGTGTTTGTTTCCTCATACTGATGTTCAGCACTTATTGTCTTGTGTTATTTGTGTTTGTTTCCCCATAGTGATGTTCAGCACTTATCATGTTGTGTTATTTGTGTTTGTTTCCCCATAGTGATGTTCAGCACTTATCATGTTGTGTTATATGTGTTTGTTTCCTCATTCTGATGTTCAGCACTTATTGTCTTGTGTTATTTGTGTTTGTTTCCCCATAGTGATGTTCAGCACTTATTATGTTGTGTTATTTGTGTTTGTTTCCCCATAGTGATGTTCAGCACTTATTATGTTGTGTTATTTGTGTTTGTTTCCTCATACTGATGTTCAGCACTTATTGTCTTGTGTTATTTGTGTTTGTTTCCCCATAGTGATGTTCAGCACTTATTATGTTGTGTTATTTGTGTTTGTTTCCTCATAGTGATGTTCAGCACTTATTATGTGCCAGTTTTTCTGGATTTACCATTCTTGATTGTACCTTCGGTATTCTCTAACATTTAATTTTCAACCATTCTGCCGAGGCTTGAATACAACAAATGTGTCAAAATTTATATATCACTTTTCTTATTAACCATTCTGCCGAGGCTTGTATACAATGAATGTTTCAAAATTTATATATCACTTTTCTTATCAACATTTCAGCCGAAGCTTTACTATTATTAACAATGATACCATTCCATCAAAGCAACGCAAAAGTTAATTATAATTGATATATTTTCCGTTATTATTCATTATATTCATTTTATTATTTAAAATTTATTTATTATTAATCTATTATTTGTTCTTTGAAGTGATATACCTGAACTTTACATTATAATTGATAAATTAAAGAATTGATGAAATCTGAATGTTTATTGTTATCGGCATATAAACCTATTTATTGTTATCGGCATATAAACCTATTTGTTGTCATCGGCCTAGAACACTATTTATTGTCATCGGCCTATAAACCTATTTATTGTCATCGGCTTAGAAACCTATTTATTGTCATCGGTCTAAAACACTATTTATTGTCATCGGCCTAGAAACCTATTTATTGTCATCGGCCTATAAATATATTTATTGTCATCGACCTAGAAACCTATATATTGTCAGCACCCAAGAAAACTATTTATTGTCATCGGCCTAGACACATATTTATTGGCATCGGCCTAGAAACCTATTTTTATTGTCATCGGCCTATAAATATATGTATTGTCATCGGCCTAGATATATATATACTGTCATCAAACTAGAAACTTATTTACTGTCATCGGTCTAGAGACACATTTCTTGCCAACAGCCCAGAAACATATTTATTGTCATCGTCCTAGAAAATTATTTATTGTCATTGGCCTAGAAACATATTTATTGTCATCGGACTATAAACCTATGTATTGTCATCGGCCTAGCAGCCTATTTATTGTCAACTGCATAGAAACCTATTTATTGTGATCAAATCATCTATCAAATGCAGGGTAGAAGAATATAATCTGCAGGAAGTGTGTGTTTAATATTCTATGTTTTGGTTGTTAAAAGTTCAACGAGGAGATGTTAGTTCATTAGGTCACTGTATATATTTAGAAAGAACAGAGCTTTACTTAACACTGATATACCTTATCAGACAACCCATAAAGTGTCAAATATTTAAATTCCTTCCATTTTATTCAAATAAGTAATATTACGTTGAGAACTGTCATAAAATATCATGTACAATTATTCGTAGCATTCGTAGACGGAGATCTCAGAGTGCATCATTAAGTTCAAAGAAATTATAGCTGTCTTACAGTCTTATTATTTCTGTTAAGGGCATTTACAATTGAGATATATTCTGAACAATTGATCGAAACATCTACGTTTCTATTTCTCCTGCATGTTAGGTAATATACATACAATATGTTTGCTATGTCATCAATGTCTTAGTTTCAGACTTCCTTGAATTGGTTATTCATGGAATACATTCCATCATGTATACATTCAGGTGATGCAAATTTACTAGCTCAGAAATGTTTGACAATATACTTGTAATTTATAGTTTTCAGTATATTAATTATCAAGTAAAAATCGTAACCCAAAACTATTATATTTTTGTAGGGAAAGGGTTGGATTACAATATTGACGTGACGTTATTTAAGGAATTTTTGAAATTGTTGAACAGGTTATACGATATAACCTGGTTTGGGTCAGTTTACACTTAATAAACCACGAAGCGGTTTATGAAAAGCGTAAGCTTATGCAAGTATAACCTGTTCAATAATTTCAAATATTCCTTATAATTTAATTTTTCCAACAAAATTTAATGATTCCTCTATTTTAATTACAATTATTTCATGTGACTATTTGAATTTGTCGTTGGCGGATGAACACGTTGGTGACGTCACAATACCAACCCAGGATATCGAGTATAACCAAAATTTTCTCCAGGCGGATTAGCCAATCAGATTGAAATATTCAAATCAAATTAAATTATTTAAAGATATATGGTGGTATTAGGGGAACTGCTATGAAAGGTCATATAAGTCTAGGGAAATACAATAATAAAAATATCAGTTTTTAATAGTGTTATCTATATCTCGACATTAGTAGAATGTGTCTTGTTCAAGATATACGACAATATAATCGCTTTAACAAGTTAGGTTATTATATTTCATTGTAAGCTGTTAAACATATAGTTGTTTTATGTTAGGTTATTATATTTCATAGCAAGCTGCTAAACATATAGTTGTTTTATGTTAGGCTATTATATTTCATAGTAAGCTGTTAAACATATAGTTGTTTTATGTTAGGTTATTATATTTCATAGTAAGCAGTTAAACTTATAGTTGTTTTATGTTAGGTTATTATATTTCATAGTAAGCTGTTAAACATATAGTTGTTTTATGTTAGGTTATTATATTTCATAGTAAGCAGCTAAACATATAGTTGTTTTATGTTAGGTTATTATATTTCATAGTAAGCAGCTAAACATATAGTTGTTTTATGCTAGGTTATTATATTTCATAGCAAGCTGTTAAACATATAGTTGTTTTATGTTAGGTTATTATATTTCATAGTAAGCAGTGAAACATATAGTTGTTTTAAGTTAGGTTATTATATTTCATAGTAAGCAGTTAAACATATAATTGTTTTATGTTAGGTTATTATATTTCATGGTAAGCAGTTAAACATATAGTTGTTTTATGTTAGGTTATTATATTTCATAGTAAGCAGCTAAACATATAGTTGTTTTATGTTAGGTTATTATATTTCATGGTAAGCTGTTAAACATATAGTTGTTTTATGTTAGGTTATTATATTTCATAGTAAGCTGTTAAACATATAGTTGTTTTATGTTAGGTTATTATATTTCATAGTAAGTTGTTAAACATATAGTTGTTTTATGTTAGGTTATTATATTTCATAGTAAGCAGCTAAACATATAGTTGTTTTATGTTAGGTTATTATATTTCATAGTAAGCGGCTAAACATATAGTTGTTTTATGTTAGGTTATTATATTTCTTAGTAAGCTGTTAAACATATAGTTGTTTTATGTTAGGTTATTATATTTCATAGTAAGCAGCAAAACATATAGTTGTTTTATGTTAGGTTATTATATTTCATAGTAAGCGGCTAAACATATAGTTGTTTTATGTTAGGTTATTATATTTCTTAGTAAGCTGTTAAACATATAGTTGTTTTATGTTAGGTTATTATATTTCATAGTAAGCTGCTAAACATATAGTTGTTTTATGTTAGGTTATTATATTTCATAGTAAGCTGCTAAACATATAGTTGTTTTATGTTAGGTTATTATATTTCATAGTAAGCGGCTAAACATATAGTTGTTTTATGTTAGGTTATTATATTTCATAGTAAGCAGCTAAACATATAGTTGTTTTATGTTAGGTTATTATATTTCATAGTAAGCAGTTAAACATATAGTTGTTTTATGTTAGGTTATTATATTTCATAGTAAGCAGTTAAACATATAGTTGTTTTATGTTAGGTTATTATATTTCATAGTAAGCTGCTAGGCATATAGTTGTTTTATGTTAGGATATTATATTTCATAGTAAGCAGTCAAACATATAGTTGTTTTATGTTAGGTTATTATATTTCATAGTAAGCAGTTAAACATATAGTTGTTTTATGTTAGGTTATTATATTTCATAGCAAGCTGTTAAACATATAGTTGTTTTATGTTAGGTTATTATATTTCATAGTAAGCAGCTAAACATATAGTTGTTTTATGTTAGGTTATTATATTTCATAGTAAGCTGCTAAGCATATAGTTGTTTTATGTTAGGTTATTATATTTCATAGTAAGCAGTTAAACATATAATTGTTTTATGTTAGGTTATTATATTTCATGGTAAGATGTTAAACATATAGTTGTTTTATGTTAGGTTATTATATTTCATAGTAAGCAGCTAAACATATAGTTGTTTTATGTTAGGTTATTATATTTCATAGTAAGCTGTTAAACATATAGTTGTTTTATGTTAAGTTATTATATTTCATAGTAAGCTGTTAAGCATATAGCTGTTTTATGTTAGGTTATTATATTTCATAGTAAGCAGTTAAACATATAGTTGTTTTATGTTAGGTTATTATATTTCATAGTAAGCAGTTAAACATATAGTTGTTTTATGTTAGGTTATTATATTTCATAGTAATCGGCTAAACATATAGTTGTTTTATGTTAGGTTATTATATTTCATAGTAAGCAGATAAACATATAGTTGTTTTATTTTAGGTTATTATATTTCATAGTAAGCAGTTAAACATATAGTTGTTTTATGTTAGGTTATTATATTTCATAGTAAGCAGCTAAACATATAGTTGTTTTATGTTAGGTTATTATATTTCATAGTAAGCAGCTAAACATATAGTTGTTTTATGTTAGGTTATTATATTTCATAGTAAGCTGTTAAACATATAGTTGTTTTATGTTAGGTTATTATATTTCATAGTAAGCAGCTAAACATATAGTTGTTTTATGTTAGGTTATTATATTTCATAGTAAGCGGCTAAACATATAGTTGTTTTATGTTAGGTTATTATATTTCATAGTAAGCAGCTAAACATATAGTTGTTTTATGTTAGGTTATTATATTTCATAGTAAGTTGTTAAACATATAGTTGTTTTATATTAGGTTATTATATTTCATAGTAAGCTGTTAAACATATAGTTGTTTTATGTTAGGTTATTATATTTCATAGCAAGCTGTTAAACAAATAGTTGTTTTATGTTAGGTTATTATATTTCATAGTAAGCTGTTAAAAATATAGTTGTTTTATGTTAGGTTATTATATTTCATAGTAAGCTGTTAAACATATAGTTGTTTTATGTTAGGTTATTATATTTCATAGTAAGCAGCTAAACATATAGTTGTTTTATGTTAGGTTATTATATTTCATAGTAAGCAGTTAAACATATAGTTGTTTTATGTTAGGTTATTATATTTCATAGTAAGTGGCTAAACATATAGTTGTTTTATGTTAGGTTATTATATTTCATAGTAAGTTGTTAAACATATAGTTGTTTTATGTTAGGTTATTATATTTCATAGTAAGCAGCTAAACATATAGCTGTTTTATGTTAGGTTATTATATTTCATAGTAAGTTGTTAAACATATAGTTGTTTTATGTTAGGTTATTATATTTCATAGTAAGCAGCTAAACATATAGTTGTTTTATGTTAGGTTATTATATTTCACAGTAAGCTGTTAAAGATATAGTTGATTTATGTTAGGTTATTATATTTCATAGTAAGCAGCTAAGCATATAGTTGTTTTATGTTTGGTTATTATATTTCATAGTAAGCAGCTAAACATATAGTTGCATTATGTTAGGTTATTATATTTCATGGTAAGCTGCTAAGTATATAGTTGTTTTATGTTAGGTTATTATATTTCATAGTAAGCTGTTAAACATATAGTTGTTTTATGTTAGGTTAATATATTTCATAGCAAGCTGTTAAACATATAGTTGTTTTATGTTAGGTTATTATATTTCATAGTAAGCAGTTAAACATATAGTTGTTTTATTTTAGGTTATTATATTTCATAGTAAGCAGTTAAACATATAGTTGTTTTATGTTAGGTTATTATATTTCATAGTAAGCTGTTAAACATATAGTTGTTTTATGTTAGGTTATTATATTTCATAGTAAACTGTTAAACATATAGTTGTTTTATGTTAGGTTATTATATTTCATGGTAAGCAGTTAAACATATAGTTGTTTTATGTTAGGTTATTATATTTCATAGTAAGCTGTTAAACATATAGTTGTTTTATGTTAGGTTATTATATTTCATAGTAAGCTGTTAAACATATAGTTGTTTTATGTTAGGTTATTATATTTCATAGTAAGCAGTTAAACATATAGTTGTTTTATGTTAGGTTATTATATTTCATAGTAAGCTGTTAAACATATAGTTGCATTATGTTAGGTTATTATATTTCATGGTAAGCTGCTAAGTATATAGTTGTTTTATGTTAGGTTATTATATTTCATAGTAAGCTGTTAAACATATAGTTGTTTTATGTTAGGTTAATATATTTCATAGCAAGCTGTTAAACATATAGTTGTTTTATGTTAGGTTATTATATTTCATAGTAAGCAGTTAAACATATAGTTGTTTTATTTTAGGTTATTATATTTCATAGTAAGCAGTTAAACATATAGTTGTTTTATGTTAGGTTATTATATTTCATGGTAAGCTGTTAAACATATAGTTGTTTTATGCTAGGTTATTATATTTCATAGTAAGCTGTTAAACATGTAGTTGTTTTATGTTAGGTTATTATTTTTCATAGTAAGCAGCTAAACATATAGTTGTTTTATGTTAGGTTATTATATTTCATAGTAAGCTGTTAAACATATAGTTGCATTATGTTAGGTTATTATATTTCATGGTAAGCTGCTAAGTATATAGTTGTTTTATGTTAGGTTATTATATTTCATAGTAAGCTGTTAAACATATAGTTGTTTTATGTTAGGTTAATATATTTCATAGCAAGCTGTTAAACATATAGTTGTTTTATGTTAGGTTATTATATTTCATAGTAAGCAGTTAAACATATAGTTGTTTTATTTTAGGTTATTATATTTCATAGTAAGCAGTTAAACATATAGTTGTTTTATGTTAGGTTATTATATTTCATAGTAAGCTGTTAAACATATAGTTGTTTTATGTTAGGTTATTATATTTCATAGTAAACTGTTAAACATATAGTTGTTTTATGTTAGGTTATTATATTTCATGGTAAGCAGTTAAACATATAGTTGTTTTATGTTAGGTTATTATATTTCATAGTAAGCTGTTAAACATATAGTTGTTTTATGTTAGGTTATTATATTTCATAGTAAGCTGTTAAACATATAGTTGTTTTATGTTAGGTTATTATATTTCATAGTAAGCAGTTAAACATATAGTTGTTTTATGTTAGGTTATTATATTTCATAGTAAGCTGTTAAACATATAGTTGCATTATGTTAGGTTATTATATTTCATGGTAAGCTGCTAAGTATATAGTTGTTTTATGTTAGGTTATTATATTTCATAGTAAGCTGTTAAACATATAGTTGTTTTATGTTAGGTTAATATATTTCATAGCAAGCTGTTAAACATATAGTTGTTTTATGTTAGGTTATTATATTTCATAGTAAGCAGTTAAACATATAGTTGTTTTATTTTAGGTTATTATATTTCATAGTAAGCAGTTAAACATATAGTTGTTTTATGTTAGGTTATTATATTTCATAGTAAGCTGTTAAACATATAGTTGTTTTATGTTAGGTTATTATATTTCATAGTAAACTGTTAAACATATAGTTGTTTTATGATAGGTTATTATATTTCATGGTAAGCAGTTAAACATATAGTTGTTTTATGTTAGGTTATTATATTTCATGGTAAGCTGTTAAACATATAGTTGTTTTATGTTAGGTTATTATATTTCATAGTAAGCTGTTAAACATATAGTTGTTTTATGTTAGGTTATTATATTTCATAGTAAGCAGTTAAACATATAGTTGTTTTATGTTAGGTTATTATATTTCATAGTAAGCTGTTAAACATATAGTTGCATTATGTTAGGTTATTATATTTCATGGTAAGCTGCTAAGTATATAGTTGTTTTATGTTAGGTTATTATATTTCATAGTAAGCTGTTAAACATATAGTTGTTTTATGTTAGGTTAATATATTTCATAGCAAGCTGTTAAACATATAGTTGTTTTATGTTAGGTTATTATATATCATAGTAAGCAGCTAAACATATACTTGTTTTATTTTAGGTTATTATATTTCATAGTAAGCAGTTAAACATATAGTTGTTTTATGTTAGGTTATTATATTTCATGGTAAGCTGTTAAACATATAGTTGTTTTATGCTAGGTTATTATATTTCATAGTAAGCTGTTAAACATGTAGTTGTTTTATGTTAGGTTATTATATTTCATAGTAAGCAGCTAAACATATAGTTGTTTTATGTTAGGTTATTATATTTCATAGTATGCTGTTAAACATATAGTTGTTTTATGTTAGGTTATTATATTTCATAGTAAGCAGCTAAACATATAGTTGTTTTATGTTAGGTTATTATATTTCATAGTATGCTGTTAAAC
Organism: Bathymodiolus brooksi; assembly: GCA_963680875.1. Lineage (NCBI taxonomy): Eukaryota > Metazoa > Mollusca > Bivalvia > Mytilida > Modiolidae > Bathymodiolus > Bathymodiolus brooksi. The sequence continues at coordinate 12,516,704 of OY804582.1, forward strand.
ATATAGTTGTTTTATGTTAGGTTATTATATTTCTTAGTAAGCTGTTAAACATATAGTTGTTTTATGTTAGGTTATTATATTTCATAGTAAGCATTTAAACATATAGTTGTTTTATGTTAGGTTATTATATTTCATAGTAAGCTGTTAAACATATAGTTGTTTTATGTTAGGTTATTATATTTCATAGTAAGCTGTTAAACATATAGTTGTTTTATGTCAGGTTATTATATTTCATAGTAAGCTGGTAAACATATAGTTGTTTTATGTTAGGTTATTATATTTCATAGTAAGCAGCTAAACATATAGTTGTTTTATGTTAGGTTATTATATTTCATAGTAAGCAGCTAAACATATAGTTGTTTAATGTTAGGTTATTATATTTCATAGTAAGCTGTTAAACATATAGTTGTTTTATGTTAGGTTATTATATTTCATAGTAAGCCGTAAAACATATAGTTGTTTTAGGTTAGGTTATTATATTTCATAGTAAGCTGTTAAACAGATAGTTGTTTTATGTTAGGTTATTATATTTCATAGTAAAAAAGCTGTTAAACATATAGTTGTTTTATGTTAGGTTATTATATTTCATAGTAAGCAGCTAAACATATAGTTGTTTTATGTTAGGTTATTATATTTCATAGTAAGCAGCTACACATATAGTTGTTTTATGTTAGGTTATTATATTTCATAGTGAGCAGTTAAACATATAGTTGTTTTATGTTAGGTTATTATATTTCATAGTAAGCTGTTAAACATATAGTTGTTTTATGTTAGGTTATTATATTTCATAGTAAGCTGTTAAACATGTAGTTGTTTTATGTTAGGTTATTATATTTCATAGTAAGCAGCTAAACATATAGTTGTTTTATGTTAGGTTATTATATTTCATAGTAAACTGTTAAACATATAGTTGTTTTATGTTAGGTTATTATATTTCATAGTAAGCTGTTAAACATATAGTTGTTTTATGTTAGGTTATTATATTTCATAGTAAGCAGTTAAACATATAGTTGTTTTATATTAGGTTATTATATTTCTTAGTAAGCTGTTAAACATATAGTTGTTTTATGTTAGGTTATTATATTTCATAGTAAGCTGGTAAACATATAGTTGTTTTATGTTAGGTTATTATATTTCATAGTAAGTTGTTAAACATATAGTTGTTTTATGTTAGGTTATTATATTTCATAGTAAGCAGCTAAACATATAGTTGTTTTATGTTAGGTTATTATATTTCATAGTAAGTTGTTAAACATATAGTTGTTTTATGTTAGGTTATTATATTTCATAGTAAGCAGCTAAACATATAGTTGTTTTATGTTAGGTTATTATATTTCATAGTAAGCGGCTACACATATAGTTGTTTTATGTTAGGTTATTATATTTCATAGTAAGTTGTTAAACATATAGTTGTTTTATGTTAGGTTATTATATTTCATAGTAAGCAGCTAAACATATAGTTGTTTTATGTTAGGTTATTATATTTCATAGTAAGCAGCTAAACATATAGCTGTTTTATGTTAGGTTATTATATTTCATAGTAAGTTGTTAAACATATAGTTGTTTTATGTTAGGTTATTACATTTCATAGTAAGCAGCTAAACATATAGTTGTTTTATGTTAGGTTATTATATTTCATAGTAAGCTGTTAAAGATATAGTTGTTTTATGTTAGGTTATTATATTTCATAGTAAGCAGCTAAACATATAGTTGTTTTATGTTAGGTTATTATATTTCATAGTAAGCAGCTAAACATATAGTTGTTTTATGTTAGGTTATTATATTTCATAGCAAGCTGTTAAACATATAGTTGTTTTATGTTAGGTTATTATATTTCATAGTAAGCTGTTAAAGATATAGTTGTTTTATGTTAGGTTATTATATTTCATGGCAAGCTGTTAAACATATAGTTGTTTTATGCTAGGTTATTATATTTCATGGTAAGCAGTTAAACATATAGTTGTTTTATGTTAGGTTATTATATTTCATAGTAAGCTGTTAAACATATAGTTGTTTTATGTTAGGTTATTATATTTCATAGTAAGCTGTTAAACATATAGTTGTTTTATGTTAGGTTATTATATTTCATAGTAAGCAGTTAAACATATAGTTGTTTTATGTTAGGTTATTATATTTCATAGTAAGCTGTTAAACATATAGTTGTTTTATGTTAGGTTAATATATTTCATAGCAAGCTGTTAAACATATAGTTGTTTTATGTTAGGTTATTATATTTCATAGTAAGCAGTTAAACATATAGTTGTTTTATTTTAGGTTATTATATTTCATAGTAAGCAGTTAAACATATAGTTGTTTTTTGTTAGGTTATTATATTTCATGGTAAGCTGTTAAACATATAGTTGTTTTATGTTAGGTTATTATATTTCATAGTAAGCAGCTAAACATATAGTTGTTTTATGTTAGGTTATTATATTTCATAGTATGCTGCTAAACATATAGTTGTTTTATGTTAGGTTATTATATTTCTTAGTAAGCTGTTAAACATATAGTTGTTTTATGTTAGGTTATTATATTTCATAGTAAGCAGTTAAACATATAGTTGTTTTATGTTAGGTTATTATATTTCATAGTAAGCTGTTAAACATATAGTTGTTTTATGTTAGGTTATTATATTTCATAGTAAGCTGTTAAACATATAGTTGTTTTATGTCAGGTTATTATATTTCATAGTAAGCTGGTAAACATATAGTTGTTTTATGTTAGGTTATTATATTTCATAGTAAGCAGCTAAACATATAGTTGTTTTATGTTAGGTTATTATATTTCATAGTAAGCAGCTAAACATATAGTTGTTTTATGTTAGGTTATTATATTTCATAGTAAGCAGTTAAACATATAGTTGTTTTAAGTTAGGTTATTATATTTCATAGTAAGCTGTTAAACATATAGTTGTTTTATGTTAGGTTATTATATTTCATAGTAAGCTGTTAAACATATAGTTGTTTTATGTTAGGTTATTATATTTCATAGTAAGCAGTTAAACATATAGTTGTTTTATGTTAGGTTATTATATTTCTTAGTAAGCTGTTAAACATATAGTTGTTTTATGTTAGGTTATTATATTTCATAGTAAGCTGGTAAACATATAGTTGTTTTATGTTAGGTTATTATATTTCATAGTAAGTTGTTAAACATATAGTTGTTTTATGTTAGGTTATTATATTTCATAGTAAGCAGCTAAACATATAGTTGTTTTATGTTAGGTTATTATATTTCATAGTAAGTTGTTAAACATATAGTTGTTTTATGTTAGGTTATTATATTTCATAGTAAGCAGCTAAACATATAGTTGTTTTATGTTAGGTTATTATATTTCATAGTAAGCGGCTACACATATAGTTGTTTTATGTTAGGTTATTATATTTCATAGTAAGTTGTTAAACATATAGTTGTTTTATGTTAGGTTATTATATTTCATAGTAAGCAGCTAAACATATAGTTGTTTTATGTTAGGTTATTATATTTCATAGTAAGCAGCTAAACATATAGCTGTTTTATGTTAGGTTATTATATTTCATAGTAAGTTGTTAAACATATAGTTGTTTTATGTTAGGTTATTATATTTCATAGTAAGCAGCTAAACATATAGTTGTTTTATGTTAGGTTATTATATTTCATAGTAAGCTGTTAAAGATATAGTTGTTTTATGTTAGGTTATTATATTTCATAGTAAGCAGCTAAACATATAGTTGTTTTATGTTAGGTTATTATATTTCATAGTAAGCAGTTAAACATATAGTTGTTTTATGTTAGGTTATTATATTTCATAGCAAGCTGTTAAACATATAGTTGTTTTATGTTAGGTTATTATATTTCATAGTAAGCTGTTAAAGATATAGTTGTTTTATGTTAGGTTATTATATTTCATGGCAAGCTGTTAAACATATAGTTGTTTTATGCTAGGTTATTATATTTCATGGTAAGCAGTTAAACATATAGTTGTTTTATGTTAGGTTATTATATTTCATAGTAAGCTGTTAAACATATAGTTGTTTTATGTTAGGTTATTATATTTCATAGTAAGCTGTTAAACATATAGTTGTTTTATGTTAGGTTATTATATTTCATAGTAAGCAGTTAAACATATAGTTGTTTTATGTTAGGTTATTATATTTCATAGTAAGCTGTTAAACATATAGTTGTTTTATGTTAGGTTAATATATTTCATAGCAAGCTGTTAAACATATAGTTGTTTTATGTTAGGTTATTATATTTCATAGTAAGCAGTTAAACATATAGTTGTTTTATTTTAGGTTATTATATTTCATAGTAAGCAGTTAAACATATAGTTGTTTTTTGTTAGGTTATTATATTTCATGGTAAGCTGTTAAACATATAGTTGTTTTATGTTAGGTTATTATATTTCATAGTAAGCAGCTAAACATATAGTTGTTTTATGTTAGGTTATTATATTTCATAGTATGCTGCTAAACATATAGTTGTTTTATGTTAGGTTATTATATTTCTTAGTAAGCTGTTAAACATATAGTTGTTTTATGTTAGGTTATTATATTTCATAGTAAGCAGTTAAACATATAGTTGTTTTATGTTAGGTTATTATATTTCATAGTAAGCTGTTAAACATATAGTTGTTTTATGTTAGGTTATTATATTTCATAGTAAGCTGTTAAACATATAGTTGTTTTATGTCAGGTTATTATATTTCATAGTAAGCTGGTAAACATATAGTTGTTTTATGTTAGGTTATTATATTTCATAGTAAGCAGCTAAACATATAGTTGTTTTATGTTAGGTTATTATATTTCATACTAAGCAGCTAAACATATAGTTGTTTTATGTTAGGTTATTATATTTCATAGTAAGCAGTTAAACATATAGTTGTTTTAAGTTAGGTTATTATATTTCATAGTAAGCTGTTAAACATATAGTTGTTTTATGTTAGGTTATTATATTTCATAGTAAAAAAGCTGTTAAACATATAGTTGTTTTATGTTAGGTTATTATATTTCATAGTAAGCAGCTAAACATATAGTTGTTTTATGTTAGGTTATTATATTTCATAGTAAGCAGCTAAACATATAGTTATTTTATGTTAGGTTATTATATTTCATAGTGAGCAGTTAAACATATAGTTGTTTTATGTTAGGTTATTATATTTCATAGTAAGCTGTTAAACATATAGTTGTTTTATGTTAGGTTATTATATTTCATAGTAAGCAGCTAAACATATATTTGTTTTATGTTAGGTTATTATATTTCATAGTAAACTGTTAAACATATAGTTGTTTTATGTTAGGTTATTATATTTCATAGTAAGCAGTTAAACATATAGTTGTTTTATGTTAGGTTATTATATTTCATAGCAAGCTGTTAAACATATAGTTGTTTTATGTTAGGTTATTATATTTCATAGTAAGCTGTTAAAGATATAGTTGTTTTATGTTAGGTTATTATATTTCATGGCAAGCTGTTAAACATATAGTTGTTTTATGCTAGGTTATTATATTTCATGGTAAGCAGTTAAACATATAGTTGTTTTATGTTAGGTTATTATATTTCATAGTAAGCTGTTAAACATATAGTTGTTTTATGTTAGGTTATTATATTTCATAGTAAGCTGTTAAACATATAGTTGTTTTATGTTAGGTTATTATATTTCATAGTAAGCAGTTAAACATATAGTTGTTTTATGTTAGGTTATTATATTTCATAGTAAGCTGTTAAACATATAGTTGTTTTATGTTAGGTTAATATATTTCATAGCAAGCTGTTAAACATATAGTTGTTTTATGTTAGGTTATTATATTTCATAGTAAGCAGTTAAACATATAGTTGTTTTATTTTAGGTTATTATATTTCATAGTAAGCAGTTAAACATATAGTTGTTTTTTGTTAGGTTATTATATTTCATGGTAAGCTGTTAAACATATAGTTGTTTTATGTTAGGTTATTATATTTCATAGTAAGCAGCTAAACATATAGTTGTTTTATGTTAGGTTATTATATTTCATAGTATGCTGCTAAACATATAGTTGTTTTATGTTAGGTTATTATATTTCTTAGTAAGCTGTTAAACATATAGTTGTTTTATGTTAGGTTATTATATTTCATAGTAAGCAGTTAAACATATAGTTGTTTTATGTTAGGTTATTATATTTCATAGTAAGCTGTTAAACATATAGTTGTTTTATGTTAGGTTATTATATTTCATAGTAAGCTGTTAAACATATAGTTGTTTTATGTCAGGTTATTATATTTCATAGTAAGCTGGTAAACATATAGTTGTTTTATGTTAGGTTATTATATTTCATAGTAAGCAGCTAAACATATAGTTGTTTTATGTTAGGTTATTATATTTCATAGTAAGCAGCTAAACATATAGTTGTTTTATGTTAGGTTATTATATTTCATAGTAAGCAGTTAAACATATAGTTGTTTTAAGTTAGGTTATTATATTTCATAGTAAGCTGTTAAACATATAGTTGTTTTATGTTAGGTTATTATATTTCATAGTAAAAAAGCTGTTAAACATATAGTTGTTTTATGTTAGGTTATTATATTTCATAGTAAGCAGCTAAACATATAGTTGTTTTATGTTAGGTTATTATATTTCATAGTAAGCAGCTAAACATATAGTTATTTTATGTTAGGTTATTATATTTCATAGTGAGCAGTTAAACATATAGTTGTTTTATGTTAGGTTATTATATTTCATAGTAAGCTGTTAAACATATAGTTGTTTTATGTTAGGTTATTATATTTCATAGTAAGCAGCTAAACATATATTTGTTTTATGTTAGGTTATTATATTTCATAGTAAACTGTTAAACATATAGTTGTTTTATGTTAGGTTATTATATTTCATAGTAAGCTGTTAAACATATAGTTGTTTTATGTTAGGTTATTATATTTCATAGTAAGCAGTTAAACATATAGTTGTTTTATGTTAGGTTATTATATTTCTTAGTAAGCTGTTAAACATATAGTTGTTTTATGTTAGGTTATTATATTTCATAGTAAGCAGTTAAACATATAGTTGTTTTATGTTAGGTTATTATATTTCATAGTAAACTGTTAAACATATAGTTGTTTTATGTTAGGTTATTATATTTCATAGTAAGCTGTTAAACATATAGTTGTTTTATGTTTGGTTATTATATTTCATAGTAAGCTGTTAAACATATAGTTGTTTTATGTTAGGTTATTATATTTCATAGTAAGCAGTTAAACATATAGTTGTTTTATGTTAGGTTATTATATTTCATAGTAATCAGCTAAACGTATAGTTGTTTTATGTTAGGTTATTATATTTCATAGTAAGCAGCTAAACATATAGTTGTTTTATGTTAGGTTATTATATTTCATAGTAAGCAGTTAAACATATAGTTGTTTTAAGTTAGGTTATTATATTTCATAGTAAGCAGTTAAACATATAGTTGTTTTATGTTAGGTTATTATATTTCATAGTAAGCAGCTAAACGTATAGTTGTTTTATGTTAGGTTATTATATTTCATAGTAATCAGCTAAACATATAGTTGTTTTATGTTAGGTTATTATATTTCATAGTAAGCAGCTAAACATATAGTTGTTTTATGTTAGGTTATTATATTTCATAGTAAGCAGTTAAACATATAGTTGTTTTAAGTTAGGTTATTATATTTCATAGTAAGCAGTTAAACATATAGTTGTTTTATGTTAGGTTATTATATTTCATAGTAAGCAGCTAAACATATAGTTGTTTTATGTTAGGTTATTATATTTCATAGTAAGCAGTTAAACATATAGTTGTTTTATGTTAGGTTATTATATTTCATAGTAAACTGTTAAACATATAGTTGTTTTATGTTAGGTTATTATATTTCATAGTAAGCTGTTAAACATATAGTTGTTTTATGTTTGGTTATTATATTTCATAGTAAGCTGTTAAACATATAGTTGTTTTATGTTAGGTTATTATATTTCATAGTAAGCAGTTAAACATATAGTTGTTTTATGTTAGGTTATTATATTTCATAGTAAGCTGTTAAACATATAGTTGTTTTATGTTAGGTTATTATATTTCATAGTAAGCAGCTAAACATATAGTTGTTTTATGTTAGGTTATTATATTTCATAGTAAGCAGCTAAACATATAGTTGTTTTATGTTAGGTTATTATATTTCATAGTAAGCAGTTAAACATATAGTTGTTTTATGTTAGGTTATTATATTTCATAGTAAGCAGTTAAACATATAGTTGTTTTATGTTAGGTTATTATATTTCATAGTAAGCAGCTAAACATATAGTTGTTTTATGTTAGGTTATTATATTTCATAGTAAGCAGTTAAACATATAGTTGTTTTATGTTAGGTTATTATATTTCATAGTAAACTGTAAAACATATAGTTGTTTTATGTTAGGTTATTATATTTCATAGTAAGCTGTTAAACATATAGTTGTTTTATGTTTGGTTATTATATTTCATAGTAAGCTGTTAAACATATAGTTGTTTTATGTTAGGTTATTATATTTCATAGTAAGCAGTTAAACATATAGTTGTTTTATGTTAGGTTATTATATTTCATAGTAAGCTGTTAAACATATAGTTGTTTTATGTTAGGTTATTATATTTCATAGTAAGCAGCTAAACATATAGTTGTTTTATGTTAGGTTATTATATTTCATAGTAAGCAGCTAAACATATAGTTGTTTTATGTTAGGTTATTATATTTCATAGTAAGCAGTTAAACATATAGTTGTTTTATGTTAGGTTATTATATTTCATAGTAAGCAGTTAAACATATAGTTGTTTTATGTTAGGTTATTATATTTCATAGTAAGCAGCTAAACATATAGTTGTTTTATGTTAGGTTATTATATTTCATAGTAAGCGGCTACACATATAGTTGTTTTATGTTAGGTTATTATATTTCATATTAAGTTGTTAAACATATAGTTGTTTTATGTTAGGTTATTATATTTCATAGTAAGCAGCTAAACATATAGTTGTTTTATGTTAGGTTATTATATTTCATAGTAAGCAGCTAAACATATAGCTGTTTTATGTTAGGTTATTATATTTCATAGTAAGTTGTTAAACATATAGTTGTTTTATGTTAGGTTATTATATTTCATAGTAAGCTGTTAAACATATAGTTGTTTTATGTCAGGTTATTATATTTCATAGTAAGCTGGTAAACATATAGTTGTTTTATGTTAGGTTATTATATTTCATAGTAAGCAGCTAAACATATAGTTGTTTTATGTTAGGTTATTATATTTCATAGTAAGCAGCTAAACATATAGTTGTTTTATGTTAGGTTATTATATTTCATAGTAAGCAGTTAAACATATAGTTGTTTTAAGTTAGGTTATTATATTTCATAGTAAGCTGTTAAACATATAGTTGTTTTATGTTAGGTTATTATATTTCATAGTAAAAAAGCTGTTAAACATATAGTTGTTTTATGTTAGGTTATTATATTTCATAGTAAGCAGCTAAACATATAGTTGTTTTATGTTAGGTTATTATATTTCATAGTAAGCAGCTAAACATATAGTTGTTTTATGTTAGGTTATTATATTTCATAGTGAGCAGTTAAACATATAGTTGTTTTATGTTAGGTTATTATATTTCATAGTAAGCTGTTAAACATATAGTTGTTTTATGTTAGGTTATTATATTTCATAGTAAGCAGCTAAACATATATTTGTTTTATGTTAGGTTATTATATTTCATAGTAAACTGTTAAACATATAGTTGTTTTATGTTAGGTTATTATATTTCATAGTAAGCTGTTAAACATATAGTTGTTTTATGTTAGGTTATTATATTTCATAGTAAGCAGTTAAACATATAGTTGTTTTATGTTAGGTTATTATATTTCTTAGTAAGCTGTTAAACATATAGTTGTTTTATGTTAGGTTATTATATTTCATAGTAAGCAGTTAAACATATAGTTGTTTTATGTTAGGTTATTATATTTCATAGTAAACTGTTAAACATATAGTTGTTTTATGTTAGGTTATTATATTTCATAGTAAGCTGTTAAACATATAGTTGTTTTATGTTTGGTTATTATATTTCATAGTAAGCTGTTAAACATATAGTTGTTTTATGTTAGGTTATTATATTTCATAGTAAGCAGTTAAACATATAGTTGTTTTATGTTAGGTTATTATATTTCATAGTAATCAGCTAAACGTATAGTTGTTTTATGTTAGGTTATAATATTTCATAGTAAGCAGCTAAACATATAGTTGTTTTATGTTAGGTTATTATATTTCATAGTAAGCAGTTAAACATATAGTTGTTTTAAGCTAGGTTATTATATTTCATAGTAAGCAGTTAAACATATAGTTGTTTTATGTTAGGTTATTATATTTCATAGTAAGCAGCTAAACGTATAGTTGTTTTATGTTAGGTTATTATATTTCATAGTAATCAGCTAAACATATAGTTGTTTTATGTTAGGTTATTATATTTCATAGTAAGCAGCTAAACATATAGTTGTTTTATGTTAGGTTATTATATTTCATAGTAAGCAGTTAAACATATAGTTGTTTTAAGTTAGGTTATTATATTTCATAGTAAGCAGTTAAACATATAGTTGTTTTATGTTAGGTTATTATATTTCATAGTAAGCAGCTAAACATATAGTTGTTTTATGTTAGGTTATTATATTTCATAGTAAGCAGTTAAACATATAGTTGTTTTATGTTAGGTTATTATATTTCATAGTAAACTGTTAAACATATAGTTGTTTTATGTTAGGTTATTATATTTCATAGTAAGCTGTTAAACATATAGTTGTTTTATGTTTGGTTATTATATTTCATAGTAAGCTGTTAAACATATAGTTGTTTTATGTTAGGTTATTATATTTCATAGTAAGCAGTTAAACATATAGTTGTTTTATGTTAGGTTATTATATTTCATAGTAAGCTGTTAAACATATAGTTGTTTTATGTTAGGTTATTATATTTCATAGTAAGCAGCTAAACATATAGTTGTTTTATGTTAGGTTATTATATTTCATAGTAAGCAGCTAAACATATAGTTGTTTTATGTTAGGTTATTATATTTCATAGTAAGCAGTTAAACATATAGTTGTTTTATGTTAGGTTATTATATTTCATAGTAAGCAGTTAAACATATAGTTGTTTTATGTTAGGTTATTATATTTCATAGTAAGCAGCTAAACATATAGTTGTTTTATGTTAGGTTATTATATTTCATAGTAAGCGGCTACACATATAGTTGTTTTATGTTAGGTTATTATATTTCATAGTAAGTTGTTAAACATATAGTTGTTTTATGTTAAGTTATTATATTTCATAGTAAGCAGCTAAACATATAGTTGTTTTATGTTAGGTTATTATATTTCATAGTAAGCAGCTAAACATATAGCTGTTTTATGTTAGGTTATTATATTTCATAGTAAGTTGTTAAACATATAGTTGTTTTATGTTAGGTTATTATATTTCATAGTAAGCAGCTAAACATATAGTTGTTTTATGTTAGGTTATTATATTTCATAGTAAGCAGTTAAACATATAGTTGTTTTAAGTTAGGTTATTATATTTCATAGTAAGCTGTTAAAGATATAGTTGTTTTATGTTAGGTTATTATATTTCATAGTAAGCAGCTAAACATATAGTTGTTTTATGTTAGGTTATTATATTTCATAGTAAGCAGTTAAACATATAGTTGTTTTATGTTAGGTTATTATATTTCATAGCAAGCTGTTAAACATATAGTTGTTTTATGTTAGGTTATTATATTTCATAGTAAGCTGTTAAAGATATAGTTGTTTTATGTTAGGTTATTATATTTCATGGCAAGCTGTTAAACATATAGTTGTTTTATGCTAGGTTATTATATTTCATGGTAAGCAGTTAAACATATAGTTGTTTTATGTTAGGTTATTATATTTCATAGTAAGCTGTTAAACATATAGTTGTTTTATGTTAGGTTATTATATTTCATAGTAAGCTGTTAAACATATAGTTGTTTTATGTTAGGTTATTATATTTCATAGTAAGCAGTTAAACATATAGTTGTTTTATGTTAGGTTATTATATTTCATAGTAAGCTGTTAAACATATAGTTGTTTTATGTTAGGTTAATATATTTCATAGCAAGCTGTTAAACATATAGTTGTTTTATGTTAGGTTATTATATTTCATAGTAAGCAGTTAAACATATAGTTGTTTTATTTTAGGTTATTATATTTCATAGTAAGCAGTTAAACATATAGTTGTTTTTTGTTAGGTTATTATATTTCATGGTAAGCTGTTAAACATATAGTTGTTTTATGTTAGGTTATTATATTTCATAGTAAGCAGCTAAACATATAGTTGTTTTATGTTAGGTTATTATATTTCATAGTATGCTGCTAAACATATAGTTGTTTTATGTTAGGTTATTATATTTCTTAGTAAGCTGTTAAACATATAGTTGTTTTATGTTAGGTTATTATATTTCATAGTAAGCAGTTAAACATATAGTTGTTTTATGTTAGGTTATTATATTTCATAGTAAGCTGTTAAACATATAGTTGTTTTATGTTAGGTTATTATATTTCATAGTAAGCTGTTAAACATATAGTTGTTTTATGTCAGGTTATTATATTTCATAGTAAGCTGGTAAACATATAGTTGTTTTATGTTAGGTTATTATATTTCATAGTAAGCAGCTAAACATATAGTTGTTTTATGTTAGGTTATTATATTTCATAGTAAGCAGCTAAACATATAGTTGTTTTATGTTAGGTTATTATATTTCATAGTAAGCAGTTAAACATATAGTTGTTTTAAGTTAGGTTATTATATTTCATAGTAAGCTGTTAAACATATAGTTGTTTTATGTTAGGTTATTATATTTCATAGTAAAAAAGCTGTTAAACATATAGTTGTTTTATGTTAGGTTATTATATTTCATAGTAAGCAGCTAAACATATAGTTGTTTTATGTTAGGTTATTATATTTCATAGTAAGCAGCTAAACATATAGTTGTTTTATGTTAGGTTATTATATTTCATAGTGAGCAGTTAAACATATAGTTGTTTTATGTTAGGTTATTATATTTCATAGTAAGCTGTTAAACATATAGTTGTTTTATGTTAGGTTATTATATTTCATAGTAAGCAGCTAAACATATATTTGTTTTATGTTAGGTTATTATATTTCATAGTAATCAGCTAAACATATAGTTGTTTTATGTTAGGTTATTATATTTCATAGTAAGCAGCTAAACATATAGTTGTTTTATGTTAGGTTATTATATTTCATAGTAAGCAGTTAAACATATAGTTGTTTTAAGTTAGGTTATTATATTTCATAGTAAGCAGTTAAACATATAGTTGTTTTATGTTAGGTTATTATATTTCATAGTAAGCAGCTAAACATATAGTTGTTTTATGTTAGGTTATTATATTTCATAGTAAGCAGTTAAACATATAGTTGTTTTATGTTAGGTTATTATATTTCATAGTAAACTGTTAAACATATAGTTGTTTTATGTTAGGTTATTATATTTCATAGTAAGCTGTTAAACATATAGTTGTTTTATGTTTGGTTATTATATTTCATAGTAAGCTGTTAAACATATAGTTGTTTTATGTTAGGTTATTATATTTCATAGTAAGCAGTTAAACATATAGTTGTTTTATGTTAGGTTATTATATTTCATAGTAAGCTGTTAAACATATAGTTGTTTTATGTTAGGTTATTATATTTCATAGTAAGCAGCTAAACATATAGTTGTTTTATGTTAGGTTATTATATTTCATAGTAAGCAGCTAAACATATAGTTGTTTTATGTTAGGTTATTATATTTCATAGTAAGCAGTTAAACATATAGTTGTTTTATGTTAGGTTATTATATTTCATAGTAAGCAGTTAAACATATAGTTGTTTTATGTTAGGTTATTATATTTCATAGCAAGCAGCTAAACATATAGTTGTTTTATGTTAGGTTATTATATTTCATAGTAAGCGGCTACACATATAGTTGTTTTATGTTAGGTTATTATATTTCATAGTAAGTTGTTAAACATATAGTTGTTTTATGTTAGGTTATTATATTTCATAGTAAGCAGCTAAACATATAGTTGTTTTATGTTAGGTTATTATATTTCATAGTGAGCAGTTAAACATATAGTTGTTTTATGTTAGGTTATTATATTTCATAGTAAGCTGTTAAACATATAGTTGTTTTATGTTAGGTTATTATATTTCATAGTAAGCAGCTAAACATATATTTGTTTTATGTTAGGTTATTATATTTCATAGTAATCAGCTAAACATATAGTTGTTTTATGTTAGGTTATTATATTTCATAGTAAGCAGCTAAACATATAGTTGTTTTATGTTAGGTTATTATATTTCATAGTAAGCAGTTAAACATATAGTTGTTTTAAGTTAGGTTATTATATTTCATAGTAAGCAGTTAAACATATAGTTGTTTTATGTTAGGTTATTATATTTCATAGTAAGCAGCTAAACATATAGTTGTTTTATGTTAGGTTATTATATTTCATAGTAAGCAGTTAAACATATAGTTGTTTTATGTTAGGTTATTATATTTCATAGCAAACTGTTAAACATATAGTTGTTTTATGTTAGGTTATTATATTTCATAGTAAGCTGTTAAACATATAGTTGTTTTATGTTTGGTTATTATATTTCATAGTAAGCTGTTAAACATATAGTTGTTTTATGTTAGGTTATTATATTTCATAGTAAGCAGTTAAACATATAGTTGTTTTATGTTAGGTTATTATATTTCATAGTAAGCTGTTAAACATATAGTTGTTTTATGTTAGGTTATTATATTTCATAGTAAGCAGCTAAACATATAGTTGTTTTATGTTAGGTTATTATATTTCATAGTAAGCAGCTAAACATATAGTTGTTTTATGTTAGGTTATTATATTTCATAGTAAGCAGTTAAACATATAGTTGTTTTATGTTAGGTTATTATATTTCATAGTAAGCAGTTAAACATATAGTTGTTTTATGTTAGGTTATTATATTTCATAGCAAGCAGCTAAACATATAGTTGTTTTATGTTAGGTTATTATATTTCATAGTAAGCGGCTACACATATAGTTGTTTTATGTTAGGTTATTATATTTCATAGTAAGTTGTTAAACATATAGTTGTTTTATGTTAGGTTATTATATTTCATAGTAAGCAGCTAAACATATAGTTGTTTTATGTTAGGTTATTATATTTCATAGTAAGCAGCTAAACATATAGCTGTTTTATGTTAGGTTATTATATTTCATAGTAAGTTGTTAAACATATAGTTGTTTTATGTTAGGTTATTATATTTCATAGTAAGCAGCTAAACATATAGTTGTTTTATGTTAGGTTATTATATTTCATAGTAAGCAGTTAAACATATAGTTGTTTTAAGTTAGGTTATTATATTTCATAGTAAGCTGTTAAAGATATAGTTGTTTTATGTTAGGTTATTATATTTCATAGTAAGCAGCTAAACATATAGTTGTTTTATGTTAGGTTATTATATTTCATAGTAAGCAGTTAAACATATAGTTGTTTTATGTTAGGTTATTATATTTCATAGCAAGCTGTTAAACATATAGTTGTTTTATGTTAGGTTATTATATTTCATAGTAAGCTGTTAAAGATATAGTTGTTTTATGTTAGGTTATTATATTTCATGGCAAGCTGTTAAACATATAGGTGTTTTATGCTAGGTTATTATATTTCATGGTAAGCAGTTAAACATATAGTTGTTTTATGTTAGGTTATTATATTTCATAGTAAGCTGTTAAACATATAGTTGTTTTATGTTAGGTTATTATATTTCATAGTAAGCTGTTAAACATATAGTTGTTTTATGTTAGGTTATTATATTTCATAGTAAGCAGTTAAACATATAGTTGTTTTATGTTAGGTTATTATATTTCATAGTAAGCTGTTAAACATATAGTTGTTTTATGTTAGGTTAATATATTTCATAGCAAGCTGTTAAACATATAGTTGTTTTATGTTAGGTTATTATATTTCATAGTAAGCAGTTAAACATATAGTTGTTTTATTTTAGGTTATTATATTTCATAGTAAGCAGTTAAACATATAGTTGTTTTTTGTTAGGTTATTATATTTCATGGTAAGCTGTTAAACATATAGTTGTTTTATGTTAGGTTATTATATTTCATAGTAAGCAGCTAAACATATAGTTGTTTTATGTTAGGTTATTATATTTCATAGTAAGCAGTTAAACATATAGTTGTTTTATGTTAGGTTATTATATTTCATAGTAAGCTGTTAAACATATAGTTGTTTTATGTTAGGTTATTATATTTCATAGTAAGCAGCTAAACATATAGTTGTTTTATGTTAGGTTATTATATTTCATAGTAAGCAGCTAAACATATAGTTGTTTTATGTTAGGTTATTATATTTCATAGTAAGCAGTTAAACATATAGTTGTTTTATGTTAGGTTATTATATTTCATAGTAAGCAGTTAAACATATAGTTGTTTTATGTTAGGTTATTATATTTCATAGCAAGCAGCTAAACATATAGTTGTTTTATGTTAGGTTATTATATTTCATAGTAAGCGGCTACACATATAGTTGTTTTATGTTAGGTTATTATATTTCATAGTAAGTTGTTAAACATATAGTTGTTTTATGTTAGGTTATTATATTTCATAGTAAGCAGCTAAACATATAGTTGTTTTATGTTAGGTTATTATATTTCATAGTAAGCAGCTAAACATATAACTGTTTTATGTTAGGTTATTATATTTCATAGTAAGTTGTTAAACATATAGTTGTTTTATGTTAGGTTATTATATTTCATAGTAAGCAGCTAAACATATAGTTGTTTTATGTTAGGTTATTATATTTCATAGTAAGCAGTTAAACATATAGTTGTTTTAAGTTAGGTTATTATATTTCATAGTAAGCTGTTAAAGATATAGTTGTTTTATGTTAGGTTATTATATTTCATAGTAAGCAGCTAAACATATAGTTGTTTTATGTTAGGTTATTATATTTCATAGTAAGCAGTTAAACATATAGTTGTTTTATGTTAGGTTATTATATTTCATAGCAAGCTGTTAAACATATAGTTGTTTTATGTTAGGTTATTATATTTCATAGTAAGCTGTTAAAGATATAGTTGTTTTATGTTAGGTTATTATATTTCATGGCAAGCTGTTAAACATATAGTTGTTTTATGTTAGGTTATTATATTTCATGGCAAGCAGTTAAACATATAGTTGTTTTTTGTTAGGTTATTATATTTCATGGTAAGCTGTTAAACATATAGTTGTTTTATGTTAGGTTATTATATTTCATAGTAAGCAGCTAAACATATAGTTGTTTTATGTTAGGTTATTATATTTCATAGTATGCTGCTAAACATATAGTTGTTTTATGTTAGGTTATTATATTTCTTAGTAAGCTGTTAAACATATAGTTGTTTTATCTTAGGTTATTATATTTCATAGTAAGCTGTTAAACATATAGTTGTTTTATGTTAGGTTATTATATTTCATAGTAAGCTGTTAAACATATAGTTGTTTTATGTCAGGTTATTATATTTCATAGTAAGCTGGTAAACATATAGTTGTTTTATGTTAGGTTATTATATTTCATAGTAAGCAGCTAAACATATAGTTGTTTTATGTTAGGTTATTATATTTCATAGTAAGCAGCTAAACATATAGTTGTTTTATGTTAGGTTATTATATTTCATAGTGAGCAGTTAAACATATAGTTGTTTTATGTTAGGTTATTATATTTCATAGTAAGCTGTTAAACATATAGTTGTTTTATGTTAGGTTATTATATTTCATAGTAAGCAGCTAAACATATATTTGTTTTATGTTAGGTTATTATATTTCATAGTAAACTGTTAAACATATAGTTGTTTTATGTTAGGTTATTATATTTCATAGTAAGCTGTTAAACATATAGTTGTTTTATGTTAGGTTATTATATTTCATAGTAAGCAGTTAAACATATAGTTGTTTTATGTTAGGTTATTATATTTCTTAGTAAGCTGTTAAACATATAGTTGTTTTATGTTAGGTTATTATATTTCATAGTAAGCAGTTAAACATATAGTTGTTTTATGTTAGGTTATTATATTTCATAGTAAGCAGCTAAACATATATTTGTTTTATGTTAGGTTATTATATTTCATAGTAAACTGTTAAACATATAGTTGTTTTATGTTAGGTTATTATATTTCATAGTAAGCTGTTAAACATATAGTTGTTTTATGTTAGGTTATTATATTTCATAGTAAGCAGTTAAACATATAGTTGTTTTATGTTAGGTTATTATATTTCATAGTAAGCTGTTAAACATATAGTTGTTTTATGTTAGGTTATTATATTTCATAGTAAGCAGTTAAACATATAGTTGTTTTATGTTAGGTTATTATATTTCATAGTAAGTTGTTAAACATATAGTTGTTTTATGTTAGGTTATTATATTTCATAGTAAGCAGCTAAACATATAGTTGTTTTATGTTAGGTTATTATATTTCATAGTAAGCAGTTAAACATATAGTTGTTTTAAGATAGGTTATTATATTTCATAGTAAGCTGTTAAAGATATAGTTGTTTTATGTTAGGTTATTATATTTCATAGTAAGCAGCTAAACATATAGTTGTTTTATGTTAGGTTATTATATTTCATAGTAAGCAGTTAAACATATAGTTGTTTTATGTTAGGTTATTATATTTCATAGCAAGCTGTTAAACATATAGTTGTTTTATGTTAGGTTATTATATTTCATAGTAAGCTGTTAAAGATATAGTTGTTTTATGTTAGGTTATTATATTTCATGGCAAGCTGTTAAACATATAGTTGTTTTATGCTAGGTTATTATATTTCATGGTAAGCAGTTAAACATATAGTTGTTTTATGTTAGGTTATTATATTTCATAGTAAGCTGTTAAACATATAGTTGTTTTATGTTAGGTTATTATATTTCATAGTAAGCTGTTAAACATATAGTTGTTTTATGTTAGGTTATTATATTTCATAGTAAGCAGTTAAACATATAGTTGTTTTATGTTAGGTTATTATATTTCATAGTAAGCTGTTAAACATATAGTTGTTTTATGTTAGGTTAATATATTTCATAGCAAGCTGTTAAACATATAGTTGTTTTATGTTAGGTTATTATATTTCATAGTAAGCAGTTAAACATATAGTTGTTTTATTTTAGGTTATTATATTTCATAGTAAGCAGTTAAACATATAGTTGTTTTTTGTTAGGTTATTATATTTCATGGTAAGCTGTTAAACATATAGTTGTTTTATGTTAGGTTATTATATTTCATAGTAAGCAGCTAAACATATAGTTGTTTTATGTTAGGTTATTATATTTCATAGTATGCTGCTAAACATATAGTTGTTTTATGTTAGGTTATTATATTTCTTAGTAAGCTGTTAAACATATAGTTGTTTTATGTTAGGTTATTATATTTCATAGTAAGCAGTTAAACATATAGTTGTTTTATGTTAGGTTATTATATTTCATAGTAAGCTGTTAAACATATAGTTGTTTTATGTTAGGTTATTATATTTCATAGTAAGCTGTTAAACATATAGTTGTTTTATGTCAGGTTATTATATTTCATAGTAAGCTGGTAAACATATAGTTGTTTTATGTTAGGTTATTATATTTCATAGTAAGCAGCTAAACATATAGTTGTTTTATGTTAGGTTATTATATTTCATAGTAAGCAGCTAAACATATAGTTGTTTTATGTTAGGTTATTATATTTCATAGTGAGCAGTTAAACATATAGTTGTTTTATGTTAGGTTATTATATTTCATAGTAAGCTGTTAAACATATAGTTGTTTTATGTTAGGTTATTATATTTCATAGTAAGCAGCTAAACATATATTTGTTTTATGTTAGGTTATTATATTTCATAGTAAACTGTTAAACATATAGTTGTTTTATGTTAGGTTATTATATTTCATAGTAAGCTGTTAAACATATAGTTGTTTTATGTTAGGTTATTATATTTCATAGTAAGCAGTTAAACATATAGTTGTTTTATGTTAGGTTATTATATTTCTTAGTAAGCTGTTAAACATATAGTTGTTTTATGTTAGGTTATTATATTTCATAGTAAGCAGTTAAACATATAGTTGTTTTATGTTAGGTTATTATATTTCATAGTAAGCAGCTAAACATATATTTGTTTTATGTTAGGTTATTATATTTCATAGTAAACTGTTAAACATATAGTTGTTTTATGTTAGGTTATTATATTTCATAGTAAGCTGTTAAACATATAGTTGTTTTATGTTAGGTTATTATATTTCATAGTAAGCAGTTAAACATATAGTTGTTTTATGTTAGGTTATTATATTTCATAGTAAGCTGTTAAACATATAGTTGTTTTATGTTAGGTTATTATATTTCATAGTAAGCAGTTAAACATATAGTTGTTTTATGTTAGGTTATTATATTTCATAGTAAACTGTTAAACATATAGTTGTTTTATGTTAGGTTATTATATTTCATAGTAAGCTGTTAAACATATAGTTGTTTTATGTTTGGTTATTATATTTCATAGTAAGCTGTTAAACATATAGTTGTTTTATGTTAGGTTATTATATTTCATAGTAAGCAGTTAAACATATAGTTGTTTTATGTTAGGTTATTATATTTCATAGTAATCAGCTAAACGTATAGTTGTTTTATGTTAGGTTATTATATTTCATAGTAAGCAGCTAAACATATAGTTGTTTTATGTTAGGTTATTATATTTCATAGTAAGCAGTTAAACATATAGTTGTTTTAAGTTAGGTTATTATATTTCATAGTAAGCAGTTAAACATATAGTTGTTTTATGTTAGGTTATTATATTTCATAGTAAGCAGCTAAACGTATAGTTGTTTTATGTTAGGTTATTATATTTCATAGTAATCAGCTAAACATATAGTTGTTTTATGTTAGGTTATTATATTTCATAGTAAGCAGCTAAACATATAGTTGCTTTATGTTAGGTTATTATATTTCATAGTAAGCAGTTAAACATATAGTTGTTTTAAGTTAGGTTATTATATTTCATAGTAAGCAGTTAAACATATAGTTGTTTTATGTTAGGTTATTATATTTCATAGTAAGCAGCTAAACATATAGTTGTTTTATGTTAGGTTATTATATTTCATAGTAAGCAGTTAAACATATAGTTGTTTTATGTTAGGTTATTATATTTCATAGTAAACTGTTAAACATATAGTTGTTTTATGTTAGGTTATTATATTTCATAGTAAGCTGTTAAACATATAGTTGTTTTATGTTTGGTTATTATATTTCATAGTAAGCTGTTAAACATATAGTTGTTTTATGTTAGGTTATTATATTTCATAGTAAGCAGTTAAACATATAGTTGTTTTATGTTAGGTTATTATATTTCATAGTAAGCTGTTAAACATATAGTTGTTTTATGTTAGGTTATTATATTTCATAGTAAGCAGCTAAACATATAGTTGTTTTATGTTAGGTTATTATATTTCATAGTAAGCAGCTAAACATATAGTTGTTTTATGTTAGGTTATTATATTTCATAGTAAGCAGTTAAACATATAGTTGTTTTATGTTAGGTTATTATATTTCATAGTAAGCAGTTAAACATATAGTTGTTTTATGTTAGGTTATTATATTTCATAGTAAGCAGCTAAACATATAGTTGTTTTATGTTAGGTTATTATATTTCATAGTAAGCGGCTACACATATAGTTGTTTTATGTTAGGTTATTATATTACATAGTAAGTTGTTAAACATATAGTTGTTTTATGTTAGGTTATTATATTTCATAGTAAGCAGCTAAGCATATAGTTGTTTTATGTTAGGTTATTATATTTCATAGTAAGCAGCTAAACATATAGCTGTTTTATGTTAGGTTATTATATTTCATAGTAAGTTGTTAAACAAATAGTTGTTTTATGTTAGGTTATTATATTTCATAGTAAGCAGCTAAACATATAGTTGTTTTATGTTAGGTTATTATATTTCATAGTAAGCAGTTAAACATATAGTTGTTTTAAGTTAGGTTATTATATTTCATAGTAAGCTGTTAAAGATATAGTTGTTTTATGTTAGGTTATTATATTTCATAGTAAGCAGCTAAACATATAGTTGTTTTATGTTAGGTTATTATATTTCATAGTAAGCAGTTAAACATATAGTTGTTTTATGTTAGGTTATTATATTTCATAGCAAGCTGTTAAACATATAGTTGTTTTATGTTAGGTTATTATATTTCATAGTAAGCTGTTAAAGATATAGTTGTTTTATGTTAGGTTATTATATTTCATGGCAAGCTGTTAAACATATAGTTGTTTTATGCTAGGTTATTATATTTCATGGTAAGCAGTTAAACATATAGTTGTTTTATGTTAGGTTATTATATTTCATAGTAAGCTGTTAAACATATAGTTGTTTTATGTTAGGTTATTATATTTCATAGTAAGCTGTTAAACATATAGTTGTTTTATGTTAGGTTATTATATTTCATAGTAAGCAGTTAAACATATAGTTGTTTTATGTTAGGTTATTATATTTCATAGTAAGCTGTTAAACATATAGTTGTTTTATGTTAGGTTAATATATTTCATAGCAAGCTGTTAAACATATAGTTGTTTTATGTTAGGTTATTATATTTCATAGTAAGCAGTTAAACATATAGTTGTTTTATTTTAGGTTATTATATTTCATAGTAAGCAGTTAAACATATAGTTGTTTTTTGTTAGGTTATTATATTTCATGGTAAGCTGTTAAACATATAGTTGTTTTATGTTAGGTTATTATATTTCATAGTAAGCAGCTAAACATATAGTTGTTTTATGTTAGGTTATTATATTTCATAGTATGCTGCTAAACATATAGTTGTTTTATGTTAGGTTATTATATTTCTTAGTAAGCTGTTAAACATATAGTTGTTTTATGTTAGGTTATTATATTTCATAGTAAGCAGTTAAACATATAGTTGTTTTATGTTAGGTTATTATATTTCATAGTAAGCTGTTAAACATATAGTTGTTTTATGTTAGGTTATTATATTTCATAGTAAGCTGTTAAACATATAGTTGTTTTATGTCAGGTTATTATATTTCATAGTAAGCTGGTAAACATATAGTTGTTTTATGTTAGGTTATTATATTTCATAGTAAGCAGCTAAACATATAGTTGTTTTATGTTAGGTTATTATATTTCATAGTAAGCAGCTAAACATATAGTTGTTTTATGTTAGGTTATTATATTTCATAGTAAGCAGTTAAACATATAGTTGTTTTAAGTTAGGTTATTATATTTCATAGTAAGCTGTTAAACATATAGTTGTTTTATGTTAGGTTATTATATTTCATAGTAAAAAAGCTGTTAAACATATAGTTGTTTTATGTTAGGTTATTATATTTCATAGTAAGCAGCTAAACATATAGTTGTTTTATGTTAGGTTATTATATTTCATAGTAAGCAGCTAAACATATAGTTGTTTTATGTTAGGTTATTATATTTCATAGTGAGCAGTTAAACATATAGTTGTTTTATGTTAGGTTATTATATTTCATAGTAAGCTGTTAAACATATAGTTGTTTTATGTTAGGTTATTATATATCATAGTAAGCAGCTAAACATATATTTGTTTTATGTTAGGTTATTATATTTCATAGTAAACTGTTAAACATATAGTTGTTTTATGTTAGGTTATTATATTTCATAGTAAGCTGTTAAACATATAGTTGTTTTATGTTAGGTTATTATATTTCATAGTAAGCAGTTAAACATATAGTTGTTTTATGTTAGGTTATTATATTTCTTAGTAAGCTGTTAAACATATAGTTGTTTTATGTTAGGTTATTATATTTCATAGTAAGCAGTTAAACATATAGTTGTTTTATGTTAGGTTATTATATTTCATAGTAATCAGCTAAACGTATAGTTGTTTTATGTTAGGTTATTATATTTCATAGTAAGCAGCTAAACATATAGTTGTTTTATGTTAGGTTATTATATTTCATAGTAAGCAGTTAAACATATAGTTGTTTTAAGTTAGGTTATTATATTTCATAGTAAGCAGTTAAACATATAGTTGTTTTATGTTAGGTTATTATATTTCATAGTAAGCAGCTAAACGTATAGTTGTTTTATGTTAGGTTATTATATTTCATAGTAATCAGCTAAACATATAGTTGTTTTATGTTAGGTTATTATATTTCATAGTAAGCAGCTAAACATATAGTTGTTTTATGTTAGGTTATTATATTTCATAGTAAGCAGTTAAACATATAGTTGTTTTAAGTTAGGTTATTATATTTCATAGTAAGCAGTTAAACATATTGTTGTTTTATGTTAGGTTATTATATTTCATAGTAAGCAGCTAAACATATAGTTGTTTTATGTTAGGTTATTATATTTCATAGTAAGCAGTTAAACATATAGTTGTTTTATGTTAGGTTATTATATTTCATAGTAAACTGTTAAACATATAGTTGTTTTATGTTAGGTTATTATATTTCATAGTAAGCTGTTAAACATATAGTTGTTTTATGTTTGGTTATTATATTTCATAGTAAGCTGTTAAACATATAGTTGTTTTATGTTAGGTTATTATATTTCATAGTAAGCAGTTAAACATATAGTTGTTTTATGTTAGGTTATTATATTTCATAGTAAGCTGTTAAACATATAGTTGTTTTATGTTAGGTTATTATATTTCATAGTAAGCAGCTAAACATATAGTTGTTTTATGTTAGGTTATTATATTTCATAGTAAGCAGCTAAACATATAGTTGTTTTATGTTAGGTTATTATATTTCATAGTAAGCAGTTAAACATATAGTTGTTTTATGTTAGGTTATTATATTTCATAGTAAGCAGTTAAACATATAGTTGTTTTATGTTAGGTTATTATATTTCATAGTAAGCTGTTAAAGATATAGTTGTTTTATGTTAGGTTATTATATTTCATAGTAAGCAGCTAAACATATAGTTGTTTTATGTTAGGTTATTATATTTCATAGTAAGCTGTTAAACATATAGTTGTTTTATGTTAGGTTATTATATTTCATAGTAAGCAGTTAAACATATAGTTGTTTTATTTTAGGTTATTATATTTCATAGTAAGCAGTTAAACATATAGTTGTTTTATGTTAGGTTATTATATTTCATAGTAAGCTGTTAAACATATAGTTGTTTTATGTTAGGTTATTATATTTCATAGTAAACTGTTAAACATATAGTTGTTTTATGTTAGGTTATTATATTTCATGGTAAGCAGTTAAACATATAGTTGTTTTATGTTAGGTTATTATATTTCATAGTAAGCTGTTAAACATATAGTTGTTTTATGTTAGGTTATTATATTTCATAGTAAGCTGTTAAACATATAGTTGTTTTATGTTAGGTTATTATATTTCATAGTAAGCAGTTAAACATATAGTTGTTTTATGTTAGGTTATTATATTTCATAGTAAGCTGTTAAACATATAGTTGCATTATGTTAGGTTATTATATTTCATGGTAAGCTGCTAAGTATATAGTTGTTTTATGTTAGGTTATTATATTTCATAGTAAGCTGTTAAACATATAGTTGTTTTATGTTAGGTTAATATATTTCATAGCAAGCTGTTAAATATATAGTTGTTTTATGTTAGGTTATTATATTTCATAGTAAGCAGTTAAACATATAGTTGTTTTATTTTAGGTTATTATATTTCATAGTAAGCAGTTAAACATATAGTTGTTTTATGTTAGGTTATTATATTTCATAGTAAGCTGTTAAACATATAGTTGTTTTATGCTAGGTTATTACATTTCATAGTAAGCTGTTAAACATGTAGTTGTTTTATGTTAGGTTATTATATTTCATAGTAAGCAGCTAAACATATAGTTGTTTTATGTTAGGTTATTATATTTCATAGTAAGCTGTTAAACATATAGTTGCATTATGTTAGGTTATTATATTTCATGGTAAGCTGCTAAGTATATAGTTGTTTTATGTTAGGTTATTATATTTCATAGTAAGCTGTTAAACATATAGTTGTTTTATGTTAGGTTAATATATTTCATAGCAAGCTGTTAAACATATAGTTGTTTTATGTTAGGTTATTATATTTCATAGTAAGCAGTTAAACATATAGTTGTTTTATTTTAGGTTATTATATTTCATAGTAAGCAGTTAAACATATAGTTGTTTTATGTTAGGTTATTATATTTCATAGTAAGCTGTTAAACATATAGTTGTTTTATGTTAGGTTATTATATTTCATAGTAAACTGTTAAACATATAGTTGTTTTATGTTAGGTTATTATATTTCATGGTAAGCAGTTAAACATATAGTTGTTTTATGTTAGGTTATTATATTTCATAGTAAGCTGTTAAACATATAGTTGTTTTATGTTAGGTTATTATATTTCATAGTAAGCTGTTAAACATATAGTTGTTTTATGTTAGGTTATTATATTTCATAGTAAGCTGTTAAACATATAGTTGCATTATGTTAGGTTATTATATTTCATGGTAAGCTGCTAAGTATATAGTTGTTTTATGTTAGGTTATTATATTTCATAGTAAGCTGTTAAACATATAGTTGTTTTATGTTAGGTTAATATATTTCATAGCAAGCTGTTAAACATATAGTTGTTTTATGTTAGGTTATTATATTTCATAGTAAGCAGCTAAACAGATAGTTGTTTTATGTTAGGTTATTATATTTCATAGTAAAAAAGCTGTTAAACATATAATTGTTTTATGTTAGGTTATTATATTTCATAGTAAGCAGCTAAACATATAGTTGTTTTATGTTAGGTTATTATATTTCATAGTAAGCAGCTAAACATATAGTTGTTTTATGTTAGGTTATTATATTTCATAGTGAGCAGTTAAACATATAGTTGTTTTATGTTAGGTTATTATATTTCATAGTAAGCTGTTAAACATATAGTTGTTTTATGTTAGGTTATTATATTTCATAGTAAGCTGTTAAACATGTAGTTGTTTTATGTTAGGTTATTATATTTCATAGTAAGCAGCTAAACATATATTTGTTTTATGTTAGGTTATTATATTTCATAGTAAACTGTTAAACATATAGTTGTTTTATGTTAGGTTATTATATTTCATAGTAAGCTGTTAAACATATAGTTGTTTTATGTTAGGTTATTATATTTCATAGTAAGCAGTTAAACATATAGTTGTTTTATGTTAGGTTATTATATTTCTTAGTAAGCTGTTAAACATATAGTTGTTTTATGTTAGGTTATTATATTTCATAGTAAGCAGTTAAACATATAGTTGTTTTATGTTAGGTTATTATATTTCATAGTAAACTGTTAAACATATAGTTGTTTTATGTTAGGTTATTATATTTCATAGTAAGCTGTTAAACATATAGTTGTTTTATGTTTGGTTATTATATTTCATAGTAAGCTGTTAAACATATAGTTGTTTTATGTTAGGTTATTATATTTCATAGTAAGCAGTTAAACATATAGTTGTTTTATGTTAGGTTATTATATTTCATAGTAATCAGCTAAACGTATAGTTGTTTTATGTTAGGTTATTATATTTCATAGTAAGCAGCTAAACATATAGTTGTTTTATGTTAGGTTATTATATTTCATAGTAAGCAGTTAAACATATAGTTGTTTTAAGTTAGGTTATTATATTTCATAGTAAGCAGTTAAACATATAGTTGTTTTATGTTAGGTTATTATATTTCATAGTAAGCAGCTAAACGTATAGTTGTTTTATGTTAGGTTATTATATTTCATAGTAATCAGCTAAACATATAGTTGTTTTATGTTAGGTTATTATATTTCATAGTAATCAGCTAAACATATAGTTGTTTTATGTTAGGTTATTATATTTCATAGTAAGCAGTTAAACATATAGTTGTTTTAAGTTAGGTTATTATATTTCATAGTAAGCAGTTAAACATATAGTTGTTTTATGTTAGGTTATTATATTTCATAGTAAGCAGCTAAACATATAGTTGTTTTATGTTAGGTTATTATATTTCATAGTAAGCAGTTAAACATATAGTTGTTTTATGTTAGGTTATTATATTTCATAGTAAACTGTTAAACATATAGTTGTTTTATGTTAGGTTATTATATTTCATAGTAAGCTGTTAAACATATAGTTGTTTTATGTTTGGTTATTATATTTCATAGTAAGCTGTTAAACATATAGTTGTTTTATGTTAGGTTATTACATTTCATAGTAAGCAGTTAAACATATAGTTGTTTTATGTTAGGTTATTATATTTCATAGTAAGCTGTTAAACATATAGTTGTTTTATGTTAGGTTATTATATTTCATAGTAAGCAGCTAAACATATAGTTGTTTTATGTTAGGTTATTATATTTCATAGTAAGCAGCTAAACATATAGTTGTTTTATGTTAGGTTATTATATTTCATAGTAAGCAGTTAAACATATAGTTGTTTTATGTTAGGTTATTATATTTCATAGTAAGCAGTTAAACATATAGTTGTTTTATGTTAGGTTATTATATTTCATAGTAAGCTGTTAAAGATATAGTTGTTTTATGTTAGGTTATTATATTTCATAGTAAGCAGCTAAACATATAGTTGTTTTATGTTAGGTTATTATATTTCATAGTAAGCTGTTAAACATATAGTTGTTTTATGTTAGGTTATTATATTTCATAGTAAGCAGTTAAACATATAGTTGTTTTATTTTAGGTTATTATATTTCATAGTAAGCAGTTAAACATATAGTTGTTTTATGTTAGGTTATTATATTTCATAGTAAGCTGTTAAACATATAGTTGTTTTATGTTAGGTTATTATATTTCATAGTAAACTGTTAAACATATAGTTGTTTTATGTTAGGTTATTATATTTCATGGTAAGCAGTTAAACATATAGTTGTTTTATGTTAGGTTATTATATTTCATAGTAAGCTGTTAAACATATAGTTGTTTTATGTTAGGTTATTATATTTCATAGTAACCTGTTAAACATATAGTTGTTTTATGTTAGGTTATTATATTTCATAGTAAGCAGTTAAACATATAGTTGTTTTATGTTAGGTTATTATATTTCATAGTAAGCTGTTAAACATATAGTTGCATTATGTTAGGTTATTATATTTCATGGTAAGCTGCTAAGTATATAGTTGTTTTATGTTAGGTTATTATATTTCATAGTAAGCTGTTAAACATATAGTTGTTTTATGTTAGGTTAATATATTTCATAGCAAGCTGTTAAATATATAGTTGTTTTATGTTAGGTTATTATATTTCATAGTAAGCAGTTAAACATATAGTTGTTTTATTTTAGGTTATTATATTTCATAGTAAGCAGTTAAACATATAGTTGTTTTATGTTAGGTTATTATATTTCATAGTAAGCTGTTAAACATATAGTTGTTTTATGCTAGGTTATTACATTTCATAGTAAGCTGTTAAACATGTAGTTGTTTTATGTTAGGTTATTATATTTCATAGTAAGCAGCTAAACATATAGTTGTTTTATGTTAGGTTATTATATTTCATAGTAAGCTGTTAAACATATAGTTGCATTATGTTAGGTTATTATATTTCATGGTAAGCTGCTAAGTATATAGTTGTTTTATGTTAGGTTATTATATTTCATAGTAAGCTGTTAAACATATAGTTGTTTTATGTTAGGTTAATATATTTCATAGCAAGCTGTTAAACATATAGTTGTTTTATGTTAGGTTATTATATTTCATAGTAAGCAGTTAAACATATAGTTGTTTTATTTTAGGTTATTATATTTCATAGTAAGCAGTTAAACATATAGTTGTTTTATGTTAGGTTATTATATTTCATAGTAAGCTGTTAAACATATAGTTGTTTTATGTTAGGTTATTATATTTCATAGTAAACTGTTAAACATATAGTTGTTTTATGTTAGGTTATTATATTTCATGGTAAGCAGTTAAACATATAGTTGTTTTATGTTAGGTTATTATATTTCATAGTAAGCTGTTAAACATATAGTTGTTTTATGTTAGGTTATTATATTTCATAGTAAGCAGTTAAACATATAGTTGTTTTATGTTAGGTTATTATATTTCATAGTAAGCTGTTAAACATATAGTTGCATTATGTTAGGTTATTATATTTCATGGTAAGCTGCTAAGTATATAGTTGTTTTATGTTAGGTTATTATATTTCATAGTAAGCTGTTAAACATATAGTTGTTTTATGTTAGGTTAATATATTTCATAGCAAGCTGTTAAACATATAGTTGTTTTATGTTAGGTTATTATATTTCATAGTAAGCAGCTAAACAGATAGTTGTTTTATGTTAGGTTATTATATTTCATAGTAAAAAAGCTGTTAAACATATAATTGTTTTATGTTAGGTTATTATATTTCATAGTAAGCAGCTAAACATATAGTTGTTTTATGTTAGGTTATTATATTTCATAGTAAGCAGCTAAACATATAGTTGTTTTATGTTAGGTTATTATATTTCATAGTAAGCTGTTAAACATATAGTTGTTTTATGTTAGGTTATTATATTTCATAGTAAGCTGTTAAACATGTAGTTGTTTTATGTTAGGTTATTATATTTCATAGTAAGCAGCTAAACATATAGTTGTTTTATGTTAGGTTATTATATTTCATAGTAAACTGTTAAACATATAGTTGTTTTATGCTAGGTTATTATATTTCATAGTAAGCTGTTAAACATATAGTTGTTTTATGTTAGGTTATTATATTTCATAGTAAGCAGTTAAACATATAGTTGTTTTATGTTAGGTTATTATATTTCTTAGTAAGCTGTTAAACATATAGTTGTTTTATGTTAGGTTATTATATTTCATAGTAAGCTGGTAAACATATAGTTGTTTTATGTTAGGTTATTATATTTCATAGTAAGTTGTTAAACATATAGTTGTTTTATGTTAGGTTATTATATTTCATAGTAAGCAGCTAAACATATAGTTGTTTTATGTTAGGTTATTATATTTCATAGTAAGTTGTTAAACATATAGTTGTTTTATGTTAGGTTATTATATTTCATAGTAAGCAGCTAAACATATAGTTGTTTTATGTTAGGTTATTATATTTCATAGTAAGCGGCTAAACATATAGTTGTTTTATGTTAGGTTATTATATTTCATAGTAAGTTGTTAAACATATAGTTGTTTTATGTTAGGTTATTATATTTCATAGTAAGCAGCTAAACATATAGTTGTTTTATGTTAGGTTATTATATTTCATAGTAAGCAGCTAAACATATAGCTGTTTTATGTTAGGTTATTATATTTCATAGTAAGTTGTTAAACATATAGTTGTTTTATGTTAGGTTATTATATTTCATAGTAAGCAGCTAAACATATAGTTGTTTTATGTTAGGTTATTATATTTCATAGTAAGCTGTTAAAGATATAGTTGTTTTATGTTAGGTTATTATATTTCATAGTAAGCAGCTAAACATATAGTTGTTTTATGTTAGGTTATTATATTTCATAGTAAGCAGTTAAACAAATAGTTGTTTTATGTTAGGTTATTATATTTCATAGCAAGCTGTTAAACATATAGTTGTTTTATGTTAGGTTATTATATTTCATAGTAAGCTGTTAAAGATATAGTTGTTTTATGTTAGGTTATTATATTTCATGGCAAGCTGTTAAACATATAGTTGTTTTATGCTAGGTTATTATATTTCATGGTAAGCAGTTAAACATATAGTTGTTTTATGTTAGGTTATTATATTTCATAGTAAGCTGTTAAACATATAGTTGTTTTATGTTAGGTTATTATATTTCATAGTAAGCTGTTAAACATATAGTTGTTTTATGTTAGGTTATTATATTTCATAGTAAGCAGTTAAACATATAGTTGTTTTATGTTAGGTTATTATATTTCATAGTAAGCTGTTAAACATATAGTTGTTTTATGTTAGGTTAATATATTTCATAGCAAGCTGTTAAACATATAGTTGTTTTATGTTAGGTTATTATATTTCATAGTAAGCAGTTAAACATATAGTTGTTTTATTTTAGGTTATTATATTTCATAGTAAGCAGTTAAACATATAGTCGTTTTTTGTTAGGTTATTATATTTCATGGTAAACTGTTAAACATATAGTTGTTTTATGTTAGGTTATTATATTTCATAGTAAGCAGCTAAACATATAGTTGTTTTATGTTAGGTTATTATATTTCATAGTATGCTGCTAAACATATAGTTGTTTTATGTTAGGTTATTATATTTCTTAGTAAGCTGTTAAACATATAGTTGTTTTATGTTAGGTTATTATATTTCATAGTAAGCAGTTAAACATATAGTTGTTTTATGTTAGGTTATTATATTTCATAGTAAGCTGTTAAACATATAGTTGTTTTATGTTAGGTTATTATATTTCATAGTAAGCTGTTAAACATATAGTTGTTTTATGTCAGGTTATTATATTTCATAGTAAGCTGGTAAACATATAGTTGTTTTATGTTAGGTTATTATATTTCATAGTAAGCAGCTAAACATATAGTTGTTTTATGTTAGGTTATTATATTTCATAGTAAGCAGCTAAACATATAGTTGTTTTATGTTAGGTTATTATATTTCATAGTAAGCAGTTAAACATATAGTTGTTTTAAGTTAGGTTATTATATTTCATAGTAAGCTGTTAAACATATAGTTGTTTTATGTTAGGTTATTATATTTCATAGTAAAAAAGCTGTTAAACATATAGTTGTTTTATGTTAGGTTATTATATTTCATAGTAAGCAGCTAAACATATAGTTGTTTTATGTTAGGTTATTATATTTCATAGTAAGCAGCTAAACATATAGTTGTTTTATGTTAGGTTATTATATTTCATAGTGAGCAGTTAAACATATAGTTGTTTTATGTTAGGTTATTATATTTCATAGTAAGCTGTTAAACATATAGTTGCATTATGTTAGGTTATTATATTTCATGGTAAGCTGCTAAGTATATAGTTGTTTTATGTTAGGTTATTATATTTCATAGTAAGCTGTTAAACATATAGTTGTTTTATGTTAGGTTAATATATTTCATAGCAAGCTGTTAAACATATAGTTGTTTTATGTTAGGTTATTATATTTCATAGTAAGCAGTTAAACATATAGTTGTTTTATGTTAGGTTATTATATTTCATAGTAAGCAGCTAAACATATAGTTGTTTTATGTTAGGTTATTATATTTCATAGTAAGCAGCTAAACATATAGTTGTTTTATGTTAGGTTATTATATTTCATAGTGAGCAGTTAAACATATAGTTGTTTTATGTTAGGTTATTATATTTCATAGTAAGCTGTTAAACATGTAGTTGTTTTATGTTAGGTTATTATATTTCATAGTAAGCAGCTAAACATATAGTTGTTTTATGTTAGGTTATTATATTTCATAGTAAACTGTTAAACATATAGTTGTTTTATGTTAGGTTATTATATTTCATAGTAAGCTGTTAAACATATAGTTGTTTTATGTTAGGTTATTATATTTCATAGTAAGCAGTTAAACATATAGTTGTTTTATGTTAGGTTATTATATTTCTTAGTAAGCTGTTAAACATATAGTTGTTTTATGTTAGGTTATTATATTTCATAGTAAGCTGGTAAACATATAGTTGTTTTATGTTAGGTTATTATATTTCATAGTAAGTTGTTAAACATATAGTTGTTTTATGTTAGGTTATTATATTTCATAGTAAGCAGCTAAACATATAGTTGTTTTATGTTAGGTTATTATATTTCATAGTAAGTTGTTAAACATATAGTTGTTTTATGTTAGGTTATTATATTTCATAGTAAGCAGCTAAACATATAGTTGTTTTATGTTAGGTTATTATATTTCATAGTAAGCGGCTAAACATATAGTTGTTTTATGTTAGGTTATTATATTTCATAGTAAGTTGTTAAACATATAGTTGTTTTATGTTAGGTTATTATATTTCATAGTAAGCAGTTAAACATATAGTTGTTTTATGTTAGGTTATTATATTTCATAGTAAGCAGCTAAACATATAGCTGTTTTATGTTAGGTTATTATATTTCATAGTAAGTTGTTAAACATATAGTTGTTTTATGTTAGGTTATTATATTTCATAGTAAGCAGCTAAACATATAGTTGTTTTATGTTAGGTTATTATATTTCATAGTAAGCTGTTAAAGATATAGTTGTTTTATGTTAGGTTATTATATTTCATAGTAAGCAGCTAAACATATAGTTGTTTTATGTTAGGTTATTATATTTCATAGTAAGCAGTTAAACAAATAGTTGTTTTATGTTAGGTTATTATATTTCATAGCAAGCTGTTAAACATATAGTTGTTTTATGTTAGGTTATTATATTTCATAGTAAGCTGTTAAAGATATAGTTGTTTTATGTTAGGTTATTATATTTCATGGCAAGCTGTTAAACATATAGTTGTTTTATGCTAGGTTATTATATTTCATGGTAAGCAGTTAAACATATAGTTGTTTTATGTTAGGTTATTATATTTCATAGTAAGCTGTTAAACATATAGTTGTTTTATGTTAGGTTATTATATTTCATAGTAAGCTGTTAAACATATAGTTGTTTTATGTTAGGTTATTATATTTCATAGTAAGCAGTTAAACATATAGTTGTTTTATGTTAGGTTATTATATTTCATAGTAAGCTGTTAAACATATAGTTGTTTTATGTTAGGTTAATATATTTCATAGCAAGCTGTTAAACATATAGTTGTTTTATGTTAGGTTATTATATTTCATAGTAAGCAGTTAAACATATAGTTGTTTTATTTTAGGTTATTATATTTCATAGTAAGCAGTTAAACATATAGTTGTTTTTTGTTAGGTTATTATATTTCATGGTAAGCTGTTAAACATATAGTTGTTTTATGTTAGGTTATTATATTTCATAGTAAGCAGCTAAACATATAGTTGTTTTATGTTAGGTTATTATATTTCATAGTATGCTGCTAAACATATAGTTGTTTTATGTTAGGTTATTATATTTCTTAGTAAGCTGTTAAACATATAGTTGTTTTATGTTAGGTTATTATATTTCATAGTAAGCAGTTAAACATATAGTTGTTTTATGTTAGGTTATTATATTTCATAGTAAGCTGTTAAACATATAGTTGTTTTATGTTAGGTTATTATATTTCATAGTAAGCTGTTAAACATATAGTTGTTTTATGTCAGGTTATTATATTTCATAGTAAGCTGGTAAACATATAGTTGTTTTATGTTAGGTTATTATATTTCATAGTAAGCAGCTAAACATATAGTTGTTTTATGTTAGGTTATTATATTTCATAGTAAGCAGCTAAACATATAGTTGTTTTATGTTAGGTTATTATATTTCATAGTAAGCAGTTAAACATATAGTTGTTTTAAGTTAGGTTATTATATTTCATAGTAAGCTGTTAAACATATAGTTGTTTTATGTTAGGTTATTATATTTCATAGTAAAAAAGCTGTTAAACATATAGTTGTTTTATGTTAGGTTATTATATTTCATAGTAAGCAGCTAAACATATAGTTGTTTTATGTTAGGTTATTATATTTCATAGTAAGCAGCTAAACATATAGTTGTTTTATGTTAGGTTATTATATTTCATAGTGAGCAGTTAAACATATAGTTGTTTTATGTTAGGTTATTATATTTCATAGTAAGCTGTTAAACATATAGTTGCATTATGTTAGGTTATTATATTTCATGGTAAGCTGCTAAGTATATAGTTGTTTTATGTTAGGTTATTATATTTCATAGTAAGCTGTTAAACTTATAGTTGTTTTATGTTAGGTTAATATATTTCATAGCAAGCTGTTAAACATATAGTTGTTTTATGTTAGGTTATTATATTTCATAGTAAGCAGCTAAACATATAGTTGTTTTATTTTAGGTTATTATATTTCATAGTAAGCAGTTAAACATATAGTTGTTTTATGTTAGGTTATTATATTTCATGGTAAGCTGTTAAACATATAGTTGTTTTATGCTAGGTTATTATATTTCATAGTAAGCTGTTAAGCATGTAGTCGTTTTATGTTAGGTTATTATATTTCATAGTAAGCAGCTAAACATATAGTTGTTTTATGTTAGGTTA
This sequence comes from Bathymodiolus brooksi, assembly GCA_963680875.1. Classification (NCBI taxonomy): domain Eukaryota; kingdom Metazoa; phylum Mollusca; class Bivalvia; order Mytilida; family Modiolidae; genus Bathymodiolus; species Bathymodiolus brooksi. The sequence continues at coordinate 12,552,768 of OY804582.1, forward strand.
TTATATTTCATAGTATGCTGTTAAACATATAGTTGTTTTATGTTAGGTTATTATATTTCATAGTAAGCAGCTAAACATATAGTTGTTTTATGTTAGGTTATTATATTTCATAGTATGCTGTTAAACATATAGTTGTTTTATGTTAGGTTATTATATTTCTTAGTAAGCTGTTAAACATATAGTTGTTTTATGTTAGGTTATTATATTTCATAGTAAGCAGTTAAACATATAGTTGTTTTATGTTAGGTTATTATATTTCATAGTAAGCTGTTAAACATATAGTTGTTTTATGTTAGGTTATTATATTTCATAGTAAGCTGTCAAACATATAGTTGTTTTATGTCAGGTTATTATATTTCATAGTAAGCTGGTAAACATATAGTTGTTTTATGTTAGGTTATTATATTTCATAGTAAGCAGCTAAACATATAGTTGTTTTATGTTAGGTTATTATATTTCATAGTAAGCAGCTAAACATATAGTTGTTTAATGTTAGGTTATTATATTTCATAGTAAGCTGTTAAACATATGGTTGTTTTATGTTAGGTTATTATATTTCATAGTAAGCCGTTAAACATATAGTTGTTTTAGGTTAGGTTATTATATTTCATAGTAAGCTGTTAAACAGATAGTTGTTTTATGTTAGGTTATTATATTTCATAGTAAAAAAGCTGTTAAACATATAATTGTTTTATGTTAGGTTATTATATTTCATAGTAAGCAGCTAAACATATAGTTGTTTTATGTTAGGTTATTATATTTCATAGTAAGCAGCTAAACATATAGTTGTTTTATGTTAGGTTATTATATTTCATAGTGAGCAGTTAAACATATAGTTGTTTTATGTTAGGTTATTATATTTCATAGTAAGCTGTTAAACATATAGTTGTTTTATGTTAGGTTATTATATTTCATAGTAAGCTGTTAAACATGTAGTTGTTTTATGTTAGGTTATTATATTTCATAGTAAGCAGCTAAACATATAGTTGTTTTATGTTAGGTTATTATATTTCATAGTAAACTGTTAAACATATAGTTGTTTTATGTTAGGTTATTATATTTCATAGTAAGCTGTTAAACATATAGTTGTTTTATGTTAGGTTATTATATTTCATAGTAAGCAGCTAAACATATTGTTGTTTTATGTTAGGTTATTATATTTCTTAGTAAGCTGTTAAACATATAGTTGTTTTATGTTAGGTTATTATATTTCATAGTAAGCTGGTAAACATATAGTTGTTTTATGTTAGGTTATTATATTTCATAGTAAGTTGTTAAACATATAGTTGTTTTATGTTAGGTTATTATATTTCATAGTAAGCAGCTAAACATATAGTTGTTTTATGTTAGGTTATTATATTTCATAGTAAGTTGTTAAACATATAGTTGTTTTATGTTAGGTTATTATATTTCATAGTAAGCTGTTAAACATATAGTTGTTTTATGTTAGGTTATTATATTTCATAGTAAGCTGTTAAACATATAGTTGTTTTATGTTAGGTTATTATATTTCATAGTAAGCAGTTAAACATATAGTTGTTTTATGTTAGGTTATTATATTTCATAGTAAGCTGTTAAACATATAGTTGTTTTATGTTAGGTTAATATATTTCATAGCAAGCTGTTAAACATATAGTTGTTTTATGTTAGGTTATTATATTTCATAGTAAGCAGTTAAACATATAGTTGTTTTATTTTAGGTTATTATATTTCATAGTAAGCAGTTAAACATATAGTTGTTTTTTGTTAGGTTATTATATTTCATGGTAAGCTGTTAAACATATAGTTGTTTTATGTTAGGTTATTATATTTCATAGTAAGCAGCTAAACATATAGTTGTTTTATGTTAGGTTATTATATTTCATAGTATGCTGCTAAACATATAGTTGTTTTATGTTAGGTTATTATATTTCTTAGTAAGCTGTTAAACATATAGTTGTTTTATGTTAGGTTATTATATTTCATAGTAAGCAGTTAAACATATAGTTGTTTTATGTTAGGTTATTATATTTCATAGTAAGCTGTTAAACATATAGTTGTTTTATGTTAGGTTATTATATTTCATAGTAAGCTGTTAAACATATAGTTGTTTTATGTCAGGTTATTATATTTCATAGTAAGCTGGTAAACATATAGTTGTTTTATGTTAGGTTATTATATTTCATAGTAAGCAGCTAAACATATAGTTGTTTTATGTTAGGTTATTATATTTCATAGTAAGCAGCTAAACATATAGTTGTTTTATGTTAGGTTATTATATTTCATAGTAAGCAGTTAAACATATAGTTGTTTTAAGTTAGGTTATTATATTTCATAGTAAGCTGTTAAACATATAGTTGTTTTATGTTAGGTTATTATATTTCATAGTAAAAAAGCTGTTAAACATATAGTTGTTTTATGTTAGGTTATTATATTTCATAGTAAGCAGCTAAACATATAGTTGTTTTATGTTAGGTTATTATATTTCATAGTAAGCAGCTAAACATATAGTTGTTTTATGTTAGGTTATTATATTTCATAGTGAGCAGTTAAACATATAGTTGTTTTATGTTAGGTTATTATATTTCATAGTAAGCTGTTAAACATATAGTTGCATTATGTTAGGTTATTATATTTCATGGTAAGCTGCTAAGTATATAGTTGTTTTATGTTAGGTTATTATATTTCATAGTAAGCTGTTAAACATATAGTTGTTTTATGTTAGGTTAATATATTTCATAGCAAGCTGTTAAACATATAGTTGTTTTATGTTAGGTTATTATATTTCATAGTAAGCAGCTAAACATATAGTTGTTTTATTTTAGGTTATTATATTTCATAGTAAGCAGTTAAACATATAGTTGTTTTATGTTAGGTTATTATATTTCATGGTAAGCTGTTAAACATATAGTTGTTTTATGCTAGGTTATTATATTTCATAGTAAGCTGTTAAGCATGTAGTCGTTTTATGTTAGGTTATTATATTTCATAGTAAGCAGCTAAACATATAGTTGTTTTATGTTAGGTTATTATATTTCATAGTATGCTGTTAAACATATAGTTGTTTTATGTTAGGTTATTATATTTCATAGTAAGCAGCTAAACATATAGTTGTTTTATGTTAGGTTATTATATTTCATAGTATGCTGTTAAACATATAGTTGTTTTATGTTAGGTTATTATATTTCTTAGTAAGCTGTTAAACATATAGTTGTTTTATGTTAGGTTATTATATTTCATAGTAAGCAGTTAAACATATAGTTGTTTTATGTTAGGTTATTATATTTCATAGTAAGCTGTTAAACATATAGTTGTTTTATGTTAGGTTATTATATTTCATAGTAAGCTGTCAAACATATAGTTGTTTTATGTCAGGTTATTATATTTCATAGTAAGCTGGTAAACATATAGTTGTTTTATGTTAGGTTATTATATTTCATAGTAAGCAGCTAAACATATAGTTGTTTTATGTTAGGTTATTATATTTCATAGTAAGCAGCTAAACATATAGTTGTTTTATGTTAGGTTATTATATTTCATAGTAAGCAGTTAAACATATAGTTGTTTTAAGTTAGGTTATTATATTTCATAGTAAGCTGTTAAACATATAGTTGTTTTATGTTAGGTTATTATATTTCATAGTAAAAAAGCTGTTAAACATATAGTTGTTTTATGTTAGGTTATTATATTTCATAGTAAGCAGCTAAACATATAGTTGTTTTATGTTAGGTTATTATATTTCATAGTAAGCAGCTAAACATATAGTTGTTTTATGTTAGGTTATTATATTTCATAGTGAGCAGTTAAACATATAGTTGTTTTATGTTAGGTTATTATATTTCATAGTAAGCTGTTAAACATATAGTTGCATTATGTTAGGTTATTATATTTCATGGTAAGCTGCTAAGTATATAGTTGTTTTATGTTAGGTTATTATATTTCATAGTAAGCTGTTAAACATATAGTTGTTTTATGTTAGGTTAATATATTTCATAGCAAGCTGTTAAACATATAGTTGTTTTATGTTAGGTTATTATATTTCATAGTAAGCAGCTAAACATATAGTTGTTTTATTTTAGGTTATTATATTTCATAGTAAGCAGTTAAACATATAGTTGTTTTATGTTAGGTTATTATATTTCATGGTAAGCTGTTAAACATATAGTTGTTTTATGCTAGGTTATTATATTTCATAGTAAGCTGTTAAGCATGTAGTCGTTTTATGTTAGGTTATTATATTTCATAGTAAGCAGCTAAACATATAGTTGTTTTATGTTAGGTTATTATATTTCATAGTATGCTGTTAAACATATAGTTGTTTTATGTTAGGTTATTATATTTCATAGTAAGCAGCTAAACATATAGTTGTTTTATGTTAGGTTATTATATTTCATAGTATGCTGTTAAACATATAGTTGTTTTATGTTAGGTTATTATATTTCTTAGTAAGCTGTTAAACATATAGTTGTTTTATGTTAGGTTATTATATTTCATAGTAAGCAGTTAAACATATAGTTGTTTTATGTTAGGTTATTATATTTCATAGTAAGCTGTTAAACATATAGTTGTTTTATGTTAGGTTATTATATTTCATAGTAAGCTGTCAAACATATAGTTGTTTTATGTCAGGTTATTATATTTCATAGTAAGCTGGTAAACATATAGTTGTTTTATGTTAGGTTATTATATTTCATAGTAAGCAGCTAAACATATAGTTGTTTTATGTTAGGTTATTATATTTCATAGTAAGCAGCTAAACATATAGTTGTTTAATGTTAGGTTATTATATTTCATAGTAAGCTGTTAAACATATGGTTGTTTTATGTTAGGTTATTATATTTCATAGTAAGCCGTTAAACATATAGTTGTTTTAGGTTAGGTTATTATATTTCATAGTAAGCTGTTAAACAGATAGTTGTTTTATGTTAGGTTATTATATTTCATAGTAAAAAAGCTGTTAAACATATAATTGTTTTATGTTAGGTTATTATATTTCATAGTAAGCAGCTAAACATATAGTTGTTTTATGTTAGGTTATTATATTTCATAGTAAGCAGCTAAACATATAGTTGTTTTATGTTAGGTTATTATATTTCATAGTGAGCAGTTAAACATATAGTTGTTTTATGTTAGGTTATTATATTTCATAGTAAGCTGTTAAACATATAGTTGTTTTATGTTAGGTTATTATATTTCATAGTAAGCTGTTAAACATGTAGTTGTTTTATGTTAGGTTATTATATTTCATAGTAAGCAGCTAAACATATAGTTGTTTTATGTTAGGTTATTATATTTCATAGTAAACTGTTAAACATATAGTTGTTTTATGTTAGGTTATTATATTTCATAGTAAGCTGTTAAACATATAGTTGTTTTATGTTAGGTTATTATATTTCATAGTAAGCAGCTAAACATATTGTTGTTTTATGTTAGGTTATTATATTTCTTAGTAAGCTGTTAAACATATAGTTGTTTTATGTTAGGTTATTATATTTCATAGTAAGCTGGTAAACATATAGTTGTTTTATGTTAGGTTATTATATTTCATAGTAAGTTGTTAAACATATAGTTGTTTTATGTTAGGTTATTATATTTCATAGTAAGCAGCTAAACATATAGTTGTTTTATGTTAGGTTATTATATTTCATAGTAAGTTGTTAAACATATAGTTGTTTTATGTTAGGTTATTATATTTCATAGTAAGCTGTTAAACACATAGTTGTTTTATGTTAGGTTATTATATTTCATAGTAAGCTGTTAAACATATAGTTGTTTTATGTTAGGTTATTATATTTCATAGTAAGCAGTTAAACATATAGTTGTTTTATGTTAGGTTATTATATTTCATAGTAAGCTGTTAAACATATAGTTGTTTTATGTTAGGTTAATATATTTCATAGCAAGCTGTTAAACATATAGTTGTTTTATGTTAGGTTATTATATTTCATAGTAAGCAGTTAAACATATAGTTGTTTTATTTTAGGTTATTATATTTCATAGTAAGCAGTTAAACATATAGTTGTTTTTTGTTAGGTTATTATATTTCATGGTAAGCTGTTAAACATATAGTTGTTTTATGTTAGGTTATTATATTTCATAGTAAGCAGCTAAACATATAGTTGTTTTATGTTAGGTTATTATATTTCATAGTATGCTGCTAAACATATAGTTGTTTTATGTTAGGTTATTATATTTCTTAGTAAGCTGTTAAACATATAGTTGTTTTATGTTAGGTTATTATATTTCATAGTAAGCAGTTAAACATATAGTTGTTTTATGTTAGGTTATTATATTTCATAGTAAGCTGTTAAACATATAGTTGTTTTATGTTAGGTTATTATATTTCATAGTAAGCTGTTAAACATATAGTTGTTTTATGTCAGGTTATTATATTTCATAGTAAGCTGGTAAACATATAGTTGTTTTATGTTAGGTTATTATATTTCATAGTAAGCAGCTAAACATATAGTTGTTTTATGTTAGGTTATTATATTTCATAGTAAGCAGCTAAACATATAGTTGTTTTATGTTAGGTTATTATATTTCATAGTAAGCAGTTAAACATATAGTTGTTTTAAGTTAGGTTATTATATTTCATAGTAAGCTGTTAAACATATAGTTGTTTTATGTTAGGTTATTATATTTCATAGTAAAAAAGCTGTTAAACATATAGTTGTTTTATGTTAGGTTATTATATTTCATAGTAAGCAGCTAAACATATAGTTGTTTTATGTTAGGTTATTATATTTCATAGTAAGCAGCTAAACATATAGTTGTTTTATGTTAGGTTATTATATTTCATAGTGAGCAGTTAAACATATAGTTGTTTTATGTTAGGTTATTATATTTCATAGTAAGCTGTTAAACATATAGTTGCATTATGTTAGGTTATTATATTTCATGGTAAGCTGCTAAGTATATAGTTGTTTTATGTTAGGTTATTATATTTCATAGTAAGCTGTTAAACATATAGTTGTTTTATGTTAGGTTAATATATTTCATAGCAAGCTGTTAAACATATAGTTGTTTTATGTTAGGTTATTATATTTCATAGTAAGCAGCTAAACATATAGTTGTTTTATTTTAGGTTATTATATTTCATAGTAAGCAGTTAAACATATAGTTGTTTTATGTTAGGTTATTATATTTCATGGTAAGCTGTTAAACATATAGTTGTTTTATGCTAGGTTATTATATTTCATAGTAAGCTGTTAAGCATGTAGTCGTTTTATGTTAGGTTATTATATTTCATAGTAAGCAGCTAAACATATAGTTGTTTTATGTTAGGTTATTATATTTCATAGTATGCTGTTAAACATATAGTTGTTTTATGTTAGGTTATTATATTTCATAGTAAGCAGCTAAACATATAGTTGTTTTATGTTAGGTTATTATATTTCATAGTATGCTGTTAAACATATAGTTGTTTTATGTTAGGTTATTATATTTCTTAGTAAGCTGTTAAACATATAGTTGTTTTATGTTAGGTTATTATATTTCATAGTAAGCAGTTAAACATATAGTTGTTTTATGTTAGGTTATTATATTTCATAGTAAGCTGTTAAACATATAGTTGTTTTATGTTAGGTTATTATATTTCATAGTAAGCTGTCAAACATATAGTTGTTTTATGTCAGGTTATTATATTTCATAGTAAGCTGGTAAACATATAGTTGTTTTATGTTAGGTTATTATATTTCATAGTAAGCAGCTAAACATATAGTTGTTTTATGTTAGGTTATTATATTTCATAGTAAGCAGCTAAACATATAGTTGTTTAATGTTAGGTTATTATATTTCATAGTAAGCTGTTAAACATATGGTTGTTTTATGTTAGGTTATTATATTTCATAGTAAGCCGTTAAACATATAGTTGTTTTAGGTTAGGTTATTATATTTCATAGTAAGCTGTTAAACAGATAGTTGTTTTATGTTAGGTTATTATATTTCATAGTAAAAAAGCTGTTAAACATATTGTTGTTTTATGTTAGGTTATTATATTTCATAGTAAGCAGCTAAACATATAGTTGTTTTATGTTAGGTTATTATATTTCATAGTAAGCAGCTAAACATATAGTTGTTTTATGTTAGGTTATTATATTTCATAGTGAGCAGTTAAACATATAGTTGTTTTATGTTAGGTTATTATATTTCATAGTAAGCTGTTAAACATATAGTTGTTTTATGTTAGGTTATTATATTTCATAGTAAGCTGTTAAACATGTAGTTGTTTTATGTTAGGTTATTATATTTCATAGTAAGCAGCTAAACATATAGTTGTTTTATGTTAGGTTATTATATTTCATAGTAAACTGTTAAACATATAGTTGTTTTATGTTAGGTTATTATATTTCATAGTAAGCTGTTAAACATATAGTTGTTTTATGTTAGGTTATTATATTTCATAGTAAGCAGCTAAACATATTGTTGTTTTATGTTAGGTTATTATATTTCTTAGTAAGCTGTTAAACATATAGTTGTTTTATGTTAGGTTATTATATTTCATAGTAAGCTGGTAAACATATAGTTGTTTTATGTTAGGTTATTATATTTCATAGTAAGTTGTTAAACATATAGTTGTTTTATGTTAGGTTATTATATTTCATAGTAAGCAGCTAAACATATAGTTGTTTTATGTTAGGTTATTATATTTCATAGTAAGTTGTTAAACATATAGTTGTTTTATGTTAGGTTATTATATTTCATAGTAAGCAGCTAAACATATAGTTGTTTTATGTTAGGTTATTATATTTCATAGTAAGCGGCTAAACATATAGTTGTTTTATGTTAGGTTATTATATTTCATAGTAAGTTGTTAAACATATAGTTGTTTTATGTTAGGTTATTATATTTCATAGTAAGCAGCTAAACATATAGTTGTTTTATGTTAGGTTATTATATTTCATAGTAAGCAGCTAAACATATAGCTGTTTTATGTTAGGTTATTATATTTCATAGTAAGTTGTTAAACATATAGTTGTTTTATGTTAGGTTATTATATTTCATAGTAAGCAGCTAAACATATAGTTGTTTTATGTTAGGTTATTATATTTCATAGTAAGCTGTTAAAGATATAGTTGTTTTATGTTAGGTTATTATATTTCATAGTAAGCAGCTAAACATATAGTTGTTTTATGTTAGGTTATTATATTTCATAGTAAGCAGTTAAACATATAGTTGTTTTATGTTAGGTTATTATATTTCATAGCAAGCTGTTAAACATATAGTTGTTTTATGTTAGGTTATTATATTTCATAGTAAGCTGTTAAAGATATAGTTGTTTTATGTTAGGTTATTATATTTCATGGCAAGCTGTTAAACATATAGTTGTTTTATGCTAGGTTATTATATTTCATGGTAAGCAGTTAAACATATAGTTGTTTTATGTTAGGTTATTATATTTCATAGTAAGCTGTTAAACATATAGTTGTTTTATGTTAGGTTATTATATTTCATAGTAAGCTGTTAAACATATAGTTGTTTTATGTTAGGTTATTATATTTCATAGTAAGCAGTTAAACATATAGTTGTTTTATGTTAGGTTATTATATTTCATAGTAAGCTGTTAAACATATAGTTGTTTTATGTTAGGTTAATATATTTCATAGCAAGCTGTTAAACATATAGTTGTTTTATGTTAGGTTATTATATTTCATAGTAAGCAGTTAAACATATAGTTGTTTTATTTTAGGTTATTATATTTCATAGTAAGCAGTTAAACATATAGTTGTTTTTTGTTAGGTTATTATATTTCATAGTAAGCAGTTAAACATATAGTTGTTTTATGTTAGGTTATTATATTTCATAGTAAGCTGTTAAACATATAGTTGTTTTATGTTAGGTTAATATATTTCATAGCAAGCTGTTAAACATATAGTTGTTTTATGTTAGGTTATTATATTTCATGGTAAGCTGTTAAACATATAGTTGTTTTATGTTAGGTTATTATATTTCATAGTAAGCAGCTAAACATATAGTTGTTTTATGTTAGGTTATTATATTTCTTAGTAAGCTGTTAAACATATAGTTGTTTTATGTTAGGTTATTATATTTCATAGTAAGCAGTTAAACATATAGTTGTTTTATGTTAGGTTATTATATTTCATAGTAAGCTGTTAAACATATAGTTGTTTTATGTTAGGTTATTATATTTCATAGTAAGCTGTTAAACATATAGTTGTTTTATGTCAGGTTATTATATTTCATAGTAAGCTGGTAAACATATAGTTGTTTTATGTTAGGTTATTATATTTCATAGTAAGCAGCTAAACATATAGTTGTTTTATGTTAGGTTATTATATTTCATAGTAAGCAGCTAAACATATAGTTGTTTTATGTTAGGTTATTATATTTCATAGTAAGCAGTTAAACATATAGTTGTTTTAAGTTAGGTTATTATATTTCATAGTAAGCTGTTAAAAATATAGTTGTTTTATGTTAGGTTATTATATTTCATAGTAAAAAAGCTGTTAAACATATAGTTGTTTTATGTTAGGTTATTATATTTCATAGTAAGCAGCTAAACATATAGTTGTTTTATGTTAGGTTATTATATTTCATAGTAAGCAGCTAAACATATAGTTGTTTTATGTTAGGTTATTATATTTCATAGTGAGCAGTTAAACATATAGTTGTTTTATGTTAGGTTATTATATTTCATAGTAAGCTGTTAAACATATAGTTGTTTTATGTTAGGTTATTATATTTCATAGTAAGCTGTTAAACATGTAGTTGTTTTATGTTAGGTTATTATATTTCATAGTAAGCAGCTAAACATATATTTGTTTTATGTTAGGTTATTATATTTCATAGTAAACTGTTAAACATATAGTTGTTTTATGTTAGGTTATTATATTTCATAGTAAGCTGTTAAACATATAGTTGTTTTATGTTAGGTTATTATATTTCATAGTAAGCAGTTAAACATATAGTTGTTTTATGTTAGGTTATTATATTTCTTAGTAAGCTGTTAAACATATAGTTGTTTTATGTTAGGTTATTATATTTCATAGTAAGCAGTTAAACATATAGTTGTTTTATGTTAGGTTATTATATTTCATAGTAAACTGTTAAACATATAGTTGTTTTATGTTAGGTTATTATATTTCATAGTAAGCTGTTAAACATATAGTTGTTTTATGTTTGGTTATTATATTTCATAGTAAGCTGTTAAACATATAGTTGTTTTATGTTAGGTTATTATATTTCATGGTAAGCAGTTAAACATATAGTTGTTTTATGTTAGGTTATTATATTTCATAGTAATCAGCTAAACGTATAGTTGTTTTATGTTAGGTTATTATATTTCATAGTAAGCAGCTAAACATATAGTTGTTTTATGTTAGGTTATTATATTTCATAGTAAGCAGTTAAACATATAGTTGTTTTAAGTTAGGTTATTATATTTCATAGTAAGCAGTTAAACATATAGTTGTTTTATGTTAGGTTATTATATTTCATAGTAAGCAGCTAAACGTATAGTTGTTTTATGTTAGGTTATTATATTTCATAGTAATCAGCTAAACATATAGTTGTTTTATGTTAGGTTATTATATTTCATAGTAAGCAGCTAAACATATAGTTGTTTTATGTTAGGTTATTATATTTCATAGTAAGCAGTTAAACATATAGTTGTTTTAAGTTAGGTTATTATATTTCATAGTAAGCAGTTAAACATATAGTTGTTTTATGTTAGGTTATTATATTTCATAGTAAGCAGCTAAACATATAGTTGTTTTATGTTAGGTTATTATATTTCATAGTAAGCAGTTAAACATATAGTTGTTTTATGTTAGGTTATTATATTTCATAGTAAACTGTTAAACATATAGTTGTTTTATGTTAGGTTATTATATTTCATAGTAAGCTGTTAAACATATAGTTGTTTTATGTTTGGTTATTATATTTCATAGTAAGCTGTTAAACATATAGTTGTTTTATGTTAGGTTATTATATTTCATAGTAAGCAGTTAAACATATAGTTGTTTTATGTTAGGTTATTATATTTCATAGTAAGCTGTTAAACATATAGTTGTTTTATGTTAGGTTATTATATTTCATAGTAAGCAGCTAAACATATAGTTGTTTTATGTTAGGTTATTATATTTCATAGTAAGCAGCTAAACATATAGTTGTTTTATGTTAGGTTATTATATTTCATAGTAAGCAGTTAAACATATAGTTGTTTTATGTTAGGTTATTATATTTCATAGTAAGCAGTTAAACATATAGTTGTTTTATGTTAGGTTATTATATTTCATAGTAAGCTGTTAAAGATATAGTTGTTTTATGTTAGGTTATTATATTTCATAGTAAGCAGCTAAACATATAGTTGTTTTATGTTAGGTTATTATATTTCATAGTAAGCTGTTAAACATATAGTTGTTTTATGTTAGGTTATTATATTTCATAGTAAGCAGTTAAACATATAGTTGTTTTATGTTAGGTTATTATATTTCATAGTAAGCAGCTAAACATATATTTGTTTTATGTTAGGTTATTATATTTCATAGTAAACTGTTAAACATATAGTTGTTTTATGTTAGGTTATTATATTTCATAGTAAGCTGTTAAACATATAGTTGTTTTATGTTAGGTTATTATATTTCATAGTAAGCAGTTAAACATATAGTTGTTTTATGTTAGGTTATTATATTTCTTAGTAAGCTGTTAAACATATAGTTGTTTTATGTTAGGTTATTATATTTCATAGTAAGCAGTTAAACATATAGTTGTTTTATGTTAGGTTATTATATTTCATAGTAAACTGTTAAACATATAGTTGTTTTATGTTAGGTTATTATATTTCATAGTAAGCTGTTAAACATATAGTTGTTTTATGTTTGGTTATTATATTTCATAGTAAGCTGTTAAACATATAGTTGTTTTATGTTAGGTTATTATATTTCATGGTAAGCAGTTAAACATATAGTTGTTTTATGTTAGGTTATTATATTTCATAGTAATCAGCTAAACGTATAGTTGTTTTATGTTAGGTTATTATATTTCATAGTAAGCAGCTAAACATATAGTTGTTTTATGTTAGGTTATTATATTTCATAGTAAGCAGTTAAACATATAGTTGTTTTAAGTTAGGTTATTATATTTCATAGTAAGCAGTTAAACATATAGTTGTTTTATGTTAGGTTATTATATTTCATAGTAAGCAGCTAAACGTATAGTTGTTTTATGTTAGGTTATTATATTTCATAGTAATCAGCTAAACATATAGTTGTTTTATGTTAGGTTATTATATTTCATAGTAAGCAGCTAAACATATAGTTGTTTTATGTTAGGTTATTATATTTCATAGTAAGCAGTTAAGCATATAGTTGTTTTAAGTTAGGTTATTATATTTCATAGTAAGCAGTTAAACATATAGTTGTTTTATGTTAGGTTATTATATTTCATAGTAAGCAGCTAAACATATAGTTGTTTTATGTTAGGTTATTATATTTCATAGTAAGCAGTTAAACATATAGTTGTTTTATGTTAGGTTATTATATTTCATAGTAAACTGTTAAACATATAGTTGTTTTATGTTAGGTTATTATATTTCATAGTAAGCTGTTAAGCATATAGTTGTTTTATGTTTGGTTATTATATTTCATAGTAAGCTGTTAAACATATAGTTGTTTTATGTTAGGTTATTATATTTCATAGTAAGCAGCTAAACATATAGTTGTTTTATGTTAGGTTATTATATTTCATAGTAAGCAGTTAAACATATAGTTGTTTTATGTTAGGTTATTATATTTCATAGTAAGCAGTTAAACATATAGTTGTTTTATGTTAGGTTATTATATTTCATAGTAAGCTGTTAAAGATATAGTTGTTTTATGTTAGGTTATTATATTTCATAGTAAGCAGCTAAACATATAGTTGTTTTATGTTAGGTTATTATATTTCATAGTAAGCTGTTAAACATATAGTTGTTTTATGTTAGGTTATTATATTTCATAGTAAGCAGTTAAACATATAGTTGTTTTAAGTTAGGTTATTATATTTCATAGTAAGCAGTTAAACATATAATTGTTTTATGTTAGGTTATTATATTTCATAGTAAGCTGTTAAACATATAGTTGTTTTATGTTAGGTTATTATATTTCATAGTAAGCAGCTAAACATATAGTTGTTTTATGTTAGGTTATTATATTTCATAGTAAGCAGTTAAACATATAGTTGTTTTATGCTAGGTTATTATATTTCATAGTAAGCAGTTAAACATATAGTTGTTTTAAGTTAGGTTATTATATTTCATAGTAAGCAGTTAAACATATAGTTGTTTTATGTTAGGTTATTATATTTCATAGTAAGTTGTTAAACATATAGTTGTTTTATGTTAGGTTATTATATTTCATAGTAAGCTGTTAAACATATAGTTGTTTTATGTTAGGTTATTATATTTCATAGTAAGCAGTTAAGCATATAGTTGTTTTATGTTAGGTTATTATATTTCATAGTAAGTTGTTAAACATATAGTTGTTTTATGTTAGGTTATTATATTTCATAGTAAGCTGTTAAACATATAGTTGTTTTATGTTAGGTTATTATATTTCATAGTAAGCAGCTAAACATATAGTTGTTTTATGTTAGGTTATTATATTTCATAGTAAGTTGTTAAACATATAGTTGTTTTATATTAGGTTATTATATTTCATAGTAAGCTGTTAAACATATAGTTGTTTTATGCTAGGTTATTATATTTCATAGCAAGCTGTTAAACATATAGTTGTTTTATGTTAGGTTATTATATTTTATAGTAAGCTGTTAAACATATAGTTGTTTTATGTTAGGTTATTATATTTCATAGTAAGCAGCTAAACATATAGTTGTTTTATGTTAGGTTACTATATTTCATAGTAAGCAGCTAAACATATAGTTGTTTTATGTTAGGTTATTATATTTCATAGTAAGCAGCTAAACATATTGTTGTTTTATGTTAGGTTATTATATTTCATAGTAAGCAGTTAAACATATAGTTGTTTTATGTTAGGTTATTATATTTCATAGTAAGTTGTTAAACATATAGTTGTTTTATGTTAGGTTATTATATTTCATAGTAAGCAGCTAAACATATAGTTGTTTTATGTTAGGTTATTATATTTCATAGTAAGTTGTTAAACATATAGTTGTTTTACGTTAGGTTATTATATTTCATAGTAAGCAGCTAAACATATAGTTGTTTTATGTTAGGTTATTATATTTCATAGTAAGCTGTTAAAGATATAGTTGTTTTATGTTAGGTTATTATATTTCATAGTAAGCGGCTAAGCATATAGTTGTTTTATGTTAGGTTATTATATTTCATAGTAAGCAGTTAAACATATAGTTGTTTTATGTTAGGTTATTATATTTCAAAGCAAGCTGTTAAACATATAGTTGTTTTATGTTAGGTTATTATATTTCATAGTAAGCTGTTAAAGATATAGTTGTTTTATGTTAGGTTATTATATTTCATAGCAAGTTGTTAAACATATAATTGTTTTATGCTAGGTTATTATATTTCATAGTAAGCGGCTAAACATATAGTTGTTTTATGTTAGGTTATTATATTTCATAGTAAGCAGTTAAACATATAGTTGTTTTATGTTCGGTTATTATATTTCATGGCAAGCTGTTAAACATATAGTTGTTTTATGTTAGGTTATTATATTTCATGGTAAGCTGTTAAACATATAGTTGTTTTATGTTAGGTTATTATATTTCATGGTAAGCTGTTAAACATATAGTTGTTTTATGTTAGGTTATTATATTTCATAGTAAGCTGTTAAACATATAGTTGTTTTATGTTAGGTTATTATATTTCATAGTAAGCAGTTAAACATATAGTTGTTTTATGTTAGGTTATTATATTTCATAGTAAGCTGTTAAACATATAGTCGCATTATGTTAGGATATTATATTTCATAGTAAGCTGCTAAGCATATAGTTGTTTTATGTTAGGTTATTATATTTCATAGTAAGCTGTTAAACATATAGTTGTTTTATGTTAAGTTAATATATTTCATAGCAAGCTGTTAAACATATAGTTGTTTTATGTTAGGTTATTATATTTCATAGTAAGCAGTTAAACATATAGTTGTTTTATGTTAGGTTATTATATTTCATAGTAAGCAGTAAAACATATAGTTGTTTTATGTTAGGTTATTATATTTCATAGTAAGCTGTTAAACATATAGTTGTTTTATGCTAGGTTATTATATTTCATAGTAAGCTGCTAAACATGTAGTTTTTTTATGTTAGGTTATTATATTTCATAGTAAGCAGCAAAACATATAGTTGTTTTATGTTAGGTTATTATATTTCATAGTAAGCTGTTAAACATATAGTTGTTTTATGTTAGGTTATTATATTTCATAGTAAGCTGTTAAACATATAGTTGTTTTATGTTAGGTTATTATATTTCATATTAAGCAGTTAAACATATAGTTGTTTTATGTTAGGTTATTATATTTCATAGTAAGCAGTTAAACATATAGTTGTTTTATGTTAGGTTATTATATTTCATAGTAAGCTGTTAAACATATAGTTGTTTTATGCTAGGTTATTATATTTCATAGTAAGCTGTTAAACATGTAGTTTTTTTATGTTAGGTTATTATATTTCATAGTAAGCAGCAAAACATATAATTGTTTTATGTTAGGTTATTATATTTCATAGTAAGCTGTTAAACATATAGTTGTTTTATGTTAGGTTATTATATTTCATAGTAAGCTGTTAAACATATAGTTGTTTTATGTTAGGTTATTATATTTCTTAGTAAGCTGTTAAACATATAGTTGTTTTATGTTAGGTTATTATATTTCATAGTAAGCAGTTAAACATATAGTTGTTTTATGTTATGTTATTATATTTCATAGTAAGCTGTTAAACATATAGTTGTTTTATGTTAGGTTATTATATTTCATAGTAAGCTGTTAAACATATAGTTGTTTTATGTCAGGTTATTATATTTCATAGTAAGCTGGTAAACATATAGTTGTTTTATGTTAGGTTATTACATTTCATAGTAAGCAGCTAAACATATAGTTGTTTTATGTTAGGTTATTATATTTCATAGTAAGCAGCTAAACATATAGTTGTTTTATGTTAGGTTATTATATTTCATAGTAAGCAGTTAAACATATAGTTGTTTTAAGCTAGGTTATTATATTTCATAGTAAGCTGTTAAACATATAGTTGTTTTATGTTAGGTTATTATATTTCATAGTAAAAAAGCTGTTAAACATATAGTTGTTTTATGTTAGGTTATTATATTTCATAGTAAGCAGCTAAACATATAGTTGTTTTATGTTAGGTTATTATATTTCATGGTAAGCAGTTAAACATATAGTTGTTTTATGTTAGGTTATTATATTTCATAGTAATCAGCTAAACGTATAGTTGTTTTATGTTAGGTTATTATATTTCATAGTAAGCAGCTAAACATATAGTTGTTTTATGTTAGGTTATTATATTTCATAGTAAGCAGTTAAACATATAGTTGTTTTAAGTTAGGTTATTATATTTCATAGTAAGCAGTTAAACATATAGTTGTTTTATGTTAGGTTATTATATTTCATAGTAAGCAGCTAAACGTATAGTTGTTTTATGTTAGGTTATTATATTTCATAGTAATCAGCTAAACATATAGTTGTTTTATGTTAGGTTATTATATTTCATAGTAAGCAGCTAAACATATAGTTGTTTTATGTTAGGTTATTATATTTCATAGTAAGCAGTTAAACATATAGTTGTTTTAAGTTAGGTTATTATATTTCATAGTAAGCAGTTAAACATATAGTTGTTTTATGTTAGGTTATTATATTTCATAGTAAGCAGCTAAACATATAGTTGTTTTATGTTAGGTTATTATATTTCATAGTAAGCAGTTAAACATATAGTTGTTTTATGTTAGGTTATTATATTTCATAGTAAACTGTTAAACATATAGTTGTTTTATGTTAGGTTATTATATTTCATAGTAAGCTGTTAAACATATAGTTGTTTTATGTTTGGTTATTATATTTCATAGTAAGCTGTTAAACATATAGTTGTTTTATGTTAGGTTATTATATTTCATAGTAAGCAGTTAAACATATAGTTGTTTTATGTTAGGTTATTATATTTCATAGTAAGCTGTTAAACATATAGTTGTTTTATGTTAGGTTATTATATTTCATAGTAAGCAGCTAAACATATAGTTGTTTTATGTTAGGTTATTATATTTCATAGTAAGCAGCTAAACATATAGTTGTTTTATGTTAGGTTATTATATTTCATAGTAAGCAGTTAAACATATAGTTGTTTTATGTTAGGTTATTATATTTCATAGTAAGCAGTTAAACATATAGTTGTTTTATGTTAGGTTATTATATTTCATAGTAAGCTGTTAAAGATATAGTTGTTTTATGTTAGGTTATTATATTTCATAGTAAGCAGCTAAACATATAGTTGTTTTATGTTAGGTTATTATATTTCATAGTAAGCTGTTAAACATATAGTTGTTTTATGTTAGGTTCTTATATTTCATAGTAAGCAGTTAAACATATAGTTGTTTTATGTTAGGTTATTATATTTCATAGTAAGCAGCTAAACATATATTTGTTTTATGTTAGGTTATTATATTTCATAGTAAACTGTTAAACATATAGTTGTTTTATGTTAGGTTATTATATTTCATAGTAAGCTGTTAAACATATAGTTGTTTTATGTTAGGTTATTATATTTCATAGTAAGCAGTTAAACATATAGTTGTTTTATGTTAGGTTATTATATTTCTTAGTAAGCTGTTAAACATATAGTTGTTTTATGTTAGGTTATTATATTTCATAGTAAGCAGTTAAACATATAGTTGTTTTATGTTAGGTTATTATATTTCATAGTAAACTGTTAAACATATAGTTGTTTTATGTTAGGTTATTATATTTCATAGTAAGCTGTTAAACATATAGTTGTTTTATGTTTGGTTATTATATTTCATAGTAAGCTGTTAAACATATAGTTGTTTTATGTTAGGTTATTATATTTCATGGTAAGCAGTTAAACATATAGTTGTTTTATGTTAGGTTATTATATTTCATAGTAATCAGCTAAACGTATAGTTGTTTTATGTTAGGTTATTATATTTCATAGTAAGCAGCTAAACATATAGTTGTTTTATGTTAGGTTATTATATTTCATAGTAAGCAGTTAAACATATAGTTGTTTTAAGTTAGGTTATTATATTTCATAGTAAGCAGTTAAACATATAGTTGTTTTATGTTAGGTTATTATATTTCATAGTAAGCAGCTAAACGTATAGTTGTTTTATGTTAGGTTATTATATTTCATAGTAATCAGCTAAACATATAGTTGTTTTATGTTAGGTTATTATATTTCATAGTAAGCAGCTAAACATATAGTTGTTTTATGTTAGGTTATTATATTTCATAGTAAGCAGTTAAGCATATAGTTGTTTTAAGTTAGGTTATTATATTTCATAGTAAGCAGTTAAACATATAGTTGTTTTATGTTAGGTTATTATATTTCATAGTAAGCAGCTAAACATATAGTTGTTTTATGTTAGGTTATTATATTTCATAGTAAGCAGTTAAACATATAGTTGTTTTATGTTAGGTTATTATATTTCATAGTAAACTGTTAAACATATAGTTGTTTTATGTTAGGTTATTATATTTCATAGTAAGCTGTTAAGCATATAGTTGTTTTATGTTTGGTTATTATATTTCATAGTAAGCTGTTAAACATATAGTTGTTTTATGTTAGGTTATTATATTTCATAGTAAGCAGTTAAACATATAGTTGTTTTATGTTAGGTTATTATATTTCATAGTAAGCAGTTAAACATATAGTTGTTTTATGTTAGGTTATTATATTTCATAGTAAGCAGTTAAACATATAGTTGTTTTATGTTAGGTTATTATATTTCATAGTAAGCTGTTAAAGATATAGTTGTTTTATGTTAGGTTATTATATTTCATAGTAAGCAGCTAAACATATAGTTGTTTTATGTTAGGTTATTATATTTCATAGTAAGCTGTTAAACATATAGTTGTTTTATGTTAGGTTATTATATTTCATAGTAAGCAGTTAAACATATAGTTGTTTTAAGTTAGGTTATTATATTTCATAGTAAGCAGTTAAACATATAATTGTTTTATGTTAGGTTATTATATTTCATAGTAAGCTGTTAAACATATAGTTGTTTTATGTTAGGTTATTATATTTCATAGTAAGCAGCTAAACATATAGTTGTTTTATGTTAGGTTATTATATTTCATAGTAAGCAGTTAAACATATAGTTGTTTTATGTTAGGTTATTATATTTCATAGTAAGCAGTTAAACATATAGTTGTTTTAAGTTAGGTTATTATATTTCATAGTAAGCAGTTAAACATATAGTTGTTTTATGTTAGGTTATTATATTTCATAGGAAGTTGTTAAACATATAGTTGTTTTATGTTAGGTTATTATATTTCATAGTAAGCTGTTAAACATATAGTTGTTTTATGTTAGGTTATTATATTTCATAGTAAGCAGTTAAGCATATAGTTGTTTTATGTTAGGTTATTATATTTCATAGTAAGTTGTTAAACATATAGTTGTTTTATGTTAGGTTATTATATTTCATAGTAAGCTGTTAAACATATAGTTGTTTTATGTTAGGTTATTATATTTCATAGTAAGCAGCTAAACATATAGTTGTTTTATGTTAGGTTATTATATTTCATAGTAAGTTGTTAAACATATAGTTGTTTTATATTAGGTTATTATATTTCATAGTAAGCTGTTAAACATATAGTTGTTTTATGCTAGGTTATTATATTTCATAGCAAGCTGTTAAACATATAGTTGTTTTATGTTAGGTTATTATATTTTATAGTAAGCTGTTAAACATATAGTTGTTTTATGTTAGGTTATTATATTTCATAGTAAGCAGCTAAACATATAGTTGTTTTATGTTAGGTTACTATATTTCATAGTAAGCAGCTAAACATATAGTTGTTTTATGTTAGGTTATTATATTTCATAGTAAGCAGCTAAACATATTGTTGTTTTATGTTAGGTTATTATATTTCATAGTAAGCAGTTAAACATATAGTTGTTTTATGTTAGGTTATTATATTTCATAGTAAGTTGTTAAACATATAGTTGTTTTATGTTAGGTTATTATATTTCATAGTAAGCAGCTAAACATATAGTTGTTTTATGTTAGGTTATTATATTTCATAGTAAGTTGTTAAACATATAGTTGTTTTACGTTAGGTTATTATATTTCATAGTAAGCAGCTAAACATATAGTTGTTTTATGTTAGGTTATTATATTTCATAGTAAGCTGTTAAAGATATAGTTGTTTTATGTTAGGTTATTATATTTCATAGTAAGCGGCTAAGCATATAGTTGTTTTATGTTAGGTTATTATATTTCATAGTAAGCAGTTAAACATATAGTTGTTTTATGTTAGGTTATTATATTTCAAAGCAAGCTGTTAAACATATAGTTGTTTTATGTTAGGTTATTATATTTCATAGTAAGCTGTTAAAGATATAGTTGTTTTATGTTAGGTTATTATATTTCATAGCAAGTTGTTAAACATATAATTGTTTTATGCTAGGTTATTATATTTCATAGTAAGCGGCTAAACATATAGTTGTTTTATGTTAGTTATTATATTTCATAGTAAGCAGTTAAACATATAGTTGTTTTATGTTCGGTTATTATATTTCATGGCAAGCTGTTAAACATATAGTTGTTTTATGTTAGGTTATTATATTTCATGGTAAGCTGTTAAACATATAGTTGTTTTATGTTAGGTTATTATATTTCATGGTAAGCTGTTAAACATATAGTTGTTTTATGTTAGGTTATTATATTTCATAGTAAGCTGTTAAACATATAGTTGTTTTATGTTAGGTTATTATATTTCATAGTAAGCAGTTAAACATATAGTTGTTTTATGTTAGGTTATTATATTTCATAGTAAGCTGTTAAACATATAGTCGCATTATGTTAGGATATTATATTTCATAGTAAGCTGCTAAGCATATAGTTGTTTTATGTTAGGTTATTATATTTCATAGTAAGCTGTTAAACATATAGTTGTTTTATGTTAAGTTAATATATTTCATAGCAAGCTGTTAAACATATAGTTGTTTTATGTTAGGTTATTATATTTCATAGTAAGCAGTTAAACATATAGTTGTTTTATGTTAGGTTATTATATTTCATAGTAAGCAGTTAAACATATAGTTGTTTTATGTTAGGTTATTATATTTCATAGTAAGCTGTTAAACATATAGTTGTTTTATGCTAGGTTATTATATTTCATAGTAAGCTGCTAAACATGTAGTTTTTTTATGTTAGGTTATTATATTTCATAGTAAGCAGCAAAACATATAGTTGTTTTATGTTAGGTTATTATATTTCATAGTAAGCTGTTAAACATATAGTTGTTTTATGTTAGGTTATTATATTTCATAGTAAGCTGTTAAACATATAGTTGTTTTATGTTAGGTTATTATATTTCATATTAAGCAGTTAAACATATAGTTGTTTTATGTTAGGTTATTATATTTCATAGTAAGCAGTTAAACATATAGTTGTTTTATGTTAGGTTATTATATTTCATAGTAAGCTGTTAAACATATAGTTGTTTTATGCTAGGTTATTATATTTCATAGTAAGCTGTTAAACATGTAGTTTTTTTATGTTAGGTTATTATATTTCATAGTAAGCAGCAAAACATATAATTGTTTTATGTTAGGTTATTATATTTCATAGTAAGCTGTTAAACATATAGTTGTTTTATGTTAGGTTATTATATTTCATAGTAAGCTGTTAAACATATAGTTGTTTTATGTTAGGTTATTATATTTCTTAGTAAGCTGTTAAACATATAGTTGTTTTATGTTAGGTTATTATATTTCATAGTAAGCAGTTAAACATATAGTTGTTTTATGTTATGTTATTATATTTCATAGTAAGCTGTTAAACATATAGTTGTTTTATGTTAGGTTATTATATTTCATAGTAAGCTGTTAAACATATAGTTGTTTTATGTCAGGTTATTATATTTCATAGTAAGCTGGTAAACATATAGTTGTTTTATGTTAGGTTATTACATTTCATAGTAAGCAGCTAAACATATAGTTGTTTTATGTTAGGTTATTATATTTCATAGTAAGCAGCTAAACATATAGTTGTTTTATGTTAGGTTATTATATTTCATAGTAAGCAGTTAAACATATAATTGTTTTAAGCTAGGTTATTATATTTCATAGTAAGCTGTTAAACATATAGTTGTTTTATGTTAGGTTATTATATTTCATAGTAAAAAAGCTGTTAAACATATAGTTGTTTTATGTTAGGTTATTATATTTCATAGTAAGCAGCTAAACATATAGTTGTTTTATGTTAGGTTATTATATTTCATAGTAAGCAGCTAAACATATAGTTGTTTTATGTTAGGTTATTATATTTCATAGTAAGCAGTTAAACATATAGTTGTTTTATGTTAGGTTATTATATTTCATATCAAGCTGTTAAACATATAGTTGTTTTATGCTAGGTTATTATATTTCATAGTAAGCTGTTAAACATGTAGTTGTTTTATGTTAGGTTATTATATTTCATAGTAAGCAGCTAAACATATAGTTGTTTTATGTTAGGTTATCATATTTCTTAGTAAGCTGTTAAACATATAGTTGTTTTATGTTAGGTTATTATATTTCATAGTAAGCAGTTAAACATATAGTTGTTTTATGTTAGGTTATTATATTTCTTAGTAAACTGTTAAACATATAGTTGTTTTATGTTAGGTTATTATATTTCATAGTAAGCAGTTAAACATATAGTTGTTTTATGTTAGGTTATTATATTTCATAGTAAGCTGTTAAACATGTAGTTGTTTTATGTTAGGTTATTATATTTCATAGTAAGCTGTTAAACATATAGTTGTTTTATGTTAGGTTATTATATTTCATAGTAAGCAGTTAAACATATAGTTGTTTTATGTTAGGTTATTATATTTCATAGTAAGCTGTTAAACATATAGTTGTTTTATGTTAGGTTATTATATTTCATAGTAAGCTGTTAAACATATAGTTGTTTTATGTTAGGTTATTATATTTCATAGTATGCTGTTAAACATATAGTTGTTTTATGTTAGGTTATTATATTTCATAGTAAGCAGTTAAACATATAGTTGTTTTATGTTAGGTTATTATATTTCATAGTAAACTGTTAAACATATAGTTGTTTTATGTTAGGTTATTATATTTCATAGTAAGCTGTTAAACATATAGTTGTTTTATGTTTGGTTATTATATTTCATAGTAAGCTGTTAAACATATAGTTGTTTTATGTTAGGTTATTATATTTCATAGTAAGCAGTTAAACATATAGTTGTTTTATGTTAGGTTATTATATTTCATAGTAATCAGCTAAACGTATAGTTGTTTTATGTTAGGTTATTATATTTCATAGTAAGCAGCTAAACATATAGTTGTTTTATGTTAGGTTATTATATTTCATAGTAAGCAGTTAAACATATAGTTGTTTTAAGTTAGGTTATTATATTTCATAGTAAGCAGTTAAACATATAGTTGTTTTATGCTAGGTTATTATATTTCATAGTAAGCAGCTAAACGTATAGTTGTTTTATGTTAGGTTATTATATTTCATAGTAATCAGCTAAACATATAGTTGTTTTATGTTAGGTTATTATATTTCATAGTAAGCAGCTAAACATATAGTTGTTTTATGTTAGGTTATTATATTTCATAGTAAGCAGTTAAACATATAGTTGTTTTAAGTTAGGTTATTATATTTCATAGTAAGCAGTTAAACATATAGTTGTTTTATGTTAGGTTATTATATTTCATAGTAAGCAGCTAAACATATAGTTGTTTTATGTTAGGTTATTATATTTCATAGTAAGCAGTTAAACATATAGTTGTTTTATGTTAGGTTATTATATTTCATAGTAAACTGTTAAACATATAGTTGTTTTATGTTAGGTTATTATATTTCATAGTAAGCTGTTAAACATATAGTTGTTTTATGTTTGGTTATTATATTTCATAGTAAGCTGTTAAACATATAGTTGTTTTATGTTAGGTTATTATATTTCATAGTAAGCAGTTAAACATATAGTTGTTTTATGTTAGGTTATTATATTTCATAGTAAGCTGTTAAACATATAGTTGTTTTATGTTAGGTTATTATATTTCATAGTAAGCAGCTAAACATATAGTTGTTTTATGTTAGGTTATTATATTTCATAGTAAGCAGCTAAACATATAGTTGTTTTATGTTAGGTTATTATATTTCATAGTAAGCAGTTAAACATATAGTTGTTTTATGTTAGGTTATTATATTTCATAGTAAGCAGTTAAACATATAGTTGTTTTATGTTAGGTTACTATATTTCATAGTAAGCTGTTAAAGATATAGTTGTTTTATGTTAGGTTATTATATTTCATAGTAAGCAGCTAAACATATAGTTGTTTTATGTTAGGTTATTATATTTCATAGTAAGCTGTTAAACATATAGTTGTTTTATGTTAGGTTATTATATTTCATAGTAAGCAGTTAAACATATAGTTGTTTTAAGTTAGGTTATTATATTTCATAGTAAGCAGTTAAACATATAATTGTTTTATGTTAGGTTATTATATTTCATAGTAAGCTGTTAAGCATATAGTTGTTTTATGTTAGGTTATTATATTTCATAGTAAGCAGCTAAACATATAGTTGTTTTATGTTAGGTTATTATATTTCATAGTAAGCAGTTAAACATATAGTTGTTTTATGTTAGGTTATTATATTTCATAGTAAGCAGTTAAACATATAGTTGTTTTAAGTTAGGTTATTATATTTCATAGTAAGCAGTTAAACATATAGTTGTTTTATGTTAGGTTATCATATTTCATAGTAAGTTGTTAAACATATAGTTGTTTTATGTTAGGTTATTATATTTCATAGTAAGCTGTTAAACATATAGTTGTTTTATGTTAGGTTATTATATTTCATAGTAAGCAGTTAAGCATATAGTTGTTTTATGTTAGGTTATTATATTTCATAGTAAGTTGTTAAACATATAGTTGTTTTATGTTAGGTTATTATATTTCATAGTAAGCTGTTAAGCATATAGTTGTTTTATGTTAGGTTATTATATTTCATAGTAAGCAGCTAAACATATAGTTGTTTTATGTTAGGTTATTATATTTCATAGTAAGTTGTTAAACATATAGTTGTTTTATATTAGGTTATTATATTTCATAGTAAGCTGTTAAACATATAGTTGTTTTATGCTAGGTTATTATATTTCATAGCAAGCTGTTAAACATATAGTTGTTTTATGTTAGGTTATTATATTTTATAGTAAGCTGTTAAACATATAGTTGTTTTATGTTAGGTTATTATATTTCATAGTAAGCAGCTAAACATATAGTTGTTTTATGTTAGGTTACTATATTTCATAGTAAGCAGCTAAACATATAGTTGTTTTATGTTAGGTTATTATATTTCATAGTAAGCAGCTAAACATATAGTTGTTTTATGTTAGGTAATTATATTTCATAGTAAGCAGTTAAACATATAGTTGTTTTATGTTAGGTTATTATATTTCATAGTAAGTTGTTAAACATATAGTTGTTTTATGTTAGGTTATTATATTTCATAGTAAGCAGCTAAACATATAGTTGTTTTATGTTAGGTTATTATATTTCATAGTAAGTTGTTAAACATATAGTTGTTTTATGTTAGGTTATTATATTTCATAGTAAGCTGCTAAACATATAGTTGTTTTATGTTAGGTTATTATATTTCATAGTAAGCAGCTAAACATATAGTTGTTTTATGTTAGGTTATTATATTTCATAGTAAGCAGTTAAACATATAGTTGTTTTAAGTTAGGTTATTATATTTCATAGTAAGCAGCTAAACATATAGTTGTTTTATGTTAGGTTATTATATTTCATAGTAAGCAGCTAAACGTATAGTTGTTTTATGTTAGGTTATTATATTTCATAGTAATCAGCTAAACATATAGTTGTTTTATGTTAGGTTATTATATTTCATAGTAAGCAGCTAAACATATAGTTGTTTTATGTTAGGTTATTATATTTCATAGTAAGCAGTTAAACATATAGTTGTTTTAAGTTAGGTTATTATATTTCATAGTAAGCAGTTAAACATATAGTTGTTTTATGTTAGGTTATTATATTTCATAGTAAGCAGCTAAACATATAGTTGTTTTATGTTAGGTTATTATATTTCATAGTAAGCTGTTAAACATATAGTTGTTTTATGTTTGGTTATTATATTTCATAGTAAGCTGTTAAACATATAGTTGTTTTATGTTAGGTTATTATATTTCATAGTAAGCAGTTAAACATATAGTTGTTTTATGTTAGGTTATTATATTTCATAGTAAGCTGTTAAACATATAGTTGTTTTATGTTAGGTTATTATATTTCATAGTAAGCAGCTAAACATATAGTTGTTTTATGTTAGGTTATTATATTTCATAGTAAGCAGCTAAACATATAGTTGTTTTATGTTAGGTTATTATATTTCATAGTAAGCAGTTAAACATATAGTTGTTTTATGTTAGGTTATTATATTTCATAGTAAGCAGTTAAACATATAGTTGTTTTATGTTAGGTTACTATATTTCATAGTAAGCTGTTAAAGATATAGTTGTTTTATGTTAGGTTATTATATTTCATAGTAAGCAGCTAAACATATAGTTGTTTTATGTTAGGTTATTGTATTTCATAGTAAGCTGTTAAACATATAGTTGTTTTATGTTAGGTTATTATATTTCATAGTAGGCAGTTAAACATATAGTTGTTTTAAGTTAGGTTATTATATTTCATAATAAGCAGTTAAACATATAATTGTTTTATGTTAGGTTATTATATTTCATAGTAAGCTGTTAAACATATAGTTGTTTTATGTTAGGTTATTATATTTCATAGTAAGCAGCTAAACATATAGTTGTTTTATGTTAGGTTATTATATTTCATAGTAAGCAGTTAAACATATAGTTGTTTTATGTTAGGTTATTATATTTCATAGTAAGCAGTTAAACATATAGTTGTTTTAAGTTAGGTTATTATATTTCATAGTAAGCAGTTAAACATATAGTTGTTTTATGTTAGGTTATCATATTTCATAGTAAGTTGTTAAACATATAGTTGTTTTATGTTAGGTTATTATATTTCATAGTAAGCTGTTAAACATATAGTTGTTTTATGTTAGGTTATTATATTTCATAGTAAACAGTTAAGCATATAGTTGTTTTATGTTAGGTTATTATATTTCATAGTAAGTTGTTAAACATATAGTTGTTTTATGTTAGGTTATTATATTTCATAGTAAGCTGTTAAACATATAGTTGTTTTATGTTAGGTTATTATATTTCATAGTAAGCAGCTAAACATATAGTTGTTTTATGTTAGGTTATTATATTTCATAGTAAGTTGTTAAACATATAGTTGTTTTATATTAGGTTATTATATTTCATAGTAAGCTGTTAAACATATAGTTGTTTTATGCTAGGTTATTATATTTCATAGCAAGCTGTTAAACATATAGTTGTTTTATGTTAGGTTATTATATTTTATAGTAAGCTGTTAAACATATAGTTGTTTTATGTTAGGTTATTATATTTCATAGTAAGCAGCTAAGCATATAGTTGTTTTATGTTAGGTTACTATATTTCATAGTAAGCAGCTAAACATATAGTTGTTTTATGTTAGGTTATTATATTTCATATTAAGCAGCTAAACATATAGTTGCTTTATATTAGGTAATTATATTTCATAGTAAGCAGTTAAACATATAGTTGTTTTATGTTAGGTTATTATATTTCATTGTAAGTTGTTAAACATATAGTTGTTTTATGTTAGGTTATTATATTTCATAGTAAGCAGCTAAACATATAGTTGTTTTATGTTAGGTTATTATATTTCATAGTAAGTTGTTAAACATATAGTTGTTTTATGTTAGGTTATTATATTTCATAGTAAGCAGCTAAACATATAGTTGTTTTATGTTAGGTTATTATATTTCATAGTAAGCTGTTAAAGATATAGTTGTTTTATGTTAGGTTATTATATTTCATAGTAAGCGGCTAAACATATAGTTGTTTTATGTTAGGTTATTATATTTCATAGTAAGCAGTTAAACATATAGTTGTTTTATGTTAGGTTATTATATTTCATAGTAAGCTGTTAAAGATATAGTTGTTTTATGTTAGGTTATTATATTTCATAGCAAGTTGTTAAACATATAATTGTTTTATGCTAGGTTATTATATTTCATAGTAAGCGGCTAAACATATAGTTGTTTTATGTTAGGTTATTATATTTCATAGTAAGCAGTTAAACATATAGTTGTTTTATGTTCGGTTATTATATTTCATGGCAAGCTGTTAAACATATAGTTGTTTTATGTTAGGTTATTATATTTCATGGTAAGCTGTTAAACATATAGTTGTTTTATGTTAGGTTATTATATTTCATGGTAAGCTGTTAAACATATAGTTGTTTTATGTTAGGTTATTATATTTCATAGTAAGCTGTTAAACATATAGTTGTTTTATGTTAGGTTATTATATTTCATAGTAAGCAGTTAAACATATAGTTGTTTTATGTTAGGTTATTATATTTCATAGTAACCTGTTAAACATATAGTTGCATTATGTTAGGATATTATATTTCATAGTAAGCTGCTAAGCATATAGTTGTTTTATGTTAGGTTATTATATTTCATAGTAAGCTGTTAAACATATAGTTGTTGTATGTTAAGTTAATATATTTCATAGCAAGCTGTTAAACATATAGTTGTTTTATGTTAGGTTATTATATTTCATAGTAAGCTGTTAAACATATAGTTGTTTTATGCTAGGTTATTATATTTCATAGTAAGCTGCTAAACATGTAGTTTTTTTATGTTAGGTTATTATATTTCATAGTAAGCAGCAAAACATATAGTTGTTTTATGTTAGGTTATTATATTTCATAGTAAGCTGTTAAACATATAGTTGTTTTATGTTAGGTTATTATATTTCATAGTAAGCTGTTAAACATATAGTTGTTTTATGTTAGGTTATTATATTTCATAGTAAGCAGTTAAACATATAGTTGTTTTATGTTAGGTTATTATATTTCATAGTAAGCAGTTAAACATATAGTTGTTTTATGTTAGGTTATTATATTTCATAGTAAGCTGTTAAACATATAGTTGTTTTATGCTAGGTTATTATATTTCATAGTAAGCTGTTAAACATGTAGTTTTTTTTATGTTAGGTTATTATATTTCATAGTAAGCAGCAAAACATATAGTTGTTTTATGTTAGGTTATTATATTTCATAGTAAGCTGTTAAACATATAGTTGTTTTATGTTAGGTTATTATATTTCATAGTAAGCTGTTAAACATATAGTTGTTTTATGTTAGGTTATTATATTTCTTAGTAAGCTGTTAAACATATAGTTGTTTTATGTTAGGTTATTATATTTCATAGTAAGCATTTAAACATATAGTTGTTTTATGTTAGGTTATTATATTTCATAGTAAGCTGTTAAACATGTAGTTGTTTTATGTTAGGTTATTATATTTCATAGTAAGCTGTTAAACATATAGTTGTTTTATGTCAGGTTATTATATTTCATAGTAAGCTGGTAAACATATAGTTGTTTTATGTTAGGTTATTACATTTCATAGTAAGCAGCTAAACATATAGTTGTTTTATGTTAGGTTATTATATTTCATAGTAAGCTGTTAAACATATAGTTGTTTTATGTTAGGTTATTATATTTCATAGTAAAAAAGCTGTTAAACATATAGTTGTTTTATGTTAGGTTATTATATTTCATAGTAAGCAGCTAAACATATAGTTGTTTTATGTTAGGTTATTATATTTCATAGTAAGCAGCTAAACATATAGTTGTTTTATGTTAGGTTATTATATTTCATAGTAAGCAGTTAAACATATAGTTGTTTTATGTTAGGTTATTATATTTCATAGTAAGCTGTTAAACATATAGTTGTTTTATGCTAGGTTATTATATTCCATAGTAAGCTGTTAAACATGTAGTTGTTTTATGTTAGGTTATTATATTTCATAGTAAGCAGCTAAACATATAGTTGTTTTATGTTAGGTTATCATATTTCTTAGTAAGCTGTTAAACATATAGTTGTTTTATGTTAGGTTATTATATTTCATAGTAAGCAGTTAAACATATAGTTGTTTTATGTTAGGTTATTATATTTCATAGTAAGCAGCTAAACATATAGTTGTTTTATGTTAGGTTATTATATTTCATAGTAAGCTGTTAAACATATAGTTGTTTTATGTTAGGTTATTATATTTCATAGTAAGCAGTTAAACATATAGTTGTTTTATGTTAGGTTATTATATTTCATAGTAAGCTGTTAAACATATAGTTGTTTTATGTTAGGTTATTATATTTCAAAGTAAGCTGTTAAACATATAGTTGTTTTATGTTAGGTTATTATATTTCATAGTATGCTGTTAAACATATAGTTGTTTTATGTTAGGTTATTATATTTCATAGTAAGCTGTTAAACATATAGTTGTTTTATGTTAGGTTATTATATTTCATAGTAAGCAGTTAAACATATAGTTGTTTTATGTTAGGTTATTATATTTCATAGTAAGCTGTTAAACATATAGTTGTTTTATGTTAGGTTATTATATTTCATAGTAAGCAGCTAAACAGATAGTTTTTTTATGTTAGGTTATTATATTTCATAGTAAGCAGCAAAACATATAGTTGTTTTATGTTAGGTTATTATATTTCATAGTAAGCTGTTAAACATATAGTTGTTTTATGTTAGGTTATTATATTTCATAGTAAGCTGTTAAACATATAGTTGTTCTATGTTAGGTTATTATATTTCTTAGTAAGCTGTTAAACATATAGTTGTTTTATGTTAGGTTATTATATTTCATAGTAAGCAGTTAAACATATAGTTGTTTTATGTTAGGTTATTATATTTCATAGTAAGCTGTTAAACATATAGTTGTTTTATGTTAGGTTATTATATTTCATAGTAAGCTGTTAAACATATAGTTGTTTTATGTCAGGTTATTATATTTCATAGTAAGCTGGTAAACATATAGTTGTTTTATGTTAGGTTATTACATTTCATAGTAAGCAGCTAAACATATAGTTGTTTTATGTTAGGTTATTATATTTCATAGTAAGCAGCTAAACATATAGTTGTTTTATGTTAGGTTATTATATTTCATAGTAAGCAGTTAAACATATAGTTGTTTTAAGCTAGGTTATTATATTTCATAGTAAGCGGCTAAACGTATAGTTGTTTTATGTTAGGTTATTATATTTCATAGTAAAAAAGCTGTTAAACATATAGTTGTTTTATGTTAGGTTATTATATTTCATAGTAAGCAGCTAAACATATAGTTGTTTTATGTTAGGTTATTATATTTCATAGTAAGCAGCTAAACATATAGTTGTTTTATGTTAGGTTATTATATTTCATAGTAAGCTGTTAAACATATAGTTGTTTTATGTTAGGTTATTATATTTCATAGTAAGCTGTTAAACATATAGTTGTTTTATGTTAGGTTATTATATTTCTTAGTAAGCTGTTAAACATATAGTTGTTTTATGTTAGGTTATTATATTTCATAGTAAGCAGTTAAACATATAGTTGTTTTATGTTAGGTTATTATATTTCATAGTAAGCTGTTAAACATATAGTTGTTTTATGTTAGGTTATTATATTTCATAGTAAGCTGTTAAACATATAGTTGTTTTATGTCAGGTTATTATATTTCATAGTAAGCTGGTAAACATATAGTTGTTTTATGTTAGGTTATTACATTTCATAGTAAGCAGCTAAACATATAGTTGTTTTATGTTAGGTTATTATATTTCATAGTAAGCAGCTAAACATATAGTTGTTTTATGTTAGGTTATTATATTTCATAGTAAGTTGTTAAACATATAGTTGTTTTATGTTAGGTTATTATATTTCATAGTAAGCAGCTAAACATATAGTTGTTTTATGTTAGGTTATTATATTTCATAGTAAGTTGTTAAACATATAGTTGTTTTATGTTAGGTTATTATATTTCATAGTAAGCAGCTAAACATATAGTTGTTTTATGTTAGGCTATTATATTTCATAGTAAGCAGCTAAACATATAGTTGTTTTATGTTAGGTTATTATATTTCATAGTAAGCAGTTAAACATATAGTTGTTTTAAGTTAGGTTATTATATTTCATAGTAAGTAATTTAACATATAGTTGTTTTATGTTAGGTTATTATATTTCATAGTAAGCAGCTAAACGTATAGTTGTTTTATGTTAGGTTATTATATTTCATAGTAATCAGCTAAACATATAGTTGTTTTATGTTAGGTTATTATATTTCATAGTAAGCAGCTAAACATATAGTTGTTTTATGTTAGGTTATTATATTTCATAGTAAGCAGTTAAACATATAGTTGTTTTAAGTTAGGTTATTATATTTCATAGTAAGCAGTTAAACATATAGTTGTTTTATGTTAGGTTATTATATTTCATAGTAAGCAGCTAAACATATAGTTGTTTTATGTTAGGTTATTATATTTCATAGTAAGCAGTTAAACATATAGTTGTTTTATGTTAGGTTATTATATTTCATAGTAAACTGTTAAACATATAGTTGTTTTATGTTAGGTTATTATATTTCATAGTAAGCTGTTAAACATATAGTTGTTTTATGTTTGGTTATTATATTTCATAGTAAGCTGTTAAACATATAGTTGTTTTATGTTAGGTTATTATATTTCATAGTAAGCAGTTAAACATATAGTTGTTTTATGTTAGGTTATTATATTTCATAGTAAGCTGTTAAACATATAGTTGTTTTATGTTAGGTTATTATATTTCATAGTAAGCAGCTAAACATATAGTTGTTTTATGTTAGGTTATTATATTTCATAGTAAGCAGCTAAACATATAGTTGTTTTATGTTAGGTTATTATATTTCATAGTAAGCAGTTAAACATATAGTTGTTTTATGTTAGGTTATTATATTTCATAGTAAGCAGTTAAACATATAGTTGTTTTATGTTAGGTTACTATATTTCATAGTAAGCTGTTAAAGATATAGTTGTTTTATGTTAGGTTATTATATTTCATAGTAAGCAGCTAAACATATAGTTGTTTTATGTTAGGTTATTATATTTCATAGTAAGCTGTTAAACATATAGTTGTTTTATGTTAGGTTATTATATTTCATAGTAAGCAGTTAAACATATAGTTGTTTTAAGTTAGGTTATTATATTTCATAGTAAGCAGTTAAACATATAATTGTTTTATGTTAGGTTATTATATTTCATAGTAAGCTGTTAAACATATAGTTGTTTTATGTTAGGTTATTATATTTCATAGTAAGCAGCTAAACATATAGTTGTTTTATGTTAGGTTATTATATTTCATAGTAAGCAGTTAAACATATAGTTGTTTTATGTTAGGTTATTATATTTCATAGTAAGCAGTTAAACATATAGTTGTTTTAAGTTAGGTTATTATATTTCATAGTAAGCAGTTAAACATATAGTTGTTTTATATTAGGTTATTATATTTCATAGTAAGCAGCTAAACATATAGTTGTTTTATGTTAGGTTATTATATTTCATAGTAAGCAGTTAAACATATAGTTGTTTTATGTTAGGTTATTATATTTCATAGTAAGCAGTTAAGCATATAGTTGTTTTATGTTAGGTTATTATATTTCATAGTAAGCTGTTAAACATATAGTTGTTTTATGTTAGGTTATTATATTTCATAGTAAGCAGCTAAACATATAGTTGTTTTATGTTAGGTTATTATATTTCATAGTAAGTTGTTAAACATATAGTTGTTTTATATTAGGTTATTATATTTCATAGTAAGCTGTTAAACATATAGTTGTTTTATGCTAGGTTATTATATTTCATAGCAAGCTGTTAAACATATAGTTGTTTTATGTTAGGTTATTATATTTTATAGTAAGCTGTTAAACATATAGTTGTTTTATGTTAGGTTATTATATTTCATAGTAAGCAGCTAAACATATAGTTGTTTTATGTTAGGTTACTATATTTCATAGTAAGCAGCTAAACATATAGTTGTTTTATGTTAGGTTATTGTATTTCATAGTAAGCTGTTAAACATATAGTTGTTTTATGTTAGGTTATTATATTTCATAGTAGGCAGTTAAACATATAGTTGTTTTAAGTTAGGTTATTATATTTCATAATAAGCAGTTAAACATATAATTGTTTTATGTTAGGTTATTATATTTCATAGTAAGCTGTTAAACATATAGTTGTTTTATGTTAGGTTATTATATTTCATAGTAAGCAGCTAAACATATAGTTGTTTTATGTTAGGTTATTATATTTCATAGTAAGCAGTTAAACATATAGTTGTTTTATGTTAGGTTATTATATTTCATAGTAAGCAGTTAAACATATAGTTGTTTTAAGTTAGGTTATTATATTTCATAGTAAGCAGTTAAACATATAGTTGTTTTATGTTAGGTTATCATATTTCATAGTAAGTTGTTAAACATATAGTTGTTTTATGTTAGGTTATTATATTTCATAGTAAGCTGTTAAACATATAGTTGTTTTATGTTAGGTTATTATATTTCATAGTAAACAGTTAAGCATATAGTTGTTTTATGTTAGGTTATTATATTTCATAGTAAGTTGTTAAACATATAGTTGTTTTATGTTAGGTTATTATATTTCATAGTAAGCTGTTAAACATATAGTTGTTTTATGTTAGGTTATTATATTTCATAGTAAGCAGCTAAACATATAGTTGTTTTATGTTAGGTTATTATATTTCATAGTAAGTTGTTAAACATATAGTTGTTTTATATTAGGTTATTATATTTCATAGTAAGCTGTTAAACATATAGTTGTTTTATGCTAGGTTATTATATTTCATAGCAAGCTGTTAAACATATAGTTGTTTTATGTTAGGTTATTATATTTTATAGTAAGCTGTTAAACATATAGTTGTTTTATGTTAGGTTATTATATTTCATAGTAAGCAGCTAAGCATATAGTTGTTTTATGTTAGGTTACTATATTTCATAGTAAGCAGCTAAACATATAGTTGTTTTATGTTAGGTTATTATATTTCATATTAAGCAGCTAAACATATAGTTGCTTTATATTAGGTAATTATATTTCATAGTAAGCAGTTAAACATATAGTTGTTTTATGTTAGGTTATTATATTTCATTGTAAGTTGTTAAACATATAGTTGTTTTATGTTAGGTTATTATATTTCATAGTAAGCAGCTAAACATATAGTTGTTTTATGTTAGGTTATTATATTTCATAGTAAGTTGTTAAACATATAGTTGTTTTATGTTAGGTTATTATATTTCATAGTAAGCAGCTAAACATATAGTTGTTTTATGTTAGGTTATTATATTTCATAGTAAGCTGTTAAAGATATAGTTGTTTTATGTTAGGTTATTATATTTCATAGTAAGCGGCTAAACATATAGTTGTTTTATGTTAGGTTATTATATTTCATAGTAAGCAGTTAAACATATAGTTGTTTTATGTTAGGTTATTATATTTCATAGTAAGCTGTTAAAGATATAGTTGTTTTATGTTAGGTTATTATATTTCATAGCAAGTTGTTAAACATATAATTGTTTTATGCTAGGTTATTATATTTCATGGCAAGCTGTTAAACATATAGTTGTTTTATGTTAGGTTATTATATTTCATGGTAAGCTGTTAAACATATAGTTGTTTTATGTTAGGTTATTATATTTCATGGTAAGCTGTTAAACATATAGTTGTTTTATGTTAGGTTATTATATTTCATAGTAAGCTGTTAAACATATAGTTGTTTTATGTTAGGTTATTATATTTCATAGTAAGCAGTTAAACATATAGTTGTTTTATGTTAGGTTATTATATTTCATAGTAACCTGTTAAACATATAGTTGCATTATGTTAGGATATTATATTTCATAGTAAGCTGCTAAGCATATAGTTGTTTTATGTTAGGTTATTATATTTCATAGTAAGCTGTTAAACATATAGTTGTTGTATGTTAAGTTAATATATTTCATAGCAAGCTGTTAAACATATAGTTGTTTTATGTTAGGTTATTATATTTCATAGTAAGCTGTTAAACATATAGTTGTTTTATGCTAGGTTATTATATTTCATAGTAAGCTGCTAAACATGTAGTTTTTTTATGTTAGGTTATTATATTTCATAGTAAGCAGCAAAACATATAGTTGTTTTATGTTAGGTTATTATATTTCATAGTAAGCTGTTAAACATATAGTTGTTTTATGTTAGGTTATTATATTTCATAGTAAGCTGTTAAACATATAGTTGTTTTATGTTAGGTTATTATATTTCATAGTAAGCAGTTAAACATATAGTTGTTTTATGTTAGGTTATTATATTTCATAGTAAGCAGTTAAACATATAGTTGTTTTATGTTAGGTTATTATATTTCATAGTAAGCTGTTAAACATATAGTTGTTTTATGCTAGGTTATTATATTTCATAGTAAGCTGTTAAACATGTAGTTTTTTTTATGTTAGGTTATTATATTTCATAGTAAGCAGCAAAACATATAGTTGTTTTATGTTAGGTTATTATATTTCATAGTAAGCTGTTAAACATATAGTTGTTTTATGTTAGGTTATTATATTTCATAGTAAGCTGTTAAACATATAGTTGTTTTATGTTAGGTTATTATATTTCTTAGTAAGCTGTTAAACATATAGTTGTTTTATGTTAGGTTATTATATTTCATAGTAAGCATTTAAACATATAGTTGTTTTATGTTAGGTTATTATATTTCATAGTAAGCTGTTAAACATGTAGTTGTTTTATGTTAGGTTATTATATTTCATAGTAAGCTGTTAAACATATAGTTGTTTTATGTCAGGTTATTATATTTCATAGTAAGCTGGTAAACATATAGTTGTTTTATGTTAGGTTATTACATTTCATAGTAAGCAGCTAAACATATAGTTGTTTTATGTTAGGTTATTATATTTCATAGTAAGCTGTTAAACATATAGTTGTTTTATGTTAGGTTATTATATTTCATAGTAAAAAAGCTGTTAAACATATAGTTGTTTTATGTTAGGTTATTATATTTCATAGTAAGCAGCTAAACATATAGTTGTTTTATGTTAGGTTATTATATTTCATAGTAAGCAGCTAAACATATAGTTGTTTTATGTTAGGTTATTATATTTCATAGTAAGCAGTTAAACATATAGTTGTTTTATGTTAGGTTATTATATTTCATAGTAAGCTGTTAAACATATAGTTGTTTTATGCTAGGTTATTATATTCCATAGTAAGCTGTTAAACATGTAGTTGTTTTATGTTAGGTTATTATATTTCATAGTAAGCAGCTAAACATATAGTTGTTTTATGTTAGGTTATCATATTTCTTAGTAAGCTGTTAAACATATAGTTGTTTTATGTTAGGTTATTATATTTCATAGTAAGCAGTTAAACATATAGTTGTTTTATGTTAGGTTATTATATTTCATAGTAAGCAGCTAAACATATAGTTGTTTTATGTTAGGTTATTATATTTCATAGTAAGCTGTTAAACATATAGTTGTTTTATGTTAGGTTATTATATTTCATAGTAAGCAGTTAAACATATAGTTGTTTTATGTTAGGTTATTATATTTCATAGTAAGCTGTTAAACATATAGTTGTTTTATGTTAGGTTATTATATTTCAAAGTAAGCTGTTAAACATATAGTTGTTTTATGTTAGGTTATTATATTTCATAGTATGCTGTTAAACATATAGTTGTTTTATGTTAGGTTATTATATTTCATAGTAAGCTGTTAAACATATAGTTGTTTTATGTTAGGTTATTATATTTCATAGTAAGCAGTTAAACATATAGTTGTTTTATGTTAGGTTATTATATTTCATAGTAAGCTGTTAAACATATAGTTGTTTTATGTTAGGTTATTATATTTCATAGTAAGCAGCTAAACAGATAGTTTTTTTATGTTAGGTTATTATATTTCATAGTAAGCAGCAAAACATATAGTTGTTTTATGTTAGGTTATTATATTTCATAGTAAGCTGTTAAACATATAGTTGTTTTATGTTAGGTTATTATATTTCATAGTAAGCTGTTAAACATATAGTTGTTCTATGTTAGGTTATTATATTTCTTAGTAAGCTGTTAAACATATAGTTGTTTTATGTTAGGTTATTATATTTCATAGTAAGCAGTTAAACATATAGTTGTTTTATGTTAGGTTATTATATTTCATAGTAAGCTGTTAAACATATAGTTGTTTTATGTTAGGTTATTATATTTCATAGTAAGCTGTTAAACATATAGTTGTTTTATGTCAGGTTATTATATTTCATAGTAAGCTGGTAAACATATAGTTGTTTTATGTTAGGTTATTACATTTCATAGTAAGCAGCTAAACATATAGTTGTTTTATGTTAGGTTATTATATTTCATAGTAAGCAGCTAAACATATAGTTGTTTTATGTTAGGTTATTATATTTCATAGTAAGCAGTTAAACATATAGTTGTTTTAAGCTAGGTTATTATATTTCATAGTAAGCGGCTAAACATATAGTTGTTTTATGTTAGGTTATTATATTTCATAGTAAAAAAGCTGTTAAACATATAGTTGTTTTATGTTAGGTTATTATATTTCATAGTAAGCAGCTAAACATATAGTTGTTTTATGTTAGGTTATTATATTTCATAGTAAGCAGCTAAACATATAGTTGTTTTATGTTAGGTTATTATATTTCATAGTAAGCTGTTAAACATATAGTTGTTTTATGCTAGGTTATTATATTTCATAGTAAGCTGTTAAACATATAGTTGTTTTATGTTAGGTTATTATATTTCTTAGTAAGCTGTTAAACATATAGTTGTTTTATGTTAGGTTATTATATTTCATAGTAAGCAGTTAAACATATAGTTGTTTTATGTTAGGTTATTATATTTCATAGTAAGCTGTTAAACATATAGTTGTTTTATGTTAGGTTATTATATTTCATAGTAAGCTGTTAAACATATAGTTGTTTTATGTCAGGTTATTATATTTCATAGTAAGCTGGTAAACATATAGTTGTTTTATGCTAGGTTATTATATTCCATAGTAAGCTGTTAAACATGTAGTTGTTTTATGTTAGGTTATTATATTTCATAGTAAGCAGCTAAACATATAGTTGTTTTATGTTAGGTTATCATATTTCTTAGTAAGCTGTTAAACATATAGTTGTTTTATGTTAGGTTATTATATTTCATAGTAAGCAGTTAAACATATAGTTGTTTTATGTTAGGTTATTATATTTCATAGTAAGCAGCTAAACATATAGTTGTTTTATGTTAGGTTATTATATTTCATAGTAAGCTGTTAAACATATAGTTGTTTTATGTTAGGTTATTATATTTCATAGTAAGCAGTTAAACATATAGTTGTTTTATGTTAGGTTATTATATTTCATAGTAAGCTGTTAAACATATAGTTGTTTTATGTTAGGTTATTATATTTCAAAGTAAGCTGTTAAACATATAGTTGTTTTATGTTAGGTTATTATATTTCATAGTATGCTGTTAAACATATAGTTGTTTTATGTTAGGTTATTATATTTCATAGTAAGCTGTTAAACATATAGTTGTTTTATGTTAGGTTATTATATTTCATAGTAAGCAGTTAAACATATAGTTGTTTTATGTTAGGTTATTATATTTCATAGTAAGCTGTTAAACATATAGTTGTTTTATGTTAGGTTATTATATTTCATAGTAAGCAGCTAAACAGATAGTTTTTTTATGTTAGGTTATTATATTTCATAGTAAGCAGCAAAACATATAGTTGTTTTATGTTAGGTTATTATATTTCATAGTAAGCTGTTAAACATATAGTTGTTTTATGTTAGGTTATTATATTTCATAGTAAGCTGTTAAACATATAGTTGTTCTATGTTAGGTTATTATATTTCTTAGTAAGCTGTTAAACATATAGTTGTTTTATGTTAGGTTATTATATTTCATAGTAAGCAGTTAAACATATAGTTGTTTTATGTTAGGTTATTATATTTCATAGTAAGCTGTTAAACATATAGTTGTTTTATGTTAGGTTATTATATTTCATAGTAAGCTGTTAAACATATAGTTGTTTTATGTCAGGTTATTATATTTCATAGTAAGCTGGTAAACATATAGTTGTTTTATGTTAGGTTATTACATTTCATAGTAAGCAGCTAAACATATAGTTGTTTTATGTTAGGTTATTATATTTCATAGTAAGCAGCTAAACATATAGTTGTTTTATG
Source organism: Bathymodiolus brooksi (assembly GCA_963680875.1). Taxonomy (NCBI): domain Eukaryota; kingdom Metazoa; phylum Mollusca; class Bivalvia; order Mytilida; family Modiolidae; genus Bathymodiolus; species Bathymodiolus brooksi. The sequence goes on from OY804582.1 coordinate 12,594,113, forward strand.
TTAGGTTATTATATTTCATAGTAAGCAGTTAAACATATAGTTGTTTTAAGCTAGGTTATTATATTTCATAGTAAGCGGCTAAACATATAGTTGTTTTATGTTAGGTTATTATATTTCATAGTAAAAAAGCTGTTAAACATATAGTTGTTTTATGTTAGGTTATTATATTTCATAGTAAGCAGCTAAACATATAGTTGTTTTATGTTAGGTTATTATATTTCATAGTAAGCAGCTAAACATATAGTTGTTTTATGTTAGGTTATTATATTTCATAGTAAGCTGTTAAACATATAGTTGTTTTATGTTAGGTTATTATATTTCATAGTAAGCTGTTAAACATATAGTTGTTTTATGTTAGGTTATTATATTTCTTAGTAAGCTGTTAAACATATAGTTGTTTTATGTTAGGTTATTATATTTCATAGTAAGCAGTTAAACATATAGTTGTTTTATGTTAGGTTATTATATTTCATAGTAAGCTGTTAAACATATAGTTGTTTTATGTTAGGTTATTATATTTCATAGTAAGCTGTTAAACATATAGTTGTTTTATGTCAGGTTATTATATTTCATAGTAAGCTGGTAAACATATAGTTGTTTTATGTTAGGTTATTACATTTCATAGTAAGCAGCTAAACATATAGTTGTTTTATGTTAGGTTATTATATTTCATAGTAAGCAGCTAAACATATAGTTGTTTTATGTTAGGTTATTATATTTCATAGTAAGTTGTTAAACATATAGTTGTTTTATGTTAGGTTATTATATTTCATAGTAAGCAGCTAAACATATAGTTGTTTTATGTTAGGTTATTATATTTCATAGTAAGTTGTTAAACATATAGTTGTTTTATGTTAGGTTATTATATTTCATAGTAAGCAGCTAAACATATAGTTGTTTTATGTTAGGCTATTATATTTCATAGTAAGCAGCTAAACATATAGTTGTTTTATGTTAGGTTATTATATTTCATAGTAAGCAGTTAAACATATAGTTGTTTTAAGTTAGGTTATTATATTTCATAGTAAGTAATTTAACATATAGTTGTTTTATGTTAGGTTATTATATTTCATAGTAAGCAGCTAAACGTATAGTTGTTTTATGTTAGGTTATTATATTTCATAGTAATCAGCTAAACATATAGTTGTTTTATGTTAGGTTATTATATTTCATAGTAAGCAGCTAAACATATAGTTGTTTTATGTTAGGTTATTATATTTCATAGTAAGCAGTTAAACATATAGTTGTTTTAAGTTAGGTTATTATATTTCATAGTAAGCAGTTAAACATATAGTTGTTTTATGTTAGGTTATTATATTTCATAGTAAGCAGCTAAACATATAGTTGTTTTATGTTAGGTTATTATATTTCATAGTAAGCAGTTAAACATATAGTTGTTTTATGTTAGGTTATTATATTTCATAGTAAACTGTTAAACATATAGTTGTTTTATGTTAGGTTATTATATTTCATAGTAAGCTGTTAAACATATAGTTGTTTTATGTTTGGTTATTATATTTCATAGTAAGCTGTTAAACATATAGTTGTTTTATGTTAGGTTATTATATTTCATAGTAAGCAGTTAAACATATAGTTGTTTTATGTTAGGTTATTATATTTCATAGTAAGCTGTTAAACATATAGTTGTTTTATGTTAGGTTATTATATTTCATAGTAAGCAGCTAAACATATAGTTGTTTTATGTTAGGTTATTATATTTCATAGTAAGCAGCTAAACATATAGTTGTTTTATGTTAGGTTATTATATTTCATAGTAAGCAGTTAAACATATAGTTGTTTTATGTTAGGTTATTATATTTCATAGTAAGCAGTTAAACATATAGTTGTTTTATGTTAGGTTACTATATTTCATAGTAAGCTGTTAAAGATATAGTTGTTTTATGTTAGGTTATTATATTTCATAGTAAGCAGCTAAACATATAGTTGTTTTATGTTAGGTTATTATATTTCATAGTAAGCTGTTAAACATATAGTTGTTTTATGTTAGGTTATTATATTTCATAGTAAGCAGTTAAACATATAGTTGTTTTAAGTTAGGTTATTATATTTCATAGTAAGCAGTTAAACATATAGTTGTTTTATGTTAGGTTATTATATTTCATAGTAAGCAGCTAAACAGATAGTTGTTTTATGTTAGGTTATCATATTTCTTAGTAAGCTGTTAAACATATAGTTGTTTTATGTTAGGTTATTATATTTCATAGTAAGCAGTTAAACATATAGTTGTTTTATGTTAGGTTATTATATTTCATAGTAAGCAGCTAAACATATAGTTGTTTTATGTTAGGTTATTATATTTCATAGTAAGCTGTTAAACATATAGTTGTTTTATGTTAGGTTATTATATTTCATAGTAAGCAGTTAAACATATAGTTGTTTTATGTTAGGTTATTATATTTCATAGTAAGCTGTTAAACATATAGTTGTTTTATGTTAGGTTATTATATTTCAAAGTAAGCTGTTAAACATATAGTTGTTTTATGTTAGGTTATTATATTTCATAGTATGCTGTTAAACATATAGTTGTTTTATGTTAGGTTATTATATTTCATAGTAAGCTGTTAAACATATAGTTGTTTTATGTTAGGTTATTATATTTCATAGTAAGCAGTTAAACATATAGTTGTTTTATGTTAGGTTATTATATTTCATAGTAAGCTGTTAAACATATAGTTGTTTTATGTTAGGTTATTATATTTCATAGTAAGCAGCTAAACAGATAGTTTTTTTATGTTAGGTTATTATATTTCATAGTAAGCAGCAAAACATATAGTTGTTTTATGTTAGGTTATTATATTTCATAGTAAGCTGTTAAACATATAGTTGTTTTATGTTAGGTTATTATATTTCATAGTAAGCTGTTAAACATATAGTTGTTCTATGTTAGGTTATTATATTTCTTAGTAAGCTGTTAAACATATAGTTGTTTTATGTTAGGTTATTATATTTCATAGTAAGCAGTTAAACATATAGTTGTTTTATGTTAGGTTATTATATTTCATAGTAAGCTGTTAAACATATAGTTGTTTTATGTTAGGTTATTATATTTCATAGTAAGCTGTTAAACATATAGTTGTTTTATGTCAGGTTATTATATTTCATAGTAAGCTGGTAAACATATAGTTGTTTTATGTTAGGTTATTACATTTCATAGTAAGCAGCTAAACATATAGTTGTTTTATGTTAGGTTATTATATTTCATAGTAAGCAGCTAAACATATAGTTGTTTTATGTTAGGTTATTATATTTCATAGTAAGCAGTTAAACATATAGTTGTTTTAAGCTAGGTTATTATATTTCATAGTAAGCGGCTAAACATATAGTTGTTTTATGTTAGGTTATTATATTTCATAGTAAAAAAGCTGTTAAACATATAGTTGTTTTATGTTAGGTTATTATATTTCATAGTAAGCAGCTAAACATATAGTTGTTTTATGTTAGGTTATTATATTTCATAGTAAGCAGCTAAACATATAGTTGTTTTATGTTAGGTTATTATATTTCATAGTAAGCTGTTAAACATATAGTTGTTTTATGTTAGGTTATTATATTTCATAGTAAGCTGTTAAACATATAGTTGTTTTATGTTAGGTTATTATATTTCTTAGTAAGCTGTTAAACATATAGTTGTTTTATGTTAGGTTATTATATTTCATAGTAAGCAGTTAAACATATAGTTGTTTTATGTTAGGTTATTATATTTCATAGTAAGCTGTTAAACATATAGTTGTTTTATGTTAGGTTATTATATTTCATAGTAAGCTGTTAAACATATAGTTGTTTTATGTCAGGTTATTATATTTCATAGTAAGCTGGTAAACATATAGTTGTTTTATGTTAGGTTATTACATTTCATAGTAAGCAGCTAAACATATAGTTGTTTTATGTTAGGTTATTATATTTCATAGTAAGCAGCTAAACATATAGTTGTTTTATGTTAGGTTATTATATTTCATAGTAAGTTGTTAAACATATAGTTGTTTTATGTTAGGTTATTATATTTCATAGTAAGCAGCTAAACATATAGTTGTTTTATGTTAGGTTATTATATTTCATAGTAAGTTGTTAAACATATAGTTGTTTTATGTTAGGTTATTATATTTCATAGTAAGCAGCTAAACATATAGTTGTTTTATGTTAGGCTATTATATTTCATAGTAAGCAGCTAAACATATAGTTGTTTTATGTTAGGTTATTATATTTCATAGTAAGCAGTTAAACATATAGTTGTTTTAAGTTAGGTTATTATATTTCATAGTAAGTAATTTAACATATAGTTGTTTTATGTTAGGTTATTATATTTCATAGTAAGCAGCTAAACGTATAGTTGTTTTATGTTAGGTTATTATATTTCATAGTAATCAGCTAAACATATAGTTGTTTTATGTTAGGTTATTATATTTCATAGTAAGCAGCTAAACATATAGTTGTTTTATGTTAGGTTATTATATTTCATAGTAAGCAGTTAAACATATAGTTGTTTTAAGTTAGGTTATTATATTTCATAGTAAGCAGTTAAACATATAGTTGTTTTATGTTAGGTTATTATATTTCATAGTAAGCAGCTAAACATATAGTTGTTTTATGTTAGGTTATTATATTTCATAGTAAGCAGTTAAACATATAGTTGTTTTATGTTAGGTTATTATATTTCATAGTAAACTGTTAAACATATAGTTGTTTTATGTTAGGTTATTATATTTCATAGTAAGCTGTTAAACATATAGTTGTTTTATGTTTGGTTATTATATTTCATAGTAAGCTGTTAAACATATAGTTGTTTTATGTTAGGTTATTATATTTCATAGTAAGCAGTTAAACATATAGTTGTTTTATGTTAGGTTATTATATTTCATAGTAAGCTGTTAAACATATAGTTGTTTTATGTTAGGTTATTATATTTCATAGTAAGCAGCTAAACATATAGTTGTTTTATGTTAGGTTATTATATTTCATAGTAAGCAGCTAAACATATAGTTGTTTTATGTTAGGTTATTATATTTCATAGTAAGCAGTTAAACATATAGTTGTTTTATGTTAGGTTATTATATTTCATAGTAAGCAGTTAAACATATAGTTGTTTTATGTTAGGTTACTATATTTCATAGTAAGCTGTTAAAGATATAGTTGTTTTATGTTAGGTTATTATATTTCATAGTAAGCAGCTAAACATATAGTTGTTTTATGTTAGGTTATTATATTTCATAGTAAGCTGTTAAACATATAGTTGTTTTATGTTAGGTTATTATATTTCATAGTAAGCAGTTAAACATATAGTTGTTTTAAGTTAGGTTATTATATTTCATAGTAAGCAGTTAAACATATAATTGTTTTATGTTAGGTTATTATATTTCATAGTAAGCTGTTAAACATATAGTTGTTTTATGTTAGGTTATTATATTTCATAGTAAGCAGCTAAACATATAGTTGTTTTATGTTAGGTTATTATATTTCATAGTAAGCAGTTAAACATATAGTTGTTTTATGTTAGGTTATTATATTTCATAGTAAGCAGTTAAACATATAGTTGTTTTAAGTTAGGTTATTATATTTCATAGTAAGCAGTTAAACATATAGTTGTTTTATGTTAGGTTATCATATTTCATAGTAAGTTGTTAAACATATAGTTGTTTTATGTTAGGTTATTATATTTCATAGTAAGCTGTTAAACATATAGTTGTTTTATGTTAGGTTATTATATTTCATAGTAAGCAGTTAAGCATATAGTTGTTTTATGTTAGGTTATTATATTTCATAGTAAGCAGTTAAACATATAGTTGTTTTATGTTAGGTTATTATATTTCATAGTAAGCTGTTAAACATATAGTTGTTTTATGTTAGGTTATTATATTTCAAAGTAAGCTGTTAAACATATAGTTGTTTTATGTTAGGTTATTATATTTCATAGTATGCTGTTAAACATATAGTTGTTTTATGTTAGGTTATTATATTTCATAGTAAGCTGTTAAACATATAGTTGTTTTATGTTAGGTTATTATATTTCATAGTAAGCAGTTAAACATATAGTTGTTTTATGTTAGGTTATTATATTTCATAGTAAGCTGTTAAACATATAGTTGTTTTATGTTAGGTTATTATATTTCATAGTAAGCAGCTAAACAGATAGTTTTTTTATGTTAGGTTATTATATTTCATAGTAAGCAGCAAAACATATAGTTGTTTTATGTTAGGTTATTATATTTCATAGTAAGCTGTTAAACATATAGTTGTTTTATGTTAGGTTATTATATTTCATAGTAAGCTGTTAAACATATAGTTGTTCTATGTTAGGTTATTATATTTCTTAGTAAGCTGTTAAACATATAGTTGTTTTATGTTAGGTTATTATATTTCATAGTAAGCAGTTAAACATATAGTTGTTTTATGTTAGGTTATTATATTTCATAGTAAGCTGTTAAACATATAGTTGTTTTATGTTAGGTTATTATATTTCATAGTAAGCTGTTAAACATATAGTTGTTTTATGTCAGGTTATTATATTTCATAGTAAGCTGGTAAACATATAGTTGTTTTATGTTAGGTTATTACATTTCATAGTAAGCAGCTAAACATATAGTTGTTTTATGTTAGGTTATTATATTTCATAGTAAGCAGCTAAACATATAGTTGTTTTATGTTAGGTTATTATATTTCATAGTAAGCAGTTAAACATATAGTTGTTTTAAGCTAGGTTATTATATTTCATAGTAAGCGGCTAAACATATAGTTGTTTTATGTTAGGTTATTATATTTCATAGTAAAAAAGCTGTTAAACATATAGTTGTTTTATGTTAGGTTATTATATTTCATAGTAAGCAGCTAAACATATAGTTGTTTTATGTTAGGTTATTATATTTCATAGTAAGCAGCTAAACATATAGTTGTTTTATGTTAGGTTATTATATTTCATAGTAAGCTGTTAAACATATAGTTGTTTTATGTTAGGTTATTATATTTCATAGTAAGCTGTTAAACATATAGTTGTTTTATGTTAGGTTATTATATTTCTTAGTAAGCTGTTAAACATATAGTTGTTTTATGTTAGGTTATTATATTTCATAGTAAGCAGTTAAACATATAGTTGTTTTATGTTAGGTTATTATATTTCATAGTAAGCTGTTAAACATATAGTTGTTTTATGTTAGGTTATTATATTTCATAGTAAGCTGTTAAACATATAGTTGTTTTATGTCAGGTTATTATATTTCATAGTAAGCTGGTAAACATATAGTTGTTTTATGTTAGGTTATTACATTTCATAGTAAGCAGCTAAACATATAGTTGTTTTATGTTAGGTTATTATATTTCATAGTAAGCAGCTAAACATATAGTTGTTTTATGTTAGGTTATTATATTTCATAGTAAGTTGTTAAACATATAGTTGTTTTATGTTAGGTTATTATATTTCATAGTAAGCAGCTAAACATATAGTTGTTTTATGTTAGGTTATTATATTTCATAGTAAGTTGTTAAACATATAGTTGTTTTATGTTAGGTTATTATATTTCATAGTAAGCAGCTAAACATATAGTTGTTTTATGTTAGGCTATTATATTTCATAGTAAGCAGCTAAACATATAGTTGTTTTATGTTAGGTTATTATATTTCATAGTAAGCAGTTAAACATATAGTTGTTTTAAGTTAGGTTATTATATTTCATAGTAAGTAATTTAACATATAGTTGTTTTATGTTAGGTTAATATATTTCATAGTAAGCAGCTAAACGTATAGTTGTTTTATGTTAGGTTATTATATTTCATAGTAATCAGCTAAACATATAGTTGTTTTATGTTAGGTTATTATATTTCATAGTAAGCAGCTAAACATATAGTTGTTTTATGTTAGGTTATTATATTTCATAGTAAGCAGTTAAACATATAGTTGTTTTAAGTTAGGTTATTATATTTCATAGTAAGCAGTTAAACATATAGTTGTTTTATGTTAGGTTATTATATTTCATAGTAAGCAGCTAAACATATAGTTGTTTTATGTTAGGTTATTATATTTCATAGTAAGCAGTTAAACATATAGTTGTTTTATGTTAGGTTATTATATTTCATAGTAAACTGTTAAACATATAGTTGTTTTATGTTAGGTTATTATATTTCATAGTAAGCTGTTAAACATATAGTTGTTTTATGTTTGGTTATTATATTTCATAGTAAGCTGTTAAACATATAGTTGTTTTATGTTAGGTTATTATATTTCATAGTAAGCAGTTAAACATATAGTTGTTTTATGTTAGGTTATTATATTTCATAGTAAGCTGTTAAACATATAGTTGTTTTATGTTAGGTTATTATATTTCATAGTAAGCAGCTAAACATATAGTTGTTTTATGTTAGGTTATTATATTTCATAGTAAGCAGCTAAACATATAGTTGTTTTATGTTAGGTTATTATATTTCATAGTAAGCAGTTAAACATATAGTTGTTTTATGTTAGGTTATTATATTTCATAGTAAGCAGTTAAACATATAGTTGTTTTATGTTAGGTTACTATATTTCATAGTAAGCTGTTAAAGATATAGTTGTTTTATGTTAGGTTATTATATTTCATAGTAAGCAGCTAAACATATAGTTGTTTTATGTTAGGTTATTATATTTCATAGTAAGCTGTTAAACATATAGTTGTTTTATGTTAGGTTATTATATTTCATAGTAAGCAGTTAAACATATAGTTGTTTTAAGTTAGGTTATTATATTTCATAGTAAGCAGTTAAACATATAGTTGTTTTATGTTAGGTTATTATATTTCATAGTAAGCAGCTAAACAGATAGTTGTTTTATGTTAGGTTATCATATTTCTTAGTAAGCTGTTAAACATATAGTTGTTTTATGTTAGGTTATTATATTTCATAGTAAGCAGTTAAACATATAGTTGTTTTATGTTAGGTTATTATATTTCATAGTAAGCAGCTAAACATATAGTTGTTTTATGTTAGGTTATTATATTTCATAGTAAGCTGTTAAACATATAGTTGTTTTATGTTAGGTTATTATATTTCATAGTAAGCAGTTAAACATATAGTTGTTTTATGTTAGGTTATTATATTTCATAGTAAGCTGTTAAACATATAGTTGTTTTATGTTAGGTTATTATATTTCAAAGTAAGCTGTTAAACATATAGTTGTTTTATGTTAGGTTATTATATTTCATAGTATGCTGTTAAACATATAGTTGTTTTATGTTAGGTTATTATATTTCATAGTAAGCTGTAAAACATATAGTTGTTTTATGTTAGGTTATTATATTTCATAGTAAGCAGTTAAACATATAGTTGTTTTATGTTAGGTTATTATATTTCATAGTAAGCTGTTAAACATATAGTTGTTTTATGTTAGGTTATTATATTTCATAGTAAGCAGCTAAACAGATAGTTTTTTTATGTTAGGTTATTATATTTCATAGTAAGCAGCAAAACATATAGTTGTTTTATGTTAGGTTATTATATTTCATAGTAAGCTGTTAAACATATAGTTGTTTTATGTTAGGTTATTATATTTCATAGTAAGCTGTTAAACATATAGTTGTTCTATGTTAGGTTATTATATTTCTTAGTAAGCTGTTAAACATATAGTTGTTTTATGTTAGGTTATTATATTTCATAGTAAGCAGTTAAACATATAGTTGTTTTATGTTAGGTTATTATATTTCATAGTAAGCTGTTAAACATATAGTTGTTTTATGTTAGGTTATTATATTTCATAGTAAGCTGTTAAACATATAGTTGTTTTATGTCAGGTTATTATATTTCATAGTAAGCTGGTAAACATATAGTTGTTTTATGTTAGGTTATTACATTTCATAGTAAGCAGCTAAACATATAGTTGTTTTATGTTAGGTTATTATATTTCATAGTAAGCAGCTAAACATATAGTTGTTTTATGTTAGGTTATTATATTTCATAGTAAGCAGTTAAACATATAGTTGTTTTAAGCTAGGTTATTATATTTCATAGTAAGCGGCTAAACATATAGTTGTTTTATGTTAGGTTATTATATTTCATAGTAAAAAAGCTGTTAAACATATAGTTGTTTTATGTTAGGTTATTATATTTCATAGTAAGCAGCTAAACATATAGTTGTTTTATGTTAGGTTATTATATTTCATAGTAAGCAGCTAAACATATAGTTGTTTTATGTTAGGTTATTATATTTCATAGTAAGCTGTTAAACATATAGTTGTTTTATGTTAGGTTATTATATTTCATAGTAAGCTGTTAAACATATAGTTGTTTTATGTTAGGTTATTATATTTCTTAGTAAGCTGTTAAACATATAGTTGTTTTATGTTAGGTTATTATATTTCATAGTAAGCAGTTAAACATATAGTTGTTTTATGTTAGGTTATTATATTTCATAGTAAGCTGTTAAACATATAGTTGTTTTATGTTAGGTTATTATATTTCATAGTAAGCTGTTAAACATATAGTTGTTTTATGTCAGGTTATTATATTTCATAGTAAGCTGGTAAACATATAGTTGTTTTATGTTAGGTTATTACATTTCATAGTAAGCAGCTAAACATATAGTTGTTTTATGTTAGGTTATTATATTTCATAGTAAGCAGCTAAACATATAGTTGTTTTATGTTAGGTTATTATATTTCATAGTAAGTTGTTAAACATATAGTTGTTTTATGTTAGGTTATTATATTTCATAGTAAGCAGCTAAACATATAGTTGTTTTATGTTAGGTTATTATATTTCATAGTAAGTTGTTAAACATATAGTTGTTTTATGTTAGGTTATTATATTTCATAGTAAGCAGCTAAACATATAGTTGTTTTATGTTAGGCTATTATATTTCATAGTAAGCAGCTAAACATATAGTTGTTTTATGTTAGGTTATTATATTTCATAGTAAGCAGTTAAACATATAGTTGTTTTAAGTTAGGTTATTATATTTCATAGTAAGTAATTTAACATATAGTTGTTTTATGTTAGGTTATTATATTTCATAGTAAGCAGCTAAACGTATAGTTGTTTTATGTTAGGTTATTATATTTCATAGTAATCAGCTAAACATATAGTTGTTTTATGTTAGGTTATTATATTTCATAGTAAGCAGCTAAACATATAGTTGTTTTATGTTAGGTTATTATATTTCATAGTAAGCAGTTAAACATATAGTTGTTTTAAGTTAGGTTATTATATTTCATAGTAAGCAGTTAAACATATAGTTGTTTTATGTTAGGTTATTATATTTCATAGTAAGCAGCTAAACATATAGTTGTTTTATGTTAGGTTATTATATTTCATAGTAAGCAGTTAAACATATAGTTGTTTTATGTTAGGTTATTATATTTCATAGTAAACTGTTAAACATATAGTTGTTTTATGTTAGGTTATTATATTTCATAGTAAGCTGTTAAACATATAGTTGTTTTATGTTTGGTTATTATATTTCATAGTAAGCTGTTAAACATATAGTTGTTTTATGTTAGGTTATTATATTTCATAGTAAGCAGTTAAACATATAGTTGTTTTATGTTAGGTTATTATATTTCATAGTAAGCTGTTAAACATATAGTTGTTTTATGTTAGGTTATTATATTTCATAGTAAGCAGCTAAACATATAGTTGTTTTATGTTAGGTTATTATATTTCATAGTAAGCAGCTAAACATATAGTTGTTTTATGTTAGGTTATTATATTTCATAGTAAGCAGTTAAACATATAGTTGTTTTATGTTAGGTTATTATATTTCATAGTAAGCAGTTAAACATATAGTTGTTTTATGTTAGGTTACTATATTTCATAGTAAGCTGTTAAAGATATAGTTGTTTTATGTTAGGTTATTATATTTCATAGTAAGCAGCTAAACATATAGTTGTTTTATGTTAGGTTATTATATTTCATAGTAAGCTGTTAAACATATAGTTGTTTTATGTTAGGTTATTATATTTCATAGTAAGCAGTTAAACATATAGTTGTTTTAAGTTAGGTTATTATATTTCATAGTAAGCAGTTAAACATATAATTGTTTTATGTTAGGTTATTATATTTCATAGTAAGCTGTTAAACATATAGTTGTTTTATGTTAGGTTATTATATTTCATAGTAAGCAGCTAAACATATAGTTGTTTTATGTTAGGTTATTATATTTCATAGTAAGCAGTTAAACATATAGTTGTTTTATGTTAGGTTATTATATTTCATAGTAAGCAGTTAAACATATAGTTGTTTTAAGTTAGGTTATTATATTTCATAGTAAGCAGTTAAACATATAGTTGTTTTATGTTAGGTTATCATATTTCATAGTAAGTTGTTAAACATATAGTTGTTTTATGTTAGGTTATTATATTTCATAGTAAGCTGTTAAACATATAGTTGTTTTATGTTAGGTTATTATATTTCATAGTAAGCAGTTAAGCATATAGTTGTTTTATGTTAGGTTATTATATTTCATAGTAAGCTGTTAAACATATAGTTGTTTGATGTTAGGTTATTATATTTCATAGTAAGCAGCTAAACATATAGTTGTTTTATGTTAGGTTATTATATTTCATAGTAAGTTGTTAAACATATAGTTGTTTTATATTAGGTTATTATATTTCATAGTAAGCTGTTAAACATATAGTTGTTTTATGCTAGGTTATTATATTTCATAGCAAGCTGTTAAACATATAGTTGTTTTATGTTAGGTTATTATATTTTATAGTAAGCTGTTAAACATATAGTTGTTTTATGTTAGGTTATTATATTTCATAGTAAGCAGCTAAACATATAGTTGTTTTATGTTAGGTTACTATATTTCATAGTAAGCAGCTAAACATATAGTTGTTTTATGTTAGGTTATTATATTTCATAGTAAGCAGCTAAACATATAGTTGTTTTATGTTAGGTAATTATATTTCATAGTAAGCAGTTAAACATATAGTTGTTTTATGTTAGGTTATTATATTTCATAGTAAGTTGTTAAACATATAGTTGTTTTATGTTAGGTTATTATATTTCATAGTAAGCAGCTAAACATATAGTTGTTTTATGTTAGGTTATTATATTTCATAGTAAGTTGTTAAACATATAGTTGTTTTATGTTAGGTTATTATATTTCATAGTAAGCAGCTAAACATATAGTTGTTTTATGTTAGGTTATTATATTTCATAGTAAGCTGTTAAAGATATAGTTGTTTTATGTTAGGTTATTATATTTCATAGTAAGCGGCTAAACATATAGTTGTTTTATGTTAGGTTATTATATTTCATAGTAAGCAGTTAAACATATAGTTGTTTTATGTTAGGTTATTATATTTCAAAGCAAGCTGTTAAACATATAGTTGTTTTATGTTAGGTTATTATATTTCATAGTAAGCAGCTAAACATATAGTTGTTTTATGTTAGGTTATTATATTTCATAGTAAGCTGTTAAACATATAGTTGTTTTATGTTAGGTTATTATATTTCATAGTAAGCAGTTAAACATATAGTTGTTTTATGTTAGGTTATTATATTTCATAGTAAGCTGTTAAACATATAGTTGTTTTATGTTAGGTTATTATATTTCATAGTAAGCTGTTAAACATATAGTTGTTTTATGTTAGGTTATTATATTTCATAGTATGCTGTTAAACATATAGTTGTTTTATGTTAGGTTATTATATTTCATAGTAAGCTGTTAAACATATAGTTGTTTTATGTTAGGTTATTATATTTCATAGTAAGCTGTTAAACATATAGTTGTTTTATGTTAGGTTATTATATTTCATAGTAAGCTGTTAAAGATATAGTTGTTTTATGTTAGGTTATTATATTTCATAGCAAGTTGTTAAACATATAATTGTTTTATGTTAGGTTATTATATTTCATAGTAAGCTGTTAAACATATAGTTGCATTATGTTAGGATATTATATTTCATAGTAAGCTGCTAAGCATATAGTTGTTTTATGTTAGGTTATTATATTTCATAGTAAGCTGTTAAACATATAGTTGTTTTATGTTAAGTTAATATATTTCATAGCAAGCTGTTAAACATATAGTTGTTTTATGTTAGGTTATTATATTTCATAGTAAGCTGTTAAACATATAGTTGTTTTATGCTAGGTTATTATATTTCATAGTAAGCTGCTAAACATGTAGTTTTTTTATGTTAGGTTATTATATTTCATAGTAAGCAGCAACACATATAGTTGTTTTATGTTAGGTTATTATATTTCATAGTAAGCTGTTAAACATATAGTTGTTTTATGCTAGGTTATTATATTTCATAGTAAGCTGTTAAACATATAGTTGTTTTATGTTAGGTTATTATATTTCATAGTAAGCAGTTAAACATATAGTTGTTTTATGTTAGGTTATTATATTTCATAGTAAGCAGTTAAACATATAGTTGTTTTATGTTAGGTTATTATATTTCATAGTAAGCTGTTAAACATATAGTTGTTTTATGCTAGGTTATTATATTTCATAGTAAGCTGTTAAACATGTAGTTTTTTTTATGTTAGGTTATTATATTTCATAGTAAGCAGCAAAACATATAGTTGTTTTATGTTAGGTTATTATATTTCATAGTAAGCTGTTAAACATATAGTTGTTTTATGTTAGGTTATTATATTTCATAGTAAGCTGTTAAACATGTAGTTGTTTTATGTTAGGTTATTATATTTCTTAGTAAGCTGTTAAACATATAGTTGTTTTATGTTAGGTTATTATATTTCATAGTAAGCAGTTAAACATATAGTTGTTTTATGTTAGGTTATTATATTTCATAGTAAGCTGTTAAACATGTAGTTGTTTTATGTTAGGTTATTATATTTCATAGTAAGCTGTTAAACATATAGTTGTTTTATGTCAGGTTATTATATTTCATAGTAAGCTGGTAAACATATAGTTGTTTTATGTTAGGTTATTACATTTCATAGTAAGCAGCTAAACATATAGTTGTTTTATGTTAGGTTATTATATTTCATAGTAAGCAGCTAAACATATAGTTGTTTTATGTTAGGTTATTATATTTCATAGTAAGCAGTTAAACATATAGTTGTTTTAAGCTAGGTTATTATATTTCATAGTAAGCTGTTAAACATATAGTTGTTTTATGTTAGGTTATTATATTTCATAGTAAAAAAGCTGTTAAACATATAGTTGTTTTATGTTAGGTTATTATATTTCATAGTAAGCAGCTAAACATATAGTTGTTTTATGCTAGGTTATTATATTTCATAGTAAGCAGCTAAACATATAGTTGTTTTATGTTAGGTTATTATATTTCATAGTAAGCAGTTAAACATATAGTTGTTTTATGTTAGGTTATTATATTTCATAGTAAGCTGTTAAACATATAGTTGTTTTATGCTAGGTTATTATATTTCATAGTAAGCTGTTAAACATGTAGTTGTTTTATGTTAGGTTATTATATTTCATAGTAAGCAGCTAAACATATAGTTGTTTTATGTTAGGTTATCATATTTCTTAGTAAGCTGTTAAACATATAGTTGTTTTATGTTAGGTTATTATATTTCATAGTAAGCAGTTAAACATATAGTTGTTTTATGTTAGGTTATTATATTTCATAGTAAGCAGCTAAACATATAGTTGTTTTATGTTAGGTTATTATATTTCATAGTAAGCTGTTAAACATATAGTTGTTTTATGTTAGGTTATTATATTTCATAGTAAGCAGTTAAACATATAGTTGTTTTATGTTAGGTTATTATATTTCATAGTAAGCTGTTAAACATATAGTTGTTTTATGTTAGGTTATTATATTTCATAGTAAGCTGTTAAACATATAGTTGTTTTATGTTAGTTTATTATATTTCATAGTATGCTGTTAAACATATAGTTGTTTTATGTTAGGTTATTATATTTCATAGTAAGCTGTTAAGCATATAGTTGTTTTATGTTAGGTTATTATATTTCATAGTAAGCAGTTAAACATATAGTTGTTTTATGTTAGGTTATTATATTTCATAGTAAGCTGTTAAACATATAGTTGTTTTATGTTAGGTTATTATATTTCATAGTAAGCAGCTAAACAGATAGTTTTTTTATGTTAGGTTATTATATTTCATAGTAAGCAGCAAAACATATAGTTGTTTTATGTTAGGTTATTATATTTCATAGTAAGCTGTTAAACATATAGTTGTTTTATGTTAGGTTATTATATTTCATAGTAAGCTGTTAAACATATAGTTGTTCTATGTTAGGTTATTATATTTCTTAGTAAGCTGTTAAACATATAGTTGTTTTATGTTAGGTTATTATATTTCATAGTAAGCAGTTAAACATATAGTTGTTTTATGTTAGGTTATTATATTTCATAGTAAGCTGTTAAACATATAGTTGTTTTATGTTAGGTTATTATATTTCATAGTAAGCTGTTAAACATATAGTTGTTTTATGTCAGGTTATTATATTTCATTGTAAGCTGGTAAACATATAGTTGTTTTATGTTAGGTTATTACATTTCATAGTAAGCAGCTAAACATATAGTTGTTTTATGTTAGGTTATTATATTTCATAGTAAGCAGCTAAACATATAGTTGTTTTATGTTAGGTTATTATATTTCATAGTAAGCAGTTAAACATATAGTTGTTTTAAGCTAGGTTATTATATTTCATAGTAAGCGGCTAAACATATAGTTGTTTTATGTTAGGTTATTATATTTCATAGTAAAAAAGCTGTTAAACATATAGTTGTTTTATGTTAGGTTATTATATTTCATAGTAAGCAGCTAAACATATAGTTGTTTTATGTTAGGTTATTATATTTCATAGTAAGCAGCTAAACATATAGTTGTTTTATGTTAGGTTATTATATTTCATAGTAAGCTGTTAAACATATAGTTGTTTTATGTTAGGTTATTATATTTCATAGTAAGCTGTTAAACATATAGTTGTTTTATGTTAGGTTATTATATTTCTTAGTAAGCTGTTAAATATATAGTTGTTTTATGTTAGGTTATTATATTTCATAGTAAGCAGTTAAACATATAGTTGTTTTATGTTAGGTTATTATATTTCATAGTAAGCTGTTAAACATATAGTTGTTTTATGTTAGGTTATTATATTTCATAGTAAGCTGTTAAACATATAGTTGTTTTATGTCAGGTTATTATATTTCATAGTAAGCTGGTAAACATATAGTTGTTTTATGTTAGGTTATTACATTTCATAGTAAGCAGCTAAACATATAGTTGTTTTATGTTAGGTTATTATATTTCATAGTAAGCAGCTAAACATATAGTTGTTTTATGTTAGGTTATTATATTTCATAGTAAGCAGTTAAACATATAGTTGTTTTAAGCTAGGTTATTATATTTCATAGTAAGCTGTTAAACATATAGTTGTTTTATGTTAGGTTATTATATTTCATAGTAAAAAAGCTGTTAAACATATAGTTGTTTTATGTTAGGTTATTATATTTCATAGTAAGCAGCTAAACATATAGTTGTTTTATGTTAGGTTATTATATTTCATAGTAAGCAGCTAAACATATAGTTGTTTTATGTTAGGTTATTATATTTCATAGTAAGCAGTTAAACATATAGTTGTTTTATGTTAGGTTATTATATTTCATAGTAAGCTGTTAAACATATAGTTGTTTTATGCTAGGTTATTATATTTCATAGTAAGCTGTTAAACATGTGGTTGTTTTATGTTAGGTTATTATATTTCATAGTAAGCAGCTAAACATATAGTTGTTTTATATTAGGTTATCATATTTCTTAGTAAGCTGTTAAACATATAGTTGTTTTATGTTAGGTTATTATATTTCATAGTAAGCAGTTAAACATATAGTTGTTTTATGTTAGGTTATTATATTTCTTAGTAAGCTGTTAAACATATAGTTGTTTTATGTTAGGTTATTATATTTCATAGTAAGCAGTTAAACATATAGTTGTTTTATGTTAGGTTATTATATTTCATAGTAAGCAGCTAAACATATAGTTGTTTTATGTTAGGTTATTATATTTCATAGTAAGCTGTTAAACATATAGTTGTTTTATGTTAGGTTATTATATTTCATAGTAAGCAGTTAAACATATAGTTGTTTTATGTTAGGTTATTATATTTCATAGTAAGCTGTTAAACATATAGTTGTTTTATGTTAGGTTATTATATTTCATAGTAAGCTGTTAAACATATAGTTGTTTTATGTTAGGTTATTATATTTCATAGTATGCTGTTAAACATATAGTTGTTTTATGTTAGGTTATTATATTTCATAGTAAGCTGTTAAACATATAGTTGTTTTAAGTTAGGTTATTATATTTCATAGTAAGCAGTTAAACATATAGTTGTTTTATGTTAGTTTATTATATTTCATAGTAAGCTGTTAAACATATAGTTGTTTTATGTTAGGTTATTATATTTCATAGTAAGCAGCTAAACAGATAGTTTTTTTATGTTAGGTTATTATATTTCATAGTAAGCAGCAAAACATATAGTTGTTTTATGTTAGGTTATTATATTTCATAGTAAGCTGTTAAACATATAGTTGTTTTATGTTAGGTTATTATATTTCATAGTAAGCTGTTAAACATATAGTTGTTTTATGTTAGGTTATTATATTTCTTAGTAAGCTGTTAAACATATAGTTGTTTTATGTTAGGTTATTATATTTCATAGTAAGCAGTTAAACATATAGTTGTTTTATGTTAGGTTATTATATTTCATAGTAAGCTGTTAAACATATAGTTGTTTTATGTTAGGTTATTATATTTCATAGTAAGCTGTTAAACATATAGTTGTTTTATGTCAGGTTATTATATTTCATAGTAAGCTGGTAAACATATAGTTGTTTTATGTTAGGTTATTACATTTCATAGTAAGCAGCTAAACATATAGTTTTTTTATGTTAGGTTATTATATTTCATAGTAAGCAGCTAAACATATAGTTGTTTTATGTTAGGTTATTATATTTCATAGTAAGCAGTTAAACATATAGTTGTTTTAAGCTAGGTTATTATATTTCATAGTAAGCTGTTAAACATATAGTTGTTTTATGTTAGGTTATTATATTTCTTAGTAAGCTGTTAAACATATAGTTGTTTTATGTTAGGTTATTATATTTCATAGTAAAAAAGCTGTTAAACATATAGTTGTTTTATGTTAGGTTATTATATTTCATAGTAAGCAGTTAAACATATAGTTGTTTTATGTTAGGTTATTATATTTCTTAGTAAGCTGTTAAACATATAGTTGTTTTATGTTAGGTTATTATATTTCATAGTAAGCAGTTAAACATATAGTTGTTTTATGTTAGGTTATTATATTTCATAGTAAGCAGCTAAACATATAGTTGTTTTATGTTAGGTTATTATATTTCATAGTAAGCTGTTAAACATATAGTTGTTTTATGTTAGGTTATTATATTTCATAGTAAGCAGTTAAACATATAGTTGTTTTATGTTAGGTTATTATATTTCATAGTAAGCTGTTAAACATATAGTTGTTTTATGTTAGGTTATTATATTTCATAGTAAGCTGTTAAACATATAGTTGTTTTATGTTAGGTTATTATATTTCATAGTATGCTGTTAAACATATAGTTGTTTTATGTTAGGTTATTATATTTCATAGTAAGCTGTTAAACATATAGTTGTTTTAAGTTAGGTTGTTATATTTCATAGTAAGCAGTTAAACATATAGTTGTTTTATGTTAGGTTATTATATTTCATAGTAAGCTGTTAAACATATAGTTGTTTTATGTTAGGTTATTATATTTCATAGTAAGCAGCTAAACAGATAGTTGTTTTATGTTAGGTTATTATATTTCATAGTAAGCTGTTAAACATATAGTTGTTTTATGTTAGGTTATTATATTTCATAGTAAGCAGTTAAACATATAGTTGTTTTATGTTAGGTTATTATATTTCATAGTAAGCAGTTAAACATATAGTTGTTTTATGTTAGGTTACTATATTTCATAGTAAGCTGTTAAACATATAGTTGTTTTATGTTAGGTTATTATATTTCATAGTAAGCAGTTAAACATATAGTTGTTTTATGTTAGGTTATTATATTTCATAGCAAGCTGTTAAACATATAGTTGTTTTATGTTAGGTTATTATATTTCATAGTAAGCAGTTAAACATATAGTTGTTTTATGTTAGGTTATTATATTTCATAGCAAGCTGTTAAACATATAGTTGTTTTATGTTAGGTTATTATATTTCATAGTAAGCTGTTAAACATATAGTTGTTTTATGTTAGGTTATTATATTTCACAGTAAGCAGTTAAACATATAGTTGTTTTATGCTAGGTTATTATATTTCATAGTAAACAGCTAAACATATAGTTGTTTTATGTTAGGTTATTATATTTCATAGTAAGCAGTTAAACATATAATTGTTTTATGCTAGGTTATTATATTTCATAGTAAGCAGTTAAACATATAGTTGTTTTATGTTAGGTTATTATATTTCATAGTAAGCTGCAAAGCATATAGTTGTTTTATGTTAGGTTATTATATTTCATAGTAAGCAGTTAAACATATAGTTGTTTTATGTTAGGTTATTATATTTCATAGTAAGCTGTTAAACATATAGTTGTTTTATGTCAGGTTATTATATTTCATAGTAAACTGTTAAAAATATAGTTGTTTTATGCTAGGTTATTATATTTCATAGTAAGCAGTTAAACATATAGTTGTTTTATGTTAGGTTATTATATTTCATAGTAAGCTGTTAAACATATAGTTGTTTTATGTTAGGTTATTATATTTCATAGTAAGCAGTTAAGCATATAGTTGTTCTATGTTAGGTTATTATATTTCATAGTAAGCTGTTAAACATATAGGTGTTTTATGTTAGGTTATTATATTTCATAGTAAGCAGCTAAACATATAGTTGTTTTATGTTAGGTTATTATATTTCATAGTAAGCAGTTAAACATATAGTTGTTTTATGTTAGGTTATTATATTTCATGGCAAGCTGTTAAACATATAGTTGTTTTATGTTAGGTTATTATATTTCATAGTAAGCAGCTAAACATATAGTTGTTTTATGTTAGGTTATTATATTTCATAGTAAGCAGTTAAACATATAGTTGTTTTATGTTAGGTTATTATATTTCATGGTAAGCAGTTAAACATATAGTTGTTTTATGTTAGGTTATTATATTTCATAGTAAGCGGCTAAACATATAGTTGTTTTATGTTAGGTTATTATATTTCATAGTAAGCAGTTAAACATATAGTTGTTTTATGTTAGGTTATTATATTTCATAGTAAGCTGTTAAACATATAGTTGTTTTATGTTAGGTTATTATATTTCATGGTAAGCAGTTAAACATATAGTTGTTTTATGTTAGGTTATTATATTTCATAGTAAGCGGCTAAACATATAGTTGTTTTATGTTAGGTTATTATATTTCATAGTAAGCAATTAAACATATAGTTGTTTTATGTTAGGTTATTATATTTCATAGTAAGCAGCTAAACATATAGTTGTTTTATGTTAGGTTATTATATTTCATAGTAAGCGGCTAAACATATAGTTGTTTTATGTTAGGTTATTATATTTCATAGTAAGCGGCTAAACATATAGTTGTTTTATGTTAGGTTATTATATTTCATAGTAAGCAGTTAAACATATAGTTGTTTTATGTTAGGTTATTATATTTCATAGTAAGCAGCTAAACATATAGTTGTTTTATGTTAGGTTATTATATTTCATGGCAAGCTGTTAAACATATAGTTGTTTTATGTTAGGTTATTATATTTCATAGTAAGCGGCTAAACATATAGTTGTTTTATGTTAGGTTATTATATTTCATAGTAAGCGGCTAAACATATAGTTGTTTTATGAAATAAATATGTAATCTTTTTACTGTTGTTGTTGTATTATTATATTCGAGTGTTTTATTCCAATGTTTTATTCCAGTGTTTCATTCCAGTGATTTATTCGAGAGTTTTGTTCGCAGAAAGAGACCGTTTCTCATTAGTGATTTTATTCATATTGATTATATTTAATTGTATATGAAATTCGTCAATTTTTCATTTCGTCCTTTCTTAAATTTATATAAAATTATTAATATGTAGAAGATAATCCAGTAATATAATTCGATTTAATATACAATTCAAGGACTTTGTTCGTCAAAGGAGACAACGATGATAAATGTGTATCCCTGGGTTTACTTCCTATTCTAGAAATAAATAACTGACTACTGTGTGGGTGATATATTCGATGACTAATAGTCCAACACCAGTGGTATCGACCCAGTGATAGTAATAAAAACGTAGGTATCAAATTTACTGCTCACGACGCGTTGCTGTGATAACCATTATTAGGTACGCGCAATATCGAATTACTGGAAAAGACTAGAAAAATAATAACGTTTGGGAGCAATACATACAACTTGTAATTAATATAAATATATTTCTCCAATAGCTTTTTGATAATACTTTATTTTCAAACTTACCTCTGTCAATAATTCCATATATCATCAACGACAGGACAAAGATCACAGACATTCCACAAAAAATAAAAACACGATACGTTAAACAAACTTAAAATTATATAATTGGTCAAAGTTCAAATCGTCTAACTTGACGTTATATATACCCCTATCTCCACTGTTAACGTAACTCGAATAATTCAAGCCCTTTCCGTATCCGATTCTCTCCGCCTTCTGTGGGTTTGAAGGCAGCCAATGATAAAATTGCGTCAGCTGTTCCCTGTCACAGGGACCCAATCGCAATGTAGTATTTTTATGTGTATGTGCAATAGGCATATCCGGTACATTAGCAGCTAAATGATAATAAAAAAACTTTGAAATAAAAATCAATATGTTTTAATATTTAAAAAATAGTAATTATTCATTTAAGTTTTATTTCATGTTTGGATGTATTTATCCGGATAAGTGCATTGCATACAGCATTACATCATCTGATCGCTCCATTGGACATTATTTACAAACACTTTAGCTCCTCCTATTTTATGTCGTAATACCCAAAAGTCATTGCGATTTACTATTTCCGGGTTGACGGATTTTTTCAATGAATGCATCCAGGCGTTAATGTAGCGACCAGCGGGAGCGTTATATAACGGCTGGATTATTCGGGTTACTGTTAACGTTCAGTCCGTGACGCTGGTAATATACTTTATGTTTATATTAAAGAAAATCCAGGTACGTTTTTATATTTGATCTTTCTATCTATATTTTAATGGATTTATTAATACGATGCACAACGGTACATCTTAACAGCTAATTGTATTTAATCCAATAAAATCCTATACCAGATGATTTCTGGGAACAAAGTAGGAACAATACAATGATTCCATTAGTCATGACATGTCTGTTTGAATGATAAGCTTAACTATAAGCTGATTATAGTGTTACAGTAAGAAATAGTTACGTAATGTGAGTATATAGAAGAGTATTGTACTTTATAAAGATATTATTTCTTGGTTAGTCGTCGGTGCTTGATCAGAAAGAAATCAATTGTGGTAGTGTTTGCTTTATTAATAAAAAAATTAAAATTAAAAAAAATTAAAAAAGAAGACAAAAGAAAGAAACACAAGGGAAAGATACCAAAATGGGTGATCAGAAGCAGTAAATTGAAGAAGGACAGACAATATAATGACCAAAAGAAAAAAGGACAAAAGAACAAACAATGTTCTATAAACAGTACCCACAAACTAAAAATCGCAGAAAGGGAAACCAGTTATAAACAACGATAGAACAAAATAACAACATATGTGCAGTACAAATGTGAATGATTGTTGATTTTCTGGCTGTTCAACGTCCAGAAACAAATATCTTTTTATATTTCAATGTCATATTTTCTTTAGAATAGATGATCATGATCATGGCAAAAAAAAAGCCTTTGACGAAAGGAGCGATTTCTATTCTATGACATATTTTGTGTTCTTTGATTCTCAATATAAGTTGAGTAATCAATAGTAACAATAACGTAGATATCAGATTTAGTACGCACGACGCGCTTCTGTAATAATTTGCATTAGGTACTCTCAAAATCTACACCTCTATCACATTAATCAATAGTAACAATAACGTAGATATCAGATGTAGTACGCATGACGCGTTTCTGTAATAACATGCATTAGGTACGCTCAAAATCTACACCTCTATCACAGTAATCAATAGTAACAATAACGTAGATATCAGATTTAGTACGCACGACGCGTGTCTGTAATAACCTGCGTTAGGTACGCTCAAAATCTACACCTCTATCACAGTAATCAATAGTAACAATAACGTAGATATCAGATTTAGTACGCACGACGCGTGTCTGTAATAACCTGCATTAAGTACGCTCAAAATCTACACCTCTATCACAGTAATCAATAGTAACAATAACGTAGATATCAGATTTAGTACGCATCACACGTTTCTGTAATAACCTGCATTAGGTACGCTCAAAATATACACCTCTATCACAATAATCAATAGTAACAATAACGTAGATATCAGATTTAGTACGCATGACACGTTTCTGTAATAACCTGCATTAGGTACGCTCAAAATCTACACCTCTATCACAGTAATCAATAGTAACAATAACGTAGATATCAGATTAAGTACGCACGACACGTTTCTGTAATAACCTGCATTAGGTACGCTCAAAATCTACACCTCTATCACAGTAATCAATAGTAACAATAACGTAGATATCAGATTTAGTACGCATGACGCGTGTCTGTAATAACCTGCATTAGGTACGCTCAAAATCTACTCTTCTATCACATTAATCAATAGTAATAATAACGTAGATATCAGACTTAGTACGCATGACACGTTTCTGTAATAACCTGCATTAGGTACGCTCAAAATCTACACCTCTATCACAGTAATCAATAGTAACAATAACGTAGATATCAGATTAAGTACGCACGACACGTTTCTGTAATAACCTGCATTAGGTACGCTCAAAATCTACACCTCTATCACAGTAATCAATAGTAACAATAAGGTAGATATCAGATTTAGTACGCATGACGCGTGTCTGTAATAACCTGCATTAGGTACGCTCAAAATCTACTCTTCTATCACATTAATCAATAGTAATAATAACGTAGATATCAGACTTAGTACGCACGACACGTTTCTGTAATAACCTGCATTAGGTACGCTCAAGATCTACACCTCTATCACAGTAATCAATAGTAACAATAACGTAGATATCAGATTTAGTACGCATGACGCGTGTCTGTAATAACCTGCATTAGGTACGCTCAAAATCTACACCTCTATCACAGTAATCAATAGTAACAATAACGTAGATATCAGACTTAGTACGCACGACACGTTTCTGTAATAACCTGCATTAGGTACGCTCAAAATCTACACCTCTATCACAGTAATCAATAGTAACAATAACGTAGATATCAGATTTAGTATGCATGACGCGTGTCTGTAATAACCTGCATTAGGTACGCTCAAAATCTACACCTCTATCTTAGTAATCAATAGTAACAATAACGTAGATATCAGATTTACTATGCACGACGCGTTTCTGTAATAATCTGCATTAGGTACGCTCAACATCTACACCTCTATCACACTAATCAATAGTAACAATAACGTAGATATCAGATTTAGTACTCACGACGCGTGTCTGTAATAACCTGCATTAGGTACGCTCAAAATCTACACCTCTATCACAGTAATCAATAGTAACAATAACGTAGATATCAGATTTAGTACGCACGACGCGTGTCTGTAATAACCTGCATTAGGTACGCTCAAAATATACACCTCTATCACCGTAATCAATAGTAACAATAACGTAGATATCAGATTTACTATGCACGACGCGTTTCTGTAATAATCTGCATTAGGTACGCTCAAAATCTACACCTCTATCTTAGTAATCAATAGTAACAATAACGTAGATATCAGATGTAGTACGCATGACACGTTTATGTCATAATTTGCATTAGGTACGCTCAAATTCTAAACCTCTATCACAGTAATCAATAGTAACGATAACGTAGATATCAGATTTAGTACGCACGATGCGTGTCTGTAATAACCTGCATTAGGTACGCTCAAAATCTACACCTCTATCTTAGTAATCAATAGTAACAATAACGTAGATATCAGATTTAGTACGCATGACGCGTGTCTGTAATAACCTGCATTAGGTACGCTCAAAATCTACACCTCTATCACACTAATCAATAGTAACAATAACGTAGATATCAGATTTAGTACGCACGACGCGTGTCTGTAATAACCTGCATTAGGTACGCTCAAAATCTACACCTCTATCACAGTAATCAATAGTAACAATAACGTAGATATCAGATTAAGTACGCACGACACGTTTCTGTAATAAGCTGCATTAGGTACGCTCAAAATCTACACCTCTATCACAGTAATCAATAGTAACAATAACGTAGATATCAGATTAAGTACGCACGACACGTTTCTGTAATAAGCTGCATTAGGTACGCTCAAAATCTACACCTCTATCACAGTAATCAATAGTAACAATAACGTAGATATCAGATTTAGTACTCACGACGCGTGTCTGTAATAACCTGCATTAGGTACGCTCAAAATCTACACCTCTATCACAGTAATCAATAGTAACAATAACGTAGATATCAGATTTAGTACGCACGACGCGTGTCTGTAATAACCTGCATTAGGTACGCTCAAAATATACACCTCTATCACCGTAATCAATAGTAACAATAACGTAGATATCAGATTTACTATGCACGACGCGTTTCTGTAATAATCTGCATTAGGTACGCTCAAAATCTACACCTCTATCTTAGTAATCAATAGTAACAATAACGTAGATATCAGATGTAGTACGCATGACACGTTTATGTCATAATTTGCATTAGGTACGCTCAAATTCTAAACCTCTATCACAGTAATCAATAGTAACGATAACGTAGATATCAGATTTAGTACGCACGATGCGTGTCTGTAATAACCTGCATTAGGTACGCTCAAAATCTACACCTCTATCTTAGTAATCAATAGTAACAATAACGTAGATATCAGATTTAGTACGCATGACGCGTGTCTGTAATAACCTGCATTAGGTACGCTCAAAATCTACACCTCTATCACACTAATCAATAGTAACAATAACGTAGATATCAGATTTAGTACGCACGACGCGTGTCTGTAATAACCTGCATTAGGTACGCTCAAAATCTACACCTCTATCACAGTAATCAATAGTAACAATAACGTAGATATCAGATTAAGTACGCACGACACGTTTCTGTAATAAGCTGCATTAGGTACGCTCAAAATCTACACCTCTATCACAGTAATCAATAGTAACAATAACGTAGATATCAGATTAAGTACGCACGACACGTTTCTGTAATAAGCTGCATTAGGTACGCTCAAAATCTACACCTCTATCACAGTAATCAATAGTAACAATAACGTAGATATCAGATTTAGTACCCATGACGCGTTTCTGTAATAACATGCATTAGGTACGCTCAAAATCTACACCTCTATCACAGTAATCAATAGTAACAATAACGTAGATATCAGATTTAGTACCCATGACGCGTTTCTGTAATAACATGCATTAGGTATGCTCAAAATCTACACCTCTATCACAGTAATCAATAGTAACAATAACGTAGATATCAGATTTAGTACGCACGACGCGTGTCTGTAATAACCTGCATTAGGTACGCTCAAAATCTACACCTCTATCACAGTAATCAATAGTAACAATAACGTAGATATCAGATTTAGTACGCATGACGCGTGTCTGTAATAACCTGCATTAGGTACGCTCAAAATCTACTCTTCTATCACATTAATCAATAGTAATAATAACGTAGATATCAGACTTAGTACGCACGACACGTTTCTGTAATAACCTGCATTAGGTACACTCAAAATATACACCTCTATCACAGTAATCAATAGTAACAATAACGTAGATATCAGATTTAGTACGCATGACGCGTGTCTGTAATAACCTGCATTAGGTACGCTCAAAATCTACACCTCTATCACAGTAATCAATAGTAACAATAACGTAGATATCAGATTTAGTACGCATGACACGTTTCGGTAATAACATGCATTAGGTACGCTCAAAATCTACACCTCTATCACAGTAATCAATAGTAACAATAACGTAGATATCAGATTTAGTACGCATGACGCGTGTCTGTAATAACCTGCATTAGGTACGCTCAAAATCTACACCTCTATCTTAGTAATCAATAGTAACAATAACGTAGATATCAGATTTAGTACGCACGACGCGTGTCTGTAATAACCTGCATTAGGTACGCTCAAAATCTACACCTCTATCACAGTAATCAATAGTAACAATAACGTAGATATCAGATTTAGTACGCATCACACGTTTCTGTAATAACCTGCATTAGGTACGCTCAAAATCTACACCTCTATCACAGTAATCAATAGTAACAATAACGTAGATATCAGATTTAGTACGCATGACACGTTTCTGTAATAACCTGCATTAGGTACGCTCAAAGTCTACTCTTCTATCACATTAAACAATAGTAACAATAACGTAGATATCAGATTTAGTACGCATGACACGTTTCTGTAATAACCTGCATTAGGTACGCTCAAATCTACACCTCTATCACATTAATCAATAGTAACAATAACGTAGATATCAGATTAAGTATGCACGACACGTTTCTGTAATAACCTGCATTAGGTACGCTCAAAATCTACACCTCTATCACAGTAATCAATAGTAACAATAACGTAGATATCAGATTTAGTACGCATGACGCGTGTCTGTAATAACCTGCATTAGGTACGCTCAAAATCTACTCTTCTATCACATTAATCAATAGTAATAATAACGTAGATATCAGACATAGTACGCACGACACGTTTCTGTAATAACCTGCATTAGGTACGCTCAAAATCTACACCTCTATCACAGTAATCAATAGTAACAATAACGTAGATATCAGATTTAGTACGCATGACGCGTGTCTGTAATAACCTGCATTAGGTACGCTCAAAATCTACACCTCTATCACAGTAATCAATAGTAACAATAACGTAGATATCAGATTTAGTACGCATGACATGTTTCTGTAATAACCTGCATTAGGTACGCTCAAAATCTACACCTCTATCACAGTAATCAATAGTAACAATAACGTAGATATCAGATTTAGTACGCATGACGCGTGTCTGTAATAACCTGCATTAGGTACGCTCAAAATCTACACCTCTATCTTAGTAATCAATAATAACAATAACGTAGATATCAGATTTATTACGCACGACGCGTGTCTGTAATAACCTGCATTAGGTACGCTCAAAATCTAC
The DNA here is from genome assembly GCA_963680875.1 of Bathymodiolus brooksi. Lineage (NCBI taxonomy): Eukaryota > Metazoa > Mollusca > Bivalvia > Mytilida > Modiolidae > Bathymodiolus > Bathymodiolus brooksi. The sequence continues at coordinate 12,623,377 of OY804582.1, forward strand.
ACCTCTATCACAGTAATCAATAGTAACAATAACGTAGATATCAGATTTAGTACGCATGACGCGTGTCTGCAATAACCTGCATTAGGTACGCTCAAAATCTACTCTTCTATCACATTAATCAATAGTAACAATAACGTAGATATCAGATTAAGTACGCACGACACGTTTCTGTTATAACCTGCATTAGGTACGCTCAAAATCTACACCTCTATCTTAGTAATCAATAGTAACAATAACGTAGATATCAGATTTAGTACGCACGACGCGTGTCTGTAATAACCTGCATTAGGTACGCTCAAAATATACATCTCTATCACAGTAATCAATAGTAACAATAACGTAGATATCAGATTTACTATGCACGACGCGTTTCTGTAATAATTTGCATTAGGTACGCTCAAAATCTACACCTCTATCTTAGTAATCAATAGTAACAATAACGTAGATATCAGATGTAGTACGCATGACACGTTTATGTAATAATTTGCATTAGGTAAGCTCAAATTCTAAACCTCTATCACAGTAATCAATAGTAACGATAACGTAGATATCAGATTTAGTACGCACGATGCGTGTCTGTAATAACCTGCATTAGGTACGCTCAAAATCTACACCTCTATCTTAGTAATCAATAGTAACAATAACGTAGATATCAGATTTAGTACGCATGACGCGTGTCTGTAATAACCTGCATTAGGTACGCTCAAAATCTACACCTCTATCACAGTAATCAATAGTAACAATAACGTAGATATCAGATTTAGTACGCATCACACGTTTCTGTAATAACCTGCATTAGGTACGCTCAAAATCTACACCTCTATCACAGTAATCAATAGTAACAATAACGTAGATATCAGATTTAATACGCATGACACGTTTCTGTAATAACCTGCATTAGGTACGCTCAAAGTCTACTCTTCTATCACATTAAACAATAGTAACAATAACGTAGATATCAGATTTAGTACGCATGACACGTTTCTGTAATAACCTGCATTAGGTACGCTCAAATCTACACCTCTATCACATTAATCAATAGTAACAATAACGTAGATATCAGATTAAGTACGCACGACACGTTTCTGTAATAACCTGCATTAGGTACGCTCAAAATCTACACCTCTATCACAGTAATCAATAGTAACAATAACGTAGATATCAGATTTAGTACGCATGACGCGTGTCTGTAATAACCTGCATTAGGTACGCTCAAAATCTACTCTTCTATCACATTAATCAAAAGTAATAATAACGTAGATATCAGACATAGTACGCACGACACGTTTCTGTAATAACCTGCATTAGGTACGCTCAAAATCTACACCTCTATCACAGTAATCAATAGTAACAATAACGTAGATATCAGATTTAGTACGCATGACGCGTGTCTGTAATAACCTGCATTAGGTACGCTCAAAATCTACACCTCTATCACAGTAATCAATAGTAACAATAACGTAGATATCAGATTTAGTACGCATGACATGTTTCTGTAATAACCTGCATTAGGTACGCTCAAAATCTACACCTCTATCACAGTAATCAATAGTAACAATAACGTAGATATCAGATTTAGTACGCATGACGCGTGTCTGTAATAACCTGCATTAGGTACGCTCAAAATCTACACCTCTATCTTAGTAATCAATAATAACAATAACGTAGATATCAGATTTATTACGCACGACGCGTGTCTGTAATAACCTGCATTAGGTACGCTCAAAATCTACACCTCTATCACAGTAATCAATAGTAACAATAACGTAGATATCAGATTTAGTACGCATGACGCGTGTCTGCAATAACCTGCATTAGGTACGCTCAAAATCTACTCTTCTATCACATTAATCAATAGTAACAATAACGTAGATATCAGATTTAGTACGCATGACACGTTTCTGTAATAACCTGCATTAGATACGCTCAAAATCTACACCTCTATCACAGTAATCAATAGTAACAATAACGTAGATATCAGATTAAGTACGCACGACACGTTTCTGTTATAACCTGCATTAGGTACGCTCAAAATCTACACCTCTATCTTAGTAATCAATAGTAACAATAACGTAGATATCAGATTTAGTACGCACGACGCGTGTCTGTAATAACCTGCATTAGGTACGCTCAAAATATACACCTCTATCACAGTAATCAATAGTAACAATAACGTAGATATCAGATTTACTATGCACGACGCGTTTCTGTAATAATTTGCATTAGGTACGCTCAAAATCTACACCTCTATCTTAGTAATCAATAGTAACAATAACGTAGATATCAGATGTAGTACGCATGACACGTTTATGTAATAATTTGCATTAGGTACGCTCAAATTCTAAACCTCTATCTTAGTAATCAATAGTAACAATAACGTAGATATCAGATTTAGTACGCATGACGCGTGTCTGTAATAACCTGCATTAGGTACGCTCAAAATCTACACCTCTATCACACTAATCAATAGTAACAATAACGTAGATATCAGATTTAGTACGCACGACGCGTGTCTGTAATAACATGCATTAGGTACGCTCAAAATCTACACCTCTATCACAGTAATCAATAGTAACAATAACGTAGATATCAGATTTAGTACGCATGACGCGTTTCTGTAATAACCTGCATTAGGTACGCTCAAAACCTACAACTCTATCACAGTAATCAATAGTAACAATAACGTAGATATCAGATTAAGTACGCACGACACGTTTGTGTAATAAGCTGCATTAGGTACGCTCAAAATCTACACCTCTATCACAGTAATCAATAGTAACAATAACGTAGATATCAGATTTAGTACCCATGACGCGTTTCTGTAATAACATGCATTAGGTACGCTCAAAATCTACACCTCTATCACAGTAATCAATAGTAACAATAACGTAGATATCAGATTTAGTACGCACGACGGGTGTCTGTAATAACCTGCGTTAGGTATGCTCAAAATCTCCACCTCTATCACAGTAATCAATAGTAACAATAACGTAGATATCAGATTTAGTACGCACGACGCGTGTCTGTAATAACCTGCATTAGGTACGCTCAAAATCTACACCTCTATCACAGTAATCAATAGTAACAATAACGTAGATATCAGATTTAGTACGCATGACGCGTGTCTGCAATAACCTGCATTAGGTACGCTCAAAATCTACTCTTCTATCACATTAATCAATAGTAACAATAACGTAGATATCAGATTTAGTACGCATGACACGTTTCTGTAATAACCTGCATTAGGTACGCTCAAAATCTACACCTCTATCACAGTAATCAATAGTAACAATAACGTAGATATCAGATTAAGTACGCACGACACGTTTCTGTTATAACCTGCATTAGGTACGCTCAAAATCTACACCTCTATCTTAGTAATCAATAGTAACAATAACGTAGATATCAGATTTAGTACGCACGACGCGTGTCTGTAATAACCTGCATTAGGTACGCTCAAAATATACACCTCTATCACAGTAATCAATAGTAACAATAACGTAGATATCAGATTTACTATGCACGACGCGTTTCTGTAATAATTTGCATTAGGTACGCTCAAAATCTACACCTCTATCTTAGTAATCAATAGTAACAATAACGTATATATCAGATGTAGTACGCATGACACGTTTATGTAATAATTTGCATTAGGTACGCTCAAATTCTAAACCTCTATCACAGTAATCAATAGTAACGATAACGTAGATATCAGATTTAGTACGCACGATGCGTGTCTGTAATAACCTGCATTAGGTACGCTCAAAATCTACACCTCTATCTTAGTAATCAATAGTAACAATAACGTAGATATCAGATTTAGTACGCATGACGCGTGTCTGTAATAACCTGCATTAGGTACGCTCAAAATCTACACCTCTATCACAGTAATCAATAGTAACAATAACGTAGATATCAGATTTAGTACGCATCACACGTTTCTGTAATAACCTGCATTAGGTACGCTCAAAATCTACACCTCTATCACAGTAATCAATAGTAACAATAACGTAGATATCAGATTTAGTACGCATGACACGTTTCTGTAATAACCTGCATTAGGTACGCTCAAAGTCTACTCTTCTATCACATTAAACAATAGTAACAATAACGTAGATATCAGATTTAGTACGCATGACACGTTTCTGTAATAAGCTGCATTAGGTACGCTCAAATCTACACCTCTATCACATTAATCAATAGTAACAATAACGTAGATATCAGATTAAGTACGCACGACACGTTTCTGTAATAACCTGCATTAGGTACGCTCAAAATCTACACCTCTATCACAGTAATCAATAGTAACAATAACGTAGATATCAGATTTAGTACGCATGACGCGTGTCTGTAATAACCTGCATTAGGTACGCTCAAAATCTACTCTTCTATCACATTAATCAATAGTAATAATAACGTAGATATCAGACATAGTACGCACGACACGTTTCTGTAATAACCTGCATTAGGTACGCTCAAAATCTACACCTCTATCACAGTAATCAATAGTAACAATAACGTAGATATCAGATTTAGTACGCATGACGCGTGTCTGTAATAACCTGCATTAGGTACGCTCAAAATCTACACCTCTATCACAGTAATCAATAGTAACAATAACGTAGATATCAGATTTAGTACGCATGACATGTTTCTGTAATAACCTGCATTAGGTACGCTCAAAATCTACACCTCTATCACAGTAATCAATAGTAACAATAACGTAGATATCAGATTTAGTACGCATGACGCGTGTCTGTAATAACCTGCATTAGGTACGCTCAAAATCTACACCTCTATCTTAGTAATCAATAATAACAATAACGTAGATATCAGATTTATTACGCACGACGCGTGTCTGTAATAACCTGCATTAGGTACGCTCAAAATCTACACCTCTATCACAGTAATCAATAGTAACAATAACGTAGATATCAGATTTAGTACGCATGACGCGTGTCTGCAATAACCTGCATTAGGTACGCTCAAAATCTACTCTTCTATCACATTAATCAATAGTAACAATAACGTAGATATCAGATTTAGTACGCATGACACGTTTCTGTAATAACCTGCATTAGGTACGCTCAAAATCTACACCTCTATCACAGTAATCAATAGTAACAATAACGTAGATATCAGATTAAGTACGCACGACACGTTTCTGTTATAACCTGCATTAGGTACGCTCAAAATCTACACCTCTATCTTAGTAATCAATAGTAACAATAACGTAGATATCAGATTTAGTACGCACGACGCGTGTCTGTAATAACCTGCATTAGGTACGCTCAAAATATACACCTCTATCACAGTAATCAATAGTAACAATAACGTAGATATCAGATTTACTATGCACGACGCGTTTCTGTAATAATTTGCATTAGGTACGCTCAAAATCTACACCTCTATCTTAGTAATCAATAGTAACAATAACGTAGATATCAGATGTAGTACGCATGACACGTTTATGTAATAATTTGCATTAGGTACGCTCAAATTCTAAACCTCTATCACAGTAATCAATAGTAACGATAACGTAGATATCAGATATAGTACGCACGATGCGTGTCTGTAATAACCTGCATTAGGTACGCTCAAAATCTACACCTCTATCTTAGTAATCAATAGTAACAATAACGTAGATATCAGATTTAGTACGCATGACGCGTGTCTGTAATAACCTGCATTAGGTACGCTCAAAATCTACACCTCTATCACACTAATCAATAGTAACAATAACGTAGATATCAGATTTAGTACGCACGACGCGTGTCTGTAATAACCTGCATTAGGTACGCTCAAAATCTACACCTCTATCACAGTAATCAATAGTAACAATAACGTAGATATCAGATTTAGTACGCATGACGCGTTTCTGTAATAACCTGCATTAGGTACGCTCAAAACCTACAACTCTATCACAGTAATCAATAGTAACAATAACGTAGATATCAGATTAAGTACGCACGACACGTTTCTGTAATAAGCTGCATTAGGTACGCTCAAAATCTACACCTCTATCACAGTAATCAATAGTAACAATAACGTAGATATCAGATTTAGTACCCATGACGCGTTTCTGTAATAACATGCATTAGGTACGCTCAAAATCTACACCTCTATCACAGTAATCAATAGTAACAATAACGTAGATATCAGATTTAGTACGCACGACGGGTGTCTGTAATAACCTGCGTTAGGTATGCTCAAAATCTACACCTCTATCACAGTAATCAATAGTAACAATAACGTAGATATCAGATTTAGTACGCACGACGCGTGTCTGTAATAACCTGCATTAGGTACGCTCAAAATCTACACCTCTATCACAGTAATCAATAGTAACAATAACGTAGATATCAGATTTAGTACGCATGACACGTTTCTGTAATAACCTGCATTAGGTACGCTCAAAATCTACACCTCTATCACAGTAATCAATAGTAACAATAACGTAGATATCAGATTAAGTACGCACGACACGTTTCTGTTATAACCTGCATTAGGTACGCTCAAAATCTACACCTCTATCTTAGTAATCAATAGTAACAATAACGTAGATATCAGATTTAGTACGCACGACGCGTGTCTGTAATAACCTGCATTAGGTACGCTCAAAATATACACCTCTATCACAGTAATCAATAGTAACAATAACGTAGATATCAGATTTACTATGCACGACGCGTTTCTGTAATAATTTGCATTAGGTACGCTCAAAATCTACACCTCTATCTTAGTAATCAATAGTAACAATAACGTAGATATCAGATGTAGTACGCATGACACGTTTATGTAATAATTTGCATTAGGTACGCTCAAATTCTAAACCTCTATCACAGTAATCAATAGTAACGATAACGTAGATATCAGATTTAGTACGCACGATGCGTGTCTGTAATAACCTGCATTAGGTACGCTCAAAATCTACACCTCTATCTTAGTAATCAATAGTAACAATAACGTAGATATCAGATTTAGTACGCATGACGCGTGTCTGTAATAACCTGCATTAGGTACGCTCAAAATCTACACCTCTATCACAGTAATCAATAGTAACAATAACGTAGATATCAGATTTAGTACGCATCACACGTTTCTGTAATAACCTGCATTAGGTATGCTCAAAATCTACACCTCTGTCACAGTAATCAATAGTAACAATAACGTAGATATCAGATTTAGTACGCATGACACGTTTCTGTAATAACCTGCATTAGGTACGCTCAAAGTCTACTCTTCTATCACATTAAACAATAGTAACAATAACGTAGATATCAGATTTAGTACGCATGACACGTTTCTGTAATAACCTGCATTAGGTACGCTCAAATCTACACCTCTATCACATTAATCAATAGTAACAATAACGTAGATATCAGATTAAGTACGCACGACACGTTTCTGTAATAACCTGCATTAGGTACGCTCAAAATCTACACCTCTATCACAGTAATCAATAGTAACAATAACGTAGATATCAGATTTAGTACGCATGACGCGTGTCTGTAATAACCTGCATTAGGTACGCTCAAAATCTACTCTTCTATCACATTAATCAATAGTAATAATAACGTAGATATCAGACATAGTACGCACGACACGTTTCTGTAATAACCTGCATTAGATACGCTCAAAATCTACACCTCTATCACAGTAATCAATAGTAACAATAACGTAGATATCAGATTTAGTACGCATGACACGTTTCTGTAATAACCTGCATTAGGTACGCTCAAAATCTACACCTCTATCACAGTAATCAATAGTAACAATAACGTAGATATCAGATTTAGTACGCATGACGCGTGTCTGTAATAACCTGCATTAGGTACGCTCAAAATCTACACCTCTATCTTAGTAATCAATAATAACAATAACGTAGATATCAGATTTATTACGCACGACGCGTGTCTGTAATAACCTGCATTAGGTACGCTCAAAATCTACACCTCTATCACAGTAATCAATAGTAACAATAACGTAGATATCAGATTTAGTACGCATGACGCGTGTCTGCAATAACCTGCATTAGGTACGCTCAAAATCTACTCTTCTATCACATTAATCAATAGTAACAATAACGTAGATATCAGATTTAGTACGCATGACACGTTTCTGTAATAACCTGCATTAGGTACGCTCAAAATCTACACCTCTATCACAGTAATCAATAGTAACAATAACGTAGATATCAGATTAAGTACGCACGACACGTTTCTGTTATAACCTGCATTAGGTACGCTCAAAATCTACACCTCTATCTTAGTAATCAATAGTAACAATAACGTAGATATCAGATTTAGTACGCACGACGCGTGTCTGTAATAACCTGCATTAGGTACGCTCAAAATATACACCTCTATCACAGTAATCAATAGTAACAATAACGTAGATATCAGATTTACTATGCACGACGCGTTTCTGTAATAATTTGCATTAGGTACGCTCAAAATCTACACCTCTATCTTAGTAATCAATAGTAACAATAACGTAGATATCAGATGTAGTACGCATGACACGTTTATGTAATAATTTGCATTAGGTACGCTCAAATTCTAAACCTCTATCACAGTAATCAATAGTAACGATAACGTAGATATCAGATTTAGTACGCACGATGCGTGTCTGTAATAACCTGCATTAGGTACGCTCAAAATCTACACCTCTATCTTAGTAATCAATAGTAACAATAACGTAGATATCAGATTTAGTACGCATGACGCGTGTCTGTAATAACCTGCATTAGGTACGCTCAAAATCTACACCTCTATCACACTAATCAATAGTAACAATAACGTAGATATCAGATTTAGTACGCACGACGCGTGTCTGTAATAACCTGCATTAGGTACGCTCAAAATCTACACCTCTATCACAGTAATCAATAGTAACAATAACGTAGATATCAGATTTAGTACGCATGACACGTTTCTGTAATAACCTGCATTAGGTACGCTCAAAACCTACAACTCTATCACAGTAATCAATAGTAACAATAACGTAGATATCAGATTAAGTACGCACGACACGTTTCTGTAATAAGCTGCATTAGGTACGCTCAAAATCTACACCTCTATCACAGTAATCAATAGTAACAATAACGTAGATATCAGATTTAGTACCCATGACGCGTTTCTGTAATAACATGCATTAGGTACGCTCAAAATCTACACCTCTATCACAGTAATCAATAGTAACAATAACGTAGATATCAGATTTAGTACGCACGACGGGTGTCTGTAATAACCTGCGTTAGGTATGCTCAAAATCTACACCTCTATCACAGTAATCAATAGTAACAATAACGTAGATATCAGATTTAGTACGCACGACGCGTGTCTGTAATAACCTGCATTAGGTACGCTCAAAATCTACACCTCTATCACAGTAATCAATAGTAACAATAACGTAGATATCAGATTTAGTACGCATGACGCGTGTCTGCAATAACCTGCATTAGGTACGCTCAAAATCTACTCTTCTATCACATTAATCAATAGTAACAATAACGTAGATATCAGATTTAGTACGCATGACACGTTTCTGTAATAACCTGCATTAGGTACGCTCAAAATCTACACCTCTATCACAGTAATCAATAGTAACAATAACGTAGATATCAGATTAAGTACGCACGACACGTTTCTGTTATAACCTGCATTAGGTACACTCAAAATCTACACCTCTATCTTAGTAATCAATAGTAACAATAACGTAGATATCAGATTTAGTACGCACGACGCGTGTCTGTAATAACCTGCATTAGGTACGCTCAAAATATACACCTCTATCACAGTAATCAATAGTAACAATAACGTAGATATCAGATTTACTATGCACGACGCGTTTCTGTAATAATTTGCATTAGGTACGCTCAAAATCTACACCTCTATCTTAGTAATCAATAGTAACAATAACGTAGATATCAGATGTAGTACGCATGACACGTTTATGTAATAATTTGCATTAGGTACGCTCAAATTCTAAACCTCTATCACAGTAATCAATAGTAACGATAACGTAGATATCAGATTTAGTACGCATGACGCGTGTCTGTAATAACCTGCATTAGGTACGCTCAAAATCTACACCTCTATCACAGTAATCAATAGTAACAATAACGTAGATATCAGATTTAGTACGCATCACACGTTTCTGTAATAACCTGCATTAGGTACGCTCAAAATCTACACCTCTATCACAGTAATCAATAGTAACAATAACGTAGATATCAGATTTAGTACGCATGACACGTTTCTGTAATAACCTGCATTAGGTACGCTCAAAGTCTACTCTTCTATCACATTAAACAATAGTAACAATAACGTAGATATCAGATTTAGTACGCATGACACGTTTCTGTAATAACCTGCATTAGGTACGCTCAAATCTACACCTCTATCACATTAATCAATAGTAACAATAACGTAGATATCAGATTAAGTACGCACGACACGTTTCTGTAATAACCTGCATTAGGTACGCTCAAAATCTACACCTCTATCACAGTAATCAATAGTAACAATAACGTAGATATCAGATTTAGTACGCATGACGCGTGTCTGTAATAACCTGCATTAGGTACGCTCAAAATCTACTCTTCTATCACATTAATCAATAGTAATAATAACGTAGATATCAGACATAGTACGCACGACACGTTTCTGTAATAACCTGCATTAGGTACGCTCAAAATCTACACCTCTATCACAGTAATCAATAGTAACAATAACGTAGATATCAGATTTAGTACGCATGACGCGTGTCTGTAATAACCTGCATTAGGTACGCTCAAAATCTACACCTCTATCACAGTAATCAATAGTAACAATAACGTAGATATCAGATTTAGTACGCATGACATGTTTCTGTAATAACCTGCATTAGGTACGCTCAAAATCTACACCTCTATCACAGTAATCAATAGTAACAATAACGTAGATATCAGATTTAGTACGCATGACGCGTGTCTGTAATAACCTGCATTAGGTACGCTCAAAATCTACACCTCTATCTTAGTAATCAATAATAACAATAACGTAGATATCAGATTTATTACGCACGACGCGTGTCTGTAATAACCTGCATTAGGTACGCTCAAAATCTACACCTCTATCACAGTAATCAATAGTAACAATAACGTAGATATCAGATTTAGTACGCATGACGCGTGTCTGCAATAACCTGCATTAGGTACGCTCAAAATCTACTCTTCTATCACATTAATCAATAGTAACAATAACGTAGATATCAGATTTAGTACGCATGACACGTTTCTGTAATAACCTGCATTAGGTACGCTCAAAATCTACACCTCTATCACAGTAATCAATAGTAACAATAACGTAGATATCAGATTAAGTACGCACGACACGTTTCTGTTATAACCTGCATTAGGTACGCTCAAAATCTACACCTCTATCTTAGTAATCAATAGTAACAATAACGTAGATATCAGATTTAGTACGCACGACGCGTGTCTGTAATAACCTGCATTAGGTACGCTCAAAATATACACCTCTATCACAGTAATCAATAGTAACAATAACGTAGATATCAGATTTACTATGCACGACGCGTTTCTGTAATAATTTGCATTAGGTACGCTCAAAATCTACACCTCTATCTTAGTAATCAATAGTAACAATAACGTAGATATCAGATGTAGTACGCATGACACGTTTATGTAATAATTTGCATTAGGTACGCTCAAATTCTAAACCTCTATCACAGTAATCAATAGTAACGATAACGTAGATATCAGATTTAGTACGCACGATGCGTGTCTGTAATAACCTGCATTAGGTACGCTCAAAATCTACACCTCTATCTTAGTAATCAATAGTAACAATAACGTAGATATCAGATTTAGTACGCATGACGCGTGTCTGTAATAACCTGCATTAGGTACGCTCAAAATCTACACCTCTATCACACTAATCAATAGTAACAATAACGTAGATATCAGATTTAGTACGCACGACGCGTGTCTGTAATAACCTGCATTAGGTACGCTCAAAATCTACACCTCTATCACAGTAATCAATAGTAACAATAACGTAGATATCAGATTTAGTACGCATGACGCGTTTCTGTAATAACCTGCATTAGGTACGCTCAAAACCTACAACCCTATCACAGTAATCAATAGTAACAATAACGTAGATATCAGATTAAGTACGCACGACACGTTTCTGTAATAAGCTGCATTAGGTACGCTCAAAATCTACACCTCTATCACAGTAATCAATAGTAACAATAACGTAGATATCAGATTTAGTACCCATGACGCGTTTCTGTAATAACATGCATTAGGTACGCTCAAAATCTACACCTCTATCACAGTAATCAATAGTAACAATAACGTAGATATCAGATTTAGTACGCACGACGGGTGTCTGTAATAACCTGCGTTAGGTATGCTCAAAATCTACACCTCTATCACAGTAATCAATAGTAACAATAACGTAGATATCAGATTTAGTACGCACGACGCGTGTCTGTAATAACCTGCATTAGGTACGCTCAAAATCTACACCTCTATCACAGTAATCAATAGTAACAATAACGTAGATATCAGATTTAGTACGCATGACGCGTGTCTGCAATAACCTGCATTAGGTACGCTCAAAATCTACTCTTCTATCACATTAATCAATAGTAACAATAACGTAGATATCAGATTTAGTACGCATGACACGTTTCTGTAATAACCTGCATTAGGTACGCTCAAAATCTACACCTCTATCACAGTAATCAATAGTAACAATAACGTAGATATCAGATTAAGTACGCACGACACGTTTCTGTTATAACCTGCATTAGGTACGCTCAAAATCTACACCTCTATCTTAGTAATCAATAGTAACAATAACGTAGATATCAGATTTAGTACGCACGACGCGTGTCTGTAATAACCTGCATTAGGTACGCTCAAAATATACACCTCTATCACAGTAATCAATAGTAACAATAACGTAGATATCAGATTTACTATGCACGACGCGTTTCTGTAATAATTTGCATTAGGTACGCTCAAAATCTACACCTCTATCTTAGTAATCAATAGTAACAATAACGTAGATATCAGATGTAGTACGCATGACACGTTTATGTAATAATTTGCATTAGGTACGCTCAAATTCTAAACCTCTATCACAGTAATCAATAGTAACGATAACGTAGATATCAGATTTAGTACGCACGATGCGTGTCTGTAATAACCTGCATTAGGTACGCTCAAAATCTACACCTCTATCTTAGTAATCAATAGTAACAATAACGTAGATATCAGATTTAGTACGCATGACGCGTGTCTGTAATAACCTGCATTAGGTACGCTCAAAATCTACACCTCTATCACACTAATCAATAGTAACAATAACGTAGATATCAGATTTAGTACGCATCACACGTTTCTGTAATAACCTGCATTAGGTACGCTCAAAATCTACACCTCTATCGCAGTAATCAATAGTAACAATAACGTAGATATCAGATTTAGTACGCATGACACGTTTCTGTAATAACCTGCATTAGGTACGCTCAAAGTCTACTCTTCTATCACATTAAACAATAGTAACAATAACGTAGATATCAGATTTAGTACGCATGACACGTTTCTGTAATAACCTGCATTAGGTACGCTCAAATCTACACCTCTATCACATTAATCAATAGTAACAATAACGTAGATATCAGATTAAGTACGCACGACACGTTTCTGTAATAACCTGCATTAGGTACGCTCAAAATCTACACCTCTATCACAGTAATCAATAGTAACAATAACGTAGATATCAGATTTAGTACGCATGACGCGTGTCTGTAATAACCTGCATTAGGTACGCTCAAAATCTACTCTTCTATCACATTAATCAATAGTAATAATAACGTAGATATCAGACATAGTACGCACGACACGTTTCTGTAATAACCTGCATTATGTACGCTCAAAATCTACACCTCTATCACAGTAATCAATAGTAACAATAACGTAGATATCAGATTTAGTACGCATGACGCGTGTCTGTAATAACCTGCATTAGGTACGCTCAAAATCTACACCTCTATCACAGTAATCAATAGTAACAATAACGTAGATATCAGATTTAGTACGCATGACATGTTTCTGTAATAACCTGCATTAGGTACGCTCAAAATCTACACCTCTATCACAGTAATCAATAGTAACAATAACGTAGATATCAGATTTAGTACGCATGACGCGTGTCTGTAATAACCTGCATTAGGTACGCTCAAAATCTACACCTCTATCTTAGTAATCAATAATAACAATAACGTAGATATCAGATTTATTACGCACGACGCGTGTCTGTAATAACCTGCATTAGGTACGCTCAAAATCTACACCTCTATCACAGTAATCAATAGTAACAATAACGTAGATATCAGATTTAGTACGCATGACGCGTGTCTGCAATAACCTGCATTAGGTACGCTCAAAATCTACTCTTCTATCACATTAATCAATAGTAACAATAACGTAGATATCAGATTTAGTACGCATGACACGTTTCTGTAATAACCTGCATTAGGTACGCTCAAAATCTACACCTCTATCACAGTAATCAATAGTAACAATAACGTAGATATCAGATTAAGTACGCACGACACGTTTCTGTTATAACCTGCATTAGGTACGCTCAAAATCTACACCTCTATCTTAGTAATCAATAGTAACAATAACGTAGATATCAGATTTAGTACGCACGACGCGTGTCTGTAATAACCTGCATTAGGTACGCTCAAAATATACACCTCTATCACAGTAATCAATAGTAACAATAACGTAGATATCAGATTTACTATGCACGACGCGTTTCTGTAATAATTTGCATTAGGTACGCTCAAAATCAACACCTCTATCTTAGTAATCAATAGTAACAATAACGTAGATATCAGATGTAGTACGCATGACACGTTTATGTAATAATTTGCATTAGGTACGCTCAAATTCTAAACCTCTATCACAGTAATCAATAGTAACGATAACGTAGATATCAGATTTAGTACGCACGATGCGTGTCTGTAATAACCTGCATTAGGTACGCTCAAATCTACACCTCTAACACATTAATCAATAGTAACAATAACGTAGATATCAGATTAAGTACGCACGACACGTTTCTGTAATAACCTGCATTAGGTACGCTCAAGATCTACACCTCTATCACAGTAATCAATAGTAACAATAACGTAGATATCAGATTTAGTACGCATGACGCGTGTCTGTAATAACCTGCATTAGGTACGCTCAAAATCTACTCTTCTATCTTAGTAATCAATAGTAACAATAACGTAGATATCAGATGTAGTACGCATGACACGTTTATGTAATAATTTGCATTAGGTACGCTCAAATTCTAAACCTCTATCACAGTAATCAATAGTAACGATAACGTAGATATCAGATTTAGTACGCACGATGCGTGTCTGTAATAACCTGCATTAGGTACGCTCAAAATCTACACCACTATCTTAGTAATCAATAGTAACAATAACGTAGATATCAGATTTAGTACGCATGACGCGTGTCTGTAATAACCTGCATTAGGTACGCTCAAAATCTACACCTCTATCACACTAATCAATAGTAACAATAACGTAGATATCAGATTTAGTACGCACGACGCGTGTCTGTAATAACCTGCATTAGGTACGCTCAAAATCTACACCTCTATCACAGTAATCAATAGTAACAATAACGTAGATATCAGATTTAGTACGCATGACGCGTTTCTGTAATAACCTGCATTAGGTACGCTCAAAACCTACAACTCTATCACAGTAATCAATAGTAACAATAACGTAGATATCAGATTAAGTACGCACGACACGTTTCTGTAATAAGCTGCATTAGGTACGCTCAAAATCTACACCTCTATCACAGTAATCAATAGTAACAATAACGTAGATATCAGATTTAGTACGCATGACGCGTGTCTGCAATAACCTGCATTAGGTACGCTCAAAATCTACTCTTCTGTCACATTAATCAATAGTAACAATAACGTAGATATCAGATTTAGTACGCATGACACGTTTCTGTAATAACCTGCATTAGGTACGCTCAAAATCTACACCTCTATCACAGTAATCAATAGTAACAATAACGTAGATATCAGATTAAGTACGCATGACACGTTTCTGTTATAACCTGCATTAGGTACGCTCAAAATCTACACCTCTATCTTAGTAATCAATAGTAACAATAACGTAGATATCAGATTTAGTACGCACGACGCGTGTCTGTAATAACCTGCATTAGGTATGCTCAAAATATACACCTCTATCACAGTAATCAATAGTAACAATAATGTAGATATCAGATTTACTATGCACGACGCGTTTCTGTAATAATTTGCATTAGGGACGCTCAAAATCTACACCTCTATCTTAGTAATCAATAGTAACAATAACGTAGATATCAGATGTAGTACGCATGACACGTTTATGTAATAATTTGCATTAGGTACGCTCAAATTCTAAACCTCTATCACAGTAATCAATAGTAACGATAACGTAGATATCAGATTTAGTACGCACGATGCGTGTCTGTAATAACCTGCATTAGGTACGCTCAAAATCTACACCTCTATCTTAGTAATCAATAGTAACAATAACGTAGATATCAGATGTAGTACGCATGACGCGTGTCTGTAATAACCTGCATTAGGTACGCTCAAAATCTACACCTCTATCACAGTAATCAATAGTAACAATAACGTAGATATCAGATTTAGTACGCATCACACGTTTCTGTAATAACCTGCATTAGGTACGCTCAAAATCTACACCTCTATCACAGTAATCAATAGTAACAATAACGTAGATATCAGATTTAGTACGCATGACACGTTTCTGTAATAACCTGCATTAGGTACGCTCAAAGTCTACTCTTCTATCACATTAAACAATAGTAACAATAACGTAGATATCAGATTTAGTACGCATGACACGTTTCTGTAATAACCTGCATTAGGTACGCTCAAATCTACACCTCTATCACATTAATCAATAGTAACAATAACGTAGATATCAGATTAAGTACGCACGACACGTTTCTGTAATAACCTGCATTAGGTACGCTCAAAATCTACACCTCTATCACAGTAATCAATAGTAACAATAACGTAGATATCAGATTTAGTACGCATGACGCGTGTCTGTAATAACCTGCATTAGGTATGCTCAAAATCTACTCTTCTATCACATTAATCAATAGTAATAATAACGTAGATATCAGACATAGTACGCACGACACGTTTCTGTAATAACCTGCATTAGGTACGCTCAAAATCTACACCTCTATCACAGTAATCAATAGTAACAATAACGTAGATATCAGATTTAGTACGCATGACGCGTGTCTGTAATAACTTGCATTAGGTACGCTCAAAATCTACACCTCTATCACAGTAATCAATAGTAACAATAACGTAGATATCAGATTTAGTACGCATGACATGTTTCTGTAATAACCTGCATTAGGTACGCTCAAAATCTACACCTCTATGACAGTAATCAATAGTAACAATAACGTAGATATCAGATTTAGTACGCATGACGCGTGTCTGTAATAACCTGCATTAGGTACGCTCAAAATCTACACCTCTATCTTAGTAATCAATAATAACAATAACGTAGATATCAGATTTATTACGCACGACGCGTGTCTGTAATAACCTGCATTAGGTACGCTCAAAATCTACACCTCTATCACAGTAATCAATAGTAACAATAACGTAGATATCAGATTTAGTACGCATGACGCGTGTCTGCAATAACCTGCATTAGGTACGCTCAAAATCTACTCTTCTATCACATTAATCAATAGTAACAATAACGTAGATATCAGATTTAGTACGCATGACACGTTTCTGTAATAACCTGCATTAGGTACGCTCAAAATCTACACCTCTATCACAGTAATCAATAGTAACAATAACGTAGATATCAGATTAAGTACGCACGACACGTTTCTGTTATAACCTGCATTAGGTACGCTCAAAATCTACACCTCTATCTTAGTAATCAATAGTAACAATAACGTAGATATCAGATTTAGTACGCACGACGCGTGTCTGTAATAACTTGCATTAGGTACGCTCAAAATATACACCTCTATCACAGTAATCAATAGTAACAATAACGTAGATATCAGATTTACTATGCACGACGCGTTTCTGTAATAATTTGCATTAGGTACGCTCAAAATCTACACCTCTATCTTAGTAATCAATAGTAACAATAACGTAGATATCAGATGTAGTACGCATGACACGTTTATGTAATAATTTGCATTAGGTACGCTCAAATTCTAAACCTCTATCACAGTAATCAATAGTAACGATAACGTAGATATCAGATTTAGTACGCACGATGCGTGTCTGTAATAACCTGCATTAGGTACGCTCAAAATCTACACCTCTATCTTAGTAATCAATAGTAACAATAACGTAGATATCAGATTTAGTACGCATGACGCGTGTCTGTAATAACCTGCATTAGGTACGCTCAAAATCTACACCTCTATCACACTAATCAATAGTAACAATAACGTAGATATCAGATTTAGTACGCACGACGCGTGTCTGTAATAACCTGCATTAGGTACGCTCAAAATCTACACCTCTATCACAGTAATCAATAGTAACAATAACGTAGATATCAGATATAGTACCCATGACGCGTTTCTGTAATAACATGCATTAGGTACGCTCAAAATCTACACCTCTATCACAGTAATCAATAGTAACAATAACGTAGATATCAGATTTAGTACGCACGACGGGTGTCTGTAATAACCTGCGTTAGGTATGCTCAAAATCTACACCTATATCACAGTAATCAATAGTAACAATAACGTAGATATCAGATTTAGTACGCACGACGCGTGTCTGTAATAACCTGCATTAGGTACGCTCAAAATCTACACCTCTATCACAGTAATCAATAGTAACAATAACGTAGATATCAGATTTAGTACGCATCACACGTTTCTGTAATAACCTGCATTAGGTACGCTCAAAATATACACCTCTATCACAGTAATCAATAGTAACAATAACGTAGATATCAGATTTAGTACGCATGACACGTTTCTGTAATAACCTGCTTTAGGTACGCTCAAAGTCTACTCTTCTATCACATTAATCAATAGTAACAATAACGTAGATATCAGATTTAGTACGGATGACACGTTTCTGTAATAACCTGCATTAGGTACGCTCAAAATCTACACCTCTATCACATTAATCAATAGTAACAATAACGTAGATATCAGATTAAGTACGCACGACACGTTTCTGTAATAACCTGCATTAGGTACGTTCAAAATCTACACCTCTATCACAGTAATCAATAGTAACAATAACGTAGATATCAGATTTATTACGCATGACACGTTTCTGTAATAACCTGCATTAGGTACGCTCAAAGTCTACTCTTCTATCACATTAAACAATAGTAACAATAACGTAGATATCAGATTTAGTACGCATGACACGTTTCTGTAATAACCTGCATTAGGTACGCTCAAATCTACACCTCTAACACATTAATCAATAGTAACAATAACGTAGATATCAGATTAAGTACGCACGACACGTTTCTGTAATAACCTGCATTAGGTACGCTCAAGATCTACACCTCTATCACAGTAATCAATAGTAACAATAACGTAGATATCAGAATTAGTACGCATGACGCGTGTCTGTAATAACCTGCATTAGGTACGCTCAAAATCTACTCTTCTATCACATTAATCAATAGTAATAATAACGTAGATATCAGACATAGTACGCACGACACGTTTCTGTAATAACCTGCATTAGGTACGCTCAAAATCTACACCTCTATCACAGTAATCAATAGTAACAATAACGTAGATATCAGATTTAGTACGCATGACGCGTGTCTGTAATAACCTGCATTAGGTACGCTCAAGATCTACACCTCTATCACAGTAATCAATAGTAACAATAACGTAGATATCAGATTTAGTACGCATGACATGTTTCTGTAATAACCTGCATTAGGTACGCTCAAAATCTACACCTCTATCACAGTAATCAATGGTAACAATAACGTAGATATCAGATTTAGTACGCATGACGCGTGTCTGTAATAACCTGCATTAGGTACGCTCAAAATCTACACCTCTATCTTAGTAATCAATAATAACAATAACGTAGATATCAGATTTATTACGCACGACGCGTGTCTGTAATAACCTGCATTATGTACGCTCAAAATCTACACCTCTATCACAGTAATCAATAGTAACAATAACGTAGATATCAGATTTAGTACGCATGACGCGTGTCTGCAATAACCTGCATTAGGTACGTTCAAAATCTACTCTTCTTTCACATTAATCAATAGTAACAATAACGTAGATATCAGATTTAGTACGCACGACACGTTTCTGTTATAACCTGCATTAGGTACGCTCAAAATCTACACCTCTATCTTAGTAATCAATAGTAACAATAACGTAGATATCAGATTTAGTACGCACGACGCGTGTCTGTAATAACCTGCATTAGGTACGCTCAAAATATACACCTCTATCACAGTAATCAATAGTAACAATAACGTAGATATCAGATTTACTATGCACGACGCGTTTCTGTAATAATTTGCATTAGGTACGCTCAAAATCTACACCTCTATCTTAGTAATCAATAGTAACAATAACGTAGATATCAGATGTAGTACGCATGACACGTTTATGTAATAATTTGCATTAGGTACGCTCAAATTCTAAACCTCTATCACAGTAATCAATAGTAACGATAACGTAGATATCAGATTTAGTACGCACGATGCGTGTCTGTAATAACCTGCATTAGGTACGCTCAAAATCTACACCTCTATCTTAGTAATCAATAGTAACAATAACGTAGATATCAGATTTAGTACGCATGACGCGTGTCTGTAATAACCTGCATTAGGTACGCTCAAAATCTACACCTCTATCACACTAATCAATAGTAACAATAACGTAGATATCAGATTTAGTACGCACGACGCGTGTCTGTAATAACCTGCATTAGGTACGCTCAAAATCTACACCTCTATCACAGTAATCAATAGTAACAATAACGTAGATATCAGATTAAGTACGCACGACACGTTTCTGTAATAAGCTGCATTAGGTACGCTCAAAATCTACACCTCTATCACAGTAATCAATAGTAACAATAACGTAGATATCAGATTTAGTACGCACGACGCGTGTCTGTAATAACCTGCATTAGGTACGCTCAAAATCTACACCTCTATCACAGTAATCAATAGTAACAATAACGTAGATATCAGATTTAGTACGCATGACGCGTTTCTGTAATAACCTGCATTAGGTACGCTCAAAACCTACAACTCTATCACAGTAATCAATAGTAACAATAACGTAGATATCAGATTAAGTACGCACGACACGTTTCTGTAATAAGCTGCATTAGGTACGCTCAAAATCTACACCTCTATCACAGTAATCAATAGTAACAATAACGTAGATATCAGATTTAGTACCCATGACGCGTTTCTGTAATAACATGCATTAGGTACGCTCAAAATCTACACCTCTATCACAGTAATCAATAGTAACAATAACGTAGATATCAGATTTAGTACGCACGACGGGTGTCTGTAATAACCTGCGTTAGGTATGCTCAAAATCTACACCTCTATCACAGTAATCAATAGTAACAATAACGTAGATATCAGATTTAGTACGCACGACGCGTGTCTGTAATAACCTGCATTAGGTACGCTCAAAATCTACACCTCTATCACAGTAATCAATAGTAACAATAACGTAGATATCAGATTTAGTACGCATCACACGTTTCTGTAATAACCTGCATTAGGTACGCTCAAAGTCTACTCTTCTATCACATTAATCAATAGTAACAATAACGTAGATATCAGATTTAGTACGCATGACACGTTTCTGTAATAACCTGAATTAGGTACGCTCAAAATCTACACCTCTATCACATTAATCAATAGTAACAATAACGTAGATATCAGATTAAGTACGCACGACACGTTTCTGTAATAACCTGCATTAGGTACGCTCAAAATCTACACCTCTATCACAGTAATCAATAGTAACAATAACGTAGATATCAGATTTAGTACGCATGACGCGTGTCTGTAATAACCTGCATTAGGTACGCTCATAATCTACTCTTCTATCACATTAATCAATAGTAATAATAACGTAGATATCAGACATAGTACGCACGACACGTTTCTGTAATAACCTGCATTAGGTACGCTCAAAATCTACACCTCTATCACAGTAATCAATAGTAACAATAACGTAGATATCAGATTTAGTACGCATGACGCGTGTCTGTAATAACCTGCATTAGGTACGCTCAAAATCTACACCTCTATCACAGTAATCAATAGTAACAATAACGTAGATATCAGATTTAGTACGCATGACATTTTCTGTAATAACCTGCATTAGGTACGCTCAAAATCTACACCTCTATCACAGTAATCAATAGTAACAATAACGTAGATATCAGATTTAGTACGCATGACGCGTGTCTGTAATAACCTGCATTAGGTACGCTCAAAATCTACACCTCTATCTTAGTAATCAATAATAACAATAACGTAGATATCAGATTTATTACGCTCGACGCGTGTCTGTAATAACCTGCATTAGGTACGCTCAAAATCTACACCTCTATCACAGTAATCAATAGTAAAAATAACGTAGATATCAGATTTAGTACGCATGACGCGTGTCTGCAATAACCTGCATTAGGTACGCTCAAAATCTACTCTTCTATCACATTAATCAATAGTAACAATAACGTAGATATCAGATTAAGTACGCACGACACGTTTCTGTTATAACCTGCATTAGGTACGCTCAAAATCTACACCTCTATCTTAGTAATCAATAGTAACAATAACGTAGATATCAGATTTACTATGCACGACGCGTTTCTGTAATAATCTGCATTAGGTACGCTCAACATCTACACCTCTATCACACTAATCAATAGTAACAATAACGTAGATATCAGATTTAGTACGCACGACGCGTGTCTGTAATAACCTGCATTAGGTACGCTCAAAATCTACACCTCTATCACAGTAATCAATAGTAACAATAACGTAGATATCAGATTTAGTACGCACGACGCGTGTCTGTAATAACCTGCATTAGGTACGCTCAAATCTACACCTCTATCACATTAATCAATAGTAACAATAACGTAGATATCAGATTAAGTACGCACGACACGTTTCTGTAATAACCTGCATTAGGTACGCTCAAATCTACACCTCTATCACATTAATCAATAGTAACAATAACGTAGATATCAGATTAAGTACGCACGACACGTTTCTGTAATAACCTGCATTAGGTACGCTCAAAATCTACACCTCTATCACAGTAATCAATAGTAACAATAACGTAGATATCAGATTTAGTACGCATGACGCGTGTCTGTAATAACCTGCATTAGGTACGCTCAAAATCTACTCTTCTATCACATTAATCAATAGTAATAATAACGTAGATATCAGACATAGTACGCACGACACGTTTCTGTAATAACCTGCATTAGGTACGCTCAAAATCTACACCTCTATCACAGTAATCAATAGTAACAATAACGTAGATATCAGATTTAGTACGCATGACGCGTGTCTGTAATAACTTGCATTAGGTACGCTCAAAATCTACACCTCTATCACAGTAATCAATAGTAACAATAACGTAGATATCAGATTTAGTACGCATGACATGTTTCTGTAATAACCTGCATTAGGTACGCTCAAAATCTACACCTCTATCACAGTAATCAATAGTAACAATAACGTAGATATCAGATTTAGTACGCATGACGCGTGTCTGTAATAACCTGCATTAGGTACGCTCAAAATCTACACCTCTATCTTAGTAATCAATAATAACAATAACGTAGATATCAGATTTATTACGCACGACGCGTGTCTGTAATAACCTGCATTAGGTACGCTCAAAATCTACACCTCTATCACAGTAATCAATAGTAACAATAACGTAGATATCAGATTTAGTACGCATGACGCGTGTCTGCAATAACCTGCATTAGGTACGCTCAAAATCTACTCTTCTATCACATTAATCAATAGTAACAATAACGTAGATATCAGATTTAGTACGCATGACACGTTTCTGTAATAACCTGCACTAGGTACGCTCAAAATCTACACCTCTATCACAGTAATCAATAGTAACAATAACGTAGATATCAGATTAAGTACGCACGACACGTTTCTGTTATAACCTGCATTAGGTACGCTCAAAATCTACACCTCTATCTTAGTAATCAATAGTAACAATAACGTAGATATCAGATTTAGTACGCACGACGCGTGTCTGTAATAACTTGCATTAGGTACGCTCAAAATATACACCTCTATCACAGTAATCAATAGTAACAATAACGTAGATATCAGATTTACTATGCACGACGCGTTTCTGTAATAATTTGCATTAGGTACGCTCAAAATCTACACCTCTATCTTAGTAATCAATAGTAACAATAACGTAGATATCAGATGTAGTACGCATCACACGTTTATGTAATAATTTGCATTAGGTACGCTCAAATTCTAAACCTCTATCACAGTAATCAATAGTAACGATAACGTAGATATCAGATTTAGTACGCACGATGCGTGTCTGTAATAACCTGCATTAGGTACGCTCAAAATCTACACCTCTATCTTAGTAATCAATAGTAACAATAACGTAGATATCAGATTTAGTACCCATGACGCGTTTCTGTAATAACATGCATTAGGTACGCTCAAAATCTACACCTCTATCACAGTAATCAATAGTAACAATAACGTAGATATCAGATTTAGTACGCATGACGCGTGTCTGTAATAACTTGCATTAGGTACGCTCAAAATCTACACCTCTATCACAGTAATCAATAGTAACAATAACGTAGATATCAGATTTAGTACGCATGACATGTTTCTGTAATAACCTGCATTAGGTACGCTCAAAATCTACACCTCTATCACAGTAATCAATAGTAACAATAACGTAGATATCAGATTTAGTACGCATGACGCGTGTCTGTAATAACCTGCATTAGGTACGCTCAAAATCTACACCTCTATCTTAGTAATCAATAATAACAATAACGTAGATATCAGATTTATTACGCACGACGCGTGTCTGTAATAACCTGCATTAGGTACGCTCAAAATCTACACCTCTATCACATTAATCAATAGTAACAATAACGTAGATATCAGATTTAGTACGCATGACGCGTGTCTGCAATAACCTGCATTAGGTACGCTCAAAATCTACTCTTCTATCACAGTAATCAATAGTAACAATAACGTAGATATCAGATTTAGTACGCATGACACGTTTCTGTAATAACCTGCATTAGGTACGCTCAAAATCTACACCTCTATCACAGTAATCAATAGTAACAATAACGTAGATATCAGATTAAGTACGCACGACACGTTTCTGTTATAACCTGCATTAGGTACGCTCAAAATCTACACCTCTATCTTAGTAATCAATAGTAACAATAACGTAGATATCAGATTTAGTACGCACGACGCGTGTCTGTAATAACTTGCATTAGGTACGCTCAAAATATACACCTCTATCACAGTAATCAATAGTAACAATAACGTAGATATCAGATTTACTATGCACGACGCGTTTCTGTAATAATTTGCATTAGGTACGCTCAAAATCTACACCTCTATCTTAGTAATCAATAGTAACAATAACGTAGATATCAGATGTAGTACGCATGACACGTTTATGTAATAATTTGCATTAGGTACGCTCAAATTCTAAACCTCTATCACAGTAATCAATAGTAACGATAACGTAGATATCAGATTTAGTACGCACGATGCGTGTCTGTAATAACCTGCATTAGGTACGCTCAAAATCTACACCTCTATCTTAGTAATCAATAGTAACAATAACGTAGATATCAGATTTAGTACGCATGACGCGTGTCTGTAATAACCTGCATTAGGTACGCTCAAAATCTACACCTCTATCACACTAATCAATAGTAACAATAACGTAGATATCAGATTTAGTACGCACGACGCGTGTCTGTAATAACCTGCATTAGGTACGCTCAAAATCTACACCTCTATCACAGTAATCAATAGTAACAATAACGTAGATATCAGATTTAGTACCCATGACGCGTTTCTGTAATAACATGCATTAGGTACGCTCAAAATCTACACCTCTATCACAGTAATCAATAGTAACAATAACGTAGATATCAGATTTAGTACGCACGACGGGTGTCTGTAATAACCTGCGTTAGGTATGCTCAAAATCTACACCTCTATCACAGTAATCAATAGTAACAATAACGTAGATATCAGATTTAGTACGCACGACGCGTGTCTGTAATAACCTGCATTAGGTACGCTCAAAATCTACACCTCTATCACAGTAATCAATAGTAACAATAACGTAGATATCAGATTTAGTACGCATCACACGTTTCTGTAATAACCTGCATTAGGTACGCTCAAAATATACACCTCTATCACAGTAATCAATAGTAACAATAACGTAGATATCAGATTTAGTACGCATGACGCGTGTCTGTAATAACCTGCATTAGGTACGCTCAAAATCTACACCTCTATCTTAGTAATCAATAATAACAATAACGTAGATATCAGATTTATTACGCTCGACGCGTGTCTGTAATAACCTGCATTAGGTACGCTCAAAATCTACACCTCTATCACAGTAATCAATAGTAAAAATAACGTAGATATCAGATTTAGTACGCATGACGCGTGTCTGCAATAACCTGCATTAGGTACGCTCAAAATCTACTCTTCTATCACATTAATCAATAGTAACAATAACGTAGATATCAGATTAAGTACGCACGACACGTTTCTGTTATAACCTGCATTAGGTACGCTCAAAATCTACACCTCTATCTTAGTAATCAATAGTAACAATAACGTAGATATCAGATTTACTATGCACGACGCGTTTCTGTAATAATCTGCATTAGGTACGCTCAACATCTACACCTCTATCACACTAATCAATAGTAACAATAACGTAGATATCAGATTTAGTACGCACGACGCGTGTCTGTAATAACCTGCATTAGGTACGCTCAAAATCTACACCTCTATCACAGTAATCAATAGTAACAATAACGTAGATATCAGATTTAGTACGCACGACGCGTGTCTGTAATAACCTGCATTAGGTACGCTCAAATCTACACCTCTATCACATTAATCAATAGTAACAATAACGTAGATATCAGATTAAGTACGCACGACACGTTTCTGTAATAACCTGCATTAGGTACGCTCAAATCTACACCTCTATCACATTAATCAATAGTAACAATAACGTAGATATCAGATTAAGTACGCACGACACGTTTCTGTAATAACCTGCATTAGGTACGCTCAAAATCTACACCTCTATCACAGTAATCAATAGTAACAATAACGTAGATATCAGATTTAGTACGCATGACGCGTGTCTGTAATAACCTGCATTAGGTACGCTCAAAATCTACTCTTCTATCACATTAATCAATAGTAATAATAACGTAGATATCAGACATAGTACGCACGACACGTTTCTGTAATAACCTGCATTAGGTACGCTCAAAATCTACACCTCTATCACAGTAATCAATAGTAACAATAACGTAGATATCAGATTTAGTACGCATGACGCGTGTCTGTAATAACTTGCATTAGGTACGCTCAAAATCTACACCTCTATCACAGTAATCAATAGTAACAATAACGTAGATATCAGATTTAGTACGCATGACATGTTTCTGTAATAACCTGCATTAGGTACGCTCAAAATCTACACCTCTATCACAGTAATCAATAGTAACAATAACGTAGATATCAGATTTAGTACGCATGACGCGTGTCTGTAATAACCTGCATTAGGTACGCTCAAAATCTACACCTCTATCTTAGTAATCAATAATAACAATAACGTAGATATCAGATTTATTACGCACGACGCGTGTCTGTAATAACCTGCATTAGGTACGCTCAAAATCTACACCTCTATCACAGTAATCAATAGTAACAATAACGTAGATATCAGATTTAGTACGCATGACGCGTGTCTGCAATAACCTGCATTAGGTACGCTCAAAATCTACTCTTCTATCACATTAATCAATAGTAACAATAACGTAGATATCAGATTTAGTACGCATGACACGTTTCTGTAATAACCTGCACTAGGTACGCTCAAAATCTACACCTCTATCACAGTAATCAATAGTAACAATAACGTAGATATCAGATTAAGTACGCACGACACGTTTCTGTTATAACCTGCATTAGGTACGCTCAAAATCTACACCTCTATCTTAGTAATCAATAGTAACAATAACGTAGATATCAGATTTAGTACGCACGACGCGTGTCTGTAATAACTTGCATTAGGTACGCTCAAAATATACACCTCTATCACAGTAATCAATAGTAACAATAACGTAGATATCAGATTTACTATGCACGACGCGTTTCTGTAATAATTTGCATTAGGTACGCTCAAAATCTACACCTCTATCTTAGTAATCAATAGTAACAATAACGTAGATATCAGATGTAGTACGCATCACACGTTTATGTAATAATTTGCATTAGGTACGCTCAAATTCTAAACCTCTATCACAGTAATCAATAGTAACGATAACGTAGATATCAGATTTAGTACGCACGATGCGTGTCTGTAATAACCTGCATTAGGTACGCTCAAAATCTACACCTCTATCTTAGTAATCAATAGTAACAATAACGTAGATATCAGATTTAGTACCCATGACGCGTTTCTGTAATAACATGCATTAGGTACGCTCAAAATCTACACCTCTATCACAGTAATCAATAGTAACAATAACGTAGATATCAGATTTAGTACGCATGACGCGTGTCTGTAATAACTTGCATTAGGTACGCTCAAAATCTACACCTCTATCACAGTAATCAATAGTAACAATAACGTAGATATCAGATTTAGTACGCATGACATGTTTCTGTAATAACCTGCATTAGGTACGCTCAAAATCTACACCTCTATCACAGTAATCAATAGTAACAATAACGTAGATATCAGATTTAGTACGCATGACGCGTGTCTGTAATAACCTGCATTAGGTACGCTCAAAATCTACACCTCTATCTTAGTAATCAATAATAACAATAACGTAGATATCAGATTTATTACGCACGACGCGTGTCTGTAATAACCTGCATTAGGTACGCTCAAAATCTACACCTCTATCTTAGTAATCAATAGTAACAATAACGTAGATATCAGATTTAGTACGCACGACGCGTGTCTGTAATAACTTGCATTAGGTACGCTCAAAATATACACCTCTATCACAGTAATCAATAGTAACAATAACGTAGATATCAGATTTACTATGCACGACGCGTTTCTGTAATAATTTGCATTAGGTACGCTCAAAATCTACACCTCTATCTTAGTAATCAATAGTAACAATAACGTAGATATCAGATGTAGTACGCATGACACGTTTATGTAATAATTTGCATTAGGTACGCTCAAATTCTAAACCTCTATCACAGTAATCAATAGTAACGATAACGTAGATATCAGATTTAGTACGCACGATGCGTGTCTGTAATAACCTGCATTAGGTACGCTCAAAATCTACACCTCTATCTTAGTAATCAATAGTAACAATAACGTAGATATCAGATTTAGTACGCATGACGCGTGTCTGTAATAACCTGCATTAGGTACGCTCAAAATCTACACCTCTATCACACTAATCAATAGTAACAATAACGTAGATATCAGATTTAGTACGCACGACGCGTGTCTGTAATAACCTGCATTAGGTACGCTCAAAATCTACACCTCTATCACAGTAATCAATAGTAACAATAACGTAGATATCAGATTTAGTACCCATGACGCGTTTCTGTAATAACATGCATTAGGTACGCTCAAAATCTACACCTCTATCACAGTAATCAATAGTAACAATAACGTAGATATCAGATTTAGTACGCACGACGGGTGTCTGTAATAACCTGCGTTAGGTATGCTCAAAATCTACACCTCTATCACAGTAATCAATAGTAACAATAACGTAGATATCAGATTTAGTACGCACGACGCGTGTCTGTAATAACCTGCATTAGGTACGCTCAAAATCTACACCTCTATCACAGTAATCAATAGTAACAATAACGTAGATATCAGATTTAGTACGCATCACACGTTTCTGTAATAACCTGCATTAGGTACGCTCAAAATATACACCTCTATCACAGTAATCAATAGTAACAATAACGTAGATATCAGATTTAGTACGCATGACACGTTTCTGTAATAACCTGCTTTAGGTACGCTCAAAGTCTACTCTTCTATCACATTAATCAATAGTAACAATAACGTAGATATCAGATTTAGTACGGATGACACGTTTCTGTAATAACCTGCATTAGGTACGCTCAAAATCTACACCTCTATCACATTAATCAATAGTAACAATAACGTAGATATCAGATTAAGTACGCACGACACGTTTCTGTAATAACCTGCATTAGGTACGCTCAAAATCTACACCTCTATCACAGTAATCAATAGTAACAATAACGTAGATATCAGATTTAGTACGCATGACACGTTTCTGTAATAACCTGCATTAGGTACGCTCAAAGTCTACTCTTCTATCACATTAAACAATAGTAACAATAACGTAGATATCAGATTTAGTACGCATGACACGTTTCTGTAATAACCTGCATTAGGTACGCTCAAATCTACACCTCTAACACATTAATCAATAGTAACAATAACGTAGATATCAGATTAAGTACGCACGACACGTTTCTGTAATAACCTGCATTAGGTACGCTCAAGATCTACACCTCTATCACAGTAATCAATAGTAACAATAACGTAGATATCAGATTTAGTACGCATGACGCGTGTCTGTAATAACCTGCATTAGGTACGCTCAAAATCTACTCTTCTATCTTAGTAATCAATAGTAACAATAACGTAGATATCAGATGTAGTACGAATGACACGTTTATGTAATAATTTGCATTAGGTACGCTCAAATTCTAAACCTCTATCACAGTAATCAATAGTAACGATAACGTAGATATCAGATTTAGTACGCACGATGCGTGTCTGTAATAACCTGCATTAGGTACGCTCAAAATCTACACCTCTATCTTAGTAATCAATAGTAACAATAACGTAGATATCAGATTTAGTACGCATGACGCGTGTCTGTAATAACCTGCATTAGGTACGCTCAAAATCTACACCTCTATCACACTAATCAATAGTAACAATAACGTAGATATCAGATTTAGTACGCACGACGCGTGTCTGTAATAACCTGCATTAGGTACGCTCAAAATCTACACCTCTATCACAGTAATCAATAGTAACAATAACGTAGATATCAGATTAAGTACGCACGACACGTTTCTGTAATAAGCTGCATTAGGTACGCTCAAAATCTACACCTCTATCACAGTAATCAATAGTAACAATAACGTAGATATCAGATTTAGTACGCACGACGCGTGTCTGTAATAACCTGCATTAGGTACGCTCAAAATCTACACCTCTATCACAGTAATCAATAGTAACAATAACGTAGATATCAGATTTAGTACGCATGACGCGTTTCTGTAATAACCTGCATTAGGTACGCTCAAAACCTACAACTCTATCACAGTAATCAATAGTAACAATAACGTAGATATCAGATTAAGTACGCACGACACGTTTCTGTAATAAGCTGCATTAGGTACGCTCAAAATCTACACCTCTATCACAGTAATCAATAGTAACAATAACGTAGATATCAGATTTAGTACCCATGACGCGTTTCTGTAATAACATGCATTAGGTACGCTCAAAATCTACACCTCTATCACAGTAATCAATAGTAACAATAACGTAGATATCAGATTTAGTACGCACGACGGGTGTCTGTAATAACCTGCGTTAGGTATGCTCAAAATCTACACCTCTATCACAGTAATCAATAGTAACAATAACGTAGATATCAGATTTAGTACGCACGACGCGTGTCTGTAATAACCTGCATTAGGTACGCTCAAAATCTACACCTCTATCACAGTAATCAATAGTAACAATAACGTAGATATCAGATTTAGTACGCATCACACGTTTCTGTAATAACCTGCATTAGGTACGCTCAAAGTCTACTCTTCTATCACATTAATCAATAGTAACAATAACGTAGATATCAGATTTAGTACGCATGACACGTTTCTGTAATAACCTGAATTAGGTACGCTCAAAATCTACACCTCTATCACATTAATCAATAGTAACAATAACGTAGATATCAGATTAAGTACGCACGACACGTTTCTGTAATAACCTGCATTAGGTACGCTCAAAATCTACACCTCTATCACAGTAATCAATAGTAACAATAACGTAGATATCAGATTTAGTACGCATGACGCGTGTCTGTAATAACCTGCATTAGGTACGCTCATAATCTACTCTTCTATCACATTAATCAATAGTAATAATAACGTAGATATCAGACATAGTACGCACGACACGTTTCTGTAATAACCTGCATTAGGTACGCTCAAAATCTACACCTCTATCACAGTAATCAATAGTAACAATAACGTAGATATCAGATTTAGTACGCATGACGCGTGTCTGTAATAACCTGCATTAGGTACGCTCAAAATCTACACCTCTATCACAGTAATCAATAGTAACAATAACGTAGATATCAGATTTAGTACGCATGACATTTTCTGTAATAACCTGCATTAGGTACGCTCAAAATCTACACCTCTATCACAGTAATCAATAGTAACAATAACGTAGATATCAGATTTAGTACGCATGACGCGTGTCTGTAATAACCTGCATTAGGTACGCTCAAAATCTACACCTCTATCTTAGTAATCAATAATAACAATAACGTAGATATCAGATTTATTACGCTCGACGCGTGTCTGTAATAACCTGCATTAGGTACGCTCAAAATCTACACCTCTATCACAGTAATCAATAGTAAAAATAACGTAGATATCAGATTTAGTACCCATGACGCGTGTCTGCAATAACCTGCATTAGGTACGCTCAAAATCTACTCTTCTATCACATTAATCAATAGTAACAATAACGTAGATATCAGATTAAGTACGCACGACACGTTTCTGTTATAACCTGCATTAGGTACGCTCAAAATCTACACCTCTATCTTAGTAATCAATAGTAACAATAACGTAGATATCAGATTTACTATGCACGACGCGTTTCTGTAATAATCTGCATTAGGTACGCTCAACATCTACACCTCTATCACACTAATCAATAGTAACAATAACGTAGATATCAGATTTAGTACGCACGACGCGTGTCTGTAATAACCTGCATTAGGTACGCTCAAAATCTACACCTCTATCACAGTAATCAATAGTAACAATAACGTAGATATCAGATTTAGTACGCACGACGCGTGTCTGTAATAACCTGCATTAGGTACGCTCAAATCTACACCTCTATCACATTAATCAATAGTAACAATAACGTAGATATCAGATTAAGTACGCACGACACGTTTCTGTAATAACCTGCATTAGGTACGCTCAAATCTACACCTCTATCACATTAATCAATAGTAACAATAACGTAGATATCAGATTAAGTACGCACGACACGTTTCTGTAATAACCTGCATTAGGTACGCTCAAAATCTACACCTCTATCACAGTAATCAATAGTAACAATAACGTAGATATCAGATTTAGTACGCATGACGCGTGTCTGTAATAACCTGCATTAGGTACGCTCAAAATCTACTCTTCTATCACATTAATCAATAGTAATAATAACGTAGATATCAGACATAGTACGCACGACACGTTTCTGTAATAACCTGCATTAGGTACGCTCAAAATCTACACCTCTATCACAGTAATCAATAGTAACAATAACGTAGATATCAGATTTAGTACGCATGACGCGTGTCTGTAATAACTTGCATTAGGTACGCTCAAAATCTACACCTCTATCACAGTAATCAATAGTAACAATAACGTAGATATCAGATTTAGTACGCATGACATGTTTCTGTAATAACCTGCATTAGGTACGCTCAAAATCTACACCTCTATCACAGTAATCAATAGTAACAATAACGTAGATATCAGATTTAGTACGCATGACGCGTGTCTGTAATAACCTGCATTAGGTACGCTCAAAATCTACACCTCTATCTTAGTAATCAATAATAACAATAACGTAGATATCAGATTTATTACGCACGACGCGTGTCTGTAATAACCTGCATTAGGTACGCTCAAAATCTACACCTCTATCACAGTAATCAATAGTAACAATAACGTAGATATCAGATTTAGTACGCATGACGCGTGTCTGCAATAACCTGCATTAGGTACGCTCAAAATCTACTCTTCTATCACATTAATCAATAGTAACAATAACGTAGATATCAGATTTAGTACGCATGACACGTTTCTGTAATAACCTGCATTAGGTACGCTCAAAATCTACACCTCTATCACAGTAATCAATAGTAACAATAACGTAGATATCAGATTAAGTACGCACGACACGTTTCTGTTATAACCTGCATTAGGTACGCTCAAAATCTACACCTCTATCTTAGTAATCAATAGTAACAATAACGTAGATATCAGATTTAGTACGCACGACGCGTGTCTGTAATAACTTGCATTAGGTACGCTCAAAATATACACCTCTATCACAGTAATCAATAGTAACAATAACGTAGATATCAGATTTACTATGCACGACGCGTTTCTGTAATAATTTGCATTAGGTACGCTCAAAATCTACACCTCTATCTTAGTAATCAATAGTAACAATAACGTAGATATCAGATTTAGTACGCATGACGCGTGTCTGTAATAACCTGCATTAGGTACGCTCAAAATCTACACCTCTATCACACTAATCAATAGTAACAATAACGTAGATATCAGATTTAGTACGCACGACGCGTGTCTGTAATAACCTGCATTAGGTACGCTCAAAATCTACACCTCTATCACAGTAATCAATAGTAACAATAACGTAGATATCAGATTTAGTACCCATGACGCGTTTCTGTAATAACATGCATTAGGTACGCTCAAAATCTACACCTCTATCACAGTAATCAATAGTAACAATAACGTAGATATCAGATTTAGTACGCACGACGGGTGTCTGTAATAACCTGCGTTAGGTATGCTCAAAATCTACACCTCTATCACAGTAATCAATAGTAACAATAACGTAGATATCAGATTTAGTACGCACGACGCGTGTCTGTAATAACCTGCATTAGGTACGCTCAAAATCTACACCTCTATCACAGTAATCAATAGTAACAATAACGTAGATATCAGATTTAGTACGCATCACACGTTTCTGTAATAACCTGCATTAGGTACGCTCAAAATATACACCTCTATCACAGTAATCAATAGTAACAATAACGTAGATATCAGATTTAGTACGCATGACACGTTTCTGTAATAACCTGCTTTAGGTACGCTCAAAGTCTACTCTTCTATCACATTAATCAATAGTAACAATAACGTAGATATCAGATTTAGTACGGATGACACGTTTCTGTAATAACCTGCATTAGGTACGCTCAAAATCTACACCTCTATCACATTAATCAATAGTAACAATAACGTAGATATCAGATTAAGTACGCACGACACGTTTCTGTAATAACCTGCATTAGGTACGCTCAAAATCTACACCTCTATCACAGTAATCAATAGTAACAATAACGTAGATATCAGATTTAGTACGCATGACACGTTTCTGTAATAACCTGCATTAGGTACGCTCAAAGTCTACTCTTCTATCACATTAAACAATAGTAACAATAACGTAGATATCAGATTTAGTACGCATGACCCGTTTCTGTAATAACCTGCATTAGGTACGCTCAAATCTACACCTCTAACACATTAATCAATAGTAACAATAACGTAGATATCAGATTAAGTACGCACGACACGTTTCTGTAATAACCTGCATTAGGTACGCTCAAGATCTACACCTCTATCACAGTAATCAATAGTAACAATAACGTAGATATCAGATTTAGTACGCATGACGCGTGTCTGTAATAACCTGCATTAGGTACGCTCAAAATCTACTCTTCTATCACATTAATCAATGGTAATAATAACGTAGATATCAGACATAGTACGCACGACACGTTTCTGTAATAACCTGCATTAGGTACGCTCAAAATCTACACCTCTATCACAGTAATCAATAGTAACAATAACGTAGATATCAGATTTAGTACGCATGACGCGTGTCTGTAATAACCTGCATTAGGTACGCTCAAGATCTACACCTCTATCACAGTAATCAATAGTAACAATAACGTAGATATCAGATTTAGTACGCATGACATGTTTCTGTAATAACCTGCATTAGGTACGCTCAAAATCTACACCTCTATCACAGTAATCAATGGTAACAATAACGTAGATATCAGATTTAGTACGCATGACGCGTGTCTGTAATAACCTGCATTAGGTACGCTCAAAATCTACACCTCTTTCTTAGTAATCAATAATAACAATAACGTAGATATCAGATTTATTACGCACGACGCGTGTCTGTAATAACCTGCATTATGTACGCTCAAAATCTACACCTCTATCACAGTAATCAATAGTAACAATAACGTAGATATCAGATTTAGTACGCATGACGCGTGTCTGCAATAACCTGCATTAGGTACGTTCAAAATCTACTCTTCTATCACATTAATCAATAGTAACAATAACGTAGATATCAGATTTAGTACGCACGACACGTTTCTGTTATAACCTGCATTAGGTACGCTCAAAATCTACACCTCTATCTTAGTAATCAATAGTAACAATAACGTAGATATCAGATTTAGTACGCACGACGCGTGTCTGTAATAACCTGCATTAGGTACGCTCAAAATATACACCTCTATCACAGTAATCAATGGTAACAATAACGTAGATATCAGATTTACTATGCACGACGCGTTTCTGTAATAATTTGCATTAGGTACGCTCAAAATCTACACCTCTATCTTAGTAATCAATAGTAACAATAACGTAGATATCAGATGTAGTACGCATGACACGTTTATGTAATAATTTGCATTAGGTACGCTCAAATTCTAAACCTCTATCACAGTAATCAATAGTAACGATAACGTAGATATCAGATTTAGTACGCACGATGCGTGTCTGTAATAACCTGCATTAGGTACGCTCAAAATCTACACCTCTATCTTAGTAATCAATAGTAACAATAACGTAGATATCAGATTTAGTACGCATGACGCGTTTCTGTAATAACCTGCATTAGGTACGCTCAAAACCTACAACTCTATCACAGTAATCAATAGTAACAATAACGTAGATATCAGATTAAGTACGCACGACACGTTTCTGTAATAAGCTGCATTAGGTACGCTCAAAATCTACACCTCTATCACAGTAATCAATAGTAACAATAACGTAGATATCAGATTTAGTACCCATGACGCGTTTCTGTAATAACATGCATTAGGTACGCTCAAAATCTACACCTCTATCACAGTAATCAATAGTAACAATAACGTAGATATCAGATTTAGTACGCACGACGGGTGTCTGTAATAACCTGCGTTAGGTATGCTCAAAATCTACACCTCTATCACAGTAATCAATAGTAACAATAACGTAGATATCAGATTTAGTACGCACGACGCGTGTCTGTAATAACCTGCATTAGGTACGCTCAAAATCTACACCTCTATCACAGTAATCAATAGTAACAATAACGTAGATATCAGATTTAGTACGCATCACACGTTTCTGTAATAACCTGCATTAGGTACGCTCAAAGTCTACTCTTCTATCACATTAATCAATAGTAACAATAACGTAGATATCAGATTTAGTACGCATGACACGTTTCTGTAATAACCTGAATTAGGTACGCTCAAAATCTACACCTCTATCACATTAATCAATAGTAACAATAACGTAGATATCAGATTAAGTACGCACGACACGTTTCTGTAATAACCTGCATTAGGTACGCTCAAAATCTACACCTCTATCACACTAATCAATAGTAACAATAACGTAGATATCAGATTTAGTACGCATGACGCGTGTCTGTAATAACCTGCATTAGGTACGCTCATAATCTACTCTTCTATCACATTAATCAATAGTAATAATAACGTAGATATCAGACATAGTACGCACGACACGTTTCTGTAATAACCTGCATTAGGTACGCTCAAAATCTACACCTCTATCACAGTAATCAATAGTAACAATAACGTAGATATCAGATTTAGTACGCATGACGCGTGTCTGTAATAACCTGCATTAGGTACGCTCAAAATCTACACCTCTATCACAGTAATCAATAGTAACAATAACGTAGATATCAGATTTAGTACGCATGACATTTTCTGTAATAACCTGCATTAGGTACGCTCAAAATCTACACCTCTATCACAGTAATCAATAGTAACAATAACGTAGATATCAGATTTAGTACGCATGACGCGTGTCTGTAATAACCTGCATTAGGTACGCTCAAAATCTACACCTCTATCTTAGTAATCAATAATAACAATAACGTAGATATCAGATTTATTACGCTCGACGCGTGTCTGTAATAACCTGCATTAGGTACGCTCAAAATCTACACCTCTATCACAGTAATCAATAGTAAAAATAACGTAGATATCAGATTTAGTACGCATGACGCGTGTCTGCAATAACCTGCATTAGGTACGCTCAAAATCTACTCTTCTATCACATTAATCAATAGTAACAATAACGTAGATATCAGATTAAGTACGCACGACACGTTTCTGTTATAACCTGCATTAGGTACGCTCAAAATCTACACCTCTATCTTAGTAATCAATAGTAACAATAACGTAGATATCAGATTTACTATGCACGACGCGTTTCTGTAATAATCTGCATTAGGTACGCTCAACATCTACACCTCTATCACACTAATCAATAGTAACAATAACGTAGATATCAGATTTAGTACGCACGACGCGTGTCTGTAATAACCTGCATTAGGTACGCTCAAAATCTACACCTCTATCACAGTAATCAATAGTAACAATAACGTAGATATCAGATTTAGTACGCACGACGCGTGTCTGTAATAACCTGCATTAGGTACGCTCAAATCTACACCTCTATCACATTAATCAATAGTAACAATAACGTAGATATCAGATTAAGTACGCACGACACGTTTCTGTAATAACCTGCATTAGGTACGCTCAAATCTACACCTCTATCACATTAATCAATAGTAACAATAACGTAGATATCAGATTAAGTACGCACGACACGTTTCTGTAATAACCTGCATTAGGTACGCTCAAAATCTACACCTCTATCACAGTAATCAATAGTAACAATAACGTAGATATCAGATTTAGTACGCATGACGCGTGTCTGTAATAACCTGCATTAGGTACGCTCAAAATCTACTCTTCTATCACATTAATCAATAGTAATAATAACGTAGATATCAGACATAGTACGCACGACACGTTTCTGTAATAACCTGCATTAGGTACGCTCAAAATCTACACCTCTATCACAGTAATCAATAGTAACAATAACGTAGATATCAGATTTAGTACGCATGACGCGTGTCTGTAATAACTTGCATTAGGTACGCTCAAAATCTACACCTCTATCACAGTAATCAATAGTAACAATAACGTAGATATCAGATTTAGTACGCATGACATGTTTCTGTAATAACCTGCATTAGGTACGCTCAAAATCTACACCTCTATCACAGTAATCAATAGTAACAATAACGTAGATATCAGATTTAGTACGCATGACGCGTGTCTGTAATAACCTGCATTAGGTACGCTCAAAATCTACACCTCTATCTTAGTAATCAATAATAACAATAACGTAGATATCAGATTTATTACGCACGACGCGTGTCTGTAATAACCTGCATTAGGTACGCTCAAAATCTACACCTCTATCACAGTAATCAATAGTAACAATAACGTAGATATCAGATTTAGTACGCATGACGCGTGTCTGCAATAACCTGCATTAGGTACGCTCAAAATCTACTCTTCTATCACATTAATCAATAGTAACAATAACGTAGATATCAGATTTAGTACGCATGACACGTTTCTGTAATAACCTGCATTAGGTACGCTCAAAATCTACACCTCTATCACAGTAATCAATAGTAACAATAACGTAGATATCAGATTAAGTACGCACGACACGTTTCTGTTATAACCTGCATTAGGTACGCTCAAAATCTACACCTCTATCTTAGTAATCAATAGTAACAATAACGTAGATATCAGATTTAGTACGCACGACGCGTGTCTGTAATAACTTGCATTAGGTACGCTCAAAATATACACCTCTATCACAGTAATCAATAGTAACAATAACGTAGATATCAGATTTACTATGCACGACGCGTTTCTGTAATAATTTGCATTAGGTACGCTCAAAATCTACACCTCTATCTTAGTAATCAATAGTAACAATAACGTAGATATCAGATTTAGTACGCATGACGCGTGTCTGTAATAACCTGCATTAGGTACGCTCAAAATCTACACCTCTATCACACTAATCAATAGTAACAATAACGTAGATATCAGATTTAGTACGCACGACGCGTGTCTGTAATAACCTGCATTAGGTACGCTCAAAATCTACACCTCTATCACAGTAATCAATAGTAACAATAACGTAGATATCAGATTTAGTACCCATGACGCGTTTCTGTAATAACATGCATTAGGTACGCTCAAAATCTACACCTCTATCACAGTAATCAATAGTAACAATAACGTAGATATCAGATTTAGTACGCACGACGGGTGTCTGTAATAACCTGCGTTAGGTATGCTCAAAATCTACACCTCTATCACAGTAATCAATAGTAACAATAACGTAGATATCAGATTTAGTACGCACGACGCGTGTCTGTAATAACCTGCATTAGGTACGCTCAAAATCTACACCTCTATCACAGTAATCAATAGTAACAATAACGTAGATATCAGATTTAGTACGCATCACACGTTTCTGTAATAACCTGCATTAGGTACGCTCAAAATATACACCTCTATCACAGTAATCAATAGTAACAATAACGTAGATATCAGATTTAGTACGCATGACACGTTTCTGTAATAACCTGCTTTAGGTACGCTCAAAGTCTACTCTTCTATCACATTAATCAATAGTAACAATAACGTAGATATCAGATTTAGTACGGATGACACGTTTCTGTAATAACCTGCATTAGGTACGCTCAAAATCTACACCTCTATCACATTAATCAATAGTAACAATAACGTAGATATCAGATTAAGTACGCACGACACGTTTCTGTAATAACCTGCATTAGGTACGCTCAAAATCTACACCTCTATCACAGTAATCAATAGTAACAATAACGTAGATATCAGATTTAGTACGCATGACACGTTTCTGTAATAACCTGCATTAGGTACGCTCAAAGTCTACTCTTCTATCACATTAAACAATAGTAACAATAACGTAGATATCAGATTTAGTACGCATGACCCGTTTCTGTAATAACCTGCATTAGGTACGCTCAAATCTACACCTCTAACACATTAATCAATAGTAACAATAACGTAGATATCAGATTAAGTACGCACGACACGTTTCTGTAATAACCTGCATTAGGTACGCTCAAGATCTACACCTCTATCACAGTAATCAATAGTAACAATAACGTAGATATCAGATTTAGTACGCATGACGCGTGTCTGCAATAACCTGCATTAGGTACGCTCAAAATCTACTCTTCTATCACATTAATCAATAGTAACAATAACGTAGATATCAGATTTAGTACGCACGACACGTTTCTGTTATAACCTGCATTAGGTACGCTCAAAATCTACACCTCTATCTTAGTAATCAATAGTAACAATAACGTAGATATCAGATTTAGTACGCACGACGCGTGTCTGTAATAACCTGCATTAGGTACGCTCAAAATATACACCTCTATCACAGTAATCAATAGTAACAATAACGTAGATATCAGATTTACTATGCACGACGCGTTTCTGTAATAATTTGCATTAGGTACGCTCAAAATCTACACCTCTATCTTAGTAATCAATAGTAACAATAACGTAGATATCAGATGTAGTACGCATGACACGTTTATGTAATAATTTGCATTAGGTACGCTCAAATTCTAAACCTCTATCACAGTAATCAATAGTAACGATAACGTAGATATCAGATTTAGTACGCACGATGCGTGTCTGTAATAACCTGCATTAGGTACGCTCAAAATCTACACCTCTATCTTAGTAATCAATAGTAACAATAACGTAGATATCAGATTTAGTACGCATGACGCGTGTCTGTAATAACCTGCATTAGGTACGCTCAAAATCTACACCTCTATCACACTAATCAATAGTAACAATAACGTAGATATCAGATTTAGTACGCACGACGCGTGTCTGTAATAACCTGCATTAGGTACGCTCAAAATCTACACCTCTATCACAGTAATCAATAGTAACAATAACGTAGATATCAGATTAAGTACGCACGACACGTTTCTGTAATAAGCTGCATTAGGTACGCTCAAAATCTACACCTCTATCACAGTAATCAATAGTAACAATAACGTAGATATCAGATTTAGTACGCACGACGCGTGTCTGTAATAACCTGCATTAGGTACGCTCAAAATCTACACCTCTATCACAGTAATCAATAGTAACAATAACGTAGATATCAGATTTAGTACGCATGACGCGTTTCTGTAATAACCTGCATTAGGTACGCTCAAAACCTACAACTCTATCACAGTAATCAATAGTAACAATAACGTAGATATCAGATTAAGTACGCACGACACGTTTCTGTAATAAGCTGCATTAGGTACGCTCAAAATCTACACCTCTATCACAGTAATCAATAGTAACAATAACGTAGATATCAGATTTAGTACCCATGACGCGTTTCTGTAATAACATGCATTAGGTACGCTCAAAATCTACACCTCTATCACAGTAATCAATAGTAACAATAACGTAGATATCAGATTGAGTACGCACGACGGGTGTCTGTAATAACCTGCGTTAGGTATGCTCAAAATCTACACCTCTATCACAGTAATCAATAGTAACAATAACGTAGATATCAGATTTAGTACGCACGACCCGTGTCTGTAATAACCTGCATTAGGTACGCTCAAAATCTACACCTCTATCACAGTAATCAATAGTAACAATAACGTAGATATCAGATTTAGTACGCATCACACGTTTCTGTAATAACCTGCATTAGGTACGCTCAAAGTCTACTCTTCTATCACATTAATCAATAGTAACAATAACGTAGATATCAGATTTAGTACGCATGACACGTTTCTGTAATAACCTGAATTAGGTACGCTCAAAATCTACACCTCTATCACATTAATCAATAGTAACAATAACGTAGATATCAGATTAAGTACGCACGACACGTTTCTGTAATAACCTGCATTAGGTACGCTCAAAATCTACACCTCTATCACAGTAATCAATAGTAACAATAACGTAGATATCAGATTTAGTACGCATGACGCGTGTCTGTAATAACCTGCATTAGGTACGCTCATAATCTACTCTTCTATCACATTAATCAATAGTAATAATAACGTAGATATCAGACATAGTACGCACGACACGTTTCTGTAATAACCTGCATTAGGTACGCTCAAAATCTACACCTCTATCACAGTAATCAATAGTAACAATAACGTAGATATCAGATTTAGTACGCATGACGCGTGTCTGTAATAACCTGCATTAGGTA
This sequence comes from Bathymodiolus brooksi, assembly GCA_963680875.1. NCBI lineage: Eukaryota > Metazoa > Mollusca > Bivalvia > Mytilida > Modiolidae > Bathymodiolus > Bathymodiolus brooksi. The sequence continues at coordinate 12,667,405 of OY804582.1, forward strand.
CGCTCAAAATCTACACCTCTATCACAGTAATCAATAGTAACAATAACGTAGATATCAGATTTAGTACGCATGACATTTTCTGTAATAACCTGCATTAGGTACGCTCAAAATCTACACCTCTATCACAGTAATCAATAGTAACAATAACGTAGATATCAGATTTAGTACGCATGACGCGTGTCTGTAATAACCTGCATTAGGTACGCTCAAAATCTACACCTCTATCTTAGTAATCAATAATAACAATAACGTAGATATCAGATTTATTACGCTCGACGCGTGTCTGTAATAACCTGCATTAGGTACGCTCAAAATCTACACCTTTATCACAGTAATCAATAGTAAAAATAACGTAGATATCAGATTTAGTACGCATGACGCGTGTCTGCAATAACCTGCATTAGGTACGCTCAAAATCTACTCTTCTATCACATTAATCAATAGTAACAATAACGTAGATATCAGATTAAGTACGCACGACACGTTTCTGTTATAACCTGCATTAGGTACGCTCAAAATCTACACCTCTATCTTAGTAATCAATAGTAACAATAACGTAGATATCAGATTTACTATGCACGACGCGTTTCTGTAATAATCTGCATTAGGTACGCTCAACATCTACACCTCTATCACACTAATCAATAGTAACAATAACGTAGATATCAGATTTAGTACGCACGACGCGTGTCTGTAATAACCTGCATTAGGTACGCTCAAAATCTACACCTCTATCACAGTAATCAATAGTAACAATAACGTAGATATCAGATTTAGTACGCACGACGCGTGTCTGTAATAACCTGCATTAGGTACGCTCAAAATATACACCTCTATCACAGTAATCAATAGTAACAATAACGTAGATATCAGATTTAGTACGCACGACGCGTTTCTGTAATAACCTGCATTAGGTACGCTCAAAATCTACACCTCTATCTTAGTAATCAATAGTAACAATAACGTAGATATCAGATGTAGTACGCATGACACGTTTATGTAATAATTTGCATTAGGTACGCTCAAAATCTAAACCTCTATCACAGTAATCAATAGTAACGATAACGTAGATATCAGATTTAGTACGCACGATGCGTGTCTGTAATAACCTGCATTAGGTACGATCAAAATCTACACCTCTATCACAGTAATCAATAGTAACAATAACGTAGATATCAGATTAAGTACGCACGACACGTTTCTGTAATAAGCTGCATTAGGTACGCTCAAAATCTACACCTCTATCACAGTAATCAATAGTAACAATAACGTAGATATCAGATTTAGTACGCACGACGCGTGTCTGTAATAACCTGCATTAGGTACGCTCAAAATCTACACCTCTATCACAGTAATCAATAGTAACAATAACGTAGATATCAGAATTAGGACGCATGACACGTTTCTGTAATAACCTGCATTAGGTACGCTCAAAACCTACAACTCTATCACAGTAATCAATAGTAACAATAACGTAGATATCAGATTAAGTACGCATGACGCGTTTCTGTAATAACCTGCATTAGGTACGCTCAAAATCTACACCTCTATCACATTAATCAATAGTAACAATAACGTAGATATCAGATTAAGTACGCACGACACGTTTCTGTAATAACCTGCATTAGGTACGCTCAACATCTACACCTCTATCTTAGTAATCAATAGTAACAATAACGTAGATATCAGATTAAGTACGCACGACACGTTTCTGTAATAACCTGCATTAGGTACGCTCAACATCTACACCTCTATCTTAGTAATCAATAGTAACAATAACGTAGATATCAGATTTAGTACGCATGACGCGTTTCTGTAATAACCTGCATTAGGTACGCTCAAAATCTACACCTATATCACAGTTATCAATAGTAACAATAACGTAGATATCAGATTTAGTACGCACGACGCGTTTCTGTAATAACCTGCATTAGGTACGCTCAAAATCTACTCTTCTATCACATTAATCAATAGTAACAATAACGTAGATATCAGATTTAGTACGCACGATACGTTTCTGTAATAACCTGCATTAGGTACGCTCAAAATCTACACCTCTATCACAGTAATCAATAGTAACAATAACGTAGATATCAGATTTAGTACGTACGACACGTTTCTGTAATAACCTGCATTAGGTACGCTCAAAATCTACACCTCTATCACACTAATCAATAGTAACAATAACGTAGATATCAGATTTAGTACGCACGATGCGTGTCTGTAATAACCTGCATTAGGTACTCTCAAAATCTACACCTCTATCACAGTAATCAATAGTAACAATAACGTAGATATCAGATTTAGTACGCACGACGCGTGTCTGTAATAACCTGCATTAGGTACGCTCAAAATATACACCTCTATCACAGTAATCAATAGTAACAATAACGTAGATATCAGATTTAGTACGCACGACACGTTTCTGTAATAACCTGCATTAGGTACGCTCAAAATCTACACCTCTATCACAGTAATCAATAGTAACAATAACGTAGATATCAGATTTAGTACGCATGACACGTTTCTGTAATAACCTGCATAAGGTACGATCAAAATATACACCTCTATCACAGTAATCAATAGTAACAATAACGTGGATATCAGATTTAGTACGCACGACGCGTTTCTGTAATAACCTGCATTAGGTACGCTCAAAATAGACACCTCTATCACAGTAATCAATAGTAACAATAACGTAGATATGAGATTTAGTACGCATGACACGTTTCTGTAATAATTTGCATTAGGGACGCTCAAAATCTACACCTCTATCACAGTAATCAATAGTAACAATAACGTAGATATCAGATTTAGTACGCATGACACGTTTATGTAATAATTTGCATTAGTTACGCTCAAAATCTACACCTCTATCACAGTAATCAATAGTAACAATAACGTAGATATCAGATTTAGTACGCATCACACGTTTCTGTAATAACCTGCATTAGGTACGCTCAAAATCTACACCTCTATCACTGTAATCAATAGTAACAATAACGTAGATATCAGATTTAGTACGCACGACACGTTTCTGTAATAACCTGCATTAGGTACGCTCAAAATCTACATCTCTATCACAGTAATCAATAGTAACAATAACGTAGATATCAGATTTAGTACGCATGACACGTTTCTGTAATAACCTGCATTAGGTACGCTCAAAATCTACACCTCTATCACAATAATCAATAGTAACAATAACGTAGATATCAGATTTAGTACGCATGACACGTTTCTGTAATAACCTGCACTAGGTACGCTCAAAATCTACACCTCTATCACAGTAATAAATAGTAACAATAACGTAGATATCAGATTTAGTACGCATGACGCGTTTCTGTAATAACCTGCATTAGGTACGCTCAAAATATACACCTCTATCACAGTAATCAATAGTAACAATAACGTAGATATCAGATTTAGTACGCATGACACGTTTCTGTAATAATTTGCATTAGGTACGCTCAAAATATACACCTCTATCACAGTAATCAATAGTAACAATAACGTAGATATCAGATGTAGTACGTACGACACGTTTCTGTAATAACCTGCATTAGGTACGCTCAAAATCTACACCTCTATCACAGTAATCAATAGTAACAATAACGTAGATATCAGATGTAGTACGTACGACACGTTTCTGTAATAACCTGCATAAGGTACGCTCAAAATCTACACCTCTATCACAGTAATCATTAGTAACAATAACGTAGATATCAGATGTAGTACGTACGACACGTTTCTGTAATAACCTGCATTAGGTACGCTCAAAATCTACACCTCTATCTTAGTAATCAATAGTAACAATAACGTAGATATCAGATTTAGTACGCACGACGCGTGTCTGTAATAACCTGCACTAGGTACTCTCAAAATCTACACCTCTATCACAGTAATCAATAGTAACAATAACGTAGATATCAGATTTAGTACGCATGACACGTTTCTGTAATAACCTGCATTAGGTACGCCCAAAATCTACTCTTCTATCACAGTAATCAATAGTAACAATAACGTAAATATCAGATTTAGTACGCATGACACGTTTCTGTAATAACCTGCATTAGGTACGCTCAAAATCTACTCTTCTATCACATTAATCAATAGTAACAATAACGTAGATATCAGATTTAGTACGCATGACACGTTTCTGTAATAACCTGCATTAGGTACGCTCAAAATCTACACCTCTATCACAGTAATCAATAGTAACAATAACGTAGATATCAGATTTAGTACACACGACATGTTTCTGTTATAACCTGCATTAGGTACGCTCAAGATCGAAATATTGTAAAGCTAAATAATTCAAATGTGTTTGGAAGCAATAAACCAAAGCCCTCAACAGGATAACCGAAATCGGTAATGGTCACCTATGCCTGCAAAGGGAGAACGTTACTGTTGAAATTAATTACATTTTTCTAGGAACTGTTAATTTCAATAATAAATATATCTGATAAAACATGTAAGTGGCAAAACACTGACTACTGTGCGGGTGATATATTCGATTACTAATAGTCCAACACCAGTGGTATCGACCCAGTGATAGTAATAAAAATGTAGATATCAAATTTACTGCGCACGACGCGTTCCTGTGATAACCATTATTAGGTACGCGCAATATCAAATTATTGGAAAAGACTAAAAAAAATAATAACGTTTGGGAGCAATACATACAACTGGTAATTAATATGAATATATTTCTCCAATAGCTTTTTGATAATACTTTATTTTCAAACTTACCTCTGTCAATAAATCCATATACCATCAACGTCGACAGGACAAAGATCTTAGACATTCCACAAAACAAAAACAAAAAACGATACGTTAAGCAAACTTAAAATTATATAATTGGTCAAAGTTCAAATAGTCTAACTTGACGTTATATATACCCCTATCTCCACACTGTTAACGTTCAGTCCGTGACGCTGGTAATATACTTTATGTTTATATTAAAGAAAATCCAGGTACGTTTTTATATTTGATCTTTCTATCTATATTTTAATGGATTTATTAATACGATGCACAAATTTACGTCTTAACAGCTAATTGTATTTAATCAAATAAAATCCTATACCAGATGATTTCTGGTAACAAAGTAGGAACAATACAATGATTCCATTAGTCATGACATGTCTGTTTGAATGGTAAGCTTAACTATAAGCTGATTATAGTGTTACAGTAAGAAATAGTTACGTAATGTGAGTATATAGAAGAGTATTGTACTGTATAAAGATATTATTTTTTGGTTAGTCGTCGGTGCTTGATCAGAAAGAAATCAATTGTGATAGTGTTTGCTTTATTTGGAAAAAAAAGATGGCAAAAGAAAGAAATACAAGGGAAGAAGAGTTTAAAGATACCAAAGGGGCAATCAGTATCCGTATTTCGCAGAAGAACAGACAACACAATGGCCAAAAGAAAAAAGTACAAACGGACAACCATCTACAAAACAAAAGATACCAGTAAATTGAAGAAGGTTAGACAATACAATGACCGAAAGAAAAAGGACATTATACAGATATATCATGTTTGGGAGGGGTATTTGCGAAAAATACCAGTCGAGAGACGAAACAAATTTAGTCTCAAGACTGGTATTTTTCGCAAATATCCCTCCCAAACATGATATATCTGTTTAATTACACCGAATGTTATTTAGAACACTGGCTAAATAAATAATACCTTTTGTTTGTCGTTTTCAGGACCCAATATGATGTATTTGTTTAATTCTACCGAATGATGTTACATAAAACACACAACTGATAACGTTTTACAAATTTTGTTACAAGCGTCTCGGTGAAGGGTAAAAACGGCAAATACGATTGTTACATAAAACGCACAACTGATAACGTTATCCAAATTTTGTTACAAGCGTCTCGGTGAAGGGTAAAAACGGCAAATACGATTTTGCAAATACCATGAAAAAAAGTTAAATCTTATGCAAATACACCTACATGAAGTAAAAATTCTGCAAATTCACAATGCAAGACCTGAATTTGTAAACAAAAATATCACGGCATTCTTATATAAGGTGTAATTAATATCTTTATTCTCAAAAACCATTGTACAATCATCGGCACAGAAATATATTAGTACATTAATAACAGTTGAAAAAAAAAGATACCAGAAAAGATCATCAATAACTGGAAGATACGGGAATTTAGCCAGGGGCACACACAACTTTTAATGATTCTGATTAATTTACATAGTTTAACATATTTTACTTAGCTTAGCTCTCCAAATTTATTAGCACTGCGTCTTATTCTATTTCCAAAATATTCGCACTCCAAATAAAAATGAAATCCATCACCAATTTCGTCTTTATTACCAAACATTACACGTTCGTCGATTTTGTTCAATGTTTTGACGCTTATATTAACGCTGAAGAATGCATACAGTAAACAAATTAAAAGTTATCTGTTTAAGTTATTTTCTTTTTGTTCGCAAAACAAATATACACTAATACTGGAACCGACTATTTTACGATCATGTGACTTGCTAAGTGAATATATGTCTTGTTGGAGACGACAACAATTCCTTAATAATGTAATTCAGGGGCGGATCCAGGGAGGGGCGCACCCGGCGCCCCCAACTAAAATTGGAAAAAATGTTCGTGCCTCCCTCCGCTCGGCGCAATTTTTTTTAAGTGCGCCCCCTCTAACTTGAAATCCTGGATTCGCCCCTGTAATTATCATCAAAACTAAAACTAAGGACATTCCGGAAAATAATGTATAGCATCTTCAAAAGAAGCACCGCAATTACATTTAAAATTATTTATTATATGTATTTGTGTATGTACTGTTTAAGCCCTTTAATGTATTGCTTCCAAACACTTAAATGATTTAACTTTCCAATATGTTCCGATATTGAGCGTACATGATGAAGGTTATTACGTACATGATGAAGGTTATTACGTACATGATGAAGGTTATTACGTACATGATGAAGGTTATTCAGGAAACGCGTCGTGCGCACTAGATTTGATATCTACGTTTTTATTGAATATAATTCCTCACCTAGCATTCATATACGTTCTACGTTATTCATTTGATTTGATTTGATTTGATTTTTGGTTTTTAACGCCACTTTCAGCAATATTTCAGCTATATCATGGCGACCAGTTTTAGTGGTGGAAGAAGCCGGAGTACCAGGAAAGAACCAGACTATGGGCAAGCAACTAGTAAACTTTATTACTTGCGGGTGCGAGTCGAGTGCACCCTTTTTGTAATTTACAAAGACGGGCTCGAACCCTTGCCGTATTAGTGATCAGTTTGTATGAGTTGCTAGGTAATCAAACTACCTAACTCATTGAGCCACCCGGGCCCTTCGTGAATCATGTGTGCTCTTTCTACGATTTTTAGAACATTCGAATATACCCTGTACCTCCTAGATCAATCATCATATATTTTTGCCCGGTTCTTCCCATGGTGAAGCCTTCCGAAACACCCTGAAGTTTCTCAGTTGGCAAATATTGACAATGAATCGATGCAGCCTCTGGTTCCAAAGCAATACAAAGTTGATCATGGTTAATTCCAGCCTAGGAATAAAACAATATTAATCAAGTACCATATTTCTTTATAAATATTGGACTCTTAATTTTCATTGGTTTTTATTGTGAATAAAGCACTATATGAATTAATGTTAAGTTAAGCCTGTTGTGAATTCAAGTTAGACGGGAAATATATAGACAGCACACGTACAATGTCGGAAAATATTAAGTGTATTTGTACGAGCTTTTGTGATCTTTTCTATCCTATATCGCGGCGAGTGCAAATGCATTTTATATTGTCCGACAATGTACGTACATTGTGTTCATCCTACAATGTCAAAGAGCCCAAAAACAGGTGCTCAGTAGAAACAAGCGTCGTTCTCATAGTTTTTGATGATGTCCTCTGTGAAGTCCGCGCTCATACTGTTGCCGTTTCTTACGGTCGCTCAGCATGAATCGGGTACCAGCAGAGCAATATATTAGTCAGTGACCGTATATAGCAAATATAACAAAAGTGATTTAGTTAAGCGTCATTTGTGACACAGATACTCCGTAATGGTTACCGAAGTCATGGCGGCGACCGTAAGACCTTTCGAACTATTAAGAACTTTGATTCAGTAGCTTCCTTGTTATCAGCAAACCTCTATCACGGGAATCATGATAGGAACCATAAGCTGTATGTGTCAATTTTTGGAACGTTATATTAACCTTGCATTGCTAAGGGCATCATCCAATAGAAGTAAAGCAAGAATAGTTGTCATTTAATAGCATACAAATAATGACTATTGATGATGTCAAGATTTATAAACTCAAGAAATGAGATGTTTCATGGGTATATAAATCCTAATGTCAACTAAAAACAAAGGTAATTAATTCTTTTATAATATGACTATAGTATATCTTTGTCTTAATTTTTCAAATTGTGTTATGTCAGTTAGTTCCGTGCAATGATATTTGGATTTATTACAGCTGGTCGAATTCTATATTAACCTGACCTACATATATTTTGACACACAGTCAGATGTTCGAATCTTCAATTAACCTGACTTATAAATATATATTGGTTCTGTGCCATGTATTGGAATCTTATATTCAACCCATTCTAATTAAAATTAGATCTCCGCGCTTGCTCCCTATTTTCTATTGGTTGTTCTACTCACGCGGTAACCGGTAGAAATTAGGGAGCAAGTGCGGAGATCTAATTTTAATTAGATTGATATTCAGCCGAGCTGTGTATATTTTGAATATATGTCAGATACAGCAAGTTGTGCAGTTGCTAAAGCATTGACCAATGAAATTAAATCAGAATCAATTTTCATAATAATATATTATTGTTATTTGTTGAATTCTATGTACCTTTCCCGCACTCTTTCTCATACATTGTTTGACACTATCAGGCCAGATAGCGGGAACTGTCAGAACCCATTTAATCTTGTGAGATTTAATATTAGTTCCTTCATTATCAAGTAGTTTTTGTATGTGACGTTTCAGTGCTTGTATTGACAAACCAAGCATCTCTATGGCCAACAAACTTTTCCCAGTCATATCCTCAAGTTTCATTTCTCCAGTTAAATCATAAAATGAAATAACGACAATACAACATGCATACTTTATGCATACTGGAGGAAGACGATGGGTGCCACTAGTGGAGCAGGAACTGCATACCCTTTCGGCGCACCTGAGTTCATCCACGGTTTTAGTAGGGTTCGTGTTGCTCGATCTTTAGTTTTCAGTGTAGTGTTTTGTAGATCGTTGTTTGTACTTTTTCTGTAGGCCATTCTATTGTTTGTCCTTCTATGATTTGCGAATTCTGATTACCTCTTTAGTATCTTCAAACTCTTCTTACTTTGATTTTTCTGCATCTCACGTCAAATAATGGACTCAAAGGTTTCAATGACATAATTACTATACAATGGTGTAAAATTTCAATACATGTTTATATATAATATAGGACTTTTTCTTAAGAGAACATTTATTTGATAAGAAATGATAAAACTTTACCTTATTGTTATAGAGTCTCATTTTAAACCGACTTAAATAATAATGATCATGATGTTTGTTTTCCAGTACCAATTCTGCATAATCATTCTCTGCTTCATACCCAAAAGATACTATTTCCTTCCGTCCATCAAGAAGGAGACAAGTCGGCGTTTTCAAGGACAGACGTTGTCTTCCTCAAGCATTCCATGCTTGGTTGACGTGTATTTTCAAAGGATCAAGTTTAAAGTTCGAAATCGTCGAAAAGGCATATCCAGAATAGGTAGTGCCAAAATCTATAGCTGCTACCATTAAATAGTTTGACATTTTGCTGGCTCTAAAAATACAAGAATAGAAATCATTGCTTTGAAAAACAAAGATACATGACCATGTGTCTAGTAGAAGAATGATGTCACTGTGACCTTGACCTTTGATTAGAAGGTCAAAGTGATTTGTTTTAGCATACACCTTTGTCATGGGTGGAACGTTTTGTCATGATGATTAGCGCTTTCATAAGTTGTATTAGGGCACGGCATAGCGTCTAGTTTAAGATACACATACATTGTCTTAGGAAGGGACACATCTTATTTTGTAAAAAAAAAAAACACTCTGTTTCTCCCAAGCATTTCTCTGAAACTGATATCATCAAAATGCTTGAGTTTTTGATTGATAGCATATTTCTTATGTTTGTTGGGAGTATTTTTGAACAGACAGTCGGTATTCCTCTGGGTACTCACTGTGCTCCAATTCTCGCCGACCTTTTTCATGCGAGGCAGATTTAATTTATCGCACCTATAGGTACAGCTACGTTAGCTTCATACCTTGACCTACAACTCGAAATTGACAATGAGGGCCGATTAAGGAGTACACTTTACGACTAAAGAGGTGATTTCAGGGTTCCCATTGTGATCTTTCCATTTATATGTATCAACATTCCAACAACACCTGCATATGGAGCATATATATCTCAGTTGATCCGATATTCCAGAGCTTCTGGTTCCTATCATGATATCATTGCAAGAGGGTTGCTGCCAATAAGGAAGCTACTGAACCAAGGGTTCCTAGTGGTTAAGTTGAAGTCATTAATTCGAAAGTTTTGTGGTCGCCACCATGACTTGGTAAACAGTTATGGTGTATCTGTGTCACAAATGGCAACGGATATGTTCTGCTTGTCGTAATCACAATCCGGTCCTTTCCTCATTTATGACTTATCATCGGGTTTGTAACAAGAGTAACATGACAGGTGACACATATGGAGCAGGAACTGTCTATTCTATATCACTTGAGCTCACCCCATGTTGTTTGTTCTTTTGGCTATTATGTTGTTTGTCCTTCGATTTACGGTTTTTGATTACCCCTTTGGTATCTTCAAACATTTTCTTAAGAATTGGGTCGGTGGAATGTCGCATAAAATGATACCACTCTAGCCTGAATGCTTAGGCATAAAGTACAATAATTAACTTTATATTATACATATTTGCTAGAGACATAACTTGTTTTAAGTAAGACCGAGCATCTTTTAAATGTATTAGAAAATGACGATAATTCAAGAAAAAAAACTAATGTCACTCTTACCTTGACCTTTGATATAACATTGACATTATAAGTATGCAAATTTGTCGAAAGCAGACTTGTTTGAAGACACATTATACGAGACATTATTGTGACCTTAATCTTTGACCTCAAGGTAATTTTGTTTTATATTTCATATTCTGAATGTATATTTATTAGAACAATGCAGCGTACCCCAATTGAGAATATAATTACTGTGACCTTCACCTACTATTAAGCATGTGTATTTTTCGAAAGTGTTATTACATTATGACTAACTTAGCGTTCCCTGAGACCAAATTTCATAATGTCAAATATGTGTATTTCTCGATAGGTAATTACATTATAACTCATGAGGAAGGTTTGAAAATGAAACCTCTATAGACATGTCAACTCTATGTACATACAACACATTTATAACAAAAATAAAGTTCGACAGTTTTTAGACTTGTTAGTAAACAGAAATTGACTTGCCTTTTAGTTCTTGTCAGTCCCTAAATTTATCTTACTATTCGTTTTTTAGTGTCGATGCGTGGAAGACAAATGGAAATCTCCTTTCGGTGCGTGAGTTAAATTATTTGTTTGAAATGTCATGCGCATCTAAGAAAAAGTCCACAATTAAAAGTAAAATAATGGCGGTGGAATTTAGTTTTGACCTTGGGGGCTTTTATAATGCTTTGCAGAAAATGAAAGACGTGAATTTCGAAAGTGGCAACACAATACACATATGTATTTGTTATAATGTGAAAATTGAATATCATTTATTTGCAAAACATCAAACATATTGTTAAGGGTGTAGGGGGGTTATATAATGAAATTTTCACAGTTACTTGAACAAATCGATTTATTGATTATTCAGCTATTTGGGATTATCTCCCATAGCAAGTGGAAACGTTTCTAAAATTCTGAGACTTTTTGTGAAAATATTCATAGTTTCAATATTTGGATTATAAAGGAAACAGGACAGTGAGTTTATTTATTTATTGTATATAAACTGCTTTAAAGACGAATATATCAAAAGAACGTTTAAGTGATTTACAAAACCTTTGCCTTATACCCAGTGTGTATTGCCCTAGTCCTGATTACCACTCACTCGACTTGTTACTACTAGTGGACGGGTCACGCTCGACGATTCTGTGAGTACAGTACAGGTCAGGTGAAACATTACGTAGACACCGTTCTATTGTGGTACAAATACAGTACAGTAAGGATAAAACATTACAATGGACGAAGGTGCGTGGAGAAAACTCACTCCGAGTTCTAAATTAAAATACTTAGAGGTAGAGAAAAATATAAGGAAGACCCATTTGGAAATAGCTAAAACTATGTCAATCACTGAACTAAAGGCGTTGAAAAAGCATGAGTACAGAGACCTCATGAAAAAAGAAATGTACGATATGGTTCCCCAGCTAACTGAGACTGTTGTTCACACCGCTTGTCACTATATCTCCAACGCTGTGAGCAATCTCCGAGATGACCTTCTCAAAGAACGAAAGAGAGGTACCAAACCGTCGACTGATGGTAAAGGAGATCCTGCTGTCGATCGGATATTACCGAAAAATATGTCTGAATCTTTTCAGAAAATGTCAGCTTCGGACGATGTTTTAGATGATACTTTTAATAGTGACTTACATGATGTCATGTTTAGCACAGCTGATAGCATCACAATTGAAAAAGAAATAGCAGCCAGTAACGTTGATAAAACTACTAAAACTAAAACTAAATCAGTCCGCTGTAAGAAGCAAGATGAATTAACTACGGACACAATTGAATGTATCTGCAAGGCAACATCTAATGATCACAGTATGATCAAATGTGACTGGTGTCAAGAATGGTATCATGATTCATGTATGGGAATCAACCGTAACGATCAGATAGGATTTTGGGTCTGTGTTTTATGTAGAAAACTCCCACAGACTGTCAACAAAATTGAGTCATTACTGGAACAAATAGTCAAGACGAATGGAGACTTGTTAGACAAACTAACAAAGAAAACTGAAGAACTCTCTTTGCTACAATCTGAAAACGATCGACTACGCACCATTGTTGACCGTTCAAATGCATGGAATACATTCTATAAGACGACAATATGTACTGAAAACGATTTATTTGATCAACCCGAAAAAGTAGATGATGGAACCGATAATAAGGCCAACAAATGTTCTAAGCAAGAACCATCTGGGACACTTTTGACTGGAAGCTCAATAATCAGAGACATAACGAAGAAAAAGTATAATTTAGATTCCGTGCCTATTTGCGTTCGCGGAGGGGTTATATCTGACATTACTGCTCAACTTCTGCAGTTACCGACCGATACAAGCCTCAAGAACATTATTCTCCAAGTAGGAAGTAATGACTGTGTAAATCACAACTTCGATATCAAAGCCTTTGGTGAAGATTATCTAAATTTGGTAAAAGTCTCAAAATCAATCTGCGAAAATGTAGTCGTATCCGGTCTTTGCCCACGACTAGATGATAGAGAGGCAAACATCAACAGAGGTAATATAATCTTGCAGAACATAGCAAATGATGAAAATTGCTACTTTGAAGATAACGACACATCATTTAGACTACTTAGTGGGTCTATCAACATTAAATTGTACCGTAATGACGGTATCCACCTAAACGAACTTGGTACTGAAAAACTTGCGAACAACTTGGACATTGTGAAAAAGGTACTTTCTTCTGATAACAATTTCACACAAAAAACTGTCAGAGAGTCTGTTAGCAATGTTAAGATTGATAGATCAAAGCAAGGTAATAAATTGTACAATGACAAACAAAGTAATGGTAAATTTCAAAATCACTCAAGAGGTAATGTAAGTCATAATGATAGAAGCAATGATTTTTCAGTAGATAGCAATGCACATGTATATAGCAATCGTTGGGGCAATTCTAACAATAATAAAGATAGATACAGGTCCCACAATCTCACTAGACATGAGAAACAAACTAATTGTTGGTTCTGTAATGAAACAGGGCATACATCAGCTACTTGTAGACATGGTAAATATGTTCAATGTTTTGGATGTCGTGACTATGGTCACAAAGCCAAACATTGTACATCTCAGTAATGTGCTGGCTATGAAGGGTGTGCCGAATCAGTAGGCAGCCCCACTTCTGAAAGTCCACAGTGTTATACTTCTAATAAAAAGCGAAAGCATAAGCGAGGTGGTAAATCTAAATCTTCTTCTATAGGAAACACTGTAATCGATTTTCTGAATATGAGAGGTATTACAAGCAAGATTATAGAATTCAATCAGCATTTGCAACAGAATAAGACTGATATATTTGGCGTGGTCGAGTCATTTTTATCATCCGATGATAAACCACCAAGGCTTGATAAAAGTTACCGATGGGTAGGAAAATGTAGGAAAAACGGCTTGAAAAAGGGTGGTGTAGGGCTTTGTCTCAAATCAGACATTATGATTCTTGATGACAACCTTAACAACAGCCAACATGACGAGTATGAAAGGCTCTGGGTTCTAGTAAGATTAAATAATATAAAAGTGGCTTTGGGTGTTGCTTACTTCCCAAACGACGGGACTAGCAAACCCAAAACAGACGAACTGTTTTTCGAACTTCTGGAAAACACTTCGTCTTTTGCTAGTTCTGGGTATGAAGTGATATTAATGGGAGATTTTAACGGTAGATGTGTTACTAAATGCCCATTCTCTGATAAAAATATTCCTCATGTATTTCAATCATATAATGGTAATAGACTAAGACAGTTTATTGATGCAAGTGAATTGTGCTTAGTTAACACTATGCCATGCTGTAAAGGCATCTACACTCGAATTCTGAATAATCAAAGGTCAACGATTGATTACATTTTACTCTCAGATAACTTATCTCGTCAGGTAAAATCGGCGACAATTGATGACGATGGTTCTTTAGATTTAAATAGTGATCATGTAGTTTTTACAATTTCCTTATTGAAAACTCATTTGAAACGAAATAAAGTTAAAGATAAAGTAAAATGGAAACTTAGTCATAATACTGACTGGGATTCTTTCCAAGAATTTCTTTGTGACCAGTTCAAAAGCTGGAACACACAGAATTTCAATGGAAATATAGAGGCAATATGGAACGATTGGCTAACCAAGGTCACAATGGCGGCTGAGAGTACCATCGGAAAAAGTAAAAGACCAACAAATTTTAGAAGTTTTTGGGACAAGGAACTTGACGCTCTCATAAAGTCACGCCGTATCGCTAATCAGTTAAAACGAATACACGATAAATCGCGTCCGCAAGACTCCGAAACTGGTTTATATCTTACCGAAACGTATAAGAAACGGAAATTGCTCGTTCAAAACGCAATTAAGATGAAAGAACAGAATAGTAAAATGAAGCTGTTTAAGGATTCGTGCGCATCGTCAAAGGCAAAGTCGAAAGGGTTCTGGAGCTTTTTAAAGGGAAAGAAGTGTCATGACTATCCTGTGCATATTGTAGATCCCGATAATAAAAATAATATCTTAACGGAAGAGATTGATATTAAAATCTCTCTTCAACAGCATTTTAGTAGTATCGGTAAAAACGAACGCATTGACCCAAGTTTTAAAAGTCAAGTCAGTGATTTTGTCCATAACATCCAAACGAAAAAAATAGCAAGCGATAATATGCTTACTCTCAAAATAACCAAGGAATCAATATCTGAAATATTACTTGGTCTAAAATCCGGTAAAGCTATGGGCTATGACGAAATTCCAAACGAGTTTCTTAGATATGGCGGAAAAGCCATGCTATCTTCATTAGTTGATCTCTTTACGGCAATTTCAGATTTCGAACAAATCCCATCTGATTGGCAAAATGGTATTATTAAACCTATTCATAAATCAGGTTCGTTATTTGAGTTGGATAATTACAGGGGGATAACATTGTCGTCTAATGTATACAAGGTTTTCTCCAAGGTGATTGAAGAGAAAATCGTGTCTTATCAGGAGGATAACAATATTCTGGGT
This sequence comes from Bathymodiolus brooksi, assembly GCA_963680875.1. Taxonomy (NCBI): domain Eukaryota; kingdom Metazoa; phylum Mollusca; class Bivalvia; order Mytilida; family Modiolidae; genus Bathymodiolus; species Bathymodiolus brooksi. The sequence continues at coordinate 12,683,389 of OY804582.1, forward strand.
GAATCACAGGGAGCTTTTAGAAAAAATAGGAGACTCGAGGACCATGTCTTTACTCTACAGGGTATCTGTTCTCTACAAAAAAAGAAGAGAAAGAATACCTATCTCGCCTTTCTTGACTTGTCGAAAGCTTTCGACAGAGTGTGGAGGGAGGGTCTTTTTTATCTCTTATGGCAAAATGGTATCCAAGGTAAATGTTGGCGCTTGTTATGGTCCCTTTATAAGGAAGTCAACAACCGTGTCCTTTTCGGTAATTACGAATCGGACTGGTTTAGTCAGGATTATGGTGTAAAACAGGGATGTGTCTTGTCCCCAACATTGTTTTCTATTCTCATGAATGATCTTGTTAGTATGTTAGATAAGGCGGGTGTTGGTGTCCAAGTTTCAAACCAATTAATCAATTCGCTGCTCTTTGCCGATGATATAACTTTGATTGCCAACTCAGAGCAAGAGCTTAATACACTATTAGACATTACGTCAAAGTTCGCAGATAAGTGGAACTTAAAATTTAACGACACTAAATCTAAGGTAATGGTAATCGGCAAACGGATTGACAGAGAAAAAGTATGGAAATTAGGTGATAACTGTATCCACGAAACAAACGAATATAAATATCTGGGAGTATATGTAACAAGAACTCTGAAATCAAACTATCATGTCCAAACGTATGTCAAAGATAATATGGATAACAAAATTAATGTCATGTCCCGTATTCTTGCTGAACACGGCAATTTTAATCGTGTTGAGTTCGGAGACGCGTTATGGAATTCAGTTCTCCGACCTTCAATTTCACATTGTTGTGGAGCTTGGCTTACATCCTCTAAAGTAAACGAAGATTTGTTAAGTAGCATACAATTTCGAGCGGCGAAGATCATAATGAAAACAAAGGTGAATATGTCTAAAGCAGCTCTTCTTATCGAGCTTGGGTGGGAACCTATCAATGATTTTTTGAATAGACAGAGAGCCTCATATTTTTCTTATATAAATAACTTACCAAATAAAAGACTCTGCAAGATAGTTTTTGATGAGATGCACGCTTTTTCCGCTCATGCTTGGGACTACGTACCTGCTTTGAAAACCGTATTTGAATCAGTAGGACTTGACTATTTGTATCATGTAAACGACTTTAACAAAGAAAGGTTTAATGCTTTAATGGGTCAGTTCTCCTCCACAAAACTAAGAAAAGAAATCATGAGTAAAAGTTCTCTTCGTGAATATATTACATTCTATAGACACAAAGGGAAGCAACCCTATCTCGAAGATATGAGAGATTTTGAGGGATCTAGACTTAAACTTCTTTGTCGAACCAATTCGCTGTGTTTAAATAATTTGCTAAATAAAATGAGTTTAAAAAACAGTAACAAATGCTCTCTATGTGACTGTAATGTAGTAGAAGATTTATGTCATTTCCTCTTGTTATGTCCTGCATTAGAAAGAGTAAGAAGGCCTCTTTTAAATGATATCGCGTTTAACACTGTGGAACTCGATTTTGTGGACCTACCTAATTATATAAAAATTAAATTGTTGATTGGAGATTGTGGTTTTTATATAAATGAAATTGAAGGCATGTATTTAGATGGAATTGGAAGAAATCTTTTAAAGAAGTTATACCATGAAAGAAATATAATTTTAGCACAATCAAATGTTTTATGACTTAACTCGTTGTTTCTTTTTTCTAGTATTTTTATAGATATCACTTGTTTTATTCATCATGTATGTTTGTATTCAACTATTGTCTGTATTTTGCTTTAAGACATGTTTTATACATTATGTAGATTTTTGTAGTTTTATGTATAGGATGACTTTTTATGTATTGCCAATTTAATAGTATACTTGTATTGAAATACTAATTTCACACTATGAACATTTTATTCTACATATTTTCGCTTCTATACTATGTGTCATTTGTAAATATAACTTTGTATCTAATGGACGCAGCCACTATTACCCCGGTAGTGGTTGCCCCCGTTGTAAAGGGGTAGATTTCCAAATAAAATATATATAACACGTGATATTCGGCATTGATACAATATATACTTCCTTGTTCGTCTTTAAGCTGTCCAGATTTCTCCTCAGATAAATCATAATTCTCGGAACTCCTTTCTATCTAATATATATATACTGATAAACAACTCAAATATAGGTTTTGTTCAAGGCTTTTAAAAATTTGTGATAAATAATGTAAGTAAATATTTGTATTCAAATTGGGACACATTTAATACACCACTGTCATATCAAATATATATTTGGAGTGTCTATGAATTGTTCAAAATTTGATAAAGGATAGCTTTGACCCAAACCTCATTGTTATTATTTAATGATATAAATCGCTAAATATTTTCGTCTTGCTGTTACCTTTTTTGTATCTTTATTTCCTTGACCGTTAGGCCTCTTTGCATTTATTTCTCCCAAGCACTTTCCATTTCTGGTTTCCCCTTCGGTATTCTCTAATGTTTATTACATTAATTGGGTTTCCGATATTTCGATATGGATCGTACCTGATGAAGGTTATTCCAGAAACTTGTCGTGCGCAGGAAATGTGATATCTACATTTTTATTACTATCACTATATCGATACCACTGTTGCTGGATTATGAATGTCCAAGGGTATACATGTACATGTATTTGGTTCCTGGAGGATCAACATTTAACCTACGCAATGAAGAAAATATTGAAGTCAAAGAGGGACAGAGAATACAATGGCCAAAAGAAAAAAAGACAAAGGGACAAAAAAGATCTACAAACCACAACACAGAAAACTAAACATTGAGCAACACAAACTCCCCTAAAGCCGGGGATGAACTTAAACATTGAGCAACACAAACTCCCCTAAAGCCGGGGATGAACTTAAACATTGAGCAACACAAACTCCCCTAAAGCCGGGGATGAACTCATGTCAATCGTCTTTACCAGCTGCTCAATTTATATTTGACACCCTGCATTCATATATTGTGTTCTGGTACCCATGATAAGATTGTGTTCTGGTACCCAGGATAAGATTTTCTGCAACATTCGTATTAACTAGATTTGTCATTTGTTGATTTATTTCTATTTTAAGGATGTATTTCATTTTGAACTAAATATGGTGGTTCATTCGTATCAATGATACCCACATCCAATCAAAAGAATATTACAAATATTTTTTTCATAGAATATATATAATTTTTTGACTGCACTACTGTACTTTGCAAAGCATGTACAAATGTCGTTTCGAGCGATATTATTCGTTATCAGTTAAAACAGAAGGATTTATTACATTACATTAACACAGTGAGCATAACCACATTTCAATACTGGCTCAATTCAAAATGGAATTATTTTTATATACAATACATCTATATGCAAAAATGACATAATATTGACAATATGTAAATTTTCAGCATTTATGCAGTTTAAGTTTATTTACATGCTTCATTTCAATTGTATTTTCTTTTCCAAACTATCACCTCATTCAATGCACACGCTATTAAAACATTTGCACATATATGTACCATCAGACGTTATCATGAAATACAAAACTATAAATTATTTCAAAATTAATATCCGTTCTTCGTTCTTTTAACAGTGTTTCATCAACTTTTCAGCGTCTCTTTTTCTCATATCATACTCATTCACCTTTGTTTGAAAAAACAAGTTCTGAGTGGTTTTCTCTGGATACTTTGGTTTTATCCACCAATAAAACTGACCGCCACGATATAACTAAAATATTGTTGAAAGTGGCGTTAAGCACCATAAACACAAACCCTCACCCCCACCCAAGTTCTGATTTACCAATGTCAGTCAGCTAAGGTATGGGTCGAGAACATTATGGATCTTGTATATAATACAGTCAGAGTAACACATATCAACAAACACAATCTGTCTAACACCATGGCAGTAAATCGCCATTCTCCTCTCAATTCTAAATCTTCATACTCTCGCTTACACTTCGCGGTTATCTTTCTTATTTCTCTTATAATTGCACCCAAGTCAGATTTGGGATTTAAATAAGGATTTTCTTCTCTAGTGGAAGTAACTCAACGTACATAAGCGCTAGTTTCCATTCGAAAGTCTTCCTCCGTTTCCACAAAGGCTGTTAGCAGTATTCATTACCATCTTTCTTGAAGCATTGTATTTCATAGTCGTAGACTTGACGAAACACTTGATGACGCACCTTTTCTGTACTCTTTTGTATCTCTACCTGGCCTTTTCATATGTAATACCCAAGCTAGCCACCCATTTATGTATTTCCGTATCTACAAATATATAAAAATCAAAGGTAATGATAGAGGGAAATGTCATTCTGAAGGACTGTTTGAAAACATATACCTGGAAACCACCTTTTTTCAAAGAACTGAAAGTAACTGAATTTGTTTGTTCGATTTTTGAAGAGTTTCCGTTCTCATCTTGAAGGTACTGTAAATTATCTTACGTTGACCAATCCGAATAATTATGTAAAACTAGACTCCCTTTTTTAATTGCTTTGATCTGATTCAGAAGGGTTTTTTTTTTACATAAAACAAAGAAATTAAGATATAATATTTCAAAAAAAGTATTTATTGTTTTCATAAAGAACTTGTCTTTTCTTCATGTGTCAAATAGTAATACCACTGACAAAACATCTGTTCTCGTGAAATCCTGATTGGTCAGCCATATGCAAATTAAATTTCTTTTTTCCTCATTTAAATATGAACATTTATTATTGTTAGGAATTCGAATCCTTTAAATAAAACAATATTAAGAGTGATTAGACATTATTTGTTGAAGTAGCATCTGTTTTTGCTTTGTAGACTGGTATAGTGTGATAGTATATGAAAGTGTTATTTTAATGTACAGTGGTATCTCGTCTCTCGTTATGTGATGCATTATTTAATATGTGTACTGACATACATGTTCAAATGAAATGTGTCATAATCTCTAACACAGGATATCTTACCACTGACCCAGTATAATCTTTGAGTATACGACTACACATGAAAATGTCTCATATGAATCCAAATAAGGTGTCTAGTTTCCAATATTTATGATCAGAGTGAGGTTGTCAAATTTTATGACAGGCAATCATGCAACCAAACATACACTTTTTATAATACTGTTTTGTTTACAACTTTCAAGATTTGACTTACCCATATTGGTATTCTGTACGTTTATGGTCCCTGATAATGAAAGATGAGGACAACCACCGTGAACATCACAGACAAAGAACACATACTCATTTTACAGCAAACATATATACCTGTCAAATAGAGAACATTATTAATTGATTGTTGTTGATTAAGCTCAAATGAGCCATATTTCAATCATATACTCCTGATTATCATGCCGCTCCAATCTAATTATGTTGTTTTAAATATTTAGTTGGTCCGTTTTACTGGTCGTAGCATAATTGAATTCACATTTCTGGTTTCGGAAAGGGAACTAGGGTCACTGAAAGTGACGGGTGGGGCTTATGCCACATTACTGACTAAAGCAAATAGGCCGGAACAAACAGCTCATTTTCATTGGTCAGTAATTAATGTTGCCCCGTCTGTGAGTTTGTGCATTATTATTGAACGAACATATCTGAAATCGCAAAAGTTAAAAAAAAAAAACAATTGGGTTGAGAAGCGAATTATGTTACAGCAATATTATTGAAAATGTATCATATGACCTGACCATGATCACATGTATATTAATGACCAAAACAAGTTAATAAACTATGACAGAAAAATTAGTTTGAAAGGATAAAATGGGTAGGTTCGACAATTGTCCGTCTTGGAACGCACCATTCACAGCATACTTGTTTATCATGAGCTATAACAAGTTGTCTCTTATGTGCAAGGACCATGTCATTCTCCATACACGACTCACTGGAATAGTCACATCACGATTGCTTTTCTCTCTCAAGTTCAATTTCGTTACTACAAGACATTAAAATAGGAAGGTTCTAAATAAGTTCATCTAAAGTAAAATAAATACCATCAGCTGAAAACTGTAGTAAAGTTTTGTCACCAGACCTAGATTTTAACACCTGTCTAATTTTTACCTTTGTATTTACAGCATCCGACTTTCTGCTTTCATTCCATTTCTTGTAAATTTTTAACAATTTTTTGTTTTGTAACCCATAAACCATCAATTTTGTCAATGTCTTTTCTTAATTGTTCTAGTTCCTGATGTTTTGCCCGTTTTCACTTTTCCTCGTTTCCATATATGATTCTGCTTTGTTTGCTCTTTTCGAATTTAAAATTACTTAACTATACACGGGGCATTTTCCCTTGCAATTTTAATAATTTCGGATTCTTTTTGCACACTCTATTTGATCTAACTATTTTTATTGTTTGCAAATATTATACAACCTTCCAATGTTACAATATTTGCATTGGGTTTTCCTGTTTCAAATTATCAATATTTGCAGAGTCACTTTCAGTAGTTTTATTTGTAAGCACTGTAGGTCGGTCTCTCTAGCATTTCAGTGCACTTTCCAGCTCGATGGTTCTAGCTTTATTTTTGTATATTAATATTTTTAAATATCTGCAACAACCGTATCTGTTCATTGTTGATGCTTCTGTTTAAGTTTTAATAGTTGCTCATACATAGATCTTTTACGTTGTGTGTGTCACTCCATTTTATACAATGCATTTAGTGTTTCATTGTATTCTGTGTTCGAGTCATCATCAGATATTAATATCCTATATCGAAATGCCTTCATTCCAGCTCTGTTGAACATTTCAACTGCTTTTCAGTTCTGCTTCTATACTTTTAGAAGAACCTCCGTGATTACTTGCACAAAATATGTAGCGAAGTAGCTTAAAATTGAAGGCTGAAGAAATGGATTACAGATTCTGCAACTCTATAATTTCTTGCGGAAGTATTTCCAAGGTTGTTGTTTTTTTCTTGCGCCTTTCTTATAATTAAGAAATTGAATATTTCGTTCTTTTGACTTAAGGTTTAATGTGACAATCTGTCAAGTCCTGCTGAAGAAAATCACCAATAAATGGTTTTCCTCTAAACAATACATCATGTTACCTTTCTGCATTAGTTGCATATACTTCAAATATGTTTGACAGGTCCTACTGACGAAATTCATCAGTCAGTGGGGTTTTTTTTCGAGGTAGTCCATGATATTTTTTTTATATTTACACCATATCCCACAAATGCCATAATCATCAACGGTATGTTTACATGATATGTATTTGCCTCTTCCATATTGGCTTATCTTTATTTTTGATATATTGCATACGTAATTAAAACATTTTTAAACATGTAACAACAATGTCTGTTTATTGGTGATATTTCTTTTTAAGTCTAATTAATTGACCATACATATATATATACATATTCACGTGCTGTGTGTCACTCCATCTTGCTAGCTTGTATAGAGTGTTTTTTTTATATTATGTGGTCGAGTCATCACCACATATTAATGTTCTATAACCATTAGGGAAAAGTTCATTCCTAAATATTACACGAAATATCCAACCGAACTGAAACTTTCACGAATGATTATGTATTGTCATGTAGAACTGTACAGGAATCTGGCATTTTTTCTTAAAATTACGGTGCGCTTTTTATAGACAGTCCAATTTCTTTCTTGTATGTTATTTATTTATTATTTTGTGATGTATTATTGCATATACGATATGTCTATTTGTATTTATATAGAATGTGAATATGCTATGTCCTCTTGTACACCTGTGTGTCTGAGGTTGTATAAATAAAATCTTGTTTTGTCTTGTCTTATACTGTAATCCAATAAATTCACTTCTGTTGAAGATTCAAACTGCCACTTCTGCCTCCATACTTTTCGAAGATCTTCCATGAATTTTTAAACAATGATCTCTTTTTGACAGTTTCGCATTTTCCCACAAATATTTCTTCTACTTCCTAATATAGAATTGTTTTTGTCTGTTTTTGTTTGTTTCTTTATTTGTTTGTTTGTTGTTTTTTTTGTTGTTGTTTTTTTGGTTTTTTGTTTGTCTGTTTGTTTTGTTTTGTTTCTGTACCAACAATGGTACCAACACCTTCAAAAATATATTTATTTATACTTGTTTTTATATTTATTTTAAGCATAAATTAATATGTTTTAAACATGATTTGATTGATTTGATTTATTGTGCTTAACGCCACTTTCAGCAATATTTCTACTGTATCATGGCGACCAGTTTTAGTGGTAGAAGAAGCCGGAGTACCCGGAGAGAACCACCGGCCATGGGCAAGCAACTGGTAAACTTTATCACTTGCGACTGCGAGTCGAGTGCATCCTTTTTGTAATTTACAAAGCCAGGCGCGAACCCACGCCGTATTAGTGATATGCTTGAATAAGTTGTTAGGTAATCCAACTACCTAACTCATTGAGCTACCCGGGCCCTCTTTTAAATATGAGTTCATTTATATAAAGTAATAGTTGTATTCAGTAGAGCATGATTTCTCCATATCTAATAAACTTACGCTGAATGCCATATAAACTCGGTCGTATAATATATATATATGGTTTATATTAGAAATTCTGCATGAAAATGATTACCCGTTTCTCCATATGCCATCTGTTAATAGACGACTTGGTTTTAAATTCGGTCTACAATTCTATGAAATTTGATCAATCATTTCGAGACCACTATTGTTTTCTTATGTCCATATCAGAAGTAATATTGACCAATAAAAAAGATTAATTGTTCTATCACATAAAAGTAGTTGAAAATGAATATTTTGCAACACCAACATATATAGACTAACAAGTGATGTATGATGTAATAAAAGTAAAACCAATCTGACCTAGTCAATATGATTATTAATTAACCAATATCGGCATTAAGAGAAAGCCACCTAACATGATCTAAATCAGTGGATTATGACTTAGAAATCATTATGTAATAAACCTGTCTTTCCCAAGTTTAATCGTGTATTTCTTCATTTTTAATACATATATGTATAATATATCATCAAGAGAAATAATATTAAATCAAATAGTTGATATCCCTAATTAAACACGTTGTAACAATGTAAACCTCACCTTTCTTTTTTAAGCACAATAGCTTCATTTTCCCCCAAGTGTTCAGCAACAAAAAACAAAAACAAAAAAAAACAAAAGAACACCCAGTCCATTATGTGAAGTGATGTTTTATTTATGTGCTGTAGTTATTTCTACTCATGACTTGTAGTTCGGTACTATTGTTATGTATTTGTAACATCTGTGTCAGATGCATAGACGTGACCAGTAGTACGACTTTTACCTTCCGTCACGAGAAGCAACAAAATAAATTGACTATTGATTCAAATGGATTCCAACGTCATACATTTGTTCAGTGAGTTAAGGTGAGAGGTTATTTTTTGTTTTGTTAATATTGATGGAATTGTTGACCATCACTGTTTAAACTTTCTTTTCATAATTATTATAAAATACACTGAAAAAAAAAAGATAAAATTGAGGTGATTAATTTTCTAGACTATGTTGATTTGCTTTTCGAGGATAGTAACTGATTCAAGCTGTGGGCATATGAGAAAAAGGTTAAGTCGTATCGTGGAACATTTGTTATAGATTATTATATTTGTTTAACAGTAATTATTGTACTTGAGTGCCCACTTCCTTGTTTCCGTCCCTATCAAACTATCCATACTTGATCCATTGACACCTAACAGTCGTTGCAACGGTTTCTCTTTTACTCCCTCGTTTGGGTACAATGTTTAAATATTGGTGACCTTTTACCTGTAACGCGTTCTAAGATCATAGGCCCATCGCTTCTAAAGGAGTAATAAGATGAGCTAGGTAGCTGGATTACATAACAACTCATACACGCCTATCACCAATACGGCGTATGTTCGCGCCCGGCTTTGTAAATTACAAAAAGGATGTACTCGACTCGCAGCCGCAAGTGATAAAATTTACCAGTTACTTGCCAATGGTAGATGGTTCTCTCCGGGTACTCCGGCTTCTTCCACCACTAAAACTGGTCGCCATGATATAGCTGAAATATTGCTGAAAGTGGCGTTAAACACCAAAATCAATCATTCAATCAATCCAATCCAATCTTACCTTTAGATCTACATAATGCATGGTTTGTACGAAAAGTTTGAAGATACCAAAGTAGTAATAAGAAGAAGTAAATCGACAAGACAATGCAGTGACCAAAATAGACGACAAGAAAATACAGTGACCAAAATAGACGACAAGACAATACAGTGACCAAAATAGACGACAAGACAATACAGTGACCAAAATAGACGACAAGACAATACAGTGACCAAATTAGACGACAAGACAATACAGTGACCAAAATAGAAAGCGCTAAAGGAGAAACAAAATTCTACAAAGCACTAAGCAGAAAACTTATTATTGAGGAACGCGAACCTGGGTATACACAGGTGTTCTCGTCATAAATACATGCATAGCTGATATTCTTCTATTCGTGTAATTTGGTAACCCATGTTATTGCGGGAGTCTAGTAATACGGTGAAAGGTCGAATAAAAAGAAACTGACCTTTAGCTACTAATGCCACGTGGAAACCGAGTGTTATAAATGTTGTACAATTACTGTTTATGAATAATATGTTTGACTTGACTATGCGTATAGACAATAAACAACTTTGATTAACATCGATCTGGGCTAGGGAAATGGATTGAACTAATAACATATTTATCTTATTGAAATTATTAACATAAGACTACTGAGAACATTGACTTTAGACAATCGTGAGGAGTAAGCTGAATAATGATGCTGACATGGTTTATGTTGTTCTTTAGACAATCGTGAGGAGTAAGCTGAATAATGGTGCTGACATGGTTTATGTTGTTCTTTAGACAATCGTGAGGAGTAAGCTGAATAATGATGCTGACATGGTTTATGTTGTTCTTTAGACAATCGTGAGGAGTAAGCTGAATAATGGTGCTGACATGGTTTATGTTGTTCTTTAGACAATCGTGAGGAGTAAGCTGAATAATGGTGCTGAATTGGTTTATGTTGTTCTTTAGACAATCGTGAGGAGTAAGCTGAATAATGGTGCTGACATGGTTTATGTTGTTCTTTAGACAATCGTGAGGAGTAAGCTGAATAATGATGCTGACATGGTTTATGTTGTTCTTTAGACAATCGTGTGGAGTAAGCTGAATAATGGTGCTGACATGGTTTATGTTGTTCTTTAGACAATCGTGAGGAGTAAGCTGAATAATGGTGCTGACATGGTTTATGTTGTTCTTTAGACAATCGTGAGGAGTAAGCTGAATAATGATGCTGACATGGTTTATGTTGTTCTTTAGACAATCGTGAGGAGTAAGCTGAATAATGATGCTGACATGGTTTATGTTGTTCTTTAGACAATCGTGAGGAGTAAGCTGAATAATGATGCTGACATGGTTTATGTTGTTCTTTAGACAATCGTGAGGAGTAAGCTGAATAATGATGCTGACATGGTTGTTTGTTGTGTTTTCTTTTCATTTGTGTCATCCGCATAAAATTAAAAGGAGCACTAGTCCAGACGACGGTAGGTAATTGGTATAAGGTGCGAAGATCCTAATGAAAATAATTCTTTATGAAATTAATACTGATTCATACTATGCACTGAAGATACTTATATAGTACAGGTTCACATCAATCTGGTCAAACTGAAGTTGCAAAATATGTTTTGTTGTTTATCATCAAGTGAGCAGTATTTCAGCTATATATACTACAATGTATTATGAAAAGAAAGTTTCAACATTAATAGTCAACAATTTCACTAATATCAACAAAATGAACAACCGTCTCTCACCTCGACATACTGAATACCATAAGTTACCTCGATAAATAGTGTTGAAAATCCAGATTCTGTCTGGTTTGATGATAAGAACAAGTTTAAAACCATATATTAAGTATGTAAAACTGTGACACTTGAAAGGACCTAAGAGTGGAAATTTAGTTTGCCACGAGAGAAGGGTATGAAAGATAGGATCACAAGCCATCAGTGTTCACAAATTGGTGTTCATTGTAGGACCTATTGTAAGTTGTCGTATGTGCAATGAACGGCACATTTTTCCAATTACGAAACCCTCATTCCTTCCCTAAATACGTGTAACATACTTGATTCGCCAATCACAATTTTGCATGTGCGTTATTTACCGTTGTCGATCGTTCTAAATGAGAATATGTAGTCATGGCAAACTGGAAGACGATCCCCAGTGTATGTTCAGTATAGTAATATAATATAATCTCTCAGATGTGTGGTAAATGATATCTGTGAAGGGTATTCTTTTGTGGATTACTATGCGAGTACATGTACCACCTTCATTGTCCGTAAAAGAAACATGCAACAGTTTACATTAAACAACAGTTTGTTATGAGTTATCTTTGTTGTACCATTTCGAGGGCTGTAATTTGGTGGCGGTTCCCTTGGCCCAAACCGTTGAGCTCCTTCGTTCGTTCCAGGTGGCACATAGGGCATGCGCTGCCGATGGGAGTGGGTGTCGCGTTATAATGCAGAAAGCATGACTGTGGGTCATTGTGTGTAACGTATTTGGAGAGTGCCACAATTTCTTCACGTTCAATACTCTTGAAGAAAATAAATATACACCAGAAAGGCTAATTTTTCGACTAACTAATTCTTCATTCTTTACCAGTGTCAATCAATACTTGTTCTCTCGATTGTCTCATCCTTTCCTCATTGTTGTATAGTTCCTCTATAATACTATTGAACTTTTTCTCGCACTGCATATGGATGTAATATTTGCAACTGGGCGTTAATTAACCTTCAATTAAATAAGCAACCGTTTGCAAGGTATTACATTCCGTCATATTCATCGTCTTTCCTTTTTCTTGTGGCAATCGAAGTATCCAGTGATACGAGGATCTAAATGCCACGTTTTACATACAGGATCCATTGTTTGTATGCTTGTTCTATTGATGAATATAACAACAATCAAATTGAAATACTGTTGTATTTATCAAGGTATACTGGAATCCAGCACTATTTCCAAAGCACCTTATGTTTGTGTTGTTAAACAGTCACACGACAGATGTCACTACTGGAGATGGAACTGACTATCATTCCGGTACATCTGAGTTCATCGCTATTTTTTATGGGGTTTGAATTGCTCAATCGTTAGTTTTCTGTGTAGTGTTTTGTAGATCATTGTGTCGTCTTCTGTCTTTTCTTTTTCCCTTTACGGCTTCTTATTACCCCTTTGGTTTCTTCAAATTATTCTTGTACTAACCCAGGGTAATACCTATGTATGGGCTTTTTTGTTTTTGTTTTTGTTTTTGTTTTTGTTTTAGCTAAAACGAGTTTGGCGTGCACCGTAAAACATTAACATGATAGTAATGTAAATAATTTATTTTTTAAGGAACCAATACAGATTGTAAATGGAAAAGAAGTATAAAATCAATGGGAGAATACTGGTCTGTCGGGTGCTCAGTTTTTGTCTGCAGTGAAAAGGGACCAGGGATTATCAGCAATGAAGCGAAAATTGGTGATTAGTACTTAAAACAGTTTCCAAGTCGAAATTTCAATGAAACTGTTGACAAAAGTTGAGGTCGCTATTGCGGAAGTTTTCACGTTGGTGAAATCAGCAGCTCTACGGTCCAAACGAGCTACTGTAGCGCAGCTAGCTTTAAAGGAGCACCTCGTATTTAGCATGACTATAATCAGATTGATAAAGTTCATGGCAAACATGGCGAGTGTGTCATCATGTTTATTTTGATAATCAACCAATACTAGTATTTAAAAGCACCTAGTACTTTGAAATTAAAAGATTGGCGTGAAAAGGGGAAGCTAGACATCGTATGTTGGGCATATTGACATATCGGGACAACAGTTCTGAGCGTGTGGTCGGTTTTTAACACCTCGTCGTTGATTGGTCGGTTAGACATTATGAATGTGTAATAACTGCGACTATTAAACATTGAGTCCTAGTAGTTGTGATGTAGCGGGGCTTTGTAAACCGGAAGTTCCGTTTTTAGAATCAGACGTGGTTGTCTTAGATGTATAATAATGTTAATAGAAAAAATAGGAATCAATTTTCAAAGAAATATTTTGTTGAATTGTATACAAAATCAAACACGAAACCCGTTGATCTGGCATTCTAAACTCCAGACCAACAACAATGAATATTTAAAATCTGTTCAGTAGCGGATTCCACATTTGAGTGGTACAAACGAGGGAAATGGCACAATTCTTGTCGATCGTTGAAGAGTGTCACACATGAATTGCTAATTATGTGGCATCACAACAAAAATTGAATGTATATCGGGACATTTTAGAAAGCGAATGAGTTTCTATATCTACATATTCACCTGACTCTATGGTTCATGTGCTCTAATACCATCGCTTGTCTTCTGTAGGTTTTCATATTGCAATCTACTTGTCAAGAAACTCTGAATTGATTGAAGCCTAACTTTATTTTTGCATGAAATAAACAGTTCTCTCCTACTACAAAAAACGTGGGAAAAGCGTATAATTTTAGAATCAATTTGGAAATGTTCAAATGGCCTATGGTTGTTACCAAATTAACCTACAAACTTTAAATGTCTAGTCCTTGGATAATCTTTAATACCATTGTACCTTTTTATTCTACTTGAAATGCTAGCTAGATGGCACAGAAAGTTAATATAAGACCCTATGGCTAGTTTTAAAATAGGAGCCTATGGAAAAACAATATTATTGTCAGAAACTATAAATTAGAAAATATTGAAACTAAAATGTACCATATTAGTTATTCGATTGATCTCCAAAATGACTGACACCACCGGCATTGTGTAATCAGAATCCGTAAATCGAAGATTAAGAAGGACAGACAACACAATGACCAAACGAAAAAGGACAAAAGGAAAAACAACGATCTACAAAACAGTACACAGACAACTAAAGATCGAGCAACGCGAACCCCACTAGTGAGTAAACGGTTTTCTCCCAAATCTTCAAATTTGCTTGAACCCATAAAATGCATGAACGATGCTAATAACAAATTACCAGAGATCGACGCAAGAAAATTAACTAAGAAAAAACTTTTCTATATTTAACTAATTTTGAAATTAACTGATAATCATGGTTATATATCTTATATCATTCAGGATGTGTGACGAAAAGAGGCCTCTGTGTCGATTTAAATACAACATGGACCAACAACAGATCGTGTATACACAATCAATGTACCTCTGAAGGTAACACGTATCTGATTAAGAAAACAAATGGTACATTGTATATATAGTCACAGGCACTCGACGTTCAATGAATAAAATGTAGGGTCAATGTGGAAAATAAATTAGTGTCACTGCTATTATAAAGAGAAGGCTTCCAATGCATTCTTCAGCACAAATGTAAACAAATCGGTTTATTTTTTCGCGTACGGTTTTCGCTTGACCATTGCGGTATTTATGGATGGAAACCTACCTAATAGTTTCTTCGCCGCATCATTTATTGTTGAGCAGACGACCATACTTCACTAAATCATACTTTTGTGACGTCACCAGAAATATTCGACTTCCATTGTGGAGCGACCATGACATTATAGTTAATTATTTGTGAAAATACTGATTTAACTATGTCAGTGACATGACTGGTTCCGTGTCAGTTCAATAGTCCGAAGGGTCAATGGTCCGAAGGGTCAATGATCCGAAGGGTCAATAGTCCGAAGGGTCAATGGTCCGAAGTGTCAATAGTCCGAAGGGTCGATAGTCCGAAAGGTCCGAGCAAAATCGAATTTTGAACGACCTCGAGACTACAAATTTATGCATCAATATAATGTAGAATTGCTTAAAACATTGATAGAAATGGCTACCACGTTTTCTCGTGTAATAATACATCCTTTTCGACAGTTTGCATGACAACTTTTTTTCTATCACACGACGAATACAAACTTTTAAAGACTTTACATACAATAACGCGCAATTTCGTGGCTTGTCCTTTTCATCCTTTCTATATTTATATATATATATATATATATGGAGCGGATGTGCTCGAGTGCTCTAGGGCGCTGGACGTGAGGCTAAGCTATTGGCAGTGTATCAATGGTGTGAGTTCAAATCCCATCGAGGGAAGAACACAAATTTGACAGCTCAAAAATCTAATTCTAACACTGTTTGATTTAATTTTCAGACGTATATATATATATGTGTGTGTGTGTGTAGATTCTGAGGTAAAATAAACAGGCTAATTATGAACTAATCGTAATTGACAACTTGCCTTTCATTGTATATGTCTTGCAATGTCGAATAACATACTTCTGACCTGTCGGTACACCCTGCGTATTGATAGAGGTTTCTTTGAGAAGGGAATTTGTCTTTTACAAATAAATTTGTATAAGAGCATCGGTTATCCTGTTCAAATGGGTATTTCTGTTATATATTGTCTGCTTGATTATTTTGTGACATTGTGTTGAAAAGATAAAATAAACTTGTATGTTGCGTAGATGCCGGCAAAATATGCCCTCAACAATAAACCTACACGTATAGTGCTTTGTTGAATAAAGTTGTTATGAACCTATAGGTATCTTATTTGCATTTTGTCAATGTATCTCTGGAGACAACTTAATAAATTGGTGATACTTCTCAAATCTTTTAGAGCACTACCGACGAAAGTCTAGAGGACTATAATTTTACATTCCGTTCACGTCCGTCAGTCCGACCATTTACTTTGTAATGCCTTAACATATTGACTTGATATTTAGTAAATGATTATATCATGGTGTGTTACATAGCAAGTATGGGGTCTGATAATTTTTGCAGAGTTATTTCCCTTGGATTTATATAGTAGTAGCCCTAACTGATTGAAATTTTGTAGTAATTGTCAGCCATACAAACTTCTTGATAGCATACATATGTATGTACATGTACATGGAAAATACTGAATTGTGGAATAAATGTCAATGAGACCACCATCCAACAAAACAGAAGGGGCCCGGGTGGCTCAATGAGTTAGGTAGTTGGATTACCTAACAACTCATACAAGCTATCACCAATACGGCTTAGGTTCGCGCCCGGTTTTGTAAATTACAAAAAATGGTGCACTCGACTCGCAGCCGCAAGTGATACAGTTTGCCAGTTGCTTGCCCATGGTCGGTGGGTCTCTCCGGGTACTCCGGCTTCCTCCAGTACTAAAACTGGTCGCCATGATATTGCTGAAATATTGCTGAAAGTGGCGTTAAACACCAAAAGTAAAAATAAAAAATCAACCAACAAAACAGCAAAATACAAGATCTCACATAGAGAACGTCTTGCAGTTTAAGTATAGTTATGAATGGTTACATCTTGCACAACTGAAGCGAGACACGGGTGTTGATTAAATAACTGGTACCTGTTAATCTACATATCGATATGGACTCAAAGGGGACATGTTATACTAAACTCTACGACAAACGTGATGACTTCAACGTTCTACAATCATCTTTGCCTATCTTAGCAACAATCAACATATGAAGCGTTTCACAACATACCATTACTGGAGAGTCTGTGGAAAATGTTATGATTTTCTTGAAGGCTCGACGGCTGGTGGGTTAACTCTGAAATTGCTTAATCAGTAACATAGGTTGTTAGAATCAAAAGTTCTACGGGAGACGCCCAATGCTTGTGGAAACGTATGAGATATGTATATTTTCCAGATGGGAATTGATTTGAGGTTGTTGTAAGAGGTGTTCCCTGTGTCGTCGGATATGACTACCATCGGAATTAATATCGAGCAACATGACGAATGTCTGATAGGCAGAAACTGCCTACAAATTCCGGAGCCCCTGTTTCACTCCCTTTCCATCGGGAGTTCAAGTTGTTCGCATGTGTATATGTAATGATTGTATTTTTTTAATATTTCGGGAAAATCCACACATAGCTCTTGAAAGATAAGATTTTTACTCATAATATTTGGAACATATATACATGTACAGCTAAATCGAGTTAACATGTCTGATTTTTTCAATATTTTTGAGCCACGGACACTTCGGACCATTGCCCCTTCGGAGCAACGAACCTTCGGAAAAATTCCCTGGAACCGGTTCGTCGTTCCGTGTCAGTTCGGACAATCAAAACGGTCTCAAATAACGAATGCACGATTATTACACTATTAAACAGTAAAAATGTTAAAAATATTTGTGTGAGGATTTGACCATTCTATATTTAAAGCCAATTATATTACGCAATTACTGACTTGATATGGTAAAGGTCATACCATACATATTTTCCAAGATAATCCCCTTAGTATTCTTTCAACCAATCTCTCAAATGTGGCGGGTGCTCCACAGAGCCCAAAACAAAGAACACGAAACTGCCACAGCCCACGTCCAGGTATGGAGAATGCAGTTTTCTCCCTGTCTTGTGGCTCGAGATCACATTGCCAACAACCTGCCTTCATGTCAAGACTACTGAACCAACGACTACCACCTAAAGCATCTAATGTGTCATTGATACGAGGGAGCGACTGACAGTCTTTTACTGTTACGTCATTTAATTTCCTATAATCGCAACAAAACCTTATGGAACCGTCTTTCTTTGTCATCATGACAATAGGAGAACACCAAGGACTAATTAAGGGTTCAATAATTCCCCTCTCTGACATATCTTTAATGTCATTTTCAGCCGCCTCCCGTTTAGCGAGGGGGGTTCTATAGGGTCTTTGTTTTATTGGCTTATAATCACCAGTATTGATTTTATGCTTAACTAAATCGGTATAACCAATATCAGCGGGCGATTTTGAGAATACGTCCTGAAAATCAATTAAAAATCCTTCAATTTTTCTTTTTGAAAATCACCAAGTTGATCGCAACCTTTATCATAAATCTCTGTCAAATGATCCGGAATAACACATTCCCTTCTAACATGTTTCTTTTCATCCACTCTAGCCGACTCGATTGTTGCGGCTTTAGTATTTTTATGAACTACAACAGGTTCAGTACTAACATTTGCTAGCCGTAAAGTATACAGTTGGATTTTTGCTGCACCACAGCCTTCGCTCTAAGTAATCCAGTGTTTTCCACAAAGTGTTCGGTCGACTCAACAATTCCAACCGAGTCATACGAAATTGGGCCAACAGCCCTGCCTTTAATGATCATTTCATTTTCCGGTGGTATTTCCACCGTTTCAACCACTGATATTCTGGTACACTTAATATCACCCTTACGGGTGAAGCATGGAATGGTTTCACTCTTTACCTTTAAACAACCTTTACTGAATAGCACATCAATACCATGTAACCTTAAAAAGTCCATCCCTAATATGGCCGTATCTTTTATTTCCGACAGAAGAATTTCATGTTTAAATGTATCACTATCCAACTTTATTTCAACATCGGCTTTTCCTAGAAACTGAGAAGCCTCGCCAGTGGCCGTCAATAAATTCATTCTAACTGGTTTTATTTGGGGTCTGCATGGGGGAGGAATATTATCGAAAACGTCTTTTCTTAAAATAGAAACATTTGCCCCTGAATCAACTAACATAGTAACATAATAATTATTAACATCAGCAACAACAAAATATCCCTCATCTTGACCCCAATATACACTTGAAATTATCGTGTTGGGCCTCCCTGGTTTGATCGAGTACCGACCCGTACACTCGACTCTTGGCCGTTTTCCGACTTTTTAAAATGTTCATTCCGTCTAAAATCGAAAGAACCATTATGATTACGTCGCCCTTGGCTATTGAAATTTTCCCTTTTAGACGCATTGGAAACATAGTCCATATTTTCAATGTTACCAACGTCGCGCCGTATGTTATTAAGACTATTCTTAAGATTATTCAACTCATCTTTCACGCCAGTGTTTTCGTCAACCGCATCGGCTGATTGTATAATTTTAACTTTCTCTTTGTCAGCGACACGCAGCGCTTCTAACCTGACGGCTATATTTTCCGCTTCATTTATTGGTTTTGGACCGACTTCTCTCAACCGTAGCTTAATTTCCGTTTCTGGTATAGCGTCAATAAAATAATATAATGCTAACGTATCACGTACAACTGGTGAACTACCAGGGTACGCTCTACGTGTCATCTTTTCAATAGCTTGTGCTAATTCAGGAATTGTCTCATTCCTCATTCGGACCCTAGTTTGTGATTCCGCCCTAAAAACTACGGGCCGATTCACCGAACCGTATCTACTTTTTAATGCTTCTACCAAATCTTCATAACTATGGAGCTCATAATCACTCATTTAATTCCAAAGTGCACGTGCACCCCCAATCAAACTACTAGCTAAAATAACGCTTTGGTATTAGCATTCCAATTATTCAATTCTGATAATAAATTGAATTGGGTAAGATATTCTTCAAAATCATCCGTGCCGTCATATTTTTGAGGTTTTATTCGACAGCTAATCTCGCCTTTTTCTAGCATATTAATTACCTCGTCTCCTCCCAGCTCATGACTATTGTTAGTATTTTCACGACTTACGTGATCCGACATAAAATTCACAACACGTGGATTTTGGGGGGTACTTTGGAGTCCCCTCCCAAGAATTGGAGTATGTCTACTTGACTCCATGCGATCACTTAATTGATTGAACACTGCTTTCATTTTATTAGTAAATTCAAGCATACATTCATCCGCCAACCTTCGAATTTCCATTTTAGAAGCCTCGGTTGCACTTTCCGTCAAAGGAATATCCCTTACAATTTCCGTTTCATGTCTACTTGTCATAGATTCCCGTTCACTAATAGTTTCAACTGTTACTTCTCTGTTTTCTCGCAGAGGGCCAATTGATATAACATGTGAATCGTCCATACTTTTCACATACATTTTCAAAATTATTTTTCGTCACCAACTTTACTATTAATACATAAAATAGCAACTTCAGACTCTATTCTAAATCCCACCGCTACCACCAGATATAACAAGCGTGACCATGTGGCTAGAGTGAGAACACCCAGAGCAGCAGTAGTTACATAAATAATTATAGTATGTGGGAATCTATAAGCCCGTGAGACTGGTGTTCCGTTAGTACACCACCAGTTTAACGGAGTTACTGAGAAAAAGTCAACACCCCCACGGATACTAAATACAAGTAAAAAATCCGCGGAAAAATAATAAATCAGGATTCAATCAAAGTTTAATACTTTATTGAAATAGATAAAATGAAGTCGGACGGAAGTGCAGGCTGTACCAATGGAAGGTCGACTTGTCTACTAGGATAGGCTCGACTGGACAATAAACATATGTACACCGACTTGTTTATTCAATATTAATTAATTAACTATTTACATATACTCCAAGACTATCCTTTATTCAAAACTTAAAGTATAGATAGCCGCCACTTAAATGGTAAACTCACAACTCCGGACACTCCCGTCTATTAAATCGCTTTACCACTGACCCTAGCAAGTTATATACCCTCACCCTCCGGCGTACGTTAGCACCACTACTAGAAAATGAACCACCAAAACACGGTCACCGGAGCACCACCAAAGCACCGTCACCGGAGGACCTTATTATATAATGTTTGTTTTGTATCCCAACTGTAAACTTTGCAGTTAACATTTACACCGTCACCGGAGCACCACCCAAAGCACCGTCACCGGAGCACCTGATTAAATATTATTTGTGTATCCGAAGGATCCAAACTGTAAACTCTACAGTTAATACTTTGTCACCATTACCTATAACTGGTTACAAATGAAATATATACAACAATTATCAATCAGCACCGAGTTGACAGAATGACACCGTCACCGCAGCACCACCAAAGCATCGTCACCGGAGCACCAACAAATCACAGTCACCGGAGCACCTGACTAAATATTATTAGCTTTGTATCCGAAGGATCCCAACTGTAAACTTTAGTTAATATCCACACCGTCACCGGGGCACCTTATTTTACATAAAACTCACATTAACTTCGCATAAATTGCCAGACATTTTTTCCAATCCAATTTTCAATCCCACTTTCAATTTAGCCGCCTGAAAAACTTATTCTGTCGCCGTTCTCCGAATGTGGGGTATCTATAGGACAGATAGCCAATCAAATTGCAGAGTTGGCTCACTGCTACATTTAAGCCAATCAAAACGCTTTGGAAACCAGGAGTCAATCTGGGTCTTGAACTTCCAGAAAAGGGAATTCCCCTTCTGCATTAAAATTCCGGCCTTTTTGTAAGCAAATGTACACAATTGTCTCTATGAATTTCTAATTTGTTAATGTAATAATTTCAACAGACGATATTTTAAACCGGATTTCAGTTCAACACCAGCATTACGAATATGAATCAAATGAATAGCCGGGACTGGTGCTAAACAATTTTTTCGTACAACATGCATTTGACAGAAAATATCCACCCAAACAAGTCAATATATACAGAGGCACCGAGAAACGGACACGGGCGGAGAAATAAAGTGTCAAACAGGTCTAGTTCCGCTCTGTTTCTCCTAAATATCATCTGTAATTTCAGTAACTCTCCTGTTCATTTACACCCTCGTATATTCAACCATTATTTGATTTACAGATAAACCTCTATCTGTGCAAACATTCATACATGTTTAGCGATAAACCAACAGTTCCTAAGATTTTTATATAAGCAGGGATCCATTTATATTTTAATAAAAATAAACAATGGATCATAAACAATTCACCGGATATGTCAAAAGTTGTACAACTCATTTTCATTAACACCCATGTATTCATTAATAAGTTCCTACAATTTGAACAACACCATCATGCAAAATAGACAGTTTTATATGCCTTCAACTGACACAACTGTATGAACAACACTCATCAAATAACCAAAGCAAAAAAAAGGGGGGTGAATTCCAACTCCTGGAGGCCAGCATTACAATACTTTATATTATTCAAATATATATGTACACTAATTTATAAACAATATGAAAACAATGAGAAAATTTAATGATGAAATTTACCAACTAGTTAAGGACCAGACACTGGGTAAAAAGTTTTAAAAAAACAAAAGGTTTTAGGCCTTTTATTACCCTCCGGATGTAATGTTTGTAACTCGCGGATCCAAAAACTCTCTCTTTTTTGTCTTTGATTCTCTTTCCAACTGGGATTGTGGTCAATGATATTAATTTTGAATCTAGCAAAGTCATCCAATGAGTGTCCTGGCTACACATAGTGCGTCTTTTTCGTAAGGTCACTTCTGTCTCCATTTTGTTGAATGGTTGGACACTTTCTCCTACGTATTGTGACCCACAGACGTGACAGTCAAGGAGGTAAACCACAATAGGTGTTTTACAATTGACATTGCAAAAGATCGTATACTCCTTTCCTGTCGTCTTGCTATGGAACACTATATATATATATATATATATATATAGTCTGAAAATGAAACCAAAATGTTAGAATTAGATTTTTGAGTTGTCAACTTTTAGTTCTTCCCTCAACGGGATTTGAACTCACACCATTGAGACACTGCAGCTCCAATCGCTTATCCTTATGTCCAGATCCCTAGACCACTCGACCACATCCGCTCCATAAAAAAATGTAGCTTCAATAGTCGAAGTGTTACCTTGTCTCGTAAGGAAAATCTAGAGATAGACATAAGACATGTGTCTAAGCGTGTGTAGATGGTACATATATACTTAATATTATAATTTGACAGCAATCTAACTCAGTAATTTTTAATATAGTGTATAGGATAATGAAGAATTCATTATACAGTCACAGGCAATAAAGTATATTATACAAACGTATAAGCAGGTGACAACCATACAATATATCTGTCCCACTGGATCTCAAAGTTACTTGTGATACTAGGTTAATACTAAATATTAAATACGTCTGAAAATTAAACCAGTGTTAGAATTAGATTTTTGAGCTGTCAAATATTTGTTCTTCCCTCGACGGGATTTGAACTCACACAATTGATACACTGCAGCTCCAATCGCTTAGCTTTATGTCCACCGCCCTAGAGCACTCGACCACATCCGCTCCATAAAATAAAGTAGCTTCAATAGTCGAAGTGATACCTTGTCTCGTAAGGAAAATCTAGAGATAGACATAATACATGTGTCTAAGCGTATATAGATGGTACATACATCCTTAATATTATAATTTGACAGCAATCTAACTCAGCAATTTGTAATATAGTGTATGGGATAATGAAAAATGCATTATACAGTCACAGGAAATAAAGTATATTATACAAACGTATAAGCAGGTGACAACCATACAACATATCTGTACCACTGGATCTCAAAGTTACTTGTGATACTAGGTTAATACTAAATATTAAATACGTCTGAAAATTAAACCAAACAGTGTTAGAATTAGATATTTTGAGCTGTCAAATATTTGTTGTTCCTTCGACGGGATTTGAAATCACACCATTGATACACTGCAGCTCTTATGTCCAGCGCCCTAGACCACTCGACCACATCCGATCCATCAAACAAATGTAGCTTCAATAGTCGAAGTGTTACCTTGTCTCGTAAGAAAAATCTAGAGATAGACATAAGCGTGTGTAGATAGTACATACATACTTATTATTATAATTTGACAGCAATCTAACTGAGCAATTTTTAATATATTGTATAGGATAATGAAGAATTATTATTCAAACTTCTTGTTGGAGACGACAACAATTCCTAAACAATGTAAGTATCATCAAAACTAATGTTCTCCTTCCTCATGCATAGGTGATCTTAGCCGAATTTGGCTATACTGCTTAAGCCAATTGGTTTATTGCTCCCAAAACACTTAAATTATTTGGCTTTCCAATATTTTTCGATATTGCGCGTATCTGATGAAGGTTATTCAGGAAACGCGTCGTGCCCACTACATTTGATATCTACGTTTTTATTGAATGTACTCCCCCACCTATCATTAATAGACGTATTACTTGGGTCTTTTTTCCTCTTTCTACTATTTTTCTCTTGGATTATTTCACTATTTAGACATTTCAGATATTCTTTGCTAAACATTTTATCGCGAAAATAATAGAAAAACAGTACATTTTAATAAACAAGTGATTCTGAATTATTAAAAACTACATCAAACGACAATTGGAAGAAAAGATTGAAGATATCAAAGGGATAATCAGCATCAGTAATTCGAAGGAGGACAGACAACATAATTGTTAAAAGAAATAGGACACAGAAAAAGGTAACGATCTATAAAACGTTACACAGAAAACAGGAGCTCCTGTTTGTATGGTAGAAACCTAAAATACAATCACGGTAACACGATTGCTTGCTTTCCTAGTTCAAATAAGTTTATATGTTGCTTCGCATTTGGTTCCATGCAAATCCTCAGTAGCAGTCATACTTATTTCTGTATTTCCGAAAATGTATTCTACCGACACCCAACGCTTTTCTTCTGTTGGGATAGGAATTTCAATTGTTGCTTTTCCAATCAAAACACAACAATCTTCATCAACGTACATTGGTTTCTCTTTTTTAGAAGCATACACGTTGATAGGCATATGTTTTTGTTATGGTCTAAGGGTACAATAACGACGACTAACCTTAGTCCCGAGTGCAACAGATTCATTTTGTTTGATAATTTCCGAAAACACTTTATTACATCGATCTTCTCCCTTCAATGTGTATTTCCGATGCTTTTCATGCTTCTCTGGATCAAACAACTGATTCACATCTGTTCCATATGAAAAAGGCATGACACGAGATGCAATGTAGTCTGGTTTATGCCCAAACAAAACTGCACCCTTTAAGACCGACAAGCCTGCTTCTTCTGGTATTAAGATGCGCTTATAAGGAAATGTGTTTTCCATTGCCGATTGAACAAGGTGGCATTCAGCGAATCCACCTACCAACAGAAGGAGAGGAACGTCTTTTACTGCCAACTTTGTCAGT
The DNA here is from genome assembly GCA_963680875.1 of Bathymodiolus brooksi. Lineage (NCBI taxonomy): Eukaryota > Metazoa > Mollusca > Bivalvia > Mytilida > Modiolidae > Bathymodiolus > Bathymodiolus brooksi. The sequence goes on from OY804582.1 coordinate 12,709,041, forward strand.
ACATCTTTGACCAAGGAGACGATGTTGTTTATGGTTGTATCAAACAATGATTTCATGACGTCTGCATCGACTCTCATTTTATCTCCCCGAAGTGCAATTTTACTGCCAAATGGCGAAGACTGAATCATAGAACTAAGGGTTTCGCCTTGACGACTTTCACAAAGCGAATTGATTGTAGCAAATGGTATTGTGAAATTCACCTTTCCTTTGGTATCTGTTGCTATGTTACGCTTGACCGTTTCAAATTCTCGAAGTAGATCTAAGTATGCTGTTGGATCCTCTTGTTTTAGCAAAGTGATCATCGGTGCTCCTAGTATTTAAACGATCATCTGGATGAAGGCATTATCAATGGACGTTCCACCACAATCTCCACCGCTGGCATGACAAAGCTCTTTGAGGTGTTCATTTGATAGTTGTTCATGCACTGTTATATCGGCAGTACCACCTATAGAAATGAACAAAACAGTAAAGCAGCAGTGTTGAGATAAATGTAAAATACTTAATACACATACAATTAAGGATTGATGGCAATTTGTGTTCGGTTCATGAAGAAATAACCTCAATCAGGTTGTACACACCGTGTAACCCGCGTAGTGGGTTACACAACCTTGGGTGTGTACAGCCTGATTGAGGTTATTTCGAATGAACCGAACACATTATTTCGATCAATTCTTATAGATTAATTCAAACTTTTTTTGCTATGATATTGAAAAATATATTTATTTTTTCAAAATAAGGCAAATTATCGGAAACAAATTTAAATAACCCCAAAGGTGCCAGATGACAACGGCACGCGACGCCTTGAGAACGACGTTTATTTTCAGATTCAGTACATATGAAAATAACCTCAACTTCTTAAGCCAATCAAAACATGTATAAAATGACATGCGACTCTTAAATTATTTTATTTAAGAATAAACTCTTGCTCATTAGCATTCTGAACATTATGTTCTTTAGTTACGAGCAGTAAGCTAATTAAACTGTAGGCTTAGCTACACATGCATTGTGTGTTAAAGATACACTTAATTAAACGCTAGTGTACACACAAATATCACGCGATGGATGAGCAAAACCTATAGGTCCCGTTTGATACAGTCACAATTCCGTCATTCTTTTGATGAATACCAAGACGGGTGCCAAAACTGTTTTCCTTTCACCCCCACCGTTTTTGTGGGATTTGCATTGTTAAATCCTTATTTTTAGTGTTTTGTGAGTAGCATATCAGTACGGACAAAGTATTATTTGTGGTGGTGGAGCGTGGTTGTGAAGCTCCCAGAAGTGATCGCGTGCGCATGCGCAACTGGAAGTGAAGTCATCGGAAATGGCGTCAGACACGTGACCGGAAGTAATCGGGTGCGCATGCACAACCGGTTCCCGTGCTTTTTTCTTACCATAGTAATAGTACAGTAGTAGCATTGCGCATGACCGATGGGGCTACCGGAAGTGACGTGACCCCGAAGGGGGGTTCCCTCGGATGCGGGCATGCGCAACCACAAGTTGAGGTTTCCCGCCCTTTTTTCGGGTGTTTTCGGATATGTTGTGTAGTAATCCACGTCCGCGTTCTCACTGTGGAGTACTAAATAACCTATGAGTCAAATGAATGAAATGGTACATTTGATCACCCAATAGAAGGTCACTCTGCATTTATCCAGGCTTGTGACTGCCTATATATATATAGAGGCCGCATTTTTTCCTCTTTTTTTTCATATTTTTTCTTTTTTTTTAAATTTTAAAATTTATTTTTTTTCGTTTTTATAATATCAGTCTGATTATTTCTGATATTTTTTTTCATACAACATTTTCAACACGTAACAACACAAAATTCTGTACAATGGTCGTCGCTTCCACGGGATTTTCTAAGAGCCTGGTGACGTCTATCATACTATGTCCTGCACATCGATGAAGGAGGTTAAAAATGCAATGATGTCCGCACATGGTAGATCCTTCTTCTTGTACTCGAACGGTATTGTAAGTCCAATGAAGGCAATGTTTGTTCATGAAATTGACATAAGCGGATTCGTGCGGTGGACGTCCGGTTGGATCGTAATATTCTCCTCTAGATTTGGAATCGATATATATAGCGACCCAGTGTGTTCCCATTCGATGGTCTGGATCCGTATTTCCCACAAGGGCCGAAGGTACGTTCAATATTCTGGGTATTCTGTTTCTGACATACACCCCTTTGAAAACGTTTCTGGTGCTTGGGTGTTTTTTCAATAGAATGTCGATCTCTAGCGTATTCATTATGCATTGTAGTCAAACAAGACTTGTCTGTTTCTATCAATTTCGATCACGTTGTCAAGTTTGTCCTTAGTTATTTTCCCTTTTTCTATGTAATCTTATTTTAGGTTTATTTTACCAATTTGCTTGTCTTGAGGAATTTCCCCTTTATGTAGTCCTATTTCAGGTTTATTTTACCAACTTGCCTGTGTAATATAGTGACTGTTAATACGAATTAATAAAAATTAAATTAAAGTAAAAATGAACTGGGTGAAAGCACGTTTAGGACCTGAGGCAGTACATGTGTAATAATAGACATAAATATATTTGTGGCACGGTTACACCTATTAAGAAATTAACGTTACATACAGGGAATATGTGTAGGACCTGAGGCAGTACAAGTCAAGGGAATTGTAAGCGATACCAGTGCTGGGGAGACAGGATATATATAAAAAGAGACTGGTTTGGGACAGTTATGGACAAGAACTATGGAGTACCAAAGGGGAACGAAAGGCTAATGGGAAACCAAGTGACAGCCAGATAAATTACGACCAAAGATGGGACTTATAAATAGAGAGATGGCAAGCAGAGAAGGGCAGAACCTTTAAGAACGAACTTTAAAATAACAAGTGTTTTTTATAGACTTTTTGGACTCTGAATTGTTAACTGAAAAACTATACGATCACGGAAATTTATATTGTAGTGAAATTATTATTATTGTTAATTAAAATAAATTATTCAAACTCAATAGTCTTACACAGGCAGATTTGGTGCGCGTGTGACTCAGGATCGAATTCCACTGGTACTACGATTTTGGAACCTTTGTGTCCGGTAAGTAAACCTTGCTTAGTACTAGTTTAAGTATGGCTAACCCAGAATTAAGGGATGCGGTACAACATGTAACAAATGAACTTCAGGGACTAAGATCTGCATTAAGTTTTGATAATATCTCCAGAGCAATAAAAACATTTGATGGTTCTCAAGCAAATTTAAGAAATTGGTTAAACGAAGTAGAAAAATTCCCTTACATAAATAGGATAGATGATAATGCAACACAATTAATCGCCTATCAATCAGCAGGTGGCAAATGTTCCGAATTTCTTCAAAGAATTTTTCAGGAATATCCAAGAGATAGTTGGGAGGAAATTAAGGAGCAATTGATTGCTAGGTTTGGCGAGACCACTGACTCTAGACAAGCTTTCTTTATTTTAAGAAATAGACGACAAAAACCAGACGAAACACTTCAGGCTTTTTCAGATGAATTGTTTACACTTTCACGTAAGGCGTATCCAAATTTATTGAGACAGAATTAATTGAAATTTTCATTGATGGTTTAAGATCTCCCGAATTGCAATTAAAATTATTAAGAGAATCTCCCCGCACTTTAATGGACGCTGTTAAAATAGCTCTTGTTGACCATCATGATTTGAAACGTTGGGAATTACGTAAGGGACGGGCCAGTTCAGAAAAAAACACTATGAATTTAATAGATCAAATAGGAGTATGACTAAACCACCTCCCGTAATGGATAAGCGCATGCCTGAATCAATGGAAGTTGATAATTTTCTATCTCAAAAACGATGTTACTCTTGTGGAAAATTTGGTCATCTAGCTAGGCATTGTAGAGGTCAAGCAATGGTAGGGCTCCCTTCCCAAATGCATTACCCAGAAAATAGAAGAAATTACGATAACTCTCGCTATACCACATTATAAAATTAAGGGCTTTAGTAGATTCAGGTGCAGAAGTGTCATTAATGCACTCTAGGATTTTTGCAAGTTTAAAAGACAAACCTAAGGTATTTAAAAAGAAGGCTCATTTACAATCAGTCAGTGGACAAGCGCTAAACATTGAAGGATGTGCTAATATAACCATAAAAATTGGAAAAACTCAGGTTACTCAATTATTTTACATTGTCAAGGACATGAATAGGAATGTCATTTTAGGTAAGGATTAGCTAACACAAAATGATGTTAGATTATACTTCGATCTAGGATGTTTAAGGATAGGAAAATGGTATGTCTCTTTAGAAGAAGATATTAAAATAGCATCTATAGTTCGTTGTGCAAACGATGCAGTACTAAAACCTCAGACTGTAATGTATGCCCTGTAAAATTAAAATTAATCCCAGTTTTGGTGCAACTAATTTAGTAGAAATGTCGGCTTTGGAGTCGGGATATGTTTTGTCAGAACCGGGGTTGATGGTTATTAGTACAGTGGCAAAATTTAATAAAAAAAGACAATTTCCACTAATGATTGTAAATAACACTAATAAAACTATAAGATTAAAAAAGAATTGCATTGTGACTTCCGCGAACACCATTGAAGAGGTTAATCTTGTGTCAAATAAATTGCAAAGGTGTGATGGAAAAGTAGATAAATTTGATATGTCCGAAATTAAAGTTCCTGAAACACATAGATTAGATATTACTCATTTACTTAGGAAAAATCAAGATATTTTTGCAACGTCTGATAAAGACTTGGGTTGTACTGATACGGTTGAAATGACCATTGATACTGGTAGTCATGGACCGATTAGGCTTAAACCGTATAGAGCTCCTCTTAATCAGAGGAAACTCATTGATAGAACAATGGATGATTTATTGGCGGCCAACATCATTAGGAAATCACGCTCTGGTTGGGCGGCGCCAATTATAATTGTAAAGAAAAAGGACAATACTCCGCGAATGTGTGTAGATTATAGGGCATTGAACAAAATTACCAAGGTCATATCATTCCCATTACCATTAATTGATGATTTATTAGCTTTAGTAGGCAAGGCAAAGTGGTTCACGAGTATGGATGTAAAGTCGGGTTATTATCAAATCAAGGTTCGGGAATGTGATAAAGAAAAAACGGCATTCGTATGTCATAAGGGGTTATTTTAATTCAATGTCTTACCCTTCGGGCTCAATTCAGGTCCGGGACTGTTCAGTGAGTTAGTTACAGAAGTATTGCAAGGGTTGGAAGAATTTTCAGCAGCATACATAGATGCTATTCTTGTGTTCTCGGAGATGTACGAAGAACACCTCAAACATATTGAACAGGTTTTTCACAGGTTGAGACAACATAAACTGAAATTGAAATTGACCAAATGTGACTTTGCTCAAAGTGAAACTAATTACTTAGGATTTGTAATAGGGAAAAATGGTTTAAAACCAGACCCAGATAAAGTCACTTCAATCCAAAACATGACAGAACCCACAACTGTTAAACAAGTAATGGCTTATATTGGTTGTTTGTCTTATTATAGGAGGTTCATCCCAGGATTTTCAAAAACAGCAGAACCCCTTATTAATTTAACTAGAAAAAAATAACCTTTCCACTGGACCATTAAATGTCAGAACGCTTTTCAACAATTAAAACAGGATCTAATTAAATTACCCTATTTGGCGAATCCGGATTTAAACAAACCCTACGTGTTATACACTGATGCCAGTGACGAATGTATAGGAGCATGTTTAACTCAATTTACCCCAAGTCCAATACCCGGTGAAACTCAGGAAGTAGAGAGACCCATTTAGTTGTTGTCCCACAAATTAAGTAGAACTCAGTGTAGATACTCTACCATTGAAAAGGAGGCATTTGCCATTAATTACAGTTTGCAGAAATTAAATCATTATCTGTATAATGCAGAATTTAAAATTAAAACTGACCACAAACCCTTGAAATATATTTTGGATGCCCCCATGCAAAATAAAAAAATTCAGCTTTGGGCTTTAAACATTTCTGCTTACAACTGTGCCATAGAATACATTCCAGGTGCGAAAAATGTAGTCGCTGATTTCTTGTCTCGCTTACCAACTAAGCAAGTACAAATAAAGGAAGAAGAAGAAGTGTTGGACATAAACGACAACAATTATGAAATCAATGTAATAAATTACAGTGCTTTGAAGCCCCGTAGCCATATAGATAAAAATATGGTTGTAGATGATATTCCTGATAAGACAGATTTTTCAATTTCAAGACATTAACATGAACATAGAGCAAGACAAATATCTAACTTTACAGGAATTAGAAAATCAAATGTTGAGGGATAAGGCGCCAGCGGCGATTAAAAATAAGCACATCCTTATCGAAAACGCGCTTTACTACATTTCGGATGTAAATGGTGACCCAATGGTTAGGTTGTATATTCCTTCGCATATCAAACAAGCGGTCGTGGAACAGTACCATGATAAAAACGGCCATATGGGAATAGATAAAACATTAGAAGCAATCGGGAACAAATATTACTGGCCAAATATGTTCAAAGATAGTTATGCTTACGTCACGACATGTGTAGCTTGTCAGACTCGGAACATAAAAAAGGTTAGGGCTCCCATGCAAGAAACGCCTGTTCCACCCTACCCCTTTTGTCACATAGGTGTGGACGTGAGTGGACCATACCCTACTACTCTGTCGGGGAACAAATATATTATTGGCTTTATTGATTTATATTCTGGTTGGCCTGAAGCATTTAGTGTGCCTGCTAAAACTACAAACAATATTGCACATTTACTAATAGAGGAAATTATTCCGCGTCATTCAGGAATCCAAATTTTGACAAGTGACAATGGCGATGAAAATTGCTCTAAGGTCATGCAAGAAGTTTGTGAAGAATTAAATATTAAACACATAAAGACTTCCTTTTACCATCCACAAGGTAATGCAAAAATAGAACGATTCTATCAAACTCTTCATGACATTTTATTTAAATTAACTGCTGAAAATCCTAAGAGTTGGGATTTGTTTCTAAATCAAGCATTGGCCGCCATACGATTTAATCCTAGCGATACTACAAAAATGTCACCCTTCTTTGCGTTGTACAATAAAGATCCAGTTCTACCTCTGGACAATATTTTACAACCACGACGTAAATATCATTGAGAACAGTATCATAAGATCGCGTTGGAACGACAACACAAGTCCTTCCTTTTGATTCATAAATTCCAGAAACGTGCAAAGAGACGCCAGGTAAGGTATGCGAACAAAGGTGTAAAGGACGTCGAATTTCAGGTTGGGGATCCCGTGTATTTTAAAAATCATGTTAGGGAAAATAAGTTATCAAGTCGATGGTTACCTTACTATCGCATTATTGACCAAACGTCGCCTGTAAACTTCATGATAAAAAATCAATTAACAGGAAAGACGACAAAAGCACATGCGGAACAAATTCGATTAGCTAGTCTGGAATGGGAGATTCCGAAACAGGCACATAAACAGAACATGAGAAATGCTACTATGGCAGTGCCTGTAGAAACTGACTCTGATATAAAAAGTTCATCTGAATCAGATGATGATACCCCTTTAGCAAAAATTGCGAAACGGTATAGAAGGGAAAATGAAACTTCCGATGAAGAAGATAATATTCCTTTGGTGGAGTTGGGTAAATGTTTTCGGGCAAGACAAATTTTTGATCAAAATCAAACCAGTGAAACCATGTCTAGTTTGAAGAGTAGTGACAGTAATGACAGTATTAACAGTAGCCAATCCAATGACGAAATGTCAGATGCTAATTCCAACTTGACATTGGAAAAAGAGAGTCCAATGTCAGTGGATCTAGTCAGAGAATCGGTAGTTGAAATTGCGGGGTTTTAATTGGGAGCACGAAAAAGAGAGAGAACAAATTGAAACATTAGCATTTCCTTAGGTGAAAGTGAAACTCATAGGCATGAATCATCCAAATTCATCATTCAACCTGATCACTCATAATCATAAAAAAATGGTGGCCGCCAAAATCATATCATTCTCATACTTCAGTTCATAGCCATTCATTTCATTATTATATCTTGTCCTTCATGTCATCTTACATTCATCGATTTGTTTTTTGTTCTTCTTATCACTATTTAGTAACCAAGATTGGAAATCGACATGCTCTACAATAGTCAAACCTAACACGCGATTGCCTCTGGCTTCGTACATCTCTGACGGCATTTGGATAGTTGCCTCCATGAAACAATTTCGTTTAACTATTCGCTGTCCGAAGGGTAAGGTAACAGATAAAGAAATAACGCCTCCCTTAATAACTGTACCATTACAAGAAGGCTGTAGTGCTTTTAGTGATTATTTTACCTTGACCCCGATTTATACCATGAAAAGCGTAGAAATGCTGGAAAATTCATTCACAACCTTATTCAAATCATTTAAAACATTAAATGTCACAATCTGGCAACCATTCCATTCTGCAATTTCGAATTTTTCAAAAATTATACCTGATGCAGATTTTGTCTTTCCAAGTTGGGGAATTTCGGTGTCTGTCAGGGTTGGGAAGAGTATTATTAGGAGTGTTGGTATTTGTGTATTGTAAATATAAACGAGGTTCTTGGTTAGCCAGAAAGAACCGTACAAGGCCGGATTACTACGCCGTTACTACGGGTTTTCCATTGGTGTCAGCTCCAGTAGCTGAGAGCGAATTTTATTACTTTAAACGGGCAAATGCCTCTGCATCAATGTTTCACGACAAAGTTAAATGGCCAATTTATAATAAGGATATTCCATTTACTTGGAAAAAGGGAACAGGAAAGTGTGATGTGAAGGAAACAATGTCAACTTAATGAACAATAAAACAAAAGTGGATATAAATGGAGATGAATGGGCTTTGACACGGACTATGACTAATCTAAGGATCAGTGCACGGAGACTTAGATAAAATGTATTATATTATATTGAATATTAACTTGTTATTGGATTATTGGTGGTGGACATATATATTAAATATAACTAATAAGTATTTTTGAGTTTTTCAAGAATGAAGTCATGCAAGTGTTGATGGAAACAAAATCAGTCGGATAAATGGTAGATTGCAGTTGGAGTCGGAGAAATGGTGGATTGCAGTAGGAGTCGGAGAAATGGTGGAATTTTTAGCAACGTTGGAGTCGAAGAAATGGTGGAACATAATCATGACTGTGGTTGCAGTAAAATTGGTGGATTATAGGATAGTAATTTACTGAACATTCGTTCTTAAAAGGAAGGGAGGAAAATGTAATATAGTGACTGTTAATACGAATTAATAAAAATGAAATTAAAGTAAACATGAACTGGGTTAGAGCACGTTTAGGACCTGAGGCAGTACATGTGTAATTATAGACATAAATATATTTGTGGCACGGTTACACCTAATAAGAAATTATCGCTACATGCAGGGAATATGTGTAGGACCTGAGGCAGTACAAGTCAAGGGAATTGTAAGCGATACCAGTGCTGGGGATACAGGATATATATCAAGAGACTGGTTTGGGACAGCTATGGACAAGAACTATGGAGTAGCAAAGGGAAACGAAAAGCTAATGGGAGACCAAGTGACAGCCAGATGAATTACGTCCAAAGATGGGACTTATAAATAGGGAGATGACAAGCAGAGAAGGGCAAAACCTTTTAGAATGAACTTTAAAATAACAAGTGTTTTTGATAGACTTTTTGGACTCTGAATTGTTAACTGAAAAACTATACGATCACGGAAATTTATATTGTAGTGAAATTATTATTATTGTTAATTAAATTAAATTATTCAAACTCAATAGTCTTACACTTGTCTTGGGTAATTTCCCCTTTATGTAATGCTATTTCAGGTTTATTTTCCCCAAGTTGCTTGTCTTGAGTTATTTCCCCTTTATGTAATCCTATTTCAGGTTTATTTGACCAAGTTGTTTGTCTTGGTGGTGGTGATGATGGTGGTGGTGGATACGGATGAGTTGTTCCATGCTTATTTCTTTTATGTCTCAACATAGTGTCTTTTCTCGAAAATTCCATATCACACTCCGTACAAGTCGTAGACATCGTAGAGACTGTTAAACACGTCTTACTCCTTCAACTCCTCAGACCAAAATGACAAAAAAAATGTCTGCTCCGTTGCTATTTATATTTTCCAATGACCATAGGCTAGAATACTAATGCCATCTGTTTCTCCTTCTACATCTCTCGTAAAACTGAATTAATGTTGGATAGACTGAGATATATAACTAAATATCGGCGTACGCTATCTGTTTCTCCACGGGAAAGTTATGACTTCTTAGTCTCAATATGTCCAGTGTCTCTTGTTTCATGTCGATGACTAAATAGCCGTGGGGTTGAGCAGTGGCTGCAATGTAGGCTTCCAAAAAGTAGTTCGTCCTTTGGGGATACATTTGATGCGCCAAGGCATGATCTGCGATGCGTCTCTCTGGTTTTTGAAGACGACCATGTAATGGGCATTGAGACTTATGGTTCTATGGTGTTTTCCTCGATGGAACAGATTCTGAACGCTGATGATTCTGTGGTGACTCTTTTTCGTAAACAGTGAAGCCACCCTTTGGTCTGTTTCGTCCATCAGATCGTCCAAAATGATCAAGTGTTTATCTCTGGGGTCGAAGGTGTCCAAGTCCGGCAATCCTTGTTGAAAATCCACTCCATCTACGGTTCCGTATAAAGTCTGGTATTCTCCATAACACCACAATATGTGATCTGGCTTGGGAGTCATCATGTGTTTGATATTGTGTACGAATCTCCTGACAAAGACGGATTTTCCACTGCCTGTTGGTCCCGAGATCACACTGGTAAATGGATGGTCCCACGGCATGAAATGATCGGGATCGTATTTATCGGGAATGTAAAATGTGTCAGGATTATTGGTTTTCAAAATATAATAGGGTTCTTCTTCATTACTCTGTGAGTATGGCTGCTGCTGCTGCTGATCTGGGGTAAACGTGTATGGCTGCTGTTGCCGCTCTGGGGTAAGCGTGTATGGCTGCTGCTGCTGCTGCTCTGAGGTATATGGCTGCTGCTGCTTAAGTGTAGACTTTTGTTGACCGTGTTTGCTTTCTAAGTGGCGTTTAGAGTCTACAGGCCACACATAGGTACTATTGTATAAACTACAAGTATTACTCATGTTGTCGTTTCGGATGTCGAGATACGACTGACTGAATTAGAGTAGAAAGGGCATATTTATAGCAAACAAACAAATATTACAAAGCATACTGTGATATCAATTCGCTAATTGAATCTGCAGTCTCAACAGTTGCACCATCTAAAAAAATTACGAGAAAAAAACCAAAGTAAAGTTATGAATTCTGATATATATAATGCTAGCAAGGAAAAGATGCAAGCGTATTGTAAATGCAAATGGAACGGTAAACCACAAAACCCACTTGATCAACTCGTACTTAATAAGAAACTGACGTCATACAATCTTAGAATATTCTGCAGAACGGAAGTAGCACAAAGAAGGATAAAAGAAAGACAGGAATTAATTGAAGCAAAAACTATGAATGATAAACTTTCACAAACTAATACGACAGCAACGAGGAAAACTGGATAGATTTATAGATGAACTGCATGTTGGTGATTCTGTCTTCAAAACCGACACTGAGATACTGATTGGATGGAAAAGTCACTTTGCTAACTTAGCAAAAGAATCTGACAGAATGGATTTTGATCATAGTTATCTTGACACTGTTGAAAGTGAATACAAACACATTATCAAACTTTGCCAGCATGACTTCATTCACGAAACCGTGTCAAAAGAAGAACTTGACAAGGCGTTGATAGACTTAATAAGGGAAATAACAAAATTACCGAACTCCGAACAATCTTACAAAGGGAAAGTCAAAACTCATAAGCATATAAACAGACAAAATCAGTGAACAACAGAGGCAAGTCGAGTGACATATATGGTGTAACGGCAGAGTGTATCGCATATGGAGGAAAGAAGCCAAGGAACGTACTGCTCAATTTGATAAATACATCCTTCGAACATTGTTTATTGCAAGACTTATTAAAAATTGGAACATTAACACGTATATTTAAGAACAAAGGACTTATTATTGATGCAAAGAACTATAGAGGTATAACTATAACACCGACGTTATCGAAGATTGTTGAAACCATCATAGAGTTTCTCATTAATCCAACAATTCTTTCAGTACAAAATCCCCTTCAAAGAGGATTTACAGAGCACTCGACACCGCTAATATCCTCATTAATGCTTGAAGAGGTTGGATGGGAGAATAAAGACAACAGGAAACCTACAATTATCGGAATGCTTGATGCAAAATCTGCCTTCGATGTGGTACGACATGCAAATCTTATTCGTAAACTATATCATTACGGAATCTCCAAGCAATGTATCTTGATGATCGATAGCCTTTATAGAAATGCAACAACTAAGATAAAATGGAAGGGAGAATTCTCAGAGGGATTTAAATTTGAGCAAGGAGTTCGACAGGGTGGTACTCTGAGCGCAGACCTGTGCAAAATATATGTCAATCATTTACTGGATATTTTGGACTGTGCTGGTGTTGGAGCGAACATTGGATCCATCAAATGTTGTGCCCCCACCTGTGCAGATGATATAGTGCTAACTGGCAGTAATCCACAAGATATACAAGCCATGATAAATATCGCATATAACAACGAGAAGGATATTCATTACAACCGACCAAAAGTGTGATACTACCAGATGAAACCTGGACAATGAATAACAACGCTATGCCAATAGTCGAACAAACAGCACACATTGGAATTCAGAGGCATTTTAAAGATTCCAGCACTGCTACTATTGAGGAAAATTTGACAACATCAAGGCGAGCATTTTACAGCTTAATGCGTTCAGGACTTCCTGGCGAGGATGGATTGGACCCAATAACATCTATTAGCATACTTAGAACCTATGTTATTCCAATCATGTTTTATGGACTAGAAACGCTTTTACCATCTGGAAAATCCTTTGAAATACTGGAAAAACAATACAAGAAAATGATCAAACAAGTACTGTCATTACCAATTAACATTGCTGACCCAGCAATTTATGTAATAACTGCATTACTGCCAGCAGAAGCCGAAGTTCACAAAAGAGCCATCATTTTGTATGGATGTATCTGTCGTTCAGGCAAAACCGCCACAGAGTGGAAAATAGCAGAACGCCAACTATCTATTAAGAACAGTAAAAGCAAAAGTTGGTTTATTGATATCAAGCGACTATTTATAAAATATGGAATTGGCGACCCATATGAATTTTTGGACACTGTGCTATCAAAATATCAATGGAAAAGCCTGATAAAGAGCAAAGTACATAGCTATTGGATTTCAACCATCTCAGAGATATGCAACTTATATTCGGTTCCGTGGCGTTAGTCCGAAGGTCTATTGGTCCGAAGGTCCATTAGTCCGAAGGTTCGTTAGTCCAAAGGTTCGTTAATCCGAAGGTCCATTAATCCGAAGGTCCATTAGTCCGAAGGTCCATTCGTCCGAAGGTTCGTTAGTCCGAATGTCCGTTTGACCTAATGTCGGCCCCCCATACGTTTCAACTCTGTTATTTCTGGTTTGAATAAACGTATATATTCAACCCGTATACCCTTTTTGTCCCCGCCGCGAAGCGACGGAGTGACATAGTAATGGTCTGCGTTCGTACGTCCGTCCTTCCGTCCTTGTGCAAACATGTATCTTAAAGTAGTGTTACTAGAAATTATGGTATAAAAAAACAAAGTACCGAAATTGCAGGAAATAATGATTTTTTTTCTAGTTTAACCCGTACGTTTTTTCCTACATGTAATATGCATAAAATATTTGTTAAATGATCTTTTATGATATTATATTATTTTTTGTTTCTGGTGCGTGTATACCTACATTGTGTAAGTACAAATCTTTGGAATTTCTACACTAACAACAAACTGTTTATTCCTCTACAGTATACCACTTGGTTAAACTATGTCAGGAACCCCCCCTTCTGGTACACGTATTTGGTAAAGGGTTCATGTTTATGTCGAGACAAGGAACACGGTATTCTGGAATTACATAGATGTAGAATTTGGTACGCATATGCTTAAGTTATTGCGGTAGTTAATTGGAGTTTTCAGTATTCCATAATAAATGGTATATATTTGAGGTTACACTCCGTATCTTGCGACCATCAGTTGTACATTAGAACGTCCGTTTAATGATTTTATGTATTCTCTTTTTAATGGAATGTACTTGTCCCTAACAAAACTTAATTTCAGATGTACTTTTATGTTTTCTAATCCCTTTCTCAGAGATCGTCTCGTTTGTGTAGTACCAAAAGGGACTCTTTCAGTATTTCGTAAAGAGTAAATGACAAGTCTGAATTTGTTTTCATTTTATTTGTATGTTGTTACTATGTCTTTGTCTATTTGACTTGTGTACGTTGTTTACTTTGTATATATTCCTTGTAAAGTTGTATATGCCTTCAACCCTTCGGGGTAAAAAATTGTGCATTGAATAAAGTTATTATTATTCTGAAGTGTTTGTTAAGCAAAAAAATCCCAGTTGTTAATTGGATCAACAACGGGTCTTAAAAATAATCTAATATTTAGATATCTTTTAAGTTTTAATATATAAATATCTTTTACGTTTTAAGCTTAAACATATTTGGTTAAGATCAGAGTTTTAGTGGAGGGTTTACTTCATTGGAATGATTTCCATATATTTCAGAGACGACGCGGTTTTTTTCTCTTTTTTTTTTTAGACGTAGCACGCTTGGATCCATAATTACAAAACAGTTTTTGGGGTGTTTTCTACAAAATGTTTTAAGTTTTACCTATATTTGCCGATTACACTATTTGTTGCTAGCAAAAGCCGGACGTACAGCCTACAACCCACCTGGATAGACCACTGCTTAGTCAGGATGTGAATATGAGTATCTTGCTTCTCTTACTTAATTTGATAAAGGACTGAATATTAAATCAATTCAACACTGTTCGATACCTATCCTTTGGTCGAAAAACAAGACTAACGGACCTTAAAAAGTTCGGACTAACGGACCTTCGGACGAATGAACCTTCGGACTAACGGACCTTCGGACTAATGAACCTTCGGAGTAATGGATCTTCGGACTATCGAGCGGTCACCCTTATATTCTTCATTGAAGTACCTAAAAGGATCTTACAAAATTGGTCAGTGTCATCCGCTAGCAACGACGATCAGTGCTAACATGAGAGATATTATATAAGAATACCAATACGCCTCAAAATCGCCACCGGTACGTACATTTTACAAGCAAACAGAGCCTCATTCAATAGATCTCAG
This sequence comes from Bathymodiolus brooksi, assembly GCA_963680875.1. Lineage (NCBI taxonomy): Eukaryota > Metazoa > Mollusca > Bivalvia > Mytilida > Modiolidae > Bathymodiolus > Bathymodiolus brooksi. Next base: position 12,724,255 of record OY804582.1, read on the forward strand.
CTAAATCCAATATGTCTTCTCTGTGGAAATGGTGAAGAAACTTTAGATCATTTCTTACTAACATGTGACCGTTTAGATGGCATCCGTGCACCGTTAATTAATGATATACTTAACACTTGTAGCGCTCTATTCGCAAAGAATAGGTTGGATGGGAACGTTAATTTAATACAGTCACAGATGAACAGGTTAACAGTTTCTGCAATGACACGCCACAACCAATTTATCCCTTCATCTTCCTCCGTGAAGAAAATTCCTGCTGAATAATCTTTCATGTTGCAAAAATGTCGCGGTAAGATGTGAACTTTCTTAATTTCCATCGAGTAGTTTCGGAAAATGCACTGAAATGATTTTTTAATGACGTCTTTAAATTTTTTTTACAGATTTTCACGTATTTTTTTGGCGTACATTTTCGCCAATTTTTAGTGTACAAAAACGTCACTCTGCATTTACTATACTATTAATTTGATTACATAATAAGGAATAGGCTACAGGAACTTTTTTTCTTTTTTTTTCATCTTTTTATATATTTAATATTTTTTTATTAGTTTGTAATATAGAAACTAATACATTGCAATTCAGAAAACGTAAACCGTCTATTAAACAAGGAACATCTTTGTTTCCTCGACGAAATAAAATAGTTAAAAGTTGTCTGTTCCGATCTGTTAATGTCTCTTTATTTAACATTATTTCCACCATTTCCTTTGTCAAAATTTGGTTCTGCTTCAAGTAATCCGCTACATCGGTAATAGGTAACTCTTCTACAATTTTCTTCTGTATTTTCCAAATCTTTTCACTATTGAACTTGCCTGTCTTCTATATTTTTCATATCTTATGACTATTCGACTTGCCTTGCTTCCGTATTTTCCATAGCTTTTCACTATTTTCTGCCATATTTTCCATATCATTTCACAATTTTCTTCTGTATTTTCCATATCTTTTCACTATTCAACTTACTTTTCTTCCATATTTTCCATATCATTTCACAATTTTCTTCTGTATTTGCCAAATCTTTTCACTATTCAACATGGGTTTCTTCCATATTTTTCATATCTTTTCACTATTCAACTTATCTTTCTTCCATATTGTCCATATCTTATCACTATTCAACTTGTGTTTCTTCCATATTTTCCCTATCTTTTCACTATTTTCTTCCATATTGTCCATATCTTATCACTATTCAACTTACTTTTCTTCCATAATTTCCATATCTTTTCACTATTCAACTTACTTTTCTTCCATATTCTCTATATCTTATCACTATTCAGCTTAGGTTTCTTCCATATATTTCATATCATTTCACATTTCAACTTACTTTTCTTCCATATTGAATTTTCTTCACGGAGAAAGATGGAGGGGTAGATTGGTTGTGGCGCGTCATTGCAGAAACTGTTAACCTGTTCATCTGTGACTTCAAGGAATTTAGGAAGACAGGAGGACAAAAATTTGTTGAGGAGCAGAAAAGTCGGTTATTACAATGGTTGTATTTGGTTGTATCTTTTTGTATCCTGCTTTCTGATTGGTTCATCTTTCCTGGCTTCTGACTTGTTGGTGATATAAAACATTTCAATCCTCTTTTGGGATAAATAAATTCATTATTGGGCACTTCCGATCGCACATGCGCACATCCCACCCCTTCCAGGGCAAGCACTACGGGTGATGTTTGATCGGATATTGGGAGAATAGTGAAAAGATATGAAAAATATGGAAGAAATCCAAGTTGAATAGTGAAAAGATATGGAAAATACAGAAGAAAAGTAAGTTGAATAGTGAAAAGATATGGAAATTATGGAAGAAAAGTAAGTTGAATAGTGAAAAGATATGGAAAATATGGAAGAAAGGCAAGTCGAAGAGCTATAAGATATGAACAATATGGAAGAAAGGCAAGTTGAATAGTGAAATGATATGGAAAATATGGAAGAAAAGTAAGTTGAAAAGTGAAGAGATACAAAAAATACGGAAGAAAAATAAGTTGAATAGTGAACAGATTTGGAAATTATGGATGAAAGGAAATTTAAATAGTGAAAAGATATGGAAAATACGGAAGAAAGGTAAGTTGAATAGTGAAAAGATTTGGAAAATATGGAAGGAAAGTAAGTTGAAAAATAAGACTTGGAAAATACAGAAAAAAATTGTGAAATGATAGGGAAAATATGGAAGAAAATAGTGAAATGATTTGGAAAATATGGAAGAAAGATAAATTGAATAGTGAAATGATTTGGAAAATATGGAAGATATGGAAGGAAAGTAAGTTGAATAGTGAAAATATTTGGAGAATAAAGAAGAAATAGTGAAAACATAGGGAAAAAAAGGAAGAAAATACTAAAATGATTTGGAAAATATGGAAGAAAGGCAAGTTGAATGGTGGAAAGATTTTGAAAATATGGAAATAAAGCAAGGTCAATAGTGATAAGATATGGACAAAATGGAAGAAAGGCAAGTTGAATAGTGAAAAGATATGGAAAATATGGAAGAAAGCCAAATTGAATAGTGAAAAGGTATGGAAAATGCGGAAGAAAAGTAGGTTGAATTGTGAAATGATATGGAAAATATGGAAGAAAGGTAAGTTGAAATGTGAAATGATATGGAAAATATGGAAGAAAGACAAGTCGAATAGTGATAAGATATGGACAATATGGAGGAAAAGTAAGTTGAAATGTGAAATGATATGAAAAATATGGAATAAACCTAAGTTGAATAGTGATAAGATATGGACAATATGGAAGAAAAGTAAGTTGAATAGTGAAAAGATATGGAAATTATGGAAGAAAAATAAGTTGAATAATGATAAGATCTGGCCAATATGCAAGGAAATAGTGAAAAGATATGGAAAATATGGAAGAAACCCAAGTTGAATAGAGATAAGATATGGAAAAGATGGAAGAAAGATAAGTTGAATAGTGAAAAGATATGGAAAATATGGAAGAAACCCAAGATGAATAGTGAAAAGATTTGGAAAATACAGAAGAAAATTGTGAAATGATATGGAAAATATGGAAGAAGCCCAAGTTTAATAGTGAAAAGATATGGAAAATACAGAAGAAAAGTAAGTTGAATAGTGAAAAGATATGGACAAAATGGAAGAAAAGTAGGTTGAATTGTGAAATGATATGGGAAATATGGAAGAAAAGTAAGTTGAAATATGAAATGATATGGAAAATATGGAAGAAATACAAGTCGAATAGTGATAGGATATGGACAATATGGAAGAAAAGTGAGTTGAAATGTAAAATGATATGAAAAATATGGAAGAAACATAAGTTGAATAGTGATAAGATATGGACAATATGGAAGAAAAGGAAGTTGAAGAGTGAAAAGATATGGAAATTATGGAAGAAAAGTAAGTTGAATAGTGATAAGATATGGACAATATGGAAGAAAATAGTGAAAAGATAGGGAAAATATGGAAGAAACCCAAGTTGAATAGTGATAAGATATGGACAACATGAAAGAAAGATAAGTTGAATAGTGAAAAGATATGAAAAATATGGAAGAAACCCATGTTGAATAGTGAAAAGATTAGGACAATACAGAAGAAAATTGTGAAATGATATGGAAAATATGGAAGAAAAGTAAGTTGAATAGTGAAAAGACAGGGAAAATACGGAAGAAAATTGTGAAATGATATGGAAAATATGGAAGAAAATAGTGAAAAGCTATGGAAAATATGGACGCAAGGCAAGTCGAAAAGTGATAAGATATGAAAAATATAGAAGAAAGGCAAGTTCAATAGTGAAAAGATTTGGAAAATACAGAAGAAAATTGTGAAATGATATGAAAAATATGGAAAAAAATGTTGGAAGAAAGAGAGCCAGAAATGAGAATTGACAATGTGTAAAATAAAACATCGAAATACTTGTTTGTTTGTTATAAATATGTCCTATCAACCCTAATTCAGTCAGTCATATCCCGACATCCGAAACGACAACATGAGTAATACTTGTAGTTTATGCAATAGTACCTATGTGTGGCCTGCAGACTTAAAACGCCACTTAAAAAGCAAACACCGTCAACAAAAGTCTACACTTAAGCAGCAGCAGCAATATACCCCAGAGCAGCAGCAGCAGCCATACACGCTTACCCCAGAATAGTGGCAGCAGCAGCAGCCATAAACGTTTACCGCAGAGCAGCAGCAGCAGCCATACACGTTTACCCCATAGCATCATCATCAGTAGCAGCAGCAGCCATACTCACAGAGTAATGAAGAGGAATCCTATTATATTTTGAAAACCAATAATCTTTACACATTTTACGTTCCCGATAAATACGATCCCGATCATTTCATGCCGTGGGTCCATCCATTTACCAGTGTGATCTCGGGACCAACAGACAGTAGAAAATCCGTCTTTGTCAGGAGATTCGTACACAATATCAAACGCATGATGACACCCAAGCCAGATCACAACTTGGAGAATACCAGACTTTATACGGAACCGTAGATGGAGTAGACTTTCAACAAGGATTGCCGGACTTGGACACCCTCGACCCCAGAGATAAACACTTGATCATTTTGGACGATCTCATGTACGAAACAGACCAAAGGGTGGCTTACCTGTTTACGAAAAAGAGTGACCACAGAGACATCAGCGTCATGAACATCGTTCAGAATCTTTTTGTTTTCATCGAGAAATACACCATAGAACCACAAGTCTCAATGCCCATTACATGGTCGTCTTCAAAAACCAGAGAGACGTATCGCAGATCATGGCCTTGGCGCATCAAATGTATCCCCAAAGGACGAAATACTTTTTGGAAGCCTACACTGCAGCTACTGCTCAACCCCACGGCTATTTAGTCATCGACATGAAACAAGAGACACTGGACATATTGAGATTAAGAAGTCATATCTTTCCCGATGAGAAACAGATAGCGTACGCCGATATTTAGCTATATATCTCAGTCTATCCAAAATTAATTCAGTTTTACCAGAGATGTAGAAGGAGGAACAGATGGCATTAGTATTCTAGCCTATGGTCATTGGAAAATATAAATAGCTACAGAGCAGACATTTTTTTTGTCATTTTGGTCTGAGGAGTTGAAGGAGTAAGACGTGTTTAACAGAGTCTCTACCATGTCTACGACTTGTAAGGAGTGTGATATTGAATTTTCGAGAAAAGACGCTATGTTGAGACATAAAAGAAATAGACATGGAACAACTCATCCGTATTCACCACTACTACCACCAAGACAAACAACTTGGTAAAATAAACCTGAAATAGGATTATATAAAGGGGAAATAGCTCTAGACAAGCAACTTTGGAAATTAAACCTGAACTAGGATTACATAAAGGGGAAATTACTCAAGGCAAGCAATTTTGCGAAATAAACCTAAAATAAGATTGCATAGATAAAGGGAAAATAACTCAGGACAAACTTGACAACGTGATCGAAATTGATAGAAACAGACAAGTCTTGCTTGACTACAATGCATAATGAATATGCTAGAGATTGACACTCTATTGAAAAAACACCCAAGCACCAGAAACGTTTTCAAAGGAGTGTATGCCAGAAAGAGATTACCCAGACGATTGAACGTACCTTCGGCCCTTGTGGGAAATACGGATCCAGACCATCGAAGTGGAACCCACTGGGTCGCTATATACATCGATGCCAAATCTAGAGGAGAATATTACGATCCAACCGGATGTCCCCCGCACGAATCCACTTATGTCAATTTCATGAACAAACATTGCCTTCATTGGACTTACAATACCGTTCGAGTACCTCGTTCCTCGATGTGCAGGACATAGCATGACAGACATCACCAGGCTCTTAGAAAATCCCGTGGAAGCGATGACCATTGTACAGAATTTTGTGTTGAAAATGTTGTATGAAAAAAATATATCAGAAATAATAAGACTGATATCAAAAAAAAAAAGTTAATGCGGCCTCTATATATAGAGCCAGTCACAAGCCTGGATAAATGCAGCGTGACCTTCTATTGGGTGATCAAATGTACCATTTCATTCATTTGACTCTTAGGTTATTTAGTACTCTAAAACGCCCGAACAAAGGGCAGGAACCCCCCCCCCAACTTCCGGTTGCATATGCGCGGACCCGATAGAACCCCCTTGGGGTCACGTCACTTTCGGTAGCCCTATCGGTCATGCACAATGGTACTACTGTACTACAGCTATAGTAAGAAAAAGGCGCGGGAACCCGTTGCGCGTGCGCATGCCATTACCTCCGGTCACGTGTCTCTTACGTCACTTTCTGTGACATCACTTCCAGTTGCACATGAGCACGCGATGACTTCCGGTAGCTCCACCATCACGCTCCACCACCACAAATACTACTTTGTCCGTACTGATATATTCTTTTGTGGATCAATGTTTGTCTTTTTCTTTTAGCCAAGGTATCATCTGCCCGTCTTTGACTTACTGTCTCCGATTATTCATTTGGTATATTCAAACGCAAGATGCGAATGTGTGGAGAGGGTTAATTATTTTCTGTATTAAGGAAAAGTGCGAATAACTATACTTGAATATACGAGTCATTTAATATAAATAGTTGAATGAAAATATTTCCCTTTGTTAAACATAATCTTAGATATTAAAAAAACCCAAATACATTAATAAAGGATGTACTGCTTCAATATAGTTAATATTTTTTTTCTAGATGATAAACTGCTGTGTGTATAGTACATTTATTGTGATTAGTTTCAAGTAAGGCTCAATGTAGAACATTCGAATATATACTATACCTCCTAGATCAATCACCATATATGTTTGCCCTGTTCCTGCAATGGTGAAGCCTTCCGAAGCACCCTCAAGTTTCTCAGTTGGCAAATATTGACAGTAAATTGATGCAGCCTCTGGTTCCAGAGCAATACAAAGTTGATCATGGTTAATTCCAGCCTAGGAATAAAACAATATTAATCAAGTACCAAATGTCCTTATCAATATTGGACCATACATTTTCATTGGTTTTTAATGTTAAGTTAAACCTGTTGTGAATTAAAGTTAGACGGGAAATATCTAGACAATACACGTACATTGTCGGAAAATATGAAATTTATTTGTACGAACTTTGGCGAACTTTTCTGTCCTATTTCGCGGCGAGTGCAAATTAATTTTTTATTGTCCGACATTGTGTTTATCCTGCAATGTAAAAGAGCCTAAAACAAGTGCTAATCTGTCTAAAATAAGCCGAAGCAAGCGTAGTTGTCATAGTTTTTATTATGTTATCCTCTATTAAGTCCGCGCCCATCCTGTTGCTGTTTCTTACTGTAGCTCAGCATGAATCAGCGAGTACCAGCAGAGCAATATATTGGCCAGTGCCCGTATACAACAAAAATGGTTACGTCATTTGTGACACAGATACTCCGTAACACGTTACTGTTAACCACATCATGGCGCGACCGTAAAACTTTCGAAGTGATGACTTCACTTTAACCACTAGGAATATTGATTCAGTAGCTTCCGTGTTATCAGCAACACTCTATCAAGGGAAATAATGATAGGAACCACAAGCTTTTTGTGCCAATTGTTGCAAAGTTATATTAACCTCGCATTGCTAAAGGCACCAGCCAATAGAAATTAAGAAAAACTAGTTGTCATTTAATAGTATACAAATAATGACTATTGGTAATGCTAAGATTTCTAAACCCAAGAAATGGATATTCACTGAGATGTGTCATGGGTATATAATAAATCCTAATGTCAACTGAAAACAAAGGTCATTAATTCTTTTATGACTATAGTATATTTTTTTCTTAATTTTTCAAATTGTGTTATGTCAGTTTGTTCCGTGCAATGATATTTGGATTAATCACAACTGTTCGAATTTTATATTAATATATAATGGTTCTGTGCCATGCATTCGAATCTTCTATTCAACTGAGCTGTGTATATTTTGAATATACAATGTATGTCAGATACGGGAAGTGATTATAAAACTTTGTCAAATACCGTTGTTAAGGTATTAGCCAATGAAATTAAATCAGAATCAACTTTCATATGATAATAGTATAATTATATTTTGTTGTTGAATTTTATATACCTTTTCCGCACACTTTCTCATAAATTGTTTGGCATTATCAGGCCAGATAGCGGGAACTGTCAGAACCCATTTAATCTCGTGAGGTTTAATATTAGTTCCCTCTTTATCAAGAAGTTTCTGCATGTGACTTGTCAGTGCTTGTATTGACAAACTAAACACCTCTATGGCCAGCAAACTTTTTCCAGTCACATCCTCAAGTTTCATTTCTTCAGTTAAACCCTAAAATGAAATAGCGACAATACAACATGCATACTTTATACATACTAGAGTAACACGATGGATGCCACTAGTGGAGCAGGAACTGCATACCATTCCGGAGCACCTGAGTTAACCCACGGTTTTAGTGGGATTCGCTTTGCTCGATCTTTATTTTTCTGTAGATCGTTGATTGTATTTTCTTTTGGCAATTGTGTTGTATGCCCTATGATTTACGGATTCTGATTACCCGTTTGGTATCTTCAAACTCTTCTTACTTTGATTTTTCTACCTCTCACGTCAAATAAAGGACTCAAAAGTTTCAATGACATATTTACTATACAATATATTATATAAGATTTTGTTTGTAGAAAACAGTTATTTGATCAGAAATGTTAAACATTTACCTTATAGTTATAGAGCCTCATCTTAAACCGACTAAAATAATAATGATCATGATGTTCGTCATCCAGTACCAATTCTGCATAATCATTCTCTGCTTCATACCCAAAAGATACTATTTGCTTCTGTCCATCGAGAAGGAGACAAGTCGGCGTTTTCAAAGACAGAAGTTGTCTTCCTCCTGCATTCCATGCTTGGTTGGCATGTATTTTCAAAGGATCGAGTTTAAAGTTCGAAATCGTCGAAAAGGCATATCCAGAATAGGTAGTGCCAAAATCGATTGCTGCTACCATTAAATAGTCTGACATTTTGCTGGCTCTAAAAATACAAAAATAGAAATCATTGCTTTGAAAAATAAAGATACAAGACCGTGTGTCTAGTAGAAGAATGAAGTCACTGTGACCTTGACCTTTGATTAGAAGGTCAAATAGATTTTTTTTATCATACAACTTTGTCATGGGCGGAACGCTTAGTCATGATGATTAGCGCCTTCATAAGTTGTATGCATAAGTATTAGAGCACGGCATAGCGTGTTGTTTAAGATACAAATACCTTGTCTTAGGAAGGGACAAACTTTTTTTTTAAACCCACTCTGCTTCTCCCAAAGGTTTCTCTGGAACTGACATCATCAAGATTCTTGAATTTTTTATTGACAACATATTTGTTATGTTTGTTGTGAGTGTTTTTCAACAGACAGTTGGTATTCCCATGAGTACTCGCTGTGCTCAACTTCTCGCCGACTTTATTCATGCAAGGCAGATTTCATTGATGGCATCTATCCCATTGAGTTTGAAATAAAGGATTCCGCAGATACAGCTACGTTAGCTTCATACCTTGACCTACATCTCGAAAATGACAATGAGGGCCGGTTAAGAATTAAACTTTGTGAAAAAAGCTGTGATTTCTCCGTTGTCTGCATCTTTTAAATGTATAAGAAAATGACGAAATGTCGAAAGAAAAATATGTCACTCTTACCTTGACCTTTGATATAACATTGACATTTAATCATGCAACTTTGTCGAAAGTAGACTTGTTTAGTCTGAAGTCAAATTATACGAGACATTACTGTGACCTTAATCTTTGACCTCAAGTTAATTTTTTTCATGTTTCATATTGTGAATGTATATGTAATATATCAATTAGAATGATACTCAGGATGACTGAGGGATGAACTTTATAGGAAGAAGAAGCAGAAGAATGCAGCGTATCCCAATTGAGAATAAAATTACTATGACCTTTACCAGTTGTTAAGCATGTTTATCATATACTTGGCATTAATATGATAGTTTTTACATATGTGTAACGACCGGAAGTAAACTAGCCATAATTTCACCCCCAAGCTGATAATCCATATCAGAGACGTTACGTGCAAAAAACCCATAATAGTGCGTCTCGTGCAAGTTACTTCCGGTATTTCCGGTGACATCTGTTTACAAACATTACCTGGCACACAACGTCGAGTGGGAGATAGTGGTCTCATCGAGGTTCACGAACAATACTGTTTACTAATCACATTTCACGGAATGTAAATTATGATGATCACACTTCTTGAAGAATATGAAACCCAACGTAAATTGTTAAAAGTACGTTTTTATCCTTGTTATTTCCCTAGTTAATCGTGTCAACAAGAATCGATGGAAGTGACCAGTGTGACAGTAAGGATGTCTATAATATTAACAAATCGAGTTGAGAGGGGGGAATTGTCGTCAAGAAGACCACATCAAATAAAAATAATAAAAACGACTTCAAACGTTAGACGATAGATGATTATATCGCAGAGAACGTAAAATGATTTTGAATGAAAACGATTCACGGGCAATGCCCTCGTCATAATTCACAATAAATCAAAAAAAAGGACACTAAAGAATCACATCTATATTTTCTATGTTTCCAAATGCCTTCATATGAAATGTTGACATTAATATTATTTGTTGAATAAACACTTGAACTTTCATATAAATTCATTTAATTATTCATCTTGTTTGTTTGTTTCATAGAACGATTTGTCGAAAGTATATGATAAAAAGAGTAATACATGACCTTTTCCATAAAATCCCGGCTGTCATCTCTCGACCCATATCAGCCCTCGACTGGCTGATATGGGGTTCTCGGCATGATACCCGAGCTGATATGGAAAAGGTCATGTATTAATCTCTATGTATTTTTCAAATTATAATTACATCATGGCTCATGAAACTACCGCTTAACATTTCCTGAGGCTGACATTCATGTTGTTAAATATGTGTTTTTTCGACAACATTATATACATTATAGCTCATGAGGAAGGTTTGAAAATGAAACCTCTATTGATACATTGTATGTCAATTTTATTTACATACAACACAAATAAACAAAAATAAAGTTCGACAGTTTTTAGACTTGTTAGTAAACAGTAATTAACTTGCCTTTTAGTTCTTGTCAGTCCCTGAATTTATTTTACCATTCGTTATTTAGTGTTGATTCGTGGAAGGCAAATCGTAATCTGCATTCGGTTTGTCACTTAAATTAATTTTTGAAATGTCATGCGCATCTAAGACAAGTCCACAATAAAAAAAAACTTAATGGCGGTGGAATATAGTTTTGAATTTTGGGACTTTTACAAGGTTTTGATTATTTAACACGTGATATTCGACATTGACACAAAATAAACTTCTTTGTTCGTCTTTAAATTGTTAAGATTTCTCGTCAGATAAATTATAATTCTCGGAAGTCATTTCTATCTAATACATAAACTGATAAACAACTTATTTATAGACTTTGTTGGAGGCTTTTAACCGTTTGCAATAAATAATGTAAGTAAATATCTGTATTCAAACTGGGACACATTTAATACACAACTGTCATATCAAATATATATTTGCAGTGTCTATGGGTTGTTCAAAACTTGATAAAGGGTAGCTTTGACCCAAACTTCATTGTTATTATTATTTCATTTAAATCGTAAAATCTTTCCGTCATGCTATTGCCTTTTTTAAGCATTCTTATTATAATATGTATTTCATTGGCCGCTAAGGCTCTTTGAGTTTATTGCCCCCAAACACTTTTTATCTATTAGGCTTTTCAATCTTTCGATTTTGAACGTACCTGATGAAGATTATTCCAAAAACGCATCGTGTGTAGTAAATTTGATATCTACGTTTTTATTACTCCATATGTACATAGATATAAATTGGACGTTCACAATGGCAAAACCGACATCATCTCTTTTGTCTCAAGGCTGCATTCTCAAACGACGATATCAATGTATGCATCCCCTGTACACTTCATTTCAAATTCAATGAAATAGATGCGATCAACATAGTTGGAATTATTTAGTGAAATAACATCATCTATATATCCGAAAGTGAAATCAAAGAACTGGGCTATCTTCTGTATCTCTACCTGGCCTTTTCATATGTAATGCCCAAGCTAGCCACCCATTTATGTATTTCCGTATCTACAAATATATAAAAATCAAAGGTAACGACACAGGAAAATGTCATTCTGAAGGACTGTTTGAAAACATATACCTGGAAATCACCTTTTTTTCGAAGAACTGAAAATAAATGAATTTGTTTGTTCGATTTTTGAAGACGTTTCCGTTCTCATCTTGAAGGTACTGTAAATTACCTTACGTTGACCAATGTGAATAATTATGTAAAACTAGACTCCCTTTTTGAATTGTTTTGATCTGATTCAGAAGGGGGGGGCGGGGGGGGGGGGGGGAGTTTACATAAAACAAAGAAATTGAGATATAATATTTCAAAAAAAGTATTTATTGTTTTCATAAAGAACTTGCTTTTCTTCGTGCGTCAAATAGTAATACCACTGACAAAACATCTGTTCTCGTGAAATCCTGATTGGTCAGCCATATGCAAATTAAATTTCTTTTTTCCTCATTTAAATATGAACATTTATTATTGTTCGGAATTCGAATCCTTTAAATAAAACAATATTAAGAGTGATCAGACATTATTTGTTGAAGTACGCATCTGTTTTTGCTTTGTAGACTGGTATAGTGTGGTAGTATATGAAAGTGTTATTTTAATGTACAGTGGTATCTCGTCTCTCGTTATGTGATGCATTATTTAATGTGTACAGACATACAGGACATCTTACCACTGACCCAGTATAATCTTTGCGTATACGACTACACATGTAAATGTCTCATGTGAATCCAAATAAGGTATCTAGTTTCCAATATTTATGATCAGAGTGAGGTTGTCAAATTTTATGACAGGCAATCATGCAACCTAACATACACTTTTTTATAATCTGATACTGTTTTGCTTGCAACTGTCAATATTTGACTTACTCATATTGGTATTCTGTACGTTTATGGTCCCTGATAATGAAAGATGAGGACAATCACAGTGAACATCACAGACAAAGAACACATACTCATTCTACAGTAAACATATATACCTGTCAAATAGAGAACATTATTAATTAATTGTTGTTGATTAAACTCAAATGAGCCATATTTCAATCATATACTCCTGATTATCCTGCCGCTCCAATCTAAAAATGTTGTTTTAAATATTTATTTGGTCCGTGTTACTGGTCGTAGCATAATTGAATTCACATTTCTGGTTTCGGAAAGGGAACTAGGGTCACTGAAAGCGACGGGTGGGGCTTATGCCACATTACTGACTAATGCAAGTAGGCCGGAAGTTGTCATAAATAACAGGTTGGGTTTTTTTGGTCTGTAATTAATGTTGCCCCGTCTGTGAGTTTGTGCATTATATCTGAAATCGCAAAAGTTAAAAAAAAACAATTAGTTTGAGAAGCGAATTATGTTACAGCAATATTATTGAAAATGTAAGATATGACCTGACCATGATCACATGTATATTTATGACCAAACCAAGCTAACAAACTATGACAGGAAAATTAGTTTGACACAGGATACAATGTGTAGGTTCGACAATTGTTCGTCTTGCAACACACCATTCATAGCATACTTGTTTACTATGAGCTACAACAAGGTGTCTCTTATGTGCAAGGACCATGTCATTCTCCATACACGAGTCACTGGAATAGTCACATCACGATTGCTTTTCTCTCTCAAGTTCAATTATGTTACTACAAGACATTAAGATAGGAAGGTTCTAAATAAGTTCATCTAAAGTAAAATAAATACCATCAGCTGAAAACTGTAGTAAAGTTTTGTCACCAGAACTAAATTTTAACACCTGTCTAATTTTTACCTTTGTATTTACAGCATCCGACTTTCTGCTTTCATTCCATTTCTTGTAAATTTTTAACAATATCTTGTTTTGTAACCCGTAAACAACCTATTTTTTCAATACCTTTTTATAATTGTTCTAGTTCCTGATGTTTTGCCCGTTTTCACTTTTCCTCGTTTCCATATATGATTCTGCTTTGTTTGCTCTTTTCGAATTTAAAATTACTTAACCATACACGGGGCATTTTCCCTTGCAATTTTAATAATTTCAGATTGTTTTTGCACACTCTATTTGATCTAACCATTTTTATTGTTTGCAAAAATTATAAAACCTTCCAATGCTACAATATTTGCATTGGGTTTCCTGTTTCAAACTATCTAAGTTTGCAGAGTCACTTTCAGTAGTTTTATTTGTAAGCACTGTAAGTCGGTCTCTCTAGCATTTCAGTGCACTTTCCAGCTCGATGGTTCTAGCTTTATTGTTGTATATTAACGTTTTTCAATATCTGCAACAACCGTATCTGTTCATTGCTGATGCTTCTTTTTAAGTCTTAATAGTTGCTCATACATAGATCTGTTACGTTGTGTGTGTCACTCCATTTTATACAATGCATTTAGTGTTTCATTGTATTCTGTGTTCGAGTCATCATCAGATATTAATGTCCTGTATCGAAATGCCTTCATTCCAGCTCTGTTGAAAATTTCAACTGTTTCTTCTGCTTCTATACCTTTAGAAGGACCTCCATGATTACTTACACAAAATGTGTTGCGAAGTAGCTTAAAATGGAAGGCTGAAGAAATGGATTACAGATTCAGCAACTCTATAATTTCTTGGGGAAGTACTTCCAAGGTTGTTGTTTTTTTGCGCCTTTCTTTCAATTAAGAAATTGAATATTTCGTTCTTTTGACTTAAGGTTTAATGTGACAATCTGTCAAGTCCTGCTAAAGAAAATCACCAATAAATGGTTTTCCTCTAAACAATACATCATGTTACCTCTCTGCATTAGTTGCATATACTTCAAATATGTTTGACAGGTCCTACTGACGAAATTCATCAGTCAGTGGTTTTTTTTTCGAGGTAGTCCATGATATCTTTTTTTATATTTACACCATGTCACACAAATGCCATAAAGGTATGTTTGCATGATATGTATTTGCCTATTCCATATGGGCTTATCTTTATTTTTGATATATTGCATACGTAATTAAAACATTTTTAAACATGTAACAATCATGTCTGTGTATTGGTGATATTTCTGTGTAAGTCTAATTAATTGACCATATATATATACGTCTGAAAATTAAACCAAACAGTGTTAGAATTAGATTTTAGAGCTGTCAAATTTTTGTTCTTCCCTCGACGGGATTTGAACCCACACCATTGTTACACTGCAGCACCATTAGCTTAGCCTTACGTCCAGCGCCCTAGACCACTCGACTACATCCACTCCCTAAAAAAGGAGCTTCAATAGTTGTAGTGTTACCTTGTCTCGTAAGGCAAATCTAGGGATAGGCGTAAGACATGTGTATAAGCGTGTGTAGATGGTACATATATACTTAATATTATAATTTGACAGCAATCTAACTCAGCAATTTTTAATATATTGGATAGGATAATGAAGAATTATTCATTATACAGTCACAGGAAATAAAGTATATTATACAAACGTCTAGAAGCAAGTGACAACCATACAATATATCTGTCCCACTGGATCTCAAAGTTACTTTAAAGGATACTAGGTTAATACTAAATATTATATACGTCTGAAAATTAAACCAAACAGTGTTAGAATATATATACATATTCACGTGCTTTGTGTCACTCCATCTTGCTAGCTTGTATAGAGTGTTTCTTTATATTATGTGATCGAGTCATCACCACATATTAATGTTCTATACTGTAATCCAATTAATTCACTTCTGTTGAAGATTTCAACTGCCACATCTGCTTCCATACTTTTCGAAGATCTTCCATGAATTTTTAAACAATGATCTCTTTTTGACAGTTTCGCATTTTCCCACAAATATTTCTTCTACTTCCTAATATAGAATTGTTTTTGTCTGTTTTTGTTTGTTTCTTTATTTGTTTGTTTGTTGTTTTTTTTGTTGTTGTTTTTTTTTGTTTTTTTTTGTCTGTTTGTTTTGTTTTGTTTCTGTACCAACAATGGTACCAACACCTTCAAAAATATATTTATTTATACTTGTTTTTATATTTATTTTAGCATAAATTAATATGTTTTAAATATGATTTGAATGATTTGATTTATTGTGCTTAACGCCACTTTCAGCAATATTTCTACTGTATCATGGCGACCAGTTTTAGTGGTAGAAGAAGTCGGAGTACCCGGAGAGAACCACCGGCCATGGGCAAGCAACTGGTAAACTTTATCACTTGCGACTGCGAGTAGAGTGCATCCTTTTTGTAATTTACAAAGCCAGGCGCGAACCCACGCCGTGTTGGTGATATGCTTGAATGAGTTGTTAGGTAATCCAACTACCTAACTCATTGAGCCACCCGGGCCCTCTTTTAAATATGAGTTCATTTATATAAAGTAATAGTTGTATTCAGTAGAGCATGATTTCTCCATATCTAATAAACTTACGCTGAATGCCATATAAACTCGGTCGTATTATATATATATATGGTTTATATTAGAAATTCTGCTTGAAAATGATTAACCGTTTCTCCATATGCCATCTGTTAATAGACGACTTGGTTTTAAATTCGGTCTACAATTTTATGAAATTTGATAAATCATTTCGAGGCCAATATTGTTTTCTTATGTCCATATCAAAAGTAATATTGACCAATAAAAAATATTAATTGTTCTATCACATAAAAGTAGTTGAAAATGAATATTTTGCAACACCAACATATAGACTAACAAGTGATGTATGATGTAATAAAAGTAAAACCAAACTGACCTAGTCAATATGATTATTAATTAACCAATATCGGCATTAAGCCACCTAACATGATCTAAATCAGGGGATTATGAATTAGAAATCATTATGTAATAAACCTGTCTTTCCCAAGTTTAATCGTGTATTTCTTCATTTTTAATACATATATGTATAATATATAGTCAAGAGAAATAATATTAAATCAAATAGTTGATATCCCTAATTAAGCACGTTGTAACAATATAAACCTCACCTTTCTTTTTTAAGCACAATAGCTTCATTTTTCCCCAAGTGTTCAGTAAAGAAAAAACAAAAACAAAAAAAACAAAAGAACACCCAGTCCATTATGTGAAGTGATGTTTTATTTATGTGCTGTAGTTATTTCTACTCATGACTTGTAGTTCGGTACTATTGCTATGTATTTGTAACATCTGTGTCAGATGCATAGACGTGACAAGTAGTACGACTTTTACCTTCCGTCACGAGAAGCAACAAAATAAATTGACAGTATTGATTCAAATGGATTCCAACGTCATATGTTTGTTCAGTGAGTTAAGGTGAGAGGTTATTTTTTGTTTTGTTAATATTGATAGAATTGTTGACCATCACTGTTTAAACTTTCTTTTCATAATTATTATAAAATATACTGAAATAAAGAAAGATAAAACTGAGGTGATTAATTTTCTAGACTATGTTGATTTGCTTTTCGAGGATAGTAACTGATTCAAGCTGTGGGCATATGAGAAAAAGGTTAAGTCGTATCGTGGAACAGTTGATATAGATTACTATATTTGTTTAATAGTAATTATTGTACTTGAGTGCCCACTTCCTTGTTTCCGTTTCTATCAAACTATCCATACTTGGTTTTTTTTTTGCTTAAAAAGTTTCATTTGAAGAATCCACCGACCAGACAGACACAAGTAGCTGACACGAGATGTTGTATGGAATTCCATGAAAAATCCAATTACATTAAACAAATGTCTGACAATCTTTATCACGTGATGTAGTATGAAGTACTCTGAGGGATATATCGACCTGAGACATGGAACTGACAAACTGTATCACATGTTGTTGAATAGAGTACCCCAAGGGAATAAGTCACTGACAAACTGTATCACATGATGTTGAATAGAGTACCCCAAGGGAATAAGTCACTGACAAACTGTATCACATGATGTTGAATAGAGTACCCCAAGGGAATAAGTCACTGACAAATGTTTTCACGTGATGTTGTATGGAATACTCAGAGGGATATATCGACCTGAGACATGGAACTGACAAACTGTATCACATGATGATGAATAGAGTACCCCAAGGGAATAAGTCACTGACAAACGTTTTCACGTGATGTTGTGAAGAGTACCATGAGGAACCCGCCGACGTGAAACAAGTTTTGAATGCCTAGAACCATTTTAATGATACTATATATGATTGTAGACCATCACTAGTAGGTCGATGCGTCATGAATAAGGGTAGAGTATCTATATAGATGCAAACATAGTTCAGCTGCATATACTTCATCCAAAATTCTATAATACCCGGTTATCGTGTCCGACCTTTTTGATTTTGTTTATATTGTAATGCTTTGAAGGATATATATATGATAATCAATAAGAATGTAACTTTTTACCAAAGTGTGTAGCGGTAGCGAGGTTTGATTGTCTATGTTGAATAGCAAGATCATAAACTATTCAACTGTACATGTCTCATATGAAATTAAAACTGTTACAAGTAACTGTGAAACAAATGCTCACAGATGAATTTATTCAAAATTGGTATAGAGGTGAATTCTATGGCTTTTTTAAAGAGGAATTTGGTCTGGAAAATTATTTACTTAAACTTTTGCCAAAAGAGAGGGTAATGATTTCCAAATTTAGATGTAGTAATTTCAAAATACCCATAGAATTGGGACGATGGTATAATGTACCAAAAGAGGGAGAATCTGTCATCTTTGTCAAATAAATGTCGGAAATGAATATCATTATATATTAGAATGTCAATCCCAATCTGTAATAGATATAAGAAATAAGTTTATACATGTACCATATTATTACTGTAATTATCCTAATATGTTTAAATTGAAAGGTCTCCTATCATTTTGTAATGTGCAAGTATTGAAAAAATTGTCATTAATGTTTATCAGAAAACTTGCTTCAATAGTAATATTCTATTGTTATATCTCAACTAAAGTCATGTCATGTATTTGCTTGTCAGTCTTATCCACCATTATGTAAGAAGAGTTTGAAGATGCCGATGCTACCATGTCACCATCCTTTGAACCGTCAGTATAAATTACAGAGTATTCAGATGTTACCCATCTAATTTCAGCAAAATGTTGCCGAGAAGAGTTTGAAGATACCAAAGGGATAATTAGAATCCGTATATCGAAGAAGAACAGACAACACAATGGCCAAAAGGAAGGACAAACAACGATATCAAAACATACACATAAAACCAAAGATCGAGTAACACGAACCCACTAAAAATCGGGGGTGAACTCAGGTGCTCCGGAAGGGTGAGCATCTCCTTTTCCACTAGTGACACCCGTCGTGTTAATCTAGTTACAAACCCGGTGATAAGTCATGAACGGGAAAAGGACCTGGAAGTGTTTACGACAAGTGGAACATATCCGTGGTCATTTGTGACACAGATATTCCATAGCGGTCAACCAAGTCATGGTGGAGACCGCAAAACCTTCGAAGTGATGACTTCAACTTAGCTAAGAGGAACCCTTGGTTCAGTAGCTTCCTTGTTAGCAGCAACCCTATATCAAAGAAATCCTGATAGGAACCACAAGCTCTGGAATATCGTATCAACTGAGAGATATATACTCCATATGCAAGTGCTGCTGGAATTAAGATATGCTACAATTTATGTTCCTCTTGTTACACACAGATTCATTCAATAAAAGTTGAAAGTTGAAAGTTGCAAACATACAACACATTGTATCCGGTGTGTAATTTTCAAATGTCTTAAAGGATATGGTAATTTGAACAGTGAACAAATGTCTCCAAAGACTATGCTTTAATAGTTAGGGATAGGGTTATGATGTTTAGCGCCACTCTCAACATTATTTCAGCTATATCGTATCGTAGTGGTCAATTTTATTGGTGGAGGAAACCGGAGAAAACCACCGAGCTGCAGCAAGTCACTGACAATTTTTAATAGTTTGTATGTTACGATGAATGCAAAGAGAGATTGGGATATCATTGTGTGAGCTTTGTACCTCTAGTTTTATTTTGTCACAGGATGTGTGGTCGGAGATAATTGTAAGAAACCAGGCGAGCAATGGATAGAACACGACGGACATGTCTGCAAGGGTAAACGATGTCAGTCTAAATTAAAAAGAAATAGGTTCACTAGTCAGATAAAAGAACTAAGTGGTAAGTACTAACATTGTTGTAATTATATGTCCGTATATTAATATCTTTAGCAAACATATACACGATGTATGTCAATCTCTACCCAGAGTTGTCGGTCCTTACACTCTATCCAATATCTGTCAACGCCTAAAAAGTAGTCTACCTTTGTATTAAACTGGTTTCCTTTCTATAAACTATTCCCAGTGTAATGTTCGGCAACAATAGAAGTTATTACAACAAGAAACCAGAACAGCGCTGTATGACTGATCACTGTATAAAAAATGATCCCTTATCTTCGTTTGAAAATAAACAAAGAAGCTTCTCAAATATTAGTTATATGGTATTCTTTACATATTTTACAATATATGGGGTCATTATAACCGGTTTATATCAAGTTACCCTTTAATAAACGGATTTTGCCAAGATTCTTGGCATATAGGCGTTGACAGAGATTGGAGAGAGTGTAAGGACCGACAACTCTGGGTAGAGATTGGATGTATGTGGACACTTTACCGTGTGAGTACATACAAGCAAAGTCTCATTCTCTATCCAGAGTTGTCATTCCTGCCACGCTACACAACATCTCTGTCAACGCTCATTTTAAAAGATTTTTGTAAAATTTAGAAACAGTAAAAAAAAGAAACAGTAAAAAAAATTGTTTTAATTATTGTAAATATCAATAAAGATGAAAATAAATCACTCATTTCAAATCAATTCTCTCTTAAAAATTATTTCCCCCCCCCCCCCCCCCCCACACTTTTTGGAGAACTATTTTGCGGAGGTAAAAATTAAAAAGTTAAAAACGATCACAAATCATTTTTAAAAGAGAATTGATTTGAAATGAGTGATTTATTTTCATCTTTATTGATATTTACAATAATTAAAACAATTTTAAGTACATTTTTTTACTGTTTCTAAATATTACAAAAATCTTGTAAAATGGGTGTTGACAGAGATGGAGTGTAGCGTAGCAGGAACGACAACTCTGGATAGAGAATGACAAAGTCTATGAACACTTTACCGTGTGAGGGAATCTAATAACCTGAACCACAGGGGATAGGTGCGTCCGAAAAAAAAATACAAAATAATACTACAAGGGGGCGAACTCACGAGCTTCCATTTTTTTTAAGTCGTCGTGTTAAATTGATCGTAACTTCGGAACGCCTTAATATTTTCAAACAATGTTTTCACCAGTCAAAAGTCAAGTAATTTTTCTTTCCAAAGAGACCCCAATTGTTAGTGTAGGCCTCCGAACTGCTGAGATATCATACACGAACCAAAACAAAACGGCGTGAAAATCCGCAGTCGTACATTTGCTGGATTGACCACTTCCCATCTGTGTACAGACTTTCCCATGCGTAAACGAGTCATTTTGACTAGCTAAATACTTTCATCCATTCAAATTACGTTAAAATTCCTTACCTTTCGCCAATTTATATGCCCTTTAAGTCTGTTTTTGAAAGAAATCCCCTTTGCATCCTTCACAAACGCCATAGACTTGAAAATTGAGAGAGTTCTAACGGGCTTTTTGATTGGCTGAACGAGGAGAAAAGATTCAAATTTCGATTAATTCGATTTACTCGTAGGTAGAATAGGAGTTTGGCATGTTTTACACCAACAATATTTCAGTTATATGGTAAAGTTGTACACCACACCACAGATAGGAGTTAAATTTCACTTTAGTGGTGATAGGTTAAGGTAATTGTGTATGACGTCACTTTCAACAATAATTCAATTATATCGTGGCGGTCAGTTTCATTGGTGGAATAAACCACCGACAAATCACTGACAAACTTTATCACATCATGTTGTATGGAGTACAAGTCACTGACAAACTTTATCACATCATGTTGTATGGAGTACAAATCACTGACAAACTTTATCACATCATGTTGTATGGAGTACAAGTCACTGACAAACTTTATCACATCATGTTGTATGGAGTACAAGTCACTGACAAACTTTATCACATCATGTTGTATGGAGTACAAGTCACTGACAAACTTTATCACATCATGTTGTATGGAGTACATATCGCCATGAGCGGAATTCCGTAGGTAGAATATGGATCAACCGATCCGTCATAGGTACAAATATAATCAAATGTAAAAAAATATCGATATCTCTCCTTGCATTTGATGATCATTTATATTGAACATTCAAGAACAAACCACGGTGGAATTGCAAACAGATTATTTCATACATATGCCCAAGGATTTATATAGTAGGATCTTTCTATATAAATCCTTGATGTGCATTGCAATATAATGACTATATCTTTTGTTATTTTTGAAAGTTTGTAAACATCACTGAATTGTCTAAAAAGGGGTTTACTCCTGTTTCCTCAATTTTCCAGTTGATCTATGTGGAGGCGAGGGGTATGTTTTTATTTTATTTTTTTTATTTTGTTGTTGTTTGATTTGTTTGTATTTTGTTTTGTTTTTGTTTTTGTTTTTGTTTTTTTTTTGTTTTTTGTTCGGCAATTCGGTACTAATTAAAACATTCATTCTTGCACTTACATAAAGATGCTTACAACATGAAAGTCGGAATACACAACTGGGTTTTATTTTGTTCTTTAATATAGCTTCGGGTTATTGCAAAGAAGTATTTTCCGACACTTGTCACAAGAATAAAGAAGCATGGTACGAGTATTTTCCTGCAAAGAACGTAAACGGTGCTGGAAAGTGCAAGAAAATGAAATGTGGGAAGAAGGGGCCAAAACCTGTCAAGAAATCTAAAGGTATATTTAAACAAATGAATTTATATCTTATTATCATAACCGCATCGGAGGTGTAATGTTAGCGTGCTTGACTCGAGTGCGGTAGATCGTGGGTTAGCGCCGCGATCGGATCAAATCAAAGATTATAAAGAAGAGTTTGAAGATACCAAATGGGTAATCAGAATCCGTATATTGAAGAACAGACAATGCAATGATCAAAAGAAAAAGTACAAAAGGACAAACAACGATCTATAAAACATACACATAAAACTTAAGATCGATTAACACGAACCCCACTAAAAACCGAGGGTAAACTCAGGTGCTCCGGAAGAGTAAGCAGTTGCTGCTCCACTAGTGGCACCGTCGTGTTAATCTAGTAACAAACCCGGTGACAAGTCCTGAATGAGGAAAATTGGTATTTGTTGCTTCTCTGATAGGAACGGAGCATTAAGGAGAAAGAACAAAGACTTGTTAGCTTGGAATCAGGATAATGCGTCCGAGTGGGGCGACTTATCTATCAGAGGACTGTTATTTCAGTGAGTTAGCACTATAAAAATCCGACTAAGCGTGTTGGTCTAGCACAAAGCGGATCTCATTATCATCGCATTGAAAATTAACTGCATGGTTCCCGCCATGATATAGCTGAAAATTTACTGAGTTGGCGTTAAACAACAATCACGCAGTCACTCTTATTATCATCGGGAATAATACAGTTTGTGACTTGTAAAATAAAATATTCCGATCAGTAATAAATACGCATGAGTAACTAACAATAAATATTCACAAATCTATCCATCCCATCCATCCATCCATCCATCCAGTCCCATCTCATCCCATCCATCCATCCATCCATCCATCCATCTTTTTTAAAATTTTAAAATTTCATTAAATATGGAAAATTAATTGTATTATATTTAAAATTTGGGGTTTATACGAAAGGGAGGGGAAAATAATTTAAAATTTATGATTATCAGATAAGAATATACATTATAATATAATTTATGATTATCAGATAAGAATATACATTATAATATAATTTATGATTATCAGATAAGAATATACATTATAATATAATTTAATAAATTTAGTGCACTATACATATATGTATCTGGTTCATTATTTTAATATATTCTGAAATAAACTAAGAAACCAAGTATGTGGATGAATTTAAAATCTAAAAGTAACGATTTTTAAATGCATATTTGTACCGGTTCAGAAGTTATTTAATAATTTAACGACACATTCAGTTTAACTTGTGCATTCAAGTGGAACCAATAAACATGAAATGTGTATAGGGTTTCACCAGTGACTGTGTGTCTTCTGTCAGATCATAAACAATAATATTTAAATCTATGAAAAGAAGAATGCGGAAGAAGAGTGCTTTTCTTTCAGATTTTGTTCTCTTATATATCTCGTTCCGAACTTGCTTTATTTGTAAAATGTCTAGAATATTTTCTGCCTGTAATTTGTCTTTTCTCTGTGTAATTGCGAAAACGAGATACATAAGGGAACATCTTACTGGCTAAGATTTCGTAAAATTCAAATTCAGTTTTCAGCATTTATTTTGAACGTTGTATTCGTTTAAGGTATATATTTCTCGACAAAAACGAAACAATGTTCTAATAAATCTTACTAACTGATATTTGAGTTATAATTAATTCAAAAATGCTTAATTGTGTCGTTGTCTTTAAACCGGAGATACTATGAAGAAACATGAGATTTAGAACTGAGCATTAAAAGAAAACTTTTGACTTTAATTGTCGAAGGTTAATTTCAAAATAAATCTATGATTTTAGTCCAATCACAATTTAAACATTTATTTTACCATATAATAATTTGAACAAATTTTTTTTTATGTAATTTGGAACGTAAATGTGCAATATCGATATGAATGACAAATAAAACGATTTAGCGCTTAAATAATATCTAAAACTTTTACTCAAAAATCCTTGCAAAAACACACGATCTTTTTAACTTTACCGGCGAAATATTTTTTTTTTCACATTTGTTTTTATTACAATTCATCGTAAAAAAACAATATGTTTTAAAGATCAACATCAAAAACCATGTGTCCAAGATCATACACAATTGTTTATTATATAATTCACGGCTGGTAATCGGCACAAGCAGAACAGTTGGTTCTGCAAAGAAATTCGTGAGGATAACTTCCGGTTTTGGTGGAGGAGAGTTCACGAAGACGCTTCGCAAGATACGTACATATCAAAAATTGAAATTTTCTTTTTTACTGCTCGAATATTGCAAAATCAGAGAATGCTATGCTGTGGCGAATGCTTTCACGATTAGAAACATGCATAGTTTATTCTTGTATATGAAGTGTAACTCTCGCAAAATCAATCGTCCCACGAAAAACATGACGAAAATTGTGACACTCTTTCATTTCTAAGTTGTTCTTGACAAAGATGCAAGTTAAATTTTCATTATTTTTTCATCATGGGAGTCTAAATGTAATCGGGGATAAATTCCGATTCGTCAGAAGTAAATTGAAGTCTAGATAAATCTACAAGCTGTCAATTTTCTCGTTTTCCTGCTTGAGGAGATCGGTTCTGATAGAGCACATTGCGAATGCATGAGGAGATTTGTTAGTTTTGTTAATTGTTTTCTGCAAAATTGTTAAATTGACACTTTTAAACACAAAACTGATAAATACTCTAATCAAAATAAACTATTCTCTGTCCACTTTCAGGAGATGCCAGGATTCAAGGGAAAGAGGAAAAGGGGACTGACATTGACTCTTTACAAAAACCCATTTCGATATAGATTGCCTGTATCACCGCCAAGGAAACGAACAAAAACAAGTAGCGGTACACCAAATTTAAAATCCCCATCAATCAGGACACCAAGTTTATTTAAAAAAATCTCTTTCAATTTCAAAATATTTATATCCTTTCAAACGGGTTTACACATCTCTTCGGCGCAACCTTTTTACTAAAGACGACGGAAACTTCACCGCAGATCTACACAAGTTATAATATTACATGATTTCAGCACATACATAGGTCTAACGTAAATAAACATTCACTTAGTGCTAGTAGTCATGAATAAATTAAACACAAGATGTCAATTAAACTGTGGACATATCCTTAAAATCGCTAAAGCGCTTTACATCTTGTAACCACTACTAACAGAGATCTTTTTTTATTTACAAGTGTGTACACATAACACACTACATAATAGAAAATAAGGGTAATAACAAAATTACCGAACTCCGAACAATCTAACAAAGGAAAAGTCAAAACTCATACGTATATAAACAGACAAAATCAGTCAACAACCGGAAAACTGTGAAAACCGTAATGACCCTGACTTGGTACAGGTATTTTTAAAGAAATGGTGGGTTGAATCAGATTTTAAAGCGCCAAACCTCCCCCTTTCATTACGACTCAAAGTTTCCGGCTGTCACTATAACAGTATTTACAACAATACTTGAACAAAACAGGTAAAACAGTTGTCAAATCAGCGCCAAATGTCAAAAACACTTTTACGTCACACATTGATAAAAACAAATATTTTTGACATTTTTGTTGAAACCTTATCTTTATACATTTTCACTATATGAAAATCCATCGTTTATAATCTTTTCTGCAGACGGAATATATTTCGACAAGATCTTGGTATCGGAATATAAACTTTTTAAGAGATCGAATAAGGCGAATCTTTTTATAGCCCTGGTCCAGTAGCCTGTTTCTCAGATGAAGATGACGTTTCAGGAAATCAGAATAATTGATACTGGCCCTTGCATAACGAATCAATTGCGAGATGTAAACACCATATGCAGGAGAAGCTGTTATTTTGCTGCACATATTTGGAAAATTTATGATCTTAAAATTGAAGTCGTCCCGTTTATCATAAATTTTAGTACTGATTTGACCACTGTCGTCAAAGGAGTAGGTATGATAAGGGCAGAAATTGGCCTAAAAAATAGACAAATTTTAAATGAAACGTATAGCTTTCGTTGTTTCTTGATTTTATGAGACCTTTACCCCAACTACTATTTTGGTAACAATTTTCCATATTTGCACGTGCGATGACGTCACACTAGTCAATGAAAAGTCTATCGTTTCGTGAAAATATATAAAATCTAACAAGAAATGTGTATTTAATGTCAATTTTCAGTATAACCACAAGCAGGTACCAACGGCATATTTTAGTATGATGTTTAATATACATAAACACATATCTCATTTATTTTTTGTGTTGGTACCCGAGTGTGGAGAGTATGAAATCTGCAATAAAAAAATAATTTTAAGGTCGATTTCTCGTCAGCGGCCATTTTTTATTGACCGTTTTCATCCGTAATAAACAGAAATAGAAATCTTTTAATCTCATCCAAAATAAAGTTGGTTATCGTAGTTGTTTTGCTACGGGAGTAAAACTTGAACAGTTTTCATGAAACAGTTTTGACGTTAAATAAATTTTGGAGGTGATTTACTGCCGACCTGATTGTGCATTGAGTCCGACGTGTTTTTTTTTCTAACCCTCAGTGGAATTTCATGTGTTACTATACTAAAGTATACTTTAATAGTATCCCCACAATTCACAAGAAAGTACAGAAAACAAAACAAGCAACCAAAAAGAAAATTAGTACGTCAGATTATCTTAGAAATTAATTCATTGGACATGCAAACACATCGGAACTTTCTATTTTTAGTAGTCCCTTTACTTTTTATTATTATTTTATTTTCTTTAACAAATATATTTTATTTGGCTCTTTCGCAAAGTGAATTCCCGATGAATAATTGTATTAACGTAAATTTGATTTATATATTATAGTATTATTACGTGATGTTTTTCATATTGGCCTAGTTATAGGTCCGAGGCCTGCTGTATTGGCCTGAGGCGCATGTAATGATACCTTTATTAATTAACCAGTCCAATATCTCTCGGGATTTTTCCTTGCAATTGTCTAGCGGATTCCGATCTAGTTGTTTTTGGACTGACTGGAATTGGGCCAATACGGAAAATATCCGTATTGGACTGGTTTTTGCCGTATTGGCACAATGAAAGTTTTTATATTGTATTGACAGATTTGATCATATAAAGGCTAATAAATCAAAGTTAATTAATAAAACTTAATATTAACGTTGCGGTGGCGTAATTGTTTAGCACACATGACTGCCGATAACAACATCGTGAGATCAATATTTTATTCTTACTTATTTCAATAAAGTATGGAAAAACAAACAATATATTTGATAATTCATAATTCATCTAATACAGTACATATAACGATATAACGTGCATGTTTTAACATAGTACACGGATGTCAGGTTTGATTTACATATTCGGCGTTTTGTTTACAATGGTCCTTTTGTTATCCTTACTAAGAATGTCATTGATATAGTCTATCGTTTATGAGTCAGTGCTAAATGTGTAGTATTACTTGGAATTTTAGTGGTATGATTTTACTTTAATGTGCCATGACCGATAATACAGTATTACCAAGCATTCTATTTATATAATCTATCACGTTTTACTTTTCTCAACAAAAAAAGTTTGAAGATACCGTAAATATAAATTACCGTCTTCCAATCAAAGTATACAACCGTAGTCGTACTCTTAGACATATCAGAATCGAAATAAATCATGGAAGCCAGAATGTGTTTTGAGTTTTAACATGGATTGGCGGATATTACTAAATTGTATCCCTCGCTTCTGGCTCGGGATAAAATACTATTCTCTGATGTGCTCGTTGCAAGTAGAATTTTGATTGGCTAAAAGGGTACTTTTAAAACTTCAGGGAAGCCGTGTGGTGACAGAAAATCAATAATCGCTCTCACCTATGTGCTGTCCATTTATATTGTGCACAGCAGACGACACACATTTCACAAGATGACAAAATCAATAATCGCTCTCTGTGATCTGTGATCTTTGTCCAAAGATACACGTATTTATGTTTTTCCTATAATAAGGACATACTTATTAATGTTGGAACATTCAGATAAAAATGTTATCAGTCTCTAGATTTTATATATCCCGTTTTAAAGGGATATATAACATCTCGAGACTAATAACGTATAATATCCGCCAATCCATGTTAAAACTCCCAACACATTCTGGCTTCCATGATTTATTTCTTAATTATTCAACATGGATTACATCCTCTCTTGCCGCTGTAGCGCTGCTTTACCATGTTATGCAGTTGACTTGGTTCCTTTGACATTCTAATTACTGAGAATAATTTCCTCTCATGATTTAGAAAATAAAAAGATCAACATTCGGTTATAAAAAGATTTAAAAAAAGCAATTTACAGAGCTCAGCATTGACGAGTTTCTGCGGTTGCTAGGGATAATATTTGGTTACTAGGGACATTGTAAGGTTTAAGGAATTCTTATAATATATACTGGTTAGTAAATGATAAGATGTCTCTAGATCTGCTAAGGTGCTGTTGTAGAATTTGTTTTCTTGATTAAATAAAAGGTCCATGAAGATCTACAGGAAAATACTGTGCTATGGACGGGGCATAACTATGAATACAAATATCAAAATGTATTTTTGAAATATGAAATGACATTTGTAGTGTGTATAGCTTGACAAAAATGTACCGCTTAATCAAATATCAAGTCAAAAGATCGTAGTTGTCAAAATTCAACCATTAATTGCAATAATATAGGCTAATTTAATGTTTACAAAACCGTTGCTAGGGTGACAAAACTACACAAAAATACTATATGCTACCAGAGAGAATTGGAATATTATTTTTAGAGTGTACATACACAGAACATAACATTTTGTCGAAAAGACTATGCAAGATATGTAAAATAAAACCACCATATTTGAATTTCCAATGATTATTTGGACCCTCCTCCATTTACGTTGCTAAGCAACAAAGGACACAGTGAAATCATCAAAAAAAAAAAAAAAATCTTACCTTTCAATGATTGTGTTTAATTTTATATCTATATAAACAGTTTCTGAGATTGGGCCAAAATCTACCCTTATCATACCCACTCCTTTACCACAAATTAATATTATTCTCAACTGTATGATATTTAATTTAGAGTGTATCATTTGTATTAGAAATTATAAAGATATGATTCACATTAAGTTTAAATATTCTTTATTATAAAATTATCTTAGTGCATTTTCAATTTTTTTCAATGTAATGGAAGATAATATTGTGTATCCAATACACAATGGAAGTTGTCACAAACAACAAATGATCAATAATGACAAGTTAAATCATGGGAAACCGCAGTTACAATTATGAATTGATTCCTTAAATGAAATGTTTCTTTCTAGGTGGACAGCCCATGAACAATGAAATATTACTTTTATACTTTTAAAAACCCGACGGGAAGAAGGGCATCAGTTCGTGAATTTATTGCCAGACAGACATGCAAAATTTGTGATTATACAGTGGATTACATGTGTCCTACCAAAACTAGCAAATCTCCTCATGCATTCGCAATGTGCTCTATCAGAACCGATCTCCTCAAGCAGGAAAACGAGAAAATTGACAGCTTGTAGATTTATCTAGACTTCAATTTACTTCTGACGAATCGGAATTTATCCCCGATTACATTTAGACTCCCATGATGAAAAAATATTGAAAATTTAACTTGCATCTTTGTCAAGAACAACTTAGAAATGTAAGAGTGTCACAATGTTTTTCGTGGGACGATTGATTTTGCGAGAGTTACACTTCATATACAAGAATAAACTATACATGTTTCTAATCGTGAAAGCATTCGCCACAGCATAGCATTCTCTGATTTTGCAATATTCGAGCAGTAAAAAAGAAAATTTCAATTTTTGACATGTACATACCTTGCGAAGCGTCTTCGTGAACTCTCCTCCACCAAAACCGGAAGTTATCCTCACGAATTTCTTTGCAGAACCAACTGTTCTGCTTGTGCCGATTACCAGCCGTGAATTAGTTCAACTCTAATCATCATTGTTTACCTGTTCGACGTTGATTGACAATCAACATATATTAATCACCACGTGATTATCTTTGTAGTAGGCGCGTGCCGACAAAAATGCAAATTTCTTCGTTAATTTTAAACTTTTTATTATAAAAAATGACCAAATAAGATTTTTTTTAACTGACAATTCATGTGCAACCTTCTTTGTGCACATAGGACGTCTCTATTATGTCCTTAGTGCACTTTTATTGTTCTTAGTGCACTAAGGCACTAAGGGGGTCCTTTGCGGTATTTCTGCTTCTGTTTCTGCCGATTAACTGCCTCCTTCGTCGTGTCGAAGATCATGCACACTGCCCACACTGTCCTTATCGCTGACCGGCACAGCTCCAATACTTATTTCTCTAGTTGTAGACCCTGGTTTTAGACGTTAAGATCAGCTAAAATCCTTAATATATTTATTTATTAAAATCTAAAATTAATTAATCAGTTCCAAGCTGAGTCAGGTTTTTTTTTCTATCTTTCCTACTTTCTCTGTAATTCATACTTTTTCTTAAGGATTGTACAAAATTATTTATTTAGTGTGCCTGTTTTACATAGTTTACAAGTATCATTAACCATGTGTTGGTTATATTTTGCACGATTTGATTGTAGGGTATAGGTGTTGGTTAGAATTCTTGCCTTTACCTCTGCTTGTTTGACTTGATGTTGTATATTATCAATAGATCTCCAGATGTAGTGTAGCTGTCTAATTTTGACATATCTGACACTCAGGTACTTCAATGTTGATTTTTCTGTTTTCTCTTCTTGCCATGTAGTTTCCCAAAAGATGTGAACGGCTCTTTATCACTAATAAACCAGATGTCACTGGCCATATTTTTGAGTGACTAGTTTGAAACTTCAAAGACTGGTGTCTGCTCTATCAATCTATAAATACTAATTGATGTATATACATGTAGTTGCAACCTAAAGCTTGGACATAATATTTAATTGTTGGACATTTTTTTTTATTTCTAGCATGCACATACGAGGATAGATGTGTTCTTCATGGCCAAATAGTACATCACAGTGGACATCCTGATTCCCATCGACAAACTTGTCTATGTTCGGATGGTCATATACTTTGTGTGGGTTCTTTTCTATGAGTAGCAACTTCAACAACAAAAACGTAAAAACTTACAACAAATAAATCATAACCAACGTTTTGGATTGAAGTTATATTTGTCTTACTGTTGTTTAATTCCAAGTGTACAATTTGATCATTGGGAAAAGAATTAGATAATATAAAACAGTACTCCGGTAGGGTAAGCAGTTCCGACTCCACTCTGGCACGTCATGTTACTCTTGTTACAATCCAAGTGATAAGCCATGACTGAGAAAGAGTAGCATTTCAATGAGATGATGGTGATGTCTGCTTTGTACTAGACCAACATGCTGAGTGCTAGCTCACATATTTCTAATAGGGTCCAATGCTAAACTACCTCTCCCTCGCTGGCAGTCATACTGGCTGACTGACTGGTCGGCACCGAAGGAACAAGTTCACAACACTTGGGTAGTACCTTACAAAGGAACATACAAACAATATTAGATTTCAATTGATAAAACGGTTCTTAAGAAGTACATAGAGTCCAATATTAAACTAAGCCTTGCTGATAGCCATGTTGGTTGACTGATCCACACCAAAATATTAGAACTTCATATTTGTCTAGCAAGGATCAATCCAACCTTATCTGCTTTCAACTGGTTAAGCAGGTCTAAATATTACTCAATCAGTTTGTCAGTGACTTGCAGCAAGTCGGTTATTGTCTCTGGTACTCTGGTTTCCTCCACCAATAAAACTGACCACCACGATTTAACTGAACTATTGTCGAAAGTGGCGTTAAACACCAAAACCAAACCAGTTTTATGGCCTCTGGGTGCCATGTTTGATCACCACCTACCATCAAAGAAACAACACTTTCTTAAGTTTGGTTTCCATCCCATGAGTGCTTCTTGAGAAAAGGATTGAAATATGAAAAGTTAATGAATGACGTATGCAGTGTGATCAATGTCAATAGATCATGTGACCTGAGGTTAAACAACACCCATTCAATTAAACAATCATTTTAATCCAAATTATTACCATAATTACAAAATATGATGCATTAATAAGTATTAAAAAATGTCAATTTGTCATGACAACGGTTCTTCAATACAGTAAAATACTAAAATTTACCGGTAATCAAATTTTAATTTTCACAAGTATCATTTCAAAGTTAGGTAAGCAATAATTATTATCATTTTCACGAGTATATATTTCCTGAGTATATTTCCTAAATATTAAAGTATTAAGCAATACCATTTTCGTGATTACCGTTTCAAAATATCGTAATTTAATTATTAATAATCATTTTCACGAGTCCTATATATCTTAAATAAGTATTAATAAAAAAATTATTTTAACAATTATCGTTCCAAATATTGTAATATAAAATAAGAAATAATCTAGCAAAATAATTTTAACAATTATCGCTCCAAAATATCAAAAAAATAATTATTTAATATCATTTTTGTATTAATAGTTACACAACTAAATGTAAACAAGCATTAATCAACATAACATATATTTTTTTCTATGCAATATATACATATTATGACATTGCTAAATACTAATTGTACAGTAAACAAAAATGCATTGATACATATTATGACATTGCTAAATACTAATTGTACAGTAAACAAAAATGCATTGATACATATTATGACATTGCTAAATACTAATTGTACAGTAAACAAAAATGCATTGATACTTAAGAAACAAGATATGATTATAATCTAACGATTATGGAGTCTCCCAAACCAGCCACTGACAATAGGTTTAAAAAATAAATCAAAAGCTACCTTTGAAATTTTTCGATGTCGGGAATCAATTCAGGTCATCATAATCTACCTACATATGAAATTTCGTTGAAATCGAACAATGTTGAATTTGTGCAGTATTGTGGCAGCCATTTTGAAAATGCCGATCGGTAGAAATTTTTCGATGTCAGGAATCTATTCGGGACATCATAATCTACCTACATATGAAATGTTGAAATCGGACAATGTTGAATTTGTGTGGTATTGTGGCGGCCATTTTGAAAATGGCAACCGGTAGACATTTTTCAATGTCGGGAATCAATTCGGGACATCATTATCTACCCACATATCAAATTTTGATGATATCGGACAATGTTTAATTTGTGCGGCCATTTTGAAAATGGCGACCGCTAAAAATTTGTCAATGTCGGGAATAAATTCAGGACATCATAATCTACCCACATATGAAATGTCGTTGAAATCGGACAATGTTGAATTTGTACAGTATTGTGGTGGCCATTTTGAAAATGGTGACAGCTAGAAATGTTTCAATGTCAGGAATAAATTCGGGACATCATAATCTACCCACATATGAAATGTTGTTGAAATCAGACAATGTTGAATTTGTGCGGTATTGTGGCAGCCATTTTTGAAAATGGCGAGAAATTTTTCAATGTCGGGAATAAATTCGGGACATCATAATCTACCCACATATGAAATGTCGTTGAAATCGGACAATGTTGAATTTGTGCAGTATTGTGGCGGCCATTTTGAAAATGGCGACAGCTAGAAATTTTTCGATGTCAGGAATCTATTCGGGACATCATAATCTACCCACAAATAAAATGTCGTTGAAATCGGACAATGTTGAATTTGCGCGGTATTGTGGCAGCCATTTTGAAAATGGTGACTGCTAGAAACTTTTTAATGTCGGGAATAAATTCGAGACATCATAATCTACCCACATATCAAATTTAGATGATATCGGACAATGTTGAATTTTTGCGGTATTGTGGTGGCCATTTTGAAAATGGCGATCAGTAGAAATTTTTCAATGTCGGGAATCAATTCGGGACATTATTATCTACCCATATATCAAATTTTGATGATATCGGAAAATGTTGAATTTTTACCGCCAAGTTCATGGTCCGCAGAAAGAAAGGAGAAGAAAGAGAAGAATAATAATAAGAAACGGAGCAAAAACAATAAGTCTCCCAAACTTTGTTTGGGAGACTTAATAAATCATGGAAGCCAGAATGTGTTTTGAGTTTTAACATGGGTTAAAACTCAAAACACATTCTGGCTTCCATGAATTATTTCTGATATGTCTAAGAGTACAAACACGGTAGTATATACTTTGATTGGAAGACAGCAATTTATATTTACGTTTGCGGACAATGTCGCACACAATTTATGCTGCAAATTCAAGCAGACGATAATTCATCAACATGTGCATTTACGACGCAAAAGTCAGTCACATATACATTTACGACAGGAAAGTCAGTCGTATTGATGCAGCATCTGTAACAATAATATTGTGTTTGCATGTTTTAATTGCACATCACATATTATTAATTTTGGATATGTTGATTATTTTCAGTGAATATAGATGTTAAAACGTTAACAATCGTGTAAATAATTTTATTTAATTATTTTATTACCTGGCTTAAATGTGTGCACCGGTGCATGTGCTAATGAGATTTGTTTACAAAGCGAAAGAAGGACGCATGTTAGAATTGTTAATAACTACATTGGAAACACAAGTCACTACATGTTATAAATCAATCTATAAAAAGAAATACATTGTCCAATGACAAACAATATATACAGTTGTGAAAGCAGAACCACACCTACTTGTTACTTGACATTCTAAATTGAAATAAGGAAGTACAAATCTTTGTTTAAGAAACCTATACTATATGAAAATAAAAACTAACATATTCTCAACATAATTTGTCTTCGTGCTAACCCACTTGCCCGAAGCCCGGGACAAGTAAAACTAGATTTCGGACAAGTGAAAATTACCTGCTATGAAAGAATTTGTTACAATAGATAGAAAATTTATCTAAATGGTTTTCGGGCAAGTAGGTGAAAAAAATTATGACCAAGACTGCTAACATATACTCAATATAATTTGTATACAAAACTAAAATATTATACAATGTATTATGTTGACTGAAGGCCATAGTCCCGTTATATCAAAATACAGGAAATAAAGAAATCAATGCATTTTTCAATATCGAAAGATCGATGACTCTAAAACAAATATCCAAGTCCTTTTGAAATTTGTCAAAATAAATGTTCCAAAAAATGTCATTGCTAAAAAATGTTTCGGCAGTTTATGGTTCCATCGTGTTTTTATTCCTGGTTGGTTTCCACATCGAAAGATAGATAACTCTAATACAAATATCAAAGTCTTTGAAATTTATCAAAATAAATGTTCCCAAAAAAAATGTCATTGACATTGCTAAAAAATGTTTTTATTTCTCATTGGTTTCCATATCCAAAGATAGATAACTCTTAATAGAAATGGTTCTAGCATGGTTGGTTATACCCATAATGCAATGGATCCTGGGGTGTCATTGTCTGTTGTTGTTGCTGTTGTTGAACCATCACAACCGGTCCTGAAAATAATATACATGGTTGTATACTAATTTAATATAAACTTGTATTATTAAACTGTTTTGGATCTAGGCTGTTTTATTGGATATGTAGGAACATATATTGGATAGGTTGGTTGGTTAGATTATGGTGTTTAATGCCACTTTCAACAATATTTCAGTTATATCGTGGCTGTCAGTTTTATTGGTGGAGGAAAACTGAGTACCCGGAGAAAACCACTGACCTGTCGCAAGTCACTGACAAACTTTATCACATAATGTTGTATGGAGTACACCTTGCCTGAGTGGGATTCGAACTAACAACGTTAGTGGTGATATGCACTGATTCCATAGGTAATTGTAAATCCATCTACCAAACGATCACAACCACACCGGTCCCTCTCAAAATAATATGTACTGATTTAATGTAAGCTGTATTATAAAACTGTTTTGGATATGTAGGAGCATATAATGGATTAAAACTTTGCTGGGAAGAATCTAATACACAACTCGTTCTTCTGACGCAAATAATTGATTGATGTCTAAAGTCAAATGAGCAGTTTTTTCAGCTCATTCACTTATATTACAATCAATCGACATCTGACATGGGATCACATCGGGGTCATATTTTTCAACCGACCAATCAGCAATGAGCTGAGCATTTAACCCTGAAAACATGCCCAGGAGCTGTTCACTAATTGGTCAATATAGTTAACTCTCTTGCATATGATTGCACAGTCAAAGATGAATAAAAAATTACCTGACATGATCCCAAACAGGGATGTTAGTGCATAACCAAAAAATAATGAATTAAAAAAGATACAACAAACATCTAATTTGTATGAACAGCTGCCTTCCTTTGGCTGCCTTGCCTTGAAAAGCTCAATCTACTGTCTGATCATATATGAGTCTCTGAAACCAAAATTATCAATGCAGAGCTCGTCCGTACATTTATATAGTTTTAACTGTGTATAAGATAATTACCTGCTGATGCTTGATTCTGGACGACGAATCCTGGAGACTGTCGTCTGCAACAACAACAACAACAACATGTCAACACCACAATGACGAGAACTGCAGCAACAATTAGGATGGGAGCATATCTATAAATTAGAGAATAGGTACCATTATATAGCACTAGCAAACAATTGCCACTGTCACAGGTCTTGCAAAATATGCTTACTTATGACCAACAATGTTCTACAAAACACTTGAGGAGAAGATGTGTTCACTCCAGTATTTTTGTGGAGGAGAAGATGTGTTCACCCCAGTATTTTTGGTGAGGAGAAGATGTGTTCACCCCAGTATTTTTGTGGAGAAGATGTGTTCACTCCAGTATTTTTGTGGAGGAGAAGATGTGTTCACCCCAGTAATTTTGGTGAGGAGAAGATGTGTTCACCCCAGTATTTTTGTGGAGGAGAAGATGTGTTCACCCCAGTATTTTTGATGAGGAGAAGTTGTGTTCACCCCAGTATTTTTGTGGAGGAGAAGATGTGTTCACCCCAGTAATTTGTGGAGAAGATGTGTTCACCCCAGTAATTTGTGGAGAAGAAGATGTGTTCACCCCAGTATTCTTGTGGAGGAGAAGATGTGTTCACCCCAGTATTTTTGTGGAGGAGAAGATGTGTTCACCCCAGTATTTTTGGTGAGGAGAAGATGTGTTCACCCAGTATTTTTGTGGAGAAGATGTGTTCACTCCAGTATTTTTGTGGAGGAGAAGATGTGTTCACCCCAGTAATTTTGGTGAGGAGAAGATGTGTTCACCCCAGTATTTTTGTGGAGGAGAAGATGTGTTCACCCCAGTATTTTTGATGAGGAGAAGTTGTGTTCACCCCAGTATTTTTGTGGAGGAGAAGATGTGTTCACCCCAGTAATTTGTGGAGGAGAAGATGTGTTCACCCCAGGATTTTTGTGGAGGAGAAGATGTGTTCACCCCAGTAATTTGTGGAGAAGATGTGTTCACCCCAGTAATTTGTGGAGGAGAAGATGTGTTCACCCCAGTATTTTTGTGGAGGAGAAGATGTGTTCACCCCAGTATTTTTGTGGAGGAGAAGATGTGTTCATCCCAGTATTTTTGGTGAGGAGAAGATGTGTTCACCCAGTATTTTTGTGGAGGAGAAGATGTGTTCACCCCAGTATTTTTGTGGAGGAGAAGATGTGTTCACCCCAGTATTTTTGGTGAGGAGAAGATGTGTTCACCCAGTATTTTTGGTGAGGAGAAGATGTGTTCACCCAGTATTTTTGTGGAGGAGAAGATGTGTTCACCCAGTATTTTTGTGGAGGAGAAGATGTGTTCACCCCAGTATTTTTGTGGAGTTATCATTGTTCAATTATTAGTTTTTTTTGTGGTGTTTTGTGGATCATTGTTTGTCCTTTTTCTTCATTTGACCATTATACTGTCTGTCCTTTGAGTTACAGTTTCTGATTACCTCTATGGTATCTTAAAACTCTTCTTATGACAGTAGAAATGCCACTGAAATTCATATAACAATTTTTCAATCACAACAATATTTTACAAGTTCATGTGAAAAGAAATACATAAACAGTGGATATTATCAGGTGTCATTTATAAAGAGTCATTTCTTTTCACTCAATTTGCAAGTTAATGAGGGCAACATACATTAATCTTACCATTTACTCCGCACAAGATTATGAATGTACCAAGTTATGCATAATATTCGTTTTGATTTGGACTAACAGTCATTTTCTTATTGGGGATGGCTGGTGTATGGAGTTTTTATCCACAGAGGAATATTTTTTCTCACTCCTTGAATAAAGTAGTCCATTAATTTAGGTAAAAAATATTTTTCTATCTTGCCCAGGCTTCTGTGCTTTTCCCCGCAAAACTGCATGCTTTCCATTGTTGAAGTAAACTGTCGATTTATTGATATACAGTGTCTTGGCAGTATTATAATGTATCTCATAATAAAAATATATAGACAGTATCTTTAAATGCTACCACAACAGTGATAAATACTTATATAAAAAGTTATTTAACATTAGTCAAAGGTAGGTAAAATAAAATTATTTACGTTAGTTGCTAACAAGGGAGAGCACTCTATATTTTCTCAAAGTAAACAAACATTGACACGATAGAAAGGGGTGAGAAAAAGAGTCAAACCCCATGAAAGGTGCAAGATTGTTAAATCTGAGACACCCTCGGGTAAGATTTAAATCATATTCGACTTGGAAAAGCCTCGTCTGATACAATTTAAATCTTACCCTCTAGTGTCACAGATTTTACTATCTTGCACCTCTCCCGGTATTAGACCCTATATGTCAACTCTGAAGCAACAAGTAATTTGTTTTATTGAACATTTAGATTGGGCCACAGGGAATAGAAAAAAGGGTTGGTACCAACTTATATTGGTGATCTAGATTGTTTTTGCCATATTAGTTTCTACTATTGATGTTAATAGTAATAGTCGATTCAAAAGCTCACTAGAGCTTATGCTATGTGTTATAGATATTTCGACTTTAAATAAAACTTATTTGATTTGATTTGAAACGTTAAACAGAGAGCTTTGATCACATATATTTTAATACTGTTGTACATACCTGATTGGTCATTTCAACCAGGGTGATGGTGGTACGTTTTATTGGTGGAGGAAACAGGAGTACCTGGAGAAAACCACTCTCCTGCCACAAGTCATTGACAAACTTTATCACATAATGATGTATGGAGTATACCTTGCCATAAGCTCCATTTCAATGGTGAATGGAAGGTTACTTGATATGACCATATACAGGATATACTAGATGTCCCAAAGATTTAAATAATTATTTATTCAGCTTTTCAATCTTGTGCCTTTGAGCATACCTGATATTGGTTATTCTACAAATATGTAGTGATAGCTACGTTTTTTTTATTAATATAACTAGAATCAATACCTGTACTGGTGGACTATAAGTTCCTGAGGGTATCATCTGCCCAGTAGTCAGTGTTTCGATACTGACATGTTTTATAAGATATCTATTATTGAAATTTTCAGTTCCCAAATAATGTAATTATTATTAAAGTTTCTCATCCTTCAGGCAAAGGTGACTTAAGCTGATTTTGGCAATCCTGTTTAGGCACTTTGTGTCTTTGGTTTTCATTCTCACAAAAAAAGACCTTGAAATTAAAAAACTGTCCAATCTTTTGACTTTGAACTAGCTGGTGAAGATTATTCCTGAAACACTTGTGCCACTAAATTTGATATCTACATTTTTTTTACTATCACTGAGGTGACATCTCTCCCGGTGGACTATTAAGCTATATCGTGGTCGTCAGTTTTATTGGTGGAGGAAAGCGGAGTTCTGAGTACCTAGAGAAAACCACTGACCTGCCGCAAGTACATTTTATTATGTAGTTACTGAAAATCTTTATCACACAATGTTGTAACAAGCACACCTTGCCATAAACAGGTTTCAAACTCACAACTTTAGTGGCGATAGGCACTGATTGTACTGGTAGTTGTAAATCCTACTATCATACAATTACACCCACGAAGGCCCTCATTTTTTTTAATTGGATTAAGTGAATATAAAACATACTTTTCTTCCAGCACTATTAAATTGTTTACTTACATATGACTTGCCCACCACTCCACACAGAACGAGTCTCTCATATCAGCACCAGCCCTCAAAATAGCATTGCTGCAACAGTAGTAGGATGTAAATAATGTTGATGGGTTATGACAACAATAGTCAGAGCACCATTGTGCAGGTTTTGATTCAAAGCTAATATCATAGTATTCCTTGCAGCACTCTCCTGAGTATACACTGGAGACTGTAAACATAACAATCATCATACAATTTATACTAAAACAAGTACTGTATTCATCTAAAGACAAAATCCATACATTATATCAGATGTTAATTTGTGATGTGGATTTGACACCAGTAAAAGTGAGTCTGCTTTGACACTAGTAAATACATCAGTTGGATTTGAAACTAAGTAAACCTGTAATTTGGCTTCGACACTCGTAGATCTGCAATTTGGCT
Organism: Bathymodiolus brooksi; assembly: GCA_963680875.1. Taxonomy (NCBI): domain Eukaryota; kingdom Metazoa; phylum Mollusca; class Bivalvia; order Mytilida; family Modiolidae; genus Bathymodiolus; species Bathymodiolus brooksi. The sequence goes on from OY804582.1 coordinate 12,765,310, forward strand.
TTGACACTAGTAATTAGTCAGTCTGTTTTGACACCAGCAATAAATTTGTCAGTGGGCTTTGACACAAATGAATATGTCAGTTGACTTTGAAACCGGTAAATTAGTCAGTCGGTTTTGATACTAGTAAATATTTCAGTCGGTTTTGACACAAGGAAAATAGTCAATCAACTTTGACACCAGCAATAAATTTGTCAGTAGGTATTGAGTTGACATAAGTAAATCTGTCGGTCGACTTTGACACCAGTAAATTTGTCAGTCTGCTTTGACACAAGTAAATCTGTCGGTCCACTTTGACACCAGTAAATATGTTAGCCGATGTTTACACTAGTAAACATGTCAGTCGGCTTTGAAACAAGTAAATCTGCCAGCTGGTCTTGATACAAATAAATCTGTCAGTCTTCCATTAAATCAGCATATCTACAAGTTAGCTTTGATACCAGTAAATATGTCAGTCGTTTTTACACCAAAACAATCTGCCAAGCGGAATTCACATTAGTAAATATGTCAGTTTGCTTTGACACTAGTAAATGTCAGTCGGCTTTGACACCAAGATGTCTGCCAGTTGGCTCTGAAACTAGTAAATCGAACAGTCTGCTTTGATAATTTTAAATTGTCAGTCAGTTTTGACACCAGTTAACCTGTTAATTAACCTTGACAATTACAGTGTAAATTTGTCAGTAGGTATTGACACCAGTGAATCTGTCAGTCGACTTTGATACCATAATCTGTCAGTTGGCTTTGACACCAAAATCTTTCAGTTGGCTTTGACACCAAAATCTGTCAGTTGGCTTTGACACCAAAATCTGTCAGTTGGCTTTGATACCAAAATCTGTCAGTTGGCTTTGACACCAAAATCTGTCAGTTGGCATTGACACCAAAATCTGTCAGTTGGCTTTGACACCAGTAAATCTGTTGGTTGGCTTTGACACCAGTACATCTGTATGTCGATTTTGACACCCAAGTTAGTCTGTCTGTCTGGTTTGACACCATACTGTCTGGTTTGACACCATAAAATCTGTCAGTTTGCTGTGACAGCAGTAAATCTGTCTGTACATTTCGACCTGTAAATTTAGGAATACGTGCCCCTTTTAGGCCCCTTTAATGCCCCCACCCCTAAACCCCTTTTTCCCTTATATGTCAAAAACGGTAATTTCCCTAAGGAATTTTAAAAACATCAAAATCAGTTGAAAAATAAACTCCAGTACAAATAAAATGAAACACTAATTTTTGCATCTTTGGGCCTCTTGTTTGAAAACAGGTTTGGGCTATGATACCCAATGTCGATCCGACCCCAAACCAGTTCGGCCCCAAGTCGTTTCAGCCCAAGTCGTTCCGGCCCAAGTCGATTCGGCCCTACTATAAATATTACGTTATAAACTAGCAAACCTGAACGTCAAAGCGGGAGATAAATAGTTTCCACAGGAGTCACACTCTAGAGCTTGCTGCCGCGGTCTGACAGGTCTGGAACACACTACACATGGGTAAGACATGGAAGGAATGAATGAAAGTTAGAGTCATAGTTCCTTTTTTATAGCCGTAGTGCGGCAGAACAAAGACTTTCAAATTTCTCACACCCTAAAATTAGCTTGGGTTTTGAGTTCTTGTATGTTTTTGCTACACTTGATTTTATAAATTGTTCAAATTAATTGGCGATATCAAACAATAAAATTAGCTTGGGTGTAGCTTAATTTTAGAGTACAATCAAAGACTTGTACACTAATCAGTACTAACTGCTGTATAATCATCATTTAATTGTAATAAATATATTTATTTAACGAGTACATTGATTTCTTGATTACACACAAAAAATTCTAATGTTTGAATTTTTAAAATTAAAATCGATCAAAAACATTTTGAAATGATAAACACTTGTGTATTTCAGTTCAAAAGTATTTAATTTCAAATGGGGCCAAATCGACTTGTCTCATATCCATATCTCAACGCCTGTGATTCGCTGTGCATAAATAAACAAAGGAATGCAGCCATAAATACATGTACTGTTTCATCCCAAATATTCAATATGTAGTATAGAAATTAGAGTGAGTGAATGTGTAAGTGATTGTTGTTTAATGTCAATTCAGTAAAAAAAAAATTAGCTACAAAAAATCATGTATATCATGATGAGAACAATTTAATATTCAATGAGATGATGATGAGGTACTAGACTAACATGCTGAGTTGGATTTATATAGTGCTAGCTCACTGAAACAACAGCCCGCAGGTAGAAATGTCACTCCACCCGGACACATTATTCTGCCTCCGAGCCAACCAGTCTTTGCTGTTTCTCCTTAATGATACATGCTTAGCGGAGAAGCAACAAATAATCGAAATTAGAATGTAGGACAGAAAGTCACAGATAAAAAATCACAACTGACAATTTTTGTCAAATAGGACAAAAAGTCACAATTTTCAATTTGAAAGAAAAAATCACATTTTTTCAATATTTGTCATTTTTATTGGTGTACAAATTAGGCCCAAAAAATACTATGTTTAGGGTTACACAACCAACCCTATTTTTAGTATCGACCCCAAGCCATTTTATTAATTTTTCATCAATGAAAATGAAAGTGAAAGTATAAATCTCACTTCCGGCTTTAATTTTCGGAAATCTTTGTGTACGTGTTCGTTTGATTAAAGTCATCTACATCTATATTATACAATGCTCTGTCAATTGTGACGACTATGTATCGACGTGAAGAGACCCTTGATGCTTGACTAGTATTCAAAAAGATACCCGATACCTAATAAAGTGGTTTTTTTTACAATGTACCTACCCTAAACAGACATATTATTTTTTTGGGACTTAGATAAGAAATTTAAATTTAAAGAAATCATAATTTTTTTTAATGAAAATTAATAAACACAGGTCACATTTCATATATTTAGCATAACTTGTGTCAAATATTAATTAAAAAGATTAAGATCGGTCTTATAAGTATTAACTTAAATAATGATATTAAAGTCAAAGTCAACAAGATGAACTGTGAGCTAATGCTCACTTATGACACCCCTGCTCTTCGGCAAACAGGAAGTAGGAATCTGAGGGGTCAAAAAACGCTTCCCACGATATGGGGTACCTATATGAAGCTTGTGACCAAATATCAGATTTCTGCCATCAATAGTTGCTGAGAAAAATGCGACGAAAAATGAGCATATATGTTCAATGTGTATAAAAATCAACAAAGTCGGCAAACAGGAAGTAGGAATCTGATGGATCCAAAAATGCTTCCCATGATATGGGGTACCTATATGAAGCTTGTGACCAAATATCAGATCTCTGTCATCAATAGTTGCTGAGAAAAATGTGACGAAAAATGTGCATATATGTTCAATGTGTATAAAAACCAACTAAGTCGGCAAACAGGAAGCAGGAATCTTGTGACTGTATATTTGTTCCACATAATATAAGTTCCAACAGGAACCAAACTGTGTATAATAAAAGTTCTTCAGAACAAATGTTATATAATATTTGTTCTACCTTTATAAAAGAATTTCCAGGAATAAATCTTATATAATATTTGATCCATCTATTGATGGAAATAATATTATGGTACATGTATAAGTAAGGTCATGTGATACATGTAATCAGTTTTTAAATCATCCACCTGTTAGAGATGCCAGGACAATTTCCATCAATGTTAAAACTTATATATTTCTTGTTTATCAATTAAAACTCACAAAGACAGACATTTTAAGCCCACATTTGTAAAAATCGGACCAGTAGTTGCAAAGTTATGGCTGTTTCAAATTCCAGACTTCCCCCCTTTTTTATTCCAAGATGGCCACCAGAGAAAACACCCTTTTCAACACTTTTCCATGGCTAATATATCAATGATTGTATTCTTTAGTTGCATAAACTTCTGTTTTCTGGGAGAACAAACATATCTATACAAGAAAAACTACAGGACTTTTTGAAATTAGACAACATTTCAAATTTTGAGAGCTGTAAAAATCCTCGAAAACAGCTTTTCGGTTTGTCGAAATGACCACAAAGGGCATGTTCACGTCACTTTTCCATATTACTCCAACATAAATTTGCTTAGATAAATAATTGAGGTTGTTAAACCATTTATTCTGAATAGGATTATGAACTATAACCATTTTCAGTCTTGGAAATATAGTTTTATTCAGATTTGAAAATGGGTGTTGAGGCAGTTTGGTGATTGTTGTCTTGATGGCACCATCAAAAATATTGAAATCTTGTAAATAGAATATAGTTATACATGTATATAACTGGTTAGATCTCAAAAAGTATACAAGATAATTACATGAAACTTGAAATGTAGATAGATGATATCTTCTTGTTTTATCATATTGTTTTGTGGACACTAATTAACTTAAACCAAATGTGCTTATTTTTTGCGAAAAAAATCATATTTTTTATTATTTCTTTGGTGTTCTTTGTCTGATTTAGATCATCTAGGTATCAGAACGATCAACTGAAAGCCCCCTATCAATCTCTTGTAAAGAAAAATAAACTGAATATATAAAAAGAGATACCACAATAAAAACACATGGCTAGCAGTCCATCTATACTGTAATTTCTACCAGCATACATGACATCGAGGGTGTAACAGTTAACATGCACTCCTTGAGTGTGGTCAAAACAACAAATAGTGACATTTGTAAATAAAAACACCAACACCAGGAACCTTTCCAAAATTATATGTTCTGTAATTTTACATTATTAGGATTTCTCTCCCGTCTCTTGTCCAAATTTGATCATCAAGACTAATTGTCATTTTTAAATCTATATCCTCAAATAAGTAACTAAAAGTCAAAACAAAACAGTTTTTCATGCCATATACATGATATATACCACTTAATGTAGGTTAGCCACCTTAAATATTAACATTTCCCTGCGTCCTAAACATGACTAAAGGGTTTTCATCTGTTAGCTGGATAAAAAGGTTTTCCCTCTTTATACCTCAATATCGGCAGTAATAATATACATGTAGCTAAAAAAATTGCTGAAACTGACGATCAACTTAAACAAATATATACATGTACCACAAAACTGAGCAAGTCAAATTGTTTCACTCTCTGCCATTATATGATAAAGTTTGTCAGTGACTTGCAGCAGGTCAGTGTTTTACTCCGGGTATTCCGGTTACCTTCACCAATGACAGACCACCACAATATAACTGAAATATTTTTGAAAGTGGCATTACACTAACCCTTTAACTTCTTCATTAAATAGGTCAGAATATTTATAAAATATACCATGTTTATACTAAAATTGGACAAAAATGATCCATGCGAGGTAAAAATAGTAAAATTTATAATTTATTCATAATATAGTGAACAATTTCTTCATATTTGTCCTCAATTTGGAAATGAGCTGAATGTTCCATGTTCTTCTCATTCAATCTCGGGGATTTATTAAACTTCAACTGCCAATCCAGACCAGCTGTAGTAGTGAAGTTCAATTACCATAATCTGACTAAAGAAAAAAAAAATCACAAAGCATTGAGAATGTTAATAATGTACAAATGTAGTTCATATTTAAAAATTGAAAAAATTTCTAAATGCTATTTTTAATTCTTCATACCACAATATTAATATAGTTATCAAGATTAAAAACAGCAATATTGTGAAATATAAAAGTAGATTTTTTTTATGCATATCTTTCTTGATTTATTTTCGTTCACTTACTCACAAAAACCATATAAAAGAGTAAGAAAATTAAATTAATCTGTGTACACAAAAAAATGTCCTCTTTCTGTTTGTGATTTGACTTTAAATACATGTGTAGTTTTATGACATCTCTGTAAACTTCAGGGTGTTCTTTATTCTGACAGCATTTAGAAGTTGTTATAGCAATATAACATTACTAAAATCTAACAATTGGCGGTATGTCACAAGAATTTAAAAAATTATATAAAACCATGTTTTTTTTGACTATGCAAGTAAGGTATCAAAGTAGTGTAACATAATTTTCTGGTCCAGTAAAATGTACGTAATACAAGTGCAAATAATTCACATCCTCAAAAATACAACAGAGACAAGCAGATTTGAGATGAATAATTCATGACTACGAGGATTTTTCCATCAGTTGACCCACATGTGATGAGTGACGAGTATATCATAGCCGTGGGCTATCGACGATGATCAACAACATAAGAGACCAAAACTCTTAGTGCAGTTTTTACACATTTCCATTTATTAAATTGTTGCTGTTTTAGTTTCATATTTTGTCAATGCGACATTGACTACCAGTAATACGTTACAATACGAAAGTAAAATAAAATGATACAGCATCCACCCTTTGAACAATAAGTAAACCATGACATAAAATGGCAAGGATAATAAGCAAAGAAGGAAGCATCCACTCTCCACCCAATTCTTTGTCCCTGCCCTGGCTTACACCAGTTAAATCATTTCAGACACAAATGGAACATGGTGAATAAACTACTGAAAATGGCTACTTCCCTAATAATGTATTGTTGTGTCAGGACCAGGGTAGACCCTCATCCTTTTCATTAAAATTTATTTGTATACCTCTCTTCCCCCCACACACGAAAAATTTTGGCAGCACTTCCCTTAGATTTTATGGATTTATTCGTACCCCCTTCCCATTATATCCCAGACCGAAAGGAGATAAATAAAAATAAAGAGAAAGAATGGAGAGAGTGTTCGGCAGGTCCATTTATAAAAACATGAACCGGCACCCTCCCCTGCCTATCGATAGCTTTATTTTTTGTTTTGTTCATTGTTTGATATACTAACTATCCAATAATGATTATATTTTCAATATGACAACTCACCCGTAATGTTATCAGTAATAATAGTTTCCATCTTTTCTTGTTCAAGTTGTTGACGTCGTTAACGTTATGCATCGATGACATTGACACATAGCCGGCGTTGTTGAATTTGGTTCAATCTCCTTTTTCCTTTCGTTATAAAGAATAAGTTTTTGACGTTATTTTGTGTTGATACTTGGCCAATTGATAGTTCCGAGATAAGAATTTAAGTCCCGCCTCCTTAGCAATTGTTGCTATGCGCCACAAGCTTATCGGTTACATTTTCAAAATGGCTGCTCAGCATCCCAAGCTCGCGTCCGATTCTTTAGAAAAAATTCCTGATAATATCGCAGTTTCATTCTTACCCGACTTTGAATCGTTGTCCAAAAAGGCCTTAGAAAAGGGTTTAAATTATTTCACCCAAGGTTATATCCACAATATTAAAATTTCGGAAGCACGTGGAGCCATGCGTGTGGATGCAAGATATTGGCGGTCAATGAGAAAAAGTCAAGATTCACACAACCTTCATGTCGAAATTGGCGATGGCAAACTTTCAGAATCGTACTGTACCTGTAAAGCTGGGTATATAAATCTTTTATAATTTTGTTGTTTTTCTTTCATACAGCTTCAAGGCTAATGCAAACGATAAACAATAAATACCATTGTCCATTCTACACAGTGGGTCGTGCACGCGTATGTGTATAATCACTACGTAAACAGACATCACATGCTGATCTACAACAATTGATATTTATCAAAGATAACGTCTGTTTACTAAGTTCATAATCACTGAATTGCTCTGATTTAAGATAATATTATCTCTTTTTTTACCAAATCATTAATTATGCACAAACAGGATGAAAACGATCTTGAAATTCTTCCTTCATTCATTCGTAGACACGTGAAAATATTATGAAATCAATTCTTTTGTATTTATATAAATCTAATACTCACGTGAATATTAATTTCTGCTGAGAAAGTTTATGTATTTGCGAAAAATACAACTTTAAGACTGATAAGAGGACGACCATTTGATTTGGGTGTACATGTGTGTGTGAGGAAAAAAAGGGGGGGCAAGGCAAAGGGCGATTTTGTAAATAAATCATTTATTCTTGATGCCAGTGAAAATAATTAATTTAATATTACTTATCGAAAACATAAATAATTTGGCCTTCATGTAGTTTAGGGGGCTATATAATGCCTCTTAAACATGAAGGGACTCAATGATACATCTGATGAACTAAATATGTAGTTTAAATGACTACATTTTTTGGACCTCAGACCAACGTGACATTGGTGAAAATAAATAAGCAATCTTCATTTGACAGTTTTTTAATGTCTTTCGGGATATCGCTCATCTGAATTGCACATTGAAGCACCATTTCGGCGATATAACTAGGAGAATTTATATATAAAACTACGTTCCCACAAATACACAACTCGGTGTGTTTGTGAACTCGGTGTGTTTGTGGGACAAAGATGGCATCGCCTGATCTCATTAAAAATGCGGCGCGCTGATTGGTCGGTTATTTTAGTCTGATTGACGTCTCGGAAGCATGAATTTAACCATCGATGTTTGAATTAATTAAATATGACGAGCACTTTTCAATTTTTGCCGCTACCTATGAATAATATGACTATAAATTTGTCTATTGAATTTTTTACATGAAATTTGACCGGAAATAAAAATTTGCAGATGACATTGACCTTCGTGGAAATCTCAGCTTTCATTGGATATTTAAAATATGATTGTACGACGTCAAAAACATATTCTATTTTTGTCGCAAAGAGGGTACCCCAATAAAAAAAAACGTGCCACAGCGTCAAAAACTATTAAACGTCGGTTCCGATCTGATATATTTTTAATCAATATTTGTTCTTACCACAGCAAATAAATATATTGATGGAAAATATAGATTAAAACCAATTTAATAATAACAGTTGGAGATAACAACAAAGGGATTAAAAAGTAAACATTACATTTTTGAAAACGTCAATTTTGGTCATTTTCATTACCGGAAAACAAAATGGCGGCTATCATAGGAAATTACCGGCATCTCTACACCTGTGACTTGTTTACTTTAATGCATGAAAAACATGGAAGCAGAGGAGTATAAAAAGATTTTCTCATATTTATCAGATGGCTCTTACTATTTATTTACCAATATTAGTATTATGTTCCTATCTTTCTGTTCAAATATTTAAAAAAAGAATGTTGAATGTCATAATAATTTCTTTAGTCAGTCAAGGCCAAGTTTATTTAACTTAAAAAAAAACATATTGACAAACATTCTAAGATTACTGCTAGTAAGGATTCATTGCAGTATTTGATAAGATTATTATCATCTAAACAAGTTATTGTGTTCCCTTAACATCTAGAACTTCTATTTATATAATGATGTTGTGTTAGCAATGACTATGCCACTATATGGCATAGTCATTGCTAACACAACATTATTATTATTATTATGCTGACTGTTATATGTAGATAAAATATATTGAGAACTATTACAATAAAGGAGGTCCTGATATTGGTGACTAATATATTGGATCAGATAGTCTTGAAAGGCTTTAAAAATATAAAGATTTTTGAAGTTTGAAATTTAATTAACAACAATAACAAGTATTAAAAAACGCTTAGACGACTATGATAGATTGACAGATTGGATCCGCCCCCTTGCACGTGGACTAGCTATATATAGCTTGACAGACAGCTGAAAACCCAACCTTCCCCGCGTGAATCTGGCATAGTAGATGTACTATTTTCGCATAGTATATCAACGCTATATAATTCTTTGTGATATATGCCAAAATATCGTATGAACTTATATTACAGAAGAAATTTACAGAAAGCATAATAATATGTAATAGTTAAAAATTAGTTATTCCTGTCATAAATTTGTAAAATAATTATTTCACACAGAAATTTTATTATTATTATAATCATACATTCCACTTGCAAATATCATTATATATTACGAATTTAGTTTGTTACACATATTTTCATTGGTTCTTCAGCCCTGAATGTCAGCATATATTCGGAAAACAGATGGCATATATATTTCAGTCCCCAAAAAAAGATTAAAACATGGACGACAAAACATTACGCTTCACTGAATCAATGGTATAATACGGAATAATAAATGTATTTTTACCAAATTAAATGCTGTTTTTATACTCAAAACGGCTGCATGAACAACAAAATATTACAACGGTTAATTCTGTCACAAATACCTGATCGATTCAGCAAACTCCTATCTTCCACGGCTGTACCATAACAAATAAACAAAACGTTGAGCCTTGAAGACTTTCGACGTCATGGGGCCACACCAAGGTTTTATTTACATGTAGTTAACATTTAAATTATTCAAACTGTTTCGCAAACCCATTGTTTTGTTATGTGATATATTAATGTTATATTTATAAAGTTTATAAAATTTACTACATATGAAACTGTATTGATTTAGAAATTTAGTACAATATTTTCCTTCATGAGACACCATATACATGAAATATGTCGTGACACCTATTTTGACGTCATTGAAGAATGACGTCAAAGGTACGGAAACGGACATCTAGAGATACGAAAAATGAAAATAAAAGAGGCAAATTTATGTAATACAGTTGGATGTTGTATTTAAAAAAAAAGGTTAAATCCGTAATATATCTGTTATTCAGCTATCAGACAGGGTATATAATGTGACATTCCCGGCTTACGATGTATATTCCCTTCGGCTGCGCCTCAGGGAATATAGATCCTAAGCCGGGAATGTCACATTATATACCCTGCCGAAAGGAATATACATCGTAAGCCGGGAATGTCACATTATATACCCTATCTGATAGCTGAATAACATATAATAATAATTCATTATATAAGAATTTTTCTACCTGGAAACTATACAACATAATATTTATTCCACACGGAAACTCTATTACATAGTATTTATTCCACTTGGAAACTCTACTACATAATAATTATTCCACCCAGAAAATCTACTACATAATAATTATTCCAACAAGAAACTCTACTACATAATAATTATTCCACCTGGAAACTCCACTTCATAATAATTATTCCATCTGGAAACTCTACTACATAACAATTATTCCACCTTTATTAGTTTGCTTGCACAAGTTTATCAGTCAAGTTAAAAAATCTCTTTGGATGTATTTTTCCTCTGTTGGAAATTTTATTGTGTAATTATAAAAGTTCCGGAGGGAACTTTCCTTACATAATATTTTATCCAGTTCCATGAAATATTCCTTATGGCATTGGATGAAATAATTACACAATAAAATCACTTCCCACAATATGGCATACCTATATGAAGCTTGTGACCAAATATCAGATTCCTGTCATCAATAGTTGCTTAGAAAAATGCAACGAAAAATGTGCATATACAAATGTATGTTAAATGTGTATAAATATCAACAAAATCGACAAACAGGAAGTAGGAATCTGATGGGTCTAAAAACGCTTCCCACAATATGGGGTACCTATATGAAGCTTGTGACAAAATATTAGATATCTGGCATCAATAGTTGCTGAGAAAAATGCGACGAAAAATGAGCATATATGTTCAATGTGTATAAAAACCAACTAAGTCGGCAAACAGGAAGTAGGAATCTGACGGGTCCAAAAACGCTACCCACAATATGATATACCTATATGAAGCTTGTGACCAAAAATCAGATTTCTGCCATCAAGTTACTGAGAAAAATGCGACGAAAAATATCTTGGACGGATGGAAGGACGGAAGGACAGACGGACAGAGGTAAAACAGTATACCCCCCTCCCCCTTCGGGGAGCGGGGGTATAAAGATTATTAATATGGACATTCTGCTTTGAGGAAACTTAATACAGAACCTTCCATACATGTAGATGCTTCCTACCAAGATTCGGTTCATATGGCTAAGCAGTTTCAAAGGAGAAGATTTTTTAGAAATCAACCAATCAGAAACAAGAATTGCATGTGGTGGCCATGTTTGCTAACCGATCAGGACGAAATGAGCAATCTTCATAGAGGGCATTTCATAGATGCTTCCTACCAAGTTTCGGTTGTAGCCATGTTTGTTAACCGATCAGGACGAAATGAGCAATCTTCATAGAGGACATTCCATAGATGATTCCTACCAAGTTTCGGTGGTAGCAATGTTTGTTAACCGATCGGGACGAAATGAGCAATCTTCATAGAAGACATTCCATAGATGCTTCCTACCATGTTTCGGTTCATTTGGCAAAGCGGTTTCAGAGGAGAAGATTTGTTTAAATCGGCCAATCAGAAACAAGTATTGCTTATGGTGGCCATGTTTGTTAATGGATCGGGACAAATTGAGCAATCTGTAGAGAGGACCTTCTATAGATGCTTCCTACCAAGTTTCAGTTCATTTGGCTGAGGGGTTTCAGAGAAGATTAAAATGTGAAAAGACGACGGACGCCAAGTGATGGCAAAAGCTCGCATTGCCTTTGGCAAGGTGAGCTTAAACCAGAGGCTCCCAGGAGCCTGTAATCGCTCACCTGGATCAAAGCTGCTTTCAATAACAACGCAACTGCACTGTGGCGGCCATCTTGGCGGGAGAGTGCAACTGCCGGACACCATTTTGGAAGAGGACCATCCAATGACTATTCCATCAAAGTTTGGTTTTAATTGAGCTACTAGTTCCAGACAAGATGGTTTTTATGTGAATTTCCCATAGGGTCCTATGTTAAACTAAGTACAGCTGTGCAGCCATCTTGGTCAGAGGGCGGGACCACCAGACACAAATTTGGTTCAGCGGTTTCAGAGGAGAAGATTTAAATGTGATCTTTTATCAAAATATGTCTAATTTGAATAATCGGTATAAATCGGCTGAAAGAAAAATTTCAAAAAAAACCACGAACATATGCTAAACTACTCCTTGCCATGTAGCTGCAGTTCAAATTTGAGCTCATTTGACTTATACTAAAGCAGCTATGGACAATTGAAGAAATTTCTATTTTCAGTAACAGCAGCCATCTTGAATGGAGGGCGGGGCTGTCGGACACAATTTTGAAAGGGAACCACCCAGGGACCATCCCTGCCAGGTTTGGTTTAATTTGGTTCAGCGGTTTCAGAGAAGATTTAAATGTGATCTTTTATCAAAATATGCCTAATTTGCATAATCGGTATATATCGGCTGAAAGAACAACTTCACAGAAAAACCCGGAATATATGTTAAACTACTCCTTGCCATGTAGCTGCAGTTAAAATTTTGACGTACACTAAAGCAGCAATGGACAATTAAAATTTCATCCCCCCTTTTTTCTATTTTTAGCTTGGTGGCCATCTTGGTTGGAAGTCATGATCAACGGACACAATTTTGGAAGGGGGCCATCCAAGAATCATTTCAGCAAAATTTGGTTGATATTGGCTCAGTAGTTTCCGAGGAGAAGATTTTTTTTAAATTTCATCCCCCCTTTTTTCTAATTTACATAATCGGTCAAAATCGGCAAAAGTTCAAAGTTCATAAAAAATCCTGTAATATATGCTAAAAAGCTCATCATTATGCTTACACAGTTCAAATTTGGGCACATTCTGGCTTAAAATAGAGCAGTTTTGGCCATTTGAAGAAATTTCTATTTTTAGTAACAGCGGCCATCTTGAATGGAGGGCGGGGCTGTCGGACACAATTATGAAAGGGAACCACCCAGGGACCATCCCTGCCAGGTTTGGTTTAATTTGGTTCAGCGGTTTCAGAGGAGAAGATTTAAATGTGATCTTTTATCAAAATATGCCTAATTTGCATAATCGGTATATATCGGCTGAAAGAAACATTTCACAGAAAAACCCGGAATATATGTTAAACTACTCCTTGCCATGTAGCTGCAGTTAAAATTTGAGCTCATTTTGACTTACACTAAAGCAGCAATGGACAATTAAAATATCATCCCCCCTTTTTTCTATTTTTAGCTTGGCGGCCATCTTGGTTGGAAGTCGGGATCACCGGACACAATTTTGAAAGGGGGCCATCCAAGGACCATTCCACCAAAGTTTGGTTGCAATTGGTCCAGTGGTTTCTGAGGAGAAGATTAAAATGTGAAATGTTGACGGACGGAATTTATGCATGTTTTTTTTAAATTCTCTATCGTGTCTATGCAGTGCCAATTCAGGACCATTAGATAATAACAGAAGGGATTGCAACCAATGATGGGCAATCTTGGCTGAAATGTTCCTAACAAATTCATGACAAAATGTTGTAGTTACTATGGTGTCAATGAATCAGTACATTTCAATAATGTTTGAGAAATGTCAGTTCAAATCTCTCTGGAAGCTAATGATCGGAGTACTGTATTATGTTTGTCAACTACTAACAATTACAATACATGTATATAGCTTCTATAGTACAAGGTAGTACATTTCAATAATGTTGAAAAGATGTCAGTTCAAATCTGACTGGAAGCTAATCTATGGGTTTATTTTAATATATGCTTGATCATGTTGACTGCATTAACTAACTTGGACACAAGTCCCTAGCTTAATGAAAGTTTTGAAGAACTGCTCCTTTTTCAGTGTGATTTTTACACGACTGCAAAAATGTTGTGTAATGGTTAGGGAACGACCATTTAACTTGAAGGGGGGGGGGGTTGTGGTTTTTTTCTAAAAAAATATTCTGATTCCCAATGTTGTTGAAAAAAATATTCTGATTTTGGTGGAGGAAAAAAAAAAATAATCTGATTCAAAGTTTTTGTCATATAACCTAATGTGGAGTTCTGGAAAAAAAAATCGCGCTTTGCACGACAAAAAAAATAAATATTCTAACTCTTGTGTTGTCGGAAAAAAAAATTCTGAACGAAACAACAAACCATAACCCCCCCTTCAAGTTAAATGGTCGGTCCCTTAGCATGCTCACCTTGAATGTGGTAGATCCATGGGTTCTAGCCCCTGTCTAGTCAAACCAAAGATTATAAAATTGGTAAGAATGCAGCATTAAGGAGTAAGAACAAAGAATGGTCGGGTCAGAATCAGAATAATGTTTCAGAGTGGAGCGACATATCTACCCAGACTGTTGTTTCAATGAACTAGCACTCTAAAAATCCAACTAAGGGTGTTGGTCTTTTCATTTTTTGTATCTAAATGTGTTTCCTGTTGCTCATGCTTAAATAGTTTACACATCACATGTTATAGTTTATGTTTCTTGTTGTTTATTGTTTAAAAATTCTATGAATAGAATGCTTTTATCCCACATATGAGTGTTGTTTTTCATGTAAAATTATTGAATATTTTGGGCTTTGTTCATTTACCTGAGATAGTCAGACAAATATTTTGAAATTAAAGGAGTTTTGAACCTTATTACATGTAATATGTTGGGGTTTTTTTTGGGGGGGGGGGGGGGGTGGAACTTTAGTCAGATTCTTTAACTTCTCAATTAAATAACTAAAGATAGAGAAAATTTAATAGTGTCCCAATATTAACTTTTTGATGTTAAAAGCAATATAATTTTCATTCAATCATTAACTTAAGACTTCACCAGGATGAGGGGAATGTGTTTTAATTTATTACCCATTCTTCAATGTTGGAGTTCATAGTTTTGTTATTTTACAACATTGTTATTATACATGTAGCTGACCTTTTAATAATGTTTTGTTTTTGCAATAAATATTTCTTGTTAATGAGTATTTGTTTAATTTTTGTGCTCTATGATTTACAAAAGTTATCGAGTTGAATCATTTACAAAGTACATGTGCATGTACATATTTTGCCCAACAAAGACTGACTTGTTCCTGAATATAGCACTTTCTCCATACTAATCCTTATATGTTATTATTGGTCTCCTGACATTGGCATAAACAAGAAAGGATGGAGCGCCTCACGAACAGAAACCACACCATAATAATGTGCTTGACATACATGTAAGAATGGAACATGACTGTTAATGTATAGCCCTGTATCAGGGCATACTATTTAACCCCTGTCTGTCCCTCCCTATAGTTTTGAGGTAGAGTTTTTGTAATATTTTGTAGTGTGTTTAATGTACAAATACTAAAGGTGTGCATTCTTACAGGATTTTGACTTCTAAAAAATCATAAAATGATATATAGTTGAACCAAGTCATTTTTAAGTTAGTACATCAAAAGTGTCTTACACACACAGACTTTATACATTCTCTAACAAAAGGGGCATACCAGTTTTAAGTTGGGCCTTTTAAAAAGTTTTATTTGATGCTCCATAATTTAAACATAACAAATAAAAATTGACTTTGATTTTCCTATATATTTCAACTAAAAATAAATCCTAAAAATTCACAATCCTGTTTAAATTATGTACAAATAAAAACCACTCATATAAACATAATGAGCAAATAAACAATCAAAATATAGACAATTCTGAATGTTTTGGTGTAAAATTTGTTAAAATCTATCCAAAAATGACTTCACAAATTGTTTTTTTAAAAATATGGTTTTGGTTGATTATATAGGGATTTTTTTTACATGTGGCAATACTTTTGGCCACATACTGTATAGCTGAATATTCACACGATTTCTCATTATTTTCAAGATCTACGGGATACATGTAGTCATAAATTATTTTCCTAACCAACAAATTCACGAAAACTTCCTTACGACCTTGACGATATGTGCATAACTGCCACGATGAATAAACTGCCTCACCGTGTTTACAAATGCAATGATGTCTTGTTTACGTTTTTTTACTCCGATTGACCTTTGAACCATAATGGCGGCGGTAACGTGAAATTGGTCTATTAGGCATCAATGGCGCGTAAAATAGCAGGAGCTAAGCAAGTGTTTGTGTAAATAATGTCCATTGGACCGTGTAGTATAGATTCTACTGCCACTTTTTGTTTTTCTTTGAATTTAAAGATGTATTTGTCTTCTAAATTTGCAGTCACAATCATTCTCCATGTTTATTTTGTCAATATTACACACGGAAGTAAAGGAAGTCACTAATGAAGCCACTCCTTGAAATATCTCGATTACTCTAGCTTCACTCCAAACAGATGTCACTGGATTGTACATATAGACAATGAATCTAATCCGTCCAGAGAAGCGATGTTAATTTGATTGCCACAAAACTCAAATTAGCTACCGGTACATATATCTTACAATAAGGGTAATAACAAAATTACCGAACTCCGAAAATTCCGTAATGACAATGTAGGGCCAAAGAAGACTGATATGGACTATATTGGAAGAATCCACAAACTCACTAGAAGATTGTGCTTCGACTTACACACAGCGCGTACCAGGTTATTGAACCTAAAGAGGAAGTAAATGACATTTTACTACAATATATATATCGGGAGTTGCACGGAAGTGTCTATATCACAGGCACTTGTTTCATTCAAAAAATATATGCCCCCTCCTCTTCCTTACTAAACAAGCACTTGAAGCAGGGGTTTCAACGTTGGCCGGTACCCGGTACTTTTACCCGCCTGAGATCGTGTATAGTACCGGTAGAAATTACTGAACCCCCCAAAATTAGCGGTGGTCAAAACCACAAGTACGATGGTCGATAGGCTTGTGGAATATATTTTTCATAAAAAATTAATGATCACGTCAATTGCTGAATTCTCGCATTCAAATCGAACAACTGCGTCACGACCAAGTTGATGGGATATCCCCTGTTTTAAAAATAACTTTACCTTTAACTTTACATGTATGTCGGTTTTAAAAGCTCTTCAGAGCTTATGTTGTATGTTTTTATAGGTGTCAAACCAGTAATTCAACCAATCAGAGCACAAAAGTAGTCCCTTTTAAAGAAAAAAGTTCCTTTCACTTTGTTGTATTGTGACAAATACTGAATGGAATGGAATAATTAAATTGATAATTGAAGTTAAATGTATCAGGATTATTTTGAGCCCAAATTTGATTGATTTAGTTGTATTTTAATATGGATATGGAGGATTTGATGCATGACCTATAAATAGGGAATTTCTGGGGGATGACAGAGCTATTTTTAGAGTAGGTATTTTCCATAGCCTGGCATTTCACTGCAAGATTTTAAACATGGCCTGATATTTTGACAGAACGTAGAGGAATCATGGACGTTTCAGAAAATGTTTGGTCTTCGAAAGGTTAAACTTAAGATAAAATGGCCAGGTAGGCTCGAAAAAACACAAATTTAGTAGAAAACCTTAAAAGAAATTAATTATAGGTTTCACACCTTATACTCCGACTTTAAATAAAATTTGTATCTGTATCTTAGAATCGTAAATAGCAGTTTGCGCATGCGGTAAATAGATATGTTTTTGCCCCAATATCTTTTCATCCTTGTGCAAAACTCGGACCGGAACAAAGCTTACATCATTTCAAAATAAAAAAAATGACCGATTACAAATTATGTTCAAACACAATTTAGTGTAATCTCCAGTAATATAAGTATGATTATTATGAATATATGACTACACAATATTTTGTGCGATTTTTTTTATCCATTTAAAACCCAGGATCGAATCATTCTGGGGCGTACTGTCTTGTTGCTTAACTCTGTCCATATTGTTTAACTTCCGGTATAAAAAAAATAAAAACTTATGGCTAATTTATTTACATATTTTGACAAGGCCCTACCGCGGTTGTTCACAGAAATGAAAGTGTGCTGAAAAACTTTTTAAAAGGGGGTGCGAGGAGATAAGGGATAGAAAATTACTAGAAATCTTGAAAAAGGACCGGACATGGCTCAAATACGAATTGCATTGTAATGGGAAGGTCTAAAACGCGGAAGTGGGAAAACACGGAAGTAAGCCCAAAATGGATACTTGAAAGATCATATCTTGAAAAGTACTCAACCTAGGATAAAAATCTAAACAGACTCTAAAAGGTATTGTTAAGATCTATCTTTTCAAGAAATAAATAATACAATATTTTATTATTTAGGTACTTAAAAGTTGACCGGAAGTGTCAAAAATGAGAACGGGCAATGGACAAATTTTTGACTTTGATCTCAAATGTATCAAAATTAAAAGACCCCGGTCAAAAACCGTTTAGATAATCTTAAAGACAATTTTATACTCTATCAGACGATATAAAATTCTGTTTGCTAAAATATGTTTCTACCATGTCAGATCTCAATCTCCTGTATTGTAAAATGGTAATCCTAGATATCTTGATCGGTCACTATAACTGAGATGTTGAATATTTTTTACCAATTTTGTGGCTCGTCTTTGAACATTTTCAATTTGGATGGCTTCCTTTTTATACATAACTGACCATATATTGCTTCCGTACTCTAGGTGTGGACGGACTATACTTTTATAGAGTGTGGTAACATGTTCTTGTCCATGTATGTAAAGCTTCTTTTTATCATTCCTAGTCTTTGGTTGGCCTTTTTTGTTTGATTGTTGATGTGAATTTGAAATTTTTATTTTTCATCTATAGTGATACCAAGGTCTTTTCATCTATATATACCATTGGGCGTGTTCAAGCCCTCATCTAGCGATAGTGCCGATAGAGGGCGCAGTATTATTCGAGTTATGGCAACCCCCTAAAAAACCATGGGTTGGCATTGTCCAACGAGCATATTTTTGACTCTACACAAGTGCCTGTGGTTTACCCACGTGGCCTAGTACTTGCTCCCGGCCTCTAAAAAAAAGGGGGGTCCACAAATCGGGTACCTATGCAATTTGCCTCCGACTCTGAATCTTTTTTATTGTCAATATATTAGATCTACCCATTTAGAATATATTTTTCACTGTCAATGCAATGTATTACTAGTACCCACATATAAGTGATTGTTAAGTACATGTAGGTAAATACACGTATACATACATTGACAGTAAACAAAAATCAGTGGAGTTAAATTTAGTGGCCGGGAGCATTGATTTGTAGTGGTGCAAGATCAGACACAACAGTATACGTATATTTACTGTGCACCTAATCCATACAACGACTGAACATTACTCAACTAACAATTGATTATATTGAAATATCCACATGTCGCATGAATACAAATATATACCTATGTGCTTGCCTTTCTGCTTTAGACACAGGGAGGATGTAAATGGCTCATACCTCAAAATTCATGGCTGACTATCATCCTTTTAGCACCGTCACCTAGTGTCTCCTGCAGAAAGGTTATCATTGTGTTTGCCTCTCTGCTTCAGACACGGGTAGGATACAAATAGTCGGCTCTATCTATTTATTTTTCATCGTATTTATATCATACATGTATATATCATAACTGGATGTATTAAAACATATCAACCACACTGAGCATATAAGATAAGATAAGATAAGATTTTATTGTCCAATCAAGGTCCCAGGAAGGGGCAGAATCATTACAGTGATTTATATTACACAAAAAAACAATAAACATTCTAATACATAAATGTAATAAACAGTATACAAACAAGCAATTTGCAGAAATTGGTACATAAGTACTAAACATATCTATGTCTCTGATGAGTATAATATTTGGAAGAGTCCACTGGGCAATTATAAAAAAACAAAAAAAAACAATAAATATATATCATTTGTTGATATTTAATAAGTTATTAACTTCTTCTGAACACTGATATAGAAATAAACCCTTTTATATTTACAAGGGGCTAATTCAATGACAAAAGGCAGATCCAGCGTCCTCCCCATGACCAATGTACATGCATGAGAGCAATGCCATTCATATACAGAGGTCATCAAGGACATTTAGACTGGAAATGATTAAACAAAATGAAATTAAAATGAAATTAAAATGAAATTAAAGTCCTCCTCAAGGCCAATGTACATGGAGGAAATTTGCATCATCCAGATACAGAGGCCATCAAGGGCAGGTGCATTAGGACCAATTTTCTTCATTATATTCTTAAATGCATCAAGTGCCCAGAGAAGATTAAATATGTTTTAAAAAAGTACAGAGAGCACAAAGAATATCAATATTTTCATTGTTTAAAAGCCATAAAAGTTTTACATCTATATTAAGTAATGAAAAGTTTTTACAATTTTCACTGATAAATGATAAAGAACATTAAGGCTTCTCTTTCCCGAGTTTGATAGTTACAAGAAAATAGGAAGTGTCTCTACAGTATTATCCGTGCATCGTGTGCAAATTCTGTCGTGTCTGGGAATTCCCTTGTATCTGCCAGTTTCTATGGCTAACTTGTGAGCAGAGATTCTAAATCTAGTCAAAGTTCTCATCTGTTCAAAACTCTTAATTTGTCAAGATATTCTTCAAAACCAAAGTTGTTTTTTACAGTTAAATAAGTGCTCAATTTGCCATCTGAGAATTTTTCTTTATTTTTGTTCCATTCATTAATGAAAAACGTATTTAAAATTGCATTACATATCTTCTTGTTTTTCAGATCCAAAGATTGAGCTATTTTATTGCTAATAAATTTTATTGAAGAAAACCAAGAAGTATATGTTATTGTATCTTTGTCTTTGTCAAGGCCAAAAAAAAATATATGTGTGTTTACTGTCACATGTCAAAAAAATCTAGGGTCGGTCGGTCGGGATTAATTTTTTTTTTTTTATTATCGACAAAACCGGAAATAGTCGTTCCCGGTTCCGGAATCCGATTCCGGTATTTAATTTTCGAAAATTCCGGTAAAATGACGAATTATGCAGTTTTTCTACCTTCTTTCAGTTGCTCTCAATTTCGACAAATATTGAAAATTTAACTTGCATCTTTGTCAAGAACAACTTAGAAATGTAAGAGTGTCACAATTTTCGTCATGTTTTTCGTGGGACGATTGATTTTGCACTTCATATACAAGAATAAACTATACATGTTTCTAATCGTGAAAGCATTCGCCACAGCATAGCATTCTCTGATTTTGCAATATTCGAGGGGGGGTTATGGTTTTTGTTCTAAAAAAATATTCTGATTCCCAATGTTGCTGGAAAACAATATTCTGATTTTGGTGGAGGAAAAAAATAATAATCTGATCCAGAGTTTTTGTCATATAATCTAATGTTAAATTCTGGAAAAAAAATTCGTGCGACAAAAAATATAAATATTCTAACTCTCGTGTTGTCTGAAAACATTTTTCTGAACGAAACAAAAAACCATAACCCCCCCCCCCCCCCCCCCCCCCCACCCTTCAAGGTAAATGGTCGGTCCCTAACCATTTATTGTTGATGAGTTTGTGCTAATAATAGGGAGGTCAGACATTTTTCAATTTTATTTACACAATGGCAAATTCTGTAATTCTGTCTTACATTTGAAGACAGCTGCAGTGACAATGCACTAGAACACTATTATTTAAAAGGTGACATGTTGAAATAAATAAATAATGCACATGTTTGGAGAAAATTCTTCATATGTCATAATTTTTTTATGTTTAAACTGGACAGAAGTGACCAAAATTGAATGAAAACTTTGGAAATGGCACTGCTATTTTGAAATTATTTATTCCCTGAAACACATGTTGCTGACCAGTTAGACTGAAAGTAAAACTCTTCTGTAGTGGATAGTAGGCTAGGTTTTAATAATCTGATACAGTTTGATGAGAAAATTCAAAATTTGTATTTATACGTTCAATTTTATGGGTAAAATTTATTCAATTTTGGTGCCGTTTTCAATTTTCCCATTGAAATGCATGGTAAAAAATTATTTTAAAAATGTGTTTGGAAACACATGTTGCTGATGAAACAAAGACTACAACTATGCAATTTCTTTTAGAACAATGTCTAAACTACATTTATCAAGTACAGTTTCATTAGATTTCATTATTGTTTTCAAATAATTTCTGATATTCTATTTCTTGTTAAAGACAGATAAAATTCAAAATGGCCACCATTATATAATATAAGTGGTCATTTTCCGAATTTCAAATTGTCATAACTTTTGAACTGCTTCACAGATTTTAAAAATCTAAACACCACTGTAAATATCTTCAGGAGATCTGATCATTGGTGTGTACTTTAAGATATTTTAACACATTTTCAAAATAAGTCTGACCCTCCTACTAATAAAGTATTTGTATTTGTATTTGAATATGAATGCCCCTCGTGGGCCCATAATTGGTAAATAAAAGTATCTTATCTTATCTTATCTATACTTACTACACAAGACACTAAACACCAAAAATGCCAATATTATTTGTCCACAGAAGCCAGCCATGTTGTGTATTCAGAGATCTCAATTAATGACGACGTGCGTTGCCCGGTTTTCGGAAAATCAAAGTCGACCTTGACTTTGGAGCGCTCCTCTGACATATTTCTTGATAAAGATAACGACCACATTTTCAGAAAACCTCAAGCTTGAGTAATCAAACGGCTGCAGGACGTTTCGTAACCTGCTCGTTTCGTACCTAGATCGGAACGTTTCGTATCGGGGTAAAATATATAGTGAGACGTTTGAAATTTGAACGTGATGGGAAATAATTGAAGTAAAAACTTCAAAGGTTATTTTATTATACAAGTAAATGACACTCGACAGTGTGGACAATCAATTATATATTGCAGGTAATTTTATTGTTCTTGAAGACGAATAATTAACTGCTGTATAAACATCCTATATTTTCTGAATAAACAACCATAAAATACGCGGACATCCCAATGAATTTTGTATGGTTTCCCAGAAGCATATATTGGACAATATAAGCTTTAACGCTACTTTGTAACATCATTCCCATAGTTTTTCGTTCCGAAATAACACAAAACCTATGTCTGAGAACGACCCGATTCTTTACTTGTGCATCGAATGCACAAGTGGAGTTAGACCTCGCCAAGAAGCACTTCAGTGCGAAGTGTGTACCAGGTGGAAACACCGGTACCAGCAGAGCAGAGTATAGACAAGCAGTAAAAACAAACTCCGACATCGACTGGCGGTGTAACAATTGCACCGACGTTTATCAACCAGATAATGTTGGTCCGTTGCCCGCAGAATACCATGACCAAATCCAGAATCAAGCAGGTCAGCCTATGCAACTAGTACCATACTCAGACTCTGACATGTCCATATCATCAGACGGATCACCAACCAGACCTGCAGGTCCAGCATCAACAGACTCAACTCCCGTAAGGCAACAGATCTTCTCACCAGTTTCATCACCACAGCCTTCTCCAAACATACAACCACGACAGCCTTCTCCAGACCGACCTGTCCGTAGACCGCTCCTTTTCAGTGACTGATTCTGATACAGACCATAACATCGTACGGCAAAGATCAAGACCGAGGGCACTCAACTACTCGGACACCGATGATGATCCAGATATCACCTTTGACATCAGCAACAGATCTTTTCAAATACCTGACCATTTCCAGGAAGACTCTCTCCGACAGCTCAGTCGACGACCCACTAGAAGGCGTAAAAAACCAGTATGCCCCAACTACATATACCAAATGCTTCAGCAAGGTTCCAAACGCGGAAATAAAAAACTGTTCTCCAGCGACGGGTTTTCATTTACAGATAAACGCCAAAAAGAGACAACAAAACGTGGTGGTGGTGCAGCGTTCGTGGCAAAAATAACCGTTGTCCAGCTACAGTAAACCAAGTTGGTGACACCTTTACCGCTTGTAGACTGCCACATAACCATCCATCAACACCAGGCCAGATCGTATCAGCAGCAATTTCAGCTGAAATAAAGACCAAAGCAGCAATGCCCAACAACACATTTACTAGATCTTCAGAAATTATCAAAGGTGTATTAAATGCACATCCTAATGCAGATCTTCCCGAGGCCAGTCGATCAGCACCAAACAATTTAAAACGACAGCTAAATCGTAAGCGACAGAAAGATCGATCACCAGAACCAAGAGACCTTGATTTCCAGCTCGCCGAATATTACCTACCAGACGACTTTCTACAGGCAGACATCCAGAACGACGGACAACGACACATTATACTGGCTACGCATATATATGTACAATACGCAAAAAAACAACAAAAAACAACTTTAACTCCGCCAACGCCGGTCAAACATAACTACCAGATATCATAAACAAATATTGAACGGACTGTCTAAATAAATCAATAAATTATACTTTAGTTTAGTAACGTAACGCATTATAAAAGGGTTAATACAAGTTCATTTTAAGCCTAACTTGGGTCAAAAATGTCAATTAAAAAGACAAAGACAGTTAAAAAAAATCAGTCTTATAAGTATTAGCTTAAATAATAGTAATGTGATTGGTATTTCTTTAGAAGTTGTATTAAAAATAAGTTTAATTTTTAAAATTAATCAAACAGAATTTGTAGCATAATATAAGATGTGTATGGCTTTGCAGGAAGGATCCAAAATTTTGATAAAAATGAAAAGTAGCCATATAAAGAGATAAAAATGAAAAGTAGCCATATAAAGAGATAAAAATGAAAAGTAGCCATATAAAGAGATAATTAAACAAACAATAATTTTTAAAAAGTATTCAATTATATTGTTCCACATACAGGTTAAATGTGTATTGTGACCTTTTATTGTTATAACATTTTTTAAGCCCAAAATATTAGTTGTGACTTTGTCCGAGAGGTTTTTTCCAAATCAAAAATATCAATTGTGACTTTTCGTTCTATCAAAATTGTGACTTTTTGTCCTATCAAAATTGTGACTTTTTGTCCTATGACTCTGTCCGTTTACCAAAATGAACAAGTGCAAATGATTGAGCCCTTGCAATGATCCCAAAAATTCCTTACCTTCCTGATACGAAATCTACCAGAACAGGTACCCCCCCCCCCCCCTCCCTGTGTAATAAAAGACACACCGGTGCATTTTGGCTACTCCGGCCCTGTGAGGTTCCCCAATGATTAAAACCTAATTATACACAACTATTTCAATGACTAAATTTTGCTTTAAAGCGATAAACTTTAAGTGAAAGTCAGCATTTGCTTCTTCAAGTGATGTGTACGCACGTGCGTTTTTGCGTCAATGTAGCTACGCTCCTCGTAAGCAGTGAACCGGATAGTTGGGAGGGGGGGGGGGGGGTAAGTTTTAGAAGTGGACGGAACAGTGGGTGTGGCTGGTCAAGTAGGCACTTTGGTTTCCATGCATACCCTTCTGCTCTTTGATAACTGGTCAAAACTTTTTTTTTCGGTTCCATGCTAAAAATGCAGCTTTTTTACTTAAAACGTTGGGGTAGGGTGTGGGCAAAAACATAGTTTTGCCCACAAATTCCCACTTTTCAAAGTGGGGGGGTTTGGGGGCAAAGTGGGGGCGTTTCCCTCCCATTGTCTCCCGGCTAAGTAGTACGTACTACGTCCCTGTATATTAACATATCAATAGATAATACTGATCATATCCAGAAATTGAGGGTACTTTCCTCATAAATATTCATCATATTTAAATTAGATTTTGATCACGTGACTGCAGTTTTAAGCTTGATGGATCGTTTATTAGATTTGTCAAAAAATAGCCTATAGTACGGAAATTCAATGTGTCCGTCAATGATTCGAAAATTAAAAGTTATTGTTTATTTCCGCAAAGTTTTTCTTCTGTCAAAATTCAAATATTTTTATTTTGTAACGATTTTAGACATGTCTTTGATATCGCGATCATGCAAAAATGATCATATTATATTTAATGTGGGAACCCCGAGTTTAGAAGCTAGAAATATAAGGTTAGTTAATATAATTACATGCATTATTGAGGAATCTAAATTAATTTCAGAAAATATGTCGCCAAATGTCATTCATTGTTAAATTTTGTGTCACACGCCACCAGTTTCATGTATTTCAGACATTTTTGCATAGACTCTTAAGGCCAAAAAAGGGTTCGTCGCCTCGGATTTTCATTTAGTCCAGGAACCGCGAATATTTAATTGTTTTCATTAATTTTTATTTCATTTAATTCAGCTTGATTCAATGTATCATTTTCAAGTTCAGAAAATGACACACATGCAATTATGAATGATATCGTCTATATAGATCATAGGAAAATTGCAGACGTCCCGGCGTCGCCATCTTAGATATGCAAATGAGCAAAGTACCCATCATTTCTGGCTATGTTCCTACAAGCACGTGCAGTTTCTAAAATTATGATAAAGTTGATCTATGGTTACATATATGAGCAAGAATATGGTATTTGAACCGTTTCTGATAACGATAGAAAACTGATAAAATTGGATATTTCTTTGATATATGTTGTAATTCTATGGCCAAATGGTTGGTTGGTGTGTTAGATGAATGTTGACCATTGATATATTGTAAATATTTTATGAATACAAATTATTTTTAATGTCCATCTTCGTACTTTTATGCGTCGTTTCTTATCGTTATTTTCGTCTCCGAACTGCGTAACGGTGTTGGATTTCCACACAACTGTGACATACAAAAATGTAAGCTAGCCGTTAAAATATTGACAAACATTGATAATGAAGAATGGAGAGAAGAAAATTTTGAGCAGAGTAAGTATTTCTGTTACAGGTGTCATATATTGCGCGTTACATTGGTTTCCGATTTCGTAACGCTATTTTAAGTTGTGTTATCTCCTTTTTGTAACAGTCGCCATAACAACGATTAGCATAAATAAACTCTCGTGAGATGTTTAAATATATTAATCACGGATGTTTACATTTAAGCTTTTCATTTTCTATTTTTTTTATTCAATCATCCACCTGTTACGTTATGCGTTACATGTCATCCAAAAAGAAACGTTAATTTAAAGATTAAATATATTAGTCTGATTTACAATTTCCGCCCAATTGAACTTCCGGTCACAAGTGAACCACGTGTAATGGAAGTGTGATTTTCGGAACATTTATACAATTTTTGTATGATAATATTATAACTCTGATACAGTGCTTGTGGTATCCTGTCGCGTTAAAAAATAAAAAAAAATATGCTACTTTAATATTTAAAATGGTATATACATGCATTAAATAACCAAGAAAAAACCAAATGGTCTTGGATGGTGCCGTTTCATACATTTTTATCGCGACAGGAAACCAAATGTTTATTACCATAACTTGTAATAAGCATTTGGTTTCCTGTCACGATAAACATGTTTAAAAAGATGGGTAAATATTTTCCCTTTATATCACTTGTTTCTTTTGTACAGTATTGATATAATCATATTCCACGTGTGAAATATTTAAGTTTTAGTATTTAACCATTTGGATACCAAAAGAAACCAAAAGTTCAAATACCATATTCTTGCTCATATTTTTGATTTTAAACTAATAGAATGTATTAATAGTTCTGTACTTCAAAAATGTAAATACATGGGTATGGTTTTCATGCTAAAGAAATATAAAAATATATGAACCGGATTTCTTGTACATGTACGGAAGGGACAAGGTCTATGAGGGGGGATTCGTTCAGCCGGTACATCGATCGGGGGCCCGAATGGCCAAAGAAGGGGCCCGTGAATCTCTAAAGGGACCCATAGCCGTATTCATATACGTTTTATTGGGATTTTATTTCATGTTTTTGTTGGTATTTTCAAGTATTTTTAGCTTATTTAGAAAGATAGTTATGTAAAATTCACTTAGACTTCTGAATTCTGGTTGTTTATCATCACTCACATTTACATAATTACATTGTACATAAGCAGGCAGTTCATCACTGTATTATATAACATACATGTACATGTTTTATTGGACCTCAAAACCTCAATTTTGAAAGAAGTCTCAGCCTATCCCCGCGGGGCTTCAAAGCAGTCTTGTTCCACCTTGCAAACAAAATTTCTCTTGGAGGCTCTGGGAAGGGATTTTTGTATACGGCTTCGTATTATTTTTTATTACACTCTGACAGTATACACTGTTACAAGAGGCAGACAATAAAATAAGGGTACATAGGGAAAAGGGTATAGTGATATGTCTAACGATAGTCAAAATATATCAAGATTGTATGTTGGCGATACTGGTCGAGGACTAATGATCGCCATTTAATTTTATTGTTTTTGTCAGATTATTTTTATGTAGTCCAATACACCCCTTTTAGCGCCATAATTTTGAATGTTACCAATCGACTTACCTTGGACGGAAATATAAATAATTTTTATGCGCTTGCTCGTAACCCGGACCCTTTGTAAAGTTGTTGATTTTTTTCGCTGAATCGGGAGGGAAGAGTACCAATTATTGCCATCTTGTTAGATGTGGGAAAATAAATATATATCAACAGTGAAAGTTAAAAGAAATGGCCTTACCACAAAAAATGAAGAGGTCACCAGTATTTTGTGATCATTTCTAGAACACCAATCTGCTATATTTTTCTGTTAATAATAGCGACTGGCATCTCCGTTCCGGCCGTTTACACGAGGCCAGTATGGTTTCTAATGGGGTTTTACTTTATTTCTTTTGAATTGGCCAAGATACAAATGTCTGCTTTGTCACCATTTATAAAAAATGGCCACAAAATTCGCGTGCGCTCGCGAGTAACGTGCAAGTTGGCGATAATTGGTACTTGCTATCGTATAAATGAAATTGAATAAAGGTTAAATTCAGATATGATAAAAATTTAATAAAACGGGTTATTTATAGTGGATTTTAATACCCAAAAAAACTAAATGTATCCACCTGTGACCGTAAATCGGTCAGTTAAGACATTTCCTTATAATTCTCAATCAAATAGGTATTATATCAAAGATAAATGACATGATTACTTGGACACTTGAAGCCAAATAAATTGTCAAAACATCGCTTAATTTGATGAAGAAATGTCGGCTCATTGACCAAATACGTTTCAATAAATTAGACTGTTGAATTTGTAGAAAATTATAAACATTTGGGTGTTACGTTTTCATCGAACTGAAGATGGCACTGTCACATTCAAAATAAATTAAAAAGCACATTTGGTCAACTGTCTATGCTACGTAAATTCAAAATCAATCTCATCAGGGACAATATGAAAAAATATATTTTACTTATATAAGGCTATTATTAAAGTATGCATGTGAACTGTGCCACGACGATCTAGAATAGTTACTGGATTGCCAAAATTTGCAAAGCATAAAATCCCTATATTTTGAAAATGGATGGGATTCCCTCCATTCTCGTAAACATAGTAGTAGACTGTAGACAGTCATAGTCGAAAATTAAACTTGTTTTACAAAATACGTCAATAATGATAGGCCTTATATATTTATACGTCAATAATGATAGCCCTTATATATTTATACGACTGTTTAGTGTGATTGGCCAAATGGTTTTTTAAAGAATTTTTCAATATTTTTTGCAATAAATCACAGATTAAGTTAGAATTTTGATGGTTCCAGAGTTATGCCCCTGTTATGTTCAGCTGAAAACAGGGATCCGTGACTATGCAGTACAATACAATGCATTAACCTTTATTTAGAGCCGGAAAGAAGCAAACAATTATAACACAAGCTCTAATGAGCCTTTAAGTCCGACATAAGAAAATATAGTGTACTAACAATGAACGATGGACACAGTCTTCCATTTTCTTTCATCTGTATCTGTAATGTTACGACATAGGATCCCTGCTGGACTATGATGTATAAAGATAAAGAAGTCCAAAATGTCAAGAATTTTTTTGTCAATGTGTGACGTAAAAATATTTTTGACATTTACGTCACCGAATATGGTACTGCTTTGACAACTATTTTACCTATTTTGTTCCTGTATTTAAATACTGTTACAGTGACAGCCGGAACCTTTGAACCGTAATGAGAGCGGGAGGTTTGGCGCCTTAAAATCTGATTCAACCCACCATTTCTTTAGAAATGCCTGTACCAAGTCAGGGTCATTACGGTTTTCACAGTTTTCCGGTTGTTGACTGATTTTGTCTGTTTATATAATTATGAGTTTTGACTTTCCCTTTATAAGATTGTTCGGAGTTCGGTAATTTTGTTATTACCTTTATTATGACAGGGTATATCTTTGGTATTTTTTGAATGGCCCAGATCATACATAATCTTGTTTGTATATTGTCGAATTCTGTCTAGTTCTGAATATATGCATGAACTATTTGCCTCTTGATATGAAGTAAGCAACACTCAATCAATCAATCCTAATTAAAAGGATATGTTTGTGCTCTGTTTGTTGTCCGCTTGTAGGTGATTGGTTGTATTGTCGTACTGGCTGGTTCCCTGTATTTAATGTAAATTAATTCGGAACCAGGAACGTCCTCAGTGTTAACCCAACCCTAACGAAAATTGCATACATGTTTTTTGTCTGGTTTGTTATTCATCTTGAACGAAAACTGGTTCGGAGATTGTGGGCATTAAAAAACCAAAATGTCAAATGATCCAAGATTACAACAATTTATGGACGCTGAGGCACAGAAACAGAAGTTTCAACAGTTAGTGCACAATTTGAACGAAAAATGTTGGGACATATGTGTGGACAAACCTGGACAAAAACTTGATTCCAGAATAGAAGGTTGTCTACGAAATTGTGTTGAAAGATTCATTGATACAACAAACTTTGTTGTGAATAGAATGGATAGTAGCACATCCCATGACACGAATTGATCCAAATATATAATAAAAATTAAATTTTTCAAGTTAAAACAAACGATATTGATAGTGATGATGAGGTTATCTTTGAGAAATGGTATCCATGGTTATGATGAGATGTCACCAGCTGGATTAAGTTTATGTGTTGTCTAGATCTGTAATTGTGAAAATTATGATATTTAGAAAACTCAACATTAATATGAACTTGCACAGTTGCAGACATACAATTAATTGTAAAAATAAAGTTAAAAAGAGATGTTTGGCATTCTTTATGGAATCACAACCATTCTCCCTCCCCCCCACCACAAACATCTAATATAAACAAACAATAAGATAATTGCACAGATATTCTTCAACTCAAAAAGGATCACTTAACTTGGCAGTTGCAATTCTGGAAAACCAGAATTGTTAACCATTCTGGAACAAAAATTTATTCTGGCATTGTCAATTTTTTGATTAAAATTAAACAATGCTGGAACAACTTGCTATTCCAGAATTGCTAAGAATTCTGGTATTTAAGAATTGGGACATTTATGGCTGGGAAACAATTTGTCAATAAAGTGAATAAACTTGATATATATATATATAGATTAAAAATACACATATACATGTAACACATACTTTATTATATTATGTTAAATATCATTGATACAAACATTTTTTCTCAAGTCACAATGAAGCTTAACTCAGCACTAGAAAAGAGTATCACAGTTATACAAAATAAGAATCCCAATGGCAAAATAATATGGATTTATGAATTTAAAAGTTCATATACAATGTACTGCGACTGTCATCAATGCCAGCTTTAAGTCTTCAACTGTTTTCATTTTCAATTCACCATGCTGTCTAAGCTAAAGGATGTCAACAGCATCTGCTTTCATTGATCTTTGTCTGTAACTGGGTCTTGTTCAGTTTGAATATACATCTTAGTGATCTTTGAATTGATAATGCTGCTGTTGTCATCTGATAAATCATCATTGCTGAGAGTGTGGGTAGTTTCAGTTGCTATGTTAGGCAGCTGAATTGACTGGTGTATCCGAAAAGACAGTTGTCCAAATTTCCAGTACTTCAGAGATGTCTGCAGCACAAAACTACTGCATACACCACCACAACTCGGCGGACCTGGTGTGATCCTTCAGATAGATGAAAGCCTGTTTTGTTATAAGGCAAAGTACAACCGAGGAAAAAGAGCCAGCAAAGAACAATGGGTATTTGGTATTGCTGACACTTCACACAAACCAGCTATAACCTACATGGAAGTCGTCTAATAACGTGATGCAGATACCTTGTTACCAATCATAGAACGTATTGCTCGTCCGGGATCAATCATTCACTCAGACCAATGGAGAGCGTACCACTCCATTTATCAACGGCTACAACTGGACCATGGAACAGTTGACCACTCCCTTAATTTTGTGGATCCAGAAACCGTTGTACATACACAAGCTGTCGAGTAGTACGAGGTGAAAGCCAAACAAAAGTTTAAAACCATGAAAGGTGTATCTGCGGATGCTCTTCCCACATATTTGGATGAAAGAATGTGGCGTGACAGATTTGGGAAAACCACAGAAGCAGCATTTAAGAAATGTTGTGCCCATATTGCAGAACATTACAAAAAAAGTGTGATATATTGACAATACAAAGTAATATATTATTGTAATGTGATTTCAGAACATGTACATGTATATGTTAATGTTTATGTTAAATATATATTGCAAAGAATGATACAAATAAAAAATATGAATTCATTTGGTAGTTTCCTTTATTTTGTTTTCTTTAAAAGGGTATTATATTGTTGAAGTATAATTTTGATGTCAAAACAATATAATACCTTTTATGAGGAAAAAACTAATAAAAACAACCATTCTCACCCCTCATTTGTATCATTCTTTGCAATATATATTTAACATAAACATTAACATATACATGTACATGTTCTGAAATCACATTACAATAATATATCACTTTGTATTGTCAATATATCACACTTTTTTTGTAATGTTCTGCAATATGGGCACAAAGCTTCTTAAATGCTGCTTCTGTGGTTTTCCCAAATCTGTCACGCCACATTCTTTCATCCAAATATGTGGGAAGAGCATCCGCAGATACACCTTTCATGGTTTTAAACTTTTGTTTGGCTTTCACCTCGTACGACTCGATAGCTTGTGATGTACAACGGTTTCTGGATCCACAAAATTAAGGGAGTGGTTAACTGTTCCATGGTCCAGTTGTAGCCGTTGATAAATGGAGGGGTACGCTCTCCATTGGTCTGAGTGGATGATTGATCCCGGACGAGCAATACGTTCTATGATTGGTAACAAGGTATCTGCATCACGTTTTTAGACGACTTCCATGTAGGTTATAGTTGGTTTGTGTGAAGTGTCAGCAATACCAAATACCCATTGTTCTTTGCTGGCTCTCCTTCCTCGGTTGTACTTTGCCTTATAACAAAACAGGCTTTCATCTATCTGAAGGATCACACCAGGTCCGCCGAGTTGTAGTGGTGCATGCAGTAGTTTTGTACTGCAGACATCTCTGAAGTACTGGAAATTTGGACAACTGTCTTTTCGGATACACCAGTCAATTCAGCTGCCTAGCATAGCAACTGAAACTATCCACACTCTCAGCAATGATGATTTATCAGATGACCCAGCTGCAACAACAGCATTATCAATTCAAAGATCACTAAGATGTATATTCAAACTGAACAAGACCCAGTTACAGACAAAGATCAATGAAAGCAGAGATGCTGTTGACATCCTTTAGCTTAGACAGCATGGTGAATTGAAAATGAAAACAGTTGAAGACTTAAAGCTGGCATTGATGACAGTCGCAGTACATGAACATTTAAATTCATAAACCCATATTATTTTGCCATTAGGATTCTTATTTTGTATAACTGTGATACTCTTTTCTAGTGCTGAATTAAGCTTCATTGTGACTTGAGAAAAAATGTTTGTATCAATGATATTTAACATAATATAATAAAGTATGTGTTATATGTGTATTTTTAATCTATATATCAAGTTTATTCACTTTATTGACAAATTGTTTCCCAGCCATAAATGTCCCAATTCTTAAATACCAGAATTCTTAACAATTCTGGAATAGCAAGTTGTTCCAGCATTGTATAATTTTAATTAAAAAATTGACAATGCCAGAATAAATTTTTACTCCAGAATGGTTAACAATTCTGGTATTCCAGAATTGCGACCGCCAAGTTCAAGTGATCCCTCAAAAGCACTACATTAACTCTGACAATTAGATTAAGATCAGCTGTTATACATACGAACTATGCAAAGGGAGCATAGTTTAGTATAACAGGTAATTTGAACAGAATGAAGTTCAAGGCTTTACTTATAGTTGGTATATGTATAATTATTACATATTAACAGAATGAAGTTCAAGGCTTTATTTATTTATAATTATTACATATTAACATAATTACAAGCTCAATGCATAATAAATTAGATACCTACATTAATTTTTATTTCACGATAGGGGCCGCTGTGGTCGTGATCGTATGATAGTTGGATTTACAACTACCTATGCAAACAATGCCTATCACCACTAAAGTTGTGAATTAGAACCTGGTCCATGGCGAGGT
Organism: Bathymodiolus brooksi; assembly: GCA_963680875.1. Taxonomy (NCBI): domain Eukaryota; kingdom Metazoa; phylum Mollusca; class Bivalvia; order Mytilida; family Modiolidae; genus Bathymodiolus; species Bathymodiolus brooksi. The sequence goes on from OY804582.1 coordinate 12,799,928, forward strand.
GTACTCGATACAACATTATGTGATAAAGTTTGTCAGGGAACTCCGGTTTTCTCCACCAATAAAACTGACTGCCACGATATAACTGAAATATTGTTGAAAGTGGCATTAAACATCATAACCACAACCTTTCATAATACACCACACGTACACCCACATGGAACAAGAAAATACGGTAATAATAAATAAAACGACAACAAAAAATCTATATACAACCTTACAATAAAAGCATAATTATAGCACAAAGTATTCTGTCAATTGCTACAGAAGATGAAAGATGATATTGACAATTAGATTTTGGTTCAAAATTGACTATTCTCTCGTTATGATGTTTTACAATGGCCTTGTATAATATCTAATATTTCAATAATGCCAATGGATGAGGCCATCTGCTGTTTAATAGACCTAATATTATGCATATGACAACTTCTGTGTCACGAAGGGTAAATATATTATGTAAGGGTTCAAGATTATAGCATTCTTAATAATAAACAGGGCCGGATTTAGATGAAGAGAGGCCCTAAGCTATTCTACTTGCGAGGCCCCTCCTAATCCGCACCCTCGTGAATAGAGGAAGATAAAAGGGTATTTTACACAATAATCGATGAAACCGAGGATGATGACGGATACTTTAAATTTACGCAATGCACAATTCCTCATCGAAAGAAAATTAGCCACGACATTGAAACAAATTTGATGTTTGACAACACTTAGTTTTTTCAACTTATCTGTCTCACTGCTTCTATGTAAGGGAACAACCATTTAACTTGAAAGGGGAGGGGAGGTTATGGTTTTTTTCTAAAAAAATATTCTGATTTTGGTGGAGTAAAAAAAAAAAATCTGATTCAGAGTTTTTGTCATATAACCTTCGCGCGACAAAAATAATAAATATTCTAACTCTTGTGTTGTCAGAAAAAAAAAATTCTGAACGAAACAAAAAACCATAACCCCCCCCCCCCCCCCTTCAAGTTAAATGGTTGTTCCCTAAGGACACAATAAACACAGAAATCAATGCTTGTGTCGACTTATTGGCCTTGTTATTCTGAAATGGAGTGCAAGGACAATTACAGAAGGGTTATGGCACCATGTGTAAGAAAGGTCTATGACAATGACAAAAAATATTATACACCTTGACCAGAGGTCCCCTGGATGTTGAGGGTCTAGGCTTCAGCCTACCAAGCCTATAGGGAAATCCGGCACTGATAATAAACCTATTCATCTGGTGTTATATGTAAGGGTTGCTATTTTACTCACATGTGGAAAGCACTTTCATGATATCATATTAAAGTTACCTGTACCAAGCCAGGAAGCTGGAAAGTCAGTGGTCCTATATTTGTGTGTTATAATTAGTGTTAACCATTTTTCCTGTTTCTACAAGTTTTCGATTGGATATTGGAAATGTTCCAACAATGCAGTATTTTTTTGTTTTAATACTGAAAATGTTTGCATTGGTTAAAGTAACATTGTGAAATGTGTTTCAACTTTGACCCAGGTGGACCTAATTTTTGTAATTTTATTAATTGGTTTTCATGTTCCTGATACTAGACTGTCTAAAAATTTACTTTTAGAGTGTATAAGTGTATTTTAGTTTTTTTGTAAAGGTTGAATTTCAAAAGAAAACATTAGCACTAATGTCTTGGTATTATTCTTTTTGAGAATTACTTTTACAATAAAAGAAGAAATGACATTCACCTTCCACATTTTTTCCAGCTTCAGCATAATCTTTGTTCATGGCATATATTTTTGTGTAGAACAAATATCAGTTAATTTCACAAGAATATATATTTTCAGGAAGAAAGTTTGAAGATGCCAAAAGCAGTAGTCAAAAGTATTAATTTAAAATGGACAGACAATACAATGGCCAACATAAAATGGACAGACAATACAATGGCCAACATAAAATGGACAGACAATACAATGACCAACATAAAATGGACAGACAATACAATGACCAACATCAAATGGACAGACAATACAATGGCCAACATAAAATGGACAGACAATACAATGGCCAACATAAAATGGACAGACAATACAATGACCAACATAAAATGGACAGACAATACCATGGCCAATATAAAATGGACAGACAATACAATGGCCAACATCAAATGGACAGACAATACAATGGCCAACATAAAATGGACAGACAATACAATGACCAACATCAAATGGACAGACAATACAATGGCCAACATAAAATGGACAGACAATACAATGGCCAACATAAAATGGACAGACAATACAATGGCCAATATAAAATGGACAGACAATACAATGGCCAACATCAAATGGACAGACAATACAATGGCCAACATCAAATGGACGGACAATACAATGGCCAACATAAAATGGACAGACAATACAATGACCAACATCAAATGGACAGACAATACAATGACCAACATCAAATAGACAGACAATACAATGGCCAACATAAAATGGACAGACAATACAATGGCCAACATAAAATGGACAGACAATACAATGGCCAATATAAAATGGACAGACAATACAATGGCCAACATCAAATGGACAGACAATACAATGGCCAACATCAAATGGACAGACAATACAATGGCCAACATCAAATGGACAGACAATACAATGGCCAGCATAAAATGGACAGACAATACAATGACCAACATCAAATAGACAGACAATACAATGGCCAACATCAAATGGACAGACAATACAATGGCCAACATTAAATGGACAGACAATACAATGACCAACATCAAATAGACAGACAATACAATGGCCAACATCAAATGGACAGACAATACAATGGCCAACATCAAATGGACAGACAATACAATGGCCAACATCAAATGGACAGACAATACAATGGCCAACATCAAATGGACAGACAATACAATGACCAACATAAAATGGACAGACAATACAATGGCCAACATAAAATGGACAGACAATACAATGGCCAACATAAAATGGACAGACAATACAATGACCAACATAAAATGGACAGACAATACAATGGCCAACATAAAATGGACAGACAATACAATGACCAACATAAAATGGACAGACAATACAATGACCAACATAAAATGGACAGACAATACAATGGCCAACATAAAATGGACAGACAATACAATGACCAACATAAAATGGACAGACAATACAATAACCAACATCAAATGGACAGACAATACCATGGCCAATATAAAATGGACAGACAATACAATGGCCAACATAAAATTGACAGACAATACAATGGCCAACATAAAATGTACAGACAATACAATGGCCAACATAAAATGGACAGACAATACAATGGTCAACATCAAATGGACAGACAATACAATGGCCAATATAAAATGGACAGACAATACAATGGCCAACATCAAATGGACAGACAATACAATGGTCAACATCAAATGGACAGACAATACAATGGCCAACATAAAATGGACAGACAATACAATAACCAACATAAAATGGACAGACAATACAATGGCCAACATCAAATGGACAGACAATACAATGGCCAACATAAAATGGACAGACAATACAATGGCCAATATAAAATGGACAGACAATACAATGGCCAACATCAAATGGACAGACAATACAATGGCCAACATAAAATGGACAGACAATACAATGGCCAACATAAAATGGACAGACAATACAATGGCCAACATAAAATGGACAGACAATACAATGACCAACATAAAATGGACAGACAATACAATGACCAACATAAAATGGACAGACAATACAATGACCAACATAAAATGGACAGACAATACAATGACCAACATAAAATGGACAGACAATACAATGGCCAACATAAAATGGACAGACAATACAATGACCAACATAAAATGGACAGACAATACAATGACCAACATAAAATGGACAGACAATACAATGGCCAAAATAAAATGGACAGACAATACAATGACCAACATAAAATGGACAGACAATACAATGACCAACATAAAATGGACAGACAATACAATGGCCAACATAAAATGTACAGACAATACAATGGCCAACATAAAATGGACAGACAATACAATGGTCAACATCAAATGGACAGACAATACAATGGCCAATATAAAATGGACAGACAATACAATGGCCAACATCAAATGGACAGACAATACAATGGTCAACATCAAATGGACAGACAATACAATGGCCAACATAAAATGGACAGACAATACAATAACCAACATAAAATGGACAGACAATACAATGGCCAACATAAAATGGACAGACAATACAATGGTCAACATCAAATGGACAGACAATACAATGGCCAACATCAAATGAACAGACAATACAATGACCAACATAAAATGGACAGACAATACAATGGTCAACATCAAATGGACAGACAATACAATGACCAATATAAAATGGACAGACAATACAATGGCCAATATAAAATGGACAGACAATACAATAACCAACATCAAATGGACAGACAATACAATGACCAACATAAAATGGACAGACAATACAATGGTCAACATCAAATGGACAGACAATACAATGACCAATATAAAATGGACAGACAATACAATGGCCAACATAAAATGGACAGACAATACAATGGCCAACATCAAATGGACAGACAATACAATGGCCAATATAAAATGGACAGACAATACAATGACCAACATAAAATGGACAGACAATACAATGACCAACATAAAATGGACAGACAATACAATGGCCAACATAAAATGGACAGACAATACAATGACCAACATCAAATGGACAGACAATACAATGGCCAACATCAAATGGACAGACAATACAATGGCCAACATAAAATGGACAGACAATACAATGGCCAACATAAAATGGACAGACAATGCAATGGCCAACATCAAATGGACAGACAATACAATGGTCAATATAAAATGGACAGACAATACAATGGCCAACATAAAATGGACAGACAATACAATGGCCAACATAAAATGGACAGACAATACAATGGCCAACATAAAATGGACAGACAATACAATGGTCAACATAAAATGGACAGACAATACAATGACCAACATCAAATGGACAGACAATACAATGGCCAACATCAAATGGACAGACAATACAATGGTCAACATAAAATGGACAGACAATACAATAAACAACATCAAATGGACAGACAATACAATGGCCAACATCAAATGGACAGACAATACAATGGCCAACATAAAATGGACAGACAATACAATGACCAACATCAAATGGACAGACAATACAATGGCCAACATCAAATGGACAGACAATACAATGGCCAACATAAAATGGACAGACAATACAATGGCCAACATAAAATGGACAGACAATACAATGGCCAATATAAAATGGACAGACAATACAATGGCCAACATCAAATGGACAGACAATACAATGGCCAACATAAAATGGACAGACAATACAATGGCCAACATAAAATGGACAGACAATACAATGGCCAACATAAAATGGACAGACAATACAATGACCAACATAAAATGGACAGACAATACAATGACCAACATAAAATGGACAGACAATACAATGACCAACATAAAATGGACAGACAATACAATGGCCAACATAAAATGGACAGACAATACAATGACCAACATAAAATGGACAGACAATACAATGACCAACATAAAATGGACAGACAATACAATGGCCAACATAAAATGGACAGACAATACAATGACCAACATAAAATGGACAGACAATACAATGACCAACATAAAATGGACAGACAATACAATGGCCAACATAAAATCAACATAAAATGGACAGACAATACAATGACCAACATAAAATGGACAGACAATACAATGGCCAACATAAAATGTACAGACAATACAATGGCCAACATAAAATGGACAGACAATACAATGGTCAACATCAAATGGACAGACAATACAATGGCCAATATAAAATGGACAGACAATACAATGGCCAACATCAAATGGACAGACAATACAATGGTCAACATCAAATGGACAGACAATACAATGGCCAACATCAAATGGACAGACAATACAATGGCCAACATAAAATGGACAGACAATACAATGGCCAACATAAAATGGACAGACAATGCAATGGCCAACATCAAATGGACAGACAATACAATGGTCAATATAAAATGGACAGACAATACAATGGCCAACATAAAATGGACAGACAATACAATGGCCAACATAAAATGGACAGACAATACAATGGCCAACATAAAATGGACAGACAATACAATGGTCAACATAAAATGGACAGACAATACAATGACCAACATCAAATGGACAGACAATACAATGGCCAACATCAAATGGACAGACAATACAATGGTCAACATAAAATGGACAGACAATACAATAAACAACATCAAATGGACAGACAATACAATGGCCAACATCAAATGGACAGACAATACAATGGCCAACATAAAATGGACAGACAATACAATGACCAACATCAAATGGACAGACAATACAATGGCCAACATCAAATGGACAGACAATACAATGGCCAACATAAAATGGACAGACAATACAATGGCCAACATAAAATGTACAGACAATACAATGGCCAACATAAAATGGACAGACAATACAATGGTCAACACCAAATGGACAGACAATACAATGGCCAATATAAAATGGACAGACAATACAATGGCCAACATCAAATGGACAGACAATACAATGGCCAACATAAAATGGACAGACAATACAATGGCCAACATAAAATGGACAGACAATACAATGGCCAACATAAAATGGACAGACAATACAATGACCAACATAAAATGGACAGACAATACAATGACCAACATAAAATGGACAGACAATACAATGACCAACATAAAATGGACAGACAATACAATGGCCAACATAAAATGGACAGACAATACAATGACCAACATAAAATGGACAGACAATACAATGACCAACATAAAATGGACAGACAATACAATGGCCAACATAAAATGGACAGACAATACAATGACCAACATAAAATGGACAGACAATACAATAACCAACATCAAATGGACAGACAATACAATGACCAACATAAAATGGACAGACAATACAATGGTCAACATCAAATGGACAGACAATACAATGACCAATATAAAATGGACAGACAATACAATGGCCAACATAAAATGGACAGACAATACAATGGCCAACATCAAATGGACAGACAATACAATGACCAACATCAAATTGACAGACAATACAATGGCCAACATCAAATGGACAGACAATACAATGGCCAACATAAAATGGACAGACAATACAATGGCCAACATCAAATGGACAGACAATACAATGGTCAACATAAAATGGACAGACAATACAATGACCAACATCAAATGGACAGACAATACAATGGCCAACATCAAATGGACAGACAATACAATGGCCAACATAAAATGGACAGACAATACAATGACCAACATAAAATGGACAGACAATACAATGGCCAACATAAAAATGGACAGACAATACAATGGCCAACATAAAATGGACAGACAATACAATAACCAACATCAAATGGACAGACAATACAATGGCCAACATAAAATGGACAGACAATACAATGGCCAACATCAAATGGACAGACAATACAATGACCAACATAAAATGGACAGACAATACAATGGTCAACATCAAATGGACAGACAATACAATGACCAATATAAAATGGACAGACAATACAATGGCCAACATAAAATGGACAGACAATACAATGGCCAACATCAAATGGACAGACAATACAATGGCCAATATAAAATGGACAGACAATACAATGACCAACATAAAATGGACAGACAATACAATGACCAACATAAAATGGACAGACAATACAATGGCCAACATAAAATGGACAGACAATACAATGACCAACATCAAATGGACAGACAATACAATGGCCAACATCAAATGGACAGACAATACAATGGCCAACATCAAATGGACAGACAATACAATGGCCAACATAAAATGGACAGACAATACAATGGCCAACATAAAATGGACAGACAATGCAATGGCCAACATCAAATGGACAGACAATACAATGGTCAATATAAAATGGACAGACAATACAATGGCCAACATAAAATGGACAGACAATACAATGGCCAGCATAAAATGGACAAACAATACAATGGTCAACATAAAATGGACAGACAATACAATGACCAACATCAAATGGACAGACAATACAATGGCCAACATCAAATGGACAGACAATACAATGGCCAACATAAAATGGACAGACAATACAATGGCCAACATCAAATGGACGGACAATACAATGGCCAATATAAAATGGACAGACAATACAATGGTCAACATCAAATGGACGGACAATACAATGGCCAATATAAAATGGACAGACAATACAATGGCCAACATAAAATGGACAGACAATACAATGGCCAACATCAAATGGACGGACAATACAATGGCCAATATAAAATGGACAGACAATACAATGGCCAACATCAAATGGACGGACAATACAATGGCCAATATAAAATGGACAGACAATACAATGGCCAATATAAAATGGACAGACAATACAATGGCCAACATCAAATGGACGGACAATACAATGGCCAACATCAAATGGACAGACAATACAATGGTCAACATCAAATAGACAGACAATACAATGGCCAACATCAAATGGACAGACAATACAATGGCCAACATAAAATGGACAGACAATACAATGGCCAACATAAAATGGACAGACAATACAATGACCAACATAAAATGGACAGACAATACAATGGCCAACATAAAATGGACAGACAATACAATGGCCAACATAAAATGGACAGACAATACAATGACCAACATAAAATGGACAGACAATACAATGACCAACATAAAATGGACAGACAATACAATGGCCAACATAAAATGGAGAGACAATACAATGACCAACATAAAATGGACAGACAATACAATAACCAACATAAAATGGACAGACAATACAATGGTCAACATCAAATGGACAGACAATACAATGGCCAATATAAAATGGACAGACAATACAATGGCCAACATCAAATGGACAGACAATACAATGGCCAACATCAAATGGACAGACAATACAATGGTCAACATCAAATGGACAGACAATACAATGACCAATATAAAATGGACAGACAATACAATGGCCAACATAAAATGGACAGACAATACAATGGCCAACATCAAATGGACAGACAATACAATGGCCAATATAAAATGGACAGACAATACAATGACCAACATAAAATGGACAGACAATACAATGACCAACATAAAATGGACAGACAATACAATGGCCAACATAAAATGGACAGACAATACAATGACCAACATCAAATGGACAGACAATACAATGGCCAACATCAAATGGACAGACAATACAATGGCCAACATAAAATGGACAGACAATACAATGGCCAACATAAAATGGACAGACAATGCAATGGCCAACATCAAATGGACAGACAATACAATGGTCAATATAAAATGGACAGACAATACAATGGCCAACATAAAATGGACAGACAATACAATGGCCAACATAAAATGGACAGACAATACAATGGTCAACATAAAATGGACAGACAATACAATGACCAACATAAAATGGACAGACAATACAATGGTCAACATCAAATGGACAGACAATACAATGACCAATATAAAATGGACAGACAATACAATGGCCAACATAAAATGGACAGACAATACAATGGCCAACATCAAATGGACAGACAATACAATGGCCAATATAAAATGGACAGACAATACAATGACCAACATAAAATGGACAGACAATACAATGACCAACATAAAATGGACAGACAATACAATGGCCAACATAAAATGGACAGACAATACAATGACCAACATCAAATGGACAGACAATACAATGGCCAACATCAAATGGACAGACAATACAATGGCCAACATCAAATGGACAGACAATACAATGGCCAACATAAAATGGACAGACAATACAATGGCCAACATAAAATGGACAGACAATGCAATGGCCAACATCAAATGGACAGACAATACAATGGTCAATATAAAATGGACAGACAATACAATGGCCAACATAAAATGGACAGACAATACAATGGACAGACAATACAATGGTCAACATAAAATGGACAGACAATACAATGACCAACATCAAATGGACAGACAATACAATGGCCAACATCAAATGGACAGACAATACAATGGCCAATATAAAATGGACAGACAATACAATGGCCAACATCAAATGGACGGACAATACAATGGCCAATATAAAATGGACAGACAATACAATGGCCAACATAAAATGGACAGACAATACAATGGCCAACATCAAATGGACGGACAATACAATGGCCAATATAAAATGGACAGACAATACAATGGCCAACATAAAATGTACAGACAATACAATGGCCAACATAAAATGGACAGACAATACAATGGTCAACATCAAATGGACAGACAATACAATGGCCAATATAAAATGGACAGACAATACAATGGCCAACATCAAATGGACAGACAATACAATGGTCAACATCAAATGGACAGACAATACAATGGCCAATATAAAATGGACAGACAATACAATAACCAACATAAAATGGACAGACAATACAATGGCCAACATAAAATGGACAGACAATACAATGGTCAACATCAAATGGACAGACAATACAATGGCCAACATCAAATGGACAGACAATACAATGACCAACATAAAATGGACAGACAATACAATGGTCAACATCAAATGGACAGACAATACAATGACCAATATAAAATGGACAGACAATACAATGGCCAATATTAAATGGACAGACAATACAATAACCAACATCAAATGGACAGACAATACAATGACCAACATAAAATGGACAGACAATACAATGGTCAACATCAAATGGACAGACAATACAATGACCAATATAAAATGGACAGACAATACAATGGCCAACATAAAATGGACAGACAATACAATGGCCAACATCAAATGGACAGACAATACAATGGCCAATATAAAATGGACAGACAATACAATGACCAACATAAAATGGACAGACAATACAATGACCAACATAAAATGGACAGACAATACAATGGCCAACATAAAATGGACAGACAATACAATGACCAACATCAAATGGACAGACAATACAATGGCCAACATCAAATGGACAGACAATACAATGGCCAACATAAAATGGACAGACAATACAATGGCCAACATAAAATGGACAGACAATGCAATGGCCAACATCAAATGGACAGACAATACAATGGTCAATATAAAATGGACAGACAATACAATGGCCAACATAAAATGGACAGACAATACAATGGCCAACATAAAATTGACAGACAATACAATGGTCAACATAAAATGGACAGACAATACAATGACCAACATCAAATGGACAGACAATACAATGGCCAACATCAAATGGACAGACAATACAATGGCCAACATAAAATGGACAGACAATACAATGGCCAACATCAAATGGACAGACAATACAATGGTCAACATAAAATGGACAGACAATACAATGACCAACATCAAATGGACAGACAATACAATGGCCAACATCAAATGGACAGACAATACAATGGCCAACATAAAATGGACAGACAATACAATGACCAACATCAAATGGACAGACAATACAATGGCCAACATCAAATGGACAGACAATACAATGGCCAACATAAAATGGACAGACAATACAATGGCCAACATAAAATGTACAGACAATACAATGGCCAACATAAAATGGACAGACAATACAATGGTCAACACCAAATGGACAGACAATACAATGGCCAATATAAAATGGACAGACAATACAATGGCCAACATCAAATGGACAGACAATACAATGGCCAACATAAAATGGACAGACAATACAATGGCCAACATAAAATGGACAGACAATACAATGGCCAACATAAAATGGACAGACAATACAATGACCAACATAAAATGGACAGACAATACAATGACAAACATAAAATGGACAGACAATACAATGACCAACATAAAATGGACAGACAATACAATGGCCAACATAAAATGGACAGACAATACAATGACCAACATAAAATGGACAGACTACAATGACCAACATAAAATGGACAGACAATACAATGGCCAACATCAAATGGACAGACAATACAATGACCAACATAAAATGGACAGACAATACAATAACCAACATCAAATGGACAGACAATACAATGACCAACATAAAATGGACAGACAATACAATGGTCAACATCAAATGGACAGACAATACAATGACCAATATAAAATGGACAGACAATACAATGGCCAACATAAAATGGACAGACAATACAATGGCCAACATCAAATGGACAGACAATACAATGGCCAATATAAAATGGACAGACAATACAATGACCAACATAAAATGGACAGACAATACAATGACCAACATAAAATGGACAGACAATACAATGGCCAACATAAAATGGACAGACAATACAATGACCAACATCAAATGGACAGACAATACAATGGCCAACATCAAATGGACAGACAATACAATGGCCAACATAAAATGGACAGACAATACAATGGCCAACATAAAATGGACAGACAATGCAATGGCCAACATCAAATGGACAGACAATACAATGGTCAATATAAAATGGACAGACAATACAATGGCCAACATAAAATGGACAGACAATACAATGGCCAACATAAAATGGACAGACAATACAATGGTCAACATAAAATGGACAGACAATACAATGACCAACATCAAATTGACAGACAATACAATGGCCAACATCAAATGGACAGACAATACAATGGCCAACATAAAATGGACAGACAATACAATGGCCAACATCAAATGGACAGACAATACAATGGTCAACATAAAATGGACAGACAATACAATGACCAACATCAAATGGACAGACAATACAATGGCCAACATCAAATGGACAGACAATACAATGGCCAACATAAAATGGACAGACAAAACAATGACCAACATAAAATGGACAGACAATACAATGGCCAACATAAAATGGACAGACAATACAATGGCCAACATAAAATGGACAGACAATACAATAACCAACATCAAATGGACAGACAATACAATGGCCAACATAAAATGGACAGACAATACAATGGCCAACATCAAATGGACAGACAATACAATGACCAACATAAAATGGACAGACAATACAATGGTCAACATCAAATGGACAGACAATACAATGACCAATATAAAATGGACAGACAATACAATGGCCAACATAAAATGGACAGACAATACAATGGCCAACATCAAATGGACAGACAATACAATGGCCAATATAAAATGGACAGACAATACAATGACCAACATAAAATGGACAGACAATACAATGACCAACATAAAATGGACAGACAATACAATGGCCAACATAAAATGGACAGACAATACAATGACCAACATCAAATGGACAGACAATACAATGGCCAACATCAAATGGACAGACAATACAATGGCCAACATCAAATGGACAGACAATACAATGGCCAACATCAAATGGACAGACAATACAATGGCCAACATAAAATGGACAGACAATGCAATGGCCAACATCAAATGGACAGACAATACAATGGTCAATATAAAATGGACAGACAATACAATGGCCAACATAAAATGGACAGACAATACAATGGCCAGCATAAAATGGACAGACAATACAATGGTCAACATAAAATGGACAGACAATACAATGACCAACATCAAATGGACAGACAATACAATGGCCAACATCAAATGGACAGACAATACAATGGCCAACATAAAATGGACAGACAATACAATGGCCAACATCAAATGGACGGACAATACAATGGCCAATATAAAATGGACAGACAATACAATGGTCAACATCAAATGGACGAACAATACAATGGCCAATATAAAATGGACAGACAATACAATGGCCAACATAAAATGGACAGACAATACAATGGCCAACATCAAATGGACGGACAATACAATGGCCAATATAAAATGGACAGACAATACAATGGCCAACATCAAATGGACGGACAATACAATGGCCAATATAAAATGGACAGACAATACAATGGCCAATTTAAAATGGACAGACAATACAATGGCCAACATCAAATGGACGGACAATACAATGGCCAACATCAAATGGACAGACAATACAATGGTCAACATCAAATAGACAGACAATACAATGGCCAACATCAAATGGACAGACAATACAATGGCCAACATCAAATGGACAGACAATACAATGGCCAACATCAAATGGACAGACAATACAATGACCAACATAAAATGGACAGACAATACAATGGCCAACATAAAATGGACAGACAATACAATGGCCAACATAAAATGGACAGACAATACAATGACCAACATAAAATGGACAGACAATACAATGACCAACATAAAATGGACAGACAATACAATGGCCAACATAAAATGGAGAGACAATACAATGACCAACATAAAATGGACAGACAATACAATAACCAACATAAAATGGACAGACAATACAATGGTCAACATCAAATGGACAGACAATACAATGGCCAATATAAAATGGACAGACAATACAATGGCCAACATCAAATGGACAGACAATACAATGGCCAACATCAAATGGACAGACAATACAATGGTCAACATCAAATGGACAGACAATACAATGACCAATATAAAATGGACAGACAATACAATGGCCAACATAAAATGGACAGACAATACAATGGCCAACATCAAATGGACAGACAATACAATGGCCAATATAAAATGGACAGACAATACAATGACCAACATAAAATGGACAGACAATACAATGACCAACATAAAATGGACAGACAATACAATGGCCAACATAAAATGGACAGACAATACAATGACCAACATCAAATGGACAGACAATACAATGGCCAACATCAAATGGACAGACAATACAATGGCCAACATAAAATGGACAGACAATACAATGGCCAACATAAAATGGACAGACAATGCAATGGCCAACATCAAATGGACAGACAATACAATGGTCAATATAAAATGGACAGACAATACAATGGCCAACATAAAATGGACAGACAATACAATGGCCAACATAAAATGGACAGACAATACAATGGTCAACATAAAATGGACAGACAATACAATGACCAACATCAAATGGACAGACAATACAATGGCCAACATCAAATGGACAGACAATACAATGGCCAACATAAAATGGACAGACAATACAATGGCCAACATCAAATGGACGGACAATACAATGGCCAATATAAAATGGACAGACAATACAATGGTCAACATCAAATGGACGGACAATACAATGGCCAATATAAAATGGACAGACAATACAATGGCCAACATAAAATGGACAGACAATACAATGGCCAACATCAAATGGACGGACAATACAATGGCCAATATAAAATGGACAGACAATACAATGGCCAACATCAAATGGACGGACAATACAATGGCCAATATAAAATGGACAGACAATACAATGGCCAATATAAAATGGACAGACAATACAATGGCCAACATCAAATGGACGGACAATACAATGGCCAACATCAAATGGACAGACAATACAATGGTCAACATCAAATAGACAGACAATACAATGGCCAACATCAAATGGACAGACAATACAATGGCCAACATAAAATGGACAGACAATACAATGGCCAACATAAAATGGACAGACAATACAATGACCAACATAAAATGGACAGACAATACAATGACCAACATCAAATGGACAGACAATACAATGGCCAACATAAAATGGACAGACAATACAATGGTCAACATCAAATGGACAGACAATACAATGGCCAATATAAAATGGACAGACAATACAATGGCCAACATCAAATGGACAGACAATACAATGGCCAACATCAAATGGACAGACAATACAATGGTCAACATCAAATGGGCAGACAATACCATGGTCAACATAAAATGTACAGACAATACAATGGCCAACATAAAATGGACAGACAATACAATGACCAACATAAAATGGACAGACAATACAATGGCCAACATCAAATGGACAGACAATACAATGGCCAACATAAAATGGACAGACAATACAATGGTCAACATCAAATGGACAGACAATACAATGGCCAACATCAAATGGACAGACAATACAATGGCCAACATCAAATGGACAGACAATACAATGGTCAACATCAAATGGGCAGACAATACCATGGTCAACATAAAATGTACAGACAATACAATGGCCAACATAAAATGGACAGACAATACAATGGTCAACATCAAATGGACAGACAATACAATGGCCAATATAAAATGGACAGATAATACAATGGCCAACATCAAATGGACAGACAATACAATGGCCAACATCAAATGGACAGACAATACAATGGTCAACATCAAATGGACAGACAATACAATGACCAATATAAAATGGACAGACAATACAATGGCCAACATAAAATGGACAGACAATACAATGGCCAACATCAAATGGACAGACAATACAATGGCCAACATCAAATCGACGGACAATACAATGGCCAACATCAAATGGACAGACAATACAATGGCCAACATAAAATGGACAGACAATGCAATGGCCAACATCAAATGGACAGACAATACAATGGTCAATATAAAATGGACAGACAATACAATGGCCAACATAAAATGGACAGACAATACAATGGCCAACATCAAATGGACAGACAATACAATGGCCAACATCAAATGGACAGACAATACAATGGCCAACATAAAATGGACAGACAATACAATGACCAACATAAAATGGACAGACAATACAATGGCCAACATAAAATGGACAGACAATACAATGGCCAACATAAAATGGACAGACAATACAATAACCAACATCAAATGGACAGACAATACAATGGCCAACATAAAATGGACAGACAATACAATGGCCAACATCAAATGGACAGACAATACAATGACCAACATAAAATGGACAGACAATACAATAGTCAACATCAAATGGACAGACAATACAATGACCAATATAAAATGGACAGACAATACAATGGCCAACATAAAATGGACAGACAATACAATGACCAACATAAAATGGACAGACAATACAATGGCCAACATAAAATGGACAGACAATACAATGACCAACATCAAATGGACAGACAATACAATGGCCAACATCAAATGGACAGACAATACAATGGCCAACATAAAATGGACAGACAATACAATGGCCAACATAAAATGGACAGACAATGCAATGGCCAACATCAAATGGACAGACAATACAATGGTCAATATAAAATGGACAGACAATACAATGGCCAACATAAAATGGACAGACAATACAATGGCCAGCATAAAATGGACAGACAATACAATGGTCAACATAAAATGGACAGACAATACAATGACCAACATCAAATGGACAGACAATACAATGGCCAACATCAAATGGACAGACAATACAATGGCCAACATAAAATGGACAGACAATACAATGGCCAACATCAAATGGACGGACAATACAATGGCCAATATAAAATGGACAGACAATACAATGGTCAACATCAAATGGACGGACAATACAATGGCCAATATAAAATGGACAGACAATACAATGGCCAACATAAAATGGACAGACAATACAATGGCCAACATCAAATGGACGGACAATACAATGGCCAATATAAAATGGACAGACAATACAATGGCCAACATCAAATGGACGGACAATACAATGGCCAATATAAAATGGACAGACAATACAATGGTCAATATAAAATGGACAGACAATACAATGGCCAACATCAAATGGACGGACAATACAATGGCCAACATCAAATGGACAGACAATACAATGGTCAACATCAAATAGACAGACAATACAATGGCCAACATCAAATGGACAGACAATACAATGGCCAACATAAAATGGACAGACAATACAATGGCCAACATAAAATGGACAGACAATACAATGACCAACATAAAATGGACAGACAATACAATGGCCAACATAAAATGGACAGACAATACAATGGCCAACATAAAATGGACAGACAATACAATGACCAACATAAAATGGACAGACAATACAATGACCAACATAAAATGGACAGACAATACAATGGTCAACATCAAATGGACAGACAATACAATGGCCAATATAAAATGGACAGACAATACAATGGCCAACATCAAATGGACAGACAATACAATGGCCAACATCAAATGGACAGACAATACAATGGTCAACATCAAATGGACAGACAATACAATGACCAATATAAAATGGACAGACAATACAATGGCCAACATAAAATGGACAGACAATACAATGGCCAACATCAAATGGACAGACAATACAATGGCCAACATCAAATGGACAGACAATACAATGACCAACATAAAATGGACAGACAATACAATGACCAACATAAAATGGACAGACAATACAATGGCCAGCATAAAATGGACAGACAATACAATGACCAACATCAAATGGACAGACAATACAATGGCCAACATCAAATGGACAGACAATACAATGGCCAACATAAAATGGACAGACAATACAATGGCCAACATAAAATGGACAGACAATGCAATGGCCAACATCAAATGGACAGACAATACAATGGTCAATATAAAATGGACAGACAATACAATGGCCAACATAAAATGGACAGACAATACAATGGCCAACATAAAATGGACAGACAATACAATGGTCAACATAAAATGGACAGACAATACAATGACCAACATCAAATGGACAGACAATACAATGGCCAACATCAAATGGACAGACAATACAATGGCCAACATAAAATGGACAGACAATACAATGGCCAACATCAAATGGACGGACAATACAATGGCCAATATAAAATGGACAGACAATACAATGGTCAACATCAAATGGACGGACAATACAATGGCCAATATAAAATGGACAGACAATACAATGGCCAACATAAAATGGACAGACAATACAATGGCCAACATCAAATGGACGGACAATACAATGGCCAATATAAAATGGACAGACAATACAATGGCCAACATCAAATGGACAGACAATACAATGGCCAATATAAAATGGACAGACAATACAATGGCCAATATAAAATGGACAGACAATACAATGGCCAACATCAAATGGACGGACAATACAATGGCCAACATCAAATGGACAGACAATACAATGGTCAACATCAAATAGACAGACAATACAATGGCCAACATCAAATGGACAGACAATACAATGGCCAACATAAAATGGACAGACAATACAATGGCCAACATAAAATGGACAGACAATACAATGACCAACATAAAATGGACAGACAATACAATGACCAACATCAAATGGACAGACAATACAATGGCCAACATAAAATGGACAGACAATACAATGGTCAACATCAAATGGACAGACAATACAATGGCCAATATAAAATGGACAGACAATACAATGGCCAACATCAAATGGACAGACAATACAATGGCCAACATCAAATGGACAGACAATACAATGGTCAACATCAAATGGGCAGACAATACCATGGTCAACATAAAATGTACAGACAATACAATGGCCAACATAAAATGGACAGACAATACAATGACCAACATAAAATGGACAGACAATACAATGGCCAACATAAAATGGACAGACAATACAATGGTCAACATCAAATGGACAGACAATACAATGGCCAATATAAAATGGACAGACAATACAATGGCCAACATCAAATGGACAGACAATACAATGGCCAACATCAAATGGACAGACAATACAATGGTCAACATCAAATGGGCAGACAATACCATGGTCAACATAAAATGTACAGACAATACAATGGCCAACATAAAATGGACAGACAATACAATGGTCAACATCAAATGGACAGACAATACAATGGCCAATATAAAATGGACAGACAATACAATGGCCAACATCAAATGGACAGACAATACAATGGCCAACATCAAATGGACAGACAATACAATGGTCAACATCAAATGGACAGACAATACAATGACCAATATAAAATGGACAGACAATACAATGGCCAACATAAAATGGACAGACAATACAATGGCCAACATCAAATGGACAGACAATACAATGGCCAACATCAAATCGACGGACAATACAATGGCCAACATCAAATGGACAGACAATACAATGGCCAACATAAAATGGACAGACAATGCAATGGCCAACATCAAATGGACAGACAATACAATGGTCAATATAAAATGGACAGACAATACAATGGCCAACATAAAATGGACAGACAATACAATGGCCAACATAAAATGGACAGACAATACAATGGCCAACATCAAATGGACAGACAATACAATGGCCAAAATAAATTTGAATGGAACATTTTTTGCTTCCAAGATTAAAAAAAAAAGCAGCTCTTTTCAAATTTGTGCTAAGAAAAATGTGGGGGCATACCTTTGCCCCTCACCCTTTTGAAAGTGGTGGGCATGTGCCCCCTTGCATCCCGCTTCTACGCACCTTTGTTATCATCAAGTTATTTTATGATTTATTTTCTCCTTCTACCACACAGGCACTAAGCCCGTTTCATATGGGGTGGACGTGGATAGTAAACAAATATATATAGAATAGAATAGAATATATTTTATTGCCGAATCATAGGGTCCACATGAGGCATCATTAACAATACAAACATTCATGATTGATAAATGAGACATACACACAAAAGAAAAAGGACATAGTTTAGGGTTTTTATATTTCTAAAAATATAAATATGATACAAGCACAGGGGCTAGGTGCGTCCGAGAAAAAAAAAAAAAAAAAAAATACTATATAATACTACAAGGGGGCGAACTCACTTGCTCCCATTTTTTTAAGTCGTCGTGTTAAATTGATCGTAACTTCGGAACGCCTTAATATTTTCAAAAAATGTTTCCACCAGTCGAAAGTCAAGTAATTTTCCTTTCCAAAGAGACCCCAATTGTTAGTGTAGGCCTCCGAACTGCTGAGGTATCATACACGAACCAAAACAAAACGACGTGAAAATCCGAAGTCGTACAAACGCTGGGATGACCACTTCCCATCTGTGTACAGACTTTCCCATGCGTAAACGAGTCATTTTGACTAGCTAAATACTTTCATTTATTCAAATTATGATAAAATTTCTTACCTTACGCCAATTTATATGTCCTTTAAGTCTGTTTTTGAAAGAAATCCCATTTGCATCCTTGACAAACGCCATAGACGTGAAAATTGAGAGAGTTCTAACGGGCTTTTTGATTGGCTGAAACAGAGTGTTTCAGCCAATCAAGAGTGTTTCAGCCAATCAAAAAGCCCGTTAGAACTCTCTCAATTTTCACGTCTATGGCGTTTGTCAAGGATGCAAATGGGATTTCTTTCAAAAACAGACTTAAAGGACATATAAATTGGCGTAAGGTAAGAAATTTTATCATAATTTGAATGGATGAAAGTATTTAGCTGGTCAAAATGACTCGTTTACGCATGGGAAAGTCTGTACACAGATGGGAAGTGGTCATCCCAGCGTTTGTACGACTTCGGATTTTCACGTCGTTTTGTTTTGGTTCGTGTATGATACCTCAGCAGTTCGGAGGCCTACACTAACAATTGGGGTGTCTTTTGGAAAGGAAAATTACTTGACTTTCGACTGGTGGAAACATTTTTTGAAAATATTAAGGCGTTCCGAAGTTACGATCAATTTAACACGACGACTTAAAAAAATGGGAGCAAGTGAGTTCGCCCCCTTGTAGTATTATATAGTATTTTTTTTTTTTTTTTTTTCGGACGCACCTAGCCCCTGTGGATACAAGTGCCTTTGTTCTACCACTACAAAACGTTATGCTAATATATTCCTTACGTTCTTCCTGCTACCGGAAATTAAACTTCCGTCAACTGGTCATGAACTCATTTTACATAAATTACTTTCCTTCGAAAACTTCCGGTCAGAAACCCTCGAAGGTTAGGTAATGTGATTTGCTGGTAAGATTTTGGTAAGTGTTTGTTTCTGGTGACAATTTATAAAATTAATCTACAATTACAAGTAACTTTATACGTCAATAAACCTGATTTACTCAGAACGCGAGACTAACGAATCGATCTCGACACACACCCTGGCCTCGATAGTATTATTAATATTATTCTCTTATCCGGACATCCTGCCATTTATTAAGCCGATGCGACCACAGGGGCTTGTTGTGGTATACCTGAGAAGCGAACAATAGTGAATAGATGGGCTAGTCATAAATATGACTTTCTTTTAAAACTGAAACATTGTATAGCTAATGTATAGACACCGAAAGGAACATAATATATATTATCCCCCCCCATGTATTTCCTTGTTTTATTCTTTTGTTTGTTCTAGTCATTTGTGCATTCTTTCATACATGCATGTTCCTTATGGAGCTTTCTTTATTAATAAAGAATTTGAACTTGAACTTGTAAATATTTTTGTTTCCAAAATTTATGTTGATTGTAAAAAAAAACAAAAAAAAACATGTTTTGTAATAGTCCGAGATTCCTCTGTCGTCTAACGGCGAATATGGATTTGCTGTAGCCGTTGGACGTCAGAGCGCAATATATATACGGATTACAGCGGATTTGCCTCTCCAGCTCTGGGTCGGCACATTTCCACGTTTCGTGTCTATCGGATTTTATTTTCTATCATAAACCCTTATATAAATCACTTCACCAATCATTTTTCTATTCATTCATAACCATCTTACCCTCAGAAAGTGGTGTTACACTCCATTACAGCTCGATTTTGCCTTAGATCCTATTATTCCGCCATTTGACTTCCATTTTCGAATCTACAAACGTGATCTCGCGATACTAACTGAATGATAACAGTAATGCATTGCATGATGGGAGCTACTTAATTCAGTGCACCAAATTATTTGAGAATTATTTGCATACGTAAACAGTAAACATTAAAATCACATGGAAGACGATACATTGAAGCGTATTCTGTAGGGCAAACAGTCCATCTACAGATCAAAGCAGAAGGAAATAATACAGAATGTGTTGGAAAGAAAAGATTCAATGACAGAGTGTTACCAACGGGCTTCGGAAAGAGCATGTGTTACGTTCCCCCTTTTTGGACAAGGTATTACAACATTTTTTTTTTCTGATGGTTATCTGTAATTCACTAAATTTGCTGTTAAAATCATTACCAATCAATATAATCAACTGTATTAAATCTTATGTTAATTGTTCTGCCTTAACAGGCGCCTATGATTGGCAATAAAAATATTTGTTTGTTTGATATATGCAAATCATCTCCCATGATACATTGCGGTAATCGCAGTTTTCTCGTAGTCATGTGACAATTGTTTGAAAAATGGAAGTCAAATGGCGGAATAATAGGATCTAAGGCAAAATCGTGCTGTAATGGAGTACTGTAACACCACTTTCTGAGGGTAAGATGTTTATGAATGAATAGAAAAATGATTGGTGAAGCGATTTATATAAGGGTTTATGATAGAAAATAAAAATCCGATAGCCACGAAACGTGGAAATGTGCTGACCCAGAGTTGGAGAAGCAAATCCGCTGTTTTCCGTATGTATTGCGCTCTGACGTCCAACGGCTACAGCAAATCCATATACGCCGTTAGACGACAGAGGAATCTCGGACTAGTTTTGTAATAGTGCTAGACCGAATCATCTGTCTTTGTGTGTTTATATTTGTCATTATATATTTCCTTTTTTTTACTTACAGAATTTTTTTTTTTTAATAATAAATGTCCAAATAATAAAAAGGAAATATATATAGTGACAAATATAAACACACAAGAGACATATTATTCGGTCTATAATAGTGCAATAACTCCTATTCGTTTTCATTTTGAGTCAAAATCTGAGTAAAACTGACTGATATACTCATACTGTAGATTGTGATGAAGACTTAATTGGCCTAGAACAAGCATAAACTTAGACAGGTTTGGATCATATCTTCTTACAAGAATGTAAAGCTAACAATTAAAAAGGTACAAAGGTGATTATTGATAATTGCTTAAAATGTTATAAGCACAATTTTTTGAATCCCTGCTTCTAGAGTACATTTCCAATTCAAATGGAATCGATTTGTCAAAATACTTCTGAATATTCCAAAGAATTTAACTAAATAATTTATTACAAATAATTAAGTATAAACTTTGTTATTTTTATTGCTTTTTTAGAAGCAGAGGCAATCTAAATGTTTTTCCTCATTATCAATATAGCAGACAAACTTTCTGTAGTGACAATTTTTTCCCATAGTATTCAACTTGACCTCTCTGAAACCAGCACTACCTAAAGAGTAAAATATTTTTTCAGGAATTCCATAAAAAAATTATTTACATATTTTTAACAAGTTCTACATCAAACTAAGCCTTTTTTTTTTACAGATGCCTGACAGAACAAGAAATTTATTGTTTATCTATCTTTATACCCAATTCAATTAATATAATTCAGGTTACTGTAAATTTTTAAATAGGATTGCATTTAAGATTTTTATGTGAATTTTGCAGATTTTGCAAATTGGGTCTATTATGTATGCATTTTGTATATGTAGATTTTTATATGCATTGACTATAAAGATTCTAAAAGAAAATAAACTATTAAAAGGTATCAAAGACTAGATATATTTTAATCTGCCATCTACAATTATTTAAAGAGAACATTTATAAATCTCTCATGTCTTATAATTTATGTTATAGCATCATGACTTCCAGTAAACTGTTCTTAGAAATATTATCTAAGATCGAAGAGAAGAAATTACCTCCAAGACTGAAGAGGCATTTCCATGTTTGCGCTGATAATGATAAAAATGCAGGCCCGGTAATCAGAATCATGCAGTGGAATATGTTAGCACAAGGTTTGTTGCTATGGTAATATACACAGTAGAAACAAACATTGTGACCTCCAGAAGGTCACTGACAAACTTGATCACATTAAGTTGTATCACTTAGGTACTGCAGGACCGTCGTGGTCATGATCATATGGTAGTTGGATTTACAGCTACCTGTGCAATCAGTACCTATCACCACTAATGTCGTGAGTTTGAATCCCGCTCATGGCGAGGTGTACTCGATACAAAATTATGTGATAAAGTTTGTCAGAGACTTGCAGCAGATTGGTTGTTTCCTGTTGGTACTCCTGACCGCCACAATATTATAACTGAAATATTGTTGAAAGTGGCCTTAAACACCATAACCCTAAACCCCCTCCCTTAGGCACTGATTGCATGTAAATCAGAATACCATTTAGACATTTTACCTCACCAAATGCCCAGACAACACTAGACACCAACCACCAAAGCAACACTAGACAGAATACCAAAAAAGCCATGATACTCACAAAAAACAAAAATGGTAAAAAATACCACAGAAATACAAGACTGGGCACTAAAATGAAACTGATCACTCATAAACAAGATCTAGAGTAGACAGAAATTAAAAAATATACAAAATGTACTCGTATACTTTTATAGTGCTAGCTCATTGAAATAACAGTCCGCAGATAGACATATCCCCCCCCCCCCCCCCCCCCCCCCCCCCCCACTCGGACACATTATCCTGCTTTCAAGCCAACCAGTCTTTGCTCTTTCTCCTTATAGCTGCAAGCTTAGCGGAGAAGCAACAAATACCAATTTTATAGTATTTGGTTTGACCAGATCGGTGCTCGAACCCACAATCTACTGCACTTCATGTCTTGAGACGAGCACGCTAACCATTACACTACCAATGTGGTTATTATATACTAGAATGTTAATGTATGAAATGGGTATCTTACACAATAGAAACAAATGTACACAGCTGTCTTCTGTGAGCTTGAATGACATCAGAGTTATCTCCCCTATACTACATTTTTACCTAGAGGCTATTTAAAAATTTCAATTTCTGAAATGAAATTTACTTTCAGCTTTGTGCCATGGAAGTGACAATTTCATCCTCTGCCCGAAAGAAGCCTTAGATTGGGAAAACAGGAACTTAAGAGTGATAGAAGAGATGCTACAATACAGTCCTCATATACTGTGTCTACAGGAAGTGGATAAGTTTGAGTTTGTACTAGAGAATCTATGCAAAGTGGGATACGATGGGATTTTCTTTCCCAAACCAGATTCTCCATGCCTTGACTTTCAGCACCATACAGGACCTGATGGCTGTGCAATTTTTTATGCTACAAGTAAAATAAAACTGGTAGCAAAAGATTGTGTTGTTTTGAAAGATGGGAAATATGAAACAAATCAGGTCTCCATTATTTGCTCATTTGTTTTCTTAAATAATGAAAATCCAACCATGGAAAGTGACAAATTTACTGTGGCAGTTACTCATTTAAAGGCAAAACCACCATATT
This sequence comes from Bathymodiolus brooksi, assembly GCA_963680875.1. Lineage (NCBI taxonomy): Eukaryota > Metazoa > Mollusca > Bivalvia > Mytilida > Modiolidae > Bathymodiolus > Bathymodiolus brooksi. The sequence continues at coordinate 12,826,429 of OY804582.1, forward strand.
CTGAGCTACGTTTACGCCAGGGTTCATATCTACTTAGTTACTTGGAAAACAAGGTTGGATCTAGTCCTGTTGTTGTATGTGGCGACTTCAACGCAGATCCAAAGGAACCTATTTATGCAGCATTCAAGGAATCAGCATTAAACTTGCAGAGTTCAAACACAAATCTTTCAGCAACAAAATCAGAACCGAAATATACCAGTTGGAAAATCAGAGGAAGTCCTACTGGAAATAAAGAATCTTGCAAGACAATTGATTATATATGGTATTCTAAACATTTCAAACCCAAAGCCGTCCTGGAAATACCAAAAGATGAGGATCTTGGTGATAACAAACTACCTTCCCTAGCTTTTCCTTCTGATCACCTCTCTTTAGTATGTGATCTTCAACTTACTTGTTGATGTTAAAAATAAAATAGAAATTTTTGTAGAAAAAAAATGTAGCTGGATTATCTCCCTTTATTTATTGTTATTGTAGTCATTTTTCATTTATCCTCAATCTACTTTTGTTAATTTTTTACTTATGCACATGATGTTGACCTGTGCCCCCCTTGAGTTAGGGGACAGTTTTTAAACAAATCTGCTGAAGTTCCATAAATAAGATGTCATTTGTATTTGGCTTGAAGTGTTATTGTAACATGTAGATTTAAGTATTAAGTATAAATGAAGATCTGAAGGTGGAATTGTTTTTCAGATTTTTTTTGATTTTTTTATTGTCTTATTCTGCCTGTTAACAAATATCACCTTGACCCAAGCTTCCAAGTGATTACCTTACAATTTTGAAGTAGCATAAAAATATAATTTCATTTAAGATTCAAATTAAGATTAACATTATTTTAAATTTCCCAATAAATTAGATTTTGTACCTCATTTTTTTTCAGATTTAGAAAATGTTAAAGGCTAGAGCAAGCAAAATTTTTAAAAGTTTTGGTATTTGCAATTGTATTAGGTATACCATGCATAGGATATTATTGGGATATCTATAGATTGAGATTGTAAACATGAGGACCACAGGAATCTATGGGGTTCAAGTCATGACGGTCGCAACATGTTAAGTAAGAATTAGGAAAGTCTTCACCGGGTTAGCAATACAGGCTTGTGCAGTAGTGGACTGGCCATACAGGCATTTTGGGTAGGCAGCTCAGATAAGAAATATATTAATGAACAATTTGCCAATTTGATAGGTGACAGATGCCTGGGCCGTTTTAAGAAATGTTAATTTTGACACACATGCAGACAAATCTTTTATTTATTAATTTATCAAATAATCTTGATGACTAGATATTTGTATTAAGATTAGTATATAATTTTGATGACTAGATATTTGTATTAAGATTAGTATATAATTTTGATGACTAGATATTTGTATTAAGATTAGTATATAATTTTGATGACTAGATATTTGTATTAAGATTAGTATATAATTTTGATGACTAGATATTTGTATTAAGATTAGTATATAATCTTGATGACTAGATATTTGTATTAAGATTAGTATATAATCTTGATGACTAGATATTTGTATTAAGATTAGTATATAATCTTGATGACTAGATATTTGTATTAAGATTAGTATATAATCTTGATGACTAGATATTTGTATTAAGATTAGTATATAATCTTGATGACTAGATATTTGTATTAAGATTAGTATATAATCTTGATGACTAGATATTTGTATTAAGATTAGTATATAATTTTGATGACTAGATATTTGTATTAAGATTAGTATATAATCTTGATGACTAGATATTTGTATTAAGATTAGTATATAATCTTGATGACTAGATATTTGTATTAAGATTAGTATATAATCTTGATGACTAGATATTTGTATTAAGATTAGTATATAATCTTGATGACTAGATATTTGTATTAAGATTAGTATATAATCTTGATGACTAGATATTTGTATTAAGATTAGTATATAATTTTGATGACTAGATATTTGTATTAAGATTAGTATATAATCTTGATGACTAGATATTTGTATTAAGATTAGTATATAATCTTGATGACTAGATATTTGTATTAAGATTAGTATATAATCTTGATGACTAGATATTTGTATTAAGATTAGTATATAATCTTGATGACTAGATATTTGTATTAAGATTAGTATATAATCTTGATGACTAGATATTTGTATTAAGATTAGTATATAATCTTGATGACTAGATATTTGTATTAAGATTAGTATATAATCTTGATGACTAGATATTTGTATTAAGATTAGTATATAATTTTGATGACTAGATATTTGTATTAAGATTAGTATATAATCTTGATGACTAGATATTTGTATTAAGATTAGTATATAATCTTGATGACTAGATATTTGTATTAAGATTAGTATATAATCTTGATGACTAGATATTTGTATTAAGATTAGTATATAATCTTGATGACTAGATATTTGTATTAAGATTAGTATATAATTTTGATGACTAGATATTTGTATTAAGATTAGTATATAATTTTGATGACTAGATATTTGTATTAAGATTAGTATATAATTTTAGAAATGGATATTTATGATTTTTATGGTATCCTGTTTTAGAAAGAATTTTGTTTCCAATGTCAGGGAAAGGATGAAAATCTCTTCAAGATCCTAGATATTTTTAGTATATTATATACATACATGTACATGTATATATTAACATATTTATATTTTTAGAAAACAAGCTATTAATTATTCATTTTTGAAAATAGTTTTGTGGTCAGGATGTCAAAGTGATTAAGGCTGTTGATGTTTCTATGCTAATACCACGGCCAAGGTCATGGATTTTAATGGTAATTTTGTTGTAAAAATTTAATTATAAGGAATATTTGAAATTGTGGAACAGGTTATACTTGCATAATCTGTTTTGAGTCAGTTTACGCTTTTCATATTAAGCGTAAACTGACCCAACCCAGGTTATATCATATAACCTGTTCAACAATTTCAAATATTCCTTAATTATTGTATGCCCCTCACCCCAATAAGTTTTATAATGATGATATTTCAAACTAACTTGAAACCCATGTCTTATGTATGTGTCTGCAATCCTTACCAATCGAGATGAGCGTGTGTGTGGGGGGGGGGTGGGGTCCAAACTCACATCATTGATGTAAAGTTTGGTGTCAGAAGTCGACAACCTTAACTATGCTGCCACCGAGGCCCCATTATGATATTATCCCAATGTGTATTGGTACATGTATATACAGAGATGAAAATTTTACTATGATCAGCTGATTTCCTCTTTTTTTAACAAAATATTTGGAAATAAAATTAAATGAAAAACAAAAAATACCACACTGTCAGAACAGTTAAAAAATACCACACTGTCAGAACAGTTAAAAAATACCACTCTGTCAGAACAGTTAAAAAATACCACTCTGTCAGAACAGTTAAAAAATACCACACTGTCAGAACAGTTAAAAAATACCACTCTGTCAGAACAGTTAAAAAATACCACACTGTCAGAACAGTTAAAAAATACCACACTGTCAGAACAGTTCCAAAATACCACTCTGTCAGAACAGTTCCAAAATACCACTCTGTCAGAACAGTTAAAAAATACCACACTGTCTGAACAGTTAAAAAATACCACACTGTCAGAACAGTTAAAAAATACCACACTGTCTGAACAGTTAAAAAATACCACACTGTCTAAACAGTTAAAAAATACCACACTGTCTGAACAGTTAAAAAATACCACACTGTCTGAACAGTTAAAAAATACCACACTGTCAGAACAGTTAAAAAATACCACACTGTCTGAACAGTTAAAAAATACCACACTGTCGGAACAGTTAAAAAATACCACACTGTCGGAACAGTTAAAAAATACCACACTGTCGGAACAGTTAAAAAATACCACACTGTCGGAACAGTTAAAAAATACCACACTGTCAGAACAGTTAAAAAATACCACACTGTCAGAACAGTTAAAAAATACCACTCTGTCAGAACAGTTAAAAAATACCACACTGTCTGAACAGTTAAAAAATACCACACTGTCAGAACAGTTAAAAAATACCACACTGTCTGAACAGTTAAAAAATACCACACTGTCTGAACAGTTAAAAAATACCACACTGTCAGAACAGTTAAAAAATACCACACTGTCTGAACAGTTAAAAAATACCACACTGTCAGAACAGTTAAAAAATACCCCACTGTCTGAACAGTTAAAAAATACCACACTGTCGGAACAGTTAAAAAATACCACACTGTCGGAACAGTTAAAAAATACCACACTGTCTGAACAGTTAAAAAATACCACACTGTCAGAACAGTTAAAAAATACCACACTGTCAGAACAGTTAAAAAATACCACACTGTCTGAACAGTTAAAAAATACCACACTGTCAGAACAGTTAAAAAATACCACACTGTCAGAACAGTTAAAAAATACCACACTGTCTGAACAGTTAAAAAATACCACACTGTCAGAACAGTTAAAAAATACCACACTGTCTGAACAGTTAAAAAATACCACACTGTCTGAACAGTTAAAAAATACCACACTGTCAGAACAGTTAAAAAATACCACACTGTCTGAACAGTTAAAAAATACCACACTGTCAGAACAGTTAGAAAATACCACACTGTCTGAACAGTTAAAAAATACCACACTGTCGGAACAGTTAAAAAATACCACACTGTCGGAACAGTTAAAAAATACCACACTGTCTGAACAGTTAAAAAATACCACACTGTCGGAACAGTTCAAAAATACCACACTGTCGGAACAGTTCAAAAATACCACACTGTCGGAACAGTTAAAAAATACCACACTGTCGGAACAGTTAAAAAATACCACACTGTCGGAACAGTTAAAAAATACCACACTGTCAGAACAGTTAAAAAATACCACACTGTCGGAACAGTTAAAAAATACCACACTGTCGGAACAGTTAAAAAATACCACACTGTCGGAACAGTTAAAAAATACCACACTGTCTGAACAGTTAAAAAATACCACACTGTCAGAACAGTTAAAAAATACCACACTGTCGGAACAGTTAAAAAATACCACACTGTCTGAACAGTTAAAAAATACCACACTGTCTGAACAGTTAAAAAATACCACACTGTCAGAACAGTTCCAAAATACCACTCTGTCAGAACAGTTCCAAAATACCACTCTGTCAGAACAGTTCCAAAATACCACTCTGTCAGAACAGTTAAAAAATACCACACTGTCTGAACAGTTAAAAAATACCACACTGTCAGAACAGTTAAAAAATACCACACTGTCTGAACAGTTAAAAAATACCACACTGTCTAAACAGTTAAAAAATACCACACTGTCTGAACAGTTAAAAAATACCACACTGTCTGAACAGTTAAAAAATACCACACTGTCAGAACAGTTAAAAAATACCACACTGTCTGAACAGTTAAAAAATACCACACTGTCGGAACAGTTAAAAAATACCACACTGTCGGAACAGTTAAAAAATACCACACTGTCGGAACAGTTAAAAAATACCACACTGTCGGAACAGTTAAAAAATACCACACTGTCAGAACAGTTAAAAAATACCACACTGTCAGAACAGTTAAAAAATACCACTCTGTCAGAACAGTTAAAAAATACCACACTGTCTGAACAGTTAAAAAATACCACACTGTCAGAACAGTTAAAAAATACCACACTGTCTGAACAGTTAAAAAATACCACACTGTCTGAACAGTTAAAAAATACCACACTGTCAGAACAGTTAAAAAATACCACACTGTCTGAACAGTTAAAAAATACCACACTGTCAGAACAGTTAAAAAATACCCCACTGTCTGAACAGTTAAAAAATACCACACTGTCGGAACAGTTAAAAAATACCACACTGTCGGAACAGTTAAAAAATACCACACTGTCTGAACAGTTAAAAAATACCACACTGTCAGAACAGTTAAAAAATACCACACTGTCAGAACAGTTAAAAAATACCACACTGTCTGAACAGTTAAAAAATACCACACTGTCAGAACAGTTAAAAAATACCACACTGTCAGAACAGTTAAAAAATACCACACTGTCTGAACAGTTAAAAAATACCACACTGTCAGAACAGTTAAAAAATACCACACTGTCTGAACAGTTAAAAAATACCACACTGTCTGAACAGTTAAAAAATACCACACTGTCAGAACAGTTAAAAAATACCACACTGTCTGAACAGTTAAAAAATACCACACTGTCAGAACAGTTAGAAAATACCACACTGTCTGAACAGTTAAAAAATACCACACTGTCGGAACAGTTAAAAAATACCACACTGTCGGAACAGTTAAAAAATACCACACTGTCTGAACAGTTAAAAAATACCACACTGTCAGAACAGTTAAAAAATACCACACTGTCGGAACAGTTAAAAAATACCACACTGTCGGAACAGTTAAAAAATACCACACTGTCTGAACAGTTAAAAAATACCACACTGTCAGAACAGTTAAAAAATACCACACTGTCGGAACAGTTAAAAAATACCACACTGTCAGAACAGTTAAAAAATACCACACTGTCTGAACAGTTAAAAAATACCACACTGTCTGAACAGTTAAAAAATACCACACTGTCGGAACAGTTAAAAAATACCACACTGTCGGAACAGTTAAAAAATACCACACTATCGGAACAGTTAAAAAATACCACACTGTCTGAACAGTTAAAAAATACCACACTGTCAGAACAGTTAAAAAATACCACACTGTCGGAACAGTTAAAAAATACCACACTGTCGGAACAGTTAAAAAATACCACACTGTCAGAACAGTTAAAAAATACCACACTGTCAGAACAGTTAAAAAATACCACACTGTCAGAACAGTTAAAAAATACCACACTGTCTGAACAGTTAAAAAATACCACACTGTCAGAACAGTTAAAAAATACCACACTGTCTGAACAGTTAAAAAATACCACACTGTCTGAATAGTTAAAAAAATACCACACTGTCGGAACAGTTAAAAAATACCACACTGTCGGAACAGTTAAAAAATACCACACTGTCGGAACAGTTAAAAAATACCACACTGTCGGAACAGTTAAAAAATACCACACTGTCGGAACAGTTAAAAAATACCACACTGTCGGAACAGTTAAAAAATACCACACTGTCTGAACAGTTAAAAAATACCACACTGTCTGAACAGTTAAAAAATACCACACTGTCGGAACAGTTAAAAAATACCACACTGTCTGAACAGTTAAAAAATACCACACTGTCGGAACAGTTAAAAAATACCACACTGTCGGAACAGTTAAAAAAATCTCATAGAAAGAGTCAAATTTGATACCACATGATAAAAAAAAAAGGTATTTGGGCACTGTATGGAGGTTTCATCTTTTTTTCATCAGTGAGCTCTTTCATCTCTGTATATATTATGTGTATCATTTTTTAAGGTTTTTTTTTTTATAATTTATTACTTCAAAATTATATTTTGTGATATTTTCTGATGGAAAAAATTAATAAAAACTTTTTGTCAGAAATAACACTCTTGATTCAACCCAATCTGTTAAACAACACTCGATCACTCATACTGTACGCAAATGGCAAGTTATATTTAGTATTATCTATGCTCTCAAGTATAAGGAAAATTAATAAACAAAATGCAAGTATCAATTTGCCGACAGCCGGCCATACGTGATGGACGCCGGAATTATTATTAACAGAAAAATGTTATGTTACATGTCACTTGTAATCAATTCACAATGTACACAACCAACATTTCAAACAAAACTATATATTGCATAATTAGAATTCCGTCACAGATGGGCAAGGCCGTCCAGGAAAAACCGAAGTAATTTGGAAACCTGTATCTGATGACAATGCTCGAACCCATCTCTGGACAATCAGGTGTCGGACCTCACCTTAAAAAATTTGCAACAAAGATGCAAATAGTAAATAATGTAAGACTAACATACAGACATATTTTTTGTTGTTACACGTATGCACGACGGCTAGAAAGTGAAGAGAACCAAACAAACATACCTAAAATCCCAATCGCATGACAATGTTCTCATTGGTCAATTTCGACCATTACCGTATGAATATTCATTAGTATCAAACCGACAATACAATATTTTCCCGCTATACTTCGAACCGCGGGAAAATATTATTATATTGATTGAAAATCTAGGTTTTGTTTGGTTTATGGTGTTTTACACAACTTTTAAGTTATATCTGGCAGTCAGTTTTATTGGTGGAGGTCACATTTCACTGACAAACTTTATCACATAATGTTGTATCGAGTACACCTCGTCATGAACGGGGTTAGTGGTGATAGGCACTGAGTACACAGATAGTTGTAAATCCAACTACCATACGATCACGACCACAACAGCCCCCGAAAATCAAAGATGGCTTCCATGCAAAACAAGAGTTTAACACATGAAACCTATGGGGAAAAAACTATACAACGTATATGTTTTTGTAGAAACTGAATCATTTAAAAAGATGTTTGACTGGAGTGTGGCTTGTGTTGTATATTATGTACAATGTTGGGGGATTTGTAATCCAAGATGTTTGTCAGCACGGCCACTAATCTCTCTAACTCATATTCAAATGATATGCTAATGGTAAAGTTATCGGGGTTTCCGGATATGCATTGGCGGGATCTTTTCACGTCTACAAGGAGGTAAGTTGTACATTATTATCTTGTATTCAAGCACTTTTTACAAAAAGGGCCAAGTAATTCGACGCAATTTAAAAATTCCTAATGCCAGAGTAAGCCATTTCGTTGACTGACTGTTGCTTCATATAAGAATCCAACTCAGCGTGTTTGTCTAGTACAAAGCGACCATCTTCATATCTACCTGTGGACTGTTGCTTCAGTGAGCCAGCACTATAAGAATCCAACTCGGCGTGTTTGTCTAGTACAAAGCGACCATCATCATATCTACCTGTGGATTGTTGCTTCAAGAGCCAGCACTATAAGAATCCAACTCAGCATGTTGTCTAGTACAAAGCGACCATCATCATATCTACCTGTGGACTGTTGTTTCAGTGAGCCAGCACTATAAGAATCCAACTCAGCGTGTTTGTCTAGTACAAAGAGGACATCATCATATCTACATGTGGACTTGCTTCAGTGAGCCAGCACTATAAGAATCCAACTCAGCGTGTTGTCTAGTACAAAGCGACCATCATCATATCTACCTGTGGACTGTTGCTTCAGTGAGCCAGCACTATAAGAATCCAACTCAGCATGTTGTCTAGTACAAAGCGACCATCATCATATCTACCTGTGGACTGTTGCTTCAGTGTGCCAGCACTATAAGAATCCAACTCACCGTGTTTGTCTAGTACAAAGAGGACATCATCATATCTACCCGTGGACTGTTGCTTCAGTGAGCCAGCACTATAAGAATCCAACTCAGTGTGTTGTCTGGTACAAAGAGGACATCATCATATCTACCTGTGGACTTGCTTCAGTGAGCCAGCACTATAAGAATCCAACTCAGCGTGTTGTCTAGTACAAAACGACCATCATCATATTTACCTGTGGACTGTTGCTTCAGTGAGCCAGTACTATAAGAATCCAACTCAGCGTGTTTGTCTAGTACAAAGCCACCATCATCATATCTACCTGTGGACTGTTGTTTCAGTGAGCCAGCACTATAAGAATCCAACTCAGCGTGTTGTCTAGTACAAATCGACCATCATCATATCTACCTGTGGACTGTTGTTTCAGTGAGCCAGCACTATAAGAATCCAACTCAGTGTGTTGTCTAGTACAAAGCGACCATCATCATATCTACCTGTGGACTTGCTTCAGTGAGCTAGCACTATAAGAATCCAACTCAGCGTGTTGTCTAGTACAAAGCGACTATCATCATATCTACCTGTGGACTGTTGCTTCAGTGAGCCAGCACTATAAGAATCCAACTCAGTGTGTTTGTCTAGTACAAAGCGACTATCATCATATCTACCTGTGGACTGTTGCTTCAGTGAGCTAGGACTATAAGAATCCAACTCAGCGTGTTTGTCTAGTACAAAGCGCCATCATCATATCTACCTGTGGACTGTTGCTTCAGTGAGCCAGCACTATAAGAATCCAACTCAGTGTGTTGTCTAGTACAAAGCGACCATCATCATATCTACCTGTGGACTGTTGCTTCAGTGAGCTAGCACTATAAGAATCCAACTCAGCGTGTGTGTCTAGTACAAAGCGCCCATCATCATATCTACCTGTGAACTGTTGTTTCAGTGAGCCAGTACTATAAGATTCCAACTCAGTGTGTTTGTCTAGTACAAAGCGACCATCTTCATATCTACCTGTGGACTGTTGTTTCAGTGAGCCAGCACTATAAGAATCCAACTCGGCGTGTTGTCTAGTACAAATCGACCATCATCATATCTACCTGTGGACTGTTGCTTCAGTGAGCCAGCATTATAAGAATCCAACTCAGCGTGTTGTCTAGTACAAAGCGACCATCATCATATCTACCCGTGGACTGTTGTTTCAGTGAGCTAGCACTATAATAATCCAACTCAGCGTGTTGTCTAGTACAAAGCGACCATCATCATATCTACCTGTGGACTTGCTTCAGTGAGCTAGCACTATAAGAATCCAACTCAGCGTGTTGTCTAGTACAAAGCGACCATCATCATATCTACCTGTGGACTGTTGCTTCAGTGAGCCAGCACTATAAGAATCCAACTCAGCGTGTTTGTCTAGTACAAAGAGGACATCATCATATCTACCTGTGGACTGTTGCTTCAGTGAGCCAGCACTATAAGAATCCAACTCAGTGTGTTGTCTAGTACAAAGAGGACATCATCATATCTACCTGTGGACTTGCTTCAGTGAGCCAGCACTATACGAATCCAACTCAGCATGTTGTCTAGTACAAAGCGACCATCATCATATCTACCTGTGGACTGTTGCTTCAGTGTGCCAGCACTATAAGAATCCAACTCACCGTGTTTGTCTAGTACAAAGAGGACATCATCATATCTACCTGTGGACTGTTGCTTCAGTGAGCCAGCACTATAAGAATCCAACTCAGTGTGTTGTCTGGTACAAAGAGGACATCATCATATCTACCTGTGGACTTGCTTCAGTGAGCCAGCACTATAAGAATCCAACTCAGCGTGTTGTCTAGTACAAAACGACCATCATCATATTTACCTGTGGACTGTTGCTTCAGTGAGCCAGTACTATAAGAATCCAACTCAGCGTGTTTGTCTAGTACAAAGCCACCATCATCATATCTACCTGTGGACTGTTGTTTCAGTGAGCCAGCACTATAAGAATCCAACTCAGCGTGTTGTCTAGTACAAATCGACCATCATCATATCTACCTGTGGACTGTTGTTTCAGTGAGCCAGCACTATAAGAATCCAACTCAGTGTGTTGTCTAGTACAAAGCGACCATCATCATATCTACCTGTGGACTTGCTTCAGTGAGCTAGCACTATAAGAATCCAACTCAGCGTGTTGTCTAGTACAAAGCGACTATCATCATATCTACCTGTGGACTGTTGCTTCAGTGAGCCAGCACTATAAGAATCCAACTCAGTGTGTTTGTCTAGTACAAAGCGACTATCATCATATCTACCTGTGGACTGTTGCTTCAGTGAGCTAGGACTATAAGAATCCAACTCAGCGTGTTGTCTAGTACAAATCGACCATCATCATATCTACCTGTGGACTGTTGCTTCAGTGAGCCAGCATTATAAGAATCCAACTCAGCGTGTTGTCTAGTACAAAGCGACCATCATCATATCTACCCGTGGACTGTTGTTTCAGTGAGCTAGCACTATAATAATCCAACTCAGCGTGTTGTCTAGTACAAAGCGACCATCATCATATCTACCTGTGGACTTGCTTCAGTGAGCTAGCACTATAAGAATCCAACTCAGCGTGTTGTCTAGTACAAAGCGACCATCATCATATCTACCTGTGGACTGTTGCTTCAGTGAGCTAGCACTATAAGAATCCAACTCAGCGTGTTTGTCTAGTACAAAGCGACCATCGTCATATCTACCTGTGGACTGTTGCTTCAGTGAGCTAGCACTATAAGAATCCAACTCAGCGGTTGTCTAGTACAAAGCGACCAACATCATATCTACCCGTGGACTGTTGCTTCAGTGAGCCAGCACTATAAGAATCCAACTCAGCGTGTTTGTCTAGTACAAAGCGACCATCATCATATCTACCTGTGAATTGTTGCTTCAGTGAGCTAGCACTATAAGAATCCAACTCAGCGTGTTGTCTAGTACAAAGCGACCATCATCATATCTACCTGTGGACTTGCTTCAGTGAGCTAGCACTATAAGAATCCAACTCAGCGTGTTGTCTAGTACAAAGCGACTATCATCATATCTACCTGTGGACTGTTGCTTCAGTGAGCCAGCACTATAAGAATCCAACTCAGTGTGTTTGTCTAGTACAAAGCGACTATCATCATATCTACCTGTGGACTGTTGCTTCAGTGAGCCAGCACTATAAGAATCCAACTCAGTGTGTTTGTCTAGTACAAAGCGACTATCATCATATCTACCTGTGGACTGTTGCTTCAGTGAGCTAGGACTATAAGAATCCAACTCAGCGTGTTTGTCTAGTACAAAGCGCCATCATCATATCTACCTGTGGACTGTTGCTTCAGTGAGCCAGCACTATAAGAATCCAACTCAGTGTGTTGTCTAGTACAAAGCGACCATCATCATATCTACCTGTGGACTGTTGCTTCAGTGAGCTAGCACTATAAGAATCCAACTCAGCGTGTGTGTCTAGTACAAAGCGCCCATCATCATATCTACCTGTGAACTGTTGTTTCAGTGAGCCAGTACTATAAGATTCCAACTCAGTGTGTTTGTCTAGTACAAAGCGACCATCTTCATATCTACCTGTGGACTGTTGTTTCAGTGAGCCAGCACTATAAGAATCCAACTCAGCGTGTTGTCTAGTACAAATCGACCATCATCATATCTACCTGTGGACTGTTGCTTCAGTGAGCCAGCATTATAAGAATCCAACTCAGCGTGTTGTCTAGTACAAAGCGACCATCATCATATCTACCCGTGGACTGTTGTTTCAGTGAGCTAGCACTATAATAATCCAACTCAGCGTGTTGTCTAGTACAAAGCGACCATCATCATATCTACCTGTGGACTTGCTTCAGTGAGCTAGCACTATAAGAATCCAACTCAGCGTGTTGTCTAGTACAAAGCGACCATCATCATATCTACCTGTGGACTGTTGCTTCAGTGAGCCAGCACTATAAGAATCCAACTCAGCGTGTTTGTCTAGTACAAAGAGGACATCATCATATCTACCTGTGGACTGTTGCTTCAGTGAGCCAGCACTATAAGAATCCAACTCAGTGTGTTGTCTAGTACAAAGAGGACATCATCATATCTACCTGTGGACTTGCTTCAGTGAGCCAGCACTATAAGAATCCAACTCAGCATGTTGTCTAGTACAAAGCGACCATCATCATATCTACCTGTGGACTGTTGCTTCAGTGTGCCAGCACTATAAGAATCCAACTCACCGTGTTTGTCTAGTACAAAGAGGACATCATCATATCTACCTGTGGACTGTTGCTTCAGTGAGCCAGCACTATAGGAATCCAACTCAGTGTGTTGTCTGGTACAAAGAGGACATCATCATATCTACCTGTGGACTTGCTTCAGTGAGCCAGCACTATAAGAATCCAACTCAGCGTGTTGTCTAGTACAAAACGACCATCATCATATTTACCTGTGGACTGTTGCTTCAGTGAGCCAGTACTATAAGAATCCAACTCAGCGTGTTTGTCTAGTACAAAGCCACCATCATCATATCTACCTGTGGACTGTTGCTTCAGTGAGCTAGCACTATAAGAATCCAACTCAGCGTGTGTGTCTAGTACAAAGCGCCCATCATCATATCTACCTGTGAACTGTTGTTTCAGTGAGCCAGTACTATAAGATTCCAACTCAGTGTGTTTGTCTAGTACAAAGCGACCATCTTCATATCTACCTGTGGACTGTTGTTTCAGTGAGCCAGCACTATAAGAATCCAACTCAGCGTGTTGTCTAGTACAAATCGACCATCATCATATCTACCTGTGGACTGTTGCTTCAGTGAGCCAGCATTATAAGAATCCAACTCAGCGTGTTGTCTAGTACAAAGCGACCATCATCATATCTACCCGTGGACTGTTGTTTCAGTGAGCTAGCACTATAATAATCCAACTCAGCGTGTTGTCTAGTACAAAGCGACCATCATCATATCTACCTGTGGACTTGCTTCAGTGAGCTAGCACTATAAGAATCCAACTCAGCGTGTTGTCTAGTACAAAGCGACCATCATCATATCTACCTGTGGACTGTTGCTTCAGTGAGCCAGCACTATAAGAATCCAACTCAGCGTGTTTGTCTAGTACAAAGAGGACATCATCATATCTACCTGTGGACTGTTGCTTCAGTGAGCCAGCACTATAAGAATCCAACTCAGTGTGTTGTCTAGTACAAAGAGGACATCATCATATCTACCTGTGGACTTGCTTCAGTGAGCCAGCACTATAAGAATCCAACTCAGCATGTTGTCTAGTACAAAGCGACCATCATCATATCTACCTGTGGACTGTTGCTTCAGTGTGCCAGCACTATAAGAATCCAACTCACCGTGTTTGTCTAGTACAAAGAGGACATCATCATATCTACCTGTGGACTGTTGCTTCAGTGAGCCAGCACTATAAGAATCCAACTCAGTGTGTTGTCTGGTACAAAGAGGACATCATCATATCTACCTGTGGACTTGCTTCAGTGAGCCAGCACTATAAGAATCCAACTCAGCGTGTTGTCTAGTACAAAACGACCATCATCATATCTACCTGTGGACTGTTGTTTCAGTGAGCCAGCACTATAAGAATCCAACTCAGCGTGTTGTCTAGTACAAATCGACCATCATCATATCTACCTGTGGACTGTTGTTTCAGTGAGCCAGCACTATAAGAATCCAACTCAGTGTGTTGTCTAGTACAAAGCGACCATCATCATATCTACCTGTGGACTTGCTTCAGTGAGCTAGCACTATAAGAATCCAACTCAGCGTGTTGTCTAGTACAAAGCGACTATCATCATATCTACCTGTGGACTGTTGCTTCAGTGAGCCAGCACTATAAGAATCCAACTCAGTGTGTTTGTCTAGTACAAAGCGACTATCATCATATCTACCTGTGGACTGTTGCTTCAGTGAGCTAGGACTATAAGAATCCAACTCAGCGTGTTGTCTAGTACAAATCGACCATCATCATATCTACCTGTGGACTGTTGTTTCAGTGAGCCAGCACTATAAGAATCCAACTCAGTGTGTTGTCTAGTACAAAGCGACCATCATCATATCTACCTGTGGACTTGCTTCAGTGAGCTAGCACTATAAGAATCCAACTCAGCGTGTTGTCTAGTACAAAGCGACTATCATCATATCTACCTGTGGACTGTTGCTTCAGTGAGCCAGCACTATAAGAATCCAACTCAGTGTGTTTGTCTAGTACAAAGCGACTATCATCATATCTACCTGTGGACTGTTGCTTCAGTGAGCTAGGACTATAAGAATCCAACTCAGCGTGTGTGTCTAGTACAAAGCGCCCATCATCATATCTACCTGTGAACTGTTGTTTCAGTGAGCCAGTACTATAAGATTCCAACTCAGTGTGTTTGTCTAGTACAAAGCGACCATCTTCATATCTACCTGTGGACTGTTGTTTCAGTGAGCCAGCACTATAAGAATCCAACTCAGCGTGTTGTCTAGTACAAATCGACCATCATCATATCTACCTGTGGACTGTTGCTTCAGTGAGCCAGCATTATAAGAATCCAACTCAGCGTGTTGTCTAGTACAAAGCGACCATCATCATATCTACCCGTGGACTGTTGTTTCAGTGAGCTAGCACTATAATAATCCAACTCAGCGTGTTGTCTAGTACAAAGCGACCATCATCATATCTACCTGTGGACTTGCTTCAGTGAGCTAGCACTATAAGAATCCAACTCAGCGTGTTGTCTAGTACAAAGCGACCATCATCATATCTACCTGTGGACTGTTGCTTCAGTGAGCTAGCACTATAAGAATCCAACTCAGCGTGTTTGTCTAGTACAAAGCGACCATCGTCATATCTACCTGTGGACTGTTGCTTCAGTGAGCTAGCACTATAAGAATCCAACTCAGCGGTTGTCTAGTACAAAGCGACCAACATCATATCTACCCGTGGACTGTTGCTTCAGTGAGCCAGCACTATAAGAATCCAACTCAGCGTGTTTGTCTAGTACAAAGCGACCATCATCATATCTACCTGTGAATTGTTGCTTCAGTGAGCTAGCACTATAAGAATCCAACTCAGCGTGTTGTCTAGTACAAAGCGACCATCATCATATCTACCTGTGGACTTGCTTCAGTGAGCTAGCACTATAAGAATCCAACTCAGCGTGTTGTCTAGTACAAAGCGACTATCATCATATCTACCTGTGGACTGTTGCTTCAGTGAGCCAGCACTATAAGAATCCAACTCAGTGTGTTTGTCTAGTACAAAGCGACTATCATCATATCTACATGTGGACTGTTGCTTCAGTGAGCTAGGACTATAAGAATCCAACTCAGCGTGTTTGTCTAGTACAAAGCGACCATCATCATATCTACCTGTGGACTGCTGCTTCAGTGAGCTAGCACTATAAGAATCCAACTCGGCGTGTTTGTCTAGTACAAAGCGACCATCATCATATCTACCTGTGGACTGTTGCTTTAGTGAGCTAGCACTATAAGAATCCAACTCAGCGTGTTGTCTAGTACAAAGCGACCATCATCATATCTACCTGTGGACTGTTGCTTCAGTGAGCTAGCACTATAAGAATCCAACTCAGCGTGTTTGTCTAGTACAAAGCGACCATCGTCTTATCTACCTGTGGACTGTTGCTTCAGTGAGCTAGGACTATAAGAATGCAACTCAGCGGTTGTCTAGTACAAAGCGACCAACATCATATCTACCCGTGGACTGTTGCTTCAGTGAGCCAGCACTATAAGAATCCAACTCAGCGTGTTTGTCTAGTACAAAGCGACCATCATCTTATCTACCTGTGGACTTGCTTCAGTGAGCTAGCACTATAAGAATCCAACTCAGCGTGTTGTCTAGTACAAAGCGACCATCATCATATCTACCTGTGGACTTGCTTCAGTGAGCCAGCACTATAAGAATCCAACTCAGCGTGTTTGTCTAGTACAAAGCCACCATCATCATATCTACCTGTGGACTGTTGCTTCAGTGAGCCAGCACTATAAGAATCCAACTCAGTGTGTTGTCTAGTACAAAGCGACCATCATCATATCTACCTGTGAATTGTTGCTTCAGTGAGCTAGCACTATAAGAATCCAACTCAGTGTGTTGTCTAGTACAAAGCGACCATCATCATATCTACATGTGGACTGTTGTTTCAGTGAGCTAGCACTATAAGAATCCAACTCGGCGTGTTTGTCTAGTACAAAGCCACATTCATCATATCTACCTGTGGACTTGTTTCAGTGAGCCAGCACTATAAGAATCCAACTCAGTGTGTTGTCTAGTACAAAGCAACCATCATCATATCTACCTGTGGACTGTTGTTTCATTGAGCTAGCACTATAAGAATGCAACTTAGCGTGTTGGCTAGTACAAAGCGACCATCATCATATCTACCTGTGGACTGTTGCTTCAGTGAGCCAGCATTATAAGAATCCAACTCAGCGTGTTGTCTAGTACAAAGCGACCATCATCATACCTACCCGTGGACTGTTGTTTCAGTGAGCTGGCACTATAATAATCCAACTCAGCGTGTTTGTCTAATACAAAGCGACCATCATCATATCTACCTGTGGACTGTTGCTTCAGTGAGCTAGCACTATAAGAATCCAACTCAGCGTGTTTGTCTAGTACAAAGCGACCATCATCATATCTACCTGTGGACTGTTGTTTCAGTGAGCAAGCACTATAAGAATCCAACTCAGCGTGTTTGTCTAGTACAAAGAGGACATCATCATATCTACATGTGGACTGGCTTCAGTGAGCCAGCACTATAAGAATCCAACTCAGCGTGTTGTCTAGTACAAAGCGACCATCATCATATCTACCTGTCGACTGTTGCTTCAGTGAGCCAGCACTATAAGAATCCAACTCAGCGTGTTTGTCTAGTACAAAGAGGACATCATCATATCTACCTGTGGACTGTTGCTTCAGTGAGCCAGCACTATAAGAATCCAACTCAGTGTGTTGTCTAGTACAAAGAGGACATCATCATATCTACCTGTGGACTTGCTTCAGTGAGCCAGCACTATAAGAATCCAACTCAGCATGTTGTCTAGTACAAAGCGACCATCATCATATCTACCTGTGGACTGTTGCTTCAGTGTGCCAGCACTATAAGAATCCAACTCACCGTGTTTGTCTAGTACAAAGAGGACATCATCATATCTACCTGTGGACTGTTGCTTCAGTGAGCCAGCACTATAAGAATCCAACTCAGTGTGTTGTCTGGTACAAAGAGGACATCATCATATCTACCTGTGGACTTGCTTCAGTGAGCCAGCACTATAAGAATCCAACTCAGCGTGTTGTCTAGTACAAAACGACCATCATCATATTTACCTGTGGACTGTTGCTTCAGTGAGCCAGTACTATAAGAATCCAACTCAGCGTGTTTGTCTAGTACAAAGCCACCATCATCATATCTACCTGTGGACTGTTGTTTCAGTGAGCCAGCACTATAAGAATCCAACTCAGCATGTTGTCTAGTACAAATCGACCATCATCATATCTACCTGTGGACTGTTGTTTCAGTGAGCCAGCACTATAAGAATCCAACTCAGTGTGTTGTCTAGTACAAAGCGACCATCATCATATCTACCTGTGGACTTGCTTCAGTGAGCTAGCACTATAAGAATCCAACTCAGCGTGTTGTCTAGTACAAAGCGACTATCATCATATCTACCTGTGGACTGTTGCTTCAGTGAGCCAGCACTATAAGAATCCAACTCAGTGTGTTTGTCTAGTACAAAGCGACTATCATCATATCTACCTGTGGACTGTTGCTTCAGTGAGCTAGGACTATAAGAATCCAACTCAGCGTGTTTGTCTAGTACAAAGCGCCATCATCATATCTACCTGTGGACTGTTGCTTCAGTGAGCCAGCACTATAAGAATCCAACTCAGTGTGTTGTCTAGTACAAAGCGACCATCATCATATCTACCTGTGGACTGTTGCTTCAGTGAGCTAGCACTATAAGAATCCAACTCAGCGTGTGTGTCTAGTACAAAGCGCTCATCATCATATCTACCTGTGAACTGTTGTTTCAGTGAGCCAGTACTATAAGATTCCAACTCAGTGTGTTTGTCTAGTACAAAGCGACCATCTTCATATCTACCTGTGGACTGTTGTTTCAGTGAGCCAGCACTATAATAATCCAACTCAGCGTGTTGTCTAGTACAAATCGACCATCATCATATCTACCTGTGGACTGTTGCTTCAGTGAGCCAGCATTATAAGAATCCAACTCAGCGTGTTGTCTAGTACAAAGCGACCATCATCATATCTACCCGTGGACTGTTGTTTCAGTGAGCTAGCACTATAATAATCCAACTCAGCGTGTTGTCTAGTACAAAGCGACCATCATCATATCTACCTGTGGACTTGCTTCAGTGAGCTAGCACTATAAGAATCCAACTCAGCGTGTTGTCTAGTACAAAGCGACCATCATCATATCTACCTGTGGACTGTTGCTTCAGTGAGCTAGCACTATAAGAATCCAACTCAGCGTGTTTGTCTAGTACAAAGCGACCATCGTCATATCTACCTGTGGACTGTTGCTTCAGTGAGCTAGCACTATAAGAATCCAACTCAGCGGTTGTCTAGTACAAAGCGACCAACATCATATCTACCCGTGGACTGTTGCTTCAGTGAGCCAGCACTATAAGAATCCAACTCAGCGTGTTTGTCTAGTACAAAGCGACCATCATCATATTTACCTGTGAATTGTTGCTTCAGTGAGCTAGCACTATAAGAATCCAACTCAGCGTGTTGTCTAGTACAAAGCGACCATCATCATATCTACCTGTGGACTTGCTTCAGTGAGCTAGCACTATAAGAATCCAACTCAGCGTGTTGTCTAGTACAAAGCGACTATCATCATATCTACCTGTGGACTGTTGCTTCAGTGAGCCAGCACTATAAAAATCCAACTCAGTGTGTTTGTCTAGTACAAAGCGACTATCATCATATCTACCTGTGGACTGTTGCTTCAGTGAGCTAGGACTATAAGAATCCAACTCGGCGTGTTTGTCTAGTACAAAGCGACCATCATCATATCTACCTGTGGACTGTTGCTTTAGTGTGCCAGCACTATAAGAATCCAACTCAGCGTGTTTGTCTAGTACAAAGAGGACATCATCATATCTACCTGTGGACTGTTGCTTCAGTGAGCCAGCACTATAAGAATCCAACTCAGTGTGTTGTCTGGTACAAAGCGACCATCATCATATCTACCTGTGGACTGTTGTTTCAGTGAGCCAGCACTATAAGAATCCAACTCAGCGTGTTGTCTAGTACAAATCGACCATCATCATATCTACCTGTGGACTGTTGTTTCAGTGAGCCAGCACTATAAGAATCCAACTCAGTGTGTTGTCTAGTACAAAGCGACCATCATCATATCTACCTGTGGACTTGCTTCAGTGAGCTAGCACTATAAGAATCCAACTCAGCGTGTTGTCTAGTACAAAGCGACTATCATCATATCTACCTGTGGACTGTTGCTTCAGTGAGCCAGCACTATAAGAATCCAACTCAGTGTGTTTGTCTAGTACAAAGCGACTATCATCATATCTACCTGTGGACTGTTGCTTCAGTGAGCTAGGACTATAAGAATCCAACTCAGCGGTTTTCTAGTACAAAGCCACCATCATCATATCTACCTGTGGACTGTTGTTTCAGTGAGCCAGCACTATAAGAATCCAACTCAGCGTGTTGTCTAGTACAAATCGACCATCATCATATCTACCTGTGGACTGTTGTTTCAGTGAGCCAGCACTATAAGAATCCAACTCAGTGTGTTGTCTAGTACAAAGCGACCATCATCATATCTACCTGTGGACTTGCTTCAGTGAGCTAGCACTATAAGAATCCAACTCAGCGTGTTGTCTAGTACAAAGCGACTATCATCATATCTACCTGTGGACTGTTGCTTCAGTGAGCCAGCACTATAAGAATCCAACTCAGTGTGTTTGTCTAGTACAAAGCGACTATCATCATATCTACCTGTGGACTGTTGCTTCAGTGAGCTAGGACTATAAGAATCCAACTCAGCGTGTTGTCTAGTACAAATCGACCATCTTCATATCTACCTGTGGACTGTTGTTTCAGTGAGCCAGCACTATAAGAATCCAACTCAGCGTGTTGTCTAGTACAAATCGACCATCATCATATCTACCTGTGGACTGTTGCTTCAGTGAGCCAGCATTATAAGAATCCAACTCAGCGTGTTGTCTAGTACAAAGCGACCATCATCATATCTACCCGTGGACTGTTGTTTCAGTGAGCTAGCACTATAATAATCCAACTCAGCGTGTTGTCTAGTACAAAGCGACCATCATCATATCTACCTGTGGACTTGCTTCAGTGAGCTAGCACTATAAGAATCCAACTCAGCGTGTTGTCTAGTACAAAGCGACCATCATCATATCTACCTGTGGACTGTTGCTTCAGTGAGCTATCACTATAAGAATCCAACTCAGCGTGTTTGTCTAGTACAAAGCGACCATCGTCATATCTACCTGTGGACTGTTGCTTCAGTGAGCTAGCACTATAAGAATCCAACTCAGCGGTTGTCTAGTACAAAGCGACCAACATCATATCTACCCGTGGACTGTTGCTTCAGTGAGCCAGCACTATAAGAATCCAACTCAGCGTGTTTGTCTAGTACAAAGCGACCATCATCATATCTACCTGTGAATTGTTGCTTCAGTGAGCTAGCACTATAAGAATCCAACTCAGCGTGTTGTCTAGTACAAAGCGACCATCATCATATCTACCTGTGGACTTGCTTCAGTGAGCCAGCACTATAAGAATCCAACTCAGCGTGTTGTCTAGTACAAAGCGACTATCATCATATCTACCTGTGGACTGTTGCTTCAGTGAGCCAGCACTATAAGAATCCAACTCAGTGTGTTTGTCTAGTACAAAGCGACTATCATCATATCTACCTGTGGACTGTTGCTTCAGTGAGCTAGGACTATAAGAATCCAACTCGGCGTGTTTGTCTAGTACAAAGCGACCATCATCATATCTACCTGTGGACTGTTGCTTTAGTGTGCCAGCACTATAAGAATCCAACTCAGCGTGTTTGTCTAGTACAAAGAGGACATCATCATATCTACCTGTGGACTGTTGCTTCAGTGAGCCAGCACTATAAGAATCCAACTCAGTGTGTTGTCTGGTACAAAGCGACCATCATCATATCTACCTGTGGACTGTTGTTTCAGTGAGCCAGCACTATAAGAATCCAACTCAGCGTGTTGTCTAGTACAAATCGACCATCATCATATCTACCTGTGGACTGTTGTTTCAGTGAGCCAGCACTATAAGAATCCAACTCAGTGTGTTGTCTAGTACAAAGCGACCATCATCATATCTACCTGTGGACTTGCTTCAGTGAGCTAGCACTATAAGAATCCAACTCAGCGTGTTGTCTAGTACAAAGCGACTATCATCATATCTACCTGTGGACTGTTGCTTCAGTGAGCCAGCACTATAAGAATCCAACTCAGTGTGTTTGTCTAGTACAAAGCGACTATCATCATATCTACCTGTGGACTGTTGCTTCAGTGAGCTAGGACTATAAGAATCCAACTCAGCGGTTTTCTAGTACAAAGCCACCATCATCATATCTACCTGTGGACTGTTGTTTCAGTGAGCCAGCACTATAAGAATCCAACTCAGCGTGTTGTCTAGTACAAATCGACCATCATCATATCTACCTGTGGACTGTTGTTTCAGTGAGCCAGCACTATAAGAATCCAACTCAGTGTGTTGTCTAGTACAAAGCGACCATCATCATATCTACCTGTGGACTTGCTTCAGTGAGCTAGCACTATAAGAATCCAACTCAGCGTGTTGTCTAGTACAAAGCGACTATCATCATATCTACCTGTGGACTGTTGCTTCAGTGAGCCAGCACTATAAGAATCCAACTCAGTGTGTTTGTCTAGTACAAAGCGACTATCATCATATCTACCTGTGGACTGTTGCTTCAGTGAGCTAGGACTATAAGAATCCAACTCAGCGTGTTGTCTAGTACAAATCGACCATCTTCATATCTACCTGTGGACTGTTGTTTCAGTGAGCCAGCACTATAAGAATCCAACTCAGCGTGTTGTCTAGTACAAATCGACCATCATCATATCTACCTGTGGACTGTTGCTTCAGTGAGCCAGCATTATAAGAATCCAACTCAGCGTGTTGTCTAGTACAAAGCGACCATCAACATATCTACCCGTGGACTGTTGTTTCAGTGAGCTAGCACTATAATAATCCAACTCAGCGTGTTGTCTAGTACAAAGCGACCATCATCATATCTACCTGTGGACTTGCTTCAGTGAGCTAGCACTATAAGAATCCAACTCAGCGTGTTGTCTAGTACAAAGCGACCATCATCATATCTACCTGTGGACTGTTGCTTCAGTGAGCTAGCACTATAAGAATCCAACTCAGCGTGTTTGTCTAGTACAAAGCGACCATCGTCATATCTACCTGTGGACTGTTGCTTCAGTGAGCTAGCACTATAAGAATCCAACTCAGCGGTTGTCTAGTACAAAGCGACCAACATCATATCTACCCGTGGACTGTTGCTTCAGTGAGCCAGCACTATAAGAATCCAACTCAGCGTGTTTGTCTAGTACAAAGCGACCATCATCATATCTACCTGTGAATTGTTGCTTCAGTGAGCTAGCACTATAAGAATCCAACTCAGCGTGTTGTCTAGTACAAAGCGACCATCATCATATCTACCTGTGGACTTGCTTCAGTGAGCTAGCACTATAAGAATCCAACTCAGCGTGTTGTCTAGTACAAAGCGACTATCATCATATCTACCTGTGGACTGTTGCTTCAGTGAGCCAGCACTATAAGAATCCAACTCAGTGTGTTTGTCTAGTACAAAGCGACTATCATCATATCTACATGTGGACTGTTGCTTCAGTGAGCTAGGACTATAAGAATCCAACTCAGCGTGTTTGTCTAGTACAAAGCGACCATCATCATATCTACCTGTGGACTGCTGCTTCAGTGAGCTAGCACTATAAGAATCCAACTCGGCGTGTTTGTCTAGTACAAAGCGACCATCATCATATCTACCTGTGGACTGTTGCTTTAGTGAGCTAGCACTATAAGAATCCAACTCAGCGTGTTGTCTAGTACAAAGCGACCATCATCATATCTACCTGTGGACTGTTGCTTCAGTGAGCTAGCACTATAAGAATCCAACTCAGCGTGTTTGTCTAGTACAAAGCGACCATCGTCTTATCTACCTGTGGACTGTTGCTTCAGTGAGCTAGGACTATAAGAATGCAACTCAGCGGTTGTCTAGTACAAAGCGACCAACATCATATCTACCCGTGGACTGTTGCTTCAGTGAGCCAGCACTATAAGAATCCAACTCAGCGTGTTTGTCTAGTACAAAGCGACCATCATCTTATCTACCTGTGGACTTGCTTCAGTGAGCTAGCACTATAAGAATCCAACTCAGCGTGTTGTCTAGTACAAAGCGACCATCATCATATCTACCTGTGGACTTGCTTTAGTGAGCCAGCACTATAAGAATCCAACTCAGCGTGTTTGTCTAGTACAAAGCCACCATCATCATATCTACCTGTGGACTGTTGCTTCAGTGAGCCAGCACTATAAGAATCCAACTCAGTGTGTTGTCTAGTACAAAGCGACCATCATCATATCTACCTGTGAATTGTTGCTTCAGTGAGCTAGCACTATAAGAATCCAACTCAGCGTGTTGTCTAGTACAAAGCGACCATCATCATATCTACATGTGGACTGTTGTTTCAGTGAGCTAGCACTATAAGAATCCAACTCGGCGTGTTTGTCTAGTACAAAGCCACATTCATCATATCTACCTGTGGACTTGTTTCAGTGAGCCAGCACTATAAGAATCCAACTCAGTGTGTTGTCTAGTACAAAGCAACCATCATCATATCTACCTGTGGACTGTTGTTTCATTGAGCTAGCACTATAAGAATGCAACTTAGCGTGTTGGCTAGTACAAAGCGCCATCATCATATCTACCTGTGGACTGTTGCTTCAGTGAGCCAGCATTATAAGAATCCAACTCAGCGTGTTGTCTAGTACAAAGCGACCATCATCATACCTACCCGTGGACTGTTGTTTCAGTGAGCTGGCACTATAATAATCCAACTCAGCGTGTTTGTCTAATACAAAGCGACCATCATCATATCTACCTGTGGACTGTTGCTTCAGTGAGCTAGCACTATAAGAATCCAACTCAGCGTGTTTGTCTAGTACAAAGCGACCATCATCATATCTACCTGTGGACTGTTGTTTCAGTGAGCAAGCACTATAAGAATCCAACTCAGCGTGTTTGTCTAGTACAAAGAGGACATCATCATATCTACATGTGGACTGGCTTCAGTGAGCCAGCACTATAAGAATCCAACTCAGCGTGTTGTCTAGTACAAAGCGACCATCATCATATCTACCTGTCGACTGTTGCTTCAGTGAGCCAGCACTATAAGAATCCAACTCAGCGTGTTTGTCTAGTACAAAGAGGACATCATCATATCTACCTGTGGACTGTTGCTTCAGTGAGCCAGCACTATAAGAATCCAACTCAGTGTGTTGTCTAGTACAAAGAGGACATCATCATATCTACCTGTGGACTTGCTTCAGTGAGCCAGCACTATAAGAATCCAACTCAGCATGTTGTCTAGTACAAAGCGACCATCATCATATCTACCTGTGGACTGTTGCTTCAGTGTGCCAGCACTATAAGAATCCAACTCAGTGTGTTGTCTAGTACAAAGCGACCATCATCATATCTACCTGTGAATTGTTGCTTCAGTGAGCTAGCACTATAAGAATCCAACTCAGCGTGTTGTCTAGTACAAAGCGACCATCATCATATCTACATGTGGACTGTTGTTTCAGTGAGCTAGCACTATAAGAATCCAACTCGGCGTGTTTGTCTAGTACAAAGCCACATTCATCATATCTACCTGTGGACTTGTTTCAGTGAGCCAGCACTATAAGAATCCAACTCAGTGTGTTGTCTAGTACAAAGCAACCATCATCATATCTACCTGTGGACTGTTGTTTCATTGAGCTAGCACTATAAGAATGCAACTTAGCGTGTTGGCTAGTACAAAGCGCCATCATCATATCTACCTGTGGACTGTTGCTTCAGTGAGCCAGCATTATAAGAATCCAACTCAGCGTGTTGTCTAGTACAAAGCGACCATCATCATACCTACCCGTGGACTGTTGTTTCAGTGAGCTGGCACTATAATAATCCAACTCAGCGTGTTTGTCTAATACAAAGCGACCATCATCATATCTACCTGTGGACTGTTGCTTCAGTGAGCTAGCACTATAAGAATCCAACTCAGCGTGTTTGTCTAGTACAAAGCGACCATCATCATATCTACCTGTGGACTGTTGTTTCAGTGAGCAAGCACTATAAGAATCCAACTCAGCGTGTTTGTCTAGTACAAAGAGGACATCATCATATCTACATGTGGACTGGCTTCAGTGAGCCAGCACTATAAGAATCCAACTCAGCGTGTTGTCTAGTACAAAGCGACCATCATCATATCTACCTGTCGACTGTTGCTTCAGTGAGCCAGCACTATAAGAATCCAACTCAGCGTGTTTGTCTAGTACAAAGAGGACATCATCATATCTACCTGTGGACTGTTGCTTCAGTGAGCCAGCACTATAAGAATCCAACTCAGTGTGTTGTCTAGTACAAAGAGGACATCATCATATCTACCTGTGGACTTGCTTCAGTGAGCCAGCACTATAAGAATCCAACTCAGCATGTTGTCTAGTACAAAGCGACCATCATCATATCTACCTGTGGACTGTTGCTTCAGTGTGCCAGCACTATAAGAATCCAACTCACCGTGTTTGTCTAGTACAAAGAGGACATCATCATATCTACCTGTGGACTGTTGCTTCAGTGAGCCAGCACTATAAGAATCCAACTCAGTGTGTTGTCTGGTACAAAGAGGACATCATCATATCTACCTGTGGACTTGCTTCAGTGAGCCAGCACTATAAGAATCCAACTCAGCGTGTTGTCTAGTACAAAACGACCATCATCATATTTACCTGTGGACTGTTGCTTCAGTGAGCCAGTACTATAAGAATCCAACTCAGCGTGTTTGTCTAGTACAAAGCCACCATCATCATATCTACCTGTGGACTGTTGTTTCAGTGAGCCAGCACTATAAGAATCCAACTCAGCATGTTGTCTAGTACAAAGCGACCATCATCATATCTACCCGTGGACTGTTGCTTCAGTGAGCCAGCACTATAAGAATCCAACTCAGCGTGTTTGTCTAGTACAAAGCGACCATCATCATATCTACCTGTGAATTGTTGCTTCAGTGAGCTAGCACTATAAGAATCCAACTCAGCGTGTTGTCTAGTACAAAGCGACCATCATCATATCTACCTGTGGACTTGCTTCAGTGAGCTAGCACTATAAGAATCCAACTCAGCGTGTTGTCTAGTACAAAGCGACTATCATCATATCTACCTGTGGACTGTTGCTTCAGTGAGCCAGCACTATAAGAATCCAACTCAGTGTGTTTGTCTAGTACAAAGCGACTATCATCATATCTACATGTGGACTGTTGCTTCAGTGAGCTAGGACTATAAGAATCCAACTCAGCGTGTTTGTCTAGTACAAAGCGACCATCATCATATCTACCTGTGGACTGCTGCTTCAGTGAGCTAGCACTATAAGAATCCAACTCGGCGTGTTTGTCTAGTACAAAGCGACCATCATCATATCTACCTGTGGACTGTTGCTTTAGTGAGCTAGCACTATAAGAATCCAACTCAGCGTGTTGTCTAGTACAAAGCGACCATCATCATATCTACCTGTGGACTGTTGCTTCAGTGAGCTAGCACTATAAGAATCCAACTCAGCGTGTTTGTCTAGTACAAAGCGACCATCGTCTTATCTACCTGTGGACTGTTGCTTCAGTGAGCTAGGACTATAAGAATGCAACTCAGCGGTTGTCTAGTACAAAGCGACCAACATCATATCTACCCGTGGACTGTTGCTTCAGTGAGCCAGCACTATAAGAATCCAACTCAGCGTGTTTGTCTAGTACAAAGCGACCATCATCTTATCTACCTGTGGACTTGCTTCAGTGAGCTAGCACTATAAGAATCCAACTCAGCGTGTTGTCTAGTACAAAGCGACCATCATCATATCTACCTGTGGACTTGCTTTAGTGAGCCAGCACTATAAGAATCCAACTCAGCGTGTTTGTCTAGTACAAAGCCACCATCATCATATCTACCTGTGGACTGTTGCTTCAGTGAGCCAGCACTATAAGAATCCAACTCAGTGTGTTGTCTAGTACAAAGCGACCATCATCATATCTACCTGTGAATTGTTGCTTCAGTGAGCTAGCACTATAAGAATCCAACTCAGCGTGTTGTCTAGTACAAAGCGACCATCATCATATCTACATGTGGACTGTTGTTTCAGTGAGCTAGCACTATAAGAATCCAACTCGGCGTGTTTGTCTAGTACAAAGCCACATTCATCATATCTACCTGTGGACTTGTTTCAGTGAGCCAGCACTATAAGAATCCAACTCAGTGTGTTGTCTAGTACAAAGCAACCATCATCATATCTACCTGTGGACTGTTGTTTCATTGAGCTAGCACTATAAGAATGCAACTTAGCGTGTTGGCTAGTACAAAGCGACCATCATCATATCTACCTGTGGACTGTTGCTTCAGTGAGCCAGCATTATAAGAATCCAACTCAGCGTGTTGTCTAGTACAAAGCGACCATCATCATACCTACCCGTGGACTGTTGTTTCAGTGAGCTGGCACTATAATAATCCAACTCAGCGTGTTTGTCTAATACAAAGCGACCATCATCATATCTACCTGTGGACTGTTGCTTCAGTGAGCTAGCACTATAAGAATCCAACTCAGCGTGTTTGTCTAGTACAAAGCGACCATCATCATATCTACCTGTGGACTGTTGTTTCAGTGAGCAAGCACTATAAGAATCCAACTCAGCGTGTTTGTCTAGTACAAAGAGGACATCATCATATCTACATGTGGACTGGCTTCAGTGAGCCAGCACTATAAGAATCCAACTCAGCGTGTTGTCTAGTACAAAGCGACCATCATCATATCTACCTGTCGACTGTTGCTTCAGTGAGCCAGCACTATAAGAATCCAACTCAGCGTGTTTGTCTAGTACAAAGAGGACATCATCATATCTACCTGTGGACTGTTGCTTCAGTGAGCCAGCACTATAAGAATCCAACTCAGTGTGTTGTCTAGTACAAAGAGGACATCATCATATCTACCTGTGGACTTGCTTCAGTGAGCCAGCACTATAAGAATCCAACTCAGCATGTTGTCTAGTACAAAGCGACCATCATCATATCTACCTGTGGACTGTTGCTTCAGTGTGCCAGCACTATAAGAATCCAACTCACCGTGTTTGTCTAGTACAAAGAGGACATCATCATATCTACCTGTGGACTGTTGCTTCAGTGAGCCAGCACTATAAGAATCCAACTCAGTGTGTTGTCTGGTACAAAGAGGACATCATCATATCTACCTGTGGACTTGCTTCAGTGAGCCAGCACTATAAGAATCCAACTCAGCGTGTTGTCTAGTACAAAACGACCATCATCATATTTACCTGTGGACTGTTGCTTCAGTGAGCCAGTACTATAAGAATCCAACTCAGCGTGTTTGTCTAGTACAAAGCCACCATCATCATATCTACCTGTGGACTGTTGTTTCAGTGAGCCAGCACTATAAGAATCCAACTCAGCATGTTGTCTAGTACAAATCGACCATCATCATATCTACCTGTGGACTGTTGTTTCAGTGAGCCAGCACTATAAGAATCCAACTCAGTGTGTTGTCTAGTACAAAGCGACCATCATCATATCTACCTGTGGACTTGCTTCAGTGAGCTAGCACTATAAGAATCCAACTCAGCGTGTTGTCTAGTACAAAGCGACTATCATCATATCTACCTGTGGACTGTTGCTTCAGTGAGCCAGCACTATAAGAATCCAACTCAGTGTGTTTGTCTAGTACAAAGCGACTATCATCATATCTACCTGTGGACTGTTGCTTCAGTGAGCTAGGACTATAAGAATCCAACTCAGCGTGTTTGTCTAGTACAAAGCGCCATCATCATATCTACCTGTGGACTGTTGCTTCAGTGAGCCAGCACTATAAGAATCCAACTCAGTGTGTTGTCTAGTACAAAGCGACCATCATCATATCTACCTGTGGACTGTTGCTTCAGTGAGCTAGCACTATAAGAATCCAACTCAGCGTGTGTGTCTAGTACAAAGCGCTCATCATCATATCTACCTGTGAACTGTTGTTTCAGTGAGCCAGTACTATAAGATTCCAACTCAGTGTGTTTGTCTAGTACAAAGCGACCATCTTCATATCTACCTGTGGACTGTTGTTTCAGTGAGCCAGCACTATAAGAATCCAACTCAGCGTGTTGTCTAGTACAAATCGACCATCATCATATCTACCTGTGGACTGTTGCTTCAGTGAGCCAGCATTATAAGAATCCAACTCAGCGTGTTGTCTAGTACAAAGCGACCATCATCATATCTACCCGTGGACTGTTGTTTCAGTGAGCTAGCACTATAATAATCCAACTCAGCGTGTGTGTCTAGTACAAAGCGACCATCATCATATCTACCTGTGGACTTGCTTCAGTGAGCTAGCACTATAAGAATCCAACTCAGCGTGTTGTCTAGTACAAAGCGACCATCATCATATCTACCTGTGGACTGTTGCTTCAGTGAGCTAGCACTATAAGAATCCAACTCAGCGTGTTTGTCTAGTACAAAGCGACCATCGTCATATCTACCTGTGGACTGTTGCTTCAGTGAGCTAGCACTATAAGAATCCAACTCAGCGGTTGTCTAGTACAAAGCGACCAACATCATATCTACCCGTGGACTGTTGCTTCAGTGAGCCAGCACTATAAGAATCCAACTCAGCGTGTTTGTCTAGTACAAAGCGACCATCATCATATTTACCTGTGAATTGTTGCTTCAGTGAGCTAGCACTATAAGAATCCAACTCAGCGTGTTGTCTAGTACAAAGCGACCATCATCATATCTACCTGTGGACTTGCTTCAGTGAGCTAGCACTATAAGAATCCAACTCAGCGTGTTGTCTAGTACAAAGCGACTATCATCATATCTACCTGTGGACTGTTGCTTCAGTGAGCTAGCACTATAAGAATCCAACTCAGTGTGTTTGTCTAGTACAAAGCGACTATCATCATATCTACCTGTGGACTGTTGCTTCAGTGAGCTAGGACTATAAGAATCCAACTCGGCGTGTTTGTCTAGTACAAAGCGACCATCATCATATCTACCTGTGGACTGTTGCTTTAGTGAGCTAGCACTATAAGAATCCAACTCAGCGTGTTGTCTAGTACAAAGCGACCATCATCATATCTACCTGTGGACTGTTGCTTCAGTGAGCTAGCACTATAAGAATCCAACTCAGCGTGTTTGTCTAGTACAAAGCGACCATCGTCTTATCTACCTGTGGACTGTTGCTTCAGTGAGCTAGGACTATAAGAATGCAACTCAGCTGTTGTCTAGTACAAAGCGACCAACATCATATCTACCCGTGGACTGTTGCTTCAGTGAGCCAGCACTATAAGAATCCAACTCAGCGTGTTTGTCTAGTACAAAGCGACCATCATCTTATCTACCTGTGGACTTGCTTCAGTGAGCTAGCACTATTAGAATCCAACTCAGCGTGTTGTCTAGTACAAAGCGACCATCATCATATCTACCTGTGGACTTGCTTCAGTGAGCCAGCACTATAAGAATCCAACTCAGCGTGTTTGTCTAGTACAAAGCCACCATCATCATATCTACCTGTGGACTGTTGTTTCAGTGAGCCAGCACTATAAGAATCCAACTCAGTGTGTTGTCTAGTACAAAGCGACCATCATCATATCTACCTGTGAATTGTTGCTTCAGTGAGCTAGCACTATAAGA
This sequence comes from Bathymodiolus brooksi, assembly GCA_963680875.1. Classification (NCBI taxonomy): domain Eukaryota; kingdom Metazoa; phylum Mollusca; class Bivalvia; order Mytilida; family Modiolidae; genus Bathymodiolus; species Bathymodiolus brooksi. The sequence goes on from OY804582.1 coordinate 12,858,723, forward strand.
ATCCAACTCAGCGTGTTGTCTAGTACAAAGCGACCATCATCATATCTACATGTGGACTGTTGTTTCAGTGAGCTAGCACTATAAGAATCCAACTCGGCGTGTTTGTCTAGTACAAAGCCACATTCATCATATCTACCTGTGGACTTGTTTCAGTGAGCCAGCACTATAAGAATCCAACTCAGTGTGTTGTCTAGTACAAAGCAACCATCATCATATCTACCTGTGGACTGTTGTTTCATTGAGCTAGCACTATAAGAATGCAACTCAGCGTGTTGGCTAGTACAAAGCGACCATCATCATATCTACCTGTGGACTGTTGCTTCAGTGAGCCAGCATTATAAGAATCCAACTCAGCGTATTGTCTAGTACAAAGCGACCATCATCATACCTACCCGTGGACTGTTGTTTCAGTGAGCTAGCACTATAATAATCCAACTCAGCGTGTTTGTCTAATACAAAGCGACCATCATCATATCTACCTGTGGACTGTTGCTTCAGTGAGCTAGCACTATAAGAATCCAACTCAGCGTGTTTGTCTAGTACAAAGCGACCATCATCATATCTACCTGTGGACTGTTGTTTCAGTGAGCCAGCACTATAAGAATCCAACTCAGCGTGTTGTCTAGTACAAAGCGACCATCATCATTTCTACCCGTGGACTGTTGTTTCAGTGAACTAGGACTATAAGAATCCAACTCAGCGTGTTTGTCTAGTACAAAGCGCCATCATCATATCTACCTGTGGACTGTTGCTTCAGTGAGCCAGCACTATAAGAATCCAACTCAGTGTGTTGTCTAGTACAAAGCGACCATCATCATATCTACCTGTGGACTGTTGCTTCAGTGAGCTAGCACTATAAGAATCCAACTCAGCGTGTTGTCTAGTACAAAGCGACCATCATCATATCTACCTGTGGACTTGCTTCAGTGAGCCAGCACTATAAGAATCCAACTCAGCGTGTTTGTCTAGTACAAAGCCACCATCATCATATCTACCTGTGGACTGTTGTTTCAGTGAGCCAGCACTATAAGAATCCAACTCAGTGTGTTGTCTAGTACAAAGCGACCATCATCATATCTACCTGTGAATTGTTGCTTCAGTGAGCTAGCACTATAAGAATCCAACTCAGCGTGTTGTCTAGTACAAAGCGACCATCATCATATCTACATGTGGACTGTTGTTTCAGTGAGCTAGCACTATAAGAATCCAACTCGGCGTGTTTGTCTAGTACAAAGCCACATTCATCATATCTACCTGTGGACTTGTTTCAGTGAGCCAGCACTATAAGAATCCAACTCAGTGTGTTGTCTAGTACAAAGCAACCATCATCATATCTACCTGTGGACTGTTGTTTCAGTGAGCTAGGACTATAAGAATGCAACTCAGCGTGTTGGCTAGTACAAAGCGACCATCATCATATCTACCTGTGGACTGTTGCTTCAGTGAGCCAGCATTATAAGAATCCAACTCAGCGTGTTGTCTAGTACAAAGCGACCATCATCATACCTACCCGTGGACTGTTGTTTCAGTGAGCTAGCACTATAATAATCCAACTCAGCGTGTTTGTCTAATACAAAGCGACCATCATCATATCTACCTGTGGACTGTTGCTTCAGTGAGCTAGCACTATAAGAATCCAACTCAGCGTGTTTGTCTAGTACAAAGCGACCATCATCATATCTACCTGTGGACTGTTGCTTCAGTGAGCCAGCATTATAAGAATCCAACTCAGCGTGTTGTCTAGTACAAAGCGACCATCATCATATCTACCCGTGGACTGTTGTTTCAGTGAGCTAGCACTATAATAATCCAACTCAGCGTGTTGTCTAGTACAAAGCGACCATCATCATATCTACCTGTGGACTTGCTTCAGTGAGCTAGCACTATAAGAATCCAACTCAGCGTGTTGTCTAGTACAAAGCGACCATCGTCATATCTACCTGTGGACTGTTGCTTCAGTGAGCTAGCACTATAAGAATCCAACTCAGCGGTTGTCTAGTACAAAGCGACCAACATCATATCTACCCGTGGACTGTTGCTTCAGTGAGCCAGCACTATAAGAATCCAACTCAGCGTGTTTGTCTAGTACAAAGCGACCATCATCATATCTACCTGTGAATTGTTGCTTCAGTGAGCTAGCACTATAAGAATCCAACTCAGCGTGTTGTCTAGTACAAAGCGACCATCATCATATCTACCTGTGGAATTGCTTCAGTGAGCTAGCACTATAAGAATCCAACTCAGCGTGTTGTCTAGTACAAAGCGACTATCATCATATCTACCTGTGGACTGTTGCTTCAGTGAGCCAGCACTATAAGAATCCAACTCAGTGTGTTTGTCTAGTACAAAGCGACTATCATCATATCTACCTGTGGACTGTTGCTTCAGTGAGCTAGGACTATAAGAATCCAACTCAGCGTGTTTGTCTAGTACAAAGCGACCATCATCATATCTACCTGTGGACTGCGGCTTCAGTGAGCTAACACTATAAGAATCCAATTCGGCGTGTTTGTCTAGTACAAAGCGACCATCATCATATCTACCTGTGGACTGTTGCTTCAGTGAGCTAGCACTATAAGAATCCAACTCAGCGTGTTGTCTAGTACAAAGCGACCATCATCATATCTACCTGTGGACTGTTGCTTCAGTGAGCTAGCACTATAAGAATCCAACTCAGCGTGTTTGTCTAGTACAAAGCGACCATCGTCTTATCTACCTGTGGACTGTTGTTTCAGTGAGCTAGGACTATAAGAATGCAACTCAGCGGTTGTCTAGTACAAAGCGACCAACATCATATCTACCCGTGGACTGTTGCTTCAGTGAGCCAGCACTATAAGAATCCAACTCAGCGTGTTTGTCTAGTACAAAGCGACCATCATCTTATCTACCTGTGGACTTGCTTCAGTGAGCCAGCACTATAAGAATCCAACTCAGCGTGTTTGTCTAGTACAAAGCCACCATCATCATATCTACCTGTGGACTGTTGTTTCAGTGAGCCAGCACTATAAGAATCCAACTCAGTGTGTTGTCTAGTACAAAGCGACCATCATCATATCTACCTGTGAATTGTTGCTTCAGTGAGCTAGCACTATAAGAATCCAACTCAGCGTGTTGTCTAGTACAAAGCGACCATCATCATATCTACATGTGGACTGTTGTTTCAGTGAGCGAGCACTATAAGAATCCAACTCGGCGTGTTTGTCTAGTACAAAGCCACATTCATCATATCTACCTGTGGACTTGCTTCAGTGAGCCAGCACTATAAGAATCCAACTCAGTGTGTTGTCTAGTACAAAGCAACCATCATCATATCTACCTGTGGACTGTTGTTTCAGTGAGCTAGCACTATAAGAATGCAACTCAGCGTGTTGACTAGTACAAAGCGACCATCATCATATCTACCTGTGGACTGTTGCTTCAGTGAGCCAGCATTATAAGAATCCAACTCAGCGTGTTGTCTAGTACAAAGCGACCATCATCATACCTACCCGTGGACTGTTGTTTCAGTGAGCTAGCACTATAATAATCCAACTCAGCGTGTTTGTCTAATACAAAGCGACCATCATCATATCTACCTGTGGACTGTTGCTTCAGTGAGCTAGCACTATAAGAATCCAACTCAGCGTGTTTGTCTAGTACAAAGCGACCATCATCATATCTACCTGTGGACTGTTGTTTCAGTGAGCCAGCACTATAAGAATCCAACTCAGCGTGTTGTCTAGTACAAAGCGACCATCATCATTTCTACCCGTGGACTGTTGTTTCAGTGAGCTAGGACTATAAGAATCCAACTCAGCGTGTTTGTCTAGTACAAGGCGCCATCATCATATCTACCTGTGGACTGTTGCTTCAGTGAGCCAGCACTATAAGAATCCAACTCAGTGTGTTGTCTAGTACAAAGCGACCATCATCATATCTACCTGTGGACTGTTGCTTCAGTGAGCTAGCACTATAATAATCCAACTCAGCGTGTTGTCTAGTACAAAGCGACCATCATCATATCTACCTGTGGACTTGCTTCAGTGAGCCAGCACTATAAGAATCCAACTCAGCGTGTTTGTCTAGTACAAAGCCACCATCATCATATCTACCTGTGGACTGTTGTTTCAGTGAGCCAGTACTATAAGAATCCAACTCAGTGTGTTGTCTAGTACAAAGCGACCATCATCATATCTACCTGTGAAATGTTGCTTCAGTGAGCTAGCACTATAAGAATCCAACTCAGCGTGTTGTCTAGTACAAAGCGACCATCATCATATCTACATGTGGACTGTTGTTTCAGTGAGCTAGCACTATAAGAATCCAACTCGGCGTGTTTGTCTAGTACAAAGCCACATTCATCATATCTACCTGTAGACTTGTTTCAGTGAGCCAGCACTATAAGAATCCAACTCAGTGTGTTGTCTAGTACAAAGCAACCATCATCATATCTACCTGTGGACTGTTGTTTCAGTGAGCTAGCACTATAAGAATGCAACTCAGCGTGTTGGCTAGTACAAAGCGACCATCATCATATCTACCTGTGGACTGTTGCTTCAGTGAGCCAGCATTATAAGAATCCAACTCAGCGTGTTGTCTAGTACAAAGCGACCATCATCATACCTACCCGTGGACTGTTGTTTCAGTGAGCTAGCACTATAATAATCCAACTCAGCGTGTTTGTCTAATACAAAGCGACCATCATCATATCTACCTGTGGACTGTTGCTTCAGTGAGATAGCACTATAAGAATCCAACTCAGCGTGTTTGTCTAGTACAAAGCGACCATCATCATATCTACCTGTGGACTGTTGCTTCAGTGAGCCAGCATTATACGAATCCAACTCAGCGTGTTGTCTAGTACAAAGCGTCCATCATCATATCTACCCGTGGACTGTTGTTTCAGTGAGCTAGCACTATAATAATCCAACTCAGCGTGTTGTCTAGTACAAAGCGACCATCATCATATCTACCTGTGGACTTGCTTCAGTGAGCTAGCACTATAAGAATCCAACTCAGCGTGTTGTCTAGTACAAAGCGACCATCATCATATCTACCTGTGGACTGTTGCTTCAGTGAGCCAGCACTATAAGAATCCAACTCAGCGTGTTTGTCTAGTACAAAGCGCCATCATCATATCTACCTGTGGACTGTTGCTTCAGTGAGCCAGCACTATAAGAATCCAACTCAGTGTGTTGTCTAGTACAAAGCGACCATCATCATATCTACCTGTGGACTGTTGCTTCAGTGAGCTAGCACTATAAGAATCCAACTCAGCGTGTGTGTCTAGTACAAAGCGCCCATCATCATATCTACCTGTGAACTGTTGTTTCAGTGAGCCAGTACTATAAGATTCCAACTCAGTGTGTTTGTCTAGTACAAAGCGACCATCTTCATATCTACCTGTGGACTGTTGTTTCAGTGAGCCAGCACTATAAGAATCCAACTCAGCGTGTTTGTCTAGTACAAAGCGACCATCATCATATCTACCTGTGGACTGTTGCTTCAGTGAGCCAGCACTATAAGAATCCAACTCAGCGTGTTGTCTAGTACAAATCGACCATCATCATATCTACCTGTGGACTGTTGCTTCAGTGAGCCAGCATTATAAGAATCCAACTCAGCGTGTTGTCTAGTACAAAGCGACCATCATCATATCTACCCGTGGACTGTTGTTTCAGTGAGCTAGCACTATAATAATCCAACTCAGCGTGTTGTCTAGTACAAAGCGACCATCATCATATCTACCTGTGGACTTGCTTCAGTGAGCTAGCACTATAAGAATCCAACTCAGTGTGTTGTCTAGTACAAAGCGACCATCATCATATCTACCTGTGGACTGTTGCTTCAGTGAGCTAGCACTATAAGAATCCAACTCAGCGTGTTTGTCTAGTACAAAGCGACCATCGTCATATCTACCTGTGGACTGTTGCTTCAGTGAGCTAGCACTATAAGAATCCAACTCAGCGGTTGTCTAGTACAAAGCGACCAACATCATATCTACCCGTGGACTGTTGCTTCAGTGAGCCAGCACTATAAGAATCCAACTCAGCGTGTTTGGCTAGTACAAAGCGACCATCATCATATCTACCTGTGAATTGTTGCTTCAGTGAGCTAGCACTATAAGAATCCAACTCAGCGTGTTGTCTAGTACAAAGCGACCATCATCATATCTACCTGTGGACTTGCTTCAGTGAGCTAGCACTATAAGAATCCAACTCAGCGTGTTGTCTAGTACAAAGCGACTATCATCATATCTACCTGTGGACTGTTGCTTCAGTGATCCAGCACTATAAGAATCCAACTCAGTGTGTTTGTCTAGTACAAAGCGACTATCATCATATCTACCTGTGGACTGTTGCTTCAGTGAGCTAGGACTATAAGAATCCAACTCAGCGTGTTTGTCTAGTACAAAGCGACCATCATCATATCTACCTGTGGACTGCTGCTTCAGTGAGCTAGCACTATAAGAATCCAACTCGGCGTGTTTGTCTAGTACAAAGCGACCATCATCATATCTACCTGTGGACTGTTGCTTCAGTGAGCTAGCACTATAAGAATCCAAATCAGCGTGTTGTCTAGTACAAAGCGACCATCATCATATCTACCTGTGGACTGTTGCTTCAGTGAGCTAGCACTATAAGAATCCAACTCAGCGTGTTTATCTAGTACAAAGCGACCATCATCTTATCTACCTGTGGACTTGCTTCAGTGAGCCAGCACTATAAGAATCCAACTCGGCGTGTTTTTCTAGTACAAAGCCACCATCATCATATCTACCTGTGGACTGTTGTTTCAGTGAGCCAGCACTATAAGAATCCAACTCAGTGTGTTGTCTAATACAAAGCGACCATCATCATATCTACCTGTGGACTGCTGCTTCAGTGAGCTAGCACTATAAGAATCCAACTCGGCGTGTTTGTCTAGTACAAAGCGACCATCATCATATCTGCCTGTGGACTGTTGCTTCAGTGAGCTAGCACTATAAGAATCCAACTCAGCGTGTTGTCTAGTACAAAGCGACCATCATCATATCTACCTGTGGACTGTTGCTTCAGTGAGCTAGCACTATAAGAATCCAACTCAGCGTGTTTGTCTAGTACAAAGCGACCATCGTCTTATCTACCTGTGGACTGTTGCTTCAGTGAGCTAGGACTATAAGAATGCAACTCAGCGGTTGTCTAGTACAAAGCAACCAACATCATATCTACCCGTGGACTGTTGCTTCAGTGAGCCAGCACTATAAGGATCCAACTCAGCGTGTTTGTCTAGTACAAAGCGACCATCATCTTATCTACCTGTGGACTTGCTTCAGTGAGCTAGCACTATAAGAATCCAACTCGGCGTGTTTGTCTAGTACAAAGCCACATTCATCATATCTACCTGTGGACTTGTTTCAGTGAGCCAGCACTATAAGAATGCAACTCAGCGTGTTGGCTAGTACAAAGCGACCATCATCATATCTACCTGTGGACTGTTGCTTCAGTGAGCCAGCATTATAAGAATCCAACTCAGCGTGTTGTCTAGTACAAAGCGACCATCACCATACCTACCCGTGGACTGTTGTTTCAGTGAGCTAGCACTATAATAATCCAACTCAGCGTGTTTGTCTAATACAAAGCGACCATCATCATATCTACCTGTGGACTGTTGCTTCAGTGAGCTAGCACTATAAGAATCCAACTCAGCGTGTTTGTCTAGTACAAAGCGACCATCACCATACCTACCCGTGGACTGTTGTTTCAGTGAGCTAGCACTATAATAATCCAACTCAGCGTGTTTGTCTAATACAAAGCGACCATCATCATATCTACCTGTGGACTGTTGCTTCAGTGAGCTAGCACTATAAGAATCCAACTCAGCGTGTTTGTCTAGTACAAAGCGACCATCATCATTTCTACCCGTGGACTGTTGTTTCAGTGAGCTAGGACTATAAGAATCCAACTCAGCGTGTTTGTCTAGTACAAAGCGCCATCATCATATCTACCTGTGGACTGTTGCTTCAGTGAGCCAGCACTATAAGAATCCAACTCAGCGTGTTGTCTAGTACAAAGCGACCATCATCATATCTACCTGTGGACTGTTGCTTCAGTGAGCTAGCACTATAAGAATCCAACTCAGCGTGTGTGTCTAGTACAAAGCGCCCATCATCATATCTACCTGTGAACTGTTGCTTCAGTGAGCCAGCATTATAAGAATCCAACTCAGCGTGTTGTCTAGTACAAAGCGACCATCATCATATCTACCCGTGGACTGTTGTTTCAGTGAGCTAGCACTATAATAATCCAACTCAGCGTGTTATCTAGTACAAAGCGACCATCATCATATCTACCTGTGGACTTGCTTCAGTGAGCTAGCACTATAAGAATCCAACTCAGTGTGTTGTCTAGTACAAAGCGACCATCATCATATCTACCTGTGGACTGTTGCTTCAGTGAGCTAGCACTATAAGAATCCAACTCAGCGTGTTTGTCTAGTACAAAGCGACCATCGTCATTTCTACCTGTGGACTGTTGCTTCAGTGAGCTAGCACTATAAGAATCCAACTCAGCGGTTGTCTAGTACAAAGCGACCAACATCATATCTACCCGTGGACTGTTGCTTCAGTGAGCCAGCACTATAAGAATCCAACTCAGCGTGTTTGGCTAGTACAAAGCGACCATCATCATATCTACCTGTGAATTGTTGCTTCAGTGAGCTAGCACTATAAGAATCCAACTCAGCGTGTTGTCTAGTACAAAGCGACCATCATCATATCTACCTGTGGAATTGCTTCAGTGAGCTAGCACTATAAGAATCCAACTCAGCGTGTTGTCTAGTACAAAGCGACTATCATCATATCTACCTGTGGACTGTTGCTTCAGTGATCCAGCACTATAAGAATCCAACTCAGTGTGTTTGTCTAGTACAAAGCGACCATCATCATATCTACCTGTGGACTGTTGCTTCAGTGAGCTAGGACTATAAGAATCCAACTCAGCGTGTTTGTCTAGTACAAAGCGACCATCATCATATCTACCTGTGGACTGCTGCTTCAGTGAGCTAGCACTATAAGAATCCAACTCGGCGTGTTTGTCTAGTACAAAGCGACCATCATCATATCTACCTGTGGACTGTTGCTTCAGTGAGCTAGCACTATAAGAATCCAAATCAGCGTGTTGTCTAGTACAAAGCGACCATCATCATATCTACCTGTGGACTGTTGCTTCAGTGAGCTAGCACTATAAGAATCCAACTCAGCGTGTTTGTCTAGTACAAAGCGACCATCGTCTTATCTACCTGTGGACTGTTGCTTCAGTGAGCTAGGACTATAAGAATGCAACTCAGCGGTTGTCTAGTACAAAGCGACCAACATCATATCTACCCGTGGACTGTTGCTTCAGTGAGCCAGCACTATAAGAATCCAACTGAGCGTGTTTATCTAGTACAAAGCGACCATCATCTTATCTACCTGTGGACTTGCTTCAGTGAGCCAGCACTATAAGAATCCAACTCGGCGTGTTTTTCTAGTACAAAGCCACCATCATCATATCTACCTGTGGACTGTTGTTTCAGTGAGCCAGCACTATAAGAATCCAACTCAGTGTGTTGTCTAGTACAAAGCGACCATCATCATATCTACCTGTGGACTGCTGCTTCAGTGAGCTAGCACTATAAGAATCCAACTCGGCGTGTTTGTCTAGTACAAAGCGACCATCATCATATCTGCCTGTGGACTGTTGCTTCAGTGAGCTAGCACTATAAGAATCCAACTCAGCGTGTTGTCTAGTACAAAGCGACCATCATCATATCTACCTGTGGACTGTTGCTTCAGTGAGCTAGCACTATAAGAATCCAACTCAGCGTGTTTGTCTAGTACAAAGCGACCATCGTCTTATCTACCTGTGGACTGTTGCTTCAGTGAGCTAGGACTATAAGAATGCAACTCAGCGGTTGTCTAGTACAAAGCGACCAACATCATATCTACCCGTGGACTGTTGCTTCAGTGAGCCAGCACTATAAGGATCCAACTCAGCGTGTTTGTCTAGTACAAAGCGACCATCATCTTATCTACCTGTGGACTTGCTTCAGTGAGCTAGCACTATAAGAATCCAACTCAGCGTGTTGTCTAGTACAAAGCGACCATCATCATATCTACATGTGGACTGTTGTTTCAGTGAGCTAGCACTATAAGAATCCAACTCGGCGTGTTTGTCTAGTACAAAGCCACATTCATCATATCTACCTGTGGACTTGTTTCAGTGAGCCAGCACTATAAGAATGCAACTCAGCGTGTTGGCTAGTACAAAGCGACCATCATCATATCTACCTGTGGACTGTTGCTTCAGTGAGCCAGCATTATAAGAATCCAACTCAGCGTGTTGTCTAGTACAAAGCGACCATCACCATACCTACCCGTGGACTGTTGTTTCAGTGAGCTAGCACTATAATAATCCAACTCAGCGTGTTTGTCTAATACAAAGCGACCATCATCATATCTACCTGTGGACTGTTGCTTCAGTGAGCTAGCACTATAAGAATCCAACTCAGCGTGTTTGTCTAGTACAAAGCGACCATCATCATATCTACCTGTGGACTGTTGTTTCAGTGAGCCAGCACTATAAGAATCCAACTCAGCATGTTGTCTAGTACAAAGCGACCATCATCATTTCTACCCGTGGACTGTTGTTTCAGTGAGCTAGGACTATAAGAATCCAACTCAGCGTGTTTGTCTAGTACAAAGCGCCATCATCATATCTACCTGTGGACTGTTGCTTCAGTGAGCCAGCACTATAAGAATCCAACTCAGCGTGTTGTCTAGTACAAAGCGACCATCATCATATCTACCTGTGGACTGTTGCTTCAGTGAGCTAGCACTATAAGAATCCAACTCAGCGTGTGTGTCTAGTACAAAGCGCCCATCATCATATCTACCTGTGAACTGTTGTTTCAATGAGCCAGTACTATAAGATTCCAACTCAGTGTGTTTGTCTAGTACAAAGCGACCATCTTCATATCTACCTGTGGACTGTTGTTTCAGTGAGCCAGCACTATAAGAATCCAACTCAGCGTGTTTGTCTAGTACAAAGCGACCATCATCATATCTACCTGTGGACTGTTGCTTCAGTGAGCCAGCACTATAAGAATCCAACTCAGCGTGTTGTCTAGTACAAATCGACCATCATCATTTCTACCCGTGGACTGTTGTTTCAGTGAGCTAGGACTATAAGAATCCAACTCAGCGTGTTTGTCTAGTACAAAGCGCCATCATCATATCTACCTGTGGACTGTTGCTTCAGTGAGCCAGCACTATAAGAATCCAACTCAGTGTGTTGTCTAGTACAAAGCGACCATCATCATATCTACCTATGAATTGTTGCTTCAGTGAGCTAGCACTATAAGAATCCAACTCAGCGTGTTGTCTATTACAAAGCGACCATCATCATATCTACCTGTGGACTTGCTTCAGTGAGCTAGCACTATAAGAATCCAACTCAGCGTGTTGTCTAGTACAAAGCGACCATCATCATATCTACCTGTGGACTTGCTTCAGTGAGCCAGCTCTATAAGAATCCAACTCGGCGTATTTGTCTAGTACAAAGCCACCATCATCATATCTACCTGTGGACTGTTGTTTCAGTGAGCCAGCACTATAAGAATCCAACTCATTGTGTTGTCTAGTACAAAGCGACCATCATCATATCTACCTGTGAATTGTTGCTTCAGTGAGCTAGCACTATAAGAATCCAACTCAGCGTGTTGTCTAGTACAAAGCGACCATCATCATATCTACCTGTGGACTGTTGCTTCAGTGAGCTAGCACTATAAGAATCCAACTCAGTGTGTTTGTCTAGTACAAAGCGACCATCGTCATATCTACCTGTGGACTGTTGCTTCAGTGAGCTAGCACTATAAGAATCCAACTCAGCGTGTTGTCTAGTACAAAGCGACCAACATCATATCTACCCGTGGACTGTTGCTTCAGTGAGCCAGCACTATAAGAATCCAACTCGGCGTGTTTGTCTAGTACAAAGCGACCATCATCATATCTACCTGTGAATTGTTGCTTCAGTGAGCTAGCACTATTAGAATCCAACTCAGCGTGTTGTCTAGTACAAAGCGACCATCATCATATCTACCTGTGGGCTTGCTTCAGTGAGCTAGCACTATAAGAATCCAACTCAGCGTGTTGTCTAGTACAAAGCGACTATCATCATATCTACCTGTGGACTGTTGCTTCAGTGAGCCAGCACTATAAGAATCCAACTCAGTGTGTTTGTCTAGTACAAAGCGACTATCATCATATCTACCTGTGGACTGTTGCTTCAGTGAGCTAGGACTATAAGAATCCAACTCGGCGTGTTTGTCTAGTACAAAGCGACCATCATCATATCTACCTGTGGACTGTTGCTTCAGTGAGCTAGCACTATAAGAATCCAACTCAGCGTGTTGTCTAGTACAAAGCGACCATCATCATATCTACCTGTGGACTGTTGCTTCAGTGAGCTAGCACTATAAGAATCCAACTCAGCGTGTTTGTCTAGTACAAAGCGACCATCGTCTTATCTACCTGCGGACTTGCTTCAGTGAGCCAGCACTATAAGAATCCAACTCGGCGTGTTTGTCTAGTACAAAGCCACCATCATCATATCTACCTGTGGACTGTTGTTTCAGTGAGCCTGCACTATAAGAATCCAACTCAGTGTGTTGTCTAGTACAAAGCGACCATCATCATATCTACCTGTGAATTGTTGCTTCAGTGAGCTAGCACTATAAGAATCCAACTCAGCGTGTTGTCTAGTACAAAGCGACCATCATCATATCTACCTGTGGACTGTTGCTTCAGTGAGCTAGCACTATAAGAATCCAACTCAGTGTGTTTGTCTAGTACAAAGCGACCATCATCATATCTACCTGTGGACTGTTGCTTCAGTGAGCTAGCACTATAAGAATCCAACTCAGCGTGTTGTCTAGTACAAAGCGACCAACATCATATCTACCCGTGGACTGTTGCTTCAGTGAGCCAGCACTATAAGAATCCAACTCGGCGTGTTTGTCTAGTACAAAGCGACCATCATCATATCTACCTGTGAATTGTTGCTTCAGTGAGCTAGCACTATTAGAATCCAACTCAGCGTGTTGTCTAGTACAAAGCGACCATCATCATATCTACCCGTGGACTGTTGCTTCAGTGAGCTAGCACTATAAGAATCCAACTCGGCGTGTTTGTCTAGTACAAAGCGACCATCATCATATCTACCTGTGAATTGTTGCTTCAGTGAGCTAGCACTATTAGAATCCAACTCAGCGTGTTGTCTAGTACAAAGCGACCATCATCATATCTACCTGTGGACTTGCTTCAGTGAGCTAGCACTATAAGAATCCAACTCAGCGTGTTGTCTAGTACAAAGCGACTATCATCATATCTACCTGTGGACTGTTGCTTCAGTGAGCCAGCACTATAAGAATCCAACTCAGTGTGTTTGTCTAGTACAAAGCGACTATCATCATATCTACCTGTGGACTGTTGCTTCAGTGAGCTAGGACTATAAGAATCCAACTCAGCGTGTTTGTCTAGTACAAAGCGACCATCATCATATCTACCTGTGGACTGCTGCTTCAGTGAGCTAGCACTATAAGAATCCAACTCAGCGTGTTGTCTAGTACAAAGCGACTATCATCATATCTACCTGTGGACTGTTGCTTCAGTGAGCCAGCACTATAAGAATCCAACTCAGTGTGTTTGTCTAGTACAAAGCGACTATCATCATATCTACCTGTGGACTGTTGCTTCAGTGAGCTAGGACTATAAGAATCCAACTCGGCGTGTTTGTCTAGTACAAAGCGACCATCATCATATCTACCTGTGGACTGTTGCTTCAGTGAGCTAGCACTATAAGAATCCAACTCAGCGTGTTGTCTAGTACAAAGCGACCATCATCATATCTACCTGTGGACTGTTGCTTCAGTGAGCTAGCACTATAAGAATCCAACTCAGCGTGTTTGTCTAGTACAAAGCGACCATCGTCTTATCTACCTGCGGACTTGCTTCAGTGAGCCAGCACTATAAGAATCCAACTCGGCGTGTTTGTCTAGTACAAAGCCACCATCATCATATCTACCTGTGGACTGTTGTTTCAGTGAGCCAGCACTATAAGAATCCAACTCAGTGTGTTGTCTAGTACAAAGCGACCATCATCATATCTACCTGTGAATTGTTGCTTCAGTGAGCTAGCACTATAAGAATCCAACTCAGCGTGTTGTCTAGTACAAAGCGACCATCATCATATCTACATGTGGACTGTTGTTTCAGTGAGCTAGCACTATAAGAATCCAACTCGGCGTGTTTGTCTAGTACAAAGCCACATTCATCATATCTACCTGTGGACTTGTTTCAGTGAGCCAGCACTATAAGAATCCAACTCAGTGTGTTGGCTAGTACAAAGCGACCATCATCATATCTACCTGTGGAATGTTGCTTCAGTGAGCCAGCATTATAAGAATCCAACTCAGCGTGTTGTCTAGTACAAAGCGACCATCATCATACCTACCCGTGGACTGTTGTTTCAGTGAGCTAGCACTATAATAATCCAACTCAGCGTGTTTGTCTAATACAAAGCGACCATCATCATATCTACCTGTGGACTGTTGCTTCAGTTAGCTAGCACTATAAGAATTTAACTCAGTGTGTTGTCTAGTACAAAGCGACCATCATCATATCTACATGTGGACTGTTGCTTCAGTGAGCTAGCACTATAAGAATCCAACTCAGCGTGTGTGTCTAGTACAAAGCGCCCATCATCATATCTACCTGTGAACTGTTGTTTCAGTGAGCCAGTACTATAAGATTCCAACTCAGTGTGTTTGTCTAGTACAAAGCGACCATCTTCATATCTACCTGTGGACTGTTGTTTCAGTGAGCCAGCACTATAAGAATCCAACTCAGCGTGTTTGTCTAGTACAAAGCGACCATCATCATATCTACCTGTGGACTGTTGCTTCAGTGAGCCAGCACTATAAGAATCCAACTCAGCGTGTTGTCTAGTACAAATCGACCATCATCATATCTACCTGTGGACTGTTGCTTCAGTGAGCCAGCACTATAAGAATCCAACTCAGCGTGTTGTCTAGTACAAAGCGACCATCATCATATCTACCCGTGGACTGTTGTTTCAGTGAGCTAGCACTATAATAATCCAACTCAGCGTGTTGTCTAGTACAAATCGACCATCATCATATCTACCTGTGGACTTGCTTCAGTGAGCTAGCACTATAAGAATCCAACTCAGCGTGTTGTCTAGTACAAAGCGACCATCATCATATCTACCTGTGGACTGTTGCTTCAGTGAGCTAGCACTATAAGAATCCAACTCAGCGTGTTTGTCTAGTACAAAGCGACCATCGTCATATCTACCTGTGGACTGTTGCTTCAGTGAGCTAGCACTATAAGAATCCAACTCAGCGGTTGTCTAGTACAAAGCGACCATTATCATATCTACCTGTGGACTTTCTTCAGTGAGCTAGCACTATAAGAATCCAACTCAGCGTGTTGTCTAGTACAAAGCGACTATCATCATATCTACCTGTGGACTGTTGCTTCAGTGAGCCAGCACTATAAGAATCCAACTCAGTGTGTTTGTCTAGTACAAAGCGACTATCATCATATCTACCTGTGGACTGTTGCTTCAGTGAGTTAGGACTATAAGAATCCAACTCAGCGTGTTTGTCTAGTACAAAGCGACCATCATCATATCTACCTGTGGACTGCTGCTTCAGTGAGCTAGCACTATAAGAATCCAACTCGGCGTGTTTGTCTAGTACAAAGCGACCATCATCATATCTACCTGTGGACTGTTGCTTCAGTGAGCTAGCACTATAAGAATCCAACTCAGCGTGTTGTCTAGTACAAAGCGACCATCATCATATCTACCTGTGGACTGTTGCTTCAGTGAGCTAGCACTATAAGAATCCAACTCAGCGTGTTTGTCTAGTACAAAGCGACCATCGTCTTATCTACCTGTGGGCTGTTGCTTCAGTGAGCTAGGACTATAAGAATGCAACTGAGCGTGTTTGTCTAGTACAAAGCGACCATCATCTTATCTACCTGTGGACTTGCTTCAGTGAGCTAGCACTATAAGAATCCAACTCAGTGTGTTGTCTAGTACAAAGCGACCATCACCATATCTACCTGTGGACTTGCTTCAGTGAGCCAGCACTATAGGAATCCAACTCGGCGTGTTTGTCTAGTACAAAGCGACCATCATCATATCTACCTGTGGACTGTTGTTTCAGTGAGCCAGCACTATAAGAATCCAACTCAGTGTGTTGTCTAGTACAAAGCGACCATCATCATATCTACCTGTGAATTGTTGCTTCAGTGAGCTAGCACTATAAGAATCCAACTCAGCGTGTTGTCTAGTACAAAGCGACCATCATCATATCTACCTGTGGACTTGCTTCAGTGAGCTAGCACTATAAGAATCCAACTCAGCGTGTTGTCTAGTACAAAGCGACCATCATCATATCTACCTGTGGACTGTTGCTTCAGTGAGCTAGCACTATAAGAATCCAACTCAGCGTGTTTGTCTAGTACAAAGCGACCATCATCATATCTACCTGTGGACTGTTGCTTCAGTGAGCCAGCACTATAAGAATCCAACTCAGCGTGTTGTCTAGTACAAATCGACCATCATCATATCTACCTGTGGACTGTTGCTTCAGTGAGCCAGCATTATAAGAATCCAACTCAGCGTGTTGTCTAGTACAAAGCGACCATCATCATATCTACCTGTGGACTGTTGTTTCAGTGAGCTAGCACTATAATAATCCAACTCAGCGTGTTGTCTAGTACAAAGCGATCATCATCATATCTACCTGTGGACTTGCTTCAGTGAGCTAGCACTATAAGAATCCAACTCAGCGTGTTGTCTAGTACAAAGCGACCATCATCATATCTACCTGTGGACTGTTGCTTCAGTGAGCTAGCACTATAAGAATCCAACTCAGCGTGTTTGTCTAGTACAAAGCGACCATCGTCATATCTACCTGTGGACTGTTGCTTCAGTGAGCTAGCACTATAAGAATCCAACTCAGCGGTTGTCTAGTACAAAGCGCCCATCATCATATCTACCTGTGAACTGTTGTTTCAGTGAGCCAGTACTATAAGATTCCAACTCAGTGTGTTTGTCTAGTACAAAGCGACCATCTTCATATCTACCTGTGGACTGTTGTTTCAGTGAGCCAGCACTATAAGAATCCAACTCAGCGTGTTTGTCTAGTACAAAGCGACCATCATCATATCTACCTGTGGACTGTTGCTTCAGTGAGCCAGCACTATAAGAATCCAACTCAGCGTGTTGTCTAGTACAAAGCGACCATCATCATATCTACCCGTGGACTGTTGTTTCAGTGAGCTAGCACTATAATAATCCAACTCAGCGTGTTGTCTAGTACAAAGCGACCATCATCATATCTACCTGTGGACTTGCTTCAGTGAGCTAGCACTATAAGAATCCAACTCAGCGTGTTGTCTAGTACAAAGCGACCATCATCATATCTACCTGTGGACTGTTGCTTCAGTGAGCTAGCACTATAAGAATCCAACTCAGCGTGTTTGTCTAGTACAAAGCGACCATCGTCATATCTACCTGTGGACTGTTGCTTCAGTGAGCTGCTAGCACTATAAGAATCCAACTCAGCGGTTGTCTAGTACAAAGCGACCATCATCATATCTACCTGTGGACTTTCTTCAGTGAGCTAGCACTATAAGAATCCAACTCAGCGTGTTGTCTAGTACAAAGCGACTATCATCATATCTACCTGTGGACTGTTGCTTCAGTGAGCCAGCACTATAAGAATCCAACTCAGTGTATTTGTCTAGTACAAAGCGACTATCATCATATCTACCTGTGGACTGTTGCTTCAGTGAGCTAGGACTATAAGAATCCAACTCAGCGTGTTTGTCTAGTACAAAGCGACCATCATCATATCTACCTGTGGACTGCTGCTTCAGTGAGCTAGCACTATAAGAATCCAACTCGGCGTGTTTGTCTAGTACAAAGCGACCATCATCATATCTACCTGTGGACTGTTGCTTCAGTGAGCTAGCACTATAAGAATCCAACTCAGCGTGTTGTCTAGTACAAAGCGACCATCATCATATCTACCTGTGGACTGTTGCTTCAGTGAGCTAGGACTATAAGAATGCAACTGAGCGTGTTTGTCTAGTACAAAGCGACCATCATCTTATCTACCTGTGGACTTGCTTCAGTGAGCTAGCACTATAAGAATCCAACTCAGCGTGTTGTCTAGTACAAAGCGACCATCACCATATCTACCTGTGGACTTGCTTCAGTGAACCAGCACTATAAGAATCCAACTCGGCGTGTTTGTCTAGTACAAAGCCACCATCATCATATCTACCTGTGGACTGTTGTTTCAGTGAGCCAGCACTATAAGAATCCAACTCAGTGTGTTGTCTAGTACAAAGCGACCATCATCATATCTACCTGTGAATTGTTGCTTCAGTGAGCTAGCACTATAAGAATCCAACTCAGCGTGTTGTCTAGTACAAAGCGACCATCATCATATCTACCTGTGGACTTGCTTCAGTGAGCTAGCACTATAAGAATCCAACTCAGCGTGTTGTCTAGTACAAAGCGACCATCATCATATCTACCTGTGGACTGTTGCTTCAGTGAGCTAGCACTATAAGAATCCAACTCAGCGTGTTTGTCTAGTACAAAGCGACCATCATCATATCTACCTGTGGACTGTTGCTTCAGTGAGCCAGCACTATAAGAATCCAACTCAGCGTGTTGTCTAGTACAAATCGACCATCATCATATCTACCTGTGGACTGTTGCTTCAGTGAGCCAGCATTATAAGAATCCAACTCAGCGTGTTGTCTAGTACAAAGCGACCATCATCATATCTACCCGTGGACTGTTGTTTCAGTGAGCTAGCACTATAATAATCCAACTCAGCGTGTTGTCTAGTACAAAGCGATCATCATCATATCTACCTGTGGACTTGCTTCAGTGAGCTAGCACTATAAGAATCCAACTCAGCGTGTTTGTCTAGTACAAAGCGACCATCATCATATCTACCTGTGGACTGTTGCTTCAGTGAGCTAGCACTATAAGAATCCAACTCAGCGTGTTTGTCTAGTACAAAGCGACCATCATCTTATCTACCTGTGGACTTGCTTCAGTGAGCTAGCACTATAAGAATCCAACTCAGCGTGTTGTCTAGTACAAAGCGACCATCATCATATCTACCTGTGGACTTGCTTCAGTGAGCCAGCACTATAAGAATCCAACTCGGCGTGTTTTTCTAGTACAAAGCCACCATCATCATATCTACCTGTGGACTGTTGTTTCAGTGAGCCAGCACTATAAGAATCCAACTCAGTGTGTTGTCTAGTACAAAGCGACCATCATCATATCTACCTGTGGACTGCTGCTTCAGTGAGCTAGCACTATAAGAATCCAACTCGGCATGTTTGTCTAGTACAAAGCGACCATCATCATATCTGCCTGTGGACTGTTGCTTCAGTGAGCTAGCACTATAATAATCCAACTCAGCGTGTTGTCTAGTACAAAGCGACCATCATCATATCTACCTGTGGACTGTTGCTTCAGTGCGCTAGCACTATAAGAATCCAACTCAGCGTGTTTGTCTAGTACAAAGCGACCATCGTCTTATCTACCTGTGGACTGTTGCTTCAGTGAGCTAGGACTATAAGAATGCAACTCAGCGGTTGTCTAGTACAAAGCGACCAACATCATATCTACCCGTGGACTGTTGCTTCAGTGAGCCAGCACTATAAGAATCCAACTCAGCGTGTTTGTCTAGTACAAAGCGACCATCATCTTATCTACCTGTGGACTTGCTTCAGTGAGCTAGCACTATAAGAATCCAACTCGGCGTGTTTGTCTAGTACAAAGCCACCATCATCATATCTACCTGTGGACTGTTGTTTCAGTGAGCCAGCACTATCAGAATCCAACTCAGTGTGTTGTCTAGTACAAAGCGACCATCATCATATCTACCTGTGAATTGTTGCTTCAGTGAGCTAGCACTATAAGAATCCAACTCAGCGTGTTGTCTAGTACAAAGCGACCATCATCATATCTACATGTGGACTGTTGTTTCAGTGAGCTAGCACTATAAGAATCCAACTCGGCGTGTTTGTCTAGTACAAAGCCACATTCATCATATCTACCTGTGGACTTGTTTCAGTGAGCCAGCACTATAAGAATCCAACTCAGTGTGTTGTCTAGTACAAAGCGACCATCATCATATCTTCCTGTGGACTGTTGCTTCAGTGAGCTAGCACTATAAGAATCCAACTCAGCGTGTGTGTCTAGTACAAAGCGCCCATCATCATATCTACCTGTGAACTGTTGTTTCAGTGAGCCAGTACTATAAGATTCCAACTCAGTGTGTTTGTCTAGTACAAAGCGACCATCTTCATATCTACCTGTGGACTGTTGTTTCAGTGAGCCAGCACTATAAGAATCCAACTCAGCGTGTTTGTCTAGTACAAAGCGACCATCATCATATCTACCTGTGGACTGTTGCTTCAGTGAGCCAGCACTATAATAATCCAACTCAGCGTGTTGTCTAGTACAAATCGACCATCATCATATCTACCTGTGGACTGTTGCCTCAGTAAGCCAGCATTATAAGAATCCAACTCAGCGTGTTGTCTAGTACAAAGCGACCATCATGATATCTACCCGTGGACTGTTGTTTCAGTGAGCTAGCACTATAATAATCCAACTCAGCGTGTTGTCTAGTACAAAGCGACCATCATCATATCTACCTGTGGACTGTTGCTTCAGTGAGCTAGCACTATTAGAATCCAACTCAGCGTGTTTGTCTAGTACAAAGCGACCATCGTCATATCTACCTGTGGACTGTTGCTTCAGTGAGCTAGCACTATAAGAATCCAACTCAGCGGTTGTCTAGTACAAAGCGACCAACATCATATCTACCTGTGGACTGTTGCTTCAGTGAGCCAGCACTATAAGAATCCAACTCAGCGTGTTTGTCTAGTACAAAGCGACCATCATCATATCTACCTGTGAATTATTGCTTCAGTGAGCTAGCACTATAAGAATCCAACTCAGCGTGTTGTCTAGTACAAAGCGACCATCATCATATCTACCTGTGGACTTGCTTCAGTGAGCTAGCACTATAAGAATCCAACTCAGCGTGTTGTCTAGTACAAAGCGACTATCATCATATCTACCTGTGGACTGTTGCTTCAGTGAGCCAGCACTATAAGAATCCAACTCAGTGTGTTTGTCTAGTACAAAGCGACTATCATCATATCTACCTGTGGACTGTTGCTTCAGTGAGCTAGGACTATAAGAATCCAACTCAGCGTGTTTGTCTAGTACAAAGCGACCATCATCATATCTACCTGTGGACTGCTGCTTCAGTGAGCTAGCACTATAAGAATCCAACTCGGCGTGTTTGTCTAGTACAAAGCGACCATCATCATATCTACCTGTGGACTGTTGCTTCAGTGAGCTAGCACTATAAGAATCCAACTCAGCGTGTTGTCTAGTACAAAGCGACCATCATCATATCTACCTGTGGACTGTTGCTTCAGTTAGCTAGCACTATAAGAATCCAACTCAGCGTGTTTGTCTAGTACAAAGCGACCATCGTCTTATCTACCTGTGGACTGTTGCTTCAGTGAGCTAGGACTATAAGAATGCAACTCAGCGGTTGTCTAGTACAAAGCGACCAACATCATATCTACCCGTGGACTGTTGCTTCAGTGAGCCAGCACTATAAGAATCCAACTGAGCGTGTTTATCTAGTACAAAGCGACCATCATCTTATCTACCTGTGGACTTGCTTCAGTGAGCTAGCACTATAAGAATCCAACTCAGCGTGTTGTCTAGTACAAAGCGACCATCATCATATCTACCTGTGGACTTGCTTCAGTGAGCCAGCACTATTAGAATCCAACTCGGCGTGTTTTTCTAGTACAAAGCCACCATCATCATATCTACCTGTGGACTGTTGTTTCAGTGAGCCAGCACTATAAGAATCCAACTCAGTGTGTTGTCTAGTACAAAGCGACCATCATCATATCTACCTGTGGACTGCTGCTTCAGTGAGCTAGCACTATAAGAATCCAACTCGGCGTGTTTGTCTAGTACAAAGCGACCATCATCATATCTGCCTGTGGACTGTTGCTTCAGTGAGCTAGCACTATAATAATCCAACTCAGCGTGTTGTCTAGTACAAAGCGACCATCATCATATCTACCTGTGGACTGTTGCTTCAGTGCGCTAGCACTATAAGAATCCAACTCAGCGTGTTTGTCTAGTACAAAGCGACCATCGTCTTATCTACCTGTGGACTGTTGCTTCAGTGAGCTAGGACTATAAGAATGCAACTCAGCGGTTGTCTAGTACAAAGCGACCAACATCATATCTACCCGTGGACTGTTGCTTCAGTGAGCCAGCACTATAAGAATCCAACTCAGCGTGTTTGTCTAGTACAAAGCGACCATCATCTTATCTACCTGTGGACTTGCTTCAGTGAGCTAGCACTATAAGAATCCAACTCGGCGTGTTTGTCTAGTACAAAGCCACCATCATCATATCTACCTGTGGACTGTTGTTTCAGTGAGCCAGCACTATCAGAATCCAACTCAGTGTGTTGTCTAGTACAAAGCGACCATCATCATATCTACCTGTGAATTGTTGCTTCAGTGAGCTAGCACTATAAGAATCCAACTCAGCGTGTTGTCTAGTACAAAGCGACCATCATCATATCTACATGTGGACTGTTGTTTCAGTGAGCTAGCACTATAAGAATCCAACTCGGCGTGTTTGTCTAGTACAAAGCCACATTCATCATATCTACCTGTGGACTTGTTTCAGTGAGCCAGCACTATAAGAATCCAACTCAGTGTGTTGTCTAGTACAAAGCGACCATCATCATATCTACCTGTGGACTGTTGCTTCAGTGAGCCAGCATTATAAGAATCCAACTCAGTGTGTTGTCTAGTACAAAGCGACCATCATCATATCTACCTGTGAATTGTTGCTTCAGTGAGCTAGCACTATAAGAATCCAACTCAGCGTGTTGTCTAGTACAAAGCGACCATCATCATATCTACATGTGGACTGTTGTTTCAGTGAGCTAGCACTATAAGAATTCAACTCGGCGTGTTTGTCTAGTACAAAGCCACATTCATCATATCTACCTGTGGACTTGTTTCAGTGAGTCAGCACTATAAGAATCCAACTCAGTGTGTTGTCTAGTACAAAGCGACCATCATCATATCTACCTGTGGACTGTTGTTTCAGTGAGCTAGCACTATAAGAATGCAACTCAGCGTGTTGGCTAGTACAAAGCGACCATCATCATATCTACCTGTGGACTGTTGCTTCAGTGAGCCAGCATTATAAGAATCCAACTCAGCGTGTTGTCTAGTACAAAGCGACCATCATCATACCTACCCGTGGACTGTTGTTTCAGTGAGCTAGGACTATAAGAATCCAACTCAGCGTGTTTGTCTAGTACAAAGCGCCATCATCATATCTACCTGTGGACTGTTGCTTCAGTGAGCCAGCACTATAAGAATCCAACTCAGCGTGTTTGTCTAGTACAAAGCGACCATCATCATATCTACCTGTGAATTGTTGCTTCAGTGAGCTAGCACTATAAGAATCCAACTCAGCGTGTTGTCTAGTACAAAGCGACCATCATCATATCTACCCGTGGACTTGCTTCAGTGAGCTAGCACTATAAGAATCCAACTCAGCGTGTTGTCTAGTACAAAGCGACTATCATCATATCTACCTGTGGACTGTTGCTTCAGTGAGCCAGCACTATAAGAATCCAACTCAGTGTGTTTGTCTAGTACAAAGAGACTATCATCATATCTACCTGTGGACTGTTGCTTCAGTGAGCTAGGACTATAAGAATCCAACTCAGCGTGTTTGTCTAGTACAAAGCGACCATCATCATATCTACCTGTGGACTGCTGCTTCAGTGAGCTAGCACTATAAGAATCCAACTCGGCGTGTTTGTCTAGTACAAAGCGACCATCATCATATCTACCTGTGGACTGTTGCTTCAGTGAGCTAGCACTATAAGAATCCAACTCAGCGTGTTGTCTAGTACAAAGCGACCATCATCATATCTACCTGTGGACTGTTGCTTCAGTGAGCTAGCACTATAAGAATCCAACTCAGCGTGTTTGTCTAGTACAAAGCGACCATCGTCTTATCTACCTGTGGACTGTTGCTTCAGTGAGCTAGGACTATAAGAATGCAACTCAGCGGTTGTCTAGTACAAAGCGACCAACATCATATCTACCCGTGGACTGTTGCTTCAGTGAGCCAGCACTATAAGAATCCAACTGAGCGTGTTTATCTAGTACAAAGCGACCATCATCTTATCTACCTGTGGACTTGCTTCAGTGAGCTAGCACTATAAGAATCCAACTCAGCGTGTTGTCTAGTACAAAGCGACCATCATCATATCTACCTGTGGACTTGCTTCAGTGAGCCAGCACTATAAGAATCCAACTCAGCGTGTTTGTCTAGTACAAAGCCACCATCATCATATCTACCTGTGGACTGTTGTTTCAGTGAGCCAGCACTATCAGAATCCAACTCAGTGTGTTGTCTAGTACAAAGCGACCATCATCATATCTACCTGTGAATTGTTGCTTCAGTGAGCTAGCACTATAAGAATCCAACTCAGCGTGTTGTCTAGTACAAAGCGACCATCATCATATCTACATGTGGACTGTTGTTTCAGTGAGCTAGCACTATAAGAATCCAACTCGGCGTGTTTGTCTAGTACAAAGCCACATTCATCATATCTACCTGTGGACTTGTTTCAGTGAGCCAGCACTATAAGAATCCAACTCAGTGTGTTGTCTAGTACAAAGCGACCATCATCATATCTACCTGTGGACTGTTGTTTCAGTGAGCTAGCACTATAAGAATGCAACTCAGCGTGTTGGCTAGTACAAAGCGACCATCATCATATCTACCTGTGGACTGTTGCTTCAGTGAGCCAGCATTATAAGAATCCAACTCAGCGTGTTGTCTAGTACAAAGCGACCATCATCATACCTACCCGTGGACTGTTGTTTCAGTGAGCTAGCACTATAATAATCCAACTCAGCGTGTTTGTCTAATACAAAGCGACCATCATCATATCTACCTGTGGACTGTTGCTTCAGTGAGCTAGGACTATAAGAATCCAACTCAGCGTGTTTGTCTAGTACAAAGCGCCATCATCATATCTACCTGTGGACTGTTGCTTCAGTGAGCCAGCACTATAAGAATCCAACTCAGCGTGTTGTCTAGTACAAAGCGACCATCATCATATCTACCTGTGGACTGTTGCTTCAGTGAGCTAGCACTATAAGAATCCAACTCAGCGTGTGTGTCTAGTACAAAGCGCCCATCATCATATCTACCTGTGAACTGTTGTTTCAGTGAGCCAGTACTATAAGATTCCAACTCAGTGTGTTTGTCTAGTACAAAGCGACCATCTTCATATCTACCTGTGGACTGTTGTTTCAGTGAGCCAGCACTATAAGAATCCAACTCAGCGTGTTTGTCTAGTACAAAGCGACCATCATCATATCTACCTGTGGACTGTTGCTTCAGTGAGCCAGCACTATAAGAATCCAACTCAGCGTGTTGTCTAGTACAAATCGACCATCATCATATCTACCTGTGGACTGTTGCTTCAGTGAGCCAGCACTATAAGAATCCAACTCAGCGTGTTGTCTAGTACAAAGCGACCATCATCATATCTACCCGTGGACTGTTGTTTCAGTGAGCTAGCACTATAAGAATCCAACTCAGCGTGTTGTCTAGTACAAAACGACCATCATCATATCTACCTGTGGACTGTTGCTTCAGTGAGCTAGCACTATAAGAATCCAACTCAGCGTGTTTGTCTAGTACAAAGCGACCATCATCATATCTACCTGTGGACTGTTGCTTCAGTAAGCTAGCACTATAAGAATCCAACTCAGCGGTTGTCTAGTACAAAGCGACCAACATCATATCTACCCGTGGACTGTTTCTTCAGTGAGCCAGCACTATAAGAATCCAACTCAGCGTGTTTGTCTAGTACAAAGCGACCATCATCATATCTACCTGTGAATTGTTGCGTCAGTGAGCTAGCACTATAAGAATCCAACTCAGCGTGTTGTCTAGTACAAAGCGACCATCATCATATCTACCTGTGGACTTGCTTCAGTGAGCTAGCACTATAAGAATCCAACTCAGCGTGTTGTCTAGTACAAAGCGACTATCATCATATCTACCTGTGGACTGTTGCTTCAGTGAGCCAGCACTATAAGAATCCAACTCAGTGTGTTTGTCTAGTACAAAGCGACTATCATCATATCTACCTGTGGACTGTTGCTTCAGTGAGCTAGGACTATAAGAATCCAACTCAGCGTGTTTGTCTAGTACAAAGCGACTATCATCATATCTACCTGTGGACTGCTGCTTCAGTGAGCTAGCACTATAAGAATCCAACTCGGCGTGTTTGTCTAGTACAAAGCGACCATCATCATATCTACCTGTGGACTGTTGCTTCAGTGAGCTAGCACTATAAGAATCCAACTCAGCGTGTTGTCTAGTACAAAGCGACCATCATCATATCTACCTGTGGACTGTTGCTTCAGTGAGCTAGCACTATAAGAATCCAACTCAGCGTGTTTGTCTAGTACAAAGCGACCATCGTCTTATCTACCTGTGGACTGTTGCTTCAGTGAGCCAGCACTATAAGAATCCAACTGAGCGTATTTGTCTAGTACAAAGCGACCATCATCTTATCTACCTGTGGACTTGCTTCAGTGAGCTAGCACTATAAGAATCCAACTCAGTGTGTTGTCTAGTACAAATCGACCATCATCATATCTACCTGTGAACTGTTGTTTCAGTGAGCCAGTACTATAAGATTCCAACTCAGTGTGTTTGTCTAGTACAAAGCGACCATCTTCATATCTACCTGTGGACTGTTGTTTCAGTGAGCCAGCACTATAAGAATCCAACTCAGCGTGTTTGTCTAGTACAAAGCGACCATCATCATATCTACCTGTGGACTGTTGCTTCAGTGAGCCAGCACTATAAGAATCCAACTCAGCGTATTGTCTAGTACAAATCGACCATCATCATATCTACCTGTGGACTGTTGCTTCAGTGAGCCAGCATTATAAGAATCCAACTCAGCGTGTTGTCTAGTACAAAGCGACCATCATCATATCTACCCGTGGACTGTTGTTTCAGTGAGCTAGCACTATAATAATCCAACTCGGCGTGTTTGTCTAGTACAAAGCGACCATCATCATATCTACCTGTGGACTGTTGCTTCAGTGAGCTAGCACTATAAGAATCCAACTCAGCGTGTTTGTCTAGTACAAAGCGACCATCATCAAATCTACCTGTGGACTGTTGTTTCAGTGAGCCAGCACTATAAGAATCCAACTCAGCGTGTTTGTCTAGTACAAAGCGACCATCATCATATCTACCTGTGGACTGCTGCTTCAGTGAGCCAGCACTATAAGAATCCAACTCAGCGTGTTGTCTAGTACAAATCGACCATCATCTTATCTACCTGTGGACTGTTGTTTCAGTGAGCCAGCACTATAAGAATCCAACTCAGCGTGTTTGTCTAATACAAAGCGACCATCATCATATCTACCTGTGGACTCTTGCTTCAGTGAGCTAGGACTATAAGAATCCAACTCAGCGTGTTTGTCTAGTACAAAGCGACCTTCATCATATCTACCTGTGGACTGTTGTTTCAGTGAGCCAATACTATAAGATTCCAACTCAGTGTGTTTGTCTAGTACAAAGCGACCATCTTCATATCTACCTGTGGACTGTTGTTTCAGTGCGCCAGCACTATACGAATCCAACTCAGCGTGTTTGTCTAGTACAAAGCGACCATCATCATCTCTACCTGTGGACTGTTGCTTCAGTGAGCCAGCACTATAAGAATCCAACTCAGCGTGTTGTCTAGTACAAATCGACCATCATCATATCTACCTGTGGACTGTTGTTTCAGTGAGCTAGCACTATAAGAATCCAACTCAGCGTGTTGTCTAGTACAAAGCGACCATCATCGTATCTACCCGTGGACTGTTGTTTCAGTGAGCTAGCACTATAATAATCCAACTCGGCGTGTTTGTCTAGTACAAAGCGACCATCATCATATCTACCTGTGGACTGTTGCTTCAGTGAGCTAGCACTATAAGAATCCAACTCAGCGTGTTTGTCTAGTACAAAGCGACCATCATCATATCTACATGTGGACTGTTCTTTCAGTGAGCCAGCACTATAAGAATCCAACTCAGCGTATTGTCTAGTACAAAGCGACCATCATCATATCTACCTGTGGACTGTTGTTTCAGTGAGCTAGGACTATAAGAATCCAACTCAGCGTGTTTGTCTAGTACAAAGCGCCATCATCATATCTACCTGTGGACTGTTGCTTCAGTGAGCCAGCACTATAAGAATCCAACTCAGTGTGTTGTCTAGTACAAAGCGACCATCATCATATCTACCTGTGGACTGTTGCTTCAGTGAGCTAGGACTATAAGAATCCAACTCAGCGTGTTTGTCTAGTACAAAGCGACCATCATCATATCTACCTGTGGACTGTTGTTTCAGTGAGCCAGTACTATAAGATTCCAACTCAGTGTGTTTGTCTAGTACAAAGCGACCATCTTCATATCTACCTGTGGACTGTTGTTTCAGTGCGCCAGCACTATTAGAATCCAACTCAGCGTGTTTGTCTAGTACAAAGCGACCATCATCATATCTACCTGTGGACTGCTGCTTCAGTGAGCTAGCACTATAAGAATCCAACTCGGCGTGTTTGTCTAGTACAAAGCGACCATCATCATATCTACCTGTGGACTGTTGCTTCAGTGAGCTAGCACTATAAGAATCCAACTCAGCGTGTTGTCTAGTACAAAGCGACCATCATCATATCTACCTGTGGACTGTTGCTTCAGTTAGCTAGCACTATAAGAATCCAACTCAGCGTGTTTGTCTAGTACAAAGCGACCATCGTCTTATCTACCTGTGGACTGTTGCTTCAGTGAGCTAGGACTATAAGAATGCAACTCAGCGGTTGTCTAGTACAAAGCGACCAACATCATATCTACCCGTGGACTGTTGCTTCAGTGAGCCAGCACTATAAGAATCCAACTGAGCGTGTTTATCTAGTACAAAGCGACCATCATCTTATCTACCTGTGGACTTGCTTCAGTGAGCTAGCACTATAAGAATCCAACTCAGCGTGTTGTCTAGTACAAAGCGACCATCATCATATCTACCTGTGGACTTGCTTCAGTGAGCCAGCACTATTAGAATCCAACTCGGCGTGTTTTTCTAGTACAAAGCCACCATCATCATATCTACCTGTGGACTGTTGTTTCAGTGAGCCAGCACTATAAGAATCCAACTCAGTGTGTTGTCTAGTACAAAGCGACCATCATCATATCTACCTGTGGACTGCTGCTTCAGTGAGCTAGCACTATAAGAATCCAACTCGGCGTGTTTGTCTAGTACAAAGCGACCATCATCATATCTGCCTGTGGACTGTTGCTTCAGTGAGCTAGCACTATAATAATCCAACTCAGCGTGTTGTCTAGTACAAAGCGACCATCATCATATCTACCTGTGGACTGTTGCTTCAGTGCGCTAGCACTATAAGAATCCAACTCAGCGTGTTTGTCTAGTACAAAGCGACCATCGTCTTATCTACCTGTGGACTGTTGCTTCAGTGAGCTAGGACTATAAGAATGCAACTCAGCGGTTGTCTAGTACAAAGCGACCAACATCATATCTACCCGTGGACTGTTGCTTCAGTGAGCCAGCACTATAAGAATCCAACTCAGCGTGTTTGTCTAGTACAAAGCGACCATCATCTTATCTACCTGTGGACTTGCTTCAGTGAGCTAGCACTATAAGAATCCAACTCGGCGTGTTTGTCTAGTACAAAGCCACCATCATCATATCTACCTGTGGACTGTTGTTTCAGTGAGCCAGCACTATCAGAATCCAACTCAGTGTGTTGTCTAGTACAAAGCGACCATCATCATATCTACCTGTGAATTGTTGCTTCAGTGAGCTAGCACTATAAGAATCCAACTCAGCGTGTTGTCTAGTACAAAGCGACCATCATCATATCTACATGTGGACTGTTGTTTCAGTGAGCTAGCACTATAAGAATCCAACTCGGCGTGTTTGTCTAGTACAAAGCCACATTCATCATATCTACCTGTGGACTTGTTTCAGTGAGCCAGCACTATAAGAATCCAACTCAGTGTGTTGTCTAGTACAAAGCGACCATCATCATATCTACCTGTGGACTGTTGCTTCAGTGAGCCAGCATTATAAGAATCCAACTCAGTGTGTTGTCTAGTACAAAGCGACCATCATCATATCTACCTGTGAATTGTTGCTTCAGTGAGCTAGCACTATAAGAATCCAACTCAGCGTGTTGTCTAGTACAAAGCGACCATCATCATATCTACATGTGGACTGTTGTTTCAGTGAGCTAGCACTATAAGAATTCAACTCGGCGTGTTTGTCTAGTACAAAGCCACATTCATCATATCTACCTGTGGACTTGTTTCAGTGAGTCAGCACTATAAGAATCCAACTCAGTGTGTTGTCTAGTACAAAGCGACCATCATCATATCTACCTGTGGACTGTTGTTTCAGTGAGCTAGCACTATAAGAATGCAACTCAGCGTGTTGGCTAGTACAAAGCGACCATCATCATATCTACCTGTGGACTGTTGCTTCAGTGAGCCAGCATTATAAGAATCCAACTCAGCGTGTTGTCTAGTACAAAGCGACCATCATCATACCTACCCGTGGACTGTTGTTTCAGTGAGCTAGGACTATAAGAATCCAACTCAGCGTGTTTGTCTAGTACAAAGCGCCATCATCATATCTACCTGTGGACTGTTGCTTCAGTGAGCCAGCACTATAAGAATCCAACTCAGCGTGTTTGTCTAGTACAAAGCGACCATCATCATATCTACCTGTGAATTGTTGCTTCAGTGAGCTAGCACTATAAGAATCCAACTCAGCGTGTTGTCTAGTACAAAGCGACCATCATCATATCTACCCGTGGACTTGCTTCAGTGAGCTAGCACTATAAGAATCCAACTCAGCGTGTTGTCTAGTACAAAGCGACTATCATCATATCTACCTGTGGACTGTTGCTTCAGTGAGCCAGCACTATAAGAATCCAACTCAGTGTGTTTGTCTAGTACAAAGAGACTATCATCATATCTACCTGTGGACTGTTGCTTCAGTGAGCTAGGACTATAAGAATCCAACTCAGCGTGTTTGTCTAGTACAAAGCGACCATCATCATATCTACCTGTGGACTGCTGCTTCAGTGAGCTAGCACTATAAGAATCCAACTCGGCGTGTTTGTCTAGTACAAAGCGACCATCATCATATCTACCTGTGGACTGTTGCTTCAGTGAGCTAGCACTATAAGAATCCAACTCAGCGTGTTGTCTAGTACAAAGCGACCATCATCATATCTACCTGTGGACTGTTGCTTCAGTGAGCTAGCACTATAAGAATCCAACTCAGCGTGTTTGTCTAGTACAAAGCGACCATCGTCTTATCTACCTGTGGACTGTTGCTTCAGTGAGCTAGGACTATAAGAATGCAACTCAGCGGTTGTCTAGTACAAAGCGACCAACATCATATCTACCCGTGGACTGTTGCTTCAGTGAGCCAGCACTATAAGAATCCAACTGAGCGTGTTTATCTAGTACAAAGCGACCATCATCTTATCTACCTGTGGACTTGCTTCAGTGAGCTAGCACTATAAGAATCCAACTCAGCGTGTTGTCTAGTACAAAGCGACCATCATCATATCTACCTGTGGACTTGCTTCAGTGAGCCAGCACTATAAGAATCCAACTCGGCGTGTTTGTCTAGTACAAAGCCACCATCATCATATCTACCTGTGGACTGTTGTTTCAGTGAGCCAGCACTATCAGAATCCAACTCAGTGTGTTGTCTAGTACAAAGCGACCATCATCATATCTACCTGTGAATTGTTGCTTCAGTGAGCTAGCACTATAAGAATCCAACTCAGCGTGTTGTCTAGTACAAAGCGACCATCATCATATCTACATGTGGACTGTTGTTTCAGTGAGCTAGCACTATAAGAATCCAACTCGGCGTGTTTGTCTAGTACAAAGCCACATTCATCATATCTACCTGTGGACTTGTTTCAGTGAGCCAGCACTATAAGAATCCAACTCAGTGTGTTGTCTAGTACAAAGCGACCATCATCATATCTACCTGTGGACTGTTGTTTCAGTGAGCTAGCACTATAAGAATGCAACTCAGCGTGTTGGCTAGTACAAAGCGACCATCATCATATCTACCTGTGGACTGTTGCTTCAGTGAGCCAGCATTATAAGAATCCAACTCAGCGTGTTGTCTAGTACAAAGCGACCATCATCATACCTACCCGTGGACTGTTGTTTCAGTGAGCTAGCACTATAATAATCCAACTCAGCGTGTTTGTCTAATACAAAGCGACCATCATCATATCTACCTGTGGACTGTTGCTTCAGTGAGCTAGGACTATAAGAATCCAACTCAGCGTGTTTGTCTAGTACAAAGCGCCATCATCATATCTACCTGTGGACTGTTGCTTCAGTGAGCCAGCACTATAAGAATCCAACTCAGCGTGTTGTCTAGTACAAAGCGACCATCATCATATCTACCTGTGGACTGTTGCTTCAGTGAGCTAGCACTATAAGAATCCAACTCAGCGTGTGTGTCTAGTACAAAGCGCCCATCATCATATCTACCTGTGAACTGTTGTTTCAGTGAGCCAGTACTATAAGATTCCAACTCAGTGTGTTTGTCTAGTACAAAGCGACCATCTTCATATCTACCTGTGGACTGTTGTTTCAGTGAGCCAGCACTATAAGAATCCAACTCAGCGTGTTTGTCTAGTACAAAGCGACCATCATCATATCTACCTGTGGACTGTTGCTTCAGTGAGCCAGCACTATAAGAATCCAACTCAGCGTGTTGTCTAGTACAAATCGACCATCATCATATCTACCTGTGGACTGTTGCTTCAGTGAGCCAGCACTATAAGAATCCAACTCAGCGTGTTGTCTAGTACAAAGCGACCATCATCATATCTACCCGTGGACTGTTGTTTCAGTGAGCTAGCACTATAAGAATCCAACTCAGCGTGTTGTCTAGTACAAAACGACCATCATCATATCTACCTGTGGACTGTTGCTTCAGTGAGCTAGCACTATAAGAATCCAACTCAGCGTGTTTGTCTAGTACAAAGCGACCATCATCATATCTACCTGTGGACTGTTGCTTCAGTAAGCTAGCACTATAAGAATCCAACTCAGCGGTTGTCTAGTACAAAGCGACCAACATCATATCTACCCGTGGACTGTTTCTTCAGTGAGCCAGCACTATAAGAATCCAACTCAGCGTGTTTGTCTAGTACAAAGCGACCATCATCATATCTACCTGTGAATTGTTGCGTCAGTGAGCTAGCACTATAAGAATCCAACTCAGCGTGTTGTCTAGTACAAAGCGACCATCATCATATCTACCTGTGGACTTGCTTCAGTGAGCTAGCACTATAAGAATCCAACTCAGCGTGTTGTCTAGTACAAAGCGACTATCATCATATCTACCTGTGGACTGTTGCTTCAGTGAGCCAGCACTATAAGAATCCAACTCAGTGTGTTTGTCTAGTACAAAGCGACTATCATCATATCTACCTGTGGACTGTTGCTTCAGTGAGCTAGGACTATAAGAATCCAACTCAGCGTGTTTGTCTAGTACAAAGCGACTATCATCATATCTACCTGTGGACTGCTGCTTCAGTGAGCTAGCACTATAAGAATCCAACTCGGCGTGTTTGTCTAGTACAAAGCGACCATCATCATATCTACCTGTGGACTGTTGCTTCAGTGAGCTAGCACTATAAGAATCCAACTCAGCGTGTTGTCTAGTACAAAGCGACCATCATCATATCTACCTGTGGACTGTTGCTTCAGTGAGCTAGCACTATAAGAATCCAACTCAGCGTGTTTGTCTAGTACAAAGCGACCATCGTCTTATCTACCTGTGGACTGTTGCTTCAGTGAGCTAGGACTATAAGAATACAACTCAGCGGTTGTCTAGTACAAAGCGACCAACATCATATCTACCTGTGGACTGTTGCTTCAGTGAGCCAGCACTATAAGAATCCAACTGAGCGTATTTGTCTAGTACAAAGCGACCATCATCTTATCTACCTGTGGACTTGCTTCAGTGAGCTAGCACTATAAGAATCCAACTCAGTGTGTTGTCTAGTACAAATCGACCATCATCATATCTACCTGTGAACTGTTGTTTCAGTGAGCCAGTACTATAAGATTCCAACTCAGTGTGTTTGTCTAGTACAAAGCGACCATCTTCATATCTACCTGTGGACTGTTGTTTCAGTGAGCCAGCACTATAAGAATCCAACTCAGCGTGTTTGTCTAGTACAAAGCGACCATCATCATATCTACCTGTGGACTGTTGCTTCAGTGAGCCAGCACTATAAGAATCCAACTCAGCGTATTGTCTAGTACAAATCGACCATCATCATATCTACCTGTGGACTGTTGCTTCAGTGAGCCAGCATTATAAGAATCCAACTCAGCGTGTTGTCTAGTACAAAGCGACCATCATCATATCTACCCGTGGACTGTTGTTTCAGTGAGCTAGCACTATAATAATCCAACTCGGCGTGTTTGTCTAGTACAAAGCGACCATCATCATATCTACCTGTGGACTGTTGCTTCAGTGAGCTAGCACTATAAGAATCCAACTCAGCGTGTTTGTCTAGTACAAAGCGACCATCATCAAATCTACCTGTGGACTGTTGTTTCAGTGAGCCAGCACTATAAGAATCCAACTCAGCGTGTTTGTCTAGTACAAAGCGACCATCATCATATCTACCTGTGGACTGCTGCTTCAGTGAGCCAGCACTATAAGAATCCAACTCAGCGTGTTGTCTAGTACAAATCGACCATCATCTTATCTACCTGTGGACTGTTGTTTCAGTGAGCCAGCACTATAAGAATCCAACTCAGCGTGTTTGTCTAATACAAAGCGACCATCATCATATCTACCTGTGGACTCTTGCTTCAGTGAGCTAGGACTATAAGAATCCAACTCAGCGTGTTTGTCTAGTACAAAGCGACCTTCATCATATCTACCTGTGGACTGTTGTTTCAGTGAGCCAATACTATAAGATTCCAACTCAGTGTGTTTGTCTAGTACAAAGCGACCATCTTCATATCTACCTGTGGACTGTTGTTTCAGTGCGCCAGCACTATACGAATCCAACTCAGCGTGTTTGTCTAGTACAAAGCGACCATCATCATCTCTACCTGTGGACTGTTGCTTCAGTGAGCCAGCACTATAAGAATCCAACTCAGCGTGTTGTCTAGTACAAATCGACCATCATCATATCTACCTGTGGACTGTTGTTTCAGTGAGCTAGCACTATAAGAATCCAACTCAGCGTGTTGTCTAGTACAAAGCGACCATCATCGTATCTACCCGTGGACTGTTGTTTCAGTGAGCTAGCACTATAATAATCCAACTCGGCGTGTTTGTCTAGTACAAAGCGACCATCATCATATCTACCTGTGGACTGTTGCTTCAGTGAGCTAGCACTATAAGAATCCAACTCAGCGTGTTTGTCTAGTACAAAGCGACCATCATCATATCTACATGTGGACTGTTCTTTCAGTGAGCCAGCACTATAAGAATCCAACTCAGCGTATTGTCTAGTACAAAGCGACCATCATCATATCTACCTGTGGACTGTTGTTTCAGTGAGCTAGGACTATAAGAATCCAACTCAGCGTGTTTGTCTAGTACAAAGCGCCATCATCATATCTACCTGTGGACTGTTGCTTCAGTGAGCCAGCACTATAAGAATCCAACTCAGTGTGTTGTCTAGTACAAAGCGACCATCATCATATCTACCTGTGGACTGTTGCTTCAGTGAGCTAGGACTATAAGAATCCAACTCAGCGTGTTTGTCTAGTACAAAGCGACCATCATCATATCTACCTGTGGACTGTTGTTTCAGTGAGCCAGTACTATAAGATTCCAACTCAGTGTGTTTGTCTAGTACAAAGCGACCATCTTCATATCTACCTGTGGACTGTTGTTTCAGTGCGCCAGCACTATTAGAATCCAACTCAGCGTGTTTGTCTAGTACAAAGCGACCATCATCATATCTACCTGTGGACTGTTGCTTCAGTGAGCCAGCACTATAAGAATCCAACTCAGTGTGTTGTCTAGTACAAAGCGACCATCATCATATCTACCTGTGGACTGTTGTTTCAGTGAGCTAGCACTATAAGAATCCAACTCAGCGTGTTGTCTAGTACAAAGCGACCATCATCATACCTACCCGTTGACTGTTGTTTCAGTGAGCTAGCACTATAATAATCCAACTCAGCGTGTTTGTCTAATACAAAGCGACCATCATCATATCTACCTGTGGACTGTTGCTTCAGTGAGCTAGCACTATAAGAATCCAACTCAGCGTGTTTGTCTAGTACAAAGCGACCATCATCATATCTACCTGTGGACTGTTGTTTCAGTGAGCCAGCACTATAAGAATCCAACTCAGCGTGTTGTCTAGTACAAAGCGACCATCATCATTTCTACCCGTGGACTGTTGTTTCAGTGAGCTAGGACTATAAGAATCCAACTCAGCGTGTTTGTCTAGTACAAAGCGCCATCATCATATCTACCTGTGGACTGTTGCTTCAGTGAGCCAGCACTATAAGAATCCAACTCAGCGTGTTGTCTAGTACAAAGCGACCATCATCATATCTACCTGTGGACTGTTGCTTCAGTGAGCTAGCACTATAAGAATCCAACTCAGCGTGTGTGTCTAGTACAAAGCGCCCATCATCATATCTACCTGTGAACTGTTGTTTCAGTGAGCCAGTACTATAAGATTCCAACTCAGTGTGTTTGTCTAGTACAAAGCGACCATCTTCATATCTACCTGTGGACTGTTGTTTCAGTGAGCCAGCACTATAAGAATCCAACTCAGCGTGTTTGTCTAGTACAAAGCGACCATCATCATATCTACCTGTGGACTGTTGCTTCAGTGAGCCAGCACTATAAGAATCCAACTCAGCGTGTTGTCTAGTACAAATCGACCATCATCATATCTACCTGTGGACTGTTGCTTCAGTGAGCCAGCACTATAAGAATCCAACTCAGCGTGTTGTCTAGTACAAAGCGACCATCATCATATCTACCCGTGGACTGTTGTTTCAGTGAGCTAGCACTATAAGAATCCAACTCAGCGTGTTGTCTAGTACAAAACGACCATCATCATATCTACCTGTGGACTGTTGCTTCAGTGAGCTAGCACTATAAGAATCCAACTCAGCGTGTTTGTCTAGTACAAAGCGACCATCGTCATATCTACCTGTGGACTGTTGCTTCAGTAAGCTAGCACTATAAGAATCCAACTCAGCGGTTGTCTAGTACAAAGCGACCAACATCATATCTACCCGTGGACTGTTGCTTCAGTGAGCCAGCACTATAAGAATCCAACTCAGCGTGTTTGTCTAGTACAAAGCGACCATCATCATATCTACCTGTGAATTGTTGCTTCAGTGAGCTAGCACTATAAGAATCCAACTCAGCGTGTTGTCTAGTACAAAGCGACCATCATCATATCTACCTGTGGACTTGCTTCAGTGAGCTAGCACTATAAGAATCCAACTCAGCGTGTTGTCTAGTACAAAGCGACTATCATCATATCTACCTGTGGACTGTTGCTTCAGTGAGCCAGCACTATAAGAATCCAACTCAGTGTGTTTGTCTAGTACAAAGCGACTATCATCATATCTACCTGTGGACTGTTGCTTCAGTGAGCTAGGACTATAAGAATCCAACTCAGCGTGTTTGTCTAGTACAAAGCGACTATCATCATATCTACCTGTGGACTGCTGCTTCAGTGAGCTAGCACTATAAGAATCCAACTCGGCGTGTTTGTCTAGTACAAAGCGACCATCATCATATCTACCTGTGGACTGTTGCTTCAGTGAGCTAGCACTATAAGAATCCAACTCAGCGTGTTTGTCTAGTACAAAGCGACCATCGTCTTATCTACCTGTGGACTGTTGCTTCAGTGAGCTAGGACTATAAGAATGCAACTCAGTGGTTGTCTAGTACAAAGCGACCAACATCATATCTACCTGTGGACTGTTGCTTCAGTGAGCCAGCACTATAAGAATCCAACTGAGCGTATTTGTCTAGTACAAAGCGACCATCATCTTATCTACCTGTGGACTTGCTTCAGTGAGCTAGCACTATAAGAATCCAACTCAGCGTGTTGTCTAGTACAAAGCGACCATCATCATATCTACCTGTGGACTTGCTTCAGTGAGCCAGCACTATAAGAATCCAATTCGGCGTGTTTTTCTAGTACAAAGCCACCATCATCATATCTACCTGTGGACTGTTGTTTCAGTGAGCCAGCACTATAAGAATCCAACTCAGTGTGTTGTCTAGTACAAAGCGACCATCATCATATCTACCTGTGAATTGTTGCCTCAGTGAGCTAGCACTATAAGAATCCAACTCAGCGTGTTGTCTAGTACAAAGCGACCATTATCATATCTACATGCGGACTGTTGTTTCAGTGAGCTAGCACTATAAGAATCCAACTCGGCGTGTTTGTCTAGTACAAAGCCACATTCATCATATCTACCTGTGGACTTATTTCAGTTAGCCAGCACTATAAGAATCCAACTCAGTGTGTTGTCTAGTACAAAGCGACCATCATCATATCTACCTGTGGACTGTTGTTTCAGTG
Source organism: Bathymodiolus brooksi (assembly GCA_963680875.1). Classification (NCBI taxonomy): domain Eukaryota; kingdom Metazoa; phylum Mollusca; class Bivalvia; order Mytilida; family Modiolidae; genus Bathymodiolus; species Bathymodiolus brooksi. The sequence goes on from OY804582.1 coordinate 12,897,630, forward strand.
AGCTAGCACTATAATAATCCAACTCAGCGTGTTTGTCTAATACAAAGCGACCATCATCATATCTACCTGTGGACTGTTGCTTCAGTGAGCTAGCACTATAAGAATCCAACTCAGCGTGTTTGTCTAGTACAAAGCGACCATCATCATATCTACCTGTGGACTGTTGTTTCAGTGAGCCAGCATTATAAGAATCCAACTCAGTGTGTTGTCTAATACAAAGCGACCATCATCATATCTACCTGTGGACTGTTGCTTCAGTGAGCTAGCACTATAAGAATCCAACTCAGCGTGTTTGTCTAGTACAAAGCGACCATCATCATATCTACCTGTGGACTGTTGTTTCAGTCAGCCAGCACTATAAGAATCCAACTCAGCGTGTTGTCTAGTACAAAGCGACCATCATCATTTCTACCCGTGGACTGTTGTTTCAGTGAGCTAGGACTATAAGAATCCAACTCAGCGTGTTTGTCTAGTACAAAGCGCCATCATCATATCTACCTGTGGACTGTTGCTTCAGTGAGCCAGCACTATAAGAATCCAACTCAGTGTGTTGTCTAGTACAAAGCGACCATCATCATATCTACCTGTGAACTGTTGTTTCAGTGAGCCAGTACTATAAGATTCCAACTCAGTGTGTTTGTCTAGTACAAAGCGACCATCTTCATATCTACCTGTGGACTGTTGTTTCAGTGAGCCAGCACTATAAGAATCCAACTCAGCGTGTTTGTCTAGTACAAAGCGACCATCATCATATCTACCTGTGGACTGTTGCTTCAGTGAGCCAGCACTATAAGAATCCAACTCAGCGTATTGTCTAGTACAAATCGACCATCATCATATCTACCTGTGGACTGTTGCTTCAGTGAGCCAGCATTATAAGAATCCAACTCAGCGTGTTGTCTAGTACAAAGCGACCATCATCATATCTACCTGTGGACTGTTGCTTCAGTTTGCTAGCACTATAAGAATCCAACTCAGCGTGTTTGTCTAGTACAAAGCGACCATCATCAAATCTACCCGTGGACTGTTGTTTCAGTGAGCCAGCACTATAAGAATCCAACTGAGCGTGTTTGTCTAGTACAAAGCGACCATCATCATATCTACCTGTGGACTGCTGCTTCAGTGAGCCAGCACTATAAGAATCCAACTCAGCGTGTTGTCTAGTACAAATCGACCATCATCTTATCTACCTGTGGACTGTTGTTTCAGTGAGCCAGCACTATAAGAATCCAACTCAGCGTGTTTGTCTAATACAAAGCGACCATCATCATATCTACCTGTGGACTCTTGCTTCAGTGAGCTAGGACTATAAGAATCCAACTCAGCGTGTTTGTCTAGTACAAAGCGACCATCATCATATCTACCTGTGAACTGTTGTTTCAGTGAGCCAGTACTATAAGATTCCAACTCAATGTGTTTGTCTAGTACAAAGCGACCATCTTCATATCTACCTGTGGACTGTTGTTTCAGTGAGCCAGCACTATAAGAATCCAACTCAGCGTGTTTGTCTAGTACAAAGCGACCATCATCATATCTACCTGTGGACTGTTGCTTCAGTGAGCCAGCACTATAAGAATCCAACTCAGCGTATTGTCTAGTACAAATCGACCATCATCATATCTACCTGTGGACTGTTGCTTCAGTGAGCCAGCATTATAAGAATCCAACTCAGCGTGTTGTCTAGTACAAAGCGACCATCATCATATCTACCTGTGGACTGTTGCTTCAGTGAGCTAGCACTATAAGAATCCAACTCAGCGTGTTTGTCTAGTACAAAGCGACCATCATCAAATCTACCCGTGGACTGTTGTTTCAGTGAGCCAGCACTATAAGAATCCAACTGAGCGTGTTTGTCTAGTACAAAGCGACCATCATCATATCTACCTGTGGACTGCTGCTTCAGTGAGCCAGCACTATAAGAATCCAACTCAGCGTGTTGTCTAGTACAAATCGACCATCATCTTATCTACCTGTGGACTGTTGTTTCAGTGAGGCAGCACTATAAGAATCCAACTCAGCGTGTTTGTCTAATACAAAGCGACCATCATCATATCTACCTGTGGACTCTTGCTTCAGTGAGCTAGGACTATAAGAATCCAACTCAGCGTGTTTGTCTAGTACAAAGCGACCTTCATCATATCTACCTGTGGACTGTTGTTTCAGTGAGCCAGTACTATAAGATTCCAACTCAGTGTGTTTGTCTAGTACAAAGCGACCATCTTCATATCTACCTGTGGACTGTTGTTTCAGTGCGCCAGCACTATACGAATCCAACCCAGCGTGTTTGTCTAGTACAAAGCGACCATCATCATATCTACCTGTGGACTGTTGCTTCAGTGAGCCAGCACTATAAGAATCCAACTCAGCGTGTTGTCTAGTACAAATCGACCATCATCATATCTACCTGTGGATTGTTGTTTCAGTGAGCTAGCACTATAAGAATCCAACTCAGCGTGTTGTCTAGTACAAAGCGACCATCATCGTATCTACCCGTGGACTGTTGTTTCAGTGAGCTAGCACTATAATAATCCAACTCGGCGTGTTTGTCTAGTACAAAGCGACCATCATCATATCTACCTGTGGACTGTTGCTTCAGTGAGCTAGCACTATAAGAATCCAACTCAGCGTGTTTGTCTAGTACAAAGCGACCATCATCATATCTACCTGTGGACTGTTGTTTCAGTGAGCCAGCACTATAAGAATCCAACTCAGCGTATTGTCTAGTACAAAGCGACCATCATCATATCTACCTGTGGACTGTTGTTTCAGTGAGCTAGGACTATAAGAATCCAACTCAGCGTGTTTGTCTAGTACAAAGCGCCATCATCATATCTACCTGTGGACTGTTGCTTCAGTGAGCCAGCACTATAAGAATCCAACTCAGTGTGTTGTCTAGTACAAAGCGACCATCATCATATCTACCTGTGGACTGTTGCTTCAGTGAGCTAGGACTATAAGAATCCAACTCAGCGTGTTTGTCTAGTACAAAGCGACCATCATCATATCTACCTGTGGACTGTTGTTTCAGTGAGCCAGTACTATAAGATTCCAACTCAGTGTGTTTGTCTAGTACAAAGCGACCATCTTCATATCTACCTGTGGACTGTTGTTTCAGTGCGCCAGCACTATAAGAATCCAACTCAGCGTGTTTGTCTAGTACAAAGCGACCATCATCATATCTACCTGTGGACTGTTGCTTCAGTGAGCCAGCACTATAAGAATCCAACTCAGTGTGTTGTCTAGTACAAAGCGACCATCATCATATCTACCTGTGGACTGTTGTTTCAGTGAGCTAGCACTATAAGAATGCAACTCAGCGTGTTGGCTAGTACAAAGCGACCATCATCATATCTACCTGTGGACTGTTGCTTCAGTGAGCCAGCATTATAAGAATCCAACTCAGCGTGTTGTCTAGTACAAAGCGACCATCATCATACCTACCCGTGGACTGTTGTTTCAGTGAGCTAGCACTATAATAATCCAACTCAGCGTGTTTGTCTAATACAAAGCGACCATCATCATATCTACCTGTGGACTGTTGCTTCAGTGAGCTAGCACTATAAGAATCCAACTCAGCGTGTTTGTCTAGTACAAAGCGACCATCATCATATCTACCTGTGGACTGTTGTTTCAGTGAGCCAGCACTATAAGAATCCAACTCAGCGTGTTGTCTAGTACAAAGCGACCATCATCATTTCTACCCGTGGACTGTTGTTTCAGTGAGCTAGGACTATAAGAATCCAACTCAGCGTGTTTGTCTAGTACAAAGCGCCATCATCATATCTACCTGTGGACTGTTGCTTCAGTGAGCCAGCACTATAAGAATCCAACTCAGTGTGTTGTCTAGTACAAAGCGACCATCATCATATCTACCTGTGGACTGTTGCTTCAGTGAGCTAGCACTATAAGAATCCAACTCAGTGTGTTTGTCTAGTACAAAGCGACCATCTTCATATCTACCTGTGGACTGTTGCTTCAGTGAGCCAGCACTATAAGAATCCAACTCAGCGTGTTTGTCTAGTACAAAGCGACCATCATCATATCTACCTGTGGACTGTTGCTTCAGTGAGCCAGCACTATAAGAATCCAACTCAGCGTGTTGTCTAGTACAAATCGACCATCATCATATCTACCTGTGGACTGTTGCTTCAGTGAGCCAGCATTATAAGAATCCAACTCAGCGTGTTGTCTAGTACAAAGCGACCATCATCATATCTACCTGTGGACTGTTGTTTCAGTGAGCTAGCACTATAATAATCCAACTCGGCGTATTTGTCTAGTACAAAGCGACCATCATCATATCTACCTGTGGACTGTTGCTTCAGTGAGCTAGCACTATAAGAATCCAACTCAGCGTGTGTGTCTAGTACAAAGCGCCCATCATCATATCTACCTGTGAACTGTTGTTTCAGTGAGCCAGTACTATAAGATTCCAACTCAGTGTGTTTGTCTAGTACAAAGCGACCATCTTCATATCTACCTGTGGACTGTTGTTTCAGTGAGCCAGCACTATAAGAATCCAACTCAGCGTGTTTGTCTAGTACAAAGCGACCATCATCATATCTACCTGTGGACTGTTGCTTCAGTGAGCTAGGACTATAAGAATCCAACTCAGCGTGTTTGTCTAGTACAAAGCGACCATCATCATATCTACCTGTGGACTGTTGTTTCAGTGAGCCAGTACTATAAGATTCCAACTCAGTGTGTTTGTCTAGTACAAAGCGACCATCTTCATATCTACCTGTGGACTGTTGTTTCAGTGCGCCAGCACTATTAGAATCCAACTCAGCGTGTTTGTCTAGTACAAAGCGACCATCATCATATCTACCTGTGGACTGCTGCTTCAGTGAGCTAGCACTATAAGAATCCAACTCGGCGTGTTTGTCTAGTACAAAGCGACCATCATCATATCTACCTGTGGACTGTTGCTTCAGTGAGCTAGCACTATAAGAATCCAACTCAGCGTGTTGTCTAGTACAAAGCGACCATCATCATATCTACCTGTGGACTGTTGCTTCAGTTAGCTAGCACTATAAGAATCCAACTCAGCGTGTTTGTCTAGTACAAAGCGACCATCGTCTTATCTACCTGTGGACTGTTGCTTCAGTGAGCTAGGACTATAAGAATGCAACTCAGCGGTTGTCTAGTACAAAGCGACCAACATCATATCTACCCGTGGACTGTTGCTTCAGTGAGCCAGCACTATAAGAATCCAACTGAGCGTGTTTATCTAGTACAAAGCGACCATCATCTTATCTACCTGTGGACTTGCTTCAGTGAGCTAGCACTATAAGAATCCAACTCAGCGTGTTGTCTAGTACAAAGCGACCATCATCATATCTACCTGTGGACTTGCTTCAGTGAGCCAGCACTATTAGAATCCAACTCGGCGTGTTTTTCTAGTACAAAGCCACCATCATCATATCTACCTGTGGACTGTTGTTTCAGTGAGCCAGCACTATAAGAATCCAACTCAGTGTGTTGTCTAGTACAAAGCGACCATCATCATATCTACCTGTGGACTGCTGCTTCAGTGAGCTAGCACTATAAGAATCCAACTCGGCGTGTTTGTCTAGTACAAAGCGACCATCATCATATCTGCCTGTGGACTGTTGCTTCAGTGAGCTAGCACTATAATAATCCAACTCAGCGTGTTGTCTAGTACAAAGCGACCATCATCATATCTACCTGTGGACTGTTGCTTCAGTGCGCTAGCACTATAAGAATCCAACTCAGCGTGTTTGTCTAGTACAAAGCGACCATCGTCTTATCTACCTGTGGACTGTTGCTTCAGTGAGCTAGGACTATAAGAATGCAACTCAGCGGTTGTCTAGTACAAAGCGACCAACATCATATCTACCCGTGGACTGTTGCTTCAGTGAGCCAGCACTATAAGAATCCAACTCAGCGTGTTTGTCTAGTACAAAGCGACCATCATCTTATCTACCTGTGGACTTGCTTCAGTGAGCTAGCACTATAAGAATCCAACTCGGCGTGTTTGTCTAGTACAAAGCCACCATCATCATATCTACCTGTGGACTGTTGTTTCAGTGAGCCAGCACTATCAGAATCCAACTCAGTGTGTTGTCTAGTACAAAGCGACCATCATCATATCTACCTGTGAATTGTTGCTTCAGTGAGCTAGCACTATAAGAATCCAACTCAGCGTGTTGTCTAGTACAAAGCGACCATCATCATATCTACATGTGGACTGTTGTTTCAGTGAGCTAGCACTATAAGAATCCAACTCGGCGTGTTTGTCTAGTACAAAGCCACATTCATCATATCTACCTGTGGACTTGTTTCAGTGAGCCAGCACTATAAGAATCCAACTCAGTGTGTTGTCTAGTACAAAGCGACCATCATCATATCTACCTGTGGACTGTTGCTTCAGTGAGCCAGCATTATAAGAATCCAACTCAGTGTGTTGTCTAGTACAAAGCGACCATCATCATATCTACCTGTGAATTGTTGCTTCAGTGAGCTAGCACTATAAGAATCCAACTCAGCGTGTTGTCTAGTACAAAGCGACCATCATCATATCTACATGTGGACTGTTGTTTCAGTGAGCTAGCACTATAAGAATTCAACTCGGCGTGTTTGTCTAGTACAAAGCCACATTCATCATATCTACCTGTGGACTTGTTTCAGTGAGTCAGCACTATAAGAATCCAACTCAGTGTGTTGTCTAGTACAAAGCGACCATCATCATATCTACCTGTGGACTGTTGTTTCAGTGAGCTAGCACTATAAGAATGCAACTCAGCGTGTTGGCTAGTACAAAGCGACCATCATCATATCTACCTGTGGACTGTTGCTTCAGTGAGCCAGCATTATAAGAATCCAACTCAGCGTGTTGTCTAGTACAAAGCGACCATCATCATACCTACCCGTGGACTGTTGTTTCAGTGAGCTAGGACTATAAGAATCCAACTCAGCGTGTTTGTCTAGTACAAAGCGCCATCATCATATCTACCTGTGGACTGTTGCTTCAGTGAGCCAGCACTATAAGAATCCAACTCAGCGTGTTTGTCTAGTACAAAGCGACCATCATCATATCTACCTGTGAATTGTTGCTTCAGTGAGCTAGCACTATAAGAATCCAACTCAGCGTGTTGTCTAGTACAAAGCGACCATCATCATATCTACCCGTGGACTTGCTTCAGTGAGCTAGCACTATAAGAATCCAACTCAGCGTGTTGTCTAGTACAAAGCGACTATCATCATATCTACCTGTGGACTGTTGCTTCAGTGAGCCAGCACTATAAGAATCCAACTCAGTGTGTTTGTCTAGTACAAAGAGACTATCATCATATCTACCTGTGGACTGTTGCTTCAGTGAGCTAGGACTATAAGAATCCAACTCAGCGTGTTTGTCTAGTACAAAGCGACCATCATCATATCTACCTGTGGACTGCTGCTTCAGTGAGCTAGCACTATAAGAATCCAACTCGGCGTGTTTGTCTAGTACAAAGCGACCATCATCATATCTACCTGTGGACTGTTGCTTCAGTGAGCTAGCACTATAAGAATCCAACTCAGCGTGTTGTCTAGTACAAAGCGACCATCATCATATCTACCTGTGGACTGTTGCTTCAGTGAGCTAGCACTATAAGAATCCAACTCAGCGTGTTTGTCTAGTACAAAGCGACCATCGTCTTATCTACCTGTGGACTGTTGCTTCAGTGAGCTAGGACTATAAGAATGCAACTCAGCGGTTGTCTAGTACAAAGCGACCAACATCATATCTACCCGTGGACTGTTGCTTCAGTGAGCCAGCACTATAAGAATCCAACTGAGCGTGTTTATCTAGTACAAAGCGACCATCATCTTATCTACCTGTGGACTTGCTTCAGTGAGCTAGCACTATAAGAATCCAACTCAGCGTGTTGTCTAGTACAAAGCGACCATCATCATATCTACCTGTGGACTTGCTTCAGTGAGCCAGCACTATAAGAATCCAACTCGGCGTGTTTGTCTAGTACAAAGCCACCATCATCATATCTACCTGTGGACTGTTGTTTCAGTGAGCCAGCACTATCAGAATCCAACTCAGTGTGTTGTCTAGTACAAAGCGACCATCATCATATCTACCTGTGAATTGTTGCTTCAGTGAGCTAGCACTATAAGAATCCAACTCAGCGTGTTGTCTAGTACAAAGCGACCATCATCATATCTACATGTGGACTGTTGTTTCAGTGAGCTAGCACTATAAGAATCCAACTCGGCGTGTTTGTCTAGTACAAAGCCACATTCATCATATCTACCTGTGGACTTGTTTCAGTGAGCCAGCACTATAAGAATCCAACTCAGTGTGTTGTCTAGTACAAAGCGACCATCATCATATCTACCTGTGGACTGTTGTTTCAGTGAGCTAGCACTATAAGAATGCAACTCAGCGTGTTGGCTAGTACAAAGCGACCATCATCATATCTACCTGTGGACTGTTGCTTCAGTGAGCCAGCATTATAAGAATCCAACTCAGCGTGTTGTCTAGTACAAAGCGACCATCATCATACCTACCCGTGGACTGTTGTTTCAGTGAGCTAGCACTATAATAATCCAACTCAGCGTGTTTGTCTAATACAAAGCGACCATCATCATATCTACCTGTGGACTGTTGCTTCAGTGAGCTAGGACTATAAGAATCCAACTCAGCGTGTTTGTCTAGTACAAAGCGCCATCATCATATCTACCTGTGGACTGTTGCTTCAGTGAGCCAGCACTATAAGAATCCAACTCAGCGTGTTGTCTAGTACAAAGCGACCATCATCATATCTACCTGTGGACTGTTGCTTCAGTGAGCTAGCACTATAAGAATCCAACTCAGCGTGTGTGTCTAGTACAAAGCGCCCATCATCATATCTACCTGTGAACTGTTGTTTCAGTGAGCCAGTACTATAAGATTCCAACTCAGTGTGTTTGTCTAGTACAAAGCGACCATCTTCATATCTACCTGTGGACTGTTGTTTCAGTGAGCCAGCACTATAAGAATCCAACTCAGCGTGTTTGTCTAGTACAAAGCGACCATCATCATATCTACCTGTGGACTGTTGCTTCAGTGAGCCAGCACTATAAGAATCCAACTCAGCGTGTTGTCTAGTACAAATCGACCATCATCATATCTACCTGTGGACTGTTGCTTCAGTGAGCCAGCACTATAAGAATCCAACTCAGCGTGTTGTCTAGTACAAAGCGACCATCATCATATCTACCCGTGGACTGTTGTTTCAGTGAGCTAGCACTATAAGAATCCAACTCAGCGTGTTGTCTAGTACAAAACGACCATCATCATATCTACCTGTGGACTGTTGCTTCAGTGAGCTAGCACTATAAGAATCCAACTCAGCGTGTTTGTCTAGTACAAAGCGACCATCATCATATCTACCTGTGGACTGTTGCTTCAGTAAGCTAGCACTATAAGAATCCAACTCAGCGGTTGTCTAGTACAAAGCGACCAACATCATATCTACCCGTGGACTGTTTCTTCAGTGAGCCAGCACTATAAGAATCCAACTCAGCGTGTTTGTCTAGTACAAAGCGACCATCATCATATCTACCTGTGAATTGTTGCGTCAGTGAGCTAGCACTATAAGAATCCAACTCAGCGTGTTGTCTAGTACAAAGCGACCATCATCATATCTACCTGTGGACTTGCTTCAGTGAGCTAGCACTATAAGAATCCAACTCAGCGTGTTGTCTAGTACAAAGCGACTATCATCATATCTACCTGTGGACTGTTGCTTCAGTGAGCCAGCACTATAAGAATCCAACTCAGTGTGTTTGTCTAGTACAAAGCGACTATCATCATATCTACCTGTGGACTGTTGCTTCAGTGAGCTAGGACTATAAGAATCCAACTCAGCGTGTTTGTCTAGTACAAAGCGACTATCATCATATCTACCTGTGGACTGCTGCTTCAGTGAGCTAGCACTATAAGAATCCAACTCGGCGTGTTTGTCTAGTACAAAGCGACCATCATCATATCTACCTGTGGACTGTTGCTTCAGTGAGCTAGCACTATAAGAATCCAACTCAGCGTGTTGTCTAGTACAAAGCGACCATCATCATATCTACCTGTGGACTGTTGCTTCAGTGAGCTAGCACTATAAGAATCCAACTCAGCGTGTTTGTCTAGTACAAAGCGACCATCGTCTTATCTACCTGTGGACTGTTGCTTCAGTGAGCTAGGACTATAAGAATACAACTCAGCGGTTGTCTAGTACAAAGCGACCAACATCATATCTACCTGTGGACTGTTGCTTCAGTGAGCCAGCACTATAAGAATCCAACTGAGCGTATTTGTCTAGTACAAAGCGACCATCATCTTATCTACCTGTGGACTTGCTTCAGTGAGCTAGCACTATAAGAATCCAACTCAGTGTGTTGTCTAGTACAAATCGACCATCATCATATCTACCTGTGAACTGTTGTTTCAGTGAGCCAGTACTATAAGATTCCAACTCAGTGTGTTTGTCTAGTACAAAGCGACCATCTTCATATCTACCTGTGGACTGTTGTTTCAGTGAGCCAGCACTATAAGAATCCAACTCAGCGTGTTTGTCTAGTACAAAGCGACCATCATCATATCTACCTGTGGACTGTTGCTTCAGTGAGCCAGCACTATAAGAATCCAACTCAGCGTATTGTCTAGTACAAATCGACCATCATCATATCTACCTGTGGACTGTTGCTTCAGTGAGCCAGCATTATAAGAATCCAACTCAGCGTGTTGTCTAGTACAAAGCGACCATCATCATATCTACCCGTGGACTGTTGTTTCAGTGAGCTAGCACTATAATAATCCAACTCGGCGTGTTTGTCTAGTACAAAGCGACCATCATCATATCTACCTGTGGACTGTTGCTTCAGTGAGCTAGCACTATAAGAATCCAACTCAGCGTGTTTGTCTAGTACAAAGCGACCATCATCAAATCTACCTGTGGACTGTTGTTTCAGTGAGCCAGCACTATAAGAATCCAACTCAGCGTGTTTGTCTAGTACAAAGCGACCATCATCATATCTACCTGTGGACTGCTGCTTCAGTGAGCCAGCACTATAAGAATCCAACTCAGCGTGTTGTCTAGTACAAATCGACCATCATCTTATCTACCTGTGGACTGTTGTTTCAGTGAGCCAGCACTATAAGAATCCAACTCAGCGTGTTTGTCTAATACAAAGCGACCATCATCATATCTACCTGTGGACTCTTGCTTCAGTGAGCTAGGACTATAAGAATCCAACTCAGCGTGTTTGTCTAGTACAAAGCGACCTTCATCATATCTACCTGTGGACTGTTGTTTCAGTGAGCCAATACTATAAGATTCCAACTCAGTGTGTTTGTCTAGTACAAAGCGACCATCTTCATATCTACCTGTGGACTGTTGTTTCAGTGCGCCAGCACTATACGAATCCAACTCAGCGTGTTTGTCTAGTACAAAGCGACCATCATCATCTCTACCTGTGGACTGTTGCTTCAGTGAGCCAGCACTATAAGAATCCAACTCAGCGTGTTGTCTAGTACAAATCGACCATCATCATATCTACCTGTGGACTGTTGTTTCAGTGAGCTAGCACTATAAGAATCCAACTCAGCGTGTTGTCTAGTACAAAGCGACCATCATCGTATCTACCCGTGGACTGTTGTTTCAGTGAGCTAGCACTATAATAATCCAACTCGGCGTGTTTGTCTAGTACAAAGCGACCATCATCATATCTACCTGTGGACTGTTGCTTCAGTGAGCTAGCACTATAAGAATCCAACTCAGCGTGTTTGTCTAGTACAAAGCGACCATCATCATATCTACATGTGGACTGTTCTTTCAGTGAGCCAGCACTATAAGAATCCAACTCAGCGTATTGTCTAGTACAAAGCGACCATCATCATATCTACCTGTGGACTGTTGTTTCAGTGAGCTAGGACTATAAGAATCCAACTCAGCGTGTTTGTCTAGTACAAAGCGCCATCATCATATCTACCTGTGGACTGTTGCTTCAGTGAGCCAGCACTATAAGAATCCAACTCAGTGTGTTGTCTAGTACAAAGCGACCATCATCATATCTACCTGTGGACTGTTGCTTCAGTGAGCTAGGACTATAAGAATCCAACTCAGCGTGTTTGTCTAGTACAAAGCGACCATCATCATATCTACCTGTGGACTGTTGTTTCAGTGAGCCAGTACTATAAGATTCCAACTCAGTGTGTTTGTCTAGTACAAAGCGACCATCTTCATATCTACCTGTGGACTGTTGTTTCAGTGCGCCAGCACTATTAGAATCCAACTCAGCGTGTTTGTCTAGTACAAAGCGACCATCATCATATCTACCTGTGGACTGTTGCTTCAGTGAGCCAGCACTATAAGAATCCAACTCAGTGTGTTGTCTAGTACAAAGCGACCATCATCATATCTACCTGTGGACTGTTGTTTCAGTGAGCTAGCACTATAAGAATCCAACTCAGCGTGTTGTCTAGTACAAAGCGACCATCATCATACCTACCCGTTGACTGTTGTTTCAGTGAGCTAGCACTATAATAATCCAACTCAGCGTGTTTGTCTAATACAAAGCGACCATCATCATATCTACCTGTGGACTGTTGCTTCAGTGAGCTAGCACTATAAGAATCCAACTCAGCGTGTTTGTCTAGTACAAAGCGACCATCATCATATCTACCTGTGGACTGTTGTTTCAGTGAGCCAGCACTATAAGAATCCAACTCAGCGTGTTGTCTAGTACAAAGCGACCATCATCATTTCTACCCGTGGACTGTTGTTTCAGTGAGCTAGGACTATAAGAATCCAACTCAGCGTGTTTGTCTAGTACAAAGCGCCATCATCATATCTACCTGTGGACTGTTGCTTCAGTGAGCCAGCACTATAAGAATCCAACTCAGCGTGTTGTCTAGTACAAAGCGACCATCATCATATCTACCTGTGGACTGTTGCTTCAGTGAGCTAGCACTATAAGAATCCAACTCAGCGTGTGTGTCTAGTACAAAGCGCCCATCATCATATCTACCTGTGAACTGTTGTTTCAGTGAGCCAGTACTATAAGATTCCAACTCAGTGTGTTTGTCTAGTACAAAGCGACCATCTTCATATCTACCTGTGGACTGTTGTTTCAGTGAGCCAGCACTATAAGAATCCAACTCAGCGTGTTTGTCTAGTACAAAGCGACCATCATCATATCTACCTGTGGACTGTTGCTTCAGTGAGCCAGCACTATAAGAATCCAACTCAGCGTGTTGTCTAGTACAAATCGACCATCATCATATCTACCTGTGGACTGTTGCTTCAGTGAGCCAGCACTATAAGAATCCAACTCAGCGTGTTGTCTAGTACAAAGCGACCATCATCATATCTACCCGTGGACTGTTGTTTCAGTGAGCTAGCACTATAAGAATCCAACTCAGCGTGTTGTCTAGTACAAAACGACCATCATCATATCTACCTGTGGACTGTTGCTTCAGTGAGCTAGCACTATAAGAATCCAACTCAGCGTGTTTGTCTAGTACAAAGCGACCATCGTCATATCTACCTGTGGACTGTTGCTTCAGTAAGCTAGCACTATAAGAATCCAACTCAGCGGTTGTCTAGTACAAAGCGACCAACATCATATCTACCCGTGGACTGTTGCTTCAGTGAGCCAGCACTATAAGAATCCAACTCAGCGTGTTTGTCTAGTACAAAGCGACCATCATCATATCTACCTGTGAATTGTTGCTTCAGTGAGCTAGCACTATAAGAATCCAACTCAGCGTGTTGTCTAGTACAAAGCGACCATCATCATATCTACCTGTGGACTTGCTTCAGTGAGCTAGCACTATAAGAATCCAACTCAGCGTGTTGTCTAGTACAAAGCGACTATCATCATATCTACCTGTGGACTGTTGCTTCAGTGAGCCAGCACTATAAGAATCCAACTCAGTGTGTTTGTCTAGTACAAAGCGACTATCATCATATCTACCTGTGGACTGTTGCTTCAGTGAGCTAGGACTATAAGAATCCAACTCAGCGTGTTTGTCTAGTACAAAGCGACTATCATCATATCTACCTGTGGACTGCTGCTTCAGTGAGCTAGCACTATAAGAATCCAACTCGGCGTGTTTGTCTAGTACAAAGCGACCATCATCATATCTACCTGTGGACTGTTGCTTCAGTGAGCTAGCACTATAAGAATCCAACTCAGCGTGTTTGTCTAGTACAAAGCGACCATCGTCTTATCTACCTGTGGACTGTTGCTTCAGTGAGCTAGGACTATAAGAATGCAACTCAGTGGTTGTCTAGTACAAAGCGACCAACATCATATCTACCTGTGGACTGTTGCTTCAGTGAGCCAGCACTATAAGAATCCAACTGAGCGTATTTGTCTAGTACAAAGCGACCATCATCTTATCTACCTGTGGACTTGCTTCAGTGAGCTAGCACTATAAGAATCCAACTCAGCGTGTTGTCTAGTACAAAGCGACCATCATCATATCTACCTGTGGACTTGCTTCAGTGAGCCAGCACTATAAGAATCCAATTCGGCGTGTTTTTCTAGTACAAAGCCACCATCATCATATCTACCTGTGGACTGTTGTTTCAGTGAGCCAGCACTATAAGAATCCAACTCAGTGTGTTGTCTAGTACAAAGCGACCATCATCATATCTACCTGTGAATTGTTGCCTCAGTGAGCTAGCACTATAAGAATCCAACTCAGCGTGTTGTCTAGTACAAAGCGACCATTATCATATCTACATGCGGACTGTTGTTTCAGTGAGCTAGCACTATAAGAATCCAACTCGGCGTGTTTGTCTAGTACAAAGCCACATTCATCATATCTACCTGTGGACTTATTTCAGTTAGCCAGCACTATAAGAATCCAACTCAGTGTGTTGTCTAGTACAAAGCGACCATCATCATATCTACCTGTGGACTGTTGTTTCAGTGAGCTAGCACTATAATAATCCAACTCAGCGTGTTTGTCTAATACAAAGCGACCATCATCATATCTACCTGTGGACTGTTGCTTCAGTGAGCTAGCACTATAAGAATCCAACTCAGCGTGTTTGTCTAGTACAAAGCGACCATCATCATATCTACCTGTGGACTGTTGTTTCAGTGAGCCAGCATTATAAGAATCCAACTCAGTGTGTTGTCTAATACAAAGCGACCATCATCATATCTACCTGTGGACTGTTGCTTCAGTGAGCTAGCACTATAAGAATCCAACTCAGCGTGTTTGTCTAGTACAAAGCGACCATCATCAAATCTACCTGTGGACTGTTGTTTCAGTCAGCCAGCACTATAAGAATCCAACTCAGCGTGTTGTCTAGTACAAAGCGACCATCATCATTTCTACCCGTGGACTGTTGTTTCAGTGAGCTAGGACTATAAGAATCCAACTCAGCGTGTTTGTCTAGTACAAAGCGCCATCATCATATCTACCTGTGGACTGTTGCTTCAGTGAGCCAGCACTATAAGAATCCAACTCAGTGTGTTGTCTAGTACAAAGCGACCATCATCATATCTACCTGTGAACTGTTGTTTCAGTGAGCCAGTACTATAAGATTCCAACTCAGTGTGTTTGTCTAGTACAAAGCGACCATCTTCATATCTACCTGTGGACTGTTGTTTCAGTGAGCCAGCACTATAAGAATCCAACTCAGCGTGTTTGTCTGGTACAAAGCGACCATCATCATATCTACCTGTGGACTGTTGCTTCAGTGAGCCAGCACTATAAGAATCCAACTCAGCGTATTGTCTAGTACAAATCGACCATCATCATATCTACCTGTGGACTGTTGCTTCAGTGAGCCAGCATTATAAGAATCCAACTCAGCGTGTTGTCTAGTACAAAGCGACCATCATCATATCTACCTGTGGACTGTTGCTTCAGTGAGCTAGCACTATAAGAATCCAACTCAGCGTGTTTGTCTAGTACAAAGCGACCATCATCAAATCTACCCGTGGACTGTTGTTTCAGTGAGCCAGCACTATAAGAATCCAACTGAGCGTGTTTGTCTAGTACAAAGCGACCATCATCATATCTACCTGTGGACTGCTGCTTCAGTGAGCCAGCACTATAAGAATCCAACTCAGCGTGTTGTCTAGTACAAATCGACCATCATCTTATCTACCTGTGGACTGTTGTTTCAGTGAGCCAGCACTATAAGAATCCAACTCAGCGTGTTTGTCTAATACAAAGCGACCATCATCATATCTACCTGTGGACTCTTGCTTCAGTGAGCTAGGACTATAAGAATCCAACTCAGCGTGTTTGTCTAGTACAAAGCGACCATCATCATATCTACCTGTGAACTGTTGTTTCAGTGAGCCAGTACTATAAGATTCCAACTCAATGTGTTTGTCTACTACAAAGCGACCATCTTCATATCTACCTGTGGACTGTTGTTTCAGTGAGCCAGCACTATAAGAATCCAACTCAGCGTGTTTGTCTAGTACAAAGCGACCATCATCATATCTACCTGTGGACTGTTGCTTCAGTGAGCCAGCACTATAAGAATCCAACTCAGCGTATTGTCTAGTACAAATCGACCATCATCATATCTACCTGTGGACTGTTGCTTCAGTGAGCCAGCATTATAAGAATCCAACTCAGCGTGTTGTCTAGTACAAAGCGACCATCATCATATCTACCTGTGGACTGTTGCTTCAGTGAGCTAGCACTATAAGAATCCAACTCAGCGTGTTTGTCTAGTACAAAGCGACCATCATCAAATCTACCCGTGGACTGTTGTTTCAGTGAGCCAGCACTATAAGAATCCAACTGAGCGTGTTTGTCTAGTACAAAGCGACCATCATCATATCTACCTGTGGACTGCTGCTTCAGTGAGCCAGCACTATAAGAATCCAACTCAGCGTGTTGTCTAGTACAAATCGACCATCATCTTATCTACCTGTGGACTGTTGTTTCAGTGAGGCAGCACTATAAGAATCCAACTCAGCGTGTTTGTCTAATACAAAGCGACCATCATCATATCTACCTGTGGACTCTTGCTTCAGTGAGCTAGGACTATAAGAATCCAACTCAGCGTGTTTGTCTAGTACAAAGCGACCTTCATCATATCTACCTGTGGACTGTTGTTTCAGTGAGCCAGTACTATAAGATTCCAACTCAGTGTGTTTGTCTAGTACAAAGCGACCATCTTCATATCTACCTGTGGACTGTTGTTTCAGTGCGCCAGCACTATACGAATCCAACCCAGCGTGTTTGTCTAGTACAAAGCGACCATCATCATATCTACCTGTGGACTGTTGCTTCAGTGAGCCAGCACTATAAGAATCCAACTCAGCGTGTTGTCTAGTACAAATCGACCATCATCATATCTACCTGTGGATTGTTGTTTCAGTGAGCTAGCACTATAAGAATCCAACTCAGCGTGTTGTCTAGTACAAAGCGACCATCATCGTATCTACCTGTGGACTGTTGCTTCAGTGAGCTAGGACTATAAGAATCCAACTCAGCGTGTTTGTCTAGTACAAAGCGACCATCATCATATCTACCTGTGGACTGTTGTTTCAGTGAGCCAGTACTATAAGATTCCAACTCAGTGTGTTTGTCTAGTACAAAGCGACCATCTTCATATCTACCTGTGGACTGTTGTTTCAGTGCGCCAGCACTATTAGAATCCAACTCAGCGTGTTTGTCTAGTACAAAGCGACCATCATCATATCTACCTGTGGACTGTTGCTTCAGTGAGCCAGCACTATAAGAATCCAACTCAGTGTGTTGTCTAGTACAAAGCGACCATCATCATATCTACCTGTGGACTGTTGTTTCAGTGAGCTAGCACTATAAGAATCCAACTCAGCGTGTTGTCTAGTACAAAGCGACCATCATCATACCTACCCGTTGACTGTTGTTTCAGTGAGCTAGCACTATAATAATCCAACTCAGCGTGTTTGTCTAATACAAAGCGACCATCATCATATCTACCTGTGGACTGTTGCTTCAGTGAGCTAGCACTATAAGAATCCAACTCAGCGTGTTTGTCTAGTACAAAGCGACCATCATCATATCTACCTGTGGACTGTTGTTTCAGTGAGCCAGCACTATAAGAATCCAACTCAGCGTGTTGTCTAGTACAAAGCGACCATCATCATTTCTACCCGTGGACTGTTGTTTCAGTGAGCTAGGACTATAAGAATCCAACTCAGCGTGTTTGTCTAGTACAAAGCGCCATCATCATATCTACCTGTGGACTGTTGCTTCAGTGAGCCAGCACTATAAGAATCCAACTCAGCGTGTTGTCTAGTACAAAGCGACCATCATCATATCTACCTGTGGACTGTTGCTTCAGTGAGCTAGCACTATAAGAATCCAACTCAGCGTGTGTGTCTAGTACAAAGCGCCCATCATCATATCTACCTGTGAACTGTTGTTTCAGTGAGCCAGTACTATAAGATTCCAACTCAGTGTGTTTGTCTAGTACAAAGCGACCATCTTCATATCTACCTGTGGACTGTTGTTTCAGTGAGCCAGCACTATAAGAATCCAACTCAGCGTGTTTGTCTAGTACAAAGCGACCATCATCATATCTACCTGTGGACTGTTGCTTCAGTGAGCCAGCACTATAAGAATCCAACTCAGCGTGTTGTCTAGTACAAAGCGACCATCATCATTTCTACCCGTGGACTGTTGTTTCAGTGAGCTAGGACTATAAGAATCCAACTCAGCGTGTTTGTCTAGTACAAAGCGCCATCATCATATCTACCTGTGGACTGTTGCTTCAGTGAGCCAGCACTATAAGAATCCAACTCAGCGTGTTGTCTAGTACAAAGCGACCATCATCATATCTACCTGTGGACTGTTGCTTCAGTGAGCTAGCACTATAAGAATCCAACTCAGCGTGTGTGTCTAGTACAAAGCGCCCATCATCATATCTACCTGTGAACTGTTGTTTCAGTGAGCCAGTACTATAAGATTCCAACTCAGTGTGTTTGTCTAGTACAAAGCGACCATCTTCATATCTACCTGTGGACTGTTGTTTCAGTGAGCCAGCACTATAAGAATCCAACTCAGCGTGTTTGTCTAGTACAAAGCGACCATCATCATATCTACCTGTGGACTGTTGCTTCAGTGAGCCAGCACTATAAGAATCCAACTCAGCGTGTTGTCTAGTACAAATCGACCATCATCATATCTACCTGTGGACTGTTGCTTCAGTGAGCCAGCACTATAAGAATCCAACTCAGCGTGTTGTCTAGTACAAAGCGACCATCATCATATCTACCCGTGGACTGTTGTTTCAGTGAGCTAGCACTATAAGAATCCAACTCAGCGTGTTGTCTAGTACAAAACGACCATCATCATATCTACCTGTGGACTGTTGCTTCAGTGAGCTAGCACTATAAGAATCCAACTCAGCGTGTTTGTCTAGTACAAAGCGACCATCGTCATATCTACCTGTGGACTGTTGCTTCAGTAAGCTAGCACTATAAGAATCCAACTCAGCGGTTGTCTAGTACAAAGCGACCAACATCATATCTACCCGTGGACTGTTGCTTCAGTGAGCCAGCACTATAAGAATCCAACTCAGCGTGTTTGTCTAGTACAAAGCGACCATCATCATATCTACCTGTGAATTGTTGCTTCAGTGAGCTAGCACTATAAGAATCCAACTCAGCGTGTTGTCTAGTACAAAGCGACCATCATCATATCTACCTGTGGACTTGCTTCAGTGAGCTAGCACTATAAGAATCCAACTCAGCGTGTTGTCTAGTACAAAGCGACTATCATCATATCTACCTGTGGACTGTTGCTTCAGTGAGCCAGCACTATAAGAATCCAACTCAGTGTGTTTGTCTAGTACAAAGCGACTATCATCATATCTACCTGTGGACTGTTGCTTCAGTGAGCTAGGACTATAAGAATCCAACTCAGCGTGTTTGTCTAGTACAAAGCGACTATCATCATATCTACCTGTGGACTGCTGCTTCAGTGAGCTAGCACTATAAGAATCCAACTCGGCGTGTTTGTCTAGTACAAAGCGACCATCATCATATCTACCTGTGGACTGTTGCTTCAGTGAGCTAGCACTATAAGAATCCAACTCAGCGTGTTTGTCTAGTACAAAGCGACCATCGTCTTATCTACCTGTGGACTGTTGCTTCAGTGAGCTAGGACTATAAGAATGCAACTCAGTGGTTGTCTAGTACAAAGCGACCAACATCATATCTACCTGTGGACTGTTGCTTCAGTGAGCCAGCACTATAAGAATCCAACTGAGCGTATTTGTCTAGTACAAAGCGACCATCATCTTATCTACCTGTGGACTTGCTTCAGTGAGCTAGCACTATAAGAATCCAACTCAGCGTGTTGTCTAGTACAAAGCGACCATCATCATATCTACCTGTGGACTTGCTTCAGTGAGCCAGCACTATAAGAATCCAATTCGGCGTGTTTTTCTAGTACAAAGCCACCATCATCATATCTACCTGTGGACTGTTGTTTCAGTGAGCCAGCACTATAAGAATCCAACTCAGTGTGTTGTCTAGTACAAAGCGACCATCATCATATCTACCTGTGAATTGTTGCCTCAGTGAGCTAGCACTATAAGAATCCAACTCAGCGTGTTGTCTAGTACAAAGCGACCATTATCATATCTACATGCGGACTGTTGTTTCAGTGAGCTAGCACTATAAGAATCCAACTCGGCGTGTTTGTCTAGTACAAAGCCACATTCATCATATCTACCTGTGGACTTATTTCAGTTAGCCAGCACTATAAGAATCCAACTCAGTGTGTTGTCTAGTACAAAGCGACCATCATCATATCTACCTGTGGACTGTTGTTTCAGTGAGCTAGCACTATAATAATCCAACTCAGCGTGTTTGTCTAATACAAAGCGACCATCATCATATCTACCTGTGGACTGTTGCTTCAGTGAGCTAGCACTATAAGAATCCAGCTCAGCGTGTTTGTCTAGTACAAAGCGACCATCATCATATCTACCTGTGGACTGTTGTTTCAGTGAGCCAGCATTATAAGAATCCAACTCAGTGTGTTGTCTAATACAAAGCGACCATCATCATATCTACCTGTGGACTGTTGCTTCAGTGAGCTAGCACTATAAGAATCCAACTCAGCGTGTTTGTCTAGTACAAAGCGACCATCATCATATCTACCTGTGGACTGTTGTTTCAGTCAGCCAGCACTATAAGAATCCAACTCAGCGTGTTGTCTAGTACAAAGCGACCATCATCATTTCTACCCGTGGACTGTTGTTTCAGTGAGCTAGGACTATAAGAATCCAACTCAGCGTGTTTGTCTAGTACAAAGCGCCATCATCATATCTACCTGTGGACTGTTGCTTCAGTGAGCCAGCACTATAAGAATCCAACTCAGTGTGTTGTCTAGTACAAAGCGACCATCATCATATCTACCTGTGAACTGTTGTTTCAGTGAGCCAGTACTATAAGATTCCAACTCAGTGTGTTTGTCTAGTACAAAGCGACCATCTTCATATCTACCTGTGGACTGTTGTTTCAGTGAGCCAGCACTATAAGAATCCAACTCAGCGTGTTTGTCTAGTACAAAGCGACCATCATCATATCTACCTGTGGACTGTTGCTTCAGTGAGCCAGCACTATAAGAATCCAACTCAGCGTATTGTCTAGTACAAATCGACCATCATCATATCTACCTGTGGACTGTTGCTTCAGTGAGCCAGCATTATAAGAATCCAACTCAGCGTGTTGTCTAGTACAAAGCGACCATCATCATATCTACCTGTGGACTGTTGCTTCAGTGAGCTAGCACTATAAGAATCCAACTCAGCGTGTTTGTCTAGTACAAAGCGACCATCATCAAATCTACCCGTGGACTGTTGTTTCAGTGAGCCAGCACTATAAGAATCCAACTGAGCGTGTTTGTCTAGTACAAAGCGACCATCATCATATCTACCTGTGGACTGCTGCTTCAGTGAGCCAGCACTATAAGAATCCAACTCAGCGTGTTGTCTAGTACAAATCGACCATCATCTTATCTACCTGTGGACTGTTGTTTCAGTGAGCCAGCACTATAAGAATCCAACTCAGCGTGTTTGTCTAATACAAAGCGACCATCATCATATCTACCTGTGGACTCTTGCTTCAGTGAGCTAGGACTATAAGAATCCAACTCAGCGTGTTTGTCTAGTACAAAGCGACCATCATCATATCTACCTGTGAACTGTTGTTTCAGTGAGCCAGTACTATAAGATTCCAACTCAATGTGTTTGTCTAGTACAAAGCGACCATCTTCATATCTACCTGTGGACTGTTGTTTCAGTGAGCCAGCACTATAAGAATCCAACTCAGCGTGTTTGTCTAGTACAAAGCGACCATCATCATATCTACCTGTGGACTGTTGCTTCAGTGAGCCAGCACTATAAGAATCCAACTCAGCGTATTGTCTAGTACAAATCGACCATCATCATATCTACCTGTGGACTGTTGCTTCAGTGAGCCAGCATTATAAGAATCCAACTCAGCGTGTTGTCTAGTACAAAGCGACCATCATCATATCTACCTGTGGACTGTTGCTTCAGTGAGCTAGCACTATAAGAATCCAACTCAGCGTGTTTGTCTAGTACAAAGCGACCATCATCAAATCTACCCGTGGACTGTTGTTTCAGTGAGCCAGCACTATAAGAATCCAACTGAGCGTGTTTGTCTAGTACAAAGCGACCATCATCATATCTACCTGTGGACTGCTGCTTCAGTGAGCCAGCACTATAAGAATCCAACTCAGCGTGTTGTCTAGTACAAATCGACCATCATCTTATCTACCTGTGGACTGTTGTTTCAGTGAGGCAGCACTATAAGAATCCAACTCAGCGTGTTTGTCTAATACAAAGCGACCATCATCATATCTACCTGTGGACTCTTGCTTCAGTGAGCTAGGACTATAAGAATCCAACTCAGCGTGTTTGTCTAGTACAAAGCGACCTTCATCATATCTACCTGTGGACTGTTGTTTCAGTGAGCCAGTACTATAAGATTCCAACTCAGTGTGTTTGTCTAGTACAAAGCGACCATCTTCATATCTACCTGTGGACTGTTGTTTCAGTGCGCCAGCACTATACGAATCCAACCCAGCGTGTTTGTCTAGTACAAAGCGACCATCATCATATCTACCTGTGGACTGTTGCTTCAGTGAGCCAGCACTATAAGAATCCAACTCAGCGTGTTGTCTAGTACAAATCGACCATCATCATATCTACCTGTGGATTGTTGTTTCAGTGAGCTAGCACTATAAGAATCCAACTCAGCGTGTTGTCTAGTACAAAGCGACCATCATCGTATCTACCCGTGGACTGTTGTTTCAGTGAGCTAGCACTATAATAATCCAACTCGGCGTGTTTGTCTAGTACAAAGCGACCATCATCATATCTACCTGTGGACTGTTGCTTCAGTGAGCTAGCACTATAAGAATCCAACTCAGCGTGTTTGTCTAGTACAAAGCGACCATCATCATATCTACCTGTGGACTGTTGTTTCAGTGAGCCAGCACTATAAGAATCCAACTCAGCGTATTGTCTAGTACAAAGCGACCATCATCATATCTACCTGTGGACTGTTGTTTCAGTGAGCTAGGACTATAAGAATCCAACTCAGCGTGTTTGTCTAGTACAAAGCGCCATCATCATATCTACCTGTGGACTGTTGCTTCAGTGAGCCAGCACTATAAGAATCCAACTCAGTGTGTTGTCTAGTACAAAGCGACCATCATCATATCTACCTGTGGACTGTTGCTTCAGTGAGCTAGGACTATAAGAATCCAACTCAGCGTGTTTGTCTAGTACAAAGCGACCATCATCATATCTACCTGTGGACTGTTGTTTCAGTGAGCCAGTACTATAAGATTCCAACTCAGTGTGTTTGTCTAGTACAAAGCGACCATCTTCATATCTACCTGTGGACTGTTGTTTCAGTGCGCCAGCACTATAAGAATCCAACTCAGCGTGTTTGTCTAGTACAAAGCGACCATCATCATATCTACCTGTGGACTGTTGCTTCAGTGAGCCAGCACTATAAGAATCCAACTCAGTGTGTTGTCTAGTACAAAGCGACCATCATCATATCTACCTGTGGACTGTTGTTTCAGTGAGCTAGCACTATAAGAATGCAGCTCAGCGTGTTGGCTAGTACAAAGCGACCATCATCATATCTACCTGTGGACTGTTGCTTCAGTGAGCCAGCATTATAAGAATCCAACTCAGCGTGTTGTCTAGTACAAAGCGACCATCATCATACCTACCCGTGGACTGTTGTTTCAGTGAGCTAGCACTATAATAATCCAACTCAGCGTGTTTGTCTAATACAAAGCGACCATCATCATATCTACCTGTGGACTGTTGCTTCAGTGAGCTAGCACTATAAGAATCCAACTCAGCGTGTTTGTCTAGTACAAAGCGACCATCATCATATCTACCTGTGGACTGTTGTTTCAGTGAGCCAGCACTATAAGAATCCAACTCAGCGTGTTGTCTAGTACAAAGCGACCATCATCATTTCTACCCGTGGACTGTTGTTTCAGTGAGCTAGGACTATAAGAATCCAACTCAGCGTGTTTGTCTAGTACAAAGCGCCATCATCATATCTACCTGTGGACTGTTGCTTCAGTGAGCCAGCACTATAAGAATCCAACTCAGTGTGTTGTCTAGTACAAAGCGACCATCATCATATCTACCTGTGGACTGTTGCTTCAGTGAGCTAGCACTATAAGAATCCAACTCAGTGTGTTTGTCTAGTACAAAGCGACCATCTTCATATCTACCTGTGGACTGTTGTTTCAGTGAGCCAGCACTATAAGAATCCAACTCAGCGTGTTTGTCTAGTACAAAGCGACCATCATCATATCTACCTGTGGACTGTTGCTTCAGTGAGCCAGCACTATAAGAATCCAACTCAGCGTGTTGTCTAGTACAAATCGACCATCATCATATCTACCTGTGGACTGTTGCTTCAGTGAGCCAGCATTATAAGAATCCAACTCAGCGTGTTGTCTAGTACAAAGCGACCATCATCATATCTACCTGTGGACTGTTGTTTCAGTGAGCTAGCACTATAATAATCCAACTCGGCGTATTTGTCTAGTACAAAGCGACCATCATCATATCTACCTGTGGACTGTTGCTTCAGTGAGCTAGCACTATAAGAATCCAACTCAGCGTGTGTGTCTAGTACAAAGCGCCCATCATCATATCTACCTGTGAACTGTTGTTTCAGTGAGCCAGTACTATAAGATTCCAACTCAGTGTGTTTGTCTAGTACAAAGCGACCATCTTCATATCTACCTGTGGACTGTTGTTTCAGTGAGCCAGCACTATAAGAATCCAACTCAGCGTGTTTGTCTAGTACAAAGCGACCATCATCATATCTACCTGTGGACTGTTGCTTCAGTGAGCCAGCACTATAAGAATCCAACTCAGCGTGTTGTCTAGTACAAATCGACCATCATCATATCTACCTGTGGACTGTTACTTCAGTGAGCCAGCATTATAAGAATCCAACTCAGCGTGGTGTCTAGTACAAAGCGACCATCATCATATCTACCCGTGGACTGTTGTTTCAGTGAGCTAGCACTATAATAATCCAACTCGGCGTATTTGTCTAGTACAAAGCGACCATCATCATATCTACCTGTGGACTGTTGCTTCAGTGAGCTAGCACTATAAGAATCCAACTCAGCGTGTTTGTCTAATACAAAGCGACCATCATCATATCTACCTGTGGACTGTTGTTTCAGTGAGCCAGCACTATAAGAATCCAACTCAGCGTATTGTCTAGTACAAAGCGACCATCATCATATCTACCTGTGGACTGTTGTTTCAGTGAGCTAGGACTATAAATATCCAAATCAGCGTGTTTGTCTAGTACAAAGCGCCATCATCATATCTACCTGTGGACTGTTGCTTCAGTGAGCCAGCACTATAAGAATCCAACTCAGCGTATTGTCTAGTACAAATCGACCATCATCATATCTACCTGTGGACTGTTGCTTCAGTGAGCCAGCATTATAAGAATCCAACTCAGCGTGTTGTCTAGTACAAAGCGACCATCATCATATCTACCTGTGGACTGTTGCTTCAGTGAGCTAGCACTATAAGAATCCAACTCAGCGTGTTTGTCTAGTACAAAGCGACCATCATCAAATCTACCCGTGGACTGTTGTTTCAGTGAGCCAGCACTATAAGAATCCAACTGAGCGTGTTTGTCTAGTACAAAGCGACCATCATCATATCTACCTGTGGACTGCTGCTTCAGTGAGCCAGCACTATAAGAATCCAACTCAGCGTGTTGTCTAGTACAAATCGACCATCATCTTATCTACCTGTGGACTGTTGTTTCAGTGAGGCAGCACTATAAGAATCCAACTCAGCGTGTTTGTCTAATACAAAGCGACCATCATCATATCTACCTGTGGACTCTTGCTTCAGTGAGCTAGGACTATAAGAATCCAACTCAGCGTGTTTGTCTAGTACAAAGCGACCTTCATCATATCTACCTGTGGACTGTTGTTTCAGTGAGCCAGTACTATAAGATTCCAACTCAGTGTGTTTGTCTAGTACAAAGCGACCATCTTCATATCTACCTGTGGACTGTTGTTTCAGTGCGCCAGCACTATACGAATCCAACCCAGCGTGTTTGTCTAGTACAAAGCGACCATCATCATATCTACCTGTGGACTGTTGCTTCAGTGAGCCAGCACTATAAGAATCCAACTCAGCGTGTTGTCTAGTACAAATCGACCATCATCATATCTACCTGTGGATTGTTGTTTCAGTGAGCTAGCACTATAAGAATCCAACTCAGCGTGTTGTCTAGTACAAAGCGACCATCATCGTATCTACCCGTGGACTGTTGTTTCAGTGAGCTAGCACTATAATAATCCAACTCGGCGTGTTTGTCTAGTACAAAGCGACCATCATCATATCTACCTGTGGACTGTTGCTTCAGTGAGCTAGCACTATAAGAATCCAACTCAGCGTGTTTGTCTAGTACAAAGCGACCATCATCATATCTACCTGTGGACTGTTGTTTCAGTGAGCCAGCACTATAAGAATCCAACTCAGCGTATTGTCTAGTACAAAGCGACCATCATCATATCTACCTGTGGACTGTTGTTTCAGTGAGCTAGGACTATAAGAATCCAACTCAGCGTGTTTGTCTAGTACAAAGCGCCATCATCATATCTACCTGTGGACTGTTGCTTCAGTGAGCCAGCACTATAAGAATCCAACTCAGTGTGTTGTCTAGTACAAAGCGACCATCATCATATCTACCTGTGGACTGTTGCTTCAGTGAGCTAGGACTATAAGAATCCAACTCAGCGTGTTTGTCTAGTACAAAGCGACCATCATCATATCTACCTGTGGACTGTTGTTTCAGTGAGCCAGTACTATAAGATTCCAACTCAGTGTGTTTGTCTAGTACAAAGCGACCATCTTCATATCTACCTGTGGACTGTTGTTTCAGTGCGCCAGCACTATAAGAATCCAACTCAGCGTGTTTGTCTAGTACAAAGCGACCATCATCATATCTACCTGTGGACTGTTGCTTCAGTGAGCCAGCACTATAAGAATCCAACTCAGTGTGTTGTCTAGTACAAAGCGACCATCATCATATCTACCTGTGGACTGTTGTTTCAGTGAGCTAGCACTATAAGAATGCAACTCAGCGTGTTGGCTAGTACAAAGCGACCATCATCATATCTACCTGTGGACTGTTGCTTCAGTGAGCCAGCATTATAAGAATCCAACTCAGCGTGTTGTCTAGTACAAAGCGACCATCATCATACCTACCCGTGGACTGTTGTTTCAGTGAGCTAGCACTATAATAATCCAACTCAGCGTGTTTGTCTAATACAAAGCGACCATCATCATATCTACCTGTGGACTGTTGCTTCAGTGAGCTAGCACTATAAGAATCCAACTCAGCGTGTTTGTCTAGTACAAAGCGACCATCATCATATCTACCTGTGGACTGTTGTTTCAGTGAGCCAGCACTATAAGAATCCAACTCAGCGTGTTGTCTAGTACAAAGCGACCATCATCATTTCTACCCGTGGACTGTTGTTTCAGTGAGCTAGGACTATAAGAATCCAACTCAGCGTGTTTGTCTAGTACAAAGCGCCATCATCATATCTACCTGTGGACTGTTGCTTCAGTGAGCCAGCACTATAAGAATCCAACTCAGTGTGTTGTCTAGTACAAAGCGACCATCATCATATCTACCTGTGGACTGTTGCTTCAGTGAGCTAGCACTATAAGAATCCAACTCAGTGTGTTTGTCTAGTACAAAGCGACCATCTTCATATCTACCTGTGGACTGTTGTTTCAGTGAGCCAGCACTATAAGAATCCAACTCAGCGTGTTTGTCTAGTACAAAGCGACCATCATCATATCTACCTGTGGACTGTTGCTTCAGTGAGCCAGCACTATAAGAATCCAACTCAGCGTGTTGTCTAGTACAAATCGACCATCATCATATCTACCTGTGGACTGTTGCTTCAGTGAGCCAGCATTATAAGAATCCAACTCAGCGTGTTGACTAGTACAAAGCGACCATCATCATATCTACCTGTGGACTGTTGTTTCAGTGAGCTAGCACTATAATAATCCAACTCGGCGTATTTGTCTAGTACAAAGCGACCATCATCATATCTACCTGTGGACTGTTGCTTCAGTGAGCTAGCACTATAAGAATCCAACTCAGCGTGTGTGTCTAGTACAAAGCGCCCATCATCATATCTACCTGTGAACTGTTGTTTCAGTGAGCCAGTACTATAAGATTCCAACTCAGTGTGTTTGTCTAGTACAAAGCGACCATCTTCATATCTACCTGTGGACTGTTGTTTCAGTGAGCCAGCACTATAAGAATCCAACTCAGCGTGTTTGTCTAGTACAAAGCGACCATCATCATATCTACCTGTGGACTGTTGCTTCAGTGAGCCAGCACTATAAGAATCCAACTCAGCGTGTTGTCTAGTACAAATCGACCATCATCATATCTACCTGTGGACTGTTACTTCAGTGAGCCAGCATTATAAGAATCCAACTCAGCGTGGTGTCTAGTACAAAGCGACCATCATCATATCTACCCGTGGACTGTTGTTTCAGTGAGCTAGCACTATAATAATCCAACTCGGCGTATTTGTCTAGTACAAAGCGACCATCATCATATCTACCTGTGGACTGTTGCTTCAGTGAGCTAGCACTATAAGAATCCAACTCAGCGTGTTTGTCTAGTACAAAGCGACCATCATCATATCTACCTGTGGACTGTTGTTTCAGTGAGCCAGCACTATAAGAATCCAACTCAGCGTATTGTCTAGTACAAAGCGACCATCATCATATCTACCTGTGGACTGTTGTTTCAGTGAGCTAGGACTATAAATATCCAAATCAGCGTGTT
The DNA here is from genome assembly GCA_963680875.1 of Bathymodiolus brooksi. Taxonomy (NCBI): domain Eukaryota; kingdom Metazoa; phylum Mollusca; class Bivalvia; order Mytilida; family Modiolidae; genus Bathymodiolus; species Bathymodiolus brooksi. The sequence goes on from OY804582.1 coordinate 12,927,036, forward strand.
TGTCTAGTACAAAGCGCCATCATCATATCTACCTGTGGACTGTTGCTTCAGTGAGCCAGCACTATAAGAATCCAACTCAGTGTGTTGTCTAGTACAAATCGACCATCATCATATCTACCTGTGGACTGTTGCTTCAGTGAGCTAGGACTATAAGATTCCAACTCAGTGTGTTTGTCTAGTACAAAGCGACCATCTTCATATCTACCTGTGGACTGTTGTTTCAGTGAGCCAGCACTATAAGAATCCAACTCAGCGTGTTTGTCTAGTACAAAGCGACCATCATCATATCTACCTGTGGACTGCTGCTTCAGTGAGCCAGCACTATAAGAATCCAACTCAGCGTGTTGTCTAGTACAAATCGACCATCATCTTATCTACCTGTGGACTGTTGTTTCAGTGAGCCAGCACTATAAGAATCCAACTCAGCGTGTTTGTCTAATACAAAGCGACCATCATCATATCTACCTGTGGACTCTTGCTTCAGTGAGCTAGGACTATAAGAATCCAACTCAGCGTGTTTGTCTATTACAAAGCGACCATCATCATATCTACCTGTGGACTGTTGTTTCAGTGAGCCAGTACTATAAGATTCCAACTCAGTGTGTTTGTCTAGTACAAAGCGACCATCTTCATATCTACCTGTGGACTGTTGTTTCAGTGCGCCAGCACTATAAGAATCCAACTCAGCGTGTTTGTCTAGTACAAAGCGACCATCATCATATCTACCTGTGGACTGTTGCTTCAGTGAGCCAGCACTATAAGAATCCAACTCAGCGTGTTGTCTAGTACAAATCGATCATCATTATATCTACCTGTGGACTTTTGTTTCAGTGAGCTAGCACTATAAGAATCCAACTCAGTGTGTTGTCTAGTACAAAGCGACCATCATCATATCTACCTGTGGACTGTTGCTTCAGTGAGCCAGCATTATACGAATCCAACTCAGCGTGTTGTCTAGTACAAAGCGACCATCATCGTATCTACCCGTGGACTGTTGTTTCAGTGAGCTAGCACTATAATAATCCAACTCAGCGTGTTTGTCTAGTACAAAGCGACCATCATCATATCTACCTGTGGACTGTTGCTTCAGTGAGCTAGCACTATAAGAATCCAACTCAGCGTGTTTGTCTAGTACAAAGCGACCATCATCATATCTACCTGTGGACTGTTGTTTCAGTGAGCCAGCACTATAAGAATCCAACTCAGCGTGTTGTCTAGTACAAAGCGACCATCATCATATCTACCTGTGGACTGTTGTTTCAGTGAGCTAGGACTATAAGAATCCAACTCAGCGTGTTTGTCTAGTACAAAGCGCCATCATCATATCTACCTGTGGACTGTTGCTTCAGTGAGCCAGCACTATAAAAATCCAACTCAGTGTGTTGTCTAGTACAAAGCGACCATCATCATATCTACCTGTGGACTGTTGCTTCAGTGAGCTAGGACTATAAGAATCCAACTCAGCGTGTTTGTCTAGTACAAAGCGACCATCATCATATCTACCTGTGGACTGTTGTTTCAGTGAGCCAGTACTATAAGAATCCAACTCAGTGTGTTTGTCTAGTACAAAGCGACCATCTTCATATCTACCTGTGGACTGTTGTTTCAGTGAACCAGCACTATAAGAATCCAACTCAGCGTGTTTGTCTAGTACAAAGCGACCATCATCATATCTACCTGTGGACTGTTTCGTCAGTGAGCCAGCACTATAAGAATCCAACTCAGCGTGTTGTCTAGTACAAATCGACCATCATCATATCTACCTGTGGACTGTTGTTTCAGTGAGCCAGCACTATAAGAATCCAACTCAGTGTGTTGTCTAGTACAAAGCGACCATCATCATATCTACCTGTGGACTGTTGCTTCAGTGAGCTAGGACTATAAGAATCCAACTCAGCGTGTTTTTCTAGTACAAAGCGACCATCATCATATCTACCTGTGGACTGTTGTTTCAGTGAGCCAGTACTATAAGAATCCAACTCAGTGTGTTTGTCTAGTACAAAGCGACCATCTTCATATCTACCTGTGGACTGTTGTTTCAGTGAGCCAGCACTATAAGAATCCAACTCAGCGTGTTTGTCTAGTACAAAGCGACCATCATCATATCTACCTGTGGACTGTTTCTTCAGTGAGCCAGCACTATAAGAATCCAACTCAGCGTGTTTTCTAGTACAAATCGACCATCATCATATCTACCTGTGGACTGTTGCTTCAGTGAGCCAGCACTATAAGAATCCAACTCAGTGTTTGTCTAGTACAAAGCGATCATCTTCATATCTACTTGTGGACTGTTGTTTCAGTGAGCCAGCACTATAAGAATCCAACTCAGCGTGTTTGTCTAGTACAAAGAGGACATCATCATATCTACCTCTGGACTGTTGTTTCAGTGAGCCATCACTATAAGAATCCAACTCAGCGTGTTTGTCTAATACAAAGCGACCATCATCATATCTACCTGTGGACTGTTGTTTCAGTGAGCCATCACTATAAGAATCCAACTCAGTGTGTTTGTCTAATACAAAGCGACCATCATCATATCTACCTGTGGACTGTTGTTTCAGTGAGCCAGCACTATAAGAATCCAACTCAGCGTGTTTGTCTAGTACAAAGCGACCATCATCATATCTACCTCTGGACTGTTGCTTCAGTGAGCCATCACTATAAGAATCCAACTCAGCGTGTTTGTCTAATACAAAGCGACCATCATCATATCTACATGTGGACTGTTGTTTCAGTGAGCCAGCACTATAAGAATCCAACTCAGCGTGTTTGTCTAGTACAAAGCGATCATCATCATATCTACCTGTGGTCTGTTGCTTCAGTGAGCCAGCACTATAAGAATCCAACTCAGTGTGTTTGTCTAGTACAAAGCGACCATCTTCATATCTACATGTGGACTTGTTTCAGTGAGCCAGCACTATAAGAATTCAACTCAGCGTGTTTGTCTAGTACAAAGCGACCATCATCATATCTACCTGTGGACTGTTGTTTCAGTGAGCTAGCACTATAAGAATCCAACTCAGTGTATTTGTCTAGTACAAAGCGACCATCATCATATCTACCTGTGGACTGTTGTTTCAGTGAGCCAGCACTATAAGAATCCAACTCAGCGTGTTTGTCTAGTACAAAACGACCATCATCATCATTACATCAAAAAGTAGCTTGTTCTAGACATGATATCAGGGCCTAACTACCATTGGGGCAGGCAACTGCTCGTCTGATTTTCTGAGAGAGAAAAAAACAATAAATAAAAATAATTTTAAAAAAAATACCAGAGAGCTGAAGAAGGACTGAAAGAGCCAACTTCAACTAATTTTAATCATCCATCATGACAGTTTTAACATTTTTCACCTGAGGTTGACAGAATGGTGATAAGATGTGTCCGCTGCAACTTAGTTTGTCAACACACTCACTGGCTCAATTTCTCATGCTGACGCTGACTTGTACCCAAATGTTCATGTGATTTTAAAGCTACTTCTAACATTACCAGTCGGTTCCTGTGCATGTGATAGGTCTTTTTCGGCTCTTCGGCGACTTGGTGCCAGTAGAGCAACAATGACTAAAGATCGCCTGTGTGGGTTGACGATGTTTCACGTCCACCGTAACTATATTGTCGTGTAGGTAAATCCAGGAGCTGTTCTCAAAAGATGGGATTCGAGTGGCAATATGAAAATCCTTCTTGTATTCACCGACTAAGTATTGTCATTTGAAATTATTCATCAAAATATTATTTTAAAAATCAAATTCAGTTGCGTTATGTTTAATTTACCATAGAAGATTCGACAAGTAGTCGCGATTTACGATAGTAACTGGTATATAAAGCGTCTCAATAATATAGAAATCGATAAAATAAAAATAAATACGTTATTTTGGGTCGTTAAGTCACAATAGCTGGTCCTCATACCCTTGCCTCCCCTGTTTTAAACCCCCTAATTACGGTCCTGGATATAGCTAAATAATAGTTCACTGGCGTTTAAACAACAATCGCTGACTAATGTGATTGTACTGAGTTATCTCTCTTTCATCGTAAAAAGAAGAATTATTAAAAGTTTTACAGGATTAGGATTATGGTGTCGCAAGTCACTGAGAAACTTGATCACATAATGTTGTATCGAATTCACCTCGCCATGAGCGGGATTCGACCCACAACTAAATTTAGTGGTAATAAGCATTAATGGCATAGGTAGTTGTAAATCCAACCATCATACGATCACGACCACGACTGTCCCTCTAAATATTTTAAAATAACCATTGACAACAAACATGTGAACTTCTCACTTGCTTACTCTATACCATTTAAAACAAAGGGAAGACAATTCATTATGCTGACGAAAATCTATTTTCTGGCGTGAAACATTTTTAACTTTAGACTGCAATATTTTGGAGCTTTGTGAAATTACTATTTCAATCTAATTCAAATTAGACCTCCTCACCTTTTTTTATCGATGTGCTCACACACATGCTCATACCCCCTGTACAGCTTCAAAGAATAGGGAACTGTAGAATTTTAAAGATTACTTCACCCGTATTTTGATAACTCCGCATCTGAGAAATTATCTTCTATACACCAAATGCCATCAAAACGACAAAGATGCCCAGATCATGAGATGTAACGTTTATCAACAGAGGTAAAGCATATCGCACCACTGCAGGCTAGGGTTATGGTATGGGTTATCTCACCACTGCAGGCTAGGGTTATGGTATGGGTTATCTCACCACTGCAGGCTAGGGTTATGGTATGGGTTATCTCACCACTGCAGGCTAGACTTATGGTATGGGTTATCTCACCACTGCAGGTTAGGGTTATGGTATGGGTTATCTCACCACTGCAGGCTAGGGTTATGGTATGGGTTATCTCACCACTGCAGGTTAGGATTATTGTATGGGTTATTTCACCACTGCAGGCTAGGGTTATGGTATGGGTTATCTCACCACTGCAGGCTAGGGTTATGGTATGGGTTATCTCACCACTGCAGGTTAGGGTTATGGTATGGGTTATCTCACCACTGCAGGTTAGGGTTATGGTATGGGTTATCTCACCACTGCAGGCTAGGGTTATGGTATGGGCTATCTCACCACTGCAGGTTAGGGTTATGGTATGGGTTAACTCACCACTGCAGGCTAGGGTTATGGTATGGGTTATCTCACCGCTGCAGGCTAGGGTTATGGTATGGGCTATCTCACCACTGCAGGTTAGGGTTATGGTATGGGCTATCTCACCACTGCAGGCTAGGGTTATGGTATGGGTTATCTCACCACTGCAGGTTAGGGTTATGGTATGGATTATCTCACCACTGCAGGTTAGGGTTATGGTATGGGTTATCTCACCACTGCAGGTTAGGGTTATGGTATGGGCTATCTCACCACTGCAGGTTAGGGTTATGGTATGGGTTATCTCACCACTGCAGGTTAGGGTTATGGTATGGGCTATCTCACCACTGCAGGCTAGGGTTATGGTATGGGTTATCTCACCACTGCAGGCTAGGGTTATGGTATGGGCTATCTCACCACTGCAGGCTAGGGTTATGGTATGGGTTATCTCACCACTGCAGGTTAGGGTTATGGTATGGGTTATCTCACCACTGCATGCTAGGGTTATGGTATGGGCTATCTCACCACTGCAGGCTAGTGTTATGGTATGGGCTATCTCACCACTGCAGGCTAGGGTTATGGTATGGGCTATCTCACCACTGCAGGTTAGGGTTATGGTATGGGTTATCTCACCACTGCAGGCTAGGGTTATGGTATGGGCTATCTCACCACTGCAGGTTAGGGTTATGGTATGGGTTATCTCACCACTGCACGTTAGGGTTATGGTATGGGTTATCTCACCACTGCAGGTTAGGGTTATGGTATGGGTTATCTCACCACTGCAGGCTAGGGTTATGGTATGGGTTATCTCACCACTGCAGGTTAGGGTTATGGTATTGGTTATCTCACCACTGCAGGCTAGGGTTATGGTATGGGTTATCTCACCACTGCAGGCTAGGGTTATGGTATGGGTTATCTCACCACTGCAGGCTAGGGTTATGGTATGGGCTATCTCACCACTGCAGGCTAGGGTTATGGTATGGGTTATCTCACCACTGCAGGCTAGGGCTATGGTATGGGCTATCTCACCACTGCAGGCTAGGGTTATGGTATGGGTTATCTCACCACTGCAGGTTAGGGTTATGGTATTGGTTATCTCACCACTGCAGGTTAAGGTTATGGTATGGGTTATCTCACCACTGCAGGCTAGGGTTATGGTATGGGTTATCTCACCACTGCAGGTTAGGGTTATGGTATGGGCTATCTCACCACTGCAGGCTAGGGTTATGGTATGGGCTATCTCACCATTGCAGGTTAGGGTTATGGTATGGGTTATCTCACCACTGCAGGCTAGGGTTATGGTATGGGTTATCTCACCACTGCAGGTTAGGGTTATGGTATGGGTTATCTCACCACTGCAGGCTAGGGTTATGGTATGGGCTATCTCACCACTGCAGGCTAGGGTTATGGTATGGGTTATCTCACCACTGCAGGCTAGGTTTATGGTATGGGTTATCTCACCACTGCAGGTTAGGGTTATGGTATGGGTTATCTCACCACTGCAGGCTAGGGTTATGGTATGGGTTATCTCACCACTGCAGGCTAGGGTTATTGTATGGGTTATCTCACCACTGCAGGCTAGGGTTATGGTATGGGTTATCTCACCACTGCAGGCTAGGGTTATGGTATGCGTTATCTCACCACTGCAGGTTAGGGTTATGGTATGGGTTATCTCACCACTGCAGGTTAGGGTTAGGGTATGGGTTATCTCACCACTGCAGGTTAGGGTTATTATGGTATGGGTTATCTCACCACTGCAGGCTAGAGTTATGGTATGGGTTATTTCACCACTGCAGGCTAGGGTTATGGTATGGGCTATCTCACCACTGCAGGCTAGGGTTATGGTATGGGCTATCTCACCACTGCAGGCTAGGGTTATGGTATTGGTTATCTCACTACTGCAGGCTAGGGTTATGGTATGGGTTATCTCACCACTGCAGGCTACGGTTATGGTATGGGTTATCTGACCACTGCAGGCTAGGGTTATGGTATGGGTTATCTCACCACTGCAGGTTAGGGTTATGGTATGGGTTATCTCACCACTGCAGGTTAGGGTTATATTATGGGTTATCTCACCACTGCAGGCTAGGGTTATGGTATGGGTTATCTCACCACTGCAGGCTAGGGTTATGGTATGGGTTATCTCACCACTGCAGGTTAGGGTTATGATATGGGTTATCTCACCACTGCAGGTTAGGGTTATGGTATGGGTTATCCCACCACTGCAGGCTAGGCTTATGGTATGGGTTATATCACCACTGAAGGCTAGGGTTATGGTATGGGTTATCTCACCACTGCAGGCTAGGGCTATGGTATGGGCTATCTCATCACTGCAGGCTAGGGTTATGTTATGGGTTATCTCACCACTGCAGGTTAGGGTTATGGTATTGGTTATTTCACCACTGCAGGTTAGGGTTATGGTATGGGTTATCTCACCACTGCAGGCTAGGGTTATGGTATGGGTTATCTCACCACTGCAGGCTAGGGTTATGGTATGAGTTATCTCAACACTGCAGGTTAGGGTTATGGTATGGGTTATCTCACCACTGCAGGTTAGGGTTATGGTATGGGTTATCTCACCACTGCAGGTTAGGGTTATGGTATGGGTTATCTCACCACTGCAGGCTAGGGTTATGGTATGGGTTATCTCACCACTGCAGGCTAGGGTTATTGTATGGGTTATCTCACCACTGCAGGCTAGGGTTATGGTATGGGTTATCTCACCACTGCAGGCTAGGGTTATTGTATGGGCTATCTCACCACTGCAGGCTAGGGTTATGGTATTGGTTATCTCACCACTGCAGGCTAGGGTTATGGTATGGGTTATCTCATCACTGCAGGTTAGGGTTATGGTATTGGTTATCTCACCACTGCAGGCTAGGGTTATGGTATTGGTTATCTCACCACTGCAGGCTAGGGTTATGGTATGGGTTATCTCACCACTGCAGGCTAGGGTTATTGTATGGGTTATCTCACCACTGTAGGCTAGGGTTATGGTATGGGTTATCTCACCACTGCAGGCTAGGGTTATGGTATGGGTTATCTCACCACTGCAGGCTAGGGTTATGGTATGGGTTATCTCACCACTGCAGGCTAGGGTTATTGTATGGGTTATCTCACCACTGCAGGCTAGGGTTATGGTATGGGTTATCTCACCTCTGCAGGCTAGGGTTATGGTATGGGTTATCTCACCACTGCAGGTTAGGGTTATGGTATGGGTTATCTCACCACTGCAGGCTAGGGTTATGGTATGGGTTATCTCACCACTGCAGGCTAAGGTTATGGTATGGGTTATCTCACCACTGCAGGCTAGGGCTATGGTATGGGCTATCTCACCACTGCAGGTTACGGTTATGGTATGGGTTATCTCACCACTGCAGGCTAGGGTTATGGTATGGGTTATCTCACCACTGCAGGCTACGGTTATGGTATGGCCTATCTCACCACTGCAGGTTAGGGTTATGGTATGGGTTATCTCACCACTGCAGGCTAGGGTTATGGTATGGGTTATCTCACCACTGCAGGTTAGGGTTATGGTATGGGTTATCTCACCACTGCAGGTTAGGGTTATGGTATGGGTTATCTCACCACTGCAGGTTAGGGTTATGGTATGTGCTATCTCACCACTGCAGGTTAGGGTTATGATATGGGTTATCTCACCATTGCAGGTTAGGGTTATTGTATGGGTTATCTCACCACTGCAGGCTAGGGTTATGGTATGGGTTATCTCACCACTGCAGGCTAGGGTTATGGTATGGGTTATCTCACCACTGCAGGTTAGGGTTATGGTATGGGTTATCTCACCACTGCAGGTTAGGGTTAGGGTATGGGTTATCTCACCACTGCAGGTTAGGGTTATTATGGTATGGGTTATCTCACCACTGCAGGCTAGAGTTATGGTATGGGTTATTTCACCACTGCAGGCTAGTGTTATGGTATGGGCTATCTCACCACTGCAGGTTAGGGTTATGGTATGGGTTATCTCACCACTGCAGGTTAGGGATATGGTATGGGTTATCTCACCACTGCAGGCTAGGGTTATGGTATGGGCTATCTCACCACTGCAGGTTAGGGTTATGGTATGGGTTATCTCACCACTGCAGGTTAGGGTTATGGTATGGGTTATCTCACCACTGCAGGTTAGGGTTATGGTATGGGTTATCTCACCACTGCAGGCTAGGGTTATGGTATGGGTTATCTCACCACTGCAGGTTAGGGTTATGGTATGGGTTATCTCACCACTGCAGGTTAGGGTTATGGTATGGGTTATCTCACCACTGCAGGCTAGGGTTATGGTATGGGTTATCTCACCACTGCAGGCTAGGGTTATGGTATGGGTTATCTCACCACTGCAGGTTAGGGTTATGGTATGGGTTATCTCACCACTGCAGGTTAGGGTTATATTATGGGTTATCTCACCACTGCAGGCTAGGGTTATGGTATGGGTTATCTCACCACTGCAGGCTAGGGTTATGGTATGGGTTATCTCACCACTGCAGGCTAGGGTTATGATAAGGGTTATCTCACCACTGCAGGTTAGGGTTATGGTATGGGTTATCCCACCACTGCAGGCTAGGCTTATGGTATGGGTTATATCACCACTGAAGGCTAGGGTTATGGTATGGGTTATCTCACCACTGCAGGCTAGGGCTATGGTATGGGCTATCTCATCACTGCAGGCTAGGGTTATGTTTTGGGTTATCTCACCACTGCAGGTTAGGGTTATGGTATTGGTTATCTCACCACTGCAGGTTAGGGTTATGGTATGGGTTATCTCACCACTGCAGGCTAGGGTTATGGTATGGGTTATCTCACCACTGCAGGCTAGGGTTATGGTATGAGTTATCTCAACACTGCAGGTTAGGGTTATGGTATGGGTTATCTCACCACTGCAGGTTAGGGTTATGGTATGGGTTATCTCACCACTGCAGGCTAGGGTTATGGTATTGGTTATCTCACCACTGCAGGCTAGGGTTATGGTATGGGTTATCTCAACACTGCAGGTTAGGGTTATGGTATGGGTTATCTCACCACTGCAGGCTAGGGTTATGGTATGGGTTATCTCACCACTGCAGGCTAGGGTTATGGTATGGGTTATCTCACCACTGCAGGCTAGGGTTATTGTATGGGTTATCTCACCACTGCAGGCTAGGGTTATGGTATGGGTTATCTCACCTCTGCAGGCTAGGGTTATGGTATGGGTTATCTCACCACTGCAGGTTAGGGTTATGGTATGGGTTATCTCACCACTGCAGGCTAGGGTTATGGTACGGGTTATCTCACCACTGCAGGCTAAGGTTATGGTATGGGTTATCTCACCAATGCAGGCTAGGGCTATGGTATGGGCTATCTCACCACTGCAGGTTACGGTTATGGTATGGGTTATCTCACCACTGCAGGCTAGGGTTATGGTATGGGTTATCTCACCACTGCAGGCTACGGTTATGGTATGGGCTATCTCACCACTGCAGGTTAGGGTTATGGTATGGGTTATCTCACCACTGCAGGCTAGGGTTATGGTATGGGTTATCTCACCACTGCATGTTAGGGTTATGGTATGGGTTATCTCACCACTGCAGGTTAGGGTTATGGTATGGGTTATCTCACCACTGCAGGTTAGGGTTATGGTATGTGCTATCTCACCACTGCAGGTTAGGGTTATTGTATGGGCTATCTCACCACTGCAGGCTAGGGTTATGGTATGGGTTATCTCACCACTGCAGGCTAGGGTTATGGTATGGGCTATCTCACCACTGCAGGCTAGGGTTATGGTATGGGTTATCTCACCACTGCAGGTTAGGGTTATGGTATGGGTTATTTCACCACTGCAGGCTAGGGTTATGGTATGGGCTATCTCACCACTGCAGGCTAGGGTTATCGTATGGGTTATCTCACCACTGCAGGTTAGGGTTATGGTATGGGCTATCTCACCACTGCAGGTTAGGGTTATGGTATGGGTTATCTCACCACTGCAGGCTAGGGTTATGGTATGTGCTATCTCACCACTGCAGGTTAGGGTTATGGTATGGGTTATCTCACCACTGCAGATTAGGGTTATGGTATGGGTTATCTCACCACTGCAGGTTAGGGTTATGGTATGGGTTATCTCACCACTGCAGGATAGGGTTATGGTATGGGTTATCTCACCACTGCAGGTTAGGGTTATGGTATTGGTTATCTCACCACTACAGGCTAGGGTTATGGTATGGGTTATCTCACCACTGCAGGCTAGGGTTATGGTATGGGCTATCTCACCACTGCAGGCTAGGGTTATGGTATGGGTTATCTCACCACTGCAGGTTAGGGTTATGGTATTGGTTATCTCACCACTGCAGGCTAGGGTTATGGTATGGGTTATCTCACCACTGCCGGCTAGGGTTATGGTATGGGTTATCTCACCACTGCAGGCTAGGGTTATGGTATGGGTTATCTCACCACTGCAGGCTAGGGTTATTGTATGGGCTATCTCACCACTGCAGGTTAGGGTTATGGTATTGGTTATCTCACCACTGCAGGTTAGTGTTATGGTATTGGTTATCTCACCACTGCAGGCTAGGGTTATGGTATGGGTTATCTCACCACTGCAGGTTAGGGTTATGGTATTGGTTATCTCACCACTGCAGGCTAGGGTTATGGTATGGGTTATCTCACCACTGCAGGTTAGGGTTATGGTATGGGTTATCTCACCACTGCAGGCTAGGGTTATGGTATGGGTTATCTCACCACTGCAGGCTAGGGTTATGGTATGGGCTATCTCATCACTGCAGGTTAGGGTTATGGTATTGGTTATCTCATCACTGCAGGCTAGGGTTATGGTATGGGTTATCTCACCACTGCAGGCTAGGGTTATGGTATGGGTTTTCTCACCACTGCAGGCTAGGGTTATGGTATGGGTTATCTCACCATGGCAGGCTAGGGTTATGGTATGGGTTATCTCACCACTGCAGGCTAGGGCTATGGTATGGGCTATCTCACCACTGCAGGCTAGGGTTATGGTATGGGTTATCTCACCACTGCAGGTTAGGGTTATGGTATTGGTTATCTCACCACTGCAGGTTAGGGTTATGGTATGGGTTATCTCACTACTGCAGGCTAGGGTTATGGTATGGGTTATCTCACCACTGCAGGCTAGGGTTATGGTATGGGTTATCTCACCACTGCAGGCTAGGGTTATGGTATGGTTTATCTCACCACTGCAGGCTAGGGTTATGGTATGGATTATCTCACCACTGCAGGCTAGGGTTATGGTATGGGTTATCTCACCACTGCAGGCTAGGGTTATGGTATGGCTTATCTCACCACTGCAGGCTAGGGTTATGGTATGGGCTATCTCACCACTGCAGGCTAGGGTTATGGTATGGGTTATCTCACCACTGCAGGCTAGGGTTATGGTATGGGCTATCTCACCAATGCAGGCTAGGGTTATGGTATGGGCTATCTCACCACTGCAGGTTAGGGTTATGGTATGGGTTATCTCACCACTGCAGGCTAGGGTTATGGTATGGGTTATCTCACAACTGCAGGTTAGGGTTATGGTATGGGCTATCTCACCACTGCAGGCTAGGGTTATGGTATGGGCTATCTCACCACTGCAGGCTAGGGTTATGGTATGGGCTATCTCACCACTGCAGGCTAGGGTTATGGTATGGGTTATCTCATCACTGCAGGTTAGGGTTATGGTATGGGCTATCTCACCACTGCAGGCTAGGGTTATGGTATGGGTTATCTCACCACTGCAGGGTAGCGTTATGGTATGGGTTATCTCACCACTGCAGGTTAGGGTTATGGTATGGGTTATCTCACCACTGCAGGTTAGGGTTATGGTATGGGTTATCTCACCACTGCAGGCTAGGGTTATGGTATGGGCTATCTCACCACTGCAGGCTAGGGTTATGGTATGGGTTATCTCACCACTGCAGGCTAGGGTTATGGTATGGGTTATCTCACCACTGCAGGCTAGGGTTATGGTATGGGTTATCTCACCACTGCAGGCTAGGGTTATGTTATGGGTTATCTCACCACTGCAGATTAGGGTTATGGTATGGGTTATCTCACCACTGCAGGTTAGGGTTATGGTATGGGCTATCTCACCACTGCAGGCTAGGGTTATGGTATGGGTTATCTCACCACTGCAGGCTAGGGTTATGGTATGGGTTATCTCACCACTGCAGGCTAGGGTTATGGTATGGGTTATCTCACCACTGCAGGCTAGGGTTATTGTATGGGTTATCTCACCACTGCAGGCTAGGGTTATGGTATGGGTTATCTCACCACTGCAGGTTAGGGTTATATTATGGGTTATCTCACCACTGCAGGCTAGGGTTATGGTATGGGTTATCTCACCACTGCAGGCTAGGGTTATGGTATGGGTTATCTCACCACTGCAGGCTAGGGTTATGATAAGGGTTATCTCACCACTGCAGGTTAGGGTTATGGTATGGGTTATCCCACCACTGCAGGCTAGGCTTATGGTATGGGTTATATCACCACTGAAGGCTAGGGTTATGGTATGGGTTATCTCACCACTGCAGGCTAGGGCTATGGTATGGGCTATCTCATCACTGCAGGCTAGGGTTATGTTTTGGGTTATCTCACCACTGCAGGTTAGGGTTATGGTATTGGTTATCTCACCACTGCAGGTTAGGGTTATGGTATGGGTTATCTCACCACTGCAGGCTAGGGTTATGGTATGGGTTATCTCACCACTGCAGGCTAGGGTTATGGTATGAGTTATCTCAACACTGCAGGTTAGGGTTATGGTATGGGTTATCTCACCACTGCAGGTTAGGGTTATGGTATGGGTTATCTCACCACTGCAGGCTAGGGTTATGGTATTGGTTATCTCACCACTGCAGGCTAGGGTTATGGTATGGGTTATCTCAACACTGCAGGTTAGGGTTATGGTATGGGTTATCTCACCACTGCAGGCTAGGGTTATGGTATGGGTTATCTCACCACTGCAGGCTAGGGTTATGGTATGGGTTATCTCACCACTGCAGGCTAGGGTTATTGTATGGGTTATCTCACCACTGCAGGCTAGGGTTATGGTATGGGTTATCTCACCTCTGCAGGCTAGGGTTATGGTATGGGTTATCTCACCACTGCAGGTTAGGGTTATGGTATGGGTTATCTCACCACTGCAGGCTAGGGTTATGGTACGGGTTATCTCACCACTGCAGGCTAAGGTTATGGTATGGGTTATCTCACCAATGCAGGCTAGGGCTATGGTATGGGCTATCTCACCACTGCAGGTTACGGTTATGGTATGGGTTATCTCACCACTGCAGGCTAGGGTTATGGTATGGGTTATCTCACCACTGCAGGCTACGGTTATGGTATGGGCTATCTCACCACTGCAGGTTAGGGTTATGGTATGGGTTATCTCACCACTGCAGGCTAGGGTTATGGTATGGGTTATCTCACCACTGCATGTTAGGGTTATGGTATGGGTTATCTCACCACTGCAGGTTAGGGTTATGGTATGGGTTATCTCACCACTGCAGGTTAGGGTTATGGTATGTGCTATCTCACCACTGCAGGTTAGGGTTATTGTATGGGCTATCTCACCACTGCAGGCTAGGGTTATGGTATGGGTTATCTCACCACTGCAGGCTAGGGTTATGGTATGGGCTATCTCACCACTGCAGGCTAGGGTTATGGTATGGGTTATCTCACCACTGCAGGTTAGGGTTATGGTATGGGTTATTTCACCACTGCAGGCTAGGGTTATGGTATGGGCTATCTCACCACTGCAGGCTAGGGTTATCGTATGGGTTATCTCACCACTGCAGGTTAGGGTTATGGTATGGGCTATCTCACCACTGCAGGTTAGGGTTATGGTATGGGTTATCTCACCACTGCAGGCTAGGGTTATGGTATGTGCTATCTCACCACTGCAGGTTAGGGTTATGGTATGGGTTATCTCACCACTGCAGATTAGGGTTATGGTATGGGTTATCTCACCACTGCAGGTTAGGGTTATGGTATGGGTTATCTCACCACTGCAGGATAGGGTTATGGTATGGGTTATCTCACCACTGCAGGTTAGGGTTATGGTATTGGTTATCTCACCACTACAGGCTAGGGTTATGGTATGGGTTATCTCACCACTGCAGGCTAGGGTTATGGTATGGGCTATCTCACCACTGCAGGCTAGGGTTATGGTATGGGTTATCTCACCACTGCAGGTTAGGGTTATGGTATTGGTTATCTCACCACTGCAGGCTAGGGTTATGGTATGGGTTATCTCACCACTGCCGGCTAGGGTTATGGTATGGGTTATCTCACCACTGCAGGCTAGGGTTATGGTATGGGTTATCTCACCACTGCAGGCTAGGGTTATTGTATGGGCTATCTCACCACTGCAGGTTAGGGTTATGGTATTGGTTATCTCACCACTGCAGGTTAGTGTTATGGTATTGGTTATCTCACCACTGCAGGCTAGGGTTATGGTATGGGTTATCTCACCACTGCAGGTTAGGGTTATGGTATTGGTTATCTCACCACTGCAGGCTAGGGTTATGGTATGGGTTATCTCACCACTGCAGGTTAGGGTTATGGTATGGGTTATCTCACCACTGCAGGCTAGGGTTATGGTATGGGTTATCTCACCACTGCAGGCTAGGGTTATGGTATGGGCTATCTCATCACTGCAGGTTAGGGTTATGGTATTGGTTATCTCATCACTGCAGGCTAGGGTTATGGTATGGGTTATCTCACCACTGCAGGCTAGGGTTATGGTATGGGTTTTCTCACCACTGCAGGCTAGGGTTATGGTATGGGTTATCTCACCATGGCAGGCTAGGGTTATGGTATGGGTTATCTCACCACTGCAGGCTAGGGCTATGGTATGGGCTATCTCACCACTGCAGGCTAGGGTTATGGTATGGGTTATCTCACCACTGCAGGTTAGGGTTATGGTATTGGTTATCTCACCACTGCAGGTTAGGGTTATGGTATGGGTTATCTCACTACTGCAGGCTAGGGTTATGGTATGGGTTATCTCACCACTGCAGGCTAGGGTTATGGTATGGGTTATCTCACCACTGCAGGCTAGGGTTATGGTATGGTTTATCTCACCACTGCAGGCTAGGGTTATGGTATGGATTATCTCACCACTGCAGGCTAGGGTTATGGTATGGGTTATCTCACCACTGCAGGCTAGGGTTATGGTATGGCTTATCTCACCACTGCAGGCTAGGGTTATGGTATGGGCTATCTCACCACTGCAGGCTAGGGTTATGGTATGGGTTATCTCACCACTGCAGGCTAGGGTTATGGTATGGGCTATCTCACCAATGCAGGCTAGGGTTATGGTATGGGCTATCTCACCACTGCAGGTTAGGGTTATGGTATGGGTTATCTCACCACTGCAGGCTAGGGTTATGGTATGGGTTATCTCACAACTGCAGGTTAGGGTTATGGTATGGGCTATCTCACCACTGCAGGCTAGGGTTATGGTATGGGCTATCTCACCACTGCAGGCTAGGGTTATGGTATGGGCTATCTCACCACTGCAGGCTAGGGTTATGGTATGGGTTATCTCATCACTGCAGGTTAGGGTTATGGTATGGGCTATCTCACCACTGCAGGCTAGGGTTATGGTATGGGTTATCTCACCACTGCAGGGTAGCGTTATGGTATGGGTTATCTCACCACTGCAGGTTAGGGTTATGGTATGGGTTATCTCACCACTGCAGGTTAGGGTTATGGTATGGGTTATCTCACCACTGCAGGCTAGGGTTATGGTATGGGCTATCTCACCACTGCAGGCTAGGGTTATGGTATGGGTTATCTCACCACTGCAGGCTAGGGTTATGGTATGGGTTATCTCACCACTGCAGGCTAGGGTTATGGTATGGGTTATCTCACCACTGCAGGCTAGGGTTATGTTATGGGTTATCTCACCACTGCAGATTAGGGTTATGGTATGGGTTATCTCACCACTGCAGGTTAGGGTTATGGTATGGGCTATCTCACCACTGCAGGCTAGGGTTATGGTATGGGTTATCTCACCACTGCAGGCTAGGGTTATGGTATGGGTTATCTCACCACTGCAGGCTAGGGTTATGGTATGGGTTATCTCACCACTGCAGGCTAGGGTTATTGTATGGGTTATCTCACCACTGCAGGCTAGGGTTATGGTATGGGTTATCTCACCACTGCAGGCTAGGGTTAAGGTATGGGTTATCTCACCACTGCAGGTTAGGGTTATGGTATGGGTTATCTCACCACTGCAGGTTAGGGTTATGGTATGGGTTATCTCACCACTGCAGGTTAGGGTTATGGTATGGGTTATCTCACCACTGCAGGCTAGGGTTATGGTATGGGTTATCTCACCACTGCAGGCTAGGGTTATGGTATGGGCTATCTCACCACTGCAAGCTAGGGTTATGGTATTGGTTATCTCACCACTGCAGGTTAGGGTTATGGTATGGGTTATCTCACCACTGCAGGCTAGGGTTATGGTATGGGTTATTTCACCACTGCAGGCTAGGGTTATGGTATGGGTTATCTCACCACTGCAGGCTAGGGTTATGGTATGGGCTATCTCACCATTGCAGGCTAGGGTTATGGTATGGGTTATCTCACCACTGCAGGTTAGGGTTATGGTATTGGTTATCTCACCACTGCAGGTTAGGGTTATGGTATGGGTTATCTCACCACTGCAGGCTAGGGTTATGGTATGGGTTATCTCACCACTGCAGGCTAGGGTTATGGTATGGGTTATCTCACCACTGCAGGTTAGGGTTATGGTATGGGTTATCTCACCACTGCAGGTTAGGGTTATGGTATGGGTTATCTCACCACTGCAGGCTAGGGTTATGGTATGGGTTATCTCACCACTGCAGGCTAGGGTTATGGTATGGGTTATCTCACCACTGCAGGTTAGGGTTATGGTATGGGTTATCTCACCACTGCAGGTTAGGGTTATGGTATGGGTTTTCTCACCACTGCAGGCTAGGCTTATGGTATGGGTTATCTCACCACTGCAGGTTAGGTTTATGGTATGGGTTATCTCACCACTGCAGGCTAGGGTTATGGTATGGGTTATCTCACCACTGCAGGCTAGGGTTATGGTATGGGTTATCTCACCACTGCAGGCTAGGGTTATGGTATGGGTTATCTCACCACTGCAGGTTAGGGTTATGGTATGGGTTATCTCACCACTGCAGGCTAGGGTTATGGTATGGGTTATCTCACCACTGCAGGCTAGGGTTATGGTATGGGTTATCTCACCACTGCAGGTTAGGGTTATGGTATGGGTTATCTCACCACTGCAGGCTAGGGTTATGGTATGGGTTATCTCACCACTGCAGGCTAGGGTTATGGTATGGGTTATCTCAAAACTGCAGGCTAGGGTTATGGTATGGGTTATCTCACCACTGCAGGCTAGGGTTATGGTATGCGCTATCTCACCACTGCAGGCTAGGGTTATGGTATGGGTTATCTCACCACTGCAGGCTAGGGTTATGGTATGGGCTATCTCACCACTGCAGGCTAGGGTTATGGTATGGGCTATCTCACCACTGCAGGCTAGGGTTATGGTATGGATTATCTCACCACTGCAGGCTAGGGTTATGGTATGGGCTAACTCACCACTGCAGGCTAGGGTTATGGTATGGGCTATCTCACCACTGCAGGCTAGGGTTATGGTATGGGCTATCTCACCACTTCAGGCTAGGGTTATGGTATGGGCTATCTCACCACTGCAGGTTAGGGTTATAGTATTGGTTATCTCACCACTGCAGGTTAGGGTTATGGTATGGATTATCTCACCACTGCAGGTTAGGGTTATGGTATGGGTTATCTCACCACTGCAGGCTAGGGTTATGGTATGGGTTATCTCACCACTGCAGGCTAGGGTTATGGTATGGGCTATCTCACCACTGCAGGCTAGGGTTATGGTATGGGCTATCTCACCACTGCAGGATAGGGTTGTGGTATGGGTTATCTCACCACTGCAGGCTAGGGTTATAGTATGGGTTATCTCACCACTGCAGGCTAGGGTTATGGTATGGGTTATTTCACCACTGCAGGTTAGGGTTATGGTATGGGTTATCTCACCACTGCAGATTAGGGTTATGGTATGGGTTATCTCACCACTGCAGGTTAGGGTTATGGTATGGGCTATCTCACCACTACAGGCTAGGGTTATGGTATGGGTTATCTCACCACTGCAGGCTAGGGTTATGGTATGGGTTATCTCACCACTGCAGGCTAGGGCTATGGTATGGGTTATCTCACCACTGCAGGCTAGGGTTATTGTATGGGTTATCTCACCACTGCAGGCTAGGGTTATGGTATGGGTTATCTCACCACAGCAGGTTAGGGTTACGGTATGGGTTATCTCACCACTGCAGGTTAGGGTTATGGTATGGGTTATCTCACCACTGCAGGTTAGGGTTATGGTATGGGTTATCTCACCACTGCAGGCTAGGGTTATGGTATGGGTTATCTCACCACTGCAGTCTAGGGCTATGGTATGGGCTATCTCACCACTGCAGGTTAGGGTTATGGTATGGGTTATCTCACCACTGCAGGCTAGGGTTATGGTATGGGTTATCTCACGACTGCAGGCTAGGGTTATGGTATGGGCTATCTCACCACTGCAGGTTAGGGTTATGGTATGGGTTATCTCACCACTGCAGGCTAGGGTTATGGTATGGGTTATCTCACCACTGCAGGATAGGGTTATGGTATGGGCTATCTCACCACTGCAGGCTAGGGCTATGGTATGGGTTATCTCACCACTGCAGGCTAGGGTTATGGTATTGGTTATCTCACCACTGCAGGTTAGGGTTATGGTATTGGTTATCTCACCACTGCAGGTTAGGGTTATGGTATGGGTTATCTCACCACTGCAGGCTAGGGTTATGGTATGGGTTATCTCACCACTGCAGGCTAGGGTTATGGTATGGTTTATCTCACCACTGCAGGTTAGGGTTATGGTATGGATTATCTCACCACTGCAGGCTAGGGTTATGGTATGGGTTATCTCACCAATGCAGGTTAGGGTTATGGTATGGGTTATCTCACCACTGCAGGCTAGGGTTATGGTATGGGCTATCTCACCACTGCAGGCTAGGGTTATGGTATGGGTTATCTCACCACTGCAGGCTAGGGTTATGGTATGGGTTATCTCACCACTGCAGGCTAGGGTTATGGTATGGGTTATCTCACCACTGCAGGCTAGGGTTATGTTATGGGTTATCTCACCAATGCAGATTAGGGTTATGGTATGGGTTATCTCACCACTGCAGGTTAGGGTTATGGTATGGGCTATCTCACCACTGCAGGCTAGGGTTATGGCATGGGTTATCTCACCACTGCAGGCTAGGGTTATGGTATGGGTTATCTCACCACTGCAGGCTAGGGTTATGGTATGGGTTATCTCACCACTGCAGGCTAGGGTTATTGTATGGGTTATCTCACCACTGCAGGCTAGGGTTATGGTATGGGTTATCTCACCACTGCAGGCTAGGGTTAAGGTATGGGTTATCTCACCACTGCAGGTTAGGGTTATGGTATGGGTTATCTCACCACTGCAGGTTAGGGTTATGGTATGGGTTATCTCACCACTGCAGGTTAGGATTATGGTATGGGTTATCTCACCACTGCAGGCTAGGGTTATGGTATGGGTTATCTCACCACTGCAGGCTAGGGTTATGGTATGGGCTATCTCACCACTGCAGGCTAGGGTTATGGTATTGGTTATCTCACCACTGCAGGTTAGGGTTATGGTATGGGTTATCTCACCACTGCAGGCTAGGGTTATGGTATGGGTTATTTCACCACTGCAGGCTAGGGTTATGGTATGGGTTATCTCACCACTGCAGGCTAGGGTTATGGTATGGGCTATCTCACCACTGCAGGCTAGGGTTATGGTATGGGTTATCTCACCACTGCAGGTTAGGGTTATGGTATTGGTTATCTCACCACTGCAGGTTAGGGTTATGGTATGGGTTATCTCACCACTGCAGGCTAGGGTTATGGTATGGGTTATCTCACCACTGCAGGCTAGGGTTATGGTATGGGTTATCTCACCACTGCAGGTTAGGGTTATGGTATGGGTTATCTCACCACTGCAGGTTAGAGTTATGGTATGGGTTATCTCACCACTGCAGGCTAGGGTTATGGTATGGGTTATCTCACCACTGCAGGCTAGGGTTATGGTATGGGTTATCTCACCACTGCAGGTTAGGGTTATGGTATGGGTTATCTCACCACTGCAGGTTAGGGTTATGGTATGGGTTATCTCACCACTGCAGGCTAGGCTTATGGTATGGGTTATCTCACCACTGCAGGTTAGGTTTATGGTATGGGTTATCTCACCACTGCAGGCTAGGGTTATGGTATGGGTTATCTCACCACTGCAGGCTAGGGTTATGGTATGGGTTATCTCACCACTGCAGGTTAGGGTTATGGTATGGGTTATATCACCACTGCAGGCTAGGGTTGTGGTATGGGTTATCTCACCACTGCAGGCTAGGGTTATGGTATGGGTTATCTCACCACTGCAGGTTAGGGTTATGGTATGGGTTATCTCACCACTGCAGGCTAGGGTTATGGTATTGGTTATCTCACCACTGCAGGCTAGGGTTATGGTATGGGTTATCTCAAAAATGCAGGCTAGGGCTATGGTATGGGTTATCTCACCACTGCAGGCTAGGGTTATGGTATGGGCTATCTCACCACTGCAGGCTAGGGTTATGGTATGGGTTATCTCACCACTGCAGGCTAGGGTTATGGTATGGGCTATCTCACCACTGCAGGCTAGGGTTATGGTATGGGCTATCTCACCACTGCAGGTTAGGGTTATGGTATGGGTTATCTCACCACTGCAGGCTAGGGTTATGGTATGGGTTATCTCACCACTGCAGGTTAGGGTTATGGTATGGGCTAAATCACAACTGCAGGCTAGGGTTATGGTATGGGCTATCTCACCACTGCAGGCTAGGGTTATGGTATGGATTATCTCACCACTGCAGGCTAGGGTTATGGTATGGGCTATCTCACCACTTCAGGCTAGGGTTATGGTATGGGCTATCTCACCACAGCAGGTTAGGGTTATAGTATGGGCTATCTCACCACTGCAAGCTAGGGTTATGGTATTGGTTATCTCACCACTGCAGGTTAGGGTTATGGTATGGATTATCTCACCACTGCAGGCTAGGGTTATGGTATTGGTTAACTCACCACTGCAGGTTAGGGTTATGGTATGGGTTATCTCACCACTGCAGGCTAGGGTTATGGTATGGGCTATCTCACCACTGCAGGCTAGGGTTATGGTATGGGCTATCTCACCACTGCAGGCTAGGGTTGTGGTATGGGTTATCTCACCACTGCAGGCTAGGGTTATGGTATGGGTTATCTCACCACTGCAGGCTAGGGTTATGGTATGGGTTATTTCACCACTGCAGGTTAGGGTTATGGTATGGGTTATCTCACCACTGCAGGCTAGGGTTATGGTATGGGTTATCTCACCACTGCAGGCTAGGGTTATTGTATGGGTTATCTCACCACTGCAGGCTAGGGTTATGGTATGGGTTATCTCACCACAGCAGGTTAGGGTTATGGTATGGGTTATCTCACCACTGCAGGTTAGGGTTATGGTATGGGTTATCTCACCACTGCAGGCTAGGGTTATGGTATGGGCTATCTCACCACTGCAGGCTAGGGTTATGGTATGGGTTATCTCACCACTGCAGGCTAGGGTTATGGTATGGGTTATCTCACTACTGCAGGCTAGGGCTATGGTATGGGTTATCTCACCACTGCAGGCTAGGGTTATTGTATGGGTTATCTCACCACTGCAGGCTAGGGTTATGGTATGGGTTATCTCACCACTGCAGGCTAGGGTTATGGTATGGGTTAGCTCACCACTGCAGGTTAGGGTTATGGTATTGGTTATCTCACCACTGCAGGATAGGGTTATGGTATGGGTTTTCTCACCACTGCAGGCTAGGGTTATGGTATGGGTTATCTCACCACTGCAGGCTAGGGTTATTGTATGGGTTATCTCACCACTGCAGGCTAGGGTTATGGTATGGGTTATCTCACCACTGCAGGCTAGGGTTATGGTATGGGTTATCTCACCACTGCAGGTTAGGGTTATGGTATGGGTTATCTCACCACTGCAGGTTAGGGTTATGGTATGGGTTATCTCACCACTGCAGGCTAGGGTTATGGTATGGGTTATCTCACCACTGCAGGCTAGGGCTATGGTATGGGCTATCTCACCACTGCAGGTTAGGGTTATGGTATGGGTTATCTCACCACTGCAGGCTAGGGTTATGGTATGGGTTATCTCACCACTGCAGGCTAGGGTTATGGTATGGGCTATCTCACCACTGCAGGTTAGGGTTATGGTATGGGTTATCTCACCACTGCAGGCTAGGGTTATTGTATGGGTTATCTCACCACTGCAGGATAGGGTTATGGTATGGGTCATCTCACCACTGCAGGTTAGGGTTATGGTATGGGCTATCTCACCACTGCAGGTTAGGGTTATGATATGGGTTATCTCACCACTGCAGGTTAGGATTATGGTATGGGCTATCTCACCACTGCAGGCTAGGGTTATGGTATGGGTTATCTCACCACTGCAGGCTAGGTTTATGGTATGGGCTATCTCACCACTGCAGGCTAGGGTTATGGTATGGGTTATCTCACCACTGCAGGCTAGGGTTATGGTATGGGCTATCTCACCACTGCAGGCTAGGGTTATGGTATGGGCTATCTCACCACTGCAGGCTAGGGTTATGGTATGGGCTATCTCACCACTGCAGGCTAGGGTTATGGTATGGGTTATCTCACCACTGCAGGTTAGGGTTATGGTATGGGCTATCTCACCACTGCAGGTTAGGGTTATAGTATGGGTTATCTCACCACTGCAGGCTAGGGTTATGGTATGGGCTATCTCACCACTGCAGGTTAGGGTTATGGTATGGGTTATCTCACCACTGCAGATTAGGGTTATGGTATGGGTTATCTCACCACTGCAGGTTAGGGTTATGGTATGGGTTATCTCACCACTGCAGACTAGGGTTATGGTATGGGTTATCTCACCACTGCAGGTTAGGGTTATGGTATTGGTTATCTCACCACTGCAGGCTAGGGTTATGGTATGGGTTCTCTCACCACTGCAGGTTAGGGTTATGGTATGGGTTATCTCACCACTGCAGGTTAGGGCTATGGTATGGGCTATCTCACTACTGCAGGCTAGGGTTATGGTATGGGTTATCTCACCACTGCAGGTTAGGGTTATGGTATTGGTTATCTCACCACTGCAGGTTAGGGTTATGGTATGGGTTATCTCACCACTGCAGGATAGGGTTATGGTATGGGTTATCTCACCACTGCAGGCTAGGGTTATGGTATGGGTTATCTCAACACTGCAGGCTAGGGTTATGGTATGGGTTATCTCACCACTGCAGGTTAGTGTTATGGTATGGGTTATCTCACCACTGCAGGCTAGGGTTATGGTATGGGTTATCTCACCACTGCAGGCTAGGGTTATGGTATGGGTTATCTCACCACTGCAGGCTAGGGTTATGGTATGGGCTATCTCACCACTGCAGGCTAGGGTTATGGTATGGGTTATCTCACCACTGCAGGCTAGGGTTATGGTATGGGCTATCTCACCACTGCAGGCTAGGGCTATGGTATGGGTTATCTCACCACTGCAGGCTAGGGTTATGGTATTGGTTATCTCACCACTGCAGGTTAGGGTTATGGTATTGGTTATCTCACCACTGCAGGTTAGGGTTATGGTATGGGTTATCTCACCACTGCAGGCTAGGGTTATGGTATGGGTTATCTCACCACTGCAGGCTAGGGTTATGGTATGGTTTATCTCACCACTGCAGGTTAGGGTTATGGTATGGATTATCTCACCACTGCAGGCTAGGGTTATGGTATGGGTTATCTCACCAATGCAGGTTAGGGTTATGGTATGGGTTATCTCACCACTGCAGGCTAGGGTTATGGTATGGGCTATCTCACCACTGCAGGCTAGGGTTATGGTATGGGTTATCTCACCACTGCAGGCTAGGGTTATGGTATGGGTTATCTCACCACTGCAGGCTAGGGTTATGGTATGGGTTATCTCACCACTGCAGGCTAGGGTTATGTTATGGGTTATCTCACCAATGCAGATTAGGGTTATGGTATGGGTTATCTCACCACTGCAGGTTAGGGTTATGGTATGGGCTATCTCACCACTGCAGGCTAGGGTTATGGCATGGGTTATCTCACCACTGCAGGCTAGGGTTATGGTATGGGTTATCTCACCACTGCAGGCTAGGGTTATGGTATGGGTTATCTCACCACTGCAGGCTAGGGTTATTGTATGGGTTATCTCACCACTGCATGCTAGGGTTATGGTATGGGTTATCTCACCACTGCAGGCTAGGGTTAAGGTATGGGTTATCTCACCACTGCAGGTTAGGGTTATGGTATGGGTTATCTCACCACTGCAGGTTAGGGTTATGGTATGGGTTATCTCACCACTGCAGGTTAGGATTATGGTATGGGTTATCTCACCACTGCAGGCTAGGGTTATGGTATGGGTTATCTCACCACTGCAGGCTAGGGTTATGGTATGGGCTATCTCACCACTGCAGGCTAGGGTTATGGTATTGGTTATCTCACCACTGCAGGTTAGGGTTATGGTATGGGTTATCTCACCACTGCAGGCTAGGGTTATGGTATGGGTTATTTCACCACTGCAGGCTAGGGTTATGGTATGGGTTATCTCACCACTGCAGGCTAGGGTTATGGTATGGGCTATCTCACCACTGCAGGCTAGGGTTATGGTATGGGTTATCTCACCACTGCAGGTTAGGGTTATGGTATTGGTTATCTCACCACTGCAGGTTAGGGTTATGGTATGGGTTATCTCACCACTGCAGGCTAGGGTTATGGTATGGGTTATCTCACCACTGCAGGCTAGGGTTATGGTATGGGTTATCTCACCACTGCAGGTTAGGGTTATGGTATGGGTTATCTCACCACTGCAGGTTAGAGTTATGGTATGGGTTATCTCACCACTGCAGGCTAGGGTTATGGTATGGGTTATCTCACCACTGCAGGCTAGGGTTATGGTATGGGTTATCTCACCACTGCAGGTTAGGGTTATGGTATGGGTTATCTCACCACTGCAGGTTAGGGTTATGGTATGGGTTATCTCACCACTGCAGGCTAGGCTTATGGTATGGGTTATCTCACCACTGCAGGTTAGGTTTATGGTATGGGTTATCTCACCACTGCAGGCTAGGGTTATGGTATGGGTTATCTCACCACTGCAGGCTAGGGTCATGGTATGGGTTATCTCACCACTGCAGGCTAGGGTTGTGGTATGGGTTATCTCACCACTGCAGGCTAGGGTTATGGTATGGGTTATCTCACCACTGCAGGTTAGGGTTATGGTATGGGTTATCTCACCACTGCAGGCTAGGGTTATGGTATTGGTTATCTCACCACTGCAGGCTAGGGTTATGGTATGGGTTATCTCAAAAATGCAGGCTAGGGCTATGGTATGGGTTATCTCACCACTGCAGGCTAGGGTTATGGTATGGGCTATCTCACCACTGCAGGCTAGGGTTATGGTATGGGTTATCTCACCACTGCAGGCTAGGGTTATGGTATGGGCTATCTCACCACTGCAGGCTAGGGTTATGGTATGGGCTATCTCACCACTGCAGGTTAGGGTTATGGTATGGGTTATCTCACCACTGCAGGCTAGGGTTATGGTATGGGTTATCTCACCACTGCAGGTTAGGGTTATGGTATGGGCTAAATCACAACTGCAGGCTAGGATTATGGTATGGGCTATCTCACCACTGCAGGCTAGGGTTATGGTATGGATTATCTCACCACTGCAGGCTAGGGTTATGGTATGGGCTATCTCACCACTTCAGGCTAGGGTTATGGTATGGGCTATCTCACCACAGCAGGTTAGGGTTATAGTATGGGCTATCTCACCACTGCAAGCTAGGGTTATGGTATTGGTTATCTCACCACTGCAGGTTAGGGTTATGGTATGGATTATCTCACCACTGCAGGCTAGGGTTATGGTATTGGTTAACTCACCACTGCAGGTTAGGGTTATGGTATGGGTTATCTCACCACTGCAGGCTAGGGTTATGGTATGGGCTATCTCACCACTGCAGGCTAGGGTTATGGTATGGGCTATCTCACCACTGCAGGCTAGGGTTGTGGTATGGGTTATCTCACCACTGCAGGCTAGGGTTATGGTATGGGTTATCTCACCACTGCAGGCTAGGGTTATGGTATGGGTTATTTCACCACTGCAGGTTAGGGTTATGGTATGGGTTATCTCACCACTGCAGGCTAGGGTTATGGTATGGGTTATCTCACCACTGCAGGCTAGGGTTATTGTATGGGTTATCTCACCACTGCAGGCTAGGGTTATGGTATGGGTTATCTCACCACAGCAGGTTAGGGTTATGGTATGGGTTATCTCACCACTGCAGGTTAGGGTTATGGTATGGGTTATCTCACCACTGCAGGCTAGGGTTATGGTATGGGCTATCTCACCACTGCAGGCTAGGGTTATGGTATGGGTTATCTCACTACTGCAGGCTAGGGCTATGGTATGGGTTATCTCACCACTGCAGGCTAGGGTTATTGTATGGGTTATCTCACCACTGCAGGCTAGGGTTATGGTATGGGTTATCTCACCACTGCAGGCTAGGGTTATGGTATGGGTTAGCTCACCACTGCAGGTTAGGGTTATGGTATTGGTTATCTCACCACTGCAGGATAGGGTTATGGTATGGGTTTTCTCACCACTGCAGGCTAGGGTTATGGTATGGGTTATCTCACCACTGCAGGCTAGGGTTATTGTATGGGTTATCTCACCACTGCAGGCTAGGGTTATGGTATGGGTTATCTCACCACTGCAGGCTAGGGTTATGGTATGGGTTATCTCACCACTGCAGGTTAGGGTTATGGTATGGGTTATCTCACCACTGCAGGTTAGGGTTATGGTATGGGTTATCTCACCACTGCAGGCTAGGGTTATGGTATGGGTTATCTCACCACTGCAGGCTAGGGCTATGGTATGGGCTATCTCACCACTGCAGGTTAGGGTTATGGTATGGGTTATCTCACCACTGCAGGCTAGGGTTATGGTATGGGTTATCTCACCACTGCAGGCTAGGGTTATGGTATGGGCTATCTCACCACTGCAGGTTAGGGTTATGGTATGGGTTATCTCACCACTGCAGGCTAGGGTTATGGTATGGGTTATCTCACCACTGCAGGATAGGGTTATGGTATGGGTCATCTCACCACTGCAGGTTAGGGTTATGGTATGGGCTATCTCACCACTGCAGGTTAGGGTTATGATATGGGTTATCTCACCACTGCAGGTTAGGATTATGGTATGGGCTATCTCACCACTGCAGGCTAGGGTTATGGTATGGGTTATCTCACCACTGCAGGCTAAGTTTATGGTATGGGCTATCTCACCACTGCAGGCTAGGGTTATGGTATGGGTTATCTCACCACTGCAGGCTAGGGTTATGGTATGGGCTATCTCACCACTGCAGGCTAGGGTTATGTATGGGCTATCTCACCACTGCAGGCTAGGGTTGTGGTATGGGTTATCTCACCACTGCAGGCTAGGGTTATGGTATGGGTTATCTCACCACTGCAGGCTAGGGTTATGGTATGGGTTATTTCACCACTGCAGGTTAGGGTTATGGTATGGGTTATCTCACCACTGCAGGCTAGGGTTATGGTATGGGTTATCTCACCACTGCAGGCTAGGGCTATGGTATGGGTTATCTCACCACTGCAGGCTAGGGTTATTGTATGGGTTATCTCACCACTGCAGGCTAGGGTTATGGTATGGGTTATCTCACCACAGCAGGTTATGGTTATGGTATGGGTTATCTCACCACTGCAGGTTAGGGTTATGGTATGGGTTATCTCACCACTGCAGGCTAGGGTTATGGTATGGGCTATCTCACCACTGCAGGCTAGGGTTATGGTATGGGTTATCTCACCACTGCAGGCTAGGGTTATGGTATGGGTTATCTCACTACTGCAGGCTAGGGCTATGGTATGGGTTATCTCACCACTGCAGGCTAGGGTTATTGTATGGGTTATCTTACCACTGCAGGCTAGGGTTATGGTATGGGTTATCTCACCACTGCAGGCTAGGGTTATGGTATGGGTTAGCTCACCACTGCAGGTTAGGGTTATGGTATTGGTTATCTCACCACTGCAGGTTAGGGTTATGGTATGGGTTTTCTCACCACTGCAGGCTAGGGTTATGGTATGGGTTATCTCACCACTGCAGGCTAGGGTTATTGTATGGGTTATCTCACCACTGCAGGCTAGGGTTATGGTATGGGTTATCTCACCACTGCAGGCTAGGGTTATGGTATGGGTTATCTCACCACTGCAGGTTAGGGTTATGGTATGGGTTATCTCACCACTGCAGGTTAGGGTTATGGTATGGGTTATCTCACCACTGCAGGCTAGGGTTATGGTATGGGTTATCTCACCACTGCAGGCTAGGGCTATGGTATGGGCTATCTCACCACTGCAGGTTAGGGTTATGGTATGGGTTATCTCACCACTGCAGGCTAGGGTTATGGTATGGGTTATCTCACCACTGCAGGCTAGGGTTATGGTATGGGCTATCTCACCACTGCAGGTTAGGGTTATGGTATGGGTTATCTCACCACTGCAGGCTAGGGTTATGGTATGGGTTATCTCACCACTGCAGGATAGGGTTATGGTATGGGTCATCTCACCACTGCAGGTTAGGGTTATGGTATGGGCTATCTCACCACTGCAGGTTAGGGTTATGATATGGGTTATCTCACCACTGCAGGTTAGGATTATGGTATGGGCTATCTCACCACTGCAGGCTAGGGTTATGGTATGGGTTATCTCACCACTGCAGGCTAGGGTTATGGTATGGGCTATCTCACCACTGCAGGCTAGGGTTATGGTATGGGTTATCTCACCACTGCAGGTTAGGGTTATGGTATGGGTTATTTCACCACTGCATGCTAGGGTTATGGTATGGGCTATCTCACCACTGCAGGCTAGGGTTATGGTATGGGCTATCTCACCACTGCAGGCTAGGGTTATGGTATGGGTTATCTCACCACTGCAGGTTAGGGTTATGGTATGGGCTATCTCACCACTGCAGGTTAGGGTTATAGTATGGGTTATCTCACCACTGCAGGCTAGGGTTATGGGATGGGCTATCTCACCACTGCAGATTAGGGTTATGGTATGGGTTATCTCACCACTGCAGATTAGGGTTATGGTATGGGTTATCTCACCACTGCAGGTTAGGGTTATGGTATGGGTTATCTCACCACTGCAGGCTAGGGTTATGGTATGGGTTATCTCACCACTGCAGGTTAGGGTTATGGTATTGGTTATCTCACCACTGCAGGCTAGGGTTATGGTATGGGTTATCTCACCACTGCAGGCTAGGGTTATGGTATGGGTTATCTCACCACTGCATGCTAGGGTTATGGTATTGGGCTATCTCACCACTGCAGGCTAGGGTTATGGTATGGGTTATCTCACCACTGCAGGTTAGGGTTATGGTATTGGTTATCTCACCACTGCAGGTTAGGGTTATGGTATGGGTTTTCTCACCACTGCAGGCTAGGGTTATGGTATGGGCTATCTCACCACTGCAGGCTAGGGTTATGGTATGGGTTATCTCACCACTGCAGGCTAGGGCTATGGTATGGGCTATCTCACCACTGCAGGCTAGGGTTATGGTATGGGTTATCTCACCACTGCAGGTTAGGGTTATGGTATTGGTTATCTCACCACTGCAGGTTAGGGTTATGGTATGGGTTATCTCACCACTGCAGGCTAGGGTTATGGTATGGGTTATCTCACCACTGCAGGCTAGGGTTATGGTATGGGTTATCTCACCACTGCAGGCTAGGGTTATGGTATGGGTTATCTCACCACCGCAGGTTAGGGTTATGGTATGGGTTATCTCACCACTGCAGGCTAGGGTTATGGTATGGGTTATCTCACCACTGCAGGCTAGGGTTATGGTATGGGTTATCTCACCACTGCAGGCTAGGGTTATGGTATGGGCTATCTCACCACTGCAGGCTAGGGTTATGGTATGGGTTATCTCACCACTGCAGGCTAGGGTTATGGTATGGGCTATCTCACCAATGCAGGCTAGGGTTATGGTATGGGCTATCTCACCACTGCAGGTTAGGGTTATGGTATGGGTTATCTCACCACTGCAGGCTAGGGTTATGGTATGGGTTATCTCACCACTGCAGGTTAGGGTTATGGTATGGGCTATCTCACCACTGCAGGCTAGGGTTATGGTATGGGCTATCTCACCACTGCAGGCTAGGGTTATGGTATGGGTTATCTCACCACTGCAGGCTAGGGTTATGGTATGGGTTATCTCATCACTGCAGGTTAGGGTTATGGTATGGGCTATCTCACCACTGCAGGCTAGGGTTATGGTATGGGTTATCTCACCACTGCATGTTAGGGTTATGGTATGGGTTATCTCACCACTGCATGTTAGGGTTATGGTATGGGTTATCTCACCACTGCAGGTTAGGGTTATGGTATGGGTTATCTCACCACTGCAGGCTAGGGTTATGGTATGCGCTATCTCACCACTGCAGGCTAGGGTTATGGTATGGATTATCTCACCACTGCAGGCTAGGGTTATGGTATGGGCTATCTCACCACTGCAGATTAGGGTTATGGTATGGGTTATCTCACCACTGCAGATTAGGGTTATGGTATGGGTTATCACACCACTGCAGGTTAGGGTTATGGTATGGGTTATCTCACCACTGCAGGCTAGGGTTATGGTATGGGTTATCTCACCACTGCAGGTTAGGGTTATGGTATTGGTTATCTCACCACTGCAGGCTAGGGTTATGGTATGGGTTATCTCACCACTGCAGGCTAGGGTTATGGTATGGGTTATCTCACCACTGCATGCTAGGGTTATGGTATTGGGCTATCTCACCACTGCAGGCTAGGGTTATGGTATGGGTTATCTCACCACTGCAGGTTAGGGTTATGGTATTGGTTATCTCACCACTGCAGGTTAGGGTTATGGTATGGGTTTTCTCACCACTGCAGGCTAGGGTTATGGTATGGGCTATCTCACCACTGCAGGCTAGGGTTATGGTATGGGTTATCTCACCACTGCAGGCTAGGGCTATGGTATGGGCTATCTCACCACTGCAGGCTAGGGTTATGGTATGGGTTATCTCACCACTGCAGGTTAGGGTTATGGTATTGGTTATCTCACCACTGCAGGCTAGGGTTATGGTATGGGTTATCTCACCACTGCAGGCTAGGGTTATGGTATGGGTTATCTCACCACTGCAGGCTAGGGTTATGGTATGGGTTATCTCACCACTGCAGGCTAGGGTTATGGTATGGGTTATCTCACCACCGCAGGTTAGGGTTATGGTATGGGTTATCTCACCACTGCAGGCTAGGGTTATGGTATGGGTTATCTCACCACTGCAGGCTAGGGTTATGGTATGGGTTATCTCACCACTGCAGGCTAGGGTTATGGTATGGGCTATCTCACCACTGCAGGCTAGGGTTATGGTATGGGTTATCTCACCACTGCAGGCTAGGGTTATGGTATGGGCTATCTCACCAATGCAGGCTAGGGTTATGGTATGGGCTATCTCACCACTGCAGGTTAGGGTTATGGTATGGGTTATCTCACCACTGCAGGTTAGGGTTATGGTATGGGCTATCTCACCACTGCAGGCTAGGGTTATGGTATGGGCTATCTCACCACTGCAGGCTAGGGTTATGGTATGGGTTATCTCACCACTGCAGGCTAGGGTTATGGTATGGGTTATCTCATCACTGCAGGTTAGGGTTATGGTATGGGCTATCTCACCACAGCAGGTTAGGGTTATGGTATGGGTTATCTCACCACTGCAGGTTAGGGTTATGGTATGGGTTATCTCACCACTGCAGGCTAGGGTTATGGTATGGGCTATCTCACCACTGCAGGCTAGGGTTATGGTATGGGTTATCTCACCACTGCAGGCTAGGGTTATGGTATGGGTTATCTCACTACTGCAGGCTAGGGCTATGGTATGGGTTATCTCACCACTGCAGGCTAGGGTTATTGTATGGGTTATCTTACCACTGCAGGCTAGGGTTATGGTATGGGTTATCTCACCACTGCAGGCTAGGGTTATGGTATGGGTTAGCTCACCACTGCAGGTTAGGGTTATGGTATTGGTTATCTCACCACTGCAGGTTAGGGTTATGGTATGGGTTTTCTCACCACTGCAGGCTAGGGTTATGGTATGGGTTATCTCACCACTGCAGGCTAGGGTTATTGTATGGGTTATCTCACCACTGCAGGCTAGGGTTATGGTATGGGTTATCTCACCACTGCAGGCTAGGGTTATGGTATGGGTTATCTCACCACTGCAGGTTAGGGTTATGGTATGGGTTATCTCACCACTGCAGGTTAGGGTTATGGTATGGGTTATCTCACCACTGCAGGCTAGGGTTATGGTATGGGTTATCTCACCACTGCAGGCTAGGGCTATGGTATGGGCTATCTCACCACTGCAGGTTAGGGTTATGGTATGGGTTATCTCACCACTGCAGGCTAGGGTTATGGTATGGGTTATCTCACCACTGCAGGCTAGGGTTATGGTATGGGCTATCTCACCACTGCAGGTTAGGGTTATGGTATGGGTTATCTCACCACTGCAGGCTAGGGTTATGGTATGGGTTATCTCACCACTGCAGGATAGGGTTATGGTATGGGTCATCTCACCACTGCAGGTTAGGGTTATGGTATGGGCTATCTCACCACTGCAGGTTAGGGTTATGATATGGGTTATCTCACCACTGCAGGTTAGGATTATGGTATGGGCTATCTCACCACTGCAGGCTAGGGTTATGGTATGGGTTATCTCACCACTGCAGGCTAGGGTTATGGTATGGGCTATCTCACCACTGCAGGCTAGGGTTATGGTATGGGTTATCTCACCACTGCAGGTTAGGGTTATGGTATGGGTTATTTCACCACTGCATGCTAGGGTTATGGTATGGGCTATCTCACCACTGCAGGCTAGGGTTATGGTATGGGCTATCTCACCACTGCAGGCTAGGGTTATGGTATGGGTTATCTTACCACTGCAGGTTAGGGTTATGGTATGGGCTATCTCACCACTGCAGGTTAGGGTTATAGTATGGGTTATCTCACCACTGCAGGCTAGGGTTATGGTATGGGCTATCTCACCACTGCAGATTAGGGTTATGGTATGGGTTATCTCACCACTGCAGATTAGGGTTATGGTATGGGTTATCTCACCACTGCAGGTTAGGGTTATGGTATGGGTTATCTCACCACTGCAGGCTAGGGTTATGGTATGGGTTATCTCACCACTGCAGGTTAGGGTTATGGTATTGGTTATCTCACCACTGCAGGCTAGGGTTATGGTATGGGTTATCTCACCACTGCAGGCTAGGGTTATGGTATGGGTTATCTCACCACTGCATGCTAGGGTTATGGTATTGGGCTATCTCACCACTGCAGGCTAGGGTTATGGTATGGGTTATCTCACCACTGCAGGTTAGGGTTATGGTATTGGTTATCTCACCACTGCAGGTTAGGGTTATGGTATGGGTTTTCTCACCACTGCAGGCTAGGGTTATGGTATGGGCTATCTCACCACTGCAGGCTAGGGTTATGGTATGGGTTATCTCACCACTGCAGGCTAGGGCTATGGTATGGGCTATCTCACCACTGCAGGCTAGGGTTATGGTATGGGTTATCTCACCACTGCAGGTTAGGGTTATGGTATTGGTTATCTCACCACTGCAGGTTAGGGTTATGGTATTGGTTATCTCACCACTGCAGGTTAGGGTTATGGTATGGGTTTTCTCACCACTGCAGGCTAGGGTTATGGTATGGGCTATCTCACCACTGCAGGCTAGGGTTATGGTATGGGTTATCTCACCACTGCAGGCTAGGGCTATGGTATGGGCTATCTCACCACTGCAGGCTAGGGTTATGGTATGGGTTATCTCACCACTGCAGGTTAGGGTTATGGTATTGGTTATCTCACCACTGCAGGTTAGGGTTATGGTATGGGTTATCTCACCACTGCAGGCTAGGGTTATGGTATGGGTTATCTCACCACTGCAGGCTAGGGTTATGGTATGGGTTATCTCACCACTGCAGGCTAGGGTTATGGTATGGGTTATCTCACCACCGCAGGTTAGGGTTATGGTATGGGTTATCTCACCACTGCAGGCTAGGGTTATGGTATGGGTTATCTCACCACTGCAGGCTAGGGTTATGGTATGGGTTATCTCACCACTGCAGGCTAGGGTTATGGTATGGGCTATCTCACCACTGCAGGCTAGGGTTATGGTATGGGTTATCTCACCACTGCAGGCTAGGGTTATGGTATGGGCTATCTCACCAATGCAGGCTAGGGTTATGGTATGGGCTATCTCACCACTGCAGGTTAGGGTTATGGTATGGGTTATCTCACCACTGCAGGCTAGGGTTATGGTATGGGTTATCTCACCACTGCAGGTTAGGGTTATGGTATGGGCTATCTCACCACTGCAGGCTAGGGTTATGGTATGGGCTATCTCACCACTGCAGGCTAGGGTTATGGTATGGGTTATCTCACCACTGCAGGCTAAGGTTATGGTATGGGTTATCTCATCACTGCAGGTTAGGGTTATGGTATGGGCTATCTCACCACTGCAGGCTAGGGTTATGGTATGGGTTATCTCACCACTGCATGTTAGGGTTATGGTATGGGTTATCTCACCACTGCATGTTAGGGTTATGGTATGGGTTATCTCACCACTGCAGGTTAGGGTTATGGTATGGGTTATCTCACCACTGCAGGCTAGGGTTATGGTATGGGCTATCTCACCACTGCAGGCTAGGGTTATGGTATGGATTATCTCACCACTGCAGGCTAGGGTTATGGTATGGGCTATCTCACCACTGCAGATTAGGGTTATGGTATGGGTTATCTCACCACTGCAGATTAGGGTTATGGTATGGGTTATCACACCACTGCAGGTTAGGGTTATGGTATGGGTTATCTCACCACTGCAGGCTAGGGTTATGGTATGGGTTATCTCACCACTGCAGGTTAGGGTTATGGTATTGGTTATCTCACCACTGCAGGCTAGGGTTATGGTATGGGTTATCTCACCACTGCAGGCTAGGGTTATGGTATGGGTTATCTCACCACTGCATGCTAGGGTTATGGTATTGGGCTATCTCACCACTGCAGGCTAGGGTTATGGTATGGGTTATCTCACCACTGCAGGTTAGGGTTATGGTATTGGTTATCTCACCACTGCAGGTTAGGGTTATGGTATGGGTTTTCTCACCACTGCAGGCTAGGGTTATGGTATGGGCTATCTCACCACTGCAGGCTAGGGTTATGGTATGGGTTATCTCACCACTGCAGGCTAGGGCTATGGTATGGGCTATCTCACCACTGCAGGCTAGGGTTATGGTATGGGTTATCTCACCACTGCAGGTTAGGGTTATGGTATGGGTTATCTCACCACTGCAGGCTAGGGTTATGGTATGGGTTATCTCACCACTGCAGGCTAGGGTTATGGTATGGGTTATCTCACCACTGCAGGCTAGGGTTATGGTATGGGTTATCTCACCACTGCAGGCTAGGGTTATGGTATGGGTTATCTCACCACCGCAGGTTAGGGTTATGGTATGGGTTATCTCACCACTGCAGGCTAGGGTTATGGTATGGGTTATCTCACCACTGCAGGCTAGGGTTATGGTATGGGTTATCTCACCACTGCAGGCTAGGGTTATGGTATGGGCTATCTCACCACTGCAGGCTAGGGTTATGGTATGGGTTATCTCACCACTGCAGGCTAGGGTTATGGTATGGGCTATCTCACCAATGCAGGCTAGGGTTATGGTATGGGCTATCTCACCACTGCAGGTTAGGGTTATGGTATGGGTTATCTCACCACTGCAGGCTAGGGTTATGGTATGGGTTATCTCACCACTGCAGGTTAGGGTTATGGTATGGGCTATCTCACCACTGCAGGCTAGGGTTATGGTATGGGCTATCTCACCACTGCAGGCTAGGGTTATGGTATGGGTTATCTCACCACTGCAGGCTAGGGTTATGGTATGGGTTATCTCATCACTGCAGGTTAGGGTTATGGTATGGGCTATCTCACCACTGCAGGCTAGGGTTATGGTATGGGTTATCTCACCACTGCATGTTAGGGTTATGGTATGGGTTATCTCACCACTGCATGTTAGGGTTATGGTATGGGTTATCTCACCACTGCAGGTTAGGGTTATGGTATGGGTTATCTCACCACTGCAGGCTAGGGTTATGGTATGGGCTATCTCACCACTGCAGGCTAGGGTTATGGTATGGATTATCTCACCACTGCAGGCTAGGGTTATGGTATGGGTTATCTCACCACTGCAGGCTAGGGTTATGGTATGGGTTATCTCACCACTGCAGGCTAGGGTTATGTTATGGGTTATCTCACCACTGCAGATTAGGGTTATGGTATGGGTTATCTCACCACTGCAGGTTAGGGTTATGGTATGGGCTATCTCACCACTGCAGGCTAGGGTTATGGTATGGTTTATCTCACCACTGCAGGCTAGGGTTATGGTATGGGTTATCTCACCACTGCAGGTTAGGGTTATGGTATGGGTTATCTCACCACTGCAGGTTAGGGTTATGGTATGGGTTATCTCACCACTGCAGGCTAGGGTTATGGTATGGGTTATCTCACCACTGCAGGCTAGGGTTATGGTATGGGTTATCTCACCACTGCAGGTTAGGGTTATGGTATGGGTTATCTCACCACTGCAGGTTAGGGTTATGGTATGGGTTATCTCACCACTGCAGGCTAGGCTTATGATATGGGTTATCTCACCACTGCAGGTTAGGGTTATGGTATGGGTTATCTCACCACTGCAGGCTAGGGTTATGGTATGGTTTATCTCACCACTGCAGGCTAGGGTTATGGTATGGGTTATCTCACCACTGCAGGTTAGGGTTATGGTATGGGTTATCTCACCACTGCAGGCTAGGGTTATGGTATGGGTTATCTCACCACTGCAGGCAAGGGCTATGGTATGGGTTATCTCACCACTGCAGACTAGGGTTATGGTATGGGTTATCTCACCACTGCAGGCTAGGGTTATGGTATGGGTTATCTCACCACTGCAGGCTAGGGTTATGGTATGGGCTATCTCACCACTGCAGGCTAGGGTTATGGTATGGGCTATCTCACCACTGCAGGTTAGGGTTATGGTATGGGTTATCTCACCACTGCAGGCTAGGGTTATGGGATGATCTATCTCACCACTTCAGGCTATGGTTATGGTATGGGCTATCTCACCACTGCAGATTAGGGTTATAGTATTGGTTATCTCACCACTGCAGGCTAGGGTTATGTTATGGATTATCTCACCACTGCAGGCTAGGGTTATGGTATTGGTTATCTCACCACTGCAGGTTAGGGTTATGGTATGGGTTATCTCACCACTGCAGGCTAGGGTTATGGTATGGGCTATCTCACCACTGCAGGCTAGGGTTATGGTATGGGCTATCTCACCACTGCACGCTAGGGTTATGGTATGGGTTATCTCACCACTGCAGGTTAGGGTTATGGTATGGGTTATCTCACCACTGCAGGTTAGGGTTATGGTATGGGTTATCTCACCACTGCAGGCTAGGGTTATGGTATGGGCTATCTCACCACTGCAGGCTAGGGTTATGGTATGGGTTATCTCACCACTGCAGGCTAGGGTTATGGTATGGGTTATTTCACCACTGCAGTTTAGGGTTATGGTATGGGTTATCTCATCACTGCAGATTAGGGTTATGGTATGGGTTATCTCACCACTGCAGGTTAGGGTTATGGTATGGGCTATCTCACCACTGCAGGTTAGGGTTATGGTATGGGTTATCTCACCACTGCAGGCTAGGGCTATGGTATGGGTTATCTCACCACTGCAGGCTAGGGTTATTGTATGGGTTATCTCACCACTTCAGGCTAGGGTTATGGTATGGGTTATCTCACCACTGCGGGTTAGGGTTATGGTATGGTTTATCTCACCACTGCAGGTTAGGGTTATGGTATGGGTTATCTCACCACTGCAGGCTAGGGTTATGGTATGGGCTATCTCACCACTGCAGGCTAGGGTTGTGGTATGGGTTATCTCACCACTGCAGGCTAGGGTTATGGTATGGGTTATCTCACCACTGCAGGCTAGGGTTATGGTATGGGTTATTTCACCACTGCAGGTTAGGGTTATGGTATGGGTTATCTCACCACTGCAGATTAGGGTTTTGGTATGGGCTATCTCACCACTGCAGGTTAGGGTTATGGTATGGGCTATCTCACCAATACAGGCTAGGGTTATGGTATGGGTTATCTCACCACTGCAGGCTAGGTTTATGGTATGGGTTATCTCACCACTGCAGGCTAGGGCTATGGTATGGGTTATCTCACCACTGCAGGCTAGGGTTATTGTATGGGTTATCTCACCACTGCAGGCTAGGGTTATGGTATGGGTTATCTCACCACTGCAGGCTAGGGTTATGGTATGGGTTAGCTCACCACTGCAGGTTAGGGTTATGGTATGGGTTATCTCACCACTGCAGGTTAGGGTTATGGTATGGGTTATCTCACCACTGCAGGTTAGGGTTATGGTATGGGTTATCTCACCACTGCAGGCTAGGGTTATGGTATGGGTTATCTCACCACTGCAGGCTAGGGTTATGGTATGGGCTATCTCACCACTGCAGGCTAGAGTTATGGTATTGGTTATCTCACCACTGCAGGTTAGGGTTATGGTATGGGTTATCTCACCACTGCAGGCTAGGGTTATGGTATTGGTTATCTCACCACTGCAGGCTAGGGTTATGGTATGGGTTATCTCACCACTGCAGGCTAGGGTTATGGTATGGGCTATCTCACCACTGCAGGCTAGGGTTATGGTATGGGTTATCTCACCACTGCAGGTTAGGGTTATGGTATGGGTTTTCTCACCACTGCAGGTTAGGGTTATGGTATGGGTTATCTCACCACTGCAGGCTAGGGTTATGGTATGGGTTATCTCACCACTGCAGGTTAGGGTTATGGTATGGGTTATCTCACCACTGCAGGTTAGGGTTAGGGTATGGGTTATCTCACCACTGCAGGTTAGGGTTATGGTATGGGCTATCTCACCACTGCAGGCTAGGGTTATGGTATGGGTTATCTCACCACTGCAGGCTAGGGTTATGGTATGGGCTATCTCACCAATGCAGGCTAGGGTTATGGTATGGGTTATCTCACCACTGCAGGCTAGGGTTATGGTATGGGTTATCTCACCACTGCAGGCTAGGGTTATGGTATGGGTTATCTCACCACTGCAGGCTAGGGTTATTGTATGGGTTATCTCACCACTGCAGGCTAGGGTTATGGTATGGGTTATCTCACCACTGCAGGCTAGGGTTATGGTATGGGTTAGCTCACCACTGCAGGTTAGGGTTATGGTATGGGTTATCTCACCACTGCAGGTTAGGGTTATGGTATGGGTTATCTCACCACTGCAGGTTAGGGTTATGGTATGGGTTATCTCACCACTGCAGGCTAGGGTTATGGTATGGACTATCTCACCACTGCAGGCTAGGGTTATGGTATGGGCTATCTCACCACTGCAGGCTAGGGTTATGGTATTGGTTATCTCACCACTGCAGGTTAGGGTTATGGTATGGGTTATCTCACCACTGCAGGCTAGGGTTATGGTATGGGTTATCTCACCACTCCAGGCTAGGGTTATGGTATGGGCTATCTCACCACTGCAGGCTAGGGTTATGGTATGGGTTATCTCACCACTGCAGGTTAGGGTTATGGTATGGGTTATCTCACCACTGCAGGTTAGGGTTATGGTATGGGTTATCTCACCACTGCAGGCTAGGGTTATGGTATGGGTTATCTCACCACTGCAGGCTAGGGTTATGGTATGGGTTATCTCACCACTGCAGGCTAGGGCTATGGTATGGGTTATCTCACCACTGCAGGCTAGGGTTATTGTATGGGTTATCTCACCACTGCAGGCTAGGGTTATGGTATGGGTTATCTCACAACAGCAGGTTAGGGTTATGGTATGGGTTATCTCACCACTGCAGGTTAGGGTTATGGTATGGGTTATCTCACCACTGCAGGCTAGGGTTATGGTATGGGCTATCTCACCACTGCATGCTAGGGTTATGGTATGGGTTATCTCACCACTGCAGGCTAGGGTTATGGTATGGGTTATCTCACCACTGCAGGCTAGGGCTATGGTATGGGTTATCTCACCACTGCAGGCTAGGGTTATTGTATGGGTTATCTCACCACTGCAGGCTAGGGTTATGGTATGGGTTATCTCACCACTGCATGCTAGGGTTATGGTATGGGTTAGCTCACCACTGCAGGTTAGGGTTATGGTATTGGTTATCTCACCACTGCAGGTTAGGGTTATGGTATGGGTTTTCTCACCACTGCAGGCTAGGGTTATGGTATGGGTTATCTCACCACTGCAGGCTAGGGTTATTGTATGGGTTATTTCACCACTGCAGGCTAGGGTTATGGTATGGGTTATCTCACCACTGCAGGCTAGGGTTATGGTATGGGTTATCTCACCACTGCAGGTTAGGGTTATGGTATGGGTTATCTCACCACTGCAGGTTAGGGTTATGGTATGGGTTATCTCACCACTGCAGGCTAGGGTTATGGTATGGGTTATCTCACCACTGCAGGCTAGGGCTATGGTATGGGCTATCTCACCACTGCAGGTTAGGGTTATGGTATGGGTTATCTCACCACTGCAGGCTAGGGTTATGGTATGGGTTATCTCACCACTGCAGGCTAGGGTTATGGTATGGGCTATCTCACCACTGCAGGTTAGGGTTATGGTATGGGTTATCTCACCACTGCAGGCTAGGGTTATGGTATGGGTTATCTCACCACTGCAGGATAGGGTTATGGTATGGGTTATCTCACCACTGCAGGCTAGGGTTATGGTATGGGCTATCTCACCACTGCAGGCTAGGGTTATGGTATGGGCTATCTCACCACTGCAGGTTAGGGTTATGGTATGGGTTATCTCACCACTGCAGGCTAGGGTTATGGGATGATCTATCTCACCACTTCAGGCTATGGTTATGGTATGGGCTATCTCACCACTGCAGGTTAGGGTTATAGTATTGGTTATCTCACCACTGCAGGCTAGGGTTATGTTATGGATTATCTCACCACTGCAGGCTAGGGTTATGGTATTGGTTATCTCACCACTGCAGGTTAGGGTTATGGTATGGGTTATCTCACCACTGCAGGCTAGGGTTATGGTATGGGCTATCTCACCACTGCAGGCTAGGGTTATGGTATGGTTTATCTCACCACTGCAGGCTAGTGTTATGGTATGGGTTATCTCACCACTGCGGTTAGGGTTATGGTATGGGTTATCTCACCACTGCAGGCTAGGGTTATGGTATGGGTTATCTCACCACTGCAGGCAAGGGTTAT
Source organism: Bathymodiolus brooksi (assembly GCA_963680875.1). Lineage (NCBI taxonomy): Eukaryota > Metazoa > Mollusca > Bivalvia > Mytilida > Modiolidae > Bathymodiolus > Bathymodiolus brooksi. Next base: position 12,969,723 of record OY804582.1, read on the forward strand.
GGTATGGGTTATCTCACCACTGCAGACTAGGGTTATGGTATGGGTTATCTCACCACTGCAGGCTAGGGTTATGGTATGGGTTATCTCACCACTGCAGGCTAGGGTTATGGTATGGGCTATCTCACCACTGCAGGCTAGGGTTATGGTATGGGCTATCTCACCACTGCAGGTCAGGGTTATGGTATGGGTTATCTCACCACTGCAGGCTAGGGTTATGGGATGATCTATCTCACCACTTCAGGCTATGGTTATGGTATGGGCTATCTCACCACTGCAGGTTAGGGTTATAGTATTGGTTATCTCACCACTGCAGGCTAGGGTTATGTTATGGATTATCTCACCACTGCAGGCTAGGGTTATGGTATTGGTTATCTCACCACTGCAGGTTAGGGTTATGGTATGGGTTATCTCACCACTGCAGGCTAGGGTTATGGTATGGGCTATCTCACCACTGCAGGCTAGGGTTATGGTATGGGCTATCTCACCACTGCACGCTAGGGTTATGGTATGGGTTATCTCACCACTGCAGGTTAGGGTTATGGTATGGGTTATCTCACCACTGCAGGTTAGGGTTATGGTATGGGTTATCTCACCACTGCAGGCTAGGGTTATGGTATGGGCTATCTCACCACTGCAGGCTAGGGTTATGGTATGGGTTATCTCACCACTGCAGGCTAGGGTTATGGTATGGGTTATTTCACCACTGCAGGTTAGGGTTATGGTATGGGTTATCTCACCACTGCAGATTAGGGTTATGGTATGGGTTATCTCACCACTGCAGGTTAGGGTTATGGTATGGGCTATCTCACCACTACAGGCTAGGGTTATGGTATGGGTTATCTCACCACTGCAGGTTAGGGTTATGGTATGGGTTATCTCACCACTGCAGGCTAGGGCTATGGTATGGGTTATCTCACCACTGCAGGCTAGGGTTATTGTATGGGTTATCTCACCACTTCAGGCTAGGGTTATGGTATGGGATATCTCACCACTGCGGGTTAGGGTTATGGTATGGTTTATCTCACCACTGCAGGTTAGGGTTATGGTATGGGTTATCTCACCACTGCAGGCTAGGGTTATGGTATGGGCTATCTCACCACTGCAGGCTAGGGTTGTGGTAAGGGTTATCTCACCACTGCAGGCTAGGGTTATGGTATGGGTTATCTCACCACTGCAGGCTAGGGTTATGGTATGGGTTATTTCACCACTGCAGGTTAGGGTTATGGTATGGGTTATCTCACCACTGCAGATTAGGGTTTTGGTATGGGCTATCTCACCACTGCAGGTTAGGGTTATGGTATGGGCTATCTCACCACTGCAGGCTAGGGTTATGGTATGGGTTATCTCACCACTGCAGGCTAGGTTTATGGTATGGGTTATCTCACCACTGCAGGCTAGGGCTATGGTATGGGTTATCTCACCACTGCAGGCTAGGGTTATTGTATGGGTTATCTCACCACTGCAGGCTAGGGTTATGGTATGGGTTATCTCACCACTGCAGGCTAGGGTTATGGTATGGGTTAGCTCACCACTGCAGGTTAGGGTTATGGTATGGGTTATCTCACCACTGCAGGTTAGGGTTATGGTATGGGTTATCTCACCACTGCAGGTTAGGGTTATGGTATGGGTTATCTCACCACTGCAGGCTAGGGTTATGGTATGTGTTATCTCACCACTGCAGGCTAGGGTTATGGTATGGGCTATCTCACCACTGCAGGCTAGAGTTATGGTATTGGTTATCTCACCACTGCAGGTTAGGGTTATGGTATGGGTTATCTCACCACTGCAGGCTAGGGTTATGGTATTGGTTATCTCACCACTGCAGGCTAGGGTTATGGTATGGGTTATCTCACCACTGCAGGCTAGGGTTATGGTATGGGCTATCTCACCACTGCAGGCTAGGGTTATGGTATGGGTTATCTCACCACTGCAGGTTAGGGTTATGGTATGGGTTTTCTCACCACTGCAGGTTAGGGTTATGGTATGGGTTATCTCACCACTGCAGGCTAGGGTTATGGTATGGGTTATCTCACCACTGCAGGTTAGGGTTATGGTATGGGTTATCTCACCACTGCAGGTTAGGGTTAGGGTATGGGTTATCTCACCACTGCAGGTTAGGGTTATGGTTTGGGCTATCTCACCACTGCAGGCTAGGGTTATGGTATGGGTTATCTCACCACTGCGTGGCTAGGGTTATTGTATGGGTTATCTCACCACTGCAGGCTAGGGTTATGGTATGGGTTATCTCACCACTGCAGGCTAGGGTTATGGTATGGGTTAGCTCACCACTGCAGGTTAGGGTTATGGTATGGGTTATCTCACCACTGCAGGTTAGGGTTAAGGTATGGGTTATCTCACCACTGCAGGCTAGGGTTATGGTATGGACTATCTCACCACTGCAGGCTAGGGTTATGGTATGGGCTATCTCACCACTTCAGGCTAGGGTTATGGTATTGGTTATCTCACCACTGCAGGTTAGGGTTATGGTATGGGTTATCTCACCACTGCAGGCTAGGGTTATGGTATGGGTTATCTCACCACTCCAGGCTAGGGTTATGGTATGGGCTATCTCACCACTGCAGGCTAGGGTTATGGTATGGGTTATCTCACCACTGCAGGTTAGGGTTATGGTATGGGTAATCTCACCACTGCAGGTTAGGGTTATGGTATGGGTTATCTCACCACTGCAGGCTAGGGTTATGGTATGGGTTATCTCACCACTGCAGGCTAGGGCTATGGTATGGGTTATCTCACCACTGCAGGCTAGGGTTATTGTATGGGTTATCTCACCACTGCAGGCTAGGGTTATGGTATGGGTTATCTCACCACTGCATGCTAGGGTTATGGTATGGGTTAGCTCACCACTGCAGGTTAGGGTTATGGTATTGGTTATCTCACCACTGCAGGTTAGGGTTATGGTATGGGTTTTCTCACCACTGCAGGCTAGGGTTATGGTATGGGTTATCTCACCACTGCAGGCTAGGGTTATTGTATGGGTTATTTCACCACTGCAGGCTAGGATTATGGTATGGGTTATCTCACCACTGCAGGCTAGGGTTATGGTATGGGTTATCTCACCACTGCAGGTTAGGGTTATGGTATGGGTTATCTCACCACTGCAGGTTAGGGTTATGGTATGGGTTATCTCACCACTGCAGGCTAGGGTTATGGTATGGGTTATCTCACCACTGCAGACTAGGGCTATGGTATGGGCTATCTCACCACTGCAGGTTAGGGTTATGGTATGGGTTATCTCACCACTGCAGGCTAGGGTTATGGTATGGGTTATCTCACCACTGCAGGCTAGGGTTATGGTATGGGCTATCTCACCACTGCAGGTTAGGGTTATGGTATGGGTTATCTCACCACTGCAGGCTAGGGTTATGGTATGGGTTATCTCACCACTGCAGGATAGGGTTATGGTATGGGTTATCTCACCACTGCAGGTTAGGGTTATGGTATGGGCTATCTCACCACTGCAGGTTAGGGTTATGATATGGGTTATCTCACCACTGCAGGTTAGGATTATGGTATGGGCTATCTCACCACTGCAGGCTAGGGTTATGGTATGGGTTATCTCACCACTGCAGGCTAGGGTTATGGTATGGGCTATCTCACCACTGCAGGCTAGGGTTATGGTATGGGTTATCTCACCACTGCAGGTTAGGGTTATGGTATGGGTTATTTCACCACTGCATGCTAGGGTTATGGTATGGGCTATCTCACCACTGTAGGCTAGGGTTATGGTATGGGCTATCTCACCACTGCAGGCTAGGGTTATGGTATGGGTTATCTCACCACTGCAGGTTAGGGTTATGGTATGGGCTATCTCACCACTGCAGGTTAGGGTTATAGTATGGGTTATCTCACCACTGCAGGCTAGGGTTATGGTATGGGCTATCTCACCACTGCAGGTTAGGGTTATGGTATGGGTTATCTCACCACTGTAGATTAGGGTTATGGTATGGGTTATCTCACCACTGCAGGTTAGGGTTATGGTATGGGTTATCTCACCACTGCAGGCTAGGGTTATGGTATGGGTTATCTCACCACTGCAGGTTAGGGTTATGGTATTGGTTATCTCACCACTGCAGGCTAGGGTTATGGTATGGGTTATCTCACCACTGCAGGCTAGGGTTATGGTATGGGTTATCTCACCACTGCATGCTAGGGTTATGGTATGGGCTATCTCACCACTGCAGGCTAGGGTTATGGTATGGGTTATCTCACCACTGCAGGTTAGGGTTATGGTATTGGTTATCTCACCACTGCAGGTTAGGGTTATGGTATGGGTTTTCTCACCACTGCAGGCTAGGGTTATGGTATGGGCTATCTCACCACTGCAGGCTAGGGTTATGGTATGGGTTATCTCACCACTGCAGGCTAGGGCTATGGTATGGGCTATCTCACCACTGCAGGCTAGGGTTATGGTATGGGTTATCTCACCACTGCAGGTTAGGGTTATGGTATGGGTTATCTCACCACTGAAGGTTAGGGTTATGGTATGGGCTATCTCACCACTGCAGGTTAGGGTTATGGTATGGGTTATCTCACCACTGCAGGCTAGTGTTATGGTATGGGTTATCTCACCACTGCAGGCTAGGGTTATGGTATGGGTTATCTCACCACTGCAGGCTAGGGTTATGGTATGGGTTATCTCACCACTGCAGGTTAGGGTTATGGTATGGGTTATCTCACCACTGCAGGCTAGGGTTATGGTATGGGTTATCTCACCACTGCAGGCTAGGGTTATGGTATGGGTTATCTCACCACTGCAGGCTAGGGTTATGGTATGGGCTATCTCACCACTGCAGGCTAGGGTTATGGTATGGAATATCTCACCACTGCAGGCTAGGGTTATGGTATGGGCTATCTCACCAATGCAGGCTAGGGTTATGGTATGGGCTATCTCACCACTGCAGGTTAGGGTTATGGTATGGGTTATCTCACCACTTCAGGCTAGGGTTATGGTATGGGTTATCTCACCACTGCAGGTTAGGGTTATGGTATGGGCTATCTCACCACTGCAGGCTAGGGTTATGGTATGGGCTATCTCACCACTGCAGGCTAGGGTTATGGTATGGGCTATCTCACCACTGCAGGCTAGGGTTATGGTATGGGTTATCTCATCACTGCAGGTTAGGGTTATGGTATGGGCTATCTCACCACTGCAGGCTAGGGTTATGGTATGGGTTATCTCACCACTGCATGTTAGGGTTATGGTATGGGTTATCTCACCACTGCAGGTTAGGGTTATGGTATGGGTTATCTCACCACTGCAGGTTAGGGTTATGGTATGGGTTATCTCACCACTGCAGGCTAGGGTTATGGTATGGGCTATCTCACCACTGCAGGCTAGGGTTATGGTATGGGTTATCTCACCACTGCAGGCTAGGGTTATGGTATGGGTTATCTCACCACTGCAGGCTAGGGTTATGGTATGGGTTATCTCACCACTGCAGGCTAGGGTTATGTTATGGGTTATCTCACCACTGCAGATTAGGGTTATGGTATGGGTTATCTCACCACTGCAGGTTAGGGTTATGGTATGGGCTATCTCACCACTGCAGGTTAGGGTTATGGTATGGGTTATCTCACCACTGCAGGCTAGGGTTATGGTATGGGTTATCTCACCACTGCAGGCTAGGGTTATGGTATGGGTTATCTCACCACTTTAGATTAGGGTTATGGTATGGGTTATCTCACCACTGCAGGCTAGGCTTATGATATGGGTTATCTCACCACTGCAGGTTAGGGTTATGGTATGGGTTATCTCACCACTGCAGGCTAGGGTTATGGTATGGTTTATCTCACCACTGCAGGCTATGGTTATGGTATGGGTTATCTCACCACTGCAGGTTAGGGTTATGGTATGGGTTATCTCACCACTGCAGGCTAGGGTTATGGTATGGGTTATCTCACCACTGCAGGCAAGGGTTATGGTATGGGTTATCTCACCACTGCAGACTAGGTTTATGGTATGGGTTATCTCACCACTGCAGGCTAGGGTTATGGTATGGGTTATCTCACCACTGCAGGCTAGGGTTATGGTATGGGCTATCTCACCATTGCAGGCTAGGGTTATGGTATGGGCTATCTCACCACTGCATGTTAGGGTTATGGTATGGGTTATCTCACCACTGCAGGCTAGGGTTATGGGATGATCTATCTCACCACTTCAGGCTATGGTTATGGTATGGGCTATCTCACCACTGCAGGTTAGGGTTATAGTATTGGTTATCTCACCACTGCAGGTTAGGGTTATGCTATGGATTATCTCACCACTGCAGGTTAGGGTTATGGTATGGGTTATCTCACCACTGCAGGCTAGGGTTATGGTATGGGCTATCTCACCACTGCAGGCTAGGGTTATGGTATGGGCTATCTCACCACTGCAGGCTAGGGTTATGGTATGGGTTATCTCACCACTGCAGGTTAGGGTTATGGTATGGGTTATCTCACCACTGCAGGTTAGGGTTATGGTATGGGTTATCTCACCACTGCAGGCTAGGGTTATGGTATGGGCTATCTCACCACTGCAGGCTAGGGTTATGGTATGGGTTATCTCACCACTGCAGGCTAGGGTTATGGTATGGGTTATTTCGCCACTGCAGGTTAGGGTTATGGTATGGGTTATCTCACCACTGCAGATTAGGGTTATGGTATGGGTTATCTCACCACTGCAAGTTAGGGTTATGGTATGGGCTATCTCACCACTACAGGCTAGGGTTATGGTATGGGTTATCTCACCACTGCAGGCTAGGGTTATGGTATGGGTTATCTCACCACTGCAGGCTAGGGCTATGGTATGGGTTATCTCACCACTGCAGGCTAGGATTATTGTATGGGTTATCTCACCACTTCAGGCTAGGGTTATGGTATGGGTTATCTCACCAGTGCAGGTTAGGGTTATGGTATGGTTTATCTCACCACTGCAGGTTAGGGTTATGGTATGGGTTATCTCACCACTGCAGGCTAGGGTTATGGTATGGGCTATCTCACCACTGCAGGCTAGGGTTGTGGTATGGGTTATCTCACCACTGCAGGCTAGGGTTATGGTATGGGTTATCTCACCACTGCAGGCTAGGGTTATGGTATGGGTTATTTCACCACTGCAGGTTAGGGTTATGGTATGGGTTATCTCACCACTGCAGATTAGGGTTTTGGTATGGGTTATCTCACCACTGCAGGTTAGGGTTATGGTATGGGCTATCTCACCACTGCAGGCTAGGGATATGGTATGGGTTATCTCACCACTGCAGGCTAGGTTTATGGTATGGGTTATCTCACCACTGCAGGCTAGGGCTATGGTATGGGTTATCTCACCACTGCAGGCTAGGGTTATTGTATGGGTTATCTCACCACTGCAGGCTAGGGTTATGGTATGGGTTATCTCACCACTGCAGGCTAGGGTTATGGTATGGGTTAGCTCACCACTGCAGGTTAGGGTTATGGTATGGGTTATCTCACCACTGCAGGTTAGGGTTATGTTATGGGTTATCTCACCACTGCAGGTTAGGGCTATGGTATGGGTTATCTCACCACTGCAGGCTAGGGTTATGGTATGGGTTATCTCACCACTGCAGGCTAGGGTTATGGTATGGGCTATCTCACCACTGCAGGCTAGGGTTATGGTATTGGTTATCTCACCACTGCAGGCTAGGGTTATGGTATGGGTTATCTCACCACTGCAGGCTAGGGTTATGGTATGGGCTATCTCACCACTGCAGGCTAGGGTTATGGTATGGGTTATCTCACCACTGCAGGTTAGGGTTATGGTATGGGTTATCTCACCACTGCAGGTTAGGGTTATGGTATGGGTTATCTCACCACTGCAGGCTAGGGTTATGGTATGGGTTATCTCACCACTGCAGGTTAGGGTTATGGTATGGGTTATCTCACCACTGCAGGTTAGGGTTATGGTATGGGTTATCTCACCACTGCAGGTTAGGGTTATGGTATGGGCTATCTCACCACTGCAGGCTAGGGTTATGGTATGGGTTATCTCACCACTGCAGGCTAGGGTTATGGTATGGGCTATCTCACCAATGCAGGCTAGGGTTATGGTATGGGTTATCTCACCACTGCAGGCTAGGGTTATGGTATGGGTTATCTCACCACTGCAGGCTAGGGTTATGGTATGGGTTATCTCACCACTGCAGGCTAGGGTTATTGTATGGGTTATCTCACCACTGCAGGCTAGGGTTATGGTATGGGTTATCTCACCACTGCAGGCTAGGGTTATGGTATGGGTTAGCTCACCACTGCAGGTTAGGGTTATGGTATGGGTTATCTCACCACTGCAGGTTAGGGTTATGGTATGGGTTATCTCACCACTGCAGGTTAGGGTTATGGTATGGGTTATCTCACAACTGCAGGCTAGGGTTATGGTATGGACTATCTCACCACTGCAGGCTAGGGTTATGGTATGGGTTATCTCACCACTGCAGGTTAGGGTTATGGTATGGGTTATCTCACCACTGCAGGTTAGGGTTATGGTATGGGTTATCTCACCACTGCAGGCTAGGGTTATGGTATGGGTTATCTCACCACTGCAGGTTAGGGTTATGGTATGGGTTATCTCACCACTGCAGGTTAGGGTTATGGTATGGGTTATCTCACCACTGCAGGTTAGGGTTATGGTATGGGCTATCTCACCACTGCAGTCTAGGGTTATGGTATGGGTTATCTCACCACTGCAGGCTAGGGTTATGGTATGGGCTATCTCACCACTGCAGGCTAGGGTTATGGTATTGGTTATCTCACCACTGCAGGTTAGGGTTATGGTATGGGTTATCTCACCACTGCAGGCTAAGGTTATGGTATGGGTTATCTCACCACTGCAGGTTAGGGTTATGGTATGGGTTATCTCACCACTGCAGGCTAGGGTTATGGTATGGGCTATCTCACCACTGCAGGATAGGGTTATGGTATGTGTTATCTCACCACTGCAGGCTAGGGTTATGGTATGGGTTATCTCACCACTGCAGGCTAAGGTTATGTTATGGGTTATCTCACCACTGCAGGTTAGGGTTATGGTATGGGTTATCTCACCACTGCAGGCTAGGGTTATTGTATGGGCTATCTCACCACTGCAGGTTAGGGTTATGGTATGGGTTATCTCACCACTGCAGGCTAGGGTTATGGTATGGGTTATCTCACTACTGCAGGCTAGGGTTATGGTATGCGCTATCTCACCACTGCAGGCTAGGGTTATGGTATGGGTTATCTCACCACTGCAGGCTAGGGTTATTGTATGGGCTATCTCACCACTGCAGGTTAGGGTTATGGTATGGGTTATCTCACCACTGCAGGTTAGGGTTATGGTATGGGTTATCTCACCACTGCAGACTAGGGTTATGGTATGGGTTATCTCACCACTGCAGGCTAGGGTTATGGTATGGGTTATCTCACCACTGCAGGTTAGGGTTATGGTATGGGTTATCTCACCACTGCAGGCTAGGGTTATGGTATGGGTTATGCTCATTTTTGAAGACGCTGCTGTGACTGTGAAAGTACATTGTAAAACAGCAATAAAAGTACTGTTCCTTTACTTGTATCTAAATGTAAAATTTTGAATTACATTTATATCATTTCTTACTAAATATATTTCTCTGGACGTTTCCTGGCTGTGTTTATCTTGTGTTATATGTGGGTAAGTACTCGTATGCAATTAGATACGATAACGTAACCCTCATTCCGCTTGTGCTCCAGTTAGGGTTATGAATCGGTCCCATTCAACGTATGGGAGAAAATTAAAATTTTCGTTAAGTGAATATTTCAACTTTCTTTTTGCATATCTGGTCATAACTTATTATTCCCTACAATTTTTAAGTAATGGCGATACGAAATAAGTGTTACAGTACCTGTTTCTACCTTCACGACCGATTTAGTATTGGAAATTGTTTCTTGTCCGCCATGGCACCTTACGTATTCTCTCGTGATGGGCGGAGCCTATCCATATATGGATCTGAATGCCAAATATGAAAAACTTTACTATAATATATTACTACGATTGATCCAAATAAGGATATCTCCAAAACGAGGCAAGTGCGCGTGAAATAGCAACTTGTAAACAAAATGTCGGACAGAAAGAAGATTTCATGCATTCAAATTTTCAGATGGATATAAGTCTACCATGGATTGATGCAACGTTTACTTAACACCTCAAGATTTACATAAATATATTTATCTTTCACCCCCGTTAATTTTTCCAACCACTTACAACACCGCCCGGTGTGAATCACTCCGGGCGCTGCTCCCATACGTTGAATGGGACCAATTCGTAACCCTCGCTGGGAGCAAAAGCGGACTGAGGGTTACGTTATCGTATCTAGTATGCAATATGTCCTATACATCCTAATATTCGTTTGGAATTCCTCTAGTTGACCTACTTTTATCGACGAGGGTCAATATGTTTAGTACAGTGTAACAAGGCCATATTTTGAACACATTCTTTACTGCTAAGACATCTTAAACACAACAATTTATTTTTTTTATTAATGGTTTCTATTTTTCTCAAAACGTGTCAAAACCTATCATTAAACAACATTAGTGTCGACCATCTTGTAATATCCCTCATCTGAGTTGTAATGTATCTTTAAATTCTCATAAACAACTTTATTTACGGCGTCAGTGATTTACCCAATTGTAGAGTATTTTGTCAATAGTTTTATTACAGCAATTATTAGTTCATGAATTTATGGTCTAAATTAGTTTTTAACTAATATAAAAAAAATACGAGTGTTAGAGCATACCCTGCCGAAGTGTTTCATTGTTTGTTGTTTGTTTGATGGTGTTTAACGCCACTTTCAACAATATTTCAGTTATATCGTGGCAGTCAGTTTTATTGGTGGAGGAAACAGGAGAAAACCACCGACCTGTGACAAGTCACTGACATATGGAACGCCATAGCTGCCGTAATGTGAACGAATTCTTTATATGATGATATTTTTTCTTTATATGATGATAGTTTTTCATTATATGATGATACTTTTCCATTATATGATGATCCTTTTTCGTTATATGATGATACTTCTTCATTATATGATGATACTTTTTCATTATATGATGATACTTTTAATTATATGATGATACTTTTCCATTATATGATGATCCTTTTTCGTTATATGATGATACTTCTTCATTATTTGATGATGCTTCTTCATTATATGATGATACTTTTCCATTATATGATGATACTTTTATATTATATGATGATACTTTTCCATTATATGATGATACATTTTAATTATATGATGATACTTTTCCATTATATGATGATACTTTTCCATTATATGATGATACTTTTCCATTATATGATGATACTTTTTTTATTATATGATGATACTTTTCCATTATATGATGATACTTTTTCATTATATGATGATAGTTTTTCATCATATGATGATACTTTTCCATTATATGATGATACTTTTTCGTTATATGATGATACTTCTTCATTATTTGATGATACTTCTTCATTATATGATGATACTTTTCCATTATATGATGATACTTTTATATTATATGATGATACTTTTCCATTATATGATGATACTTTTTAATTATATGATGATACTTTTCCATTATATGATGATACTTTTCCATTATATGATGATACCTTTCCATTATATGATGATACTTTTTAATTATATGATGATACTTTTCCATTATATGATGATACTTTTTCATTATATGATGATACTTTTTTGTTATATGATGATACTTTTCCATTATATGATGATACTTTTCCATTATATGATGATACTTTTTTATTATATGATGATACTTTTCCATTATATGATGATACTTTTTAATTATATGATGATACTTTTCCATTATATGATGATACTTTTTCATTATATGATGATACCTTTTTATTATATGATGATATTTTTTTATTATATGATGATACTTTTCCATTATATGATGATACTTTTTCATTATATGATGATAGTTTTTCATAATATGATGATACTTTTCCATTATATGATGATCCTTTTTCGTTATATGATGATACTTCTTCATTATTTGATGATACTTCTTCATTATATGAAGATATTTTTCCATTATATGATGATACTTTTTCATTATGTGATGATACTTCTTCATTATATGATGATACTTTTTTTATTATATGATGATACTTTTCCATTATATGATGATCCTTTTTCGTTATATGATGATACTTCTTCATTATTTGATGATGCTTCTTCATTATATGATGATACTTTTCCATTATATGATGATACTTTTATATTATATGATGATACTTTTCCATTATATGATGATACATTTTAATTATATGATGATACTTTTCCATTATATGATGATACTTTTCCATTATATGATGATACTTTTCCATTATATGATGATACTTTTTTCATTATATGATGATACTTTTCCATTATATGATGATACTTTTTCATTATATGATGATAGTTTTTCATAATATGATGATACTTTTCCATTATATGATGATCCTTTTTCGTTATATGATGATACTTCTTCATTATTTGATGATACTTCTTCATTATATGAAGATATTTTTCCATTATATGATGATCCTTTTTCGTTATATGATGATACTTCTTCATTATTTGATGATACTTCTTCATTATATGAAGATATTTTTCCATTATATGATGATACTTTTTCATTATGTGATGATACTTTTCCATTATATGATGATACTTTTTCATTATATGATGATACCTTTTTATTATATGATGATATTTTTTTATTATATGATGATACTTTTCCATTATATGATGATACTTTTCCATTATATGATGATACTTTTCCATTATATGATGATACTTTTATATTATATGATGATACTTTTCCATTATATGATGATACTTTTTAATTATATGATGATACTTTTTCATTATATGATGATACTTTTTCATTATATGATGATACTTTTTGATTATATGATGATACTTTTCCATTATATGATGATACTTTTTGATTATATGATGATACTTTTTTATTATATGATGATACTTTTCCATTATATGATGATACTTTTTCATTATATGATGATACTTTTCCATTATATGATGATACTTTTTTATTATATGATGATAATTTTGCATTATATGATGATACGCAATGTGAAAATACTGGTACACATTGTATATCTTTACAGTATGTGTGCACATATAAAAATAACACACCACTAAGGTATACTAAAAGAGTAGATACAATAATGCCCTTTTAAGGGAAGCTAAACCAGCAGTGTTGTTTACTGTTCGTGATAAAGATCATTCTTCTGCAGTTTTTGGAAGGGTGAATTCTGCCAGTATCACTGAATTACTTTCTATTTAATATTTCAATCCTTCCTTAGAATAGACACAAGGCAAAAATTTTAATTTCACCACCAATACAAAAAAATGCATTCAAACAAAAATGGTATCCTACCTCGGGTAATTTAGGGTGTGTTTGATTGATGATGATGTACATTTTGATGTATTGTAGTTTACTATGTAAAGTGGTTGGCTCAAGAAATAAGTATAGGTCTACATTAAACTACACTTATTTATTTCACAAAAAATAAAGATAACGAAAATGCCGTATGAAATTAAACACTACAATAAATCAAACACACCCTAAATTATCCGTATGTTTGATGCAAACGTCTTTTTATTGATGGCAAAATTAACTTCTGTCGAATGTCTATTCTAGAGGAAGGATCGAAATTTTAAATGGGAAGTGAGAATTGTACTTTCCAAAAGCAATGTTTATCAGTTTATAAGCAACTTATTTCTTTATTTTGTATTTTGTAAATATATAAATGATATTTGAAGTATTGATGAAATGTATGTGAGAATAATTCATTTGAATTGAATGAGATATTTGCAATTATAGACTTGGGACAGTAAACAACATTGATGGTTTAGTTCCCAATAACCGATAAATGAAATCTGGTTTTAGGACTTAATAATAAGATTTTAAATGCTAGTTTTCTGTAGTTATGATGTCATTCAAATGCCATGAATGACACTTCCGTCAAATTCAAACTAAACTCTGTGTGCTATTTTGGTGGTCCACTTCTTATTTATATTCAACGACTCCTCCACCCCCAAGATGGCAACTTTGGCTGGTGGTGAATTAGTAAGAGTGATGAGTTGAAGGACCTGTCCATAGTTCTTCATTTTATAATGGTTGGACTTTCAGCATGTCTGCAATGGCAGACTGACTATCCCCCCGCATAGCGCAAGGGGGATATAGTAATAGGCTCCGTCTGTCTGTCCGTCCGTCCGTCACACTTTATTGTTTATACGATAACTTGAGTAGATCTCGTTTTATTTGAAAAAATTCTTGCATGTGATGAAGAAGCATCATCATATAATGAAAAAGTATCATCATATAATGAAAAAGTATCATCATATAATGAAAAGTATCATCATATAATCAAAAAGTATCATCATATAATAAAAAGTATCATCATATAATGGAAAAGTATCATTATATAATGAAGAAGTATCATCATATAATGGAAAAGTATCATCATATAATGAAGAAGTATCATCATATAATGGAAAAGTATCATCATATAATGAAGAAGTATCACCATATAATGGAAAAGTATCATCATATAATGAAGAAGTATCATCATATAATAAAAGGTATCATCATATAATAAAAAGTATCATCATATAATGAAAAAGGATCATTATATAATGAAAAAGTATCATCATATAATGGAAAAGTATCATCATATAATGGAAAAGTATCATCATATAATGGAAAAGTATCATCATATAATAAAAAGTATCATCATATAATAAAAAGGTATCATCATATAATGAAAAAGTATCATCATATAATGGAAAAGTATCATCATATAGCTAAAAAGTATCATCATATAAAGAATTCGTTCACATAAGGCAGCTATGACGTTCCATACTGACACATTTTATCACATAATGTTGTACACCTCGCACTGATCGATTGTTTGTTATTGATTTTTGTTTTTATTTTATTTGTTTGGTGTTTAACGCCATTTTCAACAATATTTCAGCTATATCGTGGCGGTCAATTTTATTGGTGGAGGAAACCGGAGCATCCGGAGAAAACCACCGGCCTGTCACAAATCACTGACAAACTTTATCACATAATGTTGTACACCTCGCCCTGATCGAAGGGGCCAGGTTGGCTCAATGAGTTAGGTCCTTGGATCTAAAAGCTCATGCAAGCCTATCACCAATACGGCCTGGGTTCGCGCCCAGCTTTGTAAATTACAAAAAAAGGTGCACTCGACTCACAGCCACAAGTTTACCAGTTGCTTACCCAGGGTCGGTGGTTCTCTCCTGGTACTCCGGCTTCCTCCATCACTAAAACTGGTCGCCATGATATAGCTGAAATATTGCTGAAAGTGGCGTTAAAACACCAAAACATCAATCAACCGCCTTGATCGAGATTCGAACTCACAACAGCAGTGATGATAGGCACTGCTTGCATAGGTAGGTGTAAATCCAACTACCATACGATCACAGCCACGACGGCCCCCAAGTGTTTCAAGTTTTCAAAATTAGTTATGTATCTCGTATAAAAATTTGTTTATTTGTCTCTTGTTTGATTTTTATGAACCTTGTAATAATAAATACAACATTTTGTACAGTAAGAAAAGTTTGAACCAAAGGAGTAATCAGAAGCCGTCATTTGAAGGACTGACATTACAATTGCCAAATGTAAAAGGATAAAGCGACAAACAGTGACCTACAAAACACTCTACAGGAAACTAAAGATTGAGCAACGCAAATCCCACTAAAAACTGGGAGTGAACTCGGGTGCTCCGGAAGGGTAAGCAGTTCCTGATCCATTAATGGCATCCGTTGTGTTACTCTTGTTACAAACCCTGTGATAAGTCATGAATGAGGAAACGACCGGATTGTGATTACGACAAGCGAAACATATCTGTGGTCATTTGTGACACAGATACTCCGTAACGGTCTTAGTGGCGACCGTAAAATGTTTGAAGTGATGACTTCAACTTAAACACTAGGAACCCTTGAATTAGTAGCCTCCTCTTCTCTAGTTAACAGCAAAACTTCAAAACTGAAGATTACTTGCTGGTGCTGGTTTGTGATGATAATTATTTTATAAAAATGTTTTTGTATATTACACTTGAGTTAGTGAATTACAAATTATTTTTCAATTAATTTCTTTTTCTTTCTTACACATGTTTTGGTAAAACTATGTACATTGAAATCAATGGTTTACATGAGTGGATAGAGAATAGTTGGTATTAACTATTCTCTAAATATGTCTATTGTGGTTGATTGTACATATGTTGCGAAAGCATGTTCCATTGGATAACTGTATGGTGGTAAAAATGACCTTTTATATGTATCCTTATAGGAATGTATGTGTTGGTAGGATTGTGCATAATGTTTGTTGTCTGATGACACTAAGATGGCTGATGTCATGACAATCAGGAAGTAATTTTATAAAGCATGACGAGGCGGTGCTCGGCTTGTGTTGGCCAACAAAGAATGTCGATCATTGTATTGACACTACTAGTGTTGTGGTAATTGTTCATAGTGTAACGAGCTGCTCGCCTCTGCATCATGTCGATCATGTTTTTATATTCGTTGGTATGTGGATCCCACACACTGCAGTTGTACTCAAGCTTTGGTCTTACAAATGCATCGTTAGCTCTAGATTTAATGTCTGTGTTTGAAACTGTTAGATTGTGTTTAAAAATTCCAAGGGATTCGTTTCCATTTGAAATGATGTTGTCATAATATAGGCTCCATTTTAAGTTTGATTGTAAAGTGATGTCAAGGTATTTTGCAGTTACTGATTCTAGGATGTGGTTGTGGATAATATATTTATGCCTGAATGCTTGTTTTTGTTTTGTTGTTTGTTTGTTTGTTCGTTCGTTTTTTGACACTGTGAGTTTGTTACATTTATCTGGATGGAAGGCCGTTAGTCAATCTGTCTACCATTGTGCTGCTAAATGTAGGTATTGTTACATTTTAAGTCATCTTGTGTTTTAATATCTCTGTAAATGATGCTGTCGTCGGCAAAAAGTATTAATTTATTGTGTGATTAGTATTCTGGTAAGTCATTAATGTAAATACGAAAGAAGATAGGTCCCAATACGATACCCTGGGGGAACATCTGATGTAACTGGTATCGGAAGATATTCCATATACGAGAACTGTTTGTATGCGATCTGACAGAAAAGCCTGAATCCAGAGTAGAGTGTTTTCTTGTATACCATTGTATTGGAGTTGATAAAGAAGGCGACGGTGTGGTACCTTATCTAATGCTTTAGCAAAGTTCATGATGATCAAATCAGTCTGTATGTTCTTATTGCTATATTTTTCCTGAATTAATTGTAATACATGTAGTTGCGGTTCGCGTGATCTAGATGTTCTGTAGCCATGTTGAAGATAGTAAAGAATATTGATGTTTTCTAGATTTGTCATGATAAAACTGGATAATATGCCCCATAATTTTACAACAGATGCAAGTAAGAGATATGTGACGGTAATTTACTGCTTTTTATTTTCACCTTTTTAAATTCTGACGCTACGTTCGCATGTTTTCACCGCCGGATATGTTTCACTTGTCGCTAACACTTCCCGGTCCTGTCCTCATTCATAACTTATCACTGGGTTTGTAACTAGATTAACACGACGGGTGTCACTAGTGGAGCAGAAACTGCTCACCCTTCTGGAGCACCTGAATTCACCCCCGGTTTTTAGTGGGGTTCGTGTTACTCGATCTTTTGTTTTCTGTGTAGTGTTTTGTAGATCGTTGTTGTCCCTTTGGCCTGTTTCTTTTGGCCATTGTGTTCGCTCTACTCCTTCGATTTTCGGGTTTTTGATTACCCCTTTGTTGTCTTCAAACGCTTCAGTCTTTGGGAATTTCTCTTGATTCTAGTGATTTAGAAAAAAAAAAGGTTAAAATTGTTGCTACTTGTTCGATTAATTCTTTTAATACTCTCCCATTTATATTGTCTAGTCTGCATGGTTTGTTTGGGTTTAGATTACATAGAGGTTTTGATACTTCAGCTGATGATATGTTTATTTGTGACATTGTATGGTGAGGACTGTGACCTTTGTCTGGGATGTCTGTGTCCGTTTCATTTATAAATACAGACTGAAATTAATTGTTTAAAATGTCAGATTTTTCTATTGTGTCTGTTATAAGATAGGCTACACCAGAGTTTTCATGATAATACTGGTTAAAACATTCTCCATGATTTTACGACAGATGCATCCTTGACAACAGCAACACTCTATCGTGGAAATCATGATAGGAACTACAATCTCTGGAATGTGGTATCAACTGAGAGATATATACTCCATATACAAATGTTGTTGGAATATTGTTACATATAAATGGACAGTTCATAATGGGAAAATTATAAACATCTCTTTTGTCGTACATTTGAGTTCTCAATCGGCTCTAATTCAATTTCTAGGTGTAGGTCATCAACGTATGAAGCGGATCTAGCTGTATCTGTGGTATGCTTTATTTCAAACTCAGTGGCATAAATGTGATCAACATAATCACTAAACCTGGAATTATTTAAGTGAAATGACATCATTTATATAGCGGAAATGATTTCGTTGATCGCTTCTATCCCATTGAGCTTGAAATAAAGGATACCACAGATACAGATAGGTCTGCTCCATACTTTGACCTACACCTCGAAATTGACAGTAAGAACAAAACTTTACGACAAAAGAGATGATTTCAATTTTCCCATTGTGAACTTTCCATTCATATGTAGCAACATTCCGGCAGCACCTGCATGCATATGGGGTATATCTCTCTCAGTTGATACGATATTTCAGAGCGTGTGGTTCCTATCAGGATTTCCTTGATAGAGGGTTGCTGGTAACAAGGAAGTTACTGAACCAAGGGTTCCTCTTAGTTAAGTTGAAGTCATCACTTCGAAAGTTTTACGGTCGCCACCATGACTTGGTTGACCGTTATGGAATATCTGTGTCGCAAATGACCACGGATACGTTCCACTTGTAGTAAACACTTCCCGGTCCTTTCCTCGTTCATGACTTAGTAGTACCTCCGGGTTTGTAACTAGATTAACACGACGGGTGTCACTAGTGGAGCAGGAACTGCCTACCCTTCCGGAACACCTGAGTTCACCGCCGGTTTTGGTGGGGGTTCATGTTACTTTTTTATTTAGTTTTATATGCATGTTTTGTAGATCGTTGTTTGTCCTTTTGTACTTTTTCTTTTGGCCATTGTGTTGTCTGTTCTTCTTCGATATACGGATTCTGATTACCCCTTTGGTATCTTCAAACTCTTCTTAAAGGATCGGGATAGCTTTTTTCGTTTTTCTTGAGAACCCCTTGCATGAAGTCTGTCTCATACGAATAAAGGAACAAATCTTACAATAATTTTACAAAGAACTGACATTACATTTCACTTGTTTTCTGTCTTCTGTCGTCAAAATCACCTTTTAACCTAATCTGTGAATGTATGCTT
Source organism: Bathymodiolus brooksi (assembly GCA_963680875.1). Taxonomy (NCBI): domain Eukaryota; kingdom Metazoa; phylum Mollusca; class Bivalvia; order Mytilida; family Modiolidae; genus Bathymodiolus; species Bathymodiolus brooksi. The sequence goes on from OY804582.1 coordinate 12,989,202, forward strand.
GTCAGAGAAATGTATCCGTGAGTTGTTATATAGACCTTTCGTTTTGAAGAAGAACATTTTAATGTTTTATGTAGGTTTATTGTTTTAGTATTACTAACTTTTGAACTAATTTGCGCAAATGATTCATATATTTTGGCGCATTTGATACATTTCTGAATGAAAATAAATTGGTGCAATCGCATTATTGGCGCAGATTCATTGTGGTGCCAATGAATGGGGTTTATTTTGTGCAAACGTAGGACGCGGGTTTAATAATAATTACATTGTTTAGGAACTGTAAATTTCAATAGGGAATCTATTTAATATACGATGTCAAACATTCAATTTTGTTTTTAATTCGCGAGTACCTCTTAATAGCTATAAGTTAAAATATTAATTTCAAAATTGCTGGATAAAAATATAGAATATTCTGGTTTTCATTTCATTTCAAATGGACAAGAACCAAACTATTAATTCACTATATGTTCGTTTAGTATACGCAATAAAAAAAAACATGACATATGGCATTAAGTACTACTCGAGAGTCGAGACTCGTTCTATAAACGATAACTTTGAATTGTCAATAATTACTGGGGATTTCCTTTGTCGGTGGGGGCTGGTGACATATGTCCCACATCGTTAACCCCTCAGAGGTGCTAATGATTTAAAAAGAACTTTTTCTATTTATCTTATGTAAGAAATAAAAGTTTAAAAGCATTTTGTAATAAACATATTTAAGTTAAATGTTGGGTCAGATTTTTAAGATCTAAAATCGTAAATAAAAACATAAGATTTTAATTTTAATATATATTAAAATGTTTAGTATTACTATGCTAAAGTATTCAAAATAAGAATTACTTCGGGGCAAAATCCTTAATTTATACAAATAAGAGTATTTACTGATTTTTTAAATTTTGTTTTCATTTCTATAATTTAAATCATTTAAATCTAAATGATTCAATTAGAAACGAATTAGAAATCATTTGTAAATCATTTCATATTAAATTTTTACTTGTTTAAAAACTAACGTATTTTTGCTTCATTTACAATATATCTTTGTTAATAAATTTGAAGGAAGTAACAATACAAAATTATTATTTAAAAAAGTTTAAATCGCAGTACAAAAATGTATTTATATTTTTCCGTTGAGTTTCACACTGTTTTTTATTTTACGTTTTATCGGAATACGACGATTTAAAGAATCACGTGACCTTTGTATATGGAAGTTCGCACCTGTCAATCAAGCTGATCATCATCAAGGTGGAAATAGACAACACAAGGTGAACATGCAACGTGAACAAAGCTGAAAAATACGAATGTATTTTTTACAAATCCGGAAATCCAGAAACCTTACAGAACTTACAGAAAATATAGAAAGGTAGGTGATTTTCATTAGTATATAGATTTGAAAAAAGATATGTTGAGTTACATCTCTGAATTTTTTTTTAATGATTTTGAACATTTTTACTATTTGCAACATTGAAAGGAAAAAAATAATGGAAATACACAATAAAGTTCTTTACTATTATATTTTATTTTTTATCATTATATTATTATTTTTATTATTATTATTATTATTATTATTATTATTATTATTATTATTATTATTATTATTATTATGGTAATTTTTTCGTTTCTGGAAATTATAGATAAGTTTTTACCTATAAAACAATCAATTTTATTTTATTTTCTACAAATTATCTCGTGTGATATTTTTATATTATTTAGCTATCAGTTCAGAGCTCTGCTATCAGTTAATGTATTTAAAACATATTTTCATATTGAAAACGGTTGTGCTAACAATTTTCATTTACACCGAATAAAAAACGTTTTATTTATATTTTTTCTTTCTACCAACAAATATTTAATTCCCCATTCACTTTAAGTGGGAAATGAACTTTTTCTTTTTCATTTTAAATGACATAACATGGAATTTATTCAATTTTAAAAGTTAATCGTTTCCTGTTTTTAACAAGGTTTTGCAATTTTTTATTTAACACTTGTTTTTCTTCAAAATCAACATGACTCCAAACAGAATAAATAACAACTAGTACACTAATTTGGGTACTTTTTCATTAGTTTTGTACCCGCTTTGACAGATCATTAACTTTTCATGACGGTAACCCGATGAGAATTGACTTAAAACATATAATTTTCTAAAATAAACACCCATTGCCTTAACTTTGAAACCCTTCTAGATATTGCGGTGACTTCTTTTCAACGAAATTGATGATGCTAATTATAGAATGAGGCACCCCATCCATAATAATTAAATAGGTAAATTAAGACGAGGTTTTACTAAATCCAGAAGGAAAAACTGAAACTAAATATCCAACAATGATGGTATTTTTATCACAAAGGATGCAGAGCTTGAGGCAGAAGAATCTTAAAAATTAGAATTTATATCAATTTGATTGGTCGTAATCACACCATTTAAAAGTACAACAGAAATCGGTTAAAAGTAATATGATACCCCCTGATGAAATATTGTATAATTACGAACACATTTTGAAGACACCACAAAATATCAGCCACTGTTTTTGATTGTGTGTTTCTTTCTTCCTTTTTTTTTGGCATTAAAAAGAGTTGGGTTTGTTTGCAACCAGACTACAATTAAATGTGTATTCAATTAAATTCAATATATTTTTATAAACAGTGTTTTGATAAGTTTTTATTTAAAACAAAACCCCTGTGTATATATTTTATAAGCATTTGGTACTTTCTCGGAAACTTGTTACTATCAGACTTTATGAAATTTCCCTTTGCCTCTAGCTTACTCAGACATTTATAAAAACCTACGTCACGAGCAATAGAGTTGACCCGAACTTTTCAAGAAATTAATCCGACGTTAACACGTCTTCAACGACAAACCGGTTTTGTTATCAGGGCCCTCGCCATATTACGCCTTAAATGTGAGGTTTGAAATGTGATAAACTATTATTTAACTGTCTTGCCTGCACCACAATTATTGATACTTCACCGTGAATATTTAGTTTGATGTATTGTTGTTGTGTATCAATCGTAATTATTAATTGTATATGCCCTCCTGGGGCCCTGATTTGGTTAATAAACTTATTTCTATTTCTATTTCTATTTCTATTGGCCTCAATACCACAGACACGAGTCTTCACCAACGTATCCTTACTATCCGCACTAATACGTTGATAGAGATAAGTGCCAGTGCTAAATACTGTAAAATATTAGTCACGGTACCGAATATGAAATTTGCCGTCTATTATAGTTCATTAAGGACCATTCGCTATGTAGGATTTCATATTTTGATTGATATTTGTTGATACCTAGGCCTATATATTGTACAGAAAGCTAGCTAATGTATACCTTTCGGAATGCATCGTTCATCTTCTTTCTGGATTTCAATTGTATCCGGAGAAGATTGGTGTCCGACCCGGCTTATTATAATCATAATATATATCATTAGAACACAATCAATCAGAAATTAGATACGGTGTCAGGTCAGAATTACATCGTGTTCAAAATACCTTTTGACAAGCGTGATTAATGTACGTATGGATTTTCCGAAAGATGGATCGCTACAGGAACACAAATCAGTCTGTTTAAAAGGATTACAATTGGAAACGATATTTCTCCCATTATTTGTTTACACATTACATGGGCTAAAGTTATGTATACATTGAGATAAAAGGGGACTTTTCTGTTAGACCACAGGGGCGATTCATCAATCGTATATATTGTTTTAAAATATCCCATTAAACAACAGGCTTTAAAGTGCTTGTAACTCTTTTTTTGACACTTATTTGATTTAAAATTTGACAAGTACACATCGATGTAAATGAGAGATGAAATATTAGGATTTGTCAAGTAACGCCGATATCTTTAATCCTATTGTACAGACATTGTCTGTGCTATACTTATCTGAACATGTCAATAATTTTAAGGGGTCGACGGCTCTCGCGGTCGTGATTGTATGGTAGTTTGATATAAAACTACCTGTGCAATCAGTGACTCGCCCATAAAGTTGTGAGTTCGAATCCCGCTCACGACGAGGTGTTCTCGATACAAGACCATGTGATAAAGTTTGTTCGTGACTTGTAGCAGGTCGGTGTTTTCCTCCACCAATAAAACTGACCGCCACGATATAACTGAAATATTGTCGAAAGTGGCGTTAAACACCGTAACCCTAACCCTCAATGATTTTAACAAAATCGCGTTCCATCTTTATAAATGGACACTCAAACGGAATGTAATGGGGGCATGGATGGACCTCTGAACACGTTGAATCACGTCCTGATACCCGCTTAAATTGGTGTTAAGATTTCCAGACACCTGCCCATGTCCTGTGGTTCCATCCTCAATTAGTTATAATTGTGCAGGTCCCCCTTAAGTCATGTTAAAGCAGAAAAATGATAATGGTGACGAAAAATACCAATAACCAACAAACAGAATGTTAAAAATAAGGATTGTACATTCTTCATTATGTATCAAATCTAACATTACCCTTTTTGTAATCAGTGCCTATCACCACTAACGTTGTGAGTTCCAATCCCAACCAGGATAGGTGTACTCGATACACCATTATGTGATAAAGTTTGTCAGTGACTTGCGGCAGGTCGGTGGTTTTCTTCGGGTACTCTGATTTCCTTCACCAATAAAACTGACCGCCACGATATAACTGAAATATTGTTGAAAGTGGCGTTAAACATCATAAACCAAACACTAAACCCAACCGTTACATTACATATAATAGAAGCTTGTAAATATTTTTGTTGTTTCTGCTTTAGTATAATATCAGTTAGGATAAATCTTGTTAAAACACTTCTATAGAAGAAAGTCACATGCTCCTCGGTTGCTTACTGAGCAATAGTTATTCGTACTGACACCAGTCTATTGTATACATATAAACTTTATATATGTATGACACATATGAATGTTGTAATCTCTAACAGATCAATCAAAAACATTTTACAATAAAATTATATATTGAACGAGAGAAATAAACAAATTTACTGTAATACTTATAATCGTCTTTGTGTAAAACACAACAATTATATTGTAAAACGATTACTTCAAAAGTATTCAAAATGGCCGTCGTGACCTGTTATAACTATAACTGTCGCATCATCACATTAAAATATCTTTAAAGCTGTTAAACTACATAGCATTGAACACAGATACGATGATACGTTGTATGGTATTTATATCATTCTACAGCTCTAGATGTTTGGGGAAATGATTTTACGTTTTGCAGTCCTAGTAAGATTTTGATTGAGAGTTTGAGATCTGAAAGGCGGCAATCTTTAAATGGGTAATAATGCACATTCTAAATACAAGGAGGCAGTTATCATTTAAAGATTAAAAAATATACATTTCCTGAATATTGTCTGGAAGAAATAGTTTACAATCACTCTTTAATAAAAACACCGAACAATTTCGGACAATGGGCAAGGAGTGGCGGGGCTTGTAGATATATTATGACAAGAGAGGATCTCATAGATGTTGATTTATATTACTATTAAAGATGGCATTAAATTCGACGTCAAATTCCTCAAGTTTGACATCAACATAGCAGTCAAGTTTTGTATACCAGTATATTAGCAAGGGAATGGTGTATACCAGTATATTAGCAAGGGAATGGTGTATACCAGTATATTAGCAAGGGAATGGACACTTGATCGAAGTTTCAACAGCAGTTGTCCATATGTTTTTTAATCAATTATAAAAAAAGTAGTACATGTTCAAAACAGTTTTGTTTATCTTTGTACACCATTAAATTGTTAATTATGTTCCAGAACAGAAGTGTTATAACTTGTAATACAATTCAACTTCAACACGTGGTTTTATTGGCACCATTTAAGGTAAATTATTCATGAAGCTAAAAAGATGATACACGATCTGACCTTTCACAGCCATACGATACTGATCATTTAACACAACTTGATCAGACGTGGAATAGTAATAAAAAAATCCCAATTGTTACAATAGACTGTGACAAAATATCGATATCAACAGCTCCACTTTTAACACGTTTTACCACGTCGAATACAATTTATCATGTTACCTATCTACCAAGTAACCATAGCAACAGCAAGTTGTTGATATTTTGACCCTTGTAAGTAACAAGGAGGTTAGAAACCACAGGGTCCGGTAATAACCATCATTAAGAAATGCCCAAACCCCAATACTGTGCAAAGAATATACTTTAGTAAATATAGGATCTTTTTTTTGTCATCGTCGAGCGATTATTATTTACCGGCCAATGTGTTCTACACTTGGCTTACGGTTGAGCGAGTGAATGAATATTGCTTGAAACGCCAAATGCACACCATACGTTTCTACAATAACTTTCATCAGTCAAAAAATGGAAAGCAAAATAATATAAGTGTCTTTGTGGGCAAGAAAACCAAAGGGTCTAACATAGCCAAAACCAGTCTACTGGGATCGTCAACTATCTGACAAAAGCCTTGCGGATTTCTTTACTTTTACATGTGTAACAGTATATTGCATATTTCAACTCATAAAACCGAAATAGCTTGTTTATGAAGCCGAGATTTGCCGAATGCCTTTGACTTGTGTGCTATTTGTGTGCTTGTCTAGGACGAGGTAACCACAAAACAATGTTCTACTCTGTTTTGGAGTTGGTAGCACAAACAAAAGAACCTTACTAACACTGATAGCATATAAACAGCCAGATTTTTAATAGTTGACAAATAACATTGAAGTGTTAAAGACCGTGTACACATGATAAACACCATGACCGTGTACACATGATAAACACCATGACCGTGTACACATGATAAACACCATGACCGTGTACACATGATAAACACCATGACCGTGTACACATGATAAACACCATGACTGGTTGTATTTTGTTTTCTTCACTTTTGCCTCCAAATAATATAAATTTAGTCTCAAAGGTGTTTTAAACCATGATTGAAAGTTCTCAGTATTGTTAATAATTTTCTTATTATTTATTCCTATTTTGATGTCGGCTTCGCCTTGTATATCTAGCTCGGACATTTCATAGGCCAATATATAAACAGTACCCTTTTCAAGACGTTTTTTTAAACCACTACTTTACATACGCTATTTTTTTCATTAACAAAGAAAGTCGACAATAAAAATTAATACCATATTTACTTTAAGGTTTTGCATTAAAAACTTAAATTATATGTTTTACAAAGTAATATGTGTTTCTCAAGCTCATATCGTGGGATTTGTTGACTTAAATCGTTTGTTCATTTTGATTTTATTTAACAAACGAAGTCTTTTATTTTATTTTTATTTTATATGTTTTTTTCCAACGGAAAAGAAATATTTTGCTTCTGCAATAAAAACAAACATGTATTTCAATATTGAATTAACCAACGTCTGTTCTAGAACTAGTTCACACATTTTTATTTCCATTTTTTACATATGTTCTATTGCTGAGAAATGAACAGTATAAGTAGTCGTATTAGAATAAGGCATTTTCTTTTCAAATAAAAGCACTGGTTAAACATCATATCACTGGAGACGGAGTCTACTATTTGTGACGCGTTAAATATCATATCACTGGAGGCGGCGTCTACTGTTTGTGACGCGTAAAACTTCATATTACTGGAGGCGGGGTCTACTGTTTGTGACGCGTTATAAACATCATATAACTGGAGGCGGGGTCTACTGTTTGTGACGCGTTAAACATCATATCACTGGAGGTGGGGTCTACTGTTTGTGACGCGTTAAACATCATATCACTGGAGGCGGGGTCTACTGTTTTAGACGCGTTATAAACATCATATCACTGGAGGCGGGGTCTACTGTTTGTGACGTGTTAAACATCCTATCACTGGAGGTGGGGTCTACTATTTGTGACGCGTTATAGACATCATATCACTGGAGGCGGGGTCTATTGTTTGTGACGCGTTAAACATCATATCACTGGAGGCGGGGTCTGGTTCCTACTGTTTGTGACGCGTTAAACATCATTTCACTGGAGGCGGGGTCTACTGTTTGTGACGCGTTATAAACATCATATCACTGGAGGCGGGGTCTACTGTTTGTGATGCGTTAAACATCATATCACTGGAGGCGGGGTCTACTGTTTGTGACGCGTCAAACATCATATCACTGGAGGTGGGGTCTACTGTTTGTGACGCGTTAAACATCATATCACTGGAGGCGGGGTCTACTGTTTGTGACGCGTTAAACATCATATCACTGGAGGCGGGGTCTACTGTTTGTGACGTGTTATAAACATCATATCACTGGAGGCGGGGTCTACTGTTTGTGACGCGTTAAACATCATATCACTGGAGGCGGGGTCTACTGTTTGTGATGCGTTAAACATCATATCACGGGAGGTGGGGTCTACTGTTTGTGACGCGTTAAACATCATATCACTGGAGGCGGGGTCTACTGTTTGTGACGCGTTAAACATCCTATCACTGGAGGTGGGGTCTACTATTTGTGACGCGTTATAGACATCATATCACTGGAGGCGGGGTCTATTGTTTGTGACGCGTTAAACATCATATCACTGGAGGCGCGGTCTGGTTCCTACTGTTTGTGACACGTTAAACATCATATCACTGGAGGCGGGGTCTACTGTTTGTGATGCGTTATAAACATCATATCACCGGAGGCGGGGGTCTACTGTTTGTGATGCGTTAAACATCATATCACTGGAGACGGGGTCTACTGTTTGTGACGCGTTAAACATCATATCACTGGAGGTGGAGTCTACTGTTTGTGACGCGTTAAACATCATATCACTGGAGGCGGGGTCTACTGTTTGTGACTCGTTAAACATCATATCACTGGAGGTGGGGTCTACTGTTTGTGACGCGTTATAAACATCATATCACTGGAGGCGGGGTCTACTGTTTGTGACGCGTTAAACATCATATCACTGGAGGCGGGGTCTACTGTTTGTGACGCGTTATAAACATCATATCACTGGAGGCGGGGTCTACTGTTTGTGACGCGTTAAACATCATATCACGGGAGGTGGGGTCTACTGTTTGTGACGCGTTAAACATCATATCACTGGAGGCGGGGTCTACTGTTTGTGACGCGTTAAACATCATATCACTGGAGGCGGGGTCTACTGTTTGACGCGTTAAACATCATATCATTGGAGGCGGGGTCTACTGTTTGTGACGCGTTAAACATCATATCACTGGAGGTGGGGGTCTACTGTTTGTGACGCGTTAAACATCATATCACTGGAGGCGCGGTCTGGTTCCTACTGTTTGTGACACGTTAAACATCATATCACTGGAGGCGGGGTCTACTGTTTGTGATGCGTTATAAACATCATATCACCGGAGGCGGGGGTCTACTGTTTGTGATGCGTTAAACATCATATCACTGGAGACGGGGTCTACTGTTTGTGACGCGTTAAACATCATATCACTGGAGGTGGAGTCTACTGTTTGTGACGCGTTAAACATCATATCACTGGAGGCGGGGTCTACTGTTTGTGACTCGTTAAACATCATATCACTGGAGGTGGGGTCTACTGTTTGTGACGCGTTATAAACATCATATCACTGGAGGCGGGGTCTACTGTTTGTGACGCGTTAAACATCATATCACTGGAGGCGGGGTCTACTGTTTGTGACGCGTTATAAACATCATATCACTGGAGGCGGGGTCTACTGTTTGTGACGCGTTAAACATCATATCACGGGAGGTGGGGTCTACTGTTTGTGACGCGTTAAACATCATATCACTGGAGGCGGGGTCTACTGTTTGTGACGCGTTAAACATCATATCACTGGAGGCGGGGTCTACTGTTTGACGCGTTAAACATCATATCATTGGAGGCGGGGTCTACTGTTTGTGACGCGTTAAACATCATATCACTGGAGGTGGGGGTCTACTGTTTGTGACGCGTTAAGCATCATATCACTGGAGGCGGGGTCTACTGTTTGTGACACACTAAACATCATATCACTGGAGGTGGGGTCTACTGTTTGTGACCGTTAAACATCATATCACTGGAGGCGGGGTCTACTGTTTGTGACGCGCTAAACATCATATCACTGGAGGTGGGGTCTACTGTTTGTGACCGTTAAACATCATATCACTGGAGGCGGGGTCTACTGTTTGTGACACAAGGGTTGTTGTTGTTTATTGTTTGTTGTTTTTGTTTAATTTTAAAGAGTTGTTATATTGGAATATAGAATTTAAAAGAATGATCTAAGAAATTTTCCGATTATAAAAAGGGACGACAAAAATATGTAGACACATGCAGATTTCATATTTTATTTGTTTCTTCCGGAAGACAAGTTATAATAGATATATTTCTATCTAACAGTGATACTGATATTTCTCTTTTTTAACTGAGAATTCCTAGAGATTGAGGATGGTTATATTGTATGCAGTCACTTTCTACCTTTTGTTTTTATTGAGTAACATTTCCTGGTGATCGAACCTTTTTCAATATAAATAAATAAATTATTTTTGGTCTGGACATATCTATGGAGCTTTCATTGGGTATAATTTCTCGTCTTCAATTTCATCTATTTCATCTTTTAATTTAATTTAGTATATCGTATGGACTTTATTTCCATTCAAGGGCTCGTATGGTAGGGGGCAAAATGAGCATTTACATAAAAAGGAAAAGAAAGAAGGAATACACAGGCAATATAAAAAAAAAAGTAAAATATTACAAAATGTCTAATAGTGTTTATTATTCAACAAAAAGATAACAGATATAATAGATTTACTTATATAAGTATCAAAATATATGTAGTTGTGGAACCGTAGCTCTTAACTGTCTTTATTTTTTAAGGTACGGTTCCGTAGATAAATAAGTACCATGTTTGTCAGTCTTATTAAAATAAGATGTTCGTTGGATCTTTTAATTTTCTTATTTTGTTAATTGAAGGAAAAAAAACGCCTTAAAAAACATCCAAGCAACATTTAATAAATTTAATTAGATCGCATGCTTATATAGTTGTTTTTATGTCAAAAATTATACATCTCTTTCTTAAGTCTTTTTCTTTTTTCACCTTTTCGAAATTTATAACTATCAAAGTGCTGAATCACTATAGTTAAACTGTTTCATTTCAGATTTGAATAATTTCATATTAGATGGCGAGATTATAGGGGAACTTTTAAATGCATTTATAATTTCAGCTGATATATTATAAGTTTTTTGATTGAATGGATACACAGACACTTTTTCACCTTTGATAAGCATCATATTCCAATTTTCCTATTCTAATCATACAATCTACCTGATGCACACCTCTGATCACGGTAATTGAGCTATATCAGCTTTACCACACAGTAATAAGCCTTCCTTATACTATAGATATTTCTATAAACCCAGTGTGTTACAAATTGGACACTACTTTTAAAATTTTACGAACAGCCATTATCTGACAAATCGATGTGTATCTAGTTTTTTGTTGTTAAATTTTAACAATCATTTCGCTTTTAAATTTCACAAGGAAAGGATTGAAGAATTCAGGTAAGTTTCAATAATCTTGTCAATATTTTTATTTTTAATATTGTTTTAAAATCAATAATAACTACATGGTTTAGCAGTATAACCGTCTCTTGTCTCGTTAACAACATCCTTATTATAAATACGTGATATACCTGTACATAAAACGAGTCAGCAGGGAAATTCAGAACATGCAACGTATTTTAACAGTGTTTCGATCAATTAATTACTAGCATTTTTAAGTAATCTAAAACATAGAATAAGAGTATTTCTTATTCGTTATTGGAAGAAATCATGTTGTACAGGCTGGAAGACGAACTCAAGAGTGCCCAATTATGTCCGAAGTCGACCACTAAGGTGCCAGTGTTCGAAGTCGAACACAAAGTGCCAAAATCTAACTGCGAAAGCAGAGTGTTCATATCCAAACGCGAACACAGAATGAACTATTCAGAAGACGAACGTCAAAGTCTCCAAAGACGAAAATAGAATGTCCAAGTCCGATCGCGAAAGCAGAGTGCTTAATTTCGGAGACCAATACAGAGCGCTCAGTGCAAAATGAACGCGTCGTGCGCACTAAATTTGATGTCTACTGTTTTATTATAAACAATAGACAGTGGATATATTATGGACCATTCCAGTTACAGATATATAAACAATAACAAAACAAAATACAAATGTATACGAAGAGGATGTTGAGAGAATTAACTTATCAAATAGTAAAAATGTTTTATCGGAAAGGAGGTATACATATAACACGCCAATTGTTGGAGGCCTCTTTTATTTTCAGTATCGAAATAACATAATAATCCAATCCATTGAAATTCATTTTTTCTTGTCGAATTGTTAAAAAAAATAATTATTTTGATATTTATTCAATAAGGCAGAATATGTTGTCATACAGAACGGCATTTAAAAATACAATGAATTTATCATCCCTACATTTTTAAAACATATTCTTTCAATCGTTGTATATGCCAATCTTAAAGTACCTGCCAATCTTAAATTCTTTAACGAATTGTAAGCTACTCAGTAGATTTAAACAGTTTAATAACCAGCTTTATATAACGTGTTATTCATGGCATACAACGAGGTGGAGGGTAAAATATTCCTCAATCATCATAATTATTATAGCAAATTATACATGTAAAACATTGTTGGCACAAACCCCCTCTTTTTCTGGTTTTGCCAGTCAGAAACAAACAAGTTGTCAGGGAAAACAGCATTTACAAGAAAAGATCCTGTCTAGAACAACTGTTACGGGAATCTGCCAGTTCGGAAAAACGACCTGCAAGTAAAACATCATTGTTGGAAAAACAATCTGTTTTATGTAAAACGACAATCGTTGATATTTTTTTTCCAAACAAAATACACACTCCGTTTTATTGTTGGCCAGTCATCGGTGCGAGTATAACAAAGGCAATCCTCAAAATGCATAAATCATTAATTTCTTTTTTTTAATTTAATTTAAATTTAATTTGTAAATTATAAAATTCACTATAATCTGCAGAAATTTTAAGGATTCATGCATACCTAACAAAGTTCAACTTTTTACCGTCATTCGTCATAGAAAAAAACCTCATTTTATTTGTTTATATTTCTTAGTTGTTGATTAATAAATGTTAGAGAAAATCAAAAATAAACGTTAGAGAAAATCACAAATGGATAATCCAGAGACACTGGCAACATTGGATACACAAAGACACAAGACGAAGACAAAGAAAACAAAAAACAACAACATAGAAAACTAAAGAGATGAGCAACACAGAACCCACCAAAAACCAACAACACAGAAAACTAAAGAGATGAGCAACACAGAACCCACCAAAAACCAACAACACAGAAAACTAAAGAGATGAGCAACACAGAACCCACCAAAAACCACAACACAGAAAACTAAAGAGATGAGCAACACAGAACCCACCAAAAACCACAACACAGAAAACTAAAGAGATGAGCAACACAGAACCCACCAAAAACCAACAACACAGAAAACTAAAGAGATGAGCAACACGGAACCCACCAAAAACACAACACAGAAAACTAAAGAGAATGAGCAACACAGAACCCACCAAAAACCAACAACACAGAAAACTAAAGAGATGATCAACACAGACCCCACCAAAAACACAACACAGAAAACTAAAGAGATGAGCAACACAGAACCCACCAAAAACCACAACATAGAAAACTAAAGAGATGAGCAACACGGAACCCACCAAAAATCACAACATAGAAAACTAAAGAGATGAGCAACACGGAACCCACCAAAAACCAACAACACAGAAAACTAAAGAGATGAGCAACACAGAACCCACCAAAAACCAACAACACAGAAAACTAAAGAGATGAGCAACACAGAACCCACCAAAAACCAACAACACAGAAAACTAAAGAGATGATCAACACAGACCCCACCAAAAACACAACACAGAAAACTAAAGAGATGAGCAACACGGACCCCACCAAAAACACAACACAGAAAACTAAAGAGATGAGCAACACAGACCTCACCAAAAACACAACACAGAAAACAAAAAGGATGAGGAACACGGAACCCACCAAAAACCACAACATAGAAAACAAAAAGGATGAGCAACACAGACCCCACCGAAAACACAACACAGAAAACTAAAAAGAAGAGCAACACGGAACCCACCAAAAACCAACAACACAGAAAACTAAAGAGTTGAGGAACACGGAACCCACCAAAAACCACAACACAGAAAACTAAAAAGATGAGCAACACAGAACCCACCAAAAACCACAACATAGAAAACAAAAAGGATGAGCAACACGGAACCCACCAAAAACCAACAACACAGAAAACTAAAGAGATGAGCAACACAGAACCCACCAAAAACCAACAACACAGAAAACTAAAGAGATGAGCAACACAGAATCCACCAAAAACCAACAACACAGAAAACTAAAGAGATGATCAACACAGACCCCACCAAAAACACAACACAGAAAACTAAAGAGATGAGCAACACAGACCCCAACAAAAACCACAACACAGAAAACTAAAAAGATGAGCAACACGAACTCACCAAAAACCACAACACAGAAAACTAAAGAGATGAGCAACACGGACCCCACCAAAAACACAACACAGAAAACTAAAGAGATGAGCAACACAGACCTCACCAAAAACACAACACAGAAAACAAAAAGGATGAGGAACACGGAACCCACCAAAAACCACAACATAGAAAACAAAAAGGATGAGCAACACAGACCCCACCAAAAACACAACACAGAAAACTAAAAAGATGAGCAACACGGAACCCACCAAAAACCAACAACACAGAAAACTAAAGAGATGAGGAACACGGAACCCACCAAAAACCACAACACAGAAAACTAAAAAGATGAGCAACACAGAACCCACCAAAAACCACAACATAGAAAACAAAAAGGATGAGCAACACGGAACCCACCAAAAACCAACAACACAGAAAACTAAAGAGATGAGCAACACGGAACCCACCAAAAACCAACAACACAGAAAACTAAAGAGATGAGCAACACGGAACCCACCAAAAACCAACAACACAGAAAACTAAAGAGATGAGCAACACGGAACCCACCAAAAACCAACAACACAGAAAACTAAAGAGATGAGCAACATGGAACCCACCAAAAACACAACACAGAAAACTAAAGAGATGAGCAACACGGAACCCACCAAAAACACAACACAGAAAACTAAAGAGAATGAGCAACACGGAACCCACCTAAAACCAACAACACAGAAAACTAAAGAGTTGAGCAACACGGAACCCACCAAAAACACAACACAGAAAACTAAAGAGATGAGCAACACAGAACCCACCAAAAACCAACAACACAGAAAACTAAAGAGATGAGCAACACGGAGCCCACCAAAAACCAACAACACAGAAAACTAAAGAGATGAGCAACACGGAACCCACCAAAAACTAAAGAGATGAGCAACACGGAACCCACCAAAAACTAAAGAGATGAGCAACACGGAACCCACCAAAAACTAAAGAGATGAGCAACACGGAACCCACCAAAAACACAACACAGAAAACTAAAGAGAATGAGCAACACGGAACCCACCAAAAACCAACAACACAGAAAACTAAAAGGATGAGCAACACGGAACCCACCAAAAACCACAACATAGAAAACTAAAAGGATGAGCAACACGGAACCCACCAAAAACCACAACATAGAAAACAAAAAGAATGAGCAACACAGAACCCACCAAAAACACAACACAGAAAACTAAAAGGATGAGCAACACAGAACCCACCAAAAACCAACAACACAGAAAACAAAAAGGATGAGTAACACGGAACCCACCAAAAACCACAACATAGAAAACAAAAAGAATGAGCAACACGGAACCCACCAAAAACATAATACAGAAAACTAAAAAGATGAGCAACACGGACCCCACCAAAAACCACAACACAGACAACTAAAAGAATGAGCAACACGGAACCCACCAAAAACCACAACACAGAAAACTAAAAAGATGAGGAACACGGCACCCACCAAAAAACACAACACAGAAAACTAAAAAGATGAGTAACACTGAACCCACCAAAAAAACACAACACAGAAAACTAAAAAGATGAGGAACACAGAACCCACCAAAAATCACAACACAGAAAACTAAAGAGATGAGCAACACGGAACCCATCAAAAACCACAACACAGAAAACTAAAAAGATGAGTAACACGGAACCCACCAAAAACCACAACACAGAAAACCAAAAAGATGAGTAACACGGAACCCACCAAAAAACACAACACAGAAAACTAAAAAGATGAGTAACACGGAACCCACCAAAAACCACAACACAGAAAACTAAAGAGATGAGCAACACGGACCCCATCAAAAACTACAACACAGAAAACTAAAAAGATGAGTAACACGGAACCCACCAAAAACCACAACACAGAAAACTAAAGAGATGAGCAACACGGAACTCATCAAAAACCACAACACAGAAAACTAAAAAGATGAGCAACACGGAACCCATCAAAAACCACAACACAGAAAACTAAAAAGATGAGCAACACGGAACCCATCAAAAACCACAACACAGAAAACTAAAAAGATGAGCAACACGGAACCCATCAAAAACCACAACACAGAAAACTAAAAAGATGAGCAACACGGAACCCATCTAAAACCACAACACAGAAAACTAAAGAGATGAGGAACACGGAACCCACCAAAAACCACAACACAGAAAACTAAAAAGATGAGCAACACGGAACCCACCTAAAACCGTGGGTGAACCCAAGTGCTCAGTTTTAAAAAGAAATTAATAGCATTAATACATGTAATAAAATGTTCATAAAATAAAAAACCTCGTACATTAAATTTTAAGAGGAAAACTAACATTAAATATCATTATAATGTGTCATGGGAAACACATCGATGATACCTTATATATTCCGTGGAGATTTATTAAACTATCATACATTAATTGTATGTAAAAATAATATGTTTCACTTGAACCACTCATGATTTTCGGCTGATGCATCGCCATGTTTGTTACAAAACTTCCGGTTCCACAAATAGCTTGTAAGCTCCATAATAATTGGTTAATACAGATATTATGTCATTAATTTGAGGAAAGCACAATTTGATAGATGACATCTCTGTCTTAAATAACTATCCGTCGATTCCATTGTGAAACAAGAAAACACACATGGACACAGTTTTTCGGCATTAAATCAATGACACAACGACGACTGCAGCATATCGTGTATCTATGCCCGTATGCATTGTACAGGAATAGGGGGTAATGGTGTTTAACCCCACTTTCAACAATATTTATGTACTAAATTTACACATATTGATAATTAGAAAGAAGGGATGATATGCATTCATTTTCATTTGAAATCGGCGAATTTGGCTCCTACTAAAGGTCTTCTGTTTTCTTGCTCGATTTTGGCTCCTACTAAAGCTCTTCTGTTTTCTTGCTCGATTTTGGCTCCTACTAAAGCTCTTCTGTTTTTTTGCTCGATTTTGGCTATCCTACTAAAGCTCTTTGGTTTTCTTGCTCGATTTTGGCTATCCTTCTAAAGCTCTTTGGGTTTTTTGCTCGATTTTGGCTATCCTACTAAAGCTCTTGAGGTTTTTTGCTCGATTTTGGCTATCCTACTAAAGCTCTTTGGGTTTTTGCTCGATTTTGGCTATCCTACTAAAGCTCTTTGGTTTTTTGCTCGATTTTGGCTATCCTACTAAAGCTCTTGAGGTTTTTGCTCGATTTTGGCTATCCTACTAAAGCTCTTTGGTTTTCTTGCTCGATTTTGGCTATCCTACTAAAGCTCTTTGGTTTTCGTGCTCGATTTTGGCTATCCTACTAAAGCTCTTGAGGTTTTTTGCTCGATTTTGGCTATCCTACTAAAGCTCTTTGGTTTTCTTGCTCGATTTTGGCTATCCTACTAAAGCTCTTGAGGTTTTTTGCTCGATTTTGGCTATCCTACTAAAGCTCTTTGGTTTTTTTGCTCGATTTTGGCTATCCTACTAAAGCTTTGGTTTTTTTGCTCGATTTTGGCTATCCTACTAAAGCTCTTGAGGTTTTTTGCTCGATTTTGGCTATCCTACTAAAGCTCTTTGGTTTTCTTGCTCGATTTTGGCTATCCTACTAAAGCTCTTTGGTTTTCTTGCTCGATTTTGGCTATCCTACTAAAGCTCTTTGGTTTTCTTGCTCGATTTTGACTATCCTACTAAAGCTCTTTGGTTTTTTTGCTTGATTTTGGCTATCCTACTAAAGCTCTTTGGTTTTTTTGCTCGATTTTGGCTATCCTACTAAAGCTCTTTGGGTTTTGTGCTCGATTTTGGCTATCCTACTAAAGCTCTTTGGTTTTCTTGCTCGATTTTGGCTATCCTACTAAAGCTCTTTGGTTTTCTTGCTCGATTTTGGCTATCCTACTAAAGCTCTTCTGTTTTCTTGCTCGATTTTGGCTATCCTACTAAAGCTCTTCTGTTTTCTTGCTCGATTTTGGCTATCCTACTAAAGCTCTTTGGTTTTTTTGCTCGATTTTGGCTATCCTACTAAAGCTCTTTGGTTTTCTTGCTCGATTTTGGCTATCCTACTAAAGCTCTTCTGTTTTCTTGCTCGATTTTGGCTATCCTACTAAAGCTCTTTGGTTTTTTTGCTCGATTTTGGCTATCCTACTATAGCTCTTTGGTTTTCTTGCTCGATTTTGGCTATCCTACTAAAGCTTTGGTTTTTTTGCTCGATTTTGGCTATCCTACTAAAGCTCATCTGTTTTCTTGCTCGATTTTGGCTCCTACTAAAGGGGTTATGGTATTTCTCTAAAAAAAATATTCTGATTCCCAATGTTGCTGAAAAAAATATTCTGATTTTGGTGGAGGAAAAAAAAATAATCTGATTCAGAGTTTTTGTCATATAACTTAATGTTAAATCTTGGAAAAAAATTTCGCGATTTGCGCGACAAAAAAAAAATATTCTAACTGTCGTGTTGTCCGTAAAAAAAATTCTGAACGAAACAAAAAACCATAACCCCCGTCACCCCCCCCCCCCCCCCCCCCCCCAAGTTAAATGGTCGGTCCCTTATAGTGATTCCGACTCTATTGGTCTGTCAGGACTGCCTATATCTAATGTAGATTCTTTGAGATGAAGAATGTTAAACAGGCTTTTCTTTCTTTCTTCTTTATGTTTATTTATATCCATAGCATTGTTTTTAGTACATATTACAGTGATAAATTATAGTTGCCTTAATGGATTTATGACTTCTTAATATGTAACCATTTCTGTAGCATGAGAGAAATTTAATATGCATACTGTTTAGGCTGTACTGCCACGGGCCTGGGTGGTATAGTGATTTAAACGTCGTTGATATAATTCTGGGGCCGTGTTAACAAAGGTGTCTTAGGACTAAGACGTGTCTTAGGATGGTCTTATGACATATCTTAGGATGGTCTTATGACATATCTTTGTCCTTAGTCGGGTTAATGAAAGTGTCCTAAATTGCGATATGTCCTAAAATTTATCCTAAAGTTAGGAAACCAAAATAGGTATCCTAAAAGTGTTTTTGGATAAATTCGGGCTTCTTTTTCTGCTCATTTTGGTACAGAAGTATAGAATGTAGATATATTACACGGAACAGCTACGTGCAAAATAATGGACAAAGTTTTACTTTCAATTTATAAAAAAAATCTGCCCGTTTTTATCCTTTACCCTTTTGAATAACTGATGATGTGACACATTGACATCTTGAAAACAGTTCACTTGGCTAAAAGTTTAAAGTAAAGTACACGTATTGATTAAAATTTACCATCACTTCCATTGATATTATTTTATTAAATTATTATCAGATTTTATTAGGTTTATATACATTTCTTATCTAAAAAGCACAATTAAATCAATGTAATATATAAATAAAATAAGATTTAATCTTATTATTTTATTTTTTATGTGAACTTTTGCGTAACACATTAATGTTTGTATCATTTATATTTATATTATTCTTTCTTTACACAAATCAGCTCGTATTCATATTTACGATTATGTCTAGGATCATCGTAAGCGACGATATTGCTAAGACAGCTTTGATATACAATCTAACACATGTCCTAGGATAGTCCTATCAGTGTCCTAAAATATGTCATAAGACATGTCTTAGGACATATCTTAGGATACTTTCATTAACACGGCCCCCGACCATTATCCTAATATTACTGATTTGGGTTCGTGATCCAATATCAACTACAAGTATTAATGTGTGCAAACACCTACCAAAGGCCAAGAGTTTCACCGGTCAGTTCGTAATGATAGTCTGAACCCTCATAAAATCTGGTAGCTACGACATGGCTGAAAAATTGGTGAAAGTCTCAGTAAATACCAATGACCATAACACCTGTAAATGTCTCGTCGCGGAAGATTATTTCAAAATGATATAAGTACTTCAATGCACCCAATTTTAATAAATATACAATTGCAAATAATGCACAATTGTCAAAAGCAATAAGTCTATATATGATTGACTAAGCAGGGGAGAATTTAACAATGGAAGAACGCCTTTTAAAATTGATTTAACAAAAGTGATAATAACAAGAAAATAAGTATAGTATAGTCAAGATATAAGAGTATCTTCTTTGAAATAAAAATGACAGCGCTATGTGTAAATACTTCTAATTATTTACGTTTCGTCCTTTTTGACAAGTGAGCAACATAATTACAAAGGGAAAACATTATAAATAAAAAAGTCTTTAAGAAGAGAATATAGTATTGTCCACAACATATCAGGTTCTGTTCATCCTTCGTTAAAGTATTGTACTAAATAATTACTTTCACAAACACTGCACTAAATTTTACAGTGTACATTACAATGGTTAGAGAAAGTTACACGCAATTTACTGTCAAAATTACACTACAATTAAATGATAATAGTAAGATCTCCCAATAGGAGTGTTTTCTTCTGTTTGGTGGCTTTTTGTTCTAATATGGGTTTTTCTTTTTCTGTCTGTGGGTTTTCTTTTCTTCTAATACATGTATATGATAATGAAACAATTAACTCATTTTCTACAACGTAAACAATATTTGACGAGATATCTTGTATTGTAAATTTTTTAAAAGACATTGAAGTTCTGACTCAACAAAACATAACCTTGATTGTCATAATTCGAAAAAAACAAAACAAATACAATTGATGCCATGTAACAAAAATGTTAATTCAAATAACTTTTTGTTGTAATCGATGACTAGGCGTTAATTATCTCATTACCTTGGATATATTTGTTTAAAAATGTCTTAATTGAGGAAATGGGGATAAAGAAAAGGACAAGCTGAAATTCTTGTTCATACAAACAGGTAGCACTTTAGAAAACTGACATGCATTTATTTTGTACAACACTACAATTTCTTCCAAAAATTGTATTACTTGTTAAAATAGGGGGTTTTAAACTAGTGATGTCCCTGATCCTTTCTGATTGGTGTCAAAGAGCCTAAATGTGTTTAGGGATGGGGGTTGAGATTCTTGAATTTTAAAAGCATGTATGATATATTATAGTCTTTGTAGTAATGATTGCAGCCCTAAAAATAGATATATACATATATATTATTTCAGCAATTAATTGTATCAACTGTTTCAGTGCCTGTTTCTCAGTTGGGGATACTTTCTTTCATACAGACACTGACTTTATTGTTTCCAGTAGGGATATATAGCACTAAGCTTACTTGGTACTCGTGCAGTTTGTGTTTTTATCGACCAAAGGGGAAAAAAATTACAATTAACAATATAATAAAGGTGAAATTATTCTTGAAAGCGAATTAATCTTGAAATTATTGTTATTAATTACTTCCCTTTGAAAGTTACAACTTTGTTTATGTGTATATCATGTTTATATCATATTTAATGGCCGACACTGCTGTATTAAATTTGATGACCAAGTGAAGCAGAAAGATGTAAAATCACAGAACCTTGACAATAACTATACAATAAAACTTTATAGTAAGAAAATCGATTTAAGTTGTTATCACAAATAGGATTGCTTAATGGCATAAATCTATATAATAACTTTATTACAAGATTTGGAGACAATATTATTAACACGTTCAAAGTGATCTGTATCTAAATAATAGCAAGAGTTTGGTTGTTTAAAAAGACAAGATTTAACTGGATAGAATAGCTTGCCACTTATTGTACGTATTTTGTCTTATTGTTCCTTTTATATGGACATACTGTTTTTATGGTGTACTCGATAAAACATTATGTGATAAAGTTTGTCAGTGACTTGCGGCAGGTTAGCGGTTTTCTCCGAGTACCCCGGTTTCCTCCACCAACAACACTGACCTGCCACGATATGATTGAAATATTATTGAAAGTGGCGTTAAGCACCCTAACCATAACCCTGTTTTTATGTTGCTTTTTGTTTTGTCATTTGCTTTACGAAAGTAAACATTATGGAGCATCAACTGGTACCCTTCTGTGACACCTGTGTTCATCCCCGGTTTTTAATGGCGTTCTGTGGAGCATCAACTGGTACCCTTCTGGGACACCTGTGTTCATCCCCGGTTGTTAATGGCGTTCTATGGAGCATCAACTGGTACCCTTCTGGGACACCTGTGTTGATCCCCTGTTTTTAATGGCGTTCTTGTAGCTCAATCTTTAGTTTTTTTGTAGTATTACGTCCATCATTGTTTATCCTTTTGGTCATTGAAATGCCTGTTCTTCTTCAAACTAAAGCTTCTGATTACCCCTTTGGTATCTTCAAACTAAAGCTTCTGATTACCCCTTTGGTATCTTCAAACTACCTCAACGAAACTGTTGTGAAACCATAATTTTTTTTCTATGTAAAGAAAGCATTCTTATAATATAACTTTATTTGTGTTTATATCAATATACATATTAGTTACATTATAATATTGTCCATGGCGATTAAAACATTTCCCTGTACACTGTTAGTCTTGCTGCAGAACCGTGGCTCTTAATTTCCCTGTATACTGTTAGTCTTGCTGCAGAACCGTGGCTCTTAATTTCCCTGTATACTGTTAGTCTTGCTGCAGAACCGTGGCTCTTAATTTCTCTGTATACTGTTAGTCTTGCTGCAGAACCGTGGCTCTTAATTTCCCTGTATACTGTTAGTCTTGCTGCAGAACCGTGGCTCTTAATTTCCCTGTATACTGTTAGTCTAGCTGTAAAACCATAGCTCTTAACGGTCTTTCCACCTTTTTTTTTACTTTGATTAAAAACATACCTTTAAGAGCTACGGTTCCGTAGCTATCTGTTATTAGTAAGAATTTTCCAAACAATTTCAAATTATGAATTTTAAAGGGAAAAAATGATATGTATCTTTACACACGTTTTGACTCATAAAACGAGTACATCAACCATCTGTCGGATTCCATATAACCTGTCGCCATAGATATCATATATTGACCCACGGAGACGTATAGTCTACCCATTCTCTGCTGAATTAGAGAATTTTGACAGGAAATTATCACCAAAAAATGAAAGACCGCATTTGTACAAATACAATTGCGGATCCCTGACCCAACAGGTGTTTGTGTGTAAATGAAAACCTAATATCCATAGTATTTGTGGTCTTAACACCGAAGCATTTCATTAAAATAAACTAACTCAGAAATAAAAGCCATTTCTTGTCAATAGACCTCCATTTCAACTCATGGTGACAAAACCCATGGTGACGGGAACGTTCAATGAAATATAACAATTCCGTTAATGAAATGTAAAATAAAACTTTCGTATCAGTTTCCATTTGTATTTATTGATAATTGTGAAGGTAACCCGAAGTAACCTGCCATTGTATATCAAAATGGCGATGGATTCGTTTTGAGCGAAAGTGCAAGCGGTTAAGCGGCAGGGGAGTCTTAGATTAAAAGAGCTGAAAGGCATCTATTCTGTGCTATATTAATATAATAAGGACACTGAAAAATGTATGCGTCATTAAAAAATTTGATGAGATTATTTTGAAATAAATACGAAATAAACTGTAATTGTTGCTGCTTGAAGACAGATAAATGTAAATGGTGACCATTGGTCTAGAATAATATGACGAATCCATTTACGGTCAAGTGAGGTTTTTCACATATTGTGACAATCCACAAAGAAATTAATTCCTCTTTAAATATTTTATCATTTGATAAAAAGGAAGATAAAATTCTTATTAAACCTGGCTTTGAAACATCGCGACTTAGTTTTTTTTTTTTATTCAAAGCTGATTTACGAATGTAGAAATGTGTGAAACTGATATAGGGTTAGGGTTATGGTGTTTGACGCCACTTTCAACACTATTTCAGTTATATCGTGGTGGTCAGTTTTATTGGTGGCGGAAAGCGGAGGACCCAGAGAAAACTACCGACCTGTCGCAAGTCACTGACAAACTTTATCACATAATGTTGTACACCTCGCCCTGATCGAGATTCGAACTCACATCAGTAGAATCCATTATTGAAAACATTTTTATTGCACAACTTGTCATATTGGCAATTTGATGCAATGGCATAATTTCATTTGTGTAAAAGCATAACTAATTCTGACATCCGACAAGATTCTCTTAATGCAATAGCAGAATTATTTGTGACATCGCATAATTTACGAAGGCATCAAAATTACACTATTGCTTAAACAGGTCATGCGATTGCATAGATATAATAACAAATTCCGGGTGGTATGAAAACGTCATTATGACACAGATCCCACACCATAATATATCATGATCACTTGAGATCCGGGTGGCTGAGGCTGAAAACCTTACAACTCTGACCTTGGTTCTAATCCCGACATCAGCTACCCCAAGTTCTTGGTTTCCAGACACCTACAATTATCCGAGGGTTTGAACAGTCAGTTCATTATATCTGCTCATAATCCCCCCCCCCCCCCTCCCCCAAATAAGTTAGACAGTTATGATAATGTTTAAAAATAAATAACTGAAAATGATCTTGTGTTCAATAATTGTTTTAAAAAAACGAAGCAAAAAAGAGAGAGAGAGAGAGCTATTATACACACGCCTACATGTATATAGGAAAACAAGTAGTAATTTGTATTATTTTAATGTCAAAAGTTATAATATTTATGAATTTATATTAAAGTTACAATCGCGTTCACTCTCATTAGAATTTGAAATAAGTTTGGAAAATATACAATGCATGTGCGGACAATTTTCTCTATTGTCTGAAAAAAAACCTCGAATATGATCTAACTTGTCATAAGATAATTACATTAATTTAAGATTAAGGGATAATTGCCGTTTCTTTTGAAAATGTATAATAATAGTAAAGACTTTATTGTTGTGTAATGTTTATTTTTCACCTTTTTTATACTTATCTATTACTTATCTATTACTTATCTAATGTTAAACAATCATACTGAGAGATTATCCACGATGTGTAGAAATATATAATAAAAGAGGGTTAATGTTAGTCCGCGGTGACAGTTGAGTGTTATTTTTCATGGTGTAATGTTAACAAGATTTAAGTAAACAGTCAATAAAAGGATTACTTTTAGATGGTAGTAACTGTTTATTTATGTACAGTTATAAATTTGTATATAAATAGATAATAAAATAACAATGTTAGAGTTGTGTAGATGTTTGTTCAGAAGCGTATTAGGGACATTAATAAAAAAAAAAACACACACAAAAAATAAAGTCCCAGCAAAATTTCGGCTTAATATCAAAATTTTGACATTTTAAATCTCAAAATTAAGACTTTTTAAATCTCAAAATTTAGACTGTTTAAAGGCATACAATACAGGCTGTCAGAATTGATTTTTTTTTGCTTATATTAAAAGTTGCCAATATTCGATGTTTTATACTAATAAAATGTTCTGAACAAAAAGCCAGGTTTAAAAAATATGTTGTAATGTCGTAATTAATGAAAAGAATTCGAATGTCTGTTGGTGGAATCTCCATTAACACGACCTAATTATAAGTCGGATGTAGTTCCGAGGTTTGCCGAACACTGATAACTGCTATAAATAACCAGGAAGCATGTTGCATGTAAATTCGCTAGAATTAATATAATTTAAGAAATATATCTATGAAATTGGATCCCGGGATAATCAGTTAATATTATATAATGGTATTTAGTGAGAATGACACTTAAAATCGGAAATACGTGATGAAATCAATAAAAACAAACCCAAACTCTGCAAAGGGGCCCGATAAAGGGAAAATTGTAAACAAATTGTATTGCATATTATTGACAACACCTGAGTTGACTTGATTATATTTTTTTAAGAAAAAAACAGACATGAAGTTCATTATTTTAGTCTCTAATTTAAAAGAGATATCACCTAGCGTTTTCTCCTGAAAAAAACCCCCAATATTTAAAAAAACTACGATGCAATTCTACTGTCAAAATACGATTCGGCCGGGAAAAAAAAGATACTAAATTATGCTTACCGTATACGTGTTGAAAAATGGAGTAGGTCGGTATAACATCTTTTTTTAATTTTTACACAAAACTTGTTGAATCCTCCTTTTTGTGTCGTTTTCGTGTAGAATCCGTCAATGTTTTGTTCTTCCACGATTCGATTTGAGCACATTTTCTTCATCAACAAACAATTTCGCACATGCGCAAACGCTTTCCCCGAATGATTTCACTGTCAGGTCGTATGAATATTGCGCGGGTCAACATTGAATTCTTTACTGAATGTAAGAAAATCAAACAGCGACGTATTTCCTGCGTTCTAGGCTATTTACGTATGATATTATGAAAAAATTTCAACTGCAATTAGTATAAAACATCGAATATTGGCAACTTTTAGTATAAACAAAAAATTCAATTCTGACAGCCTGTATGCCTTTAAATCTCAAAATTTAGACTTTTTAAATCTCAAAATTTAGACTGTTTATATCTCAAAATTTCGACATTATAAATCTCCAAATTTCGTATGCTTGCAAGTTATTAGAGATTCTTTCTTTTCTTAATATTTAAGGAGCCAGAGGAGATCATTGATGTGTGTGATTACTGCATTTTTACCTTCAATAAATATATAATTTATTATTATTATTATTATTTATTTTCTGTTAAAGTAAGAGGCAATGAATACTGATTACTTAACGGAGCTTTCGAATGGGGAGGTTTTGATATGTTATTACGTTGTTGGCATGATGTTATCATGGTTGATTGGGAAATTAAGCAAAAGTGATGATTTTCTTTATCTTTGTATCTATATGATATGATAGAAGTGTCATATTGTCTATTACTTTGGAATCCATGATTATATCAGAACGTAAATACAGACGAGCATAACCTAGGTTACCATCATCCTAAGGTGGCGGATACCAAATTAGTTCAAATCGTTTCCATTTATTCTTATAAGTCCATACATTGAATTTCCCCTCCCTCCCCCCATAGACAAGCAACAACAAAAAACAAACCCAAAAAAACAAAAACAAAAACAAAAAAAAACAACAAATCTCATCTTATTTGGAACCCACCATCTTTGGATGATGGTAACTTAGGTTACTATCATCTGTTCAACATAAGTGAAATATGTAGATTTCTACTCCACCTCAAGTGTGGTAGATCATGGCGAGTTCGAATCCCGGTCGCATCAAACCAAAGATAAAAATTGGCATCTGCATGCTGCTTCTTCGCTTAGGCACACCGTACTAAGGAGTAAGAGCAAAGCCTGGTGGGGTCGGAATCAGGTTAATGTGTCCGAGTGGAGCGAAATGTCTACCTACAGACTATTGTTTCAGTGATCTAGCGTTATAAAGATCTAACTAAACATGTTGGTCTCATCGAATGTAGCTTGTTATCGCCATGATATAGTTGAAAAATCGCTCATTTGGTATAAACCACCGTCATTATGACAGAGTTTAGACTTATGTCTGGTGAAAGCTTAATTTGAAATGCTTACATCCGGGGAATCATTTAAACAGAGGTTCCAGTCGACGACTTTGGTAAACAGTGTAAAACCGCACCATTAAAGGGCCGACAAAAATATGGTAGGACTATTGTCTGTTTACATAGAACCACATCATGTATAACTTGTGATAGCAATGTACATACCAAACAAAGAAAAGCTGATAAAATGGAGAAAGTTTGTATATTAAAGACAGAATGAAAGGATACGTGTGACAGATATGACCTGTTATAGGATAAATGTTGTTGACTATTTGATAACTTGGACAAATTTCTGATAGGGAAAGGGGAGATATTATTTTATTACAAGTATATTTAAGACTCAGGGGGGTTATGTGTCTTGATGAACAGGTATTATTTACATTTCGGTAACTGGAGTAATACACCCCAGTTCTAAGATTCTTTTAATCTAATTTATACCATGTCCAGTGTCTTTTCTGTTATTAACAGTTTGTGGAATTAAGCACATATTTTTAGGGTGAGTTTTTGTCTATTCGAAAAACTTTAACGAGGTTTCTTTGAAAGCAATATACACAACTACAGTATTGTGTAATTCATGTTTTTTCCCCCTATACATGTATATTTATCAATTGAACTTTAATAAAGACCTGATATTTCCAAGTAGTCGCGTTCACTTTCTTTGTATATTTTTTGAACCGTGTAAATTAATTACGGAAGATTTCTCATTTTCTAAAGGAAATATTGATAGAAAGATCCAATTAAATTATTCTTATCGGGACTCATTCAACTCCATCTTCAATTAAGAACTAAATATCAGCTTTTTTTTTCTTAAAGCACAAAATGAAAAACGCTTCATTTAAATGACATTATATCCCACTTAGCCTCATATAAATAGGAAACAAAAGTATAATGAGTATAGGGTGCTAATATTTTCAATATTTAATGAGGAAGCCATTTGTTTTGGAAAACGAGTGATGCAAGAGAGATCGATTGCTGATCTACACCATTCTTACAAAACTTAATATCCTATATAAGATCAATGCCAACCAGGGGAGGTAACTGTCGTATCTCAATGTTTGTTGTTTTAACAAATGGACTTATAAAATCCGTTGAATGGTTTACGATAAGTATACAAAGGAGTGTGACATATAACTCCGGCTCTGATAATCCAGAAAACAAACAATTTTAAGTTTGTTTTGGCTTGATAGAACCCTATAACATATCCTGAAGGATAAAACCATTATTTTCGTCTTTTCAACCAAACTAGAAAGTGTGAGGATTTACAATACATTGGAGAGAGAGAGAGAAAAAAAACATTGTAACTTTGTTCAGTAGTTATATATTTTTGGATTTTACTGAAAAATAAATACCAGTTTTTGAAGTAAGTTTTTTATATAAAGTAATCAGTAGTATCATATACATATATTGAATAATTATACAATATTTGTTTGTGTATATTTTGTAATTGAAGAGTTGTAAGCAACTTGTCACAAATACAAAATAAACAACAAACAAATGTATACAAAATAAACAACAAACAAATGTATACAAAATGTAAAACACATATAAATTTAGCAATATATGGTTCAAAATTTAAGAGCCATTGTTTTCACTTCTGGAGTGTTTAATAAAAGAACACAATTTGTGTACCTGTAGAAATAATGTCCGGTTGGTCTCTGATTTGAAATATTTTTGTTTGTCTGTGTAGTTCAGAAAATCTAAGTTTTCAGAATAAAATTCAGAAAAATATTTGTTAAGAATATTTTCGTAATATTACCTTAAATATTGAAATAAATTCAGTGTGATAAATATTATTTTAAAATACACATTCGTTGTCAATGACATTTATTTATAGATTTCTTTTAGAAATACATGAATTTTGTTAACTTCCATGTATAAAGATAAAACAAATAAGATTCCCCACCCCAAGAGTAACACACGGGGAGAACACTTCCAGTTTATAGCGTAATAACACAAGGACTATTTAGTCAACAATGTAGCATTATTTGACTGTCTATTGCACGCAAATCGTTCATTATTCTAAATATTGTAGAAATTTTAACGGTTTCCGATGTCGACCGTATCATTTACTTTTGATCTTAGCAAGTCATATCAATATCCTGTATCATTGGATTAGCTGTAACGACATCAACCCGTTGTCTGGCCATTGTACACTTTTAACACTTTATCAGACTCCATAATGAAACATGGAAGACAGGTTTAATTATTTTTTCTTTTCTGTCTTGATTCCATTGATAATCAAGATAATAATTATGATTCTCACTCATTAGTACAATGTATATATAGATACTGTTTCGATGTTATTTTGAAATAGTGTTGGTCATCAGATGCAGAATGTGAAAAGTCGTAACACCTCCCTCGATACTCAGTAATATTTGTGTCTTTATCAGCATGCCAGTCTGTGTCGCAGAATAATGAAGGTCAACCAATTAAATGTATGCTTTTTTTTTATTCTGATATGCAATAAAGCAAGATATACGATACTATTCATACATATTGTATGTTCATTTTTCTCAAAAATTTGAAATTTGAAATAAATATAGGATATACATTTTGCTGGTTTATACTTGAAAAATAAACGATATGGATTTATTTATTGTATGTGTTGTGAAATACTTTGAAAATCCGTAACCCAATGCAACCGAGACACTTAAAAAGCATGAATTCAACAAAAACAAGTCCACACTGGCTATATTTTATGAGTTTTATGATATTGACTAGTTTGTAATACAATAATTGACCAAATCCCTGACCTTTTTTTTCTAATCAGTTACCTTTGGATTCTCCGGTCGTTGTCCAGTTTTTATAACTGTTAATGGTTACTTTCTTAACTGTTTGTTTATTGAATATCTTACCTATTTAAAAATATACCTTTATTTTCAGGAATCAACAATGCTGACTGTCATTTAAGATGGATATCACAGAGGTTTCCTGTATCATTTTGTTTTTCTGTTCTGGCCTGGTCATAGCAGACGACATTGAGTATCATTTACTAGAAGAACAATCATCCAGAACGTTCGTTGGAAATGTGGCAGACGACACCAATTTAAGGTTTACCTTGAACGTCAGCGAATTCAATCGACTGCAATTTGAAATTTTAAAAGAAGGGAATCCATATGGAGAATGGTTTTCAATTGATACGAAAATAGGCCAACTCGAGACGACGGAAGTAATCGACAGGGAAAACGTGTGCGCGTCTCTTCAGCGTTGCATTCTGGGATTAGATGTTGTTATCCATAAGGAAGACAAGGATAACCCCCTTATTTTAGAATTATTCAAGGCCTTTCCAATAAATATTATCTTGGATGATCTAAATGATAACAATCCAGAATTTCCTAAACCTGAACTCAGCTTGACCATTCCAGAATCATCTGAAGTCGGCTATGTGCTTTTTATCAGCACTGCGACAGATCCAGATAGCGGCGTTAACAATGGTGTTCAAGATTACGAACTAGTTTCAGATGATGATGTCTTCAAACTCCAAAAACCTGGAATTAATAGTGGAAATCTTGGTATAGTTGTTAATAAGAATCTCGATCGAGAAAAACAAAGTTTTTATCGCCTTAAAGTGATTGCAAAAGATGGCGGTATTCCACAAAGATCTGGTATAGTGATGATAAATGTCACAATTCTTGATACTAATGACAACGCCCCTATTTTCCAACAATCTGAATATACCATATCGATTCCTGAAAATCAACCAATTGGAACGACTGTGCTGAAAGTGACAGCTAACGATGTCGATATCAACGACAATGGGAAAGTTCTGTACAAATTTAGCTCGAGGGTTTCCGAAAGAGTCACTTATTCTTTTGGCATAAATGAAACGTCGGGTGCAATAAAAATCAAAAATACTATTGATTTTGAAAAGGACCGAGAGTTCCAGTTTGTAGTAGAGGCATACGATAGAGGAACATCACCAAAAACTGTTCAAGCTCTTTGTAGTATTACTGTTACTGACGAAAATGATAATTCTCCTCAAATTCACATTAATTTACCACCCGGTGGTTCTGATATCCCAGAATCCTCGGAAATTGATCGATATGTTGCTCAATTTGAAGCAAAGGACATTGATAGTGGAGAAGGCGGCACTGTATCGTGTACTATTGGCAGTGCTTTCTTCAAGCTGCAGCCTCTTTCGTTGGGAATGTACAAGATTAAACTGGCACGCCAACTTGACAGAGAAACGACACCAATTCATAACATCAGCATCACGTGTTCAGATAATGGCCAACCAAAGAATTCAAACACCACAATATTAGTTGTCCATGTAACGGATGTTAACGACAATTTCCCCAAATTTAATCAGACCGTTTACAACGTCAGTATTCACGAGAACAACGAGTTAGGTGACGTCGTTGCTCTTATTACGGCTACTGACAAAGATTCCAAAGAAAACGGTCACGTGACATATCTTATCGAACATGACCTGGATGATGATTATTTCCATATTGACCCTAATTCTGGACTTCTCACTGCGGCTGCCATCTTTGATAGAGAATTAAGGTCACATTACGAGCTGAAGATCATCGGAAAGGATTCTGGTCAGACAATTCTTAGTACTACTTCTACCGTCAATATTATGATAGCTGACGTCAATGATGAAATTCCGAGGTTTTCAGAGGACCGTTACGTTTTCTATGTTCAAGAAGATGTGAAACTTGGAACGGAAGTCGGAAACATAACAGTGAACGATCCCGACATCGGAGCCAATGGTATCGTTTCTCTTCTGCAAGACTTTGCATTTACTGACGTTTTTGTGATCGATTCCACTACTGGTAAGATTACAACTAAAAGAGGCCTTGACCGTGAAGCCAAAGCTTACTATATATTTGACCTTACAGCGAGGGATAAGGGAAATCCTGCTCATGCAAGTACAACGAAGATAGAAATTCACGTAACGGACATTAACGATAACCCGCCACTGATTATATTCCCCACAAATTCCAATAATTCCGTTTATGTTCCACAACTAACCTCAATCGGAACTGTCATAACGAGGATCGTTGTTAGTGACGTCGATGAAGGTGTCAACGCCGAGATGACGTATCATATCATTCAAGGCGATGAACGCCAAATTTTCAAGATCAACAATTTAACTGGTGTAATGACAGTTGATAAACAAATCGATGCTAGTGACTCTGGAACATACACGTTGTTAATTGCAGTTCAAGACAGTGGAGTTCCACAACTTACCACGTGGACCAACCTTGTTTTGATTGTACAAGATGATGATGGTAAGAGAAACATGATAATTGCCATTGCTGTTGCTACCGTGACCTTTGCCCTCTCTGTCGCCATGATTTTGACTATTTGCGTCATTCGACGTCGTGATTCAATGAAAGAGAATGAAAAGGAAATGCAAATGAAATCGGAGAAGCATAACTTTATAACAAGTTGGCTGAAGTGTCTTTCGGCATCAACAAAAGACATCCAAAGAATCAATATGTCAGAGAAGGTCAAGGATACCAACAAACAGATGGACTTTGTAAGTGGAACCGATATGCAGCCGATGGTACCAGACACTGGAAGTACGTCATCAGAAGACAGCAAATCTATTGGCGTAAGTTTCTTTAAGAGTCAATGGTCATGAAACACATAAAAACTTGAGGCTTCTTACTAGGTCAATGAAAAAAAATAGTAATGTAATTAATATATTCAAGGTTAAGTGAAGAAAAACAATATTACCAGTAATCGAATATAAATTAATTTTAGAGTCACATGTCATTTTATACGTGTTTTGATTGGTTTAAAAAGTTGAGGTTATTTGTCAATGTACGAAACATAAAAATAAACGTCGTTCTCAAGGCGTCGCGTTCCCTTGTCATCTGGTGATTTTCTTTAAATGAGGCACCTTTGGGGTTATTTAAATTTATTTCCGATTATTTGCCTTATTTTGAAAAAAATTAATATATTTTTCAATATCATAACAAAAAAGGTTTGAATTAATTTATAAGGATTGATCGAAATTATTTGTTCGGTTCATTCGAAATAACCCCAATCAGGTTGTACACACCCTTGCGTAACTGGCTGCGCGGGTTACCCGGTGTGTACAACCTGATTGAGGTTATTTCTTCATGAACAAAAATTGCGATCAATCCTTAAATAATTGTGCCAAACAAACAAACAAAAGATCATTTCAAGCAAGAAATATGAACACACATTAATATGTTGTACATATATTGTGCTTACTATATTATATATATATTATGGTAGTCGGGAAGTAAAGCGTTTTGGTGAATGTATGGGAACTAACGCTAGATTATATATATATGTGTTATGTCAACTGATTGTTTATAGAAATAATTGGAAGGCTTCAAAAAGAGTCATAAGTCATAGGTCGTGTATAAAGAGAATAGGTCGCAGTTAAAACCACTTTATGATAATTTTTGTACAGTTTGCAAAAGCTCGGTTTTTTTTTATCGCTGTGAAAATGGCCCTTCTCAAACACACAAGATCTTAAGTCATGAAAAACCCTCGATTTTTAACATGTATAACATATCCTCATTGAAGTCTTAAGTAATTTTCTGTAATTAAATATATCTTGAAAAAAATTGGAATCAAAGAAAAATCAGTACAATGAAGAGAGGAATAAAATGTTAAAATGTCTCGATCAAAGAAAATTAGAAAACCATTTTGTAATAATATTGTCTAATCATTGTTTTATATCTATATTTTATTGTGAATATAGATATTCAATTTATTCAGTTCAACAAGTAAGCCATTTCAATTCCCATAGATAAAGTTCTAAATATACTGCCTCATTGTATGGAAATTACATTTTTGATGACTATTTAAAAAACATAATCGTTTTTTTTTAAATTTAATATAAAACGGGTTGTATTATTATTAATACCCCCAGAACATATTTAAACGGATCTAGAATGTGTAAGCTCTGATTGGGAGGTACCATAAATACATTTAGATATACGTACTTCTCTATTTACACGTGTGACATGCCCCGCCCCTTTCTATAATATTGAGGGGATTGTAAGATCGCCGAAATTATTTTAATATCTTCTGGTTCGCGTTATTTTTGAATTTTAATTCTTTGATCACAAACATTAAATTGAACAAGGAACAATTTTATAAACGTTTTGAACTTCTTAAATCTTTATTTAAAAATTTTATCTTAAGAGCAAAATTTTTTTTGATAATAAACAAATTGCCTCATTAATTCAGACTTTATGATCTAGTTTTTGATGTATCAGTAATGTATAAAACTGCTAAAACGTCTTGAATTAAAGTGATATCATCGTTATTTTCCCATAAAAAGTCGTATTACCTTTAAAGAAATAGTCTACCAAAGGAGCGAGAACTCACTGAACCATTTCTGTTACAAAAAGTCACAAAGAGAATATCTGATTTCGTGGGTACTGATAAGAAATATCTCTAATTTAAGATATGCCCAATGCATGACAAGTTGACAACTTTATAAAGCTTTGAAAAATTAAAACGTTCCTATCGTATATAATGAATAAGGCTTCTCTTTACTAATCGTCCAATGGTGCTTTTATTGGAGCTGGTTGAAGTCGACGACGTGTTAATTGATTACAACAAGATTTTGTTAACATATTAAGTATGTTTCTATCTAATGACAGTTATATATTGGACATGGCTTGACTGACATTAGTAGCTATATAATTAAATTTTTTATTGACCAGTCGGTTATGTTAAAACCTTGTGTCAGGAGTTTATATATTGAGGAGATAATATTAACATTATATTGGACAGTCAGTCACATGACAAACTTCTGTACAACTGTAGTTTATGTATTTCGTCATCGTATCGAACAGTCAGTCACATGACAAACTTAAGTAGTACTTCAACTTGTTATCGAATAATCAGTCACATGACAAGCTTAAGTTATCGAACAGTCGAATCATGACAAACTTATGAAGTGAGTTTATATACTTCAACATAAAATCGAACAGTCAATCACACGACCAACTTATTATATACATGTACATACATGTACTTCTACATAAAATCGAGCTGACAGTCACTGAGACATGATATATTTGTATATAGTGTATCTATTTCTACCAATCTGAATACAAATCATACTTTGAATAAATTACACTAGAACATAAGACATAATTCAATCTAACATTTCGTCCATGTGAACCTAAGTATTCTCTCTGGTTCTTTCTTTGTACTGTCTCTAACCGAACCTACTGGCAAGTGTTTCCATTGGTTAGTCTAAAAGTCACTTGAAAATGAGGGTTAGAGATATGGTGTTTAACGCCACTTTCATCAATATTTCAGTTATCTCATGGCGGTTAGTTTTATTGGTGGAGGAAACCGGAGTACCCTGAGAAAATCACCAACCATTCGCAAGTCATTGACAAGCTTTATCACATAATGTTGTATCGAGTACACCTCGTCTGAGCTATAGTGGATAGGCACAGATTGCATATGTAGTTGTAATCAAACCACCCATACGATCACGATGGCCCCCCATGATTCATAGCAAATCTTGAACTTCTAAGTATAAAACGGAAATCGACATGGTGTATTTGTTATCATTTATATTTTAGAGATTGACAAACACATGGTTAAACTTAATAAATCCGCTGAACAAGGTAAAATGTGTACTTCAATTTCTATCGCTTTAATAAGGTTATCGAACAGTTTTTGTCAGATTTAAAATCTAAAATCAAAACACGATGAATCACAGTACATTTTGTCAATCCTAAACGTCAACAAGTCAGGAGAATTCATTTCAGTCTAAAGTGCTGAAACATACATAGGCTTTTAGTTAATGTTCATATCATGTTTGTATCTAAGGGGTTAAGAAAACTATCAAATTAGGCATATAAGGTCAGGCTTTATACCCATTTAAACTGATGCACAAATATTGAGATTTGTGATTCTTACATTTACTAATTCAATCTACAAGTGTTCTCAAGGTTATCCGAGTGCAGGTTAAACACACATTAAAAAAAAATGCTCATGTCTACAGCATGCAAAAAAGTTAATATTATTTAGCGGGAAATTGCACGTCTATTATTTTTATTCTTTATGCCTTTTTCTTGGTAAGATATCAGTTCAGCAGAATAATACAATGAAACTTAGAATTTTCAGATTTCTTATTAGTTATATATATATACACTCAGAGTTATATCAATTCACAAACGCCACCATATAGCTGAAATACTGGTAATGTTGGCTTTAAACACCAATCAATCAATCTATCAACTAGTCAGTGACTTGCGGCAGGTGGGTGGTTTTCTCCGGGTACTCCAGTTTCCTCCACGTGACCAATAAAACCGACCGCCACGATATAACTGAAATATTGTTAAAAGTGGCGTTAAACACCATAAACCTCACACTAACTCTCAATTCACAAGAATATGATTTAAAAAAGCAAGCTGTTGTATACAACTGTATATGAATTAATCTGAATTAAGTCAGTCTTTGTATCTTTTGAAACTTCCAGTATAATTTGTATTTATATTTAACAGCCTAGTTCTAATCAAAACTTAACGAAAATTGACAATACCACAAGAGAACGGTCGGGGGAAATGTCACCACGAGACCAGGACAGTGGAGAACGGTCAGGGGAAATGTCACCACGAGACCAGGACAGTGGATTTGGTGAAAGTTTAGAAAGACGAGGTATACAGGAGTTACAAGGTATTATTTTATATCGAAGCATCATATTTTAGTGTAACTGACTTGTGTTAACAGCTGGTAATATTCACTTCCTGCTAAAATACAATAAAATGTTTAAAAAGGGGGTATTGGTGGCACATGGTAAGAATGAAAAGAAAATTGAAATAAGACTTCCGTATAGAAGTTATAGAATTTGAATAAATCAAGAGAGGTGTAAACAATTTATTTCAGTATACAAAAATGTCTTCCTAAATTTAAATGCAAGACCATCCGCTAAAAGGAAACATGTTTCTCCCCAATATGATGTACAACATGTATATAATCTGATTCTGCAATAATTAAAGCCCCATCCTCATTAAGTTGTGCAAAATGGTAGTATTTTTGTTCATGGTGGTATCTAAATATTTATATACCACTAACAATCTGTATAGCATACAGATTCATGATGCAGAAGCAAAATGTTCCCAAAACTGGTACATATTCCTATTTTGGCAGTATCTGAAACACGGGCATTTGTTTCATGCAATGATCCAGTCCCTATACGTTCACCGTACTACAATATAGCCAACTTCTATTTGACACCTATAGCTTCAAAATATTTCCGGTGTGGACTTTAGACTCGACCTCTTCTACAAAATGTGCATCCACTAAAATCAAATTCGGAACCCCCCCCCCCATCCAATAAAATTAAAAGCTGTTAAAACCTAAGCATTACTTCACATTATATAACCAGTGCTAAAACAATTCCAAGTTGATATAAGAAGCATTCACCAGAAACAAATATGACTATATGCTCTTACAGAAATG
Source organism: Bathymodiolus brooksi (assembly GCA_963680875.1). Classification (NCBI taxonomy): domain Eukaryota; kingdom Metazoa; phylum Mollusca; class Bivalvia; order Mytilida; family Modiolidae; genus Bathymodiolus; species Bathymodiolus brooksi. Next base: position 13,027,362 of record OY804582.1, read on the forward strand.
TGTATGTTATTTTCCGTTTCTAATTCCAGGTTTCCAACATGAACCGAACCGATGTACGACATCTTATTTAGACAGCAGAGGAATACGGATACCGTCGCCATATTTAGATACATCACTTCCTAATCGTTGTTACAAGAAAAGTGAAAGGCCATCATATAACAGAAACTTAAGCTTAGATGATGAAGTTTTCCGTGGAAAACAAAAGCCCAATGTACCCAATTTCAACTGTAGGTCTATGTCAGAGACAGGAGAAAACAAATCAAATTTATTTACAATATCAGAACAGTGTTCAAATCCACTGCCTCAAAGACAATCTTATGGATTTCACAGTCTTCAAAGAAATCCATTAAACAACGAAAGATCAATAAACTCAAAATATTCATTTCGGAATAGTCCTCGTCGGGATTTGCCACCGATCAGTGCTACTCCCGAACCGGAAGTGTTAGAATCACGTGACCTTGAAAATATTCCATATAAACATTCAACATTTTCATTAGACAGATACTCACAATCAGACAATAATATAAACATAAATTCTAGATCTGACACATATGTTTCTCACAGTCCTAGATCTGACACATATATTTCTCACAGTCCTAGATCTGACACATATGTTTCTCACAGTCCTAGATCTGAAACTTATGGATACTGTTCCAGATCAGACACATATGTGCAAAGCTCAAGATCAGACACATATGTCATTAATCATAGGTCTGATTTCAATATTCATGATAATAATGGACAGGGAAGTGTACATTTAGATGATATACCAAATAGAGATATTGTTGTTTGATTGTCAATGCAATAGAAAATCAAAATAAGGAAGAATATTTTTTTCAAATATTTTTTGAGAAACTGAAGATGTTCAAGAAGTGCTATTTCTAATGTGATAGTTCTTGGGTCGGGTGTTTTTGATCTCATAAACTACAAACGGTGATATATGACTATTTATATATGACTATTTATGTGACTATTTATGTGCCAAATGTTTTTGTATATGTGAAATTAGTACTTTTTTACCAAAGGATGGATGCATGTTTTTGAGTGTGTATAAATTGGTATGTGAATTTTTGTCAGTGTGTATTTTGTAGAAATAGATGTGTGCATGTTTGTTACTGACAGTGTGTATTTTCGAAACATCATTGTCACTAACCCACAGCTGATCACGCTCCGATAATATCCCATCACCAACCGTTTTAGGTTTTTTTTTGTGTTGTCCTTTTATGTGTCTTGACGTTCTTAGTTCTGTGTTGTGATTTCCGATTCGTCTTTACCTGCAGTTAATTGTTTGTAGGAGGGCCCATGTCTTTACATTATTTGTGTTTGTTTGAGTATAGTGGTGTCCAACACATATTGTGTTGTGTTTTTGTTTTGTTTGACTTAGTCTTGTGTACCCTATGTTGCCAGTTTCTCTGAATTGTCCATTTTTGATTGCACCTTCGGTATTCTCTAACATTTGTTCCATTACTGATCTATAGTTAGTAGTTTCCATAGCAACATAACAGCACCCAAATTTTCCTATTAGACAGATTGAACATATCATGAATGATACAATCTGATAAGTCGATATAGCCTTCATCTTCGATAATCCTCTCCTCTTATCATTTTTATTTGCAAGGATTTGATTGGCTGTAAAACATGGCATAGGAACTAATAAAACTGTTTTAAAATGACTCATGAATAATTCACGTGTATATCAGCATGATCAGCTGTAGGTTACCGATGATGAAGAAACTGATGTGTGCATGTTTGTTGCGGTACTAATATTATAAAATATTTTTATATAACATGTTAAATAAATAGAAATATAACATTATATAGTCAACTTATATATTTATACATAGAGAATAAAACCATTAGCCAAGACAATTGCATACATTCATCTATGCAGTAAGTGGCTATCACTATTAAATTTGTATGTCTGAATCCCGTCCATGGCGGCGAGGTGTACTGGATACAACATTATGGGATGCAGTTTACAATGACTTGTGTCAGGTCAATGGTTTTTGCCATGTGTGGCAAACGACCATTGCAAGTAAACACCAACGGATCATATAAAAAACAATTTGGTACAAATAAAAAATATCACAAGGACCAAAAGAGTGAATAAGTGTTGCTTAAAGCCAAATGAGCACATTTCAGCTACAGTACCGGTATATCATGGCAAGAAGAGGTTACATTTGATTCGATGATGATAATGAGGTACGCTTTGTACTAGATCAACACTCTTAGTTGGATTTTTATAGTCCTAGATCACTGAAACAATAGAGGAGAGGATATATATAGGCTTGTCATGCTATCCAATCCTTTTCAGTACTTTTCTGAATAAAATACGTTTAAATTAAACAATAGTCCGCGGGTTAACATGTCGCTCTATTCGGGAATATTTTTTCTGATTCCGAGCCAACCAGTCTTTGCTAATGCCTCTGAATGCTACGTGCCTAGCAGCAAATAACAATGTTTTAGTCTTTGGTCTTTCCCGATCGGAGCTCGAACCCACGATATACCGCATTAGTGTCAAGCACGCTAATAATTACACCCCCAACGTGGTTGATGACCATGCAAAAGAAACAATAAAAAGACAAACTTGCCAAATATGGTTCATAAAACACTGCACAGAAACTATGGATTAAGCAACACGGCCTTAGCTAAGTTACGGAATTGCGGATGTGAACTCGGGTGCTACGGAAGGGTAGCACTATCTCCACTAGTGGTACCCGTCTTGTTAATCATGTTAGAAATCCGATGATTTTATTAACAACAAACCGAACACAACCACTTTCATCACAGACATTATGTAACGGTGAACAAATTCATAATGTTGACGGTATCGAAGTGATGACATTCAACTTTGCTATTAGCAATACCTGGTTCTGTAGAATCCTTGTTGGCTGCTAATAAAAACGTAGATATCAAATTTAGCACGCACGACGCGTTTCTGGAATAACCTTTATCAGGTACGCTCAAAATCGACACCTCTATCACAGTAATCATGATAGGAAGCACAACCGTATCAGATATATATTCCATATGCAGGTTTTTCGAAAGTTACTATCACTGGGTCTATGCCTCTCCTGGTGGACTATTAGTCCTCGAGGGTATCATCAGTGTTTCGGCACTGACATGGTTTATTAGATATATTTATTACTGAAATTTACAGTTCTTAAACAATGTAATCATTATTAAAACTAAGGTTCTCCTCCCTCGGGCATGGGTGACCTTAGTTCTCCTCCCTCGGTCATAGGTGACCTTAGTTCTCCTCCCTCGGGCATAGGTGACCTTAGTTCTCCTCCCTCGGGCATGGGTGACCTTAGTTCTCCTCCCTCGGTCATAGGTGACCTTAGTTCTCCTCCCTCGGGCATAGGTGACCTTAGTTCTCCTCCCTCGGACATGGGTGACCTTAGTTCTCCTCCCTCGGTCATAGGTGACCTTAGTTCTCCTCCCTCGGGCATAGGTGACCTTAGTTCCCCTCCCTCGGGCATAGGTGACCTTAGTTCTCCTCCCTCAGACATAGGTGACCTTAGTTCTCCTCCCTCGGGCATAGGTGACCTTAGTTCTCCTCCCTCGGTCATAGGTGACCTTAGTTCTCCTCCCTCAGGCATAGGTGACCTTAGTTCTCCTCCCTCGGTCATAGGTGACCTTAGTTCTCCTCCCTCGGGCATAGGTGACCTTAGCCGATTTTGGCGATCCCGTTTAAACCCTTTGGTTTACTTGCTCCCAAAACCTTTTTAATTATTTGGCTTTCCAACCTTTCGACCTTGAGCGTACCTGAGGAAGGTTATTCCAGAAACGCGTTGTGCGCACTAAATTTGATATCTAGGTTTTTTTGCAACAATCTAGGATTTTCATATGAAAACTTGTAAAGACCATCTAATTATCATTCATGTACATCTTAGTACCAACAATTCACTTGTTATATGAGATGTACGAGTGACAAATAAACATACAACACAGTGTGTCTAACTATAGTAGCATCATCGCTTGACAGTGTTTCTGTAGTTTACGAAATCCTGACAAACTTAGCTGTTGTCTAGCGGGCTAGTAAACAAAGAATGTGATAACCAGTCACTTGTCTGTTTAATTGATGATAATTTTCGTGTAGATTATTCCAGAAACCAAATACAATATATACGTTTTATACATACAAATTAACGAAGAAAATTAAACACTAATAATACAGACAAAAATGGTACCTTCCAGGAGAGTCAAAAACGAAATATACGCGTATAACCAATATTTAAATTGTGGCGAACATTCCTTCCTTTCTTTATTGCAATGCAGTATCTATGTTATGAAAAGAAAGCTGAGACAGTGATGACCAATATTTACATCAATATTAACAGAACGAACCACAAACTTTTACTTAAATCATGGAACACTGATGAAAATCCAGATCCTGGTTTGGGAAAAGTCAAAAGGTTACTGTTTTGCGCTCGGCTATTATTATGTTTACTTACTGGTACAATTGAGTCTTTTTGAAAATAATTGCGAATATACAAACAGTATCATACACTTTTTAGTTCATCTGTCAGAGCCAGGGTCCGGCGTACGTCTGTCCGTTTATTTGTCCTTAACTTTCCACATTTTCGACATCTTCTTCAGAACCACTACATATCTAGTCATAAAACTTACTACAGAAGAAGTGTTGTATGTTTCGCGATTCGAAATTCAACGTGGCCGCCATGACCTCTGTCTGTCCGAGACATTCTCGACTAGATATACACAATCTACGATATGTGAAGACATTGGTTGCAAACAATTTACCTTTATTCTGTTCTGCACAAGCGTTATTACTTTTCAGAGTTATTTCTGATCTAAGATGGTTGGCCTAGTTTCTGTTGGGCTGAAACATTTTCAACCTCTTTTCCAAAACGACTTCACATGAAATCATAAGACTTGCCAGAAATATTCCTCTAAAGTAAATGGGGAATTGTCGCGGAAATTTTTAGCGATTTGAAATCCAAGATAATCGTACAGGCCTCTGATTGGCATAGACCTTTTTTACATTTTCTTTCCAGAACAACTCCATGTGAATTCACCAGACTTCCCAGAAATGTTCCTCTTGGGATTCTGATGACGTTTTGAAACTTTTCAGAGCTATTGGACTTTGATTTACAGAGACATTTTCAACTTTTCCCAAAACTACATCATTTGATAAAGAAGAAGCCATACCTGCCAGACATGTTCCTGTATGGGCTCTTAAGAAGTGTTGTTGTTTTTCGGAGCGAAATCCAATATGGCCGCCGTTGCCTCTGATTTGCTGTGATATTTCAGACCTTTTGCCCAGGGCTTCTGCATATGAACTCGCCAAATTATCTATCAAGAAATATTCCTCTAAGGGTTCTGAAGAAGTTTTGATACTGTTCAGAGTGATTCGAAATCTAAGTTGGTCACCATGGGCTCTGATAGGCTGGGAAATTTTGAATTTTTTCATGAAAACTTTTTCATATGAATTCGCCACACTTGCCAGAAATGTTCCTCTGGGTATTCAATTCTGATGAACCGTTTTTGCTTCGGAGTCGAAATGCAAAAGGGCCGGCTTGAACTCCGATTAGCTGTGGCACTTTTGGCTTCATTCGCAGAACTACCGCATATGAATTCATCTGACCGACCAGAAGGGTTTTGGAGAAGTGTTGCTATTATATCGTAGCGAATAAAAAATCCAAGATGGTCGTCCTAACTTCTATATTAGACATGTTCTCCAAAATCTACCAAATGCCAAGTCGACAGAATGGTTAGAAATATTCCATTAGGGAACTGTTGTAACTTTTCCCAGCAGTTCGAAATCCAAGATGACCTCCATGGACTTTGATAGATTAACATTATATTTTTTATTTTTCCCGAGAACTACTGAATACCAATTACAAATCACCATACTCAGTGCTTGTCAGAAATGTTTCCATGGAGTGTAGTTATTTTCCGAGGCATTTATGATTTCTCCTCCAGAACTACTATACTATATGCCAAGACATACGACATTCCAGAAATGGTCTTCTTGTGATCCTTAAGAATGCTGTTACTTTTCGGAGCAATTCTGCAGCCTGGTCTCTTCTTGTCTGCTATCTATTTTACTTGTTCTCCAGAACTAAAGCATTCTAAGTCATCAGATTTGCCAGAAATGTTCCTATAAAGATTCTTAAAACGGGTTGTTACTTTTTGAAATTCCAGATGTCTGCCCTTGTCTGATACATTGCTACCTAAAACAACTTCATGGTCATCTGATTCAAACACTGAATCGATCAATGACATTTCTTAAGGTTTAAATTTGAAATACAAATGTAGAATAATTGATTAATTTAAATTACTTATCAAGCGATCTTTCTTATTTCAATTATTATTTGTTATGGAAAAATGAAACTGAAATATTAATTGTTTTCAATTTATCATCTTGCTCATCAAAGATAAAAATGAAAGCGTACAAAGGCTTAATGAGACGACTACTACTAGACTATGTAAGTTCAGTTTAGGATCCTCGTCAAGACTATCTGAGGGATAAATTAGAAAATTAACAAAAGATGTCCATTGTTTGATTTATTTATTGTGTTTAACGCCACTTTCAGCAATATTTCAGCTATATCATGGCGACCAGTTTTAGTGGTGGAGGAAGCCGGAGAACCCGGAGAACCACCGACCATGGGCACGTAACTGGTAAGCTTTATCACTTGCTGCTGCGAGTCGAGTACACCCTTTTTTGTAATTTACAAAGCCGGGTGCGAACCAACGCCGTATTGGTGATAGGCTTGTATGAGTTGTTAGGTGATCCAATTACCTAACTCATTGAGCCACCCTACAACAGATATCAGCAAGATTAATAACATTAAATTACTCTTATAAACCAAGATCAACGACACGAATATATCATGTCCATGAGTTGAAGCTACCATAACTAGAAGACAAAGGAGTGTACAGTAAATTGATTTTGCTTTTCATGGGGCTTAATAGACGTTACGAAATACCTATAGAATGTTTAACAGAACAATACGATATACCACAAATATGTATAACGAACATCTCACTAGACATGATATAATCTAGAATAAACACCTTGAAAAATATAATTTCCTCCTAAACACCATCACAGACTGACATTCGTTACTACCATCTTCGGTAAAGTTGTAATCGCTAAAGAACAGGTATTCAATTTTGCTAAGAGAGTTGAAGAATAAAGTACACTACTTAACACACACATACACACACTGTGTAGTAATTTGATACACATTTGTATTTACGCCATGTTATATATTTAATTTTTTGGACCACTTTCTCATTTTTGGATATAGCTAAAACGTTAAAAATGCAAGCACACTGAATAAAGAAACTGTTAATGTACGTTTTGTCTAAAAATAAGTTATAACTATATACTTTCTTTAATTCCACTTATCACAACAATGGGTTCTATAGCAAGCAGTCTGATTAAAATACCACCTTCGGGTTGTAGCGCTCGGCGGTTTTCCAAAAACCCAGAGACTCTCAGGTTTGTACAAACAAGTGTTCTAAAAGTATATTCAAATACAGTTTCGTAAACCAGCGTAATAAATTGTTCTAGCTCATTATCCAAATCAGGTAAACAGGAACGTTACAATGTAGACTTGCTGCACGTCTCTTTCTGATTAGTAAAGTTCTACCATGAAAAGTTTAAATGTTGACTGACGACTTGTATTTACTAACACCATTTCTTTATTAATCAGTGGCGGATTTAGAGGGGGCGTGCGGGGCGTGCTCCCCCCTAAAATTCGCAAAGCATATGTTATAACGTTAATTAAGCAGTTCAATAAATAACTTTTTCATGAATGGTTAACTCGTGACCTGTAGTAAAATATTCCTACACATTGTAAATACACATTGGGTGTGTTCGCTGATTCATATGTATTCGCAGTCAGTAGTTCAAAGATTATTCCATTCTGATTGGTTCCGAGGTACCAGACATCAACTATTTTCTCACGCTAATTAAACATTATTTCTTCAGTCAATTTTACAACTATAAGAAAAACACATCTTTACAGATCAAAGCATTTAGTAAACTTAAATCCTGATACTGACCCTGGGCAAGCAACTGGTAAACTTTATCACTTGTGACTGCGAGTCGAGTGCACCCTTTTTTGTAATTTACAAAGCTGGGCGCGAACCTACGCTGTATTGGTGATAGGCTTGTATGAGCTGTTAGATCGAACGACCTAACTCATTGAGCCATCCGGGCCCCAGGAATGGGTTAAAACTAAACCAATAGTTCTTTGAAGGGTTAAAATATCGTGATCGATCAGTCATGAGTTGAACAATTCGCATCACGGTTGTTAAAAAAAAAGTTTTACTTCAGGTTCTTATAATCTGACAAAAACACACTGTTAACAATTATCCGACAAAATTAAGACTAAAAGTAAAGTTTTTTTGGTCTGATAAAAATGGTGTGGTTGGTTCAAAATTGTCGTTCAAATAAATGTATGTACTTCCTCAGACCCCCAGAGCTTAGGGGGGGGGGGTTATCCCCCTGGACCCCTTCCAGGGCTCTGTCCTGGAACCGCTGGGGGACCTTAAGCGGTCCCCAGACCCCTCTCATACTCACGCCCCCCCCCCCCCCCCCCCCAATCCCAAATCCTGGATCCGCCCCTGCTAATTACATGTAGATAGTTAATATAAGTGTGCTATCAAGATTTCAACTTTATTTAAAGGGATTATTAATTAGTAAGGGACTTGTAGTAAGTCTAGCCATCTACAAAGAGAAAAACTGGGAAGAGTTGTCCTTCTTTACATATATTCTCTTATTAATTATCGTGGTTTTTTAATATCCTGAAACAAATACACACACACTGACAAATTATGCTAAACAGAATAATGATTGATTGAATATAGAATAGAATAGAATAGAATAGAATAGAATAGAATAGAATAGAATAGAATAGTTTTATTAAATCAATCAAGAAGCCCGTGAGAGCACAGAATTACAGACATTTGCATTTTACACTTACAATGATTTTGATGATTAGTAACATATATGACATACTTTGTATATAAAAAAGAATAAAAACAAGTATAGATGATCGACACTGCAGGGGGAAACCACCCATAGGCAGAACAATCTATGGCAGTTTATAGCTAATATTATGATATACATAAAAATATATATTATACAAATATAATATGATGCAGATATAACATAGTATTCATATCACGATATCATAATATCTTTAAGTAAGGTTAAATTTGCAATGTATGGTTCTTCCGTATTTCAAAACTTTTGTTTAGGAAGACAGCAAGTTTATTTGATAACAGAGTGTCTTCACCACTAAGAAGCCAAATCAACTTTTTGTTCGGACTCAGATATTCAAAATTATATAATGTATCTACTGCTTAACATCTAGCGGTAGTGTTTCAGCTACATGTATATTCAGGACGAGACCTTAACATCTAGCGGTAGTGTTTCAGCTATGTTCAGGACGAGACCTTATCATCTAGCGGTAGTGTTTCAGCTATATTCAGGACGAGACCTTAACATCTAGCGGTAGTGTTTCAGCTATATTCAGGACGATACCTTAACATCTAGCGGTAGTGTTTCAGCTATGTTCAGGACGAGACCTTAAAATCTAGCGGTAGTGTTTCAGCTATGTTCAGGACGAGACCTTAACATCTAGCGGTAGTGTTTCAGCTATATTCAGGACGAGACCTTACATCTAGCGGTAGTGTTTCAGCTATATTCAGGACAAGACCTTGGCATCTAGCGGTAGTGTTTCAGCTATATTCAGGACAAGACCTTGGCATCTAGCGGTAGTGTTTCAGCTATATTCAGGACGAGACCTTAACATCTAGCGGTAGTGTTTCAGCTATATTCAGGACGAGACCTTAACATCTAGCGGTAGTGTTTCAGCTATGTTCAGGACGAGACCTTAAAATCTAGCGGTAGTGTTTCAGCTATGTTCAGGACGAGACCTTAACATCTAGCGGTAGTGTTTCAGCTATATTCAGGACGAGACCTTACATCTAGCGGTAGTGTTTCAGCTATATTCAGGACAAGACCTTGGCATCTAGCGGTAGTGTTTCAGCTATATTCAGGACAAGACCTTGGCATCTAGCGGTAGTGTTTCAGCTATATTCAGGACGAGACCTTAACATCTAGCGGTAGTGTTTCAGCTATATTCAGGACTAGACCTTAACATCTAGCGGTAGTGTTTCAGCTATATTCAGGACGAGACCTTACATCTAGCGGTAGTGTTTCAGCTATATTCAGGACGAGACCTTAACATCTAGCGGTAATGTTTCAGCTATATTCAGGACGAGACCTTAACATCTAGCGGTAATGTTTCAGCTATATTCAGGACGAGACCTTAACATCTAGCGGTAGTGTTTCAGCTGTATTCAGGACGAGACCTTGGCATCTAGCGGTAGTGTTTCAGCTATATTCAGGACGAGACCTTAACATCTAGCGGTAGTGTTTCAGCTATATTCAGGACGAGACCTTAACATCTAGCGGTAGTGTTTCAGCTACATGTATATTCAGGACGAGAACAAGTTCAATAATATATGAAAACTACTTAGTATATAGAAATGAAGGAAGGGATAAGTCAACGTGACTTTCGACTGACACTGGAAAAAGTATGGATAGTTAGGAAGAAATGTGAAAGAGGTCTTTACATTGTTGTGCCTGTCCCACGCCAGGATCTGGCTTTCCAATCTGATTTGTTGTGATCTTTTTGTGTACAGTGAGTTCAGATAAGATGGTAGGTGATTGTTCGTTTGTTGATGTTGGTGGAATTGATCACAGGCATTTGACCGATGGACCTTAATTTCCTCGTATTTGCCACGGGGATACGTATTTTCAGGGCTAGTAACGATGTAGGCCACTATTGTTTTTTTTCTAGTATTCGTGTGGACCCAGGACCCACAAATAAAGGCCCTACATCGTTACTAGCCCTGAAAATACGTACCCCCGTGGCAAACACGGGGAAATTAAGGTCCATCGGTCAAATGCCTGTGGAATTGATGGCCATCATTGTTTACACTTTCCTTTCATAACTTAAGAATGCAACGAGCGTGTCACTGTCCACTTACCCACTATGGTCCACTGTCTGCTTTCCGTATTATAGCTTGACAACCATCGAGAGGGCTCCCCTATCCACCACCCGGGGACGACTCTGTGGGTTTGAGCCCTGGGAACCTTCACCGCTAAGCATAATAAGCTTAAAGGCATACAGGCTGTCAGAATTGTTTTTTTTTATATTAAAAGTTGCCAATATTCGATGTTTTACACTAATTGCAGTTGAAGTTTTTCATAATATCATACGTAAATAGCCTAGAACGAAGGACATACGTCGCTGTTTGATTCTCTTGCATCCAGTAAAGCATTCAATGTTTACCCGCACAATATTCATACCGTTCATACGACCTACACAGTGAACTCATTCGGTAAACCGTTTGCGCATGTGTGAAATTGTTTGTTGACGAAGAAGCACATGGCACAAATAGAATCGTGGAATTGAACAAAACATTGACGGATTCTATACGAAAACGACACAAAAAGGAGGATTCAGCAAGCTTTGTGTAAAAATTAATAAAAGATGTTATACCGATCTACTCCATTTTTCAACACGTAAGCATAATTTAGTATTTTTTTTCGGCCGAATCATATTTTAACAGTAGAATTGCATCGTAGTTTTTTATATATTCTTTTTTCAGGAGAAAACGCTAGGTGATATCTCTTTTAAATTAGAGACTAAAATAATGAACTTCATGTCTGTTTTTTTCTAAAAAAAAATATAATCAACTACTCAAGTGTTGTCAATAATATGCAATACAATTTGTTTACAATTTTCCCTTTATCGGGCCTCTTTGCAGAGTTTGGGTTTGTTTTTATTGATTTCATCACGTATTTCCGATTTTAAGTGTCATTCTTACTAAATACCATTATATAATATTAACTGATTACCCCTGTCCCGGGATCCAATTTCAGATATATTTCTTAAATTATATTAATTCTAACGAATTTACATGCAACATACAGAAGAACATGCTTCCTGGTTATTCATAGCAGTTTATCAGTATTCGGCAAACTTCGGAAAAGAAACCGACTTATAATCAGGTGTGTTAATGGCGATTCCACCAACAGACATTCGAATTCTTTTCACTAATTACGACATTATAACATATTTTTTAAACCTGGCTTCTTGTTCAGAACATTTTATTAGTATAAAACATCGAATATTGGCAACTTTTAATATAAAAAAAATTAAAAATTCTGGCCTTTAATATCACACTTTTTGATGTCACAGCACAGAACTCAAATTAAAAGTGAGTAATCGTGGTAATGTATGTGGTAGATCATGGGTTCGATCCCCAATATAATATGATATTGCTACTTGCTGCTTCTCTGCTAAAACATAGAATTAATCAGTAAAAGCAACGATTGGTTGTCTCGGGGCCCGTATATTTTGTACGAATGGAGGACATGTTTAGTACAAAGCATACATCATCATCTCATCAAAATGTAACTTAACTTATTTTAGACGAAAAACACTCGCTCACTGACTCGCCCGTATACACGTAGGACACACCACTTGTGCTTTGCATGGGGTGTCCCCTTTTTATGGGGTAGGAGGGGGATCACTATAATTAGCTATGTACCAATAAAAATCACACATTAATATTATGCATTGTACGTAATTAACATCAAGTTATAATGATTTGATTTGATTTTTGGTGTTTAACGCCACTTTCAGCAATATTTCAACTATATCATGGCGACCAGTTTTAGTGGTGGAAGAAGCCGGATTACCCGGAGAGAACCACCGACCATAGGCAAGTAACTGGTAAACTTTATCACTTGCGGCTGCCAGTCGAGTGCACCTTTTTGTGTAATTTACAAAGTATTGGTGATAGGCTTGTATGAGTTGTTAGGTAATCCAACTACCTAACTCATTGAGCAGCCCGGGCCCTTCAAGTTATTATGAGATATGTAATATATAGATGTACATGTACTGTAAATTTTGAAAATTTGTCCTGGACTCAAACCTAGGAAGACTTTTATTTTCGTCATAGCATTTGTTCCTGGCGGAATAAACAGTAGACTATTTGTGTAGGGGCCGACGTGGTAAAGCCATGAAATCAGCTGAAATGTTTTCCCTAGGAATACAATAATCTTCAAAGAAAACTGAAGGGACAATCAAGAAAAGACAATTCAGAGACACAGCAAACTTTGGGTGCAAGACATGAAAAGTATTTAGTGAGTGAGTGATTGTTTATCAACACCAACTCAGCAATGTTTCTGCTATAGCATGGCGAGATCATTATAATTTTCAATGAAATGATGATGAGGTCCGCTTTGTACTAGACCAACAAGCTTAGTTGGATTTTTATAGTGCTAGCTCACTGAAACAACAGTCCGCATATAGACATGTCACCCCACTCAGACACATTATCTTCATTCTGAGCCAACCAGTTTTTGCCCTTTCTCCTTAATGCTGTGTTCTTAGAAGAGAAGCAACAAATACCCAAGTTATAGTCTCTGGTTTGAACCGATTGGGGCTCAAACCCACGATCTACTGCACTCGAGGCGAGCATGCTAAACATTACACCATCATGCGGTTGAAAAAAATGGGGAAAAAAGTATTTAAACCTATTTAGTTGGATGCAAATGAGGTTAAACCTTGTTCCTATATTGACAGGATGACAGGGCCATATTAACTCAAAACATGTGTCACCGTATAAAGATTTATTTCTGTAAAAAATACAATATTTATTTACAAATACCAACAAATATCATACAATTATTTAACATGATAAAAAATAATTGTACAATCATTAAAACAACAATGAGTAATAACATTTATAATTTATTTATTTCTCATAATTTAATAAAAAAATGTTTTAAATTTTTATCCAGTTGAACAACATGGTATTAATAAAATTAAGATTTTTGCTCCAGTTTTCTCTTCTTTAAAAATAACAGTAGTAAAATTGTCTTCATTATTAATTAGTGATGAATTTTGTCAAAATAACATTTGAAGAGAAAAAAATCATCAGAGATGAAAGTTTTCACTGATAAAAGAAGGAAACACCTATAACATTACTTTTCTCATGGTTTGGACCAAGTTGGACATATTTTATTTCCAACAATTTTGCACAAAAAAAAAAAGAGGGTAAATCTGCTGTTTAAAGGAAAGAATTTCATCTATGACCATTTTACCTTCTAAAAATTTTGGTAACAAGAGCACCGCCCACGGGTGCTGGACGCTCGACTTTTTCGTATCTGATATTAAACTGCAAGCAATTTACAAAGTTGTACATACTTCTAACTATGATGGTCATATAAGCAAATATGTTTGCAAGATTGGTAAATATAATCAGAAGTGTGTCTCACTAAAAAGGACATATAAATCACAGGGTCACCTGCCTTGTTGTAATGGGTTCCCCATTTGATAGTGAACAGGTATGTTGAGTTTCATTTCAATGCCTATCACAATTATTGAGAAATTTCATTTTTTGAAGAAATTCTAAGTCAAAAAGGGGGAATAACTTAAATAAAATGCTGGATGGAGTTGTCTTCTCTTGTCAACAGATTGGGGTCAACACTTTCTACAAGTGTATTGAGTTTCAAGTTAATAGCTTTGATAGTTATTGAGAAATTTTAATTATACTAAAAAAATATCCCAAATTTCTATGTACTATGTCAAAACAAGGGCAGATAACTCTGGATATACAAATCACAGGGTCACCTGCCTTGTTGTAATGGGTTCCCCATTTGATAGTAAACAGGTATGTTGAGTTTCATTTCAATGCTCTGGATATACAAATCACAGGGTCATCTGCCTTGTTGTAATTGGTTCCTCATTTGATAGTGAACAAGTATTCCAAGTTTCAAATGGATACCTTTGATAGTTTTTGAGAAATGGACTCTGACAAAAAACTTAACCGAAAACTTAACTGACCCAGACGCTGACGTGACGACAATAGCTCGACCTTTTTTCTTCGAAAAGTCGAGCTAAAAATGTAGATGACATAGAGTTTTCATTACAGGTGTGTGAAACTGGCCAATGTTAATTAAATTAATTGTGGTCATGATTTTCTTAATTAAATAAATTGTGGTCATGATTTAGTTTATAAATAATAATGATTTGATGCATTTTTTAAATTTCAATGAAACATGATATGATGAAATAAGTAATGACTAGAAATTGTGATATGCAAAAATATCACAGTTATCTCCCATTAATTGGGATTCAAATTTTCAGTCAATAAATAACTACAACTGAAGAAAAAAAATCAATAATAAATTCCTTTGGGAGTTAATTTCTCTATGATCTATCATTTATTCTTTTAGAAGATTCAAACTCTATTAAAAATTAAACTTCAGGGATTTGAGGCTTTAATCTTATAACAAATAAAACTTTTTCTGCTTTGAATCCTTTCTAGATTTTACAATGTGTATTCAGATATTCTTATTCTAACATAAACTTTGCAAAGCATTTTCCTAAAAAAATCAATGACATTATAATTCTAATTTTGGGACTATTTCATTTTTTTAAAGCCAATTTGGAAAACATTTTCATAAAATTTTAATGATAATGATATAAAAAAAAGCAAAATTAAAAAATTTGTTTTTAACAAAATTGAATTAAAACTATTTACCCCCTCCCTTTTTTATATTTGGAAATGGAATAAATATTGGTACATGAAGTTTCTTCACGTTTTATCAAAGCCTACGCTTTCATATAAACATGTAATATAATAGCACTAATGTGTAAGAGATATGTGTTCATTCATGCAGATCAAATTACAGTTTTACCGAGACAACGAACAAATAAGCACCATATTTGTGCATGAAACACATTATTTGATAAACTTAACTGTTGCTGTGGTAACTGATATTTGTCATCATTTGCCATAGCAACAGTTTTATAAATGAGGCAGTTTAATTGTTAGATTTGGCACCAAGGACTTAAAAAAAACAACAATACTCTCAACATCATACAATTACATCTGAATTGAAAAACAAATTGTCAATTTCGTTAACGAGCTCGTCAGGATTAATAGTGTAACTTCCTGAGGTCGTCGTGCTCGCTCCGTCATCATCTCTCGTTACTACACTATCACTCATTGTATCAATATCTTGCATTGAGTATCTAAGTCCATAGGCCCCATGGGTAGCCTCGTCTAGAGTGTCTAAATGAGTCCTTCCAGGATAATAATTGCTCCGTTGTGGAGTCTGAATCGCACTAATTCCACTTTGTGAAAAGTTAGGTAAATGTGTATTCATATAAGCTGCCACTAACGCCTCCTTTCGTTTGGCGTATTTTGATTTTAATTCATCAACAGTTGTATTTGCAGTCACACTATCGTCACTAAAACTAATATTTCGTTGGTAATCGTTGTGTACAGGTAACTTTGATTTGATAGGTGTGTCAAAACTGGAATGTAATAGACTGGAGTTCTTAGAGGAATGAAGTCCTGATTTGTACTGGTCATCTGTAAAAGAAGAAGAAGAATTTTAGATTAATTGATTGGTGTTTAACGTCAACTTTAGCAGTATTTCAGCTGTATCATGTATTATATTATGATTGATTGATTGGTGTTTAACACCAACTTTAAAGCAGTATTTCAGCAATATTGTGCAAAAGAATTTTAGATACTGGTAGCTGAAATACTGCTTTAAACCCAATAGTATTCAAAATACAATGTACATGATAACAATAATTCATATAGTACAGTTGAACCTGTGTAAACAGAACCTCCTTGGGATCAGGTGATGTGTTCAGAATAGACAGGTGTTCAGTTTAAATACATGTTGAATTAACAAAGATTTCCTATATTGGGACTTTATATAATGTTCAGTTTATACAAGATTCAGAATTTTTCAAGTTTTGGTTCAGACAGTTTTCACTGTTTATAAACCTTTTACATGTACTTGCAAAGGAAGTATTTTTTTTCAAATTGCAGTGTTAAAAAATCTTTATACCAGAGCATACAGATATATTCCACATGAGTAAGATATTGCCTAATTCATATACAGATATATTTCTTGTGTAAAAACATCATAAAATAATGAGAAATTAACCAAAATATAGAACTATTGCTACACTTATAGTCTTCCACAGTCTGCATGACTTTTTACACAAAAATACTATATTTTTCTTCAATCAACAAATTGCACCTTTTTCCCCTTCACCTGACCTTGAAGTATGATTTTTTCCATCTGACTTTGAAGTACGATTTTTTCCACCTGACCTTGAAGTATGATTTTTTCCACCTGACCTTGAAGTATGATTTTTTCCACCTGACTTTGAAGTACGATTTTTTCCACCTGACCTTGAAGTATGATTTTTTCCACCTGACCTTGAAGTACGATTTTTTTCCACCTGACCTTGAAGTATGATTTTTTCAGTTGATATTCACACATTACAATATGATTTACAAGTAAGTTTTTTTTTACAACACCAAAATAATAACTTCTGTTTATTACAGACTAAAAGCGGTACACAGTACACGCAAGAATCACATTTCTTATTACAAACCACTTAGACATATATTTCATAGCGTACCCAAACTATAAATGTGCTTTGGTAGCAGCATAAAATGAATTACCAGAATTGTTTCACATAAAATGCAGCACTTTAGAAAAAAGTATCAAAGACATCTACACAACACGATATCAGAATCACTCGAGGATGTGCATGCTTCGTTCCTGTTAGTTATTGTGTTATTCACGACTGGAGGTTGTAAAAAGGATATTTGTTAATAGTCAGGAAATGTTAATTTTATTAAAAATTACTACAAATCATAAAAACACAGGCAAAGTATACTGATAATAGCAATTTAAAAACAAACATTACACAAGTTTTGAGAGCTAACTTCCTAATTGAAACATTAAATTTTTTTTCAACAATAAATATTTTTGAATGTAATGATGAATATACCAAAGAACTACTTGTCTAAATTACACAAAAACACACATCCAGGATGTTTGTTTTTATCGATGGAAAATTTGAAATTCTGCAACAAACACATGCCAAAGAGATCTTTGTTCTCATCAATTATACTCCAGCACTTAAGAGTTTTAGTGAAGCAAGACTATTTGGCTGTCTTTCAGCTCGTTAATTATGAAACATATATTTCAGGGAAAGATGAAAATGACGACTGTTTTATTCTGATAATGAGTTACATTTAGTAAGATGCAAATATTTTACCACACAGAGAAAAAAACCGGAAATATGTTAGAATTGATGAGGATGTATAGCATGCAGTATAACAACTGTCATTTTTTAATGAAGTAATCTTGTTTTTCATTCTATAAAAGTTTTAACATTTTCTTACTTTTAATATACCTTTTGCACATTCTCAATCTTATTAAAAAAATTATACATTTTTAGACATTTTCATTGGAGTTATTTCCCCTACGACAAGCAAATTGGTGCCCGGTCTAGCAAGAGCAATGAAAAGGATAGAGAAACTGGTATAATTTTATAACAAATAGAAAATAAAGTTATAACATTTCAAATTAACAGGTTAAAATTAGAAAAAATATATGTTATATTTGTTGAACTTTGAATGAAATAGGACCATTTTGCCCACCTTAAAAACATATAATTTTACAATCAAATTGGGAATGTGCACAATGTTATTAAAACTTCATTCTAAGATCAGAAATAAACAGAAAACTTTAGTTATTAAAATTACAACTTTTAACTCTTTTTACAATTACAGTAAAATAAAAAAAAGTTCTTGTAAAACTGGGAAAAGTTCACACTGAGTCAGTACCTGTGATGTCTACTCACTGTCAGATAATATTACAGTCCTGTGATGTCTACTCACTGTCAGATAATATTACAGTCCTGTGATGTCTACTCACTGTCAGATAATATTACAGTCCTGTGATGTCTACTCATTGTCAGATAATATTACAGTCCTGTGAGGTCTACTCACTGTCAGATAATATTACAGTCCTGTGATGTCTACTCACTGTCAGATAATATTACAGTCCTGTGAGGTCTACTCATTGTCAGATAATATTACAGTCCTGTGAGGTCTACTCACTGTCAGATAATATTACAGTCCTGTGATGTCTACTCACTGTCAGATAATATTACAGTCCTGTGATGTCTACTCACTGTCAGATAATATTACAGTCCTGTGATGTCTACTCACTGTCAGATAATATTACAGTCCTGTGATGTCTACTCACTGTCAGATAATATTACAGTCCTGTGATGTCTACTCACTGTCAGATAATATTACAGTCCTGTGATGTCTACTCACTGTCAAATAATATTACAGTCCTGTGATGTCTACTCACTGTCAGATAATATTACAGTCCTGTGATGTCTACTCACTGTCAGATAATATTACAGTCCTGTGATGTCTACTCACTGTCAGATAATATTACAGTCCTGTGAGGTCTACTCACTGTCAGATAATATTACAGTCCTGTGAGGTCTACTCACTGTCAGATAATATTACAGTCCTGTGATGTCTACTCACTGTCAGATAATATTACAGTCCTGTGATGTCTACTCAAGTCATAATATTACAGTCCTGTGATGTCTATGCACTGTCAGATAATATTACAGTCCTGTGATGTCTACTCACTGTCAGACAAATATTTTCTCAAAATGCTAATGATTTGCCATGCTAATTGTATAAACAATATAACTTACTCCTTTACACATAGCATTGGTAAAATACCACTATATAAATTAGAAGAAAAAAATAGTCTTTATAAATCTGCACTTCTTCAAATAGATTGATTGATTGGTGTTTAACATCAACTTTAACAGTCTTTCAGCTATATCGTGATTTGAAGAAATTTTTATAAATTAATTTTCTCAGCTACAAGATCCTTTGAAATAAGACATATTTTCTTCAAATAGATTGATTGATTGGTATTTAACGTCAACTTTAGCAGTCTTTCAGCTATATCGTGATTTGAAGAAACTTTATAAATTAATTTTCTCAACTACAAGATCTATATAAATAAGATATATTTTCTTCAAATTGATAAAAATTTTGGATTTTTGTTTCCTAATTTTGTATCCTCTATTAACTTTAGCAATACAGGATATAAACTTAAAATTCTTAATGGATAAAAATATCAATAAAATGTCTATTATTTAGAAAATATTTGTTACTTCATATGATTAAAATCTGAATTAAAAAAAGCAAACATTTCTTCTTTATACTTGAAAAGAATTACACTTCAATATTAAAAGTTACATCAAAATAATTTTTAGCACTAAAAACTTTTTTTTCCCTAATTTCTGAGGTTTCAAAAGGGTTTATCAAATATGCCATTTTTGAACCTCAGCTTCTGATCTTAAAGGTTTTCTAAACTATTTCTTAAAAAGTAATCTCACTAAAAAAAAATTAATAAAAGGAGACCTTAAGAATGATCTTCCCAATTTTGAAAAGTGATCCATGTCCTTAAACAGGACCTTTCTGAAGATTCCTTTTTCCCTCCAAAAAAACCCCAGTGCAATAAAATAAAAAAATTAATGAAGCGCATCGTTTATTTATTTTGTAATATTCACGTTGTAAATAACAACATCAATATAAAGATGTTAAAAACTTCCCTCTAAACTAATAATAAATGTCTCTTTTAGTCACAAAGACAATTTTAAATACTTTTAAAATATCAGACTGGCTCACTTACACTCATCCATTTAAATAGTATCCCATTATAGATTTAAAATTTATACATTTCACAAGATGGGGTCACAGCTATTAATTCTTGATATCTTAATAACAGGATCTTTAATATTGAAAAAAAAAAATTACAAATAAAAGTGAACTGAACATTAAGAAGTAGAAATTGATGGCTATTTTCACATAAATAAGTTGAATTTACCCAGCTAGAAAATATATATCTTAAAATATTTCAGAAATGAATATTAAGAGTAAAAGTTTCATAAAACTTAGGGAATAACAAATTTTGCAGATGTGCAGGGCTGATCATTATTCTTATTTAGACTGGTTTTCAGAAAGACTGGTTCCGAATGTTTTACAATATTCTGAATAATAACTGTCTTAATTGATATAGCTTATTATTTGTGTCACTTAAAAGGGGTTCCTCTGTTACTATTAATATCTTATTACCTGTGTCACTTAGAGGGTGTCCCCTGTTACTATTTATATCTTCTTCACTTCCTCCTCGTCCACTATCACTGGTGGCTGATTCAGCCGATGTTTCACTGTGAGCATCGTCATTTTTATTTCTCAACAGGTCCATTTCTCTAGCCTGTAAAGGAGATCAAGATATAATATAAAAATATCTACTAACCATATAGAGGCGTATTATGTAGCTATGGTCATCAACGAAATTGTGCTTACGGTAACAAAAGTGATACAATTTTTTATGTTACAATCACGTTTTTATTGATTAAAAGAAAGGGGTTAGGGTTAGAGTTATGGTGTTTAACGCCACTTTAAACAATATCTCAGTTACTAGTATATCGTGGTGGTCAGTTTTATTGATGGAAGAAACCAGAGTATCTGGAGAAAACCACCAACATGCCGCAAGTTACTGATAAACTTTATCACATAATGTTGTAGCATGATTCAAAGAAAGAAACTCAACATTACAATGGACTGTACACCATAGCAGAGAAATGTTATGTAACCAAGTGCAAACTAGGCTAAAAAATGGACACTCACTCTTTAATGGTTTTATATGCAAAAAAAACTATACCTCACAAATCACCACAGGAGGGCATATTTTTAACAATAGCAATTCACAAAAGAAAAAACATTTCTCTATTTTTACAATGAAAACAGGAGTGATATGTTAACTTAATATTGGTGGAATTGTCCAACATTACTGTTTAAACTTTCTTTCATAAAAATAAATGAGTCATCTTTACAAAAGTATTCTAAAATAGCAGAACCACCTCTTTAACAATTAACATTCAAATGCTACCGTTTTATTTTTTAAATCAATTTTAAAAATTCAAACTGGAAAGAAATTAATACTTTCAATTTGAAAAATGAAAAAAAATCATAATAATAAAATAAGAAAAAAAAAAAAAAAAATGGGTAATAAAACAAATAGATATGCTTAATAATCTTTGGTTTACAATTTTACTCTCAAGCTTATTGAAATTAAATACTTCCAATAACATCACAGATGTCTTAAATGGTTAGTTAAAATTTTGACAAAGATTTAATTTCATGCAGGAAAGGGGGTATCAGTGTTTCTAAACTTTTACAATTGATTTTTGACAATATTTATCTAGAAGATGAGCTCTCTCTTTGATTAAAATTTAGCCGATGGTTACTAGTGAGGTTGTTTCCTATTCATTCCAACAACAAAAATAATCGCTATGGTAAACCTTTTGTCCAGGCAATGTCAATAATTATTTCAGGTATAAAATCACTAATTTTGATCCCTATTTAACTTAACAAACATGACTAAACTTCAATAACTAACTTTTTATTTTTTTATTTTCATCCAATCATGCTATGGTCTAAAATAGCCACCGGCTAGATGAGATAGTCCAAATATTATTTCAAATGAAAGTTTTACAGTTTTTTCCCATTAAATACAACATAAGATATTTATAAAATATTATCCTTCAACAAAAGGTAGAAACCTTGTATCGCACTCCATGAAACAATGTTCTGTTTGGACAATCTTTGTTAAATAGGAAACATTAAAAGCAAAATATGAGAAAAAAGGTTACAAATGATTATTGAAGTACATTTAATTCTATGATCAACTGAACACATTAAATACAAACAAAAACATTACATTTTGGGGGCTCTATCACCAACTGAACCCATTACAAACAAATAAGGGTAATAACAAAATTACCGAACTCCAAACAATCTTACAAAGGGAAAGTCAAAACTCATAATTATATAAACAGACAAAATCAGTCAACAACCGGAAAACTGTGAAAACCGTAATGACCCTGACTTGGTACAGGCATTTCTGAAGAAATGGTGGGTTGAATCAGATTTTAAAGTGCCAAACCTCCTGCTTTCATTACGGCTCAAAGGTTCCGGCTGTCACTATAACAGTATTTATAACAAAACCATTACATTTTGGGGGCTCTATCACCAACTGAACCCATTACAAACAAAACCATTATATTTTGGGGGCTCTATCACCAACTGAACCCAATACAAACAAAACCATTACATTTTGGTGGCAGGTCAATTTATTTCTGTTTGGAGAATGCCACACTCCTTGAATACTAAAGATGATTAGCAGCAGCTCCTAAGGAGAAGTGGCTGTTAGTGGCCTGTTGCAAGGAACGTATTTGGTTTCCTATATCATATTTTGGAGGCCCTGGACACCATGGATTATCTCTCCCTTTTCCTAGTGCCAATTACAACATCCATCTGTAAATTCCATAGCTACCATTTTTCCTGATTTATTGTTGATAAACTTGTTATCTTCACAACAACAGTTGAAATGCTGTTTACTTGATGTTAAACAACAATCAATCAACAGTATCTGTTACCTACCTCTTGTTCTTTCAGTTGTTGGTACCAGTAGCCAGGACTTTGGGGTCGAAGGTCAGGCTGATAGGCTAGACAATCTATTTGGTACTGCTTGTCATCATATGAATCTTTGTCCTTTTCAGAATTAAAGGTATTATTGGTGATCAGTGAACTGCATGCTTGTGGATTCTAAGAAAAATAAGAAGAAAAAATATGTTTCAAACACAGAGAAAGAAATATGTTAAATTTATGTGAAGTTTATTGTTATTACTGTAAGGAACATTTCAAATACTGTAATACTACAATCATTTTTTACTATTGTCTCTTTGAAAAATCTAATAGCAGGTGCATGCAAATACAAAAGTTAAAATTCAAAAACATTCAAATTTTCTATGAATTTTTTATTTCACAACCGAGCAGATGCCCCTATCCTTGATTTGACACCAATGGGTCAATATTTAGCACATCATTAAATGACATTACTTTACCCACATTTTTTTTAGTGTGGTTCAAACTTGACTAATCAACTTCCATCCATTCATAAAAGGTGTTGATTATTCATAACAATTACAGCTTTAAATTTTACAATTTGCTTTGTAGGTTTCGTTTGCCCAACTTTTAAAGGTTTGTCACCTTAAAAATATTTACTTGAATAAACACAAACAAGAAGCTAGATATCTAAAATATGAAAATTAACAATAATTTGCTTATTAAAGCTTATCTTTAATTAACAGAACAAACAAAAATATCAGAGATACTAAAACTTTTGATTTTTCAGTCCACTGTGAATTACAGCTGAAAAGAAGTTATTTAAATATGGCCTTACAGTTTCAATTAAATATGAACTTAATCGCTTTACACACATAATTATGGAGTGTATAGTTCAGTCTTTGTTAGAAAAAAAAAGTTTTTAACAGTCATTTGAGAAACAGAAATAATTACATGGAAATGGACATCTCATATAGAAACTTTACCTTATATCAACCACAAAAAACATGAAACAATAATTACAAAATGTCTTTTAAGGTAAAAAATATATTTTTTTGCATTTAATCACCAATTATCAGCTAGTATTGTCAAAGATTTTTTTTTTTTTTTAAACATATTGAAAATAGGAAATGTGATTTCAAAAATATCTAAAAATTAATTTACATATTTATATTAAGTTCATATCAGTTTTAAAATGACTTATTAAACAAATGTTTACAAGAAAGATAATCATTTTTCAAGTTCCTAAAATGTTTGTCTTAGGTGGGTTTTAAAGACTTTACAAATATTTGGTAAAACTGTTGATTTTTGAAAGCCAAATTTTGATACACAATAATAACATCAATCACTTTGAAAAAATTTCCCCCACAATTTTCATTAGATAAAAAAAAATGGTTTGCTGAAGTTAGTAGGTATTTTTTCCCTTACTTGCTTATAATTTCCTTCAGATAAAAATAGTTTTAATCAAGGGTCATCCTTTAAAAAAAAAAAACATGTTGGCTGTAATTTTTTAGGAGAGTAACTAGATAGAACACAATTTTTCTCTCAATTATCTGAAGGAATTTTTTTTTATTGTAATGCTAAAAAATGCAAAAAAAAATAATTTTTATTTCTGAAAACATATTTTGGATATGGTCAGTATTGGTGGGTCAGTCAGATTTCCAACAAACCAAGACGTTTTTTTTAATTGCAAGACCTGAGAAGAAGCCTGATATGTTAAAGAATTGAAAATATATAAACAAAACAAATATTGATTCCTACATGTTAGGTAATTTCTAATTAAAGATGGTATAATTATAAATAATTAATGACAGTGATGGCTAATTAGATTTGTGAGAGAAATCTGCAGGGCCTCTAACTTATTTAATTATTTATTTCAGCATCTGTTCCAAATAAGAAATATAAAAAACCTTTCTTTATACACAATTATTTTCTTTTTCCTTTAATATATATTCTTAAGAAGAAATGATTAATCAGTTTCAATAATTTAAAAAGATATTTCAAGGAGAAAAGAAACATTTAACTTTGTAAAAAAAATTGAAGACTTTATTTCCTACGAAAACATGCTTTGTTTTTTTCCATTATAATGAAACTATCATCATATATTTTCCTATCATTAGTATGTTTAACCAGTTAGTTAAATTTTCGTAATATTTTTAATCACCCTAGTGTTAAATTTCTGCAGAAGAATTCCCACCTATTTTCTTTGACAGAAATTGACAATTAGGTTTTGGTCATAGGAGAAACATATTCTCCTTCTGCTAACAGTGGATTATAAATTTTCAAATTATCTCCAGTGGATTACGATATTTCTCCACTCAGACACTCCATAGTTTTCAAATTCTCAAGAGAAAATAATTTATCATGAGTATACGAGATAATCTCGAGCTTTGACTGTATATGAAAATAACGATAATTACAAATTTGGACTATGACTAAGGCACCACCCATCTATGACACATGAAGAAAAACCTAGTTTTAATTTCAATTAAGACTAGAAAATATCAGAAAATTATGAAACATATTTGAACGACTATATCAATGTACAAACATTCCACGACGATTTGTCTTAATTTGGTATGAAATGGATATAATAGATGTTGATTGAATTAGATGTCATAGTTTGACTGCTAAGTAAAAGAAGTATCAGTGATGGCGGTGGTGATTTATTTTGTTCTGCCACTGAGGATTAAAATATACCAATGATACTGACATTGTATGGCCTATCACTTTGATCAATTATCTAATCTTTAACACAATTCTCAAACATAAACCAGGTTGTCATAACGTTATTCCTATTAATATTATCTCCAAAATTGTTTTCCTTTTTCGTTGTTGATGATATTTCTGAAATTGATTGTTTTATTTTTCATTGCATGCATCTACAATTGCATAGTAGGAGATAGTTAATTCATAAGACCTCAAAAAATACCTGTCTTTCCACTAATATTCTTGAACAAAAAAGGTAGGAAGGTAGGTAACCTTTTGTTTAAATTTTACATAAATTATGCAAGACAAAAATCTGACTAAAACAGTGCTTGACCAAAAATGGCCATAAAAACTAGGTATTAAAACTTAGGGTTGGTAGGGTTAGCGGAAACACATTAATATTTTCTGTTGTTGGCCTAATGTAACCTAAAATGATCTTACAGTACACTAGTGGTCAGGAAATATGTAGCTGGTATTATTAAAGCCTTGTTACACTATAAAATAATTATTTCTCAAAATTTGTATAATAACCTTATATTAGGCCAAAATTAAAAATAAGTTTTCTTCCCCGTACCCGACCGACCCTGTCAAAATCGGCCGACTGAAATCTTTTTATTGGAAATATGCTGTCACTTTTTTGTTTTTTGTATTTCGTTTCACTCAAAATTCATTTTGTTGAAAATTTCGTAGTCTAGATTCATTTCGCCAAAAGATCGGTATTTTCGCATTACCAAGCACATCTTTGTCGTAAAAAAAAAAAGCGCCTGCCTACCTACCTACCCACTTCCAAAATTGTGGGTTGGGTAAGGGGAAACAGAAATATTTTTAACTGTGGCCTTAATTATTCAATAAAATTTTTTTTTTAGGTGTCTTAGTTAACATGAAACGCCACGATATAGTTGAAATATTGCTAAAGTTGGCACTAAACACCAATCAATCTGTAAAACATATCTACAGAAGATGCAGTACTTACTTCTAAAAGTTTTCCATCCAGTGTTATCAGACCAGGTGCATGCTTCGACGTTGAAAATGATGTGACATTTGTAAATGTTGATGTATTCACAGAATCTGATTCCTCACTTAAAGAAAAACTAACTTCCTTTTTATTCTTCTTTTTCAACGGTGCGTCTGAGAATTGTGATGATTCTGTTGATATTGTTTCATTTTGATTTGAATTAAACATTGTTTTTTCTTGTTTGTCCTGATTGTTCTTTTGGTGACGGTGACCTAGATCCAAACGCCGAATGATACAGATCGTCACAATAATTGCAGCCGATAAAACGATAGTTACAACTATGATAACGGCCACAATGACAACATTCGTACCATCTTCTCCTTTCTCCTTGATAGTAAGATTTGTTTCATTGGTCAAGGTCACAATAACATTGAGTCTAGAGTACGATATTTGTTGACTATATCCACTGTCTTTTACGGAAATCAAAATTCGATAAGTATCAGAATCGTACAAATGCATTGTTTTTGCCACAGTAAAAAATCCTGTATTTGCATCTAATTTGAATATATTTTTATTGCTTGGCGAAACGTTATCAATATAAAATAACAGTTGAGCATTTTGACCAAGGTCACTGTCTGTAGCATTTACCTTCATAATCACAGTACCCGGCATGGCAGTATAGGGGATATAAAAAGTGTCGTTAAAACTGTTTGGCATATGTATAACAGGTGGGTTGTCGTTATCATCGTAAACGTGTACGGTCACATCAGCCGTAGAGTATAATACTGGATTACCCTTGTCAGTAACTCTTACAGTAAAATTATATGATGACTGTATCTCCCGATCTAACTTTCCAGATTTGATGATACCTGTTTGGAAGTCGAGAGAAAACACAGTAGGTGCTGGAGGTACAAATGTAAAAGTAAACTGTCCATTAGATCCAGCGTCCAAATCATACGCTGTCAAAGTTCCAACAATAGGCTCATTATCTTGACCTTCCAAGGCATTGAATACGAACCTTGACTTTACAAACGTTGGAGGATTATCATTAACATCTTCTAATGTCAATACGACCAGCGTTGACGAGACATGTTTGTTTGGCGATCCATTGTCGGTGGCATTAACATGGAATCTTACCTCCGATTCGTACTCACGATCATACACTGCATTTGTTTTTACCCTGCCAGTTAGTGAATTGATAGTAAAGTTATCACTAGCATCTGTGTGTAAAAAGTATGAGATATTTCCATTTTCCCCACTGTCCTTGTCTGTGGCAGACACTTGAACAATTTCTTGAAATGTGGACATATTTTCTAAGATGGTTGCTCGGTACATATTTTGATGAAACACTGGTGAATTGTCATTTTCGTCTTTTACGTAGATATTTAATGAGGTTGAGTTTTGCTGCTGGGGAATTCCCTGGTCTTGACAAGTTAGCGTAATATTGTGTGATTTTTGTGTCTCGTAATCCAACTTACTGCTAATGACAATCTTGTACATGTTTGTATATAACCCCACAAGTTTGAAATTATCTCCCAAAATTTGACACAGTACTTTTCCATTTGAACCTAAATCTTTATCGGAAACTGACACGGTAGCAATGTAACGATTAATCTCAGCCGATTCTGATATCAACGTTCCTCCTGGTGGGAAATTGGTATTTATTTGTGGAGCATTGTCGTTAATATCTATAACATCCACGGTAACCATTGCCGATGACAACGACGGTAATCTACCATGATCCACGACTTCCACAAGGAACTTGTATTGTTTTTCATCTTCATAGTTCAAACTAGATATGATAAAAATTTGTCCTGTTGATTCATTTACTGAAAACACATCCGTAACCTTCGACAAAACTCGTGAATTAAAACGAAACGAAAATAATCCATTTTGTCCTATATCAGCATCTGTAGCAGAAAGAGTTAGGATTGGTGTTTTTACTGCTTGATTTTCAGGAACATTCACTTGATAAGTAGGCTGTGTAAACAGTGGACGATTGTCATTAAAATCAGTAATTGTTATATTGACTGTAAGTGTACCTGTTCTTTGAGGAAAACCTCCATCTCGAGCATATATTTTCAGTTGGTAAAAATCCCTTGTTTCACGATCTAATTTATAGTTCACAACAAGTCCTAAATCAGATGATCCATCCAGATTTTTAGTCACATCAAGTCCAAACATTTCATTTCCAGGTACAAGTTCGTAAGCTTGAACGGAATTGTTGAATCCAGTATCTTTATCGTCAGCGGCACTAGTATACAGAATATATCCCTCGGACACAGACTCCTCCACGGATAATGATATTTCTGAATTAGGAAAAACAGGTGTGTTGTCATTGGTATCTTCCAAGGAAACGTTGATTTGAATAATTTTAAAGAGATCTAACAGTAGGTTTTTCGGATCCTGTTTATAAACTGCAACATTAAAATTTAAAAAACAAGTTTTCTGATACGGACATAAAATTTCACGATCTAAAACATCTTTGGTATATAAAGAACTACTGGTTTCATTTATCATAAAAAACAGAGCATTTTTGTTTCCCTGCGTTAAAATTTGAAATCTCATGTGCTTAAATTCTTCTTGAGTAACATTGCCATAAAGTAAGCTGTCTCTTGCGACATTTCCAACGAAAGTTTTGTTCATTTGCTCCTCACGAATACTGTAACTGAGGGTCGTGGATTCTTGTCCTGCGGTAAAACTGTGATAAACATCCAACGCAAGTAAAAGAAATAATTGTCGAACTGATGCACTAGTCATGATGAAGTTGTTAGAATGTCCAATGAAATAAAAACAAAAATGATGTCAGTTGTATATACTGTCATGTACAATATTAAAAATAATCCACACGGTTCAATCTACATGTTGCATTCCAGCCAGCGTACTCCAAAAACCAATCCTGAAAAATGAGTAACAAGATTATAGTCATATTGTTAAATGTCCACAGTTTACATAAAACATTACTCAAAACTATACCAGAAATATCTCTGTTCTTAACTGTTTGTAGAAGAAAAATGATAATATTTACCTTAAGTATCAAATAGTTTTTCGATTTTGTCAATTTGTTTACTGAATCAGTTTACCAAGTAAATTTTACTTCAGTGTACACACAAGAAGTCAATAGCATGCTTTCTACATGTAGGAGTGAAATATACATATATTTTGACAGCAAGTATTGTTCTGTATTGACCAATCAGAGCCCTCTATTTTTAGACACTACTGACCAGATTATCATTTTTAGACACTACTGACCAGATTATCATAAGCTGGACAGTGAGTTTTTTATGCTAATTATTTCAATAATTGACATGTTCTAGATGTCTGAGGTTCACCTGAGGGCTGACAAATGTTCAAAATATTAAAATTAATCCTAGCTATAAATCTTGTGTTAATGAGTTATAAAAGTGACATTTTTATAAAATTAAATTCAGTTGATTTTCAAGAAATTAAAAATTATTTTCAATATTTATATTTTTTTTAAACTAAGCTGGTTTTAATTTTTAAGTGTTTTCAGAGACTGGTGTAGATTTAAACAATAATTTGAAAAATATAAAATAAGTAAAAATTAAAAAAAAAATAATAACAAAAAAGATTTTGTTACATACTTTAAAATAACAGTAATCAATATCATTTCTAGATTTTTGCTCAATTTATCTGTCATCATGACAAATTTGACAGAAACTTCTCAATTACAAAAAAAAAATGCTTAAATAAATATTTCTTTACAAGCTGACAGTAAAAACAGACAACTATGATTACTCTAATCCATTTACAGGTATGTGTAATAAAAACATGAACTTGTGCCTAATGTAAACAAACAAACAAACATCAAAGGAAATTAATATGATGTCAATCATTGCAACATCAATTAGTAAATAGTCTCCCTTTACTATTCTGTATTTTGGTTTGTTATATCTTTATTCTCATAAAGACAATGTATAACAATGGTACAGAGATATAACAATAAATCAAAATAACATTATAATATTCTGTATTAAAGGAGATCAATTATTATGTAGAGGGATAAACAGAACTCTTTCATCTCCTTTAGAAATAAATATATACAGGGATAAAATAGATATAATGCTCATTGATGATAAAAAGAAGACCCCCCCCCCCCCCCAATTCAGGGAATAAATACCTTCATTTTGTAGCATTTTATTTCCAAATATTTTGTTTAAAAAGAGGAAATTTGTCATCTCTGTTCAGATTTAAATATTTCAACTTTTTTTCTTTTTTTTTCTCAACACACAATTCCTTTTTTATTTAAAAATAAAAATAAAATTATGCAACAATAAAAACAAATATACTGCTTAGAGCAAATTATAATATTGAAATTGTTACCATCAACAAAAATTTGATATTTCAGTAATTTATCATAATTTGAAAAGTTTCAAAAAGTATTTCACTTATTGTTGATAAATAAGGCATCTCTGAGATCAGCTTCCCTTCCCTTATTTTCTGATAATATAATATTTTCAAATCCCCCAAAAATGTTTCCACAATAAATTGACAACACATCTAATTATTTTATGAGGAACAGAACCAAGCACCTGTTTTCTCTTTCATAAATGTCTCTTTATTGACAAAAATTAACTGTAGCCTTTCAAAACTTACTTAACTATATATACTAACAATAATGCTAATGAGAGGCTAATTTTATCTGTGGAGAGGAAAATGAGTTGTGATGTCCTGGTGAGGTAACAACTCCTGGTGAGGTAACAACAATACATTATCAGTAGGAGGTTTAGTGTTTGGAACCAGTCTTTTCCAGTCTGGTAATTTTACTCATTTCATCCATTGACGTGTCGTAATTAAATCTCATAACATTTTTAATTTTCATACTCAACAAATAATTATAAATGGCAGATTGATGTCTAGTAGTGATATGGACCTGTTATTGTAGGATTAACGTGAAATTTCACAGTTAGGACTATCACACAAATAATACAAGGTACAAACAGACAACAACATGTCATAATTACCACAGTCACTTAATTAATGAAAAATATGTCAATATTGTACTACATTGTATTAAAAAATCCCTCCCCCCAAAAACAAATATTGCATATTGCAATAAACTGGATTGCTGTATACCCCAAACTTTTAAAAAAAAAGCTAGCAAAGCATTGAAAGAACACTTCTGTTAAGCATATTTAAACAGTGATAGCCATCCATTCCATTCCACTAATATTAATATTTGTTTAAGTGGCATTATCTGCCAAAATCGTAAATTTTTGTTGCCCATATAAAATATCAGATATGATTGATGCCTTAATAAAAACGTGTTTCTGTAACTTATAAATGTTATGAAATGGATGCGCATGGGGGGGGGGGGGAAATAAGGTGCAACTGCTCGTGTTTTGAGATCAATCAAGAAATGGACGCCATCTTATTAATTATCGGCATTGTTTATGGAGTTTGCCGAATCGTCATTAAATCAGTACAACAATGCACTTATTTCTTATTTTCTGTGAATCTGCTTTTAGTCGGCTTTAATTACGGACAAAGAACCATGCAAGTTTGCAGTTAATAAGTGACAAAATACAAATTATTCAATTATTCGTTTTTACCTGTCACTAGTAAGGTCAGTTGCATATGGAGAAATCGAGGTCAAATTATTTGCTTGCAAGGAAATAATAAATCGATGGTAATTTTCGTTCTCAAAAGGCGAAAAGTGGTACGATAAGCTGTTTAATGTGAAATATTTACCTTTATTTCATCATTTTAAAGCTATTTACCAATTTCCAAAAATGCCGCTTTAAATAATTTACACCAGTATCTTTGTGAACATGACTTGTCCATTTTTTAATTTTTATTTGACCATATACAACACTCTATAAAATATAATATTATTTTTTTTATATAATATCTAATATACAGAGAAATGATCCTACCTGTGTATATAAAAACATTCCTTTATAATCCTTTCAAATTAAAATTTACTCAGCTGTTGATTTTATGCAGTCCATTTAAACTCCATATTTCCAAATCAAAATTCAATGTATACTTTTATAGAAATCTTGAAGAAAAACAACCTTATTACAATCACTCAAATCATATCAAAACTTGGGGATAATTAAGAACTGATTAATATAAGCCAGGGATTAAAGAAAAGCCAACCCTCAAAGCCCCCTTTTTGTCGTTTCTACAATTAACTGGGATATTTTGTAAGCCCTTATCAATAAAGAGTAAATAACCAGGGAACTAGTGAGAGTTGTTGGTATGGCTAGAAACTTGGGAAAATTTAACATTGCTTAGGAGAGAGAGAATGTCGCCATATTGTTTGAAAATTCGGCACACAAGTTTAATAAACTTTAACAAACACAGTGTTAATATCCTAGAGTAAAAGTATTAGAAAATGTAGAGGAATGGTCAGGTACTGGGTACCTTATCCCACTGTTTGGTATGTCAACTTGTTATTTCCGATATCTTGTGTCAATTGGGTCATCACCAATGATAAAGGGAAACAACTTAAGATTTGATGATTCAGAGCCTGTTATAGTTCAGTGAGTTAAGATGAAAGGTGATTGTTGGTTTTGTTGATATTGGTGGAATTGATGACCAGCTAGCTATATATAGATAATCAGTAGAAGGTATCTTATTACAAGATGATGACAGTATCCAGACTCCAAGCCAACCAATCTTAGCTCTTAGCAGAGAAGCAGCTAATACTAATATTTTAATCCCTTTATGCTTGACCTGACCAGGTATTGAACCCAAGATCTACCATACTCCATCCAGGCAGCACACTAGCCATTACACCACTGAGGAGGTTCATTAAATTGGAGGGCAATTAAACATGTCCAGTACTTAACTCTGTTTAAAATCTCCCACTTAACACTAGAGACAAACCCTGTTTAAAATCTCCCACTTAACACTAGAGACAAACCCTGTTTAAAATCTCCCACTTAACACTAGAGACAAACCCTGTTTAAAATCTCCCACTTAACACTAGAGTCAAACCCTGTTTAAAATCTCCCACTTAACACTAGAGACAAACCCTGTTTAAAATCTCCCACTTAACACTAGAGACAAACCCTGTTTAAAATCTCCCACTTAACACTAGAGACAAACCCTGTTTAAAATCTCCCACTTAACACTAGAGACAAACCCTGTTTAAAATCTCCCACTTAACACTAGAGACAAACCCTGTTTAAAATCTCCCACTTAACACTAGAGACAAACCCTGTTTAAAATCTCCCACTTAACACTAGAGACAAATTCTGTTTAAAATCTCCCACTTAACACTAGAGACAAATTCTGTTTAAAATCTCCCACTTAACACTGGAGACAAATTCTGTTTAAAATCTCCCACTTAACACTAGAGACAAACCCTGTTTAAAATCTCCCACTTAACACTAGAGACAAATTCTGTTTAAAATCTCCCACTTAACACTAGAGACAAATTCTGTTTAAAATCTCCCACTTAACACTGGAGACAAATTCTGTTTAAAATCTCCCACTTAACACTAGAGACAAACCCTGTTTAAAATCTCCCACTTAACACTAGAGACAAACCCTGTTTAAAATCTCCCACTTAACACTAGAGACAAACCCTGTTTAAAATCTCCCACTTAACACTAGAGACAAACCCTGTTTAAAATCTCCCACTTAACACTAGAGTCAAACCCTGTTTAAAATCTCCCACTTAACACTAGAGACAAACCCTGTTTAAAATCTCCCACTTAACACTAGAGACAAACCCTGTTTAAAATCTCCCACTTAACACTGGAGACAAACCCTGTTTAAAATCTCCCACTTAACACTAGAGACAAATTCTGTTTAAAATCTCCCACTTAACACTAGAGACAAACCCTGTTTAAAATCTCCCACTTAACACTAGAGACAAACCCTGTTTAAAATCTCCCACTTAACACTAGAGACAAACCCTGTTTAAAATCTCCCACTTAACACTAGAGACAAACCCTGTTTAAAATCTCCCACTTAACACTAGAGACAAACCCTGTTTAAAATCTCCCACTTAACACTAGAGACAAACCCTGTTTAAAATCTCCCACTTAACACTAGAGACAAACCCTGTTTAAAATCTCCCACTTAACACTAGAGACAAACCCTGTTTAAAATCTCCCACTTAACACTAGAGACAAACCCTGTTTAAAATCTCCCACTTAACACTAGAGACAAACCCTGTTTAAAATCTCCCACTTAACACTAGAGACAAACCCTGTTTAAAATCTCCCACTTAACACTAGAGACAAACCCTGTTTAAAATCTCCCACTTAACACTAGAGACAAACCCTGTTTAAAATCTCCCACTTAACACTAGAGACAAACCCTGTTTAAAATCTCCCACTTAACACTAGAGACAAATTCTGTTTAAAATCTCCCACTTAACACTAGAGACAAATTCTGTTTAAAATCTCCCACTTAACACTGGAGACAAATTCTGTTTAAAATCTCCCACTTAACACTAGAGACAAACCCTGTTTAAAATCTCCCACTTAACACTAGAGACAAACCCTGTTTAAAATCTCCCACTTAACACTAGAGACAAACCCTGTTTAAAATCTCCCACTTAACACTAGAGACAAACCCTGTTTAAAATCTCCCACTTAACACTAGAGACAAACCCTGTTTAAAATCTCCCACTTAACACTAGAGACAAACCCTGTTTAAAATCTCCCACTTAACACTAGAGACAAACCCTGTTTAAAATCTCCCACTTAACACTAGAGACAAACCCTGTTTAAAATCTCCCACTTAACACTAGAGACAAACCCTGTTTAAAATCTCCCACTTAACACTAGAGACAAACCCTGTTTAAAATCTCCCACTTAACACTAGAGACAAACCCTGTTTAAAATCTCCCACTTAACACTAGAGACAAACCCTGTTTAAAATCTCCCACTTAACACTAGAGACAAACCCTGTTTAAAATCTCCCACTTAACACTAGAGACAAACCCTGTTTAAAATCTCCCACTTAACACTAGAGACAAACCCTGTTTAAAATCTCCCACTTAACACTAGAGACAAACCCTGTTTAAAATCTCCCACTTAACACTAGAGACAAACCCTGTTTAAAATCTCCCACTTAACACTAGAGACAAACCCTGTTTAAAATCTCCCACTTAACACTAGAGACAAACCCTGTTTAAAATCTCCCACTTAACACTAGAGACAAACCCTGTTTAAAATCTCCCACTTAACACTAGAGACAAATTCTGTTTAAAATCTCCCACTTAACACTAGAGACAAATTCTGTTTAAAATCTCCCACTTAACACTGGAGACAAATTCTGTTTAAAATCTCCCACTTAACACTAGAGACAAACCCTGTTTAAAATCTCCCACTTAACACTAGAGACAAACCCTGTTTAAAATCTCCCACTTAACACTAGAGACAAACCCTGTTTAAAATCTCCCACTTAACACTAGAGACAAACCCTGTTTAAAATCTCCCACTTAACACTAGAGTCAAACCCTGTTTAAAATCTCCCACTTAACACTAGAGACAAACCCTGTTTAAAATCTCCCACTTAACACTAGAGACAAACCCTGTTTAAAATCTCCCACTTAACACTGGAGACAAACCCTGTTTAAAATCTCCCACTTAACACTAGAGACAAATTCTGTTTAAAATCTCCCACTTAACACTAGAGACAAACCCTGTTTAAAATCTCCCACTTAACACTAGAGACAAACCCTGTTTAAAATCTCCCACTTAACACTAGAGACAAACCCTGTTTAAAATCTCCCACTTAACACTAGAGACAAACCCTGTTTAAAATCTCCCACTTAACACTAGAGACAAACCCTGTTTAAAATCTCCCACTTAACACTAGAGTCAAACCCTGTTTAAAATCTCCCACTTAACACTAGAGACAAACCCTGTTTAAAATCTCCCACTTAACACTAGAGACAAACCCTGTTTAAAATCTCCCACTTAACACTGGAGACAAACCCTGTTTAAAATCTCCCACTTAACACTAGAGACAAATTCTGTTTAAAATCTCCCACTTAACACTAGAGACAAACCCTGTTTAAAATCTCCCACTTAACACTAGAGACAAACCCTGTTTAAAATCTCCCACTTAACACTAGAGACAAACCCTGTTTAAAATCTCCCACTTAACACTAGAGACAAACCCTGTTTAAAATCTCCCACTTAACACTAGAGACAAACCCTGTTTAAAATCTCCCACTTAACACTAGAGACAAACCCTGTTTAAAATCTCCCACTTAACACTAGAGACAAACCCTGTTTAAAATCTCCCACTTAACACTAGAGACAAACCCTGTTTAAAATCTCCCACTTAACACTAGAGACAAACCCTGTTTAAAATCTCCCACTTAACACTAGAGACAAACCCTGTTTAAAATCTCCCACTTAACACTAGAGACAAACCCTGTTTAAAATCTCCCACTTAACACTAGAGACAAACCCTGTTTAAAATCTCCCACTTAACACTAGAGACAAACCCTGTTTAAAATCTCCCACTTAACACTAGAGACAAACCCTGTTTAAAATCTCCCACTTAACACTAGAGACAAACCCTGTTTAAAATCTCCCACTTAACACTAGAGACAAACCCTGTTTAAAATCTCCCACTTAACACTAGAGACAAACCCTGTTTAAAATCTCCCACTTAACACTAGAGACAAATTCTGTTTAAAATCTCCCACTTAACACTAGAGACAAACCCTGTTTAAAATCTCCCACTTAACACTAGAGACAAACCCTGTTTAAAATCTCCCACTTAACACTAGAGACAAACCCTGTTTAAAATCTCCCACTTAACACTAGAGACAAACCCTGTTTAAAATCTCCCACTTAACACTGGAGACAAATTCTGTTTAAAATCTCCCATTTAACACTAGAGACAAACCCTGTTTAAAATCTCCCACTTAACACTAGAGACAAACCCTGTTTAAAATCTCCCACTTAACACTAGAGACAAATCCTGTTTAAAATCTCCCACTTAACACTAGAGACAAACCCTGTTTAAAATCTCCCACTTAACACTGGAGACAAACCCTGTTTAAAATCTCCCACTTAACACTAGAGACAAACCCTGTTTAAAATCTCCCACTTAACACTAGAGACAAACCCTGTTTAAAATCTCCCACTTAACACTGGAGACAAATTCTGTTTAAAATCTCCCATTTAACACTAGAGACAAACCCTGTTTAAAATCTCCCACTTAACACTAGAGACAAACCCTGTTTAAAATCTCCCACTTAACACTAGAGACAAATCCTGTTTAAAATCTCCCACTTAACACTAGAGACAAACCCTGTTTAAAATCTCCCACTTAACACTAGAGACAAACCCTGTTTAAAATCTCCCACTTAACACTAGAGACAAACCCTGTTTAAAATCTCCCACTTAACACTAGAGACAAACCCTGTTTAAAATCTCCCACTTAACACTAGAGACAAACCCTGTTTAAAATCTCCCACTTAACACTAGAGACAAACCCTGTTTAAAATCTCCCACTTAACACTAGAGACAAACCCTGTTTAAAATCTCCCACTTGACACTAGAGACAAACTCTGTTTAAAATCTCCCACTTGACACTGGAGACAAACCCTGTTTAAAATCTCCCACTTAACACTAGAGACAAACCTTGTTTAAAATCTCCCACTTAACACTAGAGACAAACTCTATTTAAAATCTCCCACTTGACACTGGAGACAAACCCTGTTTAAAATCTCCCACTTAACACTAGACAAACCCTGTTTAAAATCTCCCACTTAACACTAGAGACAAACCCTGTTTAAAATCTCCCACTTAACACTAGAGACAAACCCTGTTTAAAATCTCCCACTTAACACTAGAGACAAACCCTGTTTAAAATCTCCCACTTGACACTGGAGACAAACCCTGTTTAAAATCTCCCACTTGACACTGGGGACAAACTCTGTTTAAAATCTGACATTTTTTTTTTCATATGTCAGGACAAGATTGTTAATTTACAACCAGTTAGACTATTGATGTCATCTTTAAACTGATTGGGAGGACTGATAACAATAAAATAAAAACCATTTAATGACTGCTACTACTTAACAACATAATTCACCATTTTAAATTTCTACCAAATTTTTTTCTGCCAATTAAAAAATATATACACTTATTCCTTTTCAAATTAATTTCTTTAAACTTTCCTATGTCAAATTATCTTTACAAATTTGATAATTACAGTTTTGTCATCACTTTTTAAGCAAAGAATAAAAAAAGAAGTTTGAAATAAATCACAATTGTTGACTGTAATAATTGCAGATTTTAATTTTATAATGTATTATTTTTTATCTAAATTGTCAAACCACTGAAAAATTCCTGTTTTTTTCCCCTCCTACTTATAAAAAAAAATAATTGGCTGCAAATTAAAATCTAGTTCAAAATGTTAAAATAACCAGAAGTTTAACATGGTTTAGTTTTGTTTAAAATTCAATGTAAATTTAATTCTGGTCTAATAATAAAAAAAATATTCTCCTTTTTTTCATGATTTTAATACTCTGAAATTTCTATACGATACCATATAGCGAAATACTGCTAATGTTGGGATTAAACATCAATCAATCAATCATTCTATACAATTAGATAACTTCCTGATTAAATTACCTTATTGTAGATAATTCACTTAAGATCTGATTTCTTATTATAACACAGTTCAAGATTTGAATGTGACATGATTTGATTTTTAATATGATGAACAGATTCAATAAGATATTAACACAATATTCAATAAAAAATTGATTAAATCAGAAATTAACACAATTAAATCAGAAATTGACACAGACTTAAATCAGAAATTATCAGATTAAATCAGAAAATGACACAATTAAATTAGGAATTGACACGATCAAATCAGGAAAGAACACATCAGAACTTGACATCCACACTAAATGTGCAGCTGCAATACAAACCAAATAATGTGATGTATGTCATAACAAAAACCTACAGCAGATTGACATTTACATGTATACAATTTTATATCAAATATTTAAAAAAAAATAAAATCATGTTTGAAATATTCTAAAATTCTATCCATTAACATTCAATGAACATGATCAAAAATAAAACCTGTTGCACCAAACCAAAGACTAAAATTGGTATTTGTTGCTTCTTTGCTTAAGTATGCAGCATTTAAAGGAGAAAGAGCAAAGACTGGTTGGCGTGGAATCAGGATAATATGTCCGAGTGAGACCACATGTTTACTTGCAGACTATTGTTTCAGTGTGCTAGCACTATAAAAATCAAACTGGGCGTGTTTGTCTAGTATTAAGTGAACATCATTATTATCTCATAGAAAGTAACTTGTTCTTGCTCATTTGGCTTTCCACAATCACTCACTCAAAACTAAAACTTTTTCCTTCAATCAGCTATTGTTGGTTCATGTAATATTGCTAGCATGTTAGCAGATGGAGACAAATAGTTACCAATAACAACAGATCTAACAGATTGTCAAACATTTCAAAACTCATTACATTTTAACTATTTTAATCCAACCACATTTTTGTGCCTGTCCCAAGACAGGACATGGATTTCCAACTTCACATGTGTTGGTCTTTTATATATATTCAATATGGTCAA
This sequence comes from Bathymodiolus brooksi, assembly GCA_963680875.1. Classification (NCBI taxonomy): domain Eukaryota; kingdom Metazoa; phylum Mollusca; class Bivalvia; order Mytilida; family Modiolidae; genus Bathymodiolus; species Bathymodiolus brooksi. Next base: position 13,067,991 of record OY804582.1, read on the forward strand.
TGAATTAAGGCAAGAGGTATTTGTCCTCTTTGTTGATGTTGGTGGAATAGTTGACCATCACTGTTTAAATTTTCTTTTCATAATTTTGTGTCTCAGTCCTGTTTTAAAGATTTGGCATTTTAATAATTCTGCTCACTAACATGACAGATGTGTCTTTAATTTTACCAAACAAAATTTACCCCAGTCCATCATACACAAAATCTACCAGGCAAAAAATCACTTTCACTTTCATCTACTCGTGGCTGTTCATCCAAAATTAATTTGATACTGTTCCGTCCCGACACTTGTTTCCTCCTTGAATCAAATTGTTCAGCACTTAAACACCCCAAGTCCACAACTTTCGGCAAGTCGATAAAATTTCTACAAATCACCAATTCATTCGGAAAGTCGGCTTAAAAGGGAAGTGAAATTAACTGAAAAGATTATTGAAAAGTCAAAAGTTTAATTATCATTTTAATTTTTATCTCAAAAGTATTTTAACTACAATTTTTTTCTTCAAATGAATGAATTTAAGCTCACGAAAAATGGGATTAAGTGGCATGGAGAGATTATATTATCTTTTGAGGAAAATTGCATGAAATTTTGTACTTCAACAATTTAATGTTGAAAATTTAATGAATGTGGCTTGTATATATATTAGTCTTAATAATAAAATATATTTATTCTAACATCCAATTTTGAAATTAAAATATTTGTAATGGACATTTCAAATCATGAATCGCATTGGTGTATATATATGTGAATTAAAATGAATAATATAGTGACATGCTTACAGTTAAAATTATTTTAGTCTACACACAACAGATCATGTTAGAATTTGCCATACAAATTTTAAATGACTTTTGGAGTTTGGAATGGAAATTAAATTTGTTATTACTCAAAAGATTTTATGAAAATTACATGTGCTAAGCCTAAATATTTATATCATTTTAATGTTTTGCACCTGTACCTTATAAACAAGATGAAATCGTTAGATATAAAAAATTTAATATTTTTGTAATCCCTAAATTTATTCTTATCTTGTTTTTAGAAATCTATAAAAATATACAAAAGATAACTTTTAACTGATCATAAATTTGCCACAAGAAGGTGTCACAGTGACAATCATTGCTGGGAGCCCCACTCAACACTATAGAATGACAATGTTACAAAACTGGTTACCAACAGAAAAATGAGGGATATTTCTATGGGACACTTTCTGACAACAATTAGGGAGGAAATATTAAATCACATCATGGCAGATTTAAAGCAATTATTTCAATATTTAACTGATTTATTTGGAATTCTTCAACAGAGTTGAAATAAATTCAGTGATGATATTAAAATTCAAATATATTATGTTTTTTGGAATAGATACATTACAACATTGGTACTTTGAAATTGCTAGGAAATGACATTTTATGATTTTTTTTTTTTTTAAATTGATAAAAATATATATCTTTTAATTTAAAACCGGTAGTTAAATTAGTCACCCCAGTAACTAATTTTAATTTTTTTTTTACTTGATATGAAATTTAATTTATCATACTCCTCTAATAAAATATCAAGAAATAAAACCAAATCTGTACAATTCAAAACCACTGATTTCATGTAATCTAATTTTTTTCTCCAGTTTATTTCTACCCTTTGATCTTTTTGTTTTCTTTCAAGGTTTTTTTTACCAATTATAATTAAAACAAACTTGTTAAAATTAAATGATTAAATATCTGGCAAAAAAAAATAACACAAATTTAGTGAACAATGACAAACTGACAATCTTGCCAGCAAAATATTTTTTTTTTCAATTGATCCCAGCAATTAGGGCTTTCTATTTTTATAACAATTTATGAAATAAAGTTATGTAAATCACAAAGCATATAGATATATTTGGTAGCTTTAATTTCTCACCATAAAATTTAGGTGAAAATCTGGTAATGAAAACTTCAAAGAGTTATATTTATATATTTTACCATGGGAAAAGGGATCAAAAGAAGTAAAAGGTATTAAAATAGGTGTTACAAAAAATGTCTGTAAATTAGGGTATATATTGATGAATATTGTAAAGTGTATGGTAAGTATCTCTAGGAATGTTTAATTATCTATTTATAGACATAGGAATGTTTAATTATCTGAAACAGCTCCTATTTGTGTTTTTTTCCTTCAGGTACCCCAGTGTTACTCTAATGAACTACTGGTAGATATTCATTGCAATCAACTTAACTCAATATTAAATATATCAACCAATCAACCAACTCTTCCACCAAAATCAGTGCATAGGCATAAATGTTAAAAATTACAGTAAAAATTATGACTTGAATCAATGGGGTCCGACCTATAATCCGACAGTCCGATAGTCCGACAGTGCGATAGTCCGACAAATGTTATATTTCTTTGAAAGTTAACACTATAACATGTGTAATATGGGGCCAGAAACCGAACCGTTTACTCACCAAAGAAAGGTCCAGAACATCGGAAACACGATATCATAGACGGACAAACAATTGGCAGGGCCACACAAGAGATAAAAAAAACCACATATATGAACAACGCAGACTCCATAAAGACCTGAATCCAATCGTGATGAACCGGTAGTGTAAGTATCCCGTATATTTTTTAGTAGCGACTACTTCAGGCTTTATTTAAGTAGCGTGTAGCCGAGTCCAGCCAAGAAAAGTCACTATTAAAAAGAAAGATGAAATAAATGAATACACAAAAAAAAGAAATACAAAAAAAAGGAAAAGTCAAAAGGAGAGCGTACCAGTGTCCCCCGCCCTTTATCATGGAATATTTATGTTAAAAAGCAATGTCGACACACCAATAGAGCTGGATACAATAATGTGTGCGAATTGATTGATTGATTGATTGCTTAAGGTCCAGCAAGCAATATTTCAGTCATATTCAGGATGAGAAAAGTTTGTAAACAAAAAATCAGAAAGAGGGGACTCTGGGATGGGTCAACATGGGTAACGGCTTAACACGGGAACTTGTTTTTCTGTCTCTTCCGACGACAAGTTGGTTCTATTTTTATTCCCCGGGATTCCGACGGGTGACCCTGCTATAGTCGCCTTCTATGACAAACGCATATATAAAAAGTTACGATTGAAGGAATTGTCCCTAAGTGACCCCTTATATCACGGAAAGAAACAGCATTGGAATATGACAAAATAAACAACTGTGCCATGATATGCCCCCCCCCCCCCCCCCTCTTTTATGACAATTGAAGGTCGGTTGCGCAGCGTGAGAACAGTAATTAATATTCTGCACTTTTTTAAACCAAATAATTGTATATACATGTACCATATGAAAACTGGCGTTTTCCAAACTGACTAAAATCACACCTCTCACTTGCTCCCCCTTTTATCAATACAATGTATGTCACCACGTGTCCTATCAGTAAAAGGGGGAACAAGTGAGAGATGTTATCGTACGAGGCGTGGACGGATGGACGAACAGCGGTATGCTATAATAAGCCCGTATTTTGACGGGCGTATAAAAATGAATGGCCTATATCCTGAAATTACGAATATATCATTTTTGGCCAAATTATTTTTCAAAACTTTCATCAGTTTAAAGCATTTGTCGGACTATCGGACCGTCGGACTATCAGACTGTCGGACTATCGGACTGTCGGATTATAGCTACGGCCCCGAATCAATTGAATCAAAACTTTTTCTTGTGCTCTGCATTGATTTAAAATAAATTTTTGGGCGTCAGACCAAAATACGAAAACTAGAGAAACAGACTCAATATTGTTTCAATATAGAAATGGTCAAAACAGAGATAGTACCTAACTGTTATCTCACTTATACTGATATACCAGCTGAATCTACTCATCTCAAATGATTTGGTATCAAATACATGTTATTACATAACACAGATAATACAAATATTTCTAAAACTATTAATGTGTTCCTCCGCCTACATCAAAACATGACATGGTCCAATCCTAAGTTAACTGATTTCTCCCGAGTTGTAAGGCAGGGCTCTTCATTCAGGCTTGTCAGACTTGTCCCTACCAGTTCAAATTGGATTTGTACAAGAGCTGCTTGTCCAAACAACAAGTAAGAAAGTTGAAATAAACTAATTTTCTTTACTGTTCAGACAAGTAATGTTACAAAAAAGTTTTGGACAAACAGTATTTCTGTAACACTTGTTGAAATAATGGTTTTTGTAGAAACCTGTCAGGTAAGAACTTTGTTATTATGTTTTATGTTTCTAGTGTCCTCCACCAATAAAACTGACTGCCACTATAAAACTGAAATATTGTTGAAAGTGGCATTAAACACCAGAACTCCTCATTGGTTTCCATACTGGTATAGTAAGTTTTAGTTTTAGCCAGGTTTAGTTTACAACCATAGCTGCATCATTGGTGAAGAATCAGGATGCTGTATTAGAGTGGGGTGATATATATACCTGTGACCCTGTGATATATACAGGTAATATATATACCTGTGACCCTGTGATATATACAGGTGATATATATACCTGTGACCCTGTGATATATACAGGTGATATATATACCGGTGACCCTGTGATATATATACCTGTGACCCTGTGATATATATACCCGTGACCCTGTGATATATATACCCGTGACCCTGTGATATATATACCTGTGACCCTGTGATATATATACCTGTGACCCTGTGATATATATACCTGTGACCCTGTGATATATATACCTGTGACCCTGTGTTATATATACCTGTGACCCTGTGATATATATACCTGTGACCCTGTGATATATATACCTGTGACCCTGTGATATATATACCTGTGACCCTGTGATATATATACCTGTGACCCTGTGATATATATACCTGTGACCCTGTGATATATATACCTGTGACCCTGTGATATATATACCTGTGACCCTGTGATATATATACCTGTGACCCTGTGATATAAACCTGTGACCCTGTGATATATATACCTGTGACCCTGTGATATATATACCTGTGACCCTGTGATATATACCTGTGACCCTGTGATATATACCTGTGACCCTGTGATATATATACCTGTGACCCTGTGATATATACCTGTGACTGCTGTTACATAGAGATAACACTATAACAATCTAAATAAAAAAAAGTGTGTTGGTATTGTACAAAGTGGACATCATCATTATCTCATCAAAGTGTAATTTGTTCTTGCCATGCTATGGCTGAAAAACTGCTCACATTACATTAAACAAAAACGACTCACTCACTCACTCGCTGGGTTTATAACCAAAAGTTTGCTTGCAACAGTTGCACCTTGCATCTTATTATTGTACCTTCAAAACAATTAAAAATCCAAGAGCTATAACTCTGTTCTTATTATTGTACAAAAATATAACATCAAAACAAATAAAAATCAAGGTGCTATAACTCTGTTCTTATTATTGCACAAAACTATAACATCAAAATGAATTAGAATCCAAGAGTTATAACTTTTGTTCTTATGTATTTTTTCCAACATACTCAAGATAGGATATTTTAGCAATAGGTTTTATTGGTGGAGGAAACCATGGTATCTCAGGAAAACCCACGGTGTATATTCATAACGACTCCTTTCCGATTAAATCAGCGTTCTTGCCTCTTTTCCGAATCAGGAAACGCTTCCATTCCGACTTTTGATTTTTTTTCACAACAGACGGTGAGTACGTTTTGTCAATTTATCTTTTAATTGCCATATTTAGTGACTGAAAACATAGATGACGGAACACAATATACATACAAGAAATCGAAATAAGATCCTACGTGATCTCACTGGGCGATGATGATTTTATTTTCAGCGCACAAAAAATATTTGTTACATATCTACGCAACACCAAGAGGGAAAATTTCAAAAACGTGATGTTTCTTGAGTAACATGTCTATCAAAACCAATTGCACAACAATTTTAAGACAATAACAGTTCCATTGAAATAGATAATAGGTTTATATCAAAATTTGCATGTACATAAAGTGTGATTATTGTAAAACAAGTATAGAACGCCTCCTTTCAGAGCACGGAAACGATTCTTTTCAGATAACCATTCATTGTTCAACTTGCATACGATTTCATGGATTTACTTTACAACATTTCAGTGTATAGATTAAAAAAAAAAAAAAAAAATCATTTTGATTTTTGGCATTTTAACGTCACTTTCAACAATATTTCAGCTATATCATGGTGACCAGTTTTAGTGGTGGAGGAAGCCGGAGTACCTGGAGAGAACCACCGACCATGGGCAAGCAACTGGTAAACATTATCACTTGCGACTGCGAGTCGCGTGCACCCTTTTTAGCTCACCTGGCTTTTGCAATCACTTGGCATCCGTCCGTCATACGTCGTAAACATGTAAAAAAACCAGTGACCATTCTACCCTTAAACGCAACAGATAAACCGAGGGGCTAACAAATTATATCGAAAATAGAGTTTACTGTCTTTACAGTGAAATTATTATATCCCCTAACGTCTTTGTATGCCTATTAAGTTGGTGTTTTTAACATTTTTAGACATGTCATCGGGCACGTCCGATGCTCTCATTTTCATATTAATATTTTAGTTTTCTTTGTGGGTGTCTTTAATTGTTCTGTGTTATTTGTGTGACTTTTTTTCTTGACTTTGTCACATTCTTTTACATGTTTTCACAATGATGATAATATTGTTCAAACATCATCGATTCACCTTTTGAAAGGAATCGCTTCTTTACACTCTCAAAGGAATCGTTTCCAGAATAGATGTTATATTCGACTGATCGGAAAAGAGGCGTTTCTTTAATTTTTGTAAATCACCAATTTTTCGGAAATTTACTGAAAAAATTAATCGACAAAATATTAATGTATAACAAGGACGGTACCAGATTGCAAAATAAGGGTGTTAATTTAATTGTCTCTCATATTTTGATCATTAATGTGATTTATGTACAACACACTCACCTCACCGTTTACAGTGTCACAGATTTCGTCCAGAAGATAGGTCAACTAACTCTTTTCAAGCTATTTTGAGTTACTAATACTATGATGATTTAAATGTTCTGTGAACTGCTCAGAAAAGTCTTGCATACCTTTTGTTTTCATATCAATCAGTTTGAAATGCATGTTGTCTGAACATAGCTCCGAAAGGTTGCGCTTCCTGATTCGGAAAGGAGGCAAGAACGCCGATTTAATTGGAAAGGAGTCGTTTTGAATATACACCGTGAAACCACTGACCTTCCAAAAAATATTGATATATTTAGTAAATTATTTCAACTATGCCTTCTCTCAACCAAGAACATCAAAAGGAATTCATTTACATACAGATTTCCTGAAAATCAGGTGTATCAAAAACAGACTAAGAACTAGCTCAGTAACTGGAGAACATATTACTCCAAACTTCATATATTATTCAGAACATCACAAAATTCGGGAGAGATAGTAAAATATTTATGTATTATTGAACTTCTGAGAAAATACTTTAAATATAAAATACTGTTAATTCATTAATATTTATTAGTGACCAGCATCTATGTCTTTATCACCAAAATTCAACAAAATTTAGAGTGGTAGAGATTTTATAAATTTACCACATAAAGGAACAAAAAGTTACTACAAAAATTGTGCATAAATAAACATCTCATTTTTGTTGCTAATGCATTTTTTTTTGTATATGAAAACTTGTAAAAAAAAAAAAAAAAAAAAAAAAATGGAATCCACTGTATTGCCAAATATTCACAATGTGGGAAACAGGAGAAAAGATGTAAAGTGAAACTTACTTTCAAAGAACTAATTACCTTGTATTTCAAAATTTACATAAACTAATGCTTAAAAATCACAATTTCCAATTCAATATTTGAATTTAATTTTCTTTCGAAAAAATAAAAATAAATAAATACAACAGTTATTTACCAGTATTTCTTTTTTTTCAATTTGTTTTCATAAGACAAAATAACAAATATCTGCAAAGAAGTATTGATTATCTATAAACACTATTAATTATTCAAGATTTTCAAAATCAAAAGTAAGTTTGAAAAAGACTTGATACTCAGTTGTTTCTGTGTATTAACTGATATTAATAATTAATTCTTTATTACGTCAAAAGAAGGAAGAACAGAAAGATGATACTTTTTTTTAACGAAATTTCAAATTTATAAGATTCTTAAATCTATTAATTATTTATATCTACCTTAAAAATTGTCCTTTGTAGAATTTATTCCTGAACATAAGTAAGATTGTACAAGTTAACATCACATATTATTAGTCCCGTCAACATTAGCCAACAAATCCGTTTTAGGAAACCATTTTTTTTTATTTTGTAACCAATTATTTCTTTCTATTTTAATAAGTGGAATTGAGTCACACCATTGCAATTTACAAACACGACATAAGTATCGAGGGGAAATATTTTAGAAAAAAGGTTCGGAACTTTAATTTTTGTCTTTTAATGTTTTTAATGTTAATGGAAGGCATAAAATCTATTGAGGTGTGAAGTAAGCTTGAGTGGTAGTACATATAATTATGTGATTGAGATTTTTTATTTGGACGATTTAGGTATGAACCTTCGTCCTTTGATATGGTTCACTGGAGCAAAAAATCGGCACAGATGATGCATTCATTATTTTATTATTTTTTTTATATCTGTACCTTTTAACATCCCCCTCATACATTTATATGATTAACATTAGGTAGGATGGCTTAGAGATTACTGGTTAAAATGGAAGATAATCTGGTTGGGGTTTAGAGATTACTGGTTAAAATTGAGGTCATCTGGTTAGGGCTTAGAGATTACTGGTTAAAATTGACGTCATCTGGTTAGGGTTATTGGAGTTTATAACATCATTCATCAATTTACAGCTAATATTGTGTCCACCAGACGTATTGGGGGAGGAATGCCTGTAGTTTTTGATGAACTGACCGGTGACATCTCAAGTCTTGGGTAGATGACGATGAGGATGTCAGTTTTCTACTAGACCAACATGCTTAATTAGATCTTCATAACTGCTACCATAACATTCTGCAGGAAGACATGTCACTCTACTTGGACACACTATCCTCAACACTGCAGGAAGACATGTCACTCTACTTGGACACACTATCCTCAACACTGCAGGAAGACATGTCACTCTACTTGGACACACTATCCTCAACACTGCAGGAAGACATGTCACTCTACTTGGACACACTATCCTCAACACTGCAGGAAGACATGTCACTCTACTTGGACACACTATCCTCAACACTGCAGGAAGACATGTCACTCTACTTGGACACACTATCCTCAACACTGCAGGAAGACATGTCACTCTACTTGGACACACTATCCTCAACACTGCAGGAAGACATGTCACTCTACTTGGACACACTATCCTCAACACTGCAGGAAGACATGTCACTCTACTTGGACACACTATCCTCAACACTGCAGGAAGACATGTCACTCTACTTGGACACACTATCCTCAACACTGCAGGAAGACATGTCACTCTACTTGGACACACTATCCTCAACACTGCAGGAAGACATGTCACTCTACTTGGACACACTATCCTCAACACTGCAGGAAGACATGTCACTCTACTTGGACACACTATCCTCAACACGAGCCAACCTGTCTTTGCTTTTACTCCTTTGCAGAGAAGCAGCAAAGACCAGTACCAATTTTATAGTCTGTGACCCCCACGATCTACCACACTTGAGATGAGCATGCTAACCATCACACCACGGATGCGGTCTTACAGAGTTCACATCTTATTGCCATTTTTTCATATAATTAAAATGACTAGGTTTTAGTGTTCAGTTTTTCATTGAGAAACATTTCTGTTCCCAGATCATAAATTTTTAACCTTTTTGATTTTCAATAAGTACATGTAATTATATATATATATACATAAACACAGTTATTGGTTATTATTCATCAATATAAGTTGTTACTCCAGTAATACATATTAGTTTTTGATATTTATTTTTAAACACATAGTCATCGATTTAACTAAAATTCCATTTTTTTATTTAAAAATATTAAAAATAAATGAAAATAGTGAATTAATGCATATCTTGGTCAGTGAGAGAGAGACGAATGTGAAGTCTTTAGCTGGAGGATTGATCGTTTTTCCATTAAAGAAATATGGGTTATGTATTGAAATAATTATTGGACATAAAGTTATGACTTGTGGCCATTCAGGCCAGGCTAAAAAAAGGTTCATGTCTAATCATCCACAAACTGCAAGAACTATTATTATATTCACAAGATGTCACATTCTTAATTGAAAAGAGATTGGTTTGGTTGGTTTATGGTGTTTAACGCCACTTTCAACAATATTTCAATCATATCATGGCGGTCAGTTTTATTGGTGGAGGAAACCGGAGTACCCAGAGAAAATCACTGACAAACTTTATCACAAAATGTTGTATCGAGTACACCTCGCCATGAATGGGGTTCGAACTCACAACTTTAAAGGTGATAGGCACTGATTGCACAGGTAGTTGTAAATCCAACTACCATATGATCATGACCACGATGGCCCCTTAATTGGAAAGAGAAAAGAGAAAAAATGACTACCGGTAGAATATTTCTACTGAGTACTTACTGTTGATATTAGTGTTAGCCATTAGTCCATTTTATGTCTGAAATCTCTTGAATTAAATTTCCAAGCCTTGGTATTAAACTTACAAACTCCATGAATGATTTCATACAATAAAGTCATTTTTATATTTTTTGGATTGGCACATTTCTCTTCCGTCAACCTACTTTTTGTTTTTGTTATACTTATTTGCCTTTATTGTTTTTGGCCGACCATCAAACGTCAAAAACGTTATGAGCACAGACAATGACGGAGCTAAGGGCAGATAATTCTTTTGTCCGATCTATATTATTGTAAAGACTTATAAAAGATGGCATACACAGGCATTTAAATCGCTTGAAAAAACAAAAAGTCAGTGAAAGTTATGCTGAAAGCTTCACATTGAACGAAAACAATACATGGGGAAAGTAGACCTAAAAATGTCTCTTATCTTTAAAGAAAACAAACACAATCTACAAACGTACATGTATAACCTGATCAGAGAAAAACAAGGTGTGAGTCACAAATGACAACTAATGCCTCATTAAACACTAATGAAAAACACAGATATCATTAAAAAAATAAGTTAAAAAATTACATATATAATTCATTGATAAGAAATTTTTACCTTATATTTACATTCATTTTCACTTTGAAATTAGAAAATGATTCAGGGTCTAATATTTAAATGACAAAGGTACATGATAACAAAATATTATATATATTGAAATATATTTCATTTAAAAAAATAGAATTTTCCCGTGTGATTACAACAATAATTTAAATAAACTTATTTCTCTTTAATCACAATAAAATATCATTAATTATGATAATAATAAATAAAAAAAATTCACCTCATTTTAATATATTTTCTTATATTATATTTCATGCCCAAAACATGTTATAATGAAATGAAAAAAAAAATACATAAGTATAAAAATAATTTTCTATCACATTTTTTTAAATTTATGTTTTTCAATATAAGTGGCCTTTAAACTGCTTAACACTAAGTGTCAACCTTATAATTGAACAAGAAAGATAAAACTAATAACATATAAAAATATTGAATTAAACGGCAACAAAAAATGTACCTAAATACCTAAAAGATCACTAGAGGTGCAAAAGTGACGAAAAAAAAGAAAGAAAGGGAAAATGGTTTAGTGAAAGTAATCGCGAGTTTTCTTGTAGTGTGACTAAATACAGGCACGATATCTGGAAAAAAGAAAGAAAACAATTTTATCTATCACAAGACGATATTTATCATGAAGATCTTTAACTGATGGTTTACAATCACAAGAGATACCGATAACCAGCGTTTTTTGTAATTCACTTTGACCTTTTTTACACAATCAATGTTAAATCTTCAAATAAATTATAAAAGTTGAAATTGATATTCTGATAGGTCATGATTTACATCAAGGAGAAATCACTGAATATATACACGTCAATTAAATTAAAATTTAAATTACCCGACAGAAATTAACATTTTTATATAAAGGAGAGATTAGGACAGGGTGGTTTTCTTACTTTGCCAAATTAATTTTGTGCATGGCAAAAGTGTGTCAAGTTAATTAGAGGCTAGCCTACCATGTGCCTTCTATATATAAATATTTATCCTATTTGTAGCCTGTTAAATTTTCTTAATAATTTTAATCACCACAATGGTTAAATTTTTATAGGAGTTAAATGTGTTCGAGTGAAGCGACACATCTACCCACTGACTTTATATTGTTTCAGTGAGCTAGCACTATAAAACTCCAGCTAAGTGTGTTGGTCTAGTACAAAGTGAGCTAGCACTATAAAACTCCAGCTAAGTGTGTTGGTCTAGTACAAAGTGAAGCTAGCACTATAACACTCCAGCTAAGTGTGTTGGTCTAGTACAAAGTGAAGCTAGCACTATAACACTCCAGCTAAGTGTGTTGGTCTAGTACAAAGTGAAGCTAGCACTATAACACTCCAGCTAAGTGTGTTAGTCTAGTACAAAGTGAAGCTAACACTATAACACTCCAGCTAAGTGTGTTGGTCTAGTACAAAGTGAAGCTAGCACTATAACACTCCAGCTAAGTGTGTTGGTCTAGTACAAAGTGAAGCTAGCACTATAACACTCCAGCTACGTGTGTTGGTCTAGTACAAAGTGAAGCTAGCACTATAACACTCCAGCTAAGTGTGTTGGTCTAGTACAAAGTGAAGCTAGCACTATAACACTCCAGCTAAGTGTGTTGGTCTAGTACAAAGTGAAGCTAGCACTATAAAACTCCAGCTAAGTGTGTTGGTCTAGTACAAAGTGAAGCTAGCACTATAACACTCCAGCTAAGTGTGTTGGTCTAGTACAAAGTGAAGCTAGCACTATAACACTCCAGCTAAGTGTGTTAGTCTAGTACAAAGTGAAGCTAACACTATAACACTCCAGCTAAGTGTGTTGGTCTAGTACAAAGTGAAGCTAGCACTATAACACTCCAGCTAAGTGTGTTGGTCTAGTACAAAGTGAAGCTAGCACTATAACACTCCAGCTACGTGTGTTGGTCTAGTACAAAGTGAAGCTAGCACTATAACACTCCAGCTAAGTGTGTTGGTCTAGTACAAAGTGAACTAGCACTATAACACTCCAGCTAAGTGTGTTGGTCTAGTACAAAGTGAAGCTAGCACTATAACACTCCAGCTAAGTGTGTTGGTCTAGTACAAAGTGAAGCTAGCACTATAACACTCCAGCTAAGTGTGTTAGTCTAGTACAAAGTGAAGCTAGCACTATAACACTCCAGCTAAGTGTGTTGGTCTAGTACAAAGTGAAGCTAGCACTATAACACTCCAGCTAAGTGTGTTGGTCTAGTACAAAGTGAAGCTAGCACTATAACACTCCAGCTAAGTGTGTTGGTCTAGTACAAAGTGAAGCTAGCACTATAACACTCCAGCTAAGTGTGTTGGTCTAGTACAAAGTGAAGCTAGCACTATAACACTCCAGCTAAGTGTGTTGGTCTAGTACAAAGTGAAGCTAGCACTATAACACTCCAGCTAAGTGTGTTAGTCTAGTACAAAGTGAAGCTAGCACTATAACACTCCAGCTAAGTGTGTTAGTCTAGTACAAAGTGAAGCTAGCACTATAACACTCCAGGTAAGTGTGTTAGTCTAGTACAAAGTGAAGCTAGCACTATAACACTTCAGCTAAGTGTGTTAGTCTAGTACAAAGTGAAGCTAGCACTATAACACTCCAGCTAAGTGTGTTAGTCTAGTACAAAGTGAACATTATCCTCTTTTCATTGAAAAATATACTTGTTCTCGTCATAATATACCTGAAAAATTGCTGAGTTGGCATTAAAGAACAATCACTTACTAAAAATCATTGTGTTGGTATTCTTTATTGAGAGATAATTGTTTTATATAACTGTAAAATTGATAAAAATTGCATAATTTCAAATGTGAGAAAAATACATCATACATATAAAACTTAAATCTGATGATATTTACCATGTAAGTATTTTTGACAGGTTTATCCACAAATATTTTAATACCCTAACACAAAAAATTAATTCAAAGTCAATGAGCCTTGATGACATGGACAAGTTCACTAATTTTTTTTCCTAGAGGTTTTGCATTCTCTTTATTTGCCTAATGGACACCATTCAGAACTTAAACAGTTGAAAAAAGAAAACTTATCCTTTAAACAAACAGACTAAATCTTTAAGTTAAGTCTATTTAAGCCCCACGCTGGGGGAGTGTAGCAATGTTTGGTAACATTAAGTCAACATGGCCGCTTATTTTCCTTCAATCTAATCTTATAATTTGTGACAATATGTTTTCGGCTTTTGTTAATTAATCCAATCAGGATTAATTAGGTAGTAATATCTAACTTATTAAGAAGATTAAGAAAAATCAGGTAAAACTCAAACATGCAGTGACAAACTATTTAATTCTTTTTTCTATTTTAATAATTGAAGTGTGATCATTGTTTAAATGTAAAAAAAACCCACGATATTAAAGAAAAGTGAGATTTGAACCACCCAGTTATATGTGAAGGCCTTTCACTCACATGTAGAATGCATGACCCCATCATTTCCCTAAGAGGGGAGGTTTGGGCCCATAAAACTAGATTAATGGTCATGTATTTGTGTTAGGGGTATCCATTTTGACTCTTTCTACGATTTTTTTATTGGATTTTGAAATTGTTCAAACAGTGTGGTATTTTTTGTATTTCATTTTCATTTAATAATTTAAAATATTTCAGTCATAGAATGGGCGCATTTCATTTCCGGGAATTTTTCAAAATTTGAGAATTTTAATATATCATTTCCGGAAAAAAAGTATATATAATTTCCAAGATTAATTAATTATTAACGCAGGTAAAATCATAGGTATGTATATCAGGTGATATAGATTGTCGGACATATAGTCTCTAACATTGCTTCCCGTTTATTACGATAATTTCTCAAATCAAGATAGTTAAATTTTCACATTTTAAAGTTCGAGGTTTACCGAGAACTTTAAAATGTAAAAATTTAACTATCGAGATTTGAGAAATTATCGTAATAAACGGGAAACAATGTTAGAGATTGTTTCTCTAATGAACCACTAAAAATTTGTTTGATTCTTTTTCTCACTAATTTAACCAAATATATGGCCGTTTTCACTTTCTCAAATCGACGTTCAAATGACGTCACTGACGTATACTTCAATTGACGTCACACCCGTTAAGGAATGTTTTTGAAGCAATGATGGAGAAGGCACAAGATTTCAGATGAGGGGATCTTGATGACGGTACGGTTAATTACGGTTAATTAAACAATTTTATTGACACAATGACATTTTGCGAAACATAACATTTTTACGGGAAAAGTAGCGTGAAATTCTTATCTCACCCACGGGTTGAAACATAATTGCGTAATTGACCACCCACGGGTTGAAACATAATTGCGTAATTGACCAATCAGCGACTGAGAACAAAGTGATCCACACGTTGATTATCGATTTCTTCTCACACGGTTGAGAAGTGTGAAAATTGAACAAGAATTAGAGAAATGGAGATACTACACACCGAGACAAATTGTGGTAAAAAAACTATCATTGTGGATGGATATAGACAGACAAATACATTGAAAATTGGAGATATTGTCTATGCGTCCACCTCCCCGTGGTGAGCAGGGGGCAACAGGTTCATGAAACCGAAGAGGTATCTTCAATGTATATTCAAATACATGTAACATATTTTTCCCAGAAATGATACATTCCATTTCAAATTTCTAATGAAATAATTCTCGGAAATGATATAAAAAAATTCGCGGAAACGATAATTTTTTTGTTATCGGAAATGATTTACTAATTCCCGGAAATGATAATCTCCACATAGAATTGTGTGCATCTGTTTTACATGATATAGAAGTATGCTTCAGTCAACTGTTTAAATGTTTTGAGCAGAACAGTTAGAAACAGGAATAAATATATCTTATTTCATGTTAAGTTTATTTATATAATAATATTCAAAATATAATTCTAGATAAACCCTGGTACACTTAATTGCATGAATGATCAAATAAAGGTCTAATGCCTGGTGGCATCTTGATACGAATGTAGCAAGTTGACAGGAGAAGGGATGACTTATCACCCGGTTTGCAACTAGATTAACACGACAGGTGCCTTTAGTGGAGCAGGAACGGCTTACTCTTCAGGAGCACCTGAGATTACCCCCGGTTTTTAGTGGGGTTCGTGTTCCTCGATCTTTAGTTTGATGTGTATGTTTTGTAGATCATTGTTTGTCCTTTTGTCCCTTTTCTTTTGGCCATTATGTTGTCTGTCCTTCTTCTATTACAGATTCGGACTGCCCCTTTGGTATCTTCAAACTCTTCATAAATGAAGGAATGAGTGATGGAATAAAATGGGATCTATAATAGGTCTGAAAGTATCTGTAGTCTTGAGTTCACTATTATATATAACAAGTGGTTCCTGTAGAGTCTGACCTCACTTGAAACTTTGAGGAGTAATGGCCTGAGTACTTGAAAAAATAAATGAAATATTTCTCACCACTTAAAAAGTTAAAAATTAAACTTGCAGAATGTATCAAAAAATTTCTACTCGACAGGACTTAGCCGATCAAAATACCTCTAACTATGAAGATACCACAATGGGTATTCTGAAAGTCGATTCATATGAAATAAAGTGTCATTCAGGGCCCTTATAATTTACCTGAGTCAACATTCAAACTGCAATTCATTTCTACTAAATACATTTCAAGTATTTATTTCGGTTGAATGTGTTTTTTACAATAACGGAGTACTGGAGGAGATTCCCAGTCATTTTAAATTCATTGATTTTTGAAATACAAATATAAAATTTTTATATTTTATATACGACAGCACGGCGCTCATGTAAAATGAATGTGAAGTGTGAATGCTGGGAATAAAGCACGCCCCTTTCATTGAAATAGAAACTGGTGAATACAGCATTATTACAACTAGTCAATTTGTAACAAAAGCATTTCTTGTGGTTTTAAAGTCTCAGATGCGTTTTGTTATTAGGAGAAATTGGGTGAATTAAGCTATGCAGTAACTAAGGCAAATTCTGATTGAAAGCTTAATGTTTTTTAAATTACAATCTTGCTATCTGTAATTTAACTGTTATAGGGTCACCTATTATTATAACGTGGACTTTCAAATTTACCGTTTTTTGATGTCATGATATTAAGTTTTCATTTAAAATAAATACATATTTAAATGGAAGCTTTCTCAATAATTTAACACAAATTCTAAAAATGTTTTATATTTAAATAGATATAAAAGTTTTTGATCAAATCTCTGATTTTTACACTTGAAATTTTTTCCCATGATAATGATCATCAACATCTTGGTAGCAGACAATATAAATTGTTCAGTAAACATATTGTTACACAACCTATCTGATTTTCAAGATGGCTGCCTAATAACTGGATCTAAAGCAATAAAGAAAGGAATGATACAAGATGGCTGCCTGAGAACTAGATCTGAAGCAATAAAGAAATGATATAAATTGGCACCAAACAAATAAATTGTGTAATGAAATGTCTGTATATATATATATTTTCATTTTAATATTATGATACAATAAATAGTTTTTTTTATAGTATTACTTATAGACAGACGCTGCACCCATTTGGGCACGATGGTATGAGGTCAGGTCTTTTATGTCAACTTGAACACGTGGCAAGTAACAAGGTGCTACTTGTCCGAACAATAAAGAAAATAATTTTATTTCAACACTGTACTTGTACTATGCGAAAGCAAGCAGTTCTGGTAACGCTGAAAAATTGGTATTGATAGCGTTATTCAATTCAAATTTTCAAAACTAACATCTTTCTTTGAATTATATTTATGCAATAGAAAATAAATATGAAGATAAAAAAATCTTTAAAACAACAACTTTTAAACTAAGAAAATAAAAAAAATCTTTAAAACAGTGACTTTTAATCTAACAAAATAAAAAAGAAGAAACGTTGACTTTGATGGTTTAAATATTTGTTCTAAAATATCAATATATATACATTATATATTTGGTGCCAAAGGTCTATGTATATATACAAGTTTTTTGTATGAGTCAATAATTATAACAAAATATATAATTGTCTTATTATATCCCTCACACACATACAGTTGTCTACGATATGTAACAAAGTAAAACGTACACACGACTCTGAAGTAAAGAAGTGCATACCAGTACAAAAACAGATCCGTCTGCTCCTTGAAAAAAACACAATAAATCCTTGATGAGACGATTAATAGCTATTTTTGCTTCAGTAATATGCTTTAAGATCAAAGAATTTTGTCATTTTTCTCTTAATTTCAGTTTCGTTTTATGAAATTTGTTTCGCATATATACTGGTAATTAATTGCATTTTTTGTAAAGAACCCCTGAAGTTATTTATTCTTTCCAGAGAGCTTTCTACCTCAATATCATACCATTACCTACTTGAGACTACATTTTCTAAGAAGACAATTGTATGTAGTTATGTCAAAAAAATGTTGGTTCATTAACTGATTTTCTAATGTAAAATTATTTACAGATTTAAGAGTATTTTACAAAGTAGTATGATCAACTGTATACTACAACATATGATTATCAAAGAAAAATACATAATCCTTCACTTTTGTACTAATTTCTTTTTTCATCTTTATCATGATTACCCAAAAAAAAATTTGAAGAGTTATAACACACTAACAGGTTAAATCTCAAAGGGGCATAACTCAACAATCTTTGCTGAAAATTTTCTATTTTTTTTTCTAGCTAGAGTGATATAATGTTCATACAAAGTTTTTATATAAAGTTGATAATAATTTGTTCAAGGAATGAAAGTGTTTCTGTATTAGGCATTTACAACACATAAAGCTGAGAGAAACATTAAATATATTACAAACTATTTAATGAAAAAGACATTCATAGTCAGATACATGTCTTTATAAACAAATACAGAAATCCTCTTTCAATTCTAGTAATAACCCAATACAAAAAAGGCACCACTTTGTAATGGAGTAGGTTACCTCCCCTAATTGTACCAGATTTATCACTTCTGACACCAAGCTTTGTAAAAGATCACAAAATCATGCACCCTTCTCAGCACGACACCTCTTTAACCTTTCATTACCTAAATGATGATCAATTAAAAACATTTTTACCGAATAAAACGAAAAACGTAACTTTTGTAATTCCACCTGTCTGTCTTTAGACGCTTGGTTGTTCTGGTCTTCAGGTTTTGTCGCGGAGATCAACTATCAATTTGTAGACAGGCAGTGGTCATCCATTTACCTGATAACCCATTAATGTTGTTAAACAGAGTGAAAGTTTGTTAACACCCCCTTTTTTATTCAGTAAACAAATGTTTATTGTCCATTTCCCCTTATGTAAGCTGTCAATAGATGAAATGTACACCAGAATTTTTTTCTTTCTGTAACTTACAATTATGTGGTCAGATTTGATGACCTAAAATCTTTTGTTAACGTATTCAAATCAGAACAAAAATAATTCTGAAAAATTACCAAAGTAATTTAAAAACTGATCGTGCAGATTCAATTAATATTTAAGCTAAAGACAATCTAATTAAAATAAGATGCTTATTGTATTTTTATTTTTTGTTTGTTTGTTAGTATATCATCAAAGAAAAAGCAAAAAATTACAACAAACATCTAATTCAAACTGGACTGTACTGTACAGATAACATATACAATTCATCCAAATGAAGCTTAATTGGTCTGATGCCTCTTACTGCCAGTTTTTATCTACAAACGACCACCAATAAACAACTAACCCAACCTCTAATTAACAGTGACACCAACGTTTTGTGATATGGTTTTACTGTTAAAAAGTCCTTCTTTTGTTTACTAGAACTTATTAATCACACGATTTTAGACAATTCGTTATCTTTTAGATTTTTGTTATCTGTGTACTTGCACAGGAACAAACAATGTCACTTTTCTTTTTTGTTTTTGTTTATCCAGAAATTTGCACCCAATTGCACGAATACGGTCAATTACACAAGATCTTTATCGAAAAATCACACCCAAATAGTCATTAAAATATCATTCGGTGAACATGAAATTTACATAAAAAACGTTACAAAAGTGCCTGTCAAAGGGAAGTAATATCAAAAAGGAAATATACGTTATTACAGTACAATAAAAGGGTTGTTTTCCTGACAAGTTAATATCATTTCTATTCATATATTGCAAAAATTTGTAATGAAAACATTTTTATTCTGATATACAATGTATATACAGGTTAAGTAGCGAAAATATATTTCTATTTAACCCATATATACATGTATAATTAATTTACAGTAAAATCTTGTTGTACAAGGAACGTACTGTTTTAGATATATTTAGTCAAGTATTTGAGTCATAATAGCCCCCATATGATAAAGAGAACAGGGACATAACTACGAAAAATAAGGTAAAGTCCAAAATCAAACTTGGCTTTCCTTTTATGATCACTGACCTGATGTATAAAATTCAAATGATTTGCTTGAACAGAACTTAAGTTATTGAGTGGAAACTTTGCAGTGGGCATAACAATCCTCTCATGAGAAACCAGCTCTTTTAAGAGAACTTCATTACTTTATTGGTCAGATATACAATAAATTTCAGATACTTACTACATAAAAAGTGTTTCAAATGATGACTGTATACAATTGACCATATCTGTCGTAGTCGTAGATCGTCGATTCTGACTGTAGGCTTGTTTGTTACACTCTTTTGTCAGCAAACACGCTGCGTAGGCTGCACACAATGTTGGCCCATACAGAGATAACAGAGCACTGAAAATAGACATGAGAGATATAGCATTTAAAGTCTGAAATCTCATATTAAAATTACGTCAAGAATAATTGCATATCTACATAATGTAATGATTTCTGAAGATTTTTTTTACTGCATAGACCATTAAAGAGATGAACATGATTATCATTTTGACCCTAAAGAGACGAACATGACTATCATTTTGACCAGTCTACCCTGACTGTAGAAGTCAAATTTTCCTTAGGCTCTTCATTGTAAAAATCAATATCTTTAATATAAAAAGCTGTAACTAACTGACTGTAAAAAACAATACAGTATTGGGTAGTCTAGGCTCTTCTAAGACAACACCTGGTACATACAAAAAGTGGCCTCATAAGTGAGGTGGCCTCTGGCGAGGGGTGTATATTATAGCAGCATATTACTAGCCTTGTGCATTGTCAACATGATGATGTAGTTATATAAAATGAGAGGCCTTTGATGAGAGGGACCTCATAACAGGGAGATTACTGATATTGGAATTCTAGTCCAATAATATTGTCACTTTTCAACCATTCTGTAACAATCAGAGAAATAACCCATCAGGTCAGAAGACAAACTAGTCTATAAAATGGTCAAGATAATCAATCAAAGCATGCAATAGTCCAATTTTCTTGTCAAATCTGGTTCAACATCTGATAAGAAGGGAGAGATTATTGTGGACACATCTCCTGTGTACATTGCAGTTTACTGTCACAATATCATTAGTTAAATAGTAGTTATTGGGAGTTTGATCTCACATCATGTGACTAGTCCACATGCAATATTGTTTGTTTTTATTTTCTAATCAGACTTTAATAAGACAACTTTAAAGCAGGCAAATGGTTCCCAATAATAAATAGATGGATACTAAAATGAAAAATAAAATAAAAATACAAAGTGTCGTAACAGACTATGTCGTAACATACTATGTCGTAACAGACTATGTCATAACAGACTAAACAGTTCCAAAATATAATAGAAAAATCGCAGAAAGAAGAAAAATTGATACCACTAACACACATATAATTAAGAATAAACTCATATACTGCTGTCTGTCTGTGTATTTTGTATAAATATTGGACAAAATGTTTTTTTTAATCTCAAAACATCTTGTCTTTGGTGGCCCGTCCCAAGGGAAAAAATCTCTCTTTTTTTCTTGCAGCAATCAAAACATTGGTTGTTAGGCTCATCCTAGTGTTACCTTTTCACTTGCAAAATCTATTGCATTAACATAAGTTTTTAATAGCTCCCTTAGAACAACAGCAATTAACATCATCTTGTGTTTGAAAATTTATCAACTTCATATAAAAATCAACCGTTTTTCAACAAAATTTGCGACATTAAATTATTGATTAACAGTTGCAAACTGGATGTTATTATGGAATCAGGGTGACATCTTTGTTGTCATGCCAATAACAAAAGAATTATCAATCTAGGATGAAAGGGCAACATAATCTGTTATTTTCTCTCTAATATTAAAAGGTTCACAATAAAGGAATTGCACCACATTAATGTGCGTGGATCATGCAATGTATTGTGATTAAAAAGAATAGAGACTCTTAATGATTCACAAATGTTGGACAAATTATTGACAAATGTTTGATTCTGTTGACACAATTATCAAATCCAGAGAAACACATGTGAACAATGAGAAGACAGCTTACCTTGGGTGGCAGGGTTAGATTGTTTAATACTATGGCATAAGTTACTGTGTTGGGTTTGAAACAACTACTTTGCATTTTGTACAGCCAAAAGAAAATTTGAAGGCTTCAATATTCCCCCTTTTCCCTTGTAGAAGAAGAATGCTTTCTTTCCATAAAAATGAGACCAACGAATGCATAGTTACATACCGAAGTATATATAAAGTTAACAATACAATGCATACTGGTATAAAGTTACAGGTTGACTTACAGGTTACAGGTTAACTTATATTCAAATGAGGGGTAAAAATATCATTTATTTATTTCTCACACCTAGGAGAGGGCAAATACATTTCTACGATGTTGCATTTATTTGATGACCTATGATTGGATAAAATCATTCCTAAAAATAACGATAGAAGGCAGAGCCATATATGGAAATCTAGAGAATAAGATTAATACACTTTACTGGCCAGTGGAAAATTCCATATGCCAGGTGACTGCAGCATTGTGTAATCTATTATTGCATAATTTGACCTTGACGCTGTCCGAAATAAAGAAATATTGTAATCGATAACCGAGACGATGTATGCCAAGTGTACTTGACCTGGCTCACTATATATATGTGTGTGTATTTTGATTTAGCATAATTAAACACAACTTTTCTCCATTGTGGTACGTTAGTCCGTTACACACAGATGCAGACGATAGATAAACGTGCAGTTACGAAACGATGCAGATGGAAAATTACAGAAGGTCAGTGGGCGGTGATTAATTTTGTCTAGTGACCAATACGTCTTTAGCCTTAGAACTTCCAAGAAAGTCCGTCAAACATAGTTCGTGGAAAAAACTTAGTTACTCAGTTTCAAGTTATTGATCAGCAACATCGTACAAAAATGTTCTAAGCTCCTGTGACCGACTATGATTATCTAGACGAGTGCGCACCCTTCAACTCTTTACTTACCGTCTAAATAATCATAGTCGGTCACTAAGGGAGCTTAAAACTTATATAGTCCACCTCTTACAACTAGGAGAGGACAAATACAGTAGTCCATCTCTAATGAGGGCTACTTCTACTACCAAAGACCAGACTTCAGATTTCCTGAGATAGTAAAATACTGCTATATTGTACCTCTCAAGAGAGACCATCCCTCTTATAACGACTTATTTTAATTGCAGAAGGATGGGAATACAGAAAATGTTTCAATTTTGTCAATATAATAATTTTGATGACAACATTTTTTGGTGTAATACAAAAACATCAACAATTTCTTTTAATTCTTTGTTAATATCTCTAAATTTTTTGTTTCTTTTTAATAAAAACTAAATTTTTCACATTAAGTCAAAAAATAATAATCAAGAAAATAGTTTACATCTATAAATATCATTTATTTAACCTTGTTAGCCAGAAAACAATTAAATCTTTATCTTTCCATGTTAGGGCATTATTTTTATGACCAAACGACCATATGTGATTATGGGGTCATGTTTTTCTGATAAGATGGACATGAAAAAACATAAAATCCTCATAAATAATGACATCTCTACCTGTCTCTATAAGGAGGTATCTCTTTGATGATATCCACCACCTTGATGTGTCACCTGTGATCCATTTAATGGCTAATCATCACTTAATTTATCAAATTTTTGTCTGATTGATTGATAGGAATTTTTGACTAAATCACTATGTATGATACAGCCATTTTTTTGGAACCCAGACTAATAATACATTGTATAGGGGAAAACAAGGCAATTAATATCTCATCTCTCTGCCACAATACAGATTGATAAATGTATAATTTATTGCTATACACCACTAAATTTTGTAGTATTGTTAGGAATATGATAATTATATTAACACATATTATCCTTAATTTAGTCATGTTATACTATTTCAATTATCATCAATCATGGCCATACTATCTTACTAACAGACATGCCACAGAGATCTTAGTGCTTATTTTTATTTCTTAATCCTAGATATTAAAAGAAACAGGAGGTATTATTGTATAGAAAAATAAGATGTCAAATGAGACTAAGTGATGATTTATTAGAAATTGGAAAATTAAGGAGGGGGTTACGAAAATATTAAAAGAAACAGGAGGTATTACTGTACAGAGAAATAAGATGTCAAATGAGAATAAGTGACTGTTTTATTAAAAATTGGAAAAGGGGGGGGGGGATGTGGATACAAAAATATTAAAAGAGGAGAGCACATTTGATGTCATTGTTCTCTATAAATTGAAATAGAGGATGGGCATCGTTTCTTTTATAAATTGTCGTCTGAATTTGGGACCAATTATTAAGATTTGAATTAATTGTTACATACAAAGATGAAACTGTTCACTAAAGAAAAAGGAGGAGTCCCCTTATACAATGCATGAATACCCTCATATTTCTAGCTGTTTGGATCATGTTTGACACATCTTATTTCTAAATAATTTGGTAAAAAAAAGATGAAATTCACTGATCAGTGGAAAACATTCTTTTCTGTTAAACTAAACGAACTTATACTGAATTTAAACATTTGCATAATTTTAATAACTACCGGTAGTTATAATATTGTCGGTTCAAAACCTTGTGCAGTTTGTTGTCACACTTGTTAAAATTTCTTGGGTGGCAGAGGAAAGTGGATCCAATCTTCACATGCTTATATACATGAAATTAATGTTTCGAGAAAAGACAACAACCACAAAAAATATTGATATGCTTTTTGTTGTTCGTCTTTTCTCGAAACATTAATTTCGTTCATATTATGTATTGCGATTATATGTCTTCAACCCTTCTGAGATAAAATTGTGCTAAATAATAAATACAACATTGTTGCAATTTTAACGAATATCTCTTAAAACATGGGGGAAATTGAAAATATTTTCTAATGATGGGTCAGAATACTCAGTCCTCGCGATGAGCACTGGTCCTCCAGCAAAACTTTGTTCTGACCAGTACATTTTTCACTTTTTATTTAGAACAATATAAAAATAAATTCAAGAATTTGATTCGGACCAGTAAATTCAAATTTTCATTTCGAGGACTGAATACTAGATTCTGTGTACATAAAAAAGACTTAATTGCTGCCACCTGCCGCAATACAAAAAAACTACATACAGCTGTTTTTATATTAGTAATAATATTAAATTTAATTGAACAATTCAGTCAATATAAATAAACATATTTTACACCTAATTGGACGAGCATACCAACAGCAGTTTTTATTTTTTATGATCAAATGTTGAAAAATTCTAATATAATAATTGGTGGCTATTAAATTTATACACATGACAAGAAAGGAATATACCACTCACTAAAATTAAAACCTAAAGTGAACCATTAAATTGGATACAAAAGAAACCATTTTGTTCTAATCAGAGAGACATAATTTATAGACTAATATTCCTAAGAATTCACATCTTCAAAACCTTTTGACAAAATTGTTATTCTATTCTCTAAATGAAATGTGATCATGTTTGTAATTTAATTGAACAAAAGTGGACTGAGAGGTGATGAGTATTAAAACAGCTTGACCTGGACCGTGGATTTAACCCTTCTTTTCAAAAATCTTAATTACAGACCATGTGTTTAAATTAAACTCGTAACTAACGTGGACCATGGAAATGTCAATCTTAGAAATCAACATCTTTGAAATCGGATTTAAAATTAGTACATAAATACAGAGTCTCTCACTTAAAAGCCCCCCTCCCCCCTCCCCTCACCAAAGACCACCCTCTTATAAGGTCCCCCCTCACTAAAGACCACCCCTCTTATCAGGTCAAATGTTAGATGCACTGAGATAGTAAAATACTGCAAAATTGTAATTCCTTAATTGCCTAAAATTTGCTTTGCTTACAAAAATAAATTACATTATTGTATTATTATCCGATTTGAAACTTGTTTTTACTGCGATCTCAACTTAAATACAGTCAAAGCTGCCTTAAAGGGAACCTCTACATAACAAATCACTGTCAATAAAGGGCAGCCTAATTTTTCCCATTAAGAATAGTGCATATAATTTTAACCTCTATATAAAGGGCACATTTTCAGGTTCCCTTGATTACCCTTTATATACATGTTTGACTGTATGCTGACCATCATTTTTTTAACTGGTAAATTCCATGTTCATTCTATAACTAAAAATCATACAATAAAATATAAAAAAATGTATTCATACCTGAAAAAGGTGTATTATTGTATTATTTTCTTAAGTTCCATCCATCATGTCTTACAAGACAATATGATTAATGTGTATTAATGCTTTGTTATGTTGTTACATTGACAAGGTTAATTAATTGACTAATGATGTTTTAAGACCAGCCACAAATGTTACTTAATGTATGACACAAGTTTTATCATCATTATAAAACATTCAACCATTGATTTTTTGTTCCTCATAACATTAAAAAAAGATTATAGTTAGCTTTTGACATGAAGTTGAACTTGAAAAAGAACTTTCAAATTGGTGATTAATAAAAAAAAAAAAAATTTGCTAAAATCTGAAAATAATCAAAGACAAAGGGATGTCTTGGTGACGTTTATTGTTATGGAAGACAGTGGGGGACATATAGTGCCAAATCAGTATTAATTGTTACAGAAAATTTTTGACAAAATATCCATGTACATCTATTGATGCGAGTGTCCCAGGAATGACCTAATATAACCATTGCAAGCAAAATACTCTATTTTCACTTCGGTTCGATTCATATTGAAATTTTTGTTGTGATTCTTCAATTTTTTTTTACCAAGATTGCTTTGCTCGCCTTAAATTGAAAGAAAATGTTATCGTTACAAATATATTCAACAAAAAATTACTATGAATCATTTTACATGATACCCATATTCCCACCCTCTCTTTTTAAAAATATCAGATCATTGCAAAAAAAATTACTCAAAATAAATTGGAGGTTGAAATTTAAAGAGACTAATGTGTACCGGGTACTATTTTCTGTGTAAGGACAAATTACATGGACACTTCACACTTTGCTTCATCAGGCATGATCAAAAGACAGTAATGATATCACCTGCTAATAATTCTAACCAATGACAGCTTACTATAGTTCTTCTGCTGTAGGCACAATACATGCAATTATTATCTGTGCAAAATGTGTATCAGCTTTCAATAAGTTTTCAGGGGCAGTCGTGGTCCTGATCGTATGGTAATTGGATTTCCAACTACCTGTGCAATCAGTGCCTATTACAACTAAAGTTGTGAGTTAGAACCCTGCTCAGGCAATGTATATTTGATACAACATTATATGATGAAGTTTGTCAGTGACTTGCGACAGGCCGATGGTTTTTTCCGGGTAGTCCAATAAAACTGACAGCCACGATATAACTGAAATATAGTTAAAAGTGGTGTTAAAACCATAAAACCAAACTAAAAATAATCAATAAATTTTCATTGATCTTTAAGATATGATTCTGTCTTTCAAAAAGTCAAAGTTGGTTTGAGAGTCATTCACTATCTTTGTAAAAGGAAAAAAAATCAGATCTTTAATTATCTAAGAATCTGTTGACTTTGAGCGTCCCAGATGAAGCTTGATCCAGCGATGTGTCGTGAGCAATAAATAAGATATCTACATTTTTATATCCACTTCCTGTCTTTCATCTGTTATGCCCGATGGATTACAGAAATAATATCGTACCTGAAGTCAAGTGTTTCGTCATTAAAATGGATTGATTTTTCACAATAACGATTGTATGTTATGTTTTTAACTGGTTTATTTTTCTAATCGATTCAAAAATAAAGTATTACTTCAAAAGGACGCATACGGAGCACGATTAGCACAAGGTTAATAAAATGAGTCGATCGAGTCATTTTGTATGTCACTAAAACAGTTGAATATTGGCCCCTTTTTTCAGTCATTTCTAGACCCTCCTTTATTTCCTGTGTGTCATCAGAAAAAATAATTGCAATTAACATCAAGTGAGCAATATTTCAGCCATACCATGGCAAGAACAAGTTACTTTTAGATGAGAAGATGATGCTGATATCTGTTTCTATCAGTGAAGACATCAATACCAATCTTTGGTCTGAACTGATCGCGGGGATTGAACCTACGATCATATAGCATTGAATAACAAACTGATTTGTGAATGCCCAGGCCTCGGGTATGTGTCTGTAAACCTCACCATAACACTAGAGATCATATGGGTGGGTTTCTTGTGTTTAACGCCACTTTCAACAATATTTCAGTTATATCGTGGCGGTCAGTTTTATTGGTGGAGGAAACCAGAGGACCCAGAGAATACTAGAGATGGGAAACAGGGCTTGTGCAAATATATTTAAGGAAAATTAGGAAAATTCATATAATAAACGTTTTATTTAAAATCTAGGATTAATAAATTTCTAGTTAAATTCAAGATAAATTTTCAAAAGGAATGAAACTGCAAGCATGTACATACACATTCAGGTACAAAATTTCATCAAAGGAATAGCTATAACCTGGACAGTCACAGAAAGAATCAACATATATACAGTCAAACCTGTATTAAGAAGTCACCTTTGGGACAAGTAAAAAGTGGCCTGATAAGACAGGTGACATCTTAAAAGAGGTTCAATTCATATGTAATTTGTTAGGACAGGACAAGAAAAAGGTGACCCTTTAACACAGGTGACTGCTTAGACTGTATCTGCAATTGAGAAGTATTTATTTGAATGCACATTCTCTTAACTACTGGTAAATTTGCATTTTATCAAAATTTCTCACGGCTCATTTACCTTCTGATCTCCTGGCTCCCAATGATAAGTAAATTATATGGTCATCTAAGGCCTTGTATTAATGGAGGCCCATGTCTCAGACACACATTATAGGATTAATGGACACTCCGTCTCTAAACAATTATATACATTTATCACCATTATCAGAAATATTTGAGAAAGAAATGGTGGTTACTGACTGGGATCTTAAAATTTCATAAAACTTTAAAAACTATGACTTTACAGATTTTTATTGTTCATGAGAAATTCAAATTTTAAATGGAAAAGTACATTTATAAAATACATTTAAAGAATTTTGATAAAAGGGTCAGGTGCATATTTGAATATTTGTTTGAACTTCAAAGGGATGATTAATGTCTTTTAACTTCTGTCGGACATTCTAAAATGGACAAATGGACATTCAATAACAATAAGTTTTAAAGGAGACCATCTCAATAATTGATTTTTTTGCTACCAGGGGAGACAACTTTCTGCACATTGTGTATCTTGCATCCAAACTTTCAACAAAAAAAAAAGATTGATTGATTGGTGCTTAACACCAACTTTAGCAGTATTTCAGCTATATAGTGACGTGAACACAGTTTATTATTAGAAACAAAAATAGAAATGTTTTTTTTCTTTCTTAAATAGATAATTGATGAAATATATACCAGAATGAAACACAAAGCTAGGAGGTATTATTATTTTACAATAACAAACAATAATGGCTATTCCAGATGTAAAAATGACCTCTGTAGCCTCCCCCTAATTTTTTTTTGTTTACATATTTTAGACAAGTTGTTGACAGTTGCTAACACCTCCTGTTGTTTCCATTAGACATAATGAGAAGTCTAAGTGTGTGAGAACTCTGTGAGAACTCTGTGATTGAAGATTGATCCTTGTTTAGACAGAAATCATCTCATGTCAAAATATCTAACAAGTAACATGGTGGAAAGAAAAATAAATAAACGATTTGAATATGATGGAGTAGAGGAAGACAAAACAAAAATATATATCTGTACATTATAAACTGTTTTAGAATATACAATCCTGCTTTCTACAGGTCTTAACAGTACAACAATACACCCACATGCAGATCAGCAACAAAACTCTTCTAACAACCAGAAAGAAGTTCCCAAGAGCCTGTTGTACCACTCAACTGATTTAAAAATGGAATACATATCTGTACATTATAAACTGTTTTAGAATATACAATCCTGCTTTCTACATGTTTTAACAGTACAACAATATACCCACATGCAGATCAGCAACAAAACTCTTCCAACAATCAGAAAAAAGCTCTCAAGAGCCTGCTGTACCACTCAATTTATTTAATCTGTACAATATAAACATAATACAATGTACTGCCTTCTGCATTTTTTTTTGCAGTACAACAATACACACACATGCAGATCAGCAACAAAACTCTTTTAACAACCAGAAAGAAACTCTCAAGAGCCTGTAGTACCACCCACCTGACTTAAAAATGAAACACCCATCATACCAATAAAAAAAAAAGCACATCTGTTCAATGTTTGATTCTGTTTTAAAAGGTTCAGCCAATGGATATCGTTTATTTATGCTGTTCATACAATAAGATTAATAAATCATTATTATTTTATATTATAAATATCTTGTTATTTTATCGTAAAATGTAACAGTTATTTAACAAAATTTTTTTTTTTAGTTACGGTGGCCATTTTGGATAGAGACATGTTGGTTACAATTTAGAAAGGGGATCAGCCTAGTCTGGCACCAGTGGTTTCAGAGGAGAAGATTCAAGTATGAAAAGCTACCCCCAAAAAATACATATCATGAAATGCAGAATACAAATGTCATTTGTTCAATTCATTAGTAATCAAGTGTCATAAATCATAAATGAAAACAGGAGAAACTACACCATATTTGTATCTGAAAAAATCAAATTTGTAAGGCTTGATAAATATACAATAAATAAATCAGTAAGTGGTTCTGAAGTCTTTATATAATATGCTGATGAGAACAAGGGAGACAGACCATCACTGTTAAAAGAAGGAATGAATTAATAAGATTTTAGAACTGTTCCTGCAGTGTTGTATTTTTGGTTGTTCATTTTATTAAATGATACAAGAGTATATAACATATATAAAAGCTCATGTAATTTGACATGAACACCCCCAGGATGTCTGAAGCGTGCAGTTATCCCTAAATTATAAAACTAGCATGTAGCTTACCCCCAAATTAAACAATAATAAGTTACATCTGTGAGTTAATGTTATAAAATTATCATGAGGAAACTTTTTTAATAGATACCTGCTGTTTATGCAATTGATAAAGTACGGGGAAAACAGAATAAATTATGATATGTCTTTAAGTCTGTGTAACTTTTTCAAAACCCACATTTTAACAAATATTAAGCATTTTTTTTTTTAAATAATTTGAAACAGATGAATACATTTGTGAAAAAATCTAAAGTGGTAAGTAACATATTTAAAATTTTTAACAGAAATATTCTTCTGCATGTTCCTTTTGAAAATGGATTTTTACAAAATTTCTTAAGGTTAAAGGTCACACACATATTAAGTTTATTGCATCAAGTGAATGATTGTAGTTTAACACCAAGTGAGTAATGTTCCAGATATATGAGGGCGAGAACAAGCTATATTTTGATGAAATGATGAGATTTATTTTGTGCAAGACCAACAAACTGGGGTGGATTTTTATAGTGCCAGATGACTGAAACACAGTACACATGTTGCTGCACTAGTTAGGATGCATTATTCTGTTGCCAAACATTCTTTGCTCTCACTGCTTAATACTGCATGCTTAGCTGAGAAGGAACAAATACTAAATTAAGTGTTTGGTTAGCCCCAAACAGGGGATCAAGACAATGATCTATAACATTCAAGACAAGCACGCTAACCATTATACCATCAAGGTGGTTTTTTGAGTTGAAGCGAATCTGTGGAGGTTCTCGTTGTTTATTGCATTTCATATTTTTTGTATGGATTTCTAAAATATAAATCACTAATTCTAATTCAAGTCATCCTATTCTTTCTTGAAACCAAAGTGCTATGGTTCAAATTTATTCTAATACAACTTACAAGTCACAGGGTGTACGAAATATTTGTCTAAATGATGAGACGAAATGACAAAGTCAAAAAGTAGGTCAGATAAATTATCATCCCATTTCTTGTAGGGTTAGGGGATATCACGGTTTATCGTTACTTTCAGCAATTATTCAGCTATATTGGGATTGCCAGTATATACGGAAAGGGGGGGGGGGGGGAAAGAAAAGTGCAGACAGTTTAACGTAATCTCAAACTGACCTGTGAAACCTTTGAAACCTCCGATCTTAGATAGGTTTCTGGAAACTTCAAAACTTGAGGTTGACATCAGGTGCAAACCGTCAGTGACATTAGGCTTGTGGTCAGAAGTAAATGACCATAACCACTCAGCCATCAAGTGTAACATGGCTGTATATCATATTTATACCAAGGTCACCACATGTTTGATTGTCATTTCTAATAAAATGCAACATTTTTAGCAAGAAGAATCAGAAAATGTTACAAATTTAACAAGAGGAACCAGAAAATGTTACAAATTTAACAAGAAGAACCAGAAAATGTTACAAATTTAACAAGAAGAACCAGAAAATGTTACAAATTTAACAAGAAGAACCAGAAAATGTTACAAATTTAACAAGAAGAACCAGAAAATGCTACAAATTTAACAAGAAGAACCAGAAAATGTTACAAATTTAACAAGAAGAACCAGAAAATGTTACTTTAACAAAGATACATTTAAATGATTTAACTCTTATAATAAATTCATGGTTATACCAAGAAAAATTCAATAATTTTACGAAATATTGATCAAACAATTTGTCCTGTTTAAATTAATCTTTCCTAAACAAACTGATTGTCAATAATTTATATAAATACCTAAAAAAACCTCAGAACTACGGTAGTCTAAAGTAGCCATAGTGACAGAACACAATAGAAATCAGCAGGGAAATTACAGGCAAGTTAGGCTTTCAGTAAAACATATCATCAATAAGAGTAATACAAAATGTACTGAAATTAACATTGTGACATGCGGTTTACAATCTGAATATAATTGGTTTGGTTTAGGTATATGATGTCTAACTCTACTTTCAATAATATTTCAGTTATATCGTGGTGGTCAGTTTTATTGGAGGAGGAAACTGGATTACACAGAGGGAACCACTCACCAAATTGGACACATTTTATCATTTAAAGCAAGAAATAAATATAATTTGTTTTTCCCCCTATTGTAATATACATTGTAATATACAATGACTTAGGTTTTTCAGTTCTGTTATTTTCTATAAAAATATTTAACTTTAAAAAAACTGTCTTGACATCCCTTTCTATAAATTGGACAAAGTATTTTAAATAACATATCTTTATTCAATTGAAATTTATAGCATTTCATTTCAATTTTGGTGAAATCATAAAAAAAAAATGTATTATATTTTATATTGCCCATTTTGTGGAAAAGGTTACAACATTTCCCATTTTTATGGAGAATACTTGATATTTGCCATTTTTTTTTTAGAAGGTTTAACAGAAATACCACCCTTTTTTAAGGAGGTTTGATATTGTCTATTTTGTGATAAAGGCCTGATATTTTCCTCTTAAAAAAAAAGCAAAAAAAGCAATGTATTAATTAGTATATGCTAATTTAAAATAGTAATCATCTAAAACTTATATATTCAGGACAATAACACAGAAATCAATTTACAAAATTTATGGTTTATGTATAAAATATAAGTTTTAGCTAAAAATAATATTTCAATATAATTCATTATTAATGAGCTGGCCAATCCAGTATTACAATCTAATATGAATTACTTGCACATAAACAGAAGTCAATTTTCAAACTTTTGCTTTTATAAATAAAGTTTTTTCACAAAAAATTATGGTCTGATATCATTCATTTTTGAAGTTGGTATAACATCCATATCATGAAAAATATAATCATATAGTAAAATATGGATAATTAAAAGTTACAGACGGATGGACGTTCTTACTTTTATGACAATATGCCCCACTGTACATTCACGTGTTGGGGAATATAGAGCAGTATAAAGATGGGGTGGTAGTCATGTGTGGAAATACATGTAACGGATAGTGGTTTGGTTTGGTGTAATTTCAACAATATTTCAGTTATATCGTGGCGGGGATTATAAGTGACCATAGCCTCTAAATTATAGGTATAACTGGCAAATACTTGATTGACTAATGGGAAAAGGATAGTCTTGAAAAAATCTATACAGAATACAGTCAAACCTGTATTAAGAGGTCACATTTGGGACAAAGAAAAAGTGGCCTTATAAGACAGGGACCTCTTAAAAGAGGTTCAATTCATATGGAATTCTCTCTCACAGGACAAGAAAAATGTGACCTTTTAATACAGGTGACTGCATGAGCAGGTTTGTCTGTATATGGTAACAGGTAACAAACAAATGCTAAAAAACACTTATCAGATATTACTCAATATAAACCAACATATGTATAAAGATTTCTATCTTTATCTGTGACAAATCAACTCCTAGATCAACATCAGTTTATAACATGTTCTAATAGAAATTAGTTATATTATATAGTATATGTATCTTTAAGCTATATCATTTTGAAACCAGAAATTCTTCATAAGTAATAGTAAAACAAAAAGGTAACAAAATATAACTTACCAATTTGCTTGTATTAAAAAAAATCCTCTATAAAATATGTTCTGATTAAAACTGTATGAAATTTTTACTCCACAAACAAAATATAAAAAGTGAATACAGACTGTGAACAGTAGTCAGTGAATGGAGTTGTTCATCACAAATAAGCTCCTCCCATCTCATGATTACCTGTCAATCAATCATGAATTGAAATAGATTTTTGTGTGTGTATTGAAGTAACTGCAGGAAAACAGATAAGGAAAGCCAGAAAAATTATATCTGCAAATTATGATGCTAATAATATAATTATGAGGTACCTTTCAATTTTAAATTGAGTGGTTTTCCAGCTTTTACAAAGAAAAAAAAAGGAGAATATAATTTATTAAAAAGGACAAGATAAAAGGAAACACAAATGGGGAGCCTTAAATTGTTTGGATTTCAAATCAAAGAGAAGTGTTTTGAAAATCAGATGAACAAAATGTTACATTATAAATGATTTTTAAGAACTTTAAAAAAAACCCAAAACAAACACACCTTAAATAAGTAACAAATTTTCAAACCTTTATAATAAGAATTTCCATTTACGTAGCACTTCGTTAAAAGTACACACACATAATGAAATAGATCTATAACAATGTCCACAAAAATAATTGTCGTAAAAAGAATTGAATTTTCACAAAAGATAATTGAGAAGAATGCATAAGTTTCTAATTTAAAAACTTTTTTTCTGACATAACTTTCTTAATTTAGCTAATTATGTAAAAAAATATAATTGCTTCTAGCAAAAGGAAACAGTATGGTATTTCTTTTACTTCTTCAAAATCCTAATCAACTTCAATAACCTTTAAAAAGGTACAACAGTGATCACGATACTAAAAATTTAATTAATATTACAGGCTTGTGTGATTTTTTTTTAGCAGATCAACTAACATCTAATGAATGATAGGGCCGTCGTGGTCATGATCATATGGTAGTTGGATTTACAACTACCTATGCAATCAGTACCTACCACCACTAATAGTTGTGAGGTCAAATCCTCCTTATGGCGAGGTGTACTCAATACAACAGTATGTGATAAAGTTCGTCTGTAACTTGCGGAAGGTCAGTCAGGTTTTATCCGGTTATTCCAGTTTCCTCCACCAATAAAAATGACCTCCATGATATAACTGAATATTGTTAAAAATGACGTAAAAAACTCTAACCGTAACCCAATAAATGATCATGACAGAAGTCATATTTTAGATTGACCAATCAGCCACTAACCTACCAAATCTTGGGATATTGAAAAAACGAGAATGCACTGATATTTTATATAACTGTTCATAAACAATAAATCATGCATGTTATAAGATGGCAGTGGGATAGGCCTACAGATAGACATTTTGACTGCCACAAGTAAAAATATTGAACATAATGGATAAGGTTGGAAAAATCTGCTGTGCAACAGGCCAACAACGACCACTTCTAAAAGTGTTTTTACATTGTCAGGTTTTTCCTTCAAATTCTAGTTGTGCACCTGCTTTAGACACAAATTTGACAATCTAAACACCTACCCAACTCCCTTCTAATGTTGGATGGTCTCATCAAACGTGTTCGATGACGTTAGACTGTCAAATTTGTGTTTGAAGCACATGAGCTGACGTGTGAAGCTAATTTGAAGAGATTTGACTGTGTAAACTCTCCTTACCAAGCTTTTGAAGGAGCCGTTGTAGTTGTGATCGTATGGTAGTTTAATTTACAACTATCAATGTAATTAGTGCCTATCACTACTAAAGTTGTGAGTTCGAATCCCGCACATGGGGAGGTGTACTCGATACAACATTATGTGATAAAGTTTGTCAGTTACTTGTGACAGGTCGGTGGTTTTCTCCGGGTATTTCGGTTTCCTCCACGTGCACCAATAAAACTGACCACTACGATGTAACTGAAATATTGTTGAAAGTGGCATTAAACAAGTTATTGATGACTAGGAGATGCCTCAAGGTGTATTTTAAGTGCAAATAACATGGCATTCTCCATACATACTGTTCTATGTTAAAGAGTTACATATAGTAGTGGTTTAGCCAACAGTTTTTGAGAAGATATTCTAGTATTTTCTCCATACTCTATGTTTATCTAAATTCTGTGATGGTGGCCATCTTGGATATCAAACAGACATATAAAGGCAATATTTGTAGTAAAATGGTTGTTTTACAGGGCTCAACAATAAAATATATCTAAACCAACTATTGAATGTATTTAACACTCTGAAATTAAGGTTGTACATAGCAGTGTACAACAGCAAAGTATAAGTAGACCCGAACACTAATTTCCTTAAAATCTGGACCTTTTCCATTGAAATTTTCAGAAATTCTACAAGCCCATTCAAAATACAACATGTCTCGGGCCTCGGGACTTCCACTAATTTCAATCCCTGGTACATAGTCCAAGTGTAAGGTTTGCTTGTAATGGTACAAAATCAAAAGAAATACAAGTGGGATTTTTCGGAATGAAAAGTAAAAATGTATTTCCTCTTTTCCAGGACAAGTGTATTTGTATTGTGTTTCTTCTGGAATGACTGCCAAATAGACATAAGATAATGAAATACTATATTAACAATTAAATTAGCAAGAAATAATTGTCTCTCACTAATAACAGATAGAATTTTCATTTTTCTTAATGAAGACTACTCTAAATTGAGTCCTATTTCTTTTTGTATATGTGTAATTCTGCTTTAACATTGCCAGCAGCATTGAGTAAATATGAAATAAACCGTAAACATTCTGTACATATAATGATGCCTTGCAGGAATTCTCCATGCAGATGCTGTATGACCAAAAAAAATTGTCTGAAAATCCATTAAGTTGTGATATCCATAGAGGGAACCAAGACATTAAAAAATTATTTAGGTCTTAAGATTGAAACCATGTCAATCGCTAGTCTCCAGTAAAAATATATAACAAAATCCTTAAAAATTCAAACATCTTGAAAAGATTACTACAGACTAATATGACCTTGCTATGAACCTGCTATTCAAATCTCCCAATATTCTAATTTCATTGTTTACTGTTATAAATAATTCACATTTTTATCTGATTTTACAAGTAGAGGGATATTTCAGCCATAGCTTTATAAAATGGTCAGTTTGAGCTTCTGTCTATAATGTCAGCTATAAGTAAATGGTCCATGTGATAGCATCAGTTAAAATGGACATAACAAATTCCTCAGAAGAGAATGCTCCATTAATTCTGAGTAATTTATTATAGGATCATTTGTCTGGACACAGCTGCTTAAAGATCATAATAAATAATATGTTTAATATATGATCATCTCCTTGTTAGAGCTATGTAAACCCATGAAGTTCAGGAGTAAATGTTAGAATGTGTCCATAGAACAAGGATGCCCCTGCATCCAGCTAAAGGAAACCTAGGACAAGGATGTCCCTGCATCCAGCTAAAGGAAACATTGGCATAACTAAGGAACCACAAAAGGAATAAAAGCCAAAATTGACCTAGATATGCTTAAAAACATTGTATAAAAAGTTCCAAACATTTGGCCAAGGGAATCTAGTCAAAGAATGAAAATGAAGAATTTGCCATTTATAAAGTAATTAAGGGGCATAACTCTAAAAAAGGATAAGATGTTAAAGGCCAAAATCAGACTTGGTCTGCATTGTAGAGTCCCAGATCTTGTGTATAAAATTGGTAAAGGGGAACTGAGGTTATTGAATGGAAGCCTGAGAAATAGTGATTATTCATCAATTAAGAGGCACAACTCCACTACAGAAAAAGTGTTAAAGTCCAAAATCATTTGCTACCAGGAAACTTAAGCTATTAAAAGGAACCTGAGAATTTTTTTTCCTGTCAAATCAAGGGTTATAACTCCATTATAGAAAAAAGTTAAAGTGTAAAATCAAACTTGGTTTTGGTTTTTGGCCTTTGACTGGGACGTGGGTAAAACTTAATACAACCAACCCTAGTGTTGGGGGATACAAAAATTAATGACATACATTGTCGTCAAAGAGCTCCGATCGAAAATGCTCCGTCAGCTTCCGGTACAAGTCACTTAGGCATGATTGACATACAGGCGACGACAAAAAGTAAGTATTATGATCATATAGTATTATTATATCTTGAATCCAGAAGATGTCGTTATCGGTCGATTATTTTTGTTTGTTTTCACCTATATGTTTCTGTGGTTAACTTCATTGATTACTCAGATATGGATAACATGATGGACATAAACAATGACAAATGCTAATAATGAGCTTGAAATCATCAAATAAAGCTACAAAAAGTAGTCTATATGTGTAATTAAAGTACACAAACCCTTTGTAATACTTGGAAAAATGATAATTTGCACTGGCGTGCTACCAAAAATTGTATTTAAGTAGACCTGGTTTTGTCAATGTACAAAATTGAAAGAATTATGTTTCCTTTTTATAATTTATTTAAGGTTCATTATAACACTTGCCAAGGGTGTATTCGACTTGCAAATTGATAAAAAGAAAAAGAAAACACAAATTTATCTTAAATGAATAAAAATTGTGAAAAAAAACAACAGCACATAATAGTCAAAATATTTTACATGTGGATGTTTTGTATAACATTAAAAGAAAGAAATACAAAACGGTTTGTGCAGAATTGGCATTCGCCAAAGTCACCTTCGACAGAATGGTCATGATTTCTTATAGAACTTGTAATGTTTTCTTTATTTGCTATGCAGTTGGATTATTGCAATATTCAAAGAGTGTTTGATCAAAAGTAGGAACTCTCACTGTTTATATGCTCATAAGTTGTATTTTAATGCCTGAAAATTGTTTCAGAAGTAGAAAAAGTTGCAAAATGTACGCCATATTCACAAAGTTTTCAAGTTCTGAGGTATCTTTTCAACATTTTTAAATTAAATAACGCTATATATATGCCACAAGTACCTAGCCTATTCCATTAACATCATGTTGTGCTATTTATTTTTTAGATTTTGTTATTTAAATTAAAAGATCTGAATTCTATAAAAATGATGTGGAATCATACAAAACCGGAAACTTTACCACCCATTATTAGACGTGTAAGATGTATATGTGAAAACATCATCTTGTATAGATATCAAGTAACTCTTATTGTTTTGGATTAATTTTGTTTTCAAATAATATATTGAAGGACACAAGAAATTTTAATTAAAAAAAAGATAAAATAAAATAAATATTGGGAACCGCATCGGTAGCGTAATGGTTAGTGTGCTCGCATCAAGTGCAGTAGATCGTGGGTTCGAGCCCCGGTCGGGACAAACCAAATATAAAATTGGTATTTGTTGCTTTTCCGCTAAGCACCCAGCATTAAGGAGTAAGAGCAAAGACTGATTGGCTCGGAATCAAAATAATGTGTCCGAGTGGAGCGACATACCTACCCGCGGACTGTAGTTTCAGTGAGCTAGCACATTAAAAATCCAACTCAGCGTGTTGATCTAGAACAAAGCGGACGTCATCATCATCTCATTGAAAATGAACTTGTTCTCACCATGATATAGCTGAAAAATTGGCGTTAAACAACCAGAGCTCCAGATAATTTTCAAGTCCAAAGGGTAATTACTCCCTACTTTTGAAAATGATCCGTATTTGCATATTTCCTTTGCACTGTTGTACTCTCTACTTCAGAAAAGATTGCTTACATGTACACTTTTAAAATTATGTTTGACACAAATGTTATTCAATAAATGCAGGATGCAAGTGAAATGTATATCTCTGTTTAATTTGACACGATTGTGTCATGTTTATTAATAAAATGTTGTAAATATTTTGTTTTTTGCTCGTCGACTTCGGCAGTTTTCACAGCCGTGTTGATAATGTCATCAATGATTCCTTAACTATACTGTCACTAGACACAGATGAAACTGTCAGGAACTTAAATATATAATTTTCCGTAGCGCGCTTATTCATGTTCTTGCTCATTTTCAATGAACAACGTGTTCCCAAATTTACTTTCGTTTTAGTTCTTACTTATTAAGTAAACCGCATTTATTTGTAATATTGACCGCGATTGGATGATTTATCGTAAACATCCAATCAGATCTCTTTTGACATCGATGCTTAGAAAGGCAAGCATTCTGTACCCCTCGGATGTATACGCTCTCTCCTTCGAAAAGTATAAAGGGAAGTAATTACAGGGAATTTCTCAAAGACTAAAAAGTATTGTTATGTACACGACTGTACAAGTATGCTCCGAATTTGGAAAGTTTGCTTACACAGCAATATGTATGCGTAATGTGTACTCTGATCTGATAATACATGCGTTTTTACACAGCTTATCTGGAGCTCTGACAACTATCACTCACTCACTCACTTAAAACAATTCGCATAACGAGTGTACCCTTTGAGTTTGATAAGTGTTATAATGAACCTTTAGTATGCAACTGTTTGTTTGTTCAGTATATATTACAAAAACCGGTCCAAGACATGGCATACGTACGCTGTTTAATATTTTGATTATACATTTTGTTATGAAATTCTAGTTTTGTTTTACTTGCATTTCAGGTTATGAATACTGGAAGCTTGTCGCCATTTGGTTGTTTCTACTGTCAAACGACATTCTTGAATTTTACAATATAATATAAAGATACCAATCAAATTGTCTGAAGCTAATACAAATAAAATGAGGATAATGGCAAGATTGAAACATAAGATGCTTTAATAGTATATCTACGCCGTCCCGTTACTGTTTTTTTTATCCTGCACTTGTTCTATTTAAGCAGTTGCATTGACCAGATATTTCTTGCTATAGTTGGTTATTGACCAAGATATAGTTTTCTGGTACCTGATTCATGTTGAGCGACGGTAAGAAACAGTAACAGCATTTATGCTTATAAGCGCGGATTTCACAGAGGACACAATCAAAAACGATAAGAACGACGCTTGCTTCTGCTCTTTTTAGACAATTTGACAGTTTCTTTGGGGCTTTTGACATACCACGATAGATACAATATACGTATATTGTCGGAAAATATATAATTCATTTCTACTCGCTGTGAAACAGTTAATTTGGGTGGATGGGCGGGGACTATAACATTCAAATCACAAACTTTTGTCGTATTACAACTTGTAACGAACGTCGCATTAATCGAGTACACTTAAAATTTTCTTTATATACTAACTGCCAAAATCGTCCGTGCGGAAAGGATTTCAATACTACAGCCTTTGTTAATTTGCATATCTATAAAGTTTATGTAAACATTATACTGTAAAGAAATTTAAATATCGTTTCTACGAAGTTATTTCCACAGTGACTTACTTCGTTATCAACGAGTGTAAAATTCAAATATTGTATTATAAAAAGAATCTCCCACTATTCAACTGATGCGCCTGGACATAGAAATAACGTTTTTTTTTATTGTACAAAGTAGCTGAAATTAGGAGCCATGGCGAATATTCATACTATGGATCAGGATTTATCACTTTTGAGATATTTCCTAATCATAACTATTGTTAAATTGCAATATAATGATCAATAATAATACGATCAGTGGTATTTACTTACTGACAAATCCGGTTCTTATAAATGACACAACCGGTTTCCATACATGTTTACAATTTGACAAAGCCGGATTTCAAAAACATCTGTTGACATCAAGTTTTAGGCTATAACTAGTTACTAATTGACTTTTCCTCAACAAAATAATATCTCTAAGTAAATTAATCATTCATTAATGATTTTTCTTTTTTGGCAACATTTCATTCATTCATAAATGCAAGATATAGCGATATTTCAATTGATCGTAATGATTTTGATGCCAGATTCCTTATAACTTTTAGAAAAAAATCTAATTTTACACTGCAAAAAGCAATGATATTTGGACAAAAAATGACATTAATAATAATAACAATCATAATTCAAAACTTTATATATACAGTATATTCATAAAAACTGACGATAATCGTCTGTGTCTTCTTTAAAAATACAACTTTATAATATTCCGGATGTTGAGGAAACATTTTTGATCGGAGCTCTTTAACAACAGTGATATAATGATAAGATATAACAGTGAAGTTAAAATAGAAAAGTAACAATTTTAACGATAATTTTCAGTGGCAGATCCAAGGGTTGGAATTCCCCCTTTTTCCTTAAATTTTTAAAAATTGAGTGGACAAAATTATCAAATTTGCTGAAGATTACCTGGACCCCCCTTTTTTTATTATTGAAACACTGATGTATCTCATCTGTGCCTAATTTAGCAACTTTCTGGTAACAATGGTGTCTCCCTGGATCTATATCACTATCTAACAACAGTTTATGATACAAGAACAGTGCACTTTAAACATATCCTTTATGTAAGAAATGATACAATGAGAATGCACTGTACAAAAACTATCTTTTTGAACAGTTAAGTGTAAATAAATAAAAAGCAATTTGACTGTCATTTGCCGATATTTAGTATTGTCAAAGTAGAAACACCTGTATAATAGCTAACTTGTTCACCTGTAACGAGGGACAAGTTATGAAGATATCATAATAATGTAATAAAAATCATCTGGATTTATGAATCATAAATAATATCAGACATAAAAACCAGAGGTTTAAACTATTGATAAGTTCTGTAATAGAAGACAAATCTTGTACTATTGTAATAGAAGACAAATCTTGTACTATTGTAATACAAGGCAAATCTTGTACTATTGTAATACAAGACAAATCTTGTACTATTGTAATACAAGGCAAATCTTGTACTATTGTAATACAAGGCAAATCTTGTACTATTGTAATAGAAGGCAAATCTTGTACTATTGTAATAGAAGACAAATCTTGTACTATTGTAATACAAGGCAAATCTTGTACTATTGTAATACAAGGCAAATCTTGTACTATTGTAATACAAGGCAAATCTTGTACTATTGTAATAGAAGGCAAATCTTATACTATTGTAATACAAGGCAAATCTTGTACTATTGTAATAGAAGACAAATCTTGTACTATTGTAATACAAGGCAAGTCTTGTACTATTGTAATACAAGGCAAATCTTGTACTATTGTAATAGAAGGCAAGTCTTGTACTATTGTAATACAAGGCAAATCTAGTACTATTGTAATACAAGGCAAATCTTGTACTATTGTAATACAAGGCAAGTCTTGTACTATTGTAATACAAGGCAAATCTTGTACTATTGTAATAGAAGGCAAGTCTTGTACTATTGTAATACAAGGCAAATCTTGTACTATTGTAATACAAGGCAAATCTTGTACTATTGTAATAGAAGGCAAATCTTATACTATTGTAATACAAGGCAAATCTTGTACTATTGTAATAGAAGACAAATCTTGTACTATTGTAATAGAAGGCAAATCTTGTACTATTGTAATAGAAGGCAAATCTTGTACTATTGTAATACAAGGCAAGTCTTGTACTATTGTAATACAAGGCAAATCTTGTACTATTGTAATACAAGGCAAGTCTTGTACTATTGTAATACAAGGCAAATCTTGTACTATTGTAATACAAGGCAAATCTTGTACTATTGTAATAGAAGACAAATCTTGTACTATTGTAATAGAAGGCAAGTCTTGTACTATTGTAATACAAGGCAAGTCTTGTACTATTGTAATACAAGACAAATCTTGTACTATTGTAATAGAA
Organism: Bathymodiolus brooksi; assembly: GCA_963680875.1. NCBI lineage: Eukaryota > Metazoa > Mollusca > Bivalvia > Mytilida > Modiolidae > Bathymodiolus > Bathymodiolus brooksi. Next base: position 13,112,347 of record OY804582.1, read on the forward strand.
GGCAAGTCTTGTACTATTGTAATAGAAGGCAAGTCTTGTACTATTGTAATAGAAGGCAAATCTTGTACTATTGTAATACATGGCAAATCTTATACTATTGTAATACAAGGCAAGTCTTGTACTATTGTAATACAAGGCAAATCTTGTACTATTGTAATACAAGGCAAATCTTGTACTATTGTAATAGAAGACAAATCTTGTACTATTGTAATAGCCTATTGTAATAGAAGGCAAATCTTGTACTATTGTAATACAAGGCAAGTCTTGTACTATTGTAATACAAGGCAAATCTTGTACTATTGTAATAGAAGGCAAGTCTTGTACTATTGTAATACAAGGCAAATCTTGTACTATTGTAATACAAGGCAAATCTTGTACTATTGTAATAGAAGGCAAGTCTTGTACTATTGTAATACAAGACAAATCTTGTACTATTGTAATAGAAGGCAAGTCTTGTACTATTGTAATAGAAGGCAAGTCTTGTACTATTGTAATAGAAGGCAAATCTTGTACTATTGTAATACAAGGCAAATCTTATACTATTGTAATACAAGGCAAGTCTTGTACAATTGTAATACAAGACAAGTCTTGTACTATTGTAATACAAGGCAAATCTTGTACTATTGTAATAGAAGGCAAGTCTTGTACTATTGTAATACAAGGCAAGTCTTGTACTATTGTAATAGATGGCAAATCTTGTACTATTGTAATACAAGGCAAATCTTGTACTATTGTAATACAAGGCAAATCTTGTACTATTGTAATAGAAAGCAAGTCTTGTACTATTGTGGAAAAAATAATCAACTTGACAGTCCTAATGTATAAAAAAACCAACATCGTTGGTGAATTAAGAAACTGATTTTTTTTCCCAATATAAAAAATCCTGTTAGGTCCAACCCCCCCCCCCCCCCCCCACTGCTCTTTACATATTTTGGAGAATATTAAATCAGTAAAGCCTATATAATTATTATACAAATTACTTTCTAACACTTCACACTTGGTAGGCCACATAATATTAAAACGCTATATTATGAATAAATTTTTTTTATCATTCTTGATGACATATTTGCTTGACAGATCACATATTGATTAAAAATATGTAGAAATTTAAATGAAATTTATAATCCAATCAAAAGAATTTGTCACCTAAATAACAAATTTCCTTAAATTAATTAATCAAGAAAGACAATGAAAGACAGTTTTATGTTAAAAACAGAAGTTTTAATTGTTACATTGAACATAATGTCGATTTCCAAGATAAAAAAGAAAAGATTGAATGAATTTTTAAACTACACAATGTATATGTAGAAATACATGTAATTTGTTTAGATGTTTATGACAAATTCATATTTTCAATCTGTTAAGAGGTATTATCAATATCAGTTAAGATTTTTGTGTCCTAAGAGTAATGGTCTTTAACCAACAGATTCTACCTTCCTAACTAGTCTACCAGCATTATTGACACTGCTGTTGTCCATATTTTCTGTTGTCATTCATTTTTGTGATAGTATGTGGAATTAAACTGTGTATCATCGTTTGTTTGTATAATTATGTATTTCTGTTGGAGTTCCAGTTATCAAAAGGGAAGGGTTGGGGTCACATTAACCCATTTAACCCCACCACTTGTTGGTGCCTGTCTCAAGCCAGGGCCTGGATTTCCAAATTCATATGTGTAACTTATAATGAAGATCAAGAGTAGCCTATACTAAGTGATGAAGATCAAGAGTAGCCTATACTAAGTGATGAAGATCAAGAGTAGCCTATACTAAGTGAGGAAGATCAAGAGTAGCCTATACTAAGTGATGAAGATCAAGAGTAGCCTATACTAAGTAATGAAGATCAAGAGTAGCCTATACTAAGTGATGAAGATCAAGAGTAGCCTATACTAAGTGATGAAGATCAAGAGTAACCTATACTAAGTGATGAAGATCAAGAGTAGCCTATACTAAGTGAGGAAGATCAAGAGTAACCTATACTAAGTGATGAAGATCAAGAGTAGCCTATACTAAGTGATGAAGATCAAGAGTAGCCTATACTAAGTGATGAAGATCAAGAGTAGCCTATACTAAGTGATGAAGATCAAGAGTAGCCTATACTAAGTGATGAAGATCAAGAGTAGCCTATACTAAGTGATGAAGATCAAGAGTAGCCTATACTAAGTGATGAAGATCAAGAGTAGCCTATACTAAGTGATGAAGATCAAGAGTAGCCTATACTAAGTGATGAAGATCAAGAGTAGCCTATACTAAGTGATGAAGATCAAGAGTAGCCTATACTAAGTGAGGAAGATCAAGAGTAGCCTATACTAAGTGATGAAGATCAAGAGTAGCCTATACTAAGTGATGAAGATCAAGAGTAGCCTATACTAAGTGAGGAAGATCAAGAGTAGCCTATACTAAGTGATGACGATCAAGAGTAACCTATACTAAGTGAGGAAGATCAAGAGTAGCCTATACTAAGTGAGGAAGATCAAGAGTAGCCTATACTAAGTGAGGAAGATCAAGAGTAGCCTATTCTAAGTGATGAAGATCAAGAGTAGCCTATACTAAGTGATGAAGATCAAGAGTAGCCTATACTAAGTGAGGAAGATCAAGAGTAGCCTATACTAAGTGATGAAGATCAAGAGTAGCCTATACTAAGTGATGAAGATCAAGAGTAGCCTATACTAAGTGATGAAGATCAAGAGTAGCCTATACTAAGTGAGGAAGATCAAGAGTAGCCTATTCTAAGTGATGAAGATCAAGAGTAGCCTATACTAAGTGATGAAGATCAAGAGTAGCCTATACTAAGTGAGGAAGATCAAGAGTAGCCTATACTAAGTGATGAAGATCAAGAGTAGCCTATACTAAGTGATGAAGATCAAGAGTAGCCTATACTAAGTGATGAAGATCAAGAGTAGCCTATACTAAGTGATGAAGATCAAGAGTAGCCTATACTAAGTGATGAAGATCAAGAGTAGCCTATACTAAGTGATGAAGATCAAGAGTAGCCTATACTAAGTGATGAAGATCAAGAGTAGCCTATACTAAGTGAGGAAGATCAAGAGTAGCCTATACTAAGTGAGGAAGATCAAGAGTAGCCTATACTAAGTGATGAAGATCAAGAGTAGCCTATACTAAGTGAGGAAGATCAAGAGTAGCCTATACTAAGTGATGAAGATCAAGAGTAGCCTATACTAAGTGATGAAGATCAAGAGTAGCCTATACTAAGTGATGAAGATCAAGAGTAGCCTATACTAAGTGATGAAGATCAAGAGTAGCCTATACTAAGTGAGGAAGATCAAGAGTAGTCTATACTAAGTGATGAAGATCAAGAGTAGCCTATACTAAGTGATGAAGATCAAGAGTAGCCTATACTAAGTGATGAAGATCAAGAGTAGCCTATACTAAGTGATGAAGATCAAGAGTAGCCTATACTAAGTGATGAAGATCAAGAGTAGCCTATACTAAGTGATGAAGATCAAGAGTAGCCTATACTAAGTGATGAAGATCAAGAGTAGCCTATACTAAGTGATGAAGATCAAGAGTAGCCTATACTAAGTGATGAAGATCAAGAGTAGCCTATACTAAGTGATGAAGATCAAGAGTAGCCTATACTAAGTGATGAAGATCAAGAGTAGCCTATACTAAGTGATGAAGATCAAGAGTAGCCTATACTAAGTGATGAAGATCAAGAGTAGCCTATACTAAGTGATGAAGATCAAGAGTAGCCTATACTAAGTGAGGAAGATCAAGAATAGCCTATACTAAGTGAGGAAGATCAAGAGTAGCCTATACTAAGTGATGAAGATCAAGAGTAACCTATACTAACTGATGAAGATCAAGAGTAGCCTATACTAAGTGAGGAAGATCAAGAGTAGCCTATACTAAGTGATGAAGATCAAGAGTAGCCTATACTAAGTGATGAAGATCAAGAGTAACCTATACTAAGTGATGAAGATCAAGAGTAGCCTATACTAAGTGATGAAGATCAAGAGTAGCCTATACTAAGTGATGAAGATCAAGAGTAGCCTATACTAAGTGATGAAGATCAAGAGTAGCCTATACTAAGTGATGAAGATCAAGAGTAGCCTATACTAAGTGATGAAGATCAAGAGTAACCTATACTAAGTGATGAAGATCAAGAGTAGCCTATACTAAGTGAGGAAGATCAAGAATAGTCTATACTAAGTGAGGAAGATCAAGAGTAGCCTATACTAAGTGATGAAGATCAAGAGTAACCTATACTAAGTGATGAAGATCAAGAGTAGCCTATACTAAGTGATGAAGATCAAGAGTAGCCTATACTAAGTGAGGAAGATCAAGAGTAACCTATACTAAGTGATGAAGATCAAGAGTAGCCTATACTAAGTGATGAAGAACAAGAGTAGCCTATACTAAGTGATGAAGATCAAGAGTAGCCTATACTAAGTGATGAAGATCAAGAGTAGCCTATACTAAGTGATGAAGATCAAGAGTAGCCTATACTAAGTGATGAAGATCAAGAGTAGCCTATACTAAGTGAGGAAGATCAAGAGTAGCCTATACTAAGTGATGAAGATCAAGAGTAGCCTATACTAAGTGATGAAGATCAAGAGTAGCCTATACTAAGTGAGGAAGATCAAGAGTAGCCTATACTAAGTGAGGAAGATCAAGAGTAGCCTATACTAAGTGAGGAAGATCAAGAGTAGCCTATACTAAGTGATGAAGATCAAGAGTAGCCTATACTAAGTGATGAAGATCAAGAGTAGCCTATACTAAGTGATGAAGATCAAGAGTAGCCTATACTAAGTGATGAAGATCAAGAGTAGCCTATACTAAGTGATGAAGATCAAGAGTAGCCTATACTAAGTGAGGAAGATCAAGAGTAGCCTATACTAAGTGATGAAGATCAAGAGTAGCCTATACTAAGTGAGGAAGATCAAGAGTAGCCTATACTAAGTGATGAAGATCAAGAGTAGCCTATACTAAGTGAGGAAGATCAAGAGTAGCCTATACTAAGTGATGAAGATCAAGAGTAGCCTATACTAAGTGATGAAGATCAAGAGTAGCCTATACTAAGTGAGGAAGATCAAGAGTAGCCTATACTAAGTGATGTGACAAATGTAGCTCAAAGAGTTCTTATGTCAAAAGAAAATAACTCTTTATAAGACTTTTTTAAGAGTCTGTGTTGGAAGTAAACAAATATTGATTTCAAAACTTCAATTTTATAAAAGAATCTTTATTTTAATTCATCATAAATTATTCATCAAGATTTATATTTATCTCCAAGAAATTTGGTTCTTAAAAACCTAATTTATATTCAAATAAAATTGTCCTTTTCATTTAATTTTTTTTTTATAGTCTTAATATTTCAATTATAATTTTCAGATTGATATTTTAAAATCAATTTTTGATCTTGAAGCTTATCAAGAAAGTAATGATAATTCTTGACAAAACATTAAAGTTATGACAATTTGACTCATATGTCAACACCATATTGATGAGATTCAAAGATAAATATTGTTTTGTACTTAAATAAGATATTTTAACAAATTTCAATAATCTTTTTCCAAATATTTTAAATATTTTTCTACAAGGTCCAATTCTACTAAATTGTTGATAGACCCTGGGATACTTAATAAGCTTCTCCAACAGTTAGCTTAACATTCCGTAATGAAAGTTTTTAAGGGGCATTACTCACAACAGATATGTCCATGACAAGATAAATAGGATTGGAATAAGACAGACACAAAAAAAAGCTTTAAAGCTAGAAATATATAAAGCTACATCTTCCAACAAAGCTAGAAATATATAAAGCTACATCTTCCAACAAAGCTAGAAATATATAAAGCTACATCTTCCAACAAAGCTAGAAATATATAAAGCTACATCTTCCAACAAAGCTAGAAATATATAAAGCTACATCTTCCAACAAAGCTAGAAATATATAAAGCTACATCTTCCAACAAAGCTAGAAATATATAAAGCTACATCTTCCAACAAAGCTAGAAATATATAAAGCTACATCTTCCAACAAAGCTAGAAATATATAAAGCTACATCTTCCAACAGGAATTTGAAACTTTTTATTGGTTATTTATTTCTCATACCTCTTTGAGCCCAACTTGATTAAGTCTGTATATTTCTGAAGGACTGAAGGGTTAAGAGATGTTGAAAAATCGCTATATCTTTCTAGAAGACTCCATCTTAACGATACAGATCAGCAGTGTCTTATCGAAGAGACTTATTAACATTAGCTTTCAGTTTAATGTTTCTGAAACCACATTCTCTAATCATTGTATATTATACGTTATTCAGCTATCAGACAGGGTATATAATGTGACATTCCCGGCTTAGGATCTATATTCCCTGAGGGGCAGCCGAAGGGAATATATATCTTAAGCTGGGAATGTCACATTATATATCCTGTCTGATAGCTGAATAACAGATATATTACGGATTTAACCATTGTTTTTTTTAAATACAACATCCAACTGTATTAAATAAATTTGCCTCTTTTCTTTTCATTTTTCGTATCTCTAGATGTCTGTTTCCGTACCTTTGACGTCATTCTTCAATGACGTCAAAATATGTGTCGCGTCCTATTTCATTTATGGGGTGTCTCATGAAGGAAAATAATGTACTAAATTTCTAAATCAATACAGTTTCATATGTAGTAAATTTTATAAACTTTATAAATATAACATTAATATATCACATAACAAAATAACGGGTTTGCGAAACAGTTTGAATAATTTAAATGTTAACTACATGTAAATAAAACCTTGGTGTGGCCCCATGACGTCGAAAGTTTTCAAGGCTCAACGTTTTGTTTATTTGTTATGGTACAGCCGTGGAAGATAGGAGTTTGCTGAATCGATCAGGTATTTGTGACGGAATTAACCGTTGTAATATTTTTTTGTTCATGCAGCCGTTTTGAGTATAAAAACAGCATTTAATTTGGTAAAAATACATTTATTATTCCGTATTATACCATTGATTCAGTGAAGCGTAATGTTTTGTCGTCCATGTTTTAATCTTTTTTGGGGACTGAAATATGTACCCCGTCTGTTTTCCGAATATATGCTGACATTCAGGGCTGAAGAACCAATGAAAATATATGTAACAAACTAAATTCGTAATATAATGTATTATTTATGATTCTTTCAAATACATATTGTTTAAACTAAGACAAGGGATTGGGGGTTTGGAACCACCACACCTCCATTTTCCTGACAAATTCCAAAAATTACTTAATTTAAAAAAAAAATTATTCCAAAAATAGACCGGAACATCCCCCCCCCCCCCCCCCCCCCCCCCTTTTTTCTTTCTTTTGTTTTTATTAAAAAAATTCTAGATCCACATCTGCAGACAGTAGACATATAATATAATTATATATATGTCAGGACTATATAACTTTGTGACTATTGAATTAACACACCATAATAACATTATATTATAAAATTATATTATTTATCAAATTAACAGGTTTACATGTATACTATAGACAAGACATACCTTCAAACAAAACTCATCACAGAGATATCATACAATTATACTTTTTTTTTTATAATCAAATTAACAAGTTTACATTTAGACAAGTCATACATTGATTCAAACAAAAATGTTATATAACATTGGATAAGATCCGTGTATGTAATTAACACAATAGTAATGTCTCAGACAAATTTAATAAAATCAGAAAAAAAATTGTGTGTTAGGTAATTTGTTGATAAAACAACTTTCTAAACTTTTACATACAGTTACTATTATTAAAACTGATAAAAAAAAGTTTTATTGATATAAAATATTCACATGGAGTATCTCTGTTGGCTATCTTGTACATCAATATATTAAAAATTATAATCTTTCCAATTATATGGATGGCCTACGGTTAAAATTAGCATATCAAAGTCATCCTGATCACACGCTTGCAATCGGGGAATTAGAAGATGACAGGAGTCAAAGCCATGGTGAATGCAGAGAAGAATTTACAAACTAAAATTAAAGGAGGTGATGATGAAAAGTTCAATACCAAGACAAGACTGTTACTAAGCTGATTACATGTTTTATATTGGAAAGGAAGCCACCTCACACAAGGTTATAATCGGTCACAAATAATTTATCCTGACTGGGGGTCGTGAAAAGAAATGTTTTTGTCGAACCAGGATCCAACGGGGACACGATATTGTGACATTGAATATTAAATTTAAAATCAGTAACAGCATGGATAAGAGTCGGGTACCCACAGATTATAAAGTGACCTACAGAGTAATGGTTGACTAATGACCAGTTATTAGAAGGTTAAAAACAGTAATATGTTGCTTGTTAAACCACTGACGATCAGAATTGACACACAAACAGACAATCATAGTATTAGTATTTATATCCTGGTACATTGTATAGTGAAAAAATGAGGTTAATGTCCCAAAGTTATCGGATTAACAACTCATATGACAAAATTTGTTTTTTTGTTTGTTTTTTTTTTTTTGGGGGGGGATGGAATGGCAGTTAGACTTAAGTTCATAAAATGAAGGATAAAGAGAAAAATCTGAGACTAACATCCTGTGCAATACTGGGAAAATTGTTGTTCAATGTCAAAATGAGGAACTTTTCACCTACATTGTGGTCTTTTGAGAACAAATTACTATTTGGTGAGACGATAAAGATGTCTGTCGTGTACTATATCAATATACTGAGTTAGTTTTTTATAGAGCTAGCTCATTGAAATAACAGTCCGTGGGTAGACATGTCGCTCCACTCTGACACATTATCTTGACTGCAAGCCAAGCTGTTTTTAGTTCTATAAGGCTGCAAACCTACTGGAGTCAAGCAGTAACTGCCAATTCTATAGTCTTTGGTTTTACCTGACCAGGGATCAAATCTATTGAACTGCAGGTGAGCATGCTAATCATCTCTATTGAACTGCAGGTGAGCATGCTAATCATCACATGACAGAAGATGTAAATGCCTTAGTGTAATGCTCATATAAAATAATAGTTTTTATAACAGTATTCAACTTTAAGAATAACAAACAAATAAAGTCAACTACTCTAAAATTGTAATATTCTGACATTTGGAACTTTGATGAATCTGACAAAAAAATAAAAAATAAAAAAAACCTCATGGCTGAAAAATGTAACTCTCTCTCTCTCTGTATCTTATTGTGTACTATGTATGTATATAATTTGTTATCTGTATACCAATATATCAACAAAGGATACCAGAAAAAATTATTTTTATAATTCTAAAACTTTTTTTTTAAGTCTCCTCATACAAATATATAACTTTTATTTTATATGAAAAATAAATTTGAACTTTTATTGACCTTTTTAAAATCCAATAAATAGAGGTTTATCATTGTAATAAAGGACAAGAAATAGAGGTTTATCATTGTAATAAAGGACAAGAAATGGTTGATGAAATCACTTTCAACACCCTTTTTTTTTCAAAGCTCATCCTATCTACACAAGAACATAATAGCCAGATGGACACTCAAGATGGACACTGATTATCAAGTTATTTTTCTGATTTCAGCATTAATTCCTGAATATTTAATTTTCAACGAACATTTGGTTTGTGAATATAAAGATATTTCTATAAATGTAGAACAAATTGGTTTTGCTCTGATTTTATAGGGTGAAATAATGCAAACGGAAATTTTTATCAGATTATTGAAAATTTTCTCATTCGGATGGGAGATAACTCCATCATAAACTGTTTGCCAACTTATGCATGAAGTGTCCATTTATGTATCAAACATTTCCGACAGTCAATATTAGACACAAAAGTTACTTTTAAACAATGAATTATGAATTGTATACCAATATTTATATATTTTTTTTATCAAGCTCAATTACATTTCATAAGATGACATTTTTTGGGGCTTAAAAATATTACAAGCAAACAAACTGATATTTTTTCAATTAAATTTAATTCAATTCAAAATTTTTATAGCTTTGTAACAAACAAATGAGACAGAAACAAAAAAATGGAAGAATGTTACCATAGGACATGGATGCCCCCGCTTTCACCTAAAGTAAACAGGGGGCATAACTCCAGAACAGTCATGAAGTCTGAAATAAATTGTATATTTCCTTGTGTATAAATTTGAAATGATTTGCTTAAAGGGAACTAAAGTTATGGAACAGAAACCAAATGCTGGACGCAAGTTATCAAAGTCCTAAAAGTTGTCATGATCTTTTTGTATATCTTAAAGAAAAAGAATCTTAAGTTTAAGTTTTTGTTCACAATGTAAAAAGAAATGAATTTCATCTTCTACTTCATCACAATTTAATCATAGTCTTAAGAATTCTGGATTTTTTTTTGCATCAACCTTTTTCCATTTGAAGAGGATCATGATCACTATTTCTGAATTTTGTTAATATTTTACGAATCTTAAAGTTTTGGTGACATACATAATACTCCCCTTTTTAAGTCTTTTTTTCACAATTTTACATAAATATACATGGTTTACTTAAAAAGTAGAATATCAATGGTGGCAGAAATAAATTTTGCTTTCGTGGTACAACAAGCTTTCATGTCTATAATACATGCAATGAATACTTTTAAATCTAAAATTAACAAAATAATTGCTGGTATTTCATATACAACAGGTCATCAATTATTGAAACTGCAATGTAAAGTCTTGTCATATAACAAAGAAATATTTTGTAACTGTTAAAAGTTTTATATATGATAATGACAAGCTCTAGGCCAGAAGTCCGATCAACACTTTACAATACAAGACAAAGTAAGATCAACACTGCACCATGATTAAGTAGGAAATAACAGTGTATCATATGACATGTTAGTGTGGGATCATGTGACATGATCATTCTTGTTTTGAGATGTGCAACAATAAAAATTTCACAATTACTAACTGAAATATTTTCAACACATTATTCCATGCAGGGGTATCAGATTCTTGCAGTCGCTTTGTGAAATTTATAACATTTATCAAAATGTGAGATTACGGACACAGTCGGGGCCTGTTATTATGCAAATATCAACATTTAAAACTGAATGCTATAAATATAGTCTCTAACATTGTTTCCCGTTTATTACGATAATTTCTCAAATCAAGATAGTTAAATTTTCACATTTTAAAGTTCGAGGTTTACCGAGAACTTTAAAATGTGAAAATTTAACTATCGAGATTTGAGAAATTATCGTAATAAACGTGAAACAATGTTAGAGATTGTTTCTCTAATGAACCATTAAAAATTTGCTTGATTCTTTTTCTCACTAATTTAACAAAATATATGGCCGTTTTTCACTTTCTCAAATCAACGTTCAATGATGTCACTGACGTATACTTCAATTGACGTCACACCCGTTAAGGAATGTTTTTGAAGGAATGATGGAGAAGGGACAAGATTCCAAATGAGGGGTTCTTGATGACGGTACGGTTAATTAAACGATTTTATTGATACAATGACATTTTGCGAAACGTAACATTTTTATGGGAAAAGTAGCGTGAAATTCTTATCTCACCCAAGGGTTGAGACATAATTGCATAATTGACCAATCAGCAACTGAGAACAAAGTGATCCACACGTTGATTATCGATTTCTTCTCACACGGGTTGAGAAGTGTGAAAATTGAACAAGAATTAGAGAGTGTTAAAACAACCTGATATATTTCAGGTTGTAGAAAAATTAATATTTCAGAGAAATTTTCAAAATTATAAAATAAAAAATAAAAATTCTGTATTTGGTAAAAGGATTGATTAATTGTTAGCTAACCTCCAGTAGCCACTCAGGGGAGGTGTACTCATACAATATTATGTGATAAAGTTTGTTAGCTAACCTCCAGTAGCCACTCAGGGGAGGTGTATTCATACAACATTATGTGATAAAGTTTGTTAGCTAACCTCCAGTAGCCACTCAGGGGAGGTGTACTCATACAATATTATGTGATAAAGTTTGTTAGCTAACCTCCAGTAGCCACTCAGGGGAGGTGTACTCATACAACATTATGTGATAAAGTTTGTTAGCTAACCTTCAGTAGCCACTCAGGGGAGGTGTACTCATACAACATTATGTGATAAAGTTTGTTAGCTAACCTCCAGTAGCCACTCAGGGGAGGTGTACTCATACAACATTATGTGATAAAGTTTGTTAGCTAACCTCCAGTAGCCACTCAGGGGAGGTGTACTCATACAATATTATGTGATAAAGTTTGTTAGCTAACCTCCAGTAGCCACTCAGGGGAGGTGTACTCATACAATATTATGTGATAAAGTTTGTTAGCTAACCTCCAGTAGCCACTCAGGAGAGGTGTACTCATACAATATTATGTGATAAAGTTTGTTAGCTAACCTCCAGTAGCCACTCAGGGAGGTGTACTCATACAATATTATGTGATAAAGTTTGTTAGTTAACCTCCAGTAGCCACTCAGGGGAGGTGTACTCATACAACATTATGTGATAAAGTTTGTTAGCTAACCTCCAGTAGCCACTCAGGGGAGGTGTACTCTTATACAATATTATGTGATAAAGTTTGTTAGCTAACCTCCAGTAGCCACTCAGGGGAGGTGTACTCATACAATATTATGTGATAAAGTTTGTTAGCTAACCTCCAGTAGCCACTCAGGGGAGGTGTACTCATACAATATTATGTGATAAAGTTTGTTAGCTAACCTCCAGTAGCCACTCAGGGGAGGTGTACTCATACAATATTATGTGATAAAGTTTGTTAGCTAACCTCCAGTAGCCACTCAGGGGAGGTGTACTCTTATACAATATTATGTGATAAAGTTTGTTAGCTAACCTCCAGTAGCCACTCAGGGGAGGTGTACTCATACAATATTATGTGATAAAGTTTGTTAGCTAACCTTCAGTAGCCACTCAGGGGAGGTGTACTCATACAATATTATGTGATAAAGTTTGTTAGCTAACCTCCAGTAGCCACTCAGGGGAGGTGTACTCATACAATATTATGTGATAAAGTTTGTTAGTTAACCTCCAGTAGCCACTCAGGGGAGGTGTACTCATACAATATTATGTGATAAAGTTTGTCAGTGGTTTTTTCCTGATACTCAGTTTTCTTCCACCAATAAAACTGACCATTACGATAGAACTGAGATATTGTTGAAAGTGACGTTAAACACCATAAACCTTTAAAAACTGTAACAACAGATAAAATTGCATAATATTTTAAACAGAATTTTCGGTAATCTGTCTTCCTAAACTACAGTTACCATGACAATAGAAACACAGTCCACATGACAATAGAGACCTTAATTAACCTTTCTACATCAACATATTAAAATAAGATTAATCTCTTTCACCTTGTCACACCTATTATTTAGTCATACACAGGTACATTCAATTTTAACAGCCTTCATTAATGAAGTGCCACACCCCCTAAAGTATAGGGTGCCTTAATACCTGTAATAAGGTTACACTGTCTGAACATAATCACTGCTTGGTCTATATCTTGGTCAACAAGGCATGGAATGGAATTTGTAGCATAGAATTCGAACTTCAAATTTCATGACATGGTTTATCGACTGATTGGTGTTTGCCAACATTAGCAATATTTCAGCTATATATTGTGGCATGTGACATGATTTAATAAAAATAATACTTGACTGTCATGAAACTAATTAAAGAAAAATTGATACATTATTTAAAAAATATTACCAGTATTCAAGAACAAAAATATTGAGTCCCTCATATTCAAGTTCTCAAGGTCATTTAAAGAATGGACCAACTTCTTTACTTTGTTTAGCAAAGAATATATGCAGTATTAAAGTCATTTCATTTTATCTTGTATCAGAATTAGTGAAGTAGTAATATTTTCAATTAAATGGTTTCTATAGAAACAAAGAAACTTACTTCATCAGAAACCATTAGAAATACATGTATGTTACTACAGGTCACAGTATCAGAGTTATTCCCCTTGAAAATTGATCTGATATTTTAACATCTTGTACCAAAAGTAAGCATGATCTAGGTAGTTAATGACTGAGGTTAACATACTGATGATGTAATTTAGATGAAGACGTAAGAAAGTGTATATTGTAGTAAATATATAAAACTTTTTGAGTTTACATTTCTTTCTGTAGAGTATATAATGATGGAATATGATTCTATGTATCTGTTTGAAAAGGATTGTATTTTACAATCACATCATAGAAATTTTGAAAACTCTGAAAACATATGGCAAAATAAAAAAGGGGTACGAAATAGGATTACTTGTTCATAATTCTTAGAAACCTTAGAATCTCCTTTAACTCCTGGCCTTGCTGGTGTACTATCTTCATTCTAGTTCTACTATATCTTGACAGAACTTGTTGAAGTCCTTTTTTTATTCAAATCTGCTAAAATTCTTGTTCAACCTATGCAGTAATTTTTTCGTTTTGTGCCATTTTCTCATTTTTAAATTCAATAACAACTGTACATCTGTGCAGTTGAAGTCCAGATGAAGTATCTTATGAGTATAATTTTTGGATCATGTTTATCAAGGAAAGCTCACTTATTAATTTCCAACAGGTCTATTTGGTATTAACCTATTTTTTAATATATTCCTTGCTGAAATATTTATGCAAAAATAACCCCTCAAATCTTAGACACTAGACTTTTAAATATAATTAGAAATATTTATGGTCAAATTAAATTGAACAATTTTATTTGTATCGAATCAGCTAAAATACATCACTTCCAGCAAATATACAAATAAAATAAAATTATCATTTAAAACCTTCTGAGACTCTTACAAAGATCATCATCTCTAACCCATTATTATAACTGGTCAACAACCTCACATTGTCCAGGATTTGTCCATTCAAAACAGATGTTAGGGGGTGAATTATGGCCACTTAACACTACAATGTACACCAAGTGGTTTGAAGGACATACAGAAGTTTTAATTTATATTATAATGGGTGTCATCTAACTAATCAGTGGTCAGAAATTATAAAGAAAACTTTTACTGGGTACAAATGGATTCCTGTACTAACACAGGAATGGCTTACAAATGAGAGAAGCCATTTGTGTTAGTCATAACACAGTAGTGTAGTTACCTCCCCTTGGGGATCTTTTATTATTCTGAAGTTCTCTTGTATTGTTGTATAAATACTTTTATTCACAATAAATAGTACCACATTTACAACTGATTTTTCCCTCCATTTTCTTTGTAAAATTTAAGTTTAAAAATTAGTATTAGTGAATTTATCATTTTTTTTCAGAAATATAAATTCTTTTATCATTTTAACAAAGATTAAAAGTTTTCATATGTTTAGTCCATCATCACAGAGACAGGTACAAACATATATACAGGTTGGCATAAGTCCCAATGTTCTTTGTAATGTTAGTTTTCCCTGATCGTCAGTGGATGTTTTTCTTTCTTTTAAAATGTGCTAAAATTTGGAATAAGAAACTTTACTGCAATGGAACTTAGAATATAAAGAGTAGAAAAACTACCTTTGTTTTTTTTAAATGAATTTGAATAGGCATTTTTTATACTGGTAGGTCTCGTTGGGCAAAACAAACAATTTATCAATCGTAGCCTTATATAAAACAATTGTTAGAACTGAATGAAGACAAAACAAAATCTATAAAAAAATCCCCCAAAAACCCCAACATTTTATTATAAAGTATTTTTAATGATCAGATTGAATCCTCTGTGTCAATGTCAATCATTTTCACCTATAATGATAAGTACATGTATTATCTGCTAGATCCATTTCTACCTTTGATGTATAAAACTATCAATTAAACTAACATAACAATCTATTTCAAATCCATTTCCACCTTTGTAATGGGAGGCAATAAAAAATTACCAGTGGTCATTTCTCTCCTAGTCAGAACATAAGTGATGGCTAGTTGTGGTAGATATTAATATCTAGTTTCTGTTGTCTAGAATCAATTATCTAATCATTGTCACTGTGTAAGTGACGTAACATACACACTATCTTGTCTTTGATATCTAACTGTTTGTCCATCAGGTCCAGTTTTTAATGCTAGTTAAGTTTTACAGTCTTTAGACCTCAGGGCCTACCTATGTCATCAACACTATAACAACTGGACTCATAAAAAAACTATTATCATTTGTTTCAGTCAAAATCTGTTTAGTGTAAACATATTTATTCATTTAAATAATAAAAATATAACATTAAAAAATCTTTTTAATGAGAAACTATCAGAAATTTTTTAAAACATGGTAGAATTAATTTTTTTTAAATATCAGATACCAAGTTTTTTTTATGAATATATTTCACCTTTGTTTCTGGCATAATCTGCATAATCTGTTTAGGACTATCATAAACTGTCAGATGCTTTTTAAAATACATCATAGAATTTTGTTTTTAAATACCATATACCATTTTTTTTTTTTTTTTTAATTTAACCTTTATTTCTCTCATAATCAGTTTAATCACAAACTATCAGATTTTCATTTTAAAATAAACATCATACATAGTTTTTTTTAAACACCATATACTATGTTTTCTTCTGAATATACCGGTATTTCAATGCATTAAAAACAAAAATGAATCGTAATAAAATAACAGAAGAATGTGTGACAGTGTCTATAGGAAACAGATGCTTCCTGCTTCCAGCTAATATTAAACTAAAGGCTATACATGTACTTGGTGTAACAGACAATAGTGTTCATCTGGTCAAGGGGTAGTACAGTTAGAGCACAAAAACCACCAACAAATGTCATCCATTAATTAATTAAGGGGCATAACTCTATAACATTATGAGACATTATAGCCTGAATAACAAACTTTACTTTGTTTTGTGGTCAAAACCATTGTGCAAAGGAGGAGGGTTAAGCCCAGTATACACGATACAAGTTTTGCATCCAAGTCTCCATTCAAGAAAACTTGGATCAAGAAAACTTGAATTCAAGTTTGTGTATACACGATGCAAGAAATTTTGATGAATACACACAAGTTTTGGCGGGAGATACAACAAACAAAATGGCATTTCTGGGAGGAGAGGAGGGTGCTTCCCTTTGTATTGCATTATTATGTACAATTGTACTGCGAAGGAGATTAAGCTCCAAAAAGAGGTCAATATGGGCTTGTAGATGGCTTCGAAGGCGACGATGGGATGTATTTCTATGAAGTCTATTAGATCTTCAATCATTTCATTAGTCCATGTAACTGTCTTTTTCCTACATGTTGGAGTTTCCTCTTTACCCGCTATCTTTGCACAACACGTGTAGTTGTTATTATTTACATTCACAAATTGATGCTGATAAGGATTCTGTCTTCTGATTGGCCAATCTCCATCCAAGTTGAAAAAAAATAGGATGCATTTCTATTCCATCCAAGTCCGTTCAAGTTTTTTGATTCAAGTTTCTTGTATGGTATACACGATAAAAAAACTTGAATTCAAGAAACTTGAATGGAGACTTGGATGCAAAACTTGCATCGTGTATACCAGGCTTTAGGATCACATTAACTGGTTGAACACTGCCACATATTGTGCCTGTCCCAAGCCAGGATCTGGATTTAAATTTTTGCCATATGTTATAGTCTTTTATATGTTCATTGATTTTAGGTAATAGTTGATTGCTGGTTTACTTGATATTGATATTATATAAGTGTTCACCATCACTGTTTTAAACTTTTTTTGTCATTAAGAGACCAAATTTAACTACCCAAGAGTTGTGGAATGGAAGAGTTAACTTTTCAAAAATCAAACAATCAATATCTTAAGATCCCAAAGTTTTTAACAATCAAACAATCAACTTCTTCAGATCCCTAAATTTTTAACAATCAACCAATCATTTTCTTAAGATCCCTAAATTTTTAACATTCAGACAATCAACTTCTTAAGATCCCTAAATTTTTAACAATCAGCATCTTAAGATCCCAAAGTGTCTTAACATTAAATGATCTCAGTGTTGTGGAATGAAGGGTTAACATTTTACAATAGATGGTTTGGTTTGGCTTATGGTGCTTAACGCCACTTTCAACAATATTTCAGTTATATCGTGGCAGTCAGTTTTATTGCTGCAGGAAACTGGAGTATCTGGAGAAAACCACCAACCAGCCACAAGTCACTGACAAACATTATAAAGTCTAGAAAACCACCAACCAGCCACAAGTCACTGACAAACATTATAAAGTCTAGAAAACCACCAACCAGCCACAAGTCACTGACAAACATTATAAAGTCTAGAAAACCACCAACCAGCCACAAGTCACTGACAAACATTATAAAGTCTAGAAAACCACCAACCAGCCACAAGTCACTGACAAACATTATAAAGTCTAGAAAACCACCAACCAGCCACAAGTCACTGACAAACATTATAAAGTCTAGAAAACCACCAACCAGCCACAAGTCACTGACAAACATTATAAAGTCTAGAAAACCACCAACCAGCCACAAGTCACTGACAAACATTATAAAGTCTACTACTTTAACAAGTAATTTAGTAGTTAACTGATTGATTCCATTACATCAATGTTATCAGTTAATATTATTATTTTATTCAAATTTGCATAATTCAGTTCTAAAATCATCTTTTTGTGTGTGTTGATTACACAGGTAGTTGTCAATCCAATTACCATATCATCACGACAGCCTCTTTTACAATAGAAATTTCTAATTATAACTATACATTTTTTTTGTACATTTCCCATTTCTATTTTCTATCTGACCACTCTATATCTACACTAGTATACAAATATTAAATATATATATATAAATAGACTGACTTATTTGTCTTGATGACAGTAACAGTTGTCTATGGCCACTGGCCATCTATTAACTGTTATAGATACACACACATATATCTGTTTATTTATGTAATTTATTAAACCATGACTTACAAGTCCTAATGTAATTTGTAAACTCTAATATCCAGATAATTATTTAATCACTCTAATGGGGGGGATCTGTCATCAATTTTTAATCATTTTATTGGCCCCTGGGAGGTGACAAAGGCTGTCTACTTCTAAATATTTTTAATGGATTTCTTTTTTTCACAATTCTATGCTAGAAGACTTTACACAGTGGATCTCTATTAAGATAACTATATAAAATACTCAAATGTGTGTAGAGCCCGGGTGGCTCAATGAGTTAGGTAATTGGAATACCAAACAACTCATACAAGCCTATCACCAATACGGCGTGGGTTCGCGGCCAGCTTTGTAAATTACAAAAAAGGGTGCACTCGACTCGCAGCCACAAGTGATAAAGCTTATCAGTTGCTTGTCCATGGTCGGTGGTTCTCTCCAGGTACTCCCACTTCTTCCACCACTAAAACTTGTCGCCATGATATAGCTGAAATATTGCTGAAAGTGGCGTTAAACACAATAAATCAAATCAAATCAAATGTGTGTACATGTATCTTTTACCATTCAAAAGAAGAATATTATGAAAAGAAAGATTAAACAGTAACAATTCACCAATATTAACTAATGAACAATCACCTTTTACCTCAAATCATCAAACACAAAAAAGAAAGATTAAACAGTGACAATTCACCAATATTAACTAATGAACAATCACCTCTTACCTCAAATCATCAAACACAAAAAAGAAAGATTAAACAGTGACAATTCACCAATATTAACTAATGAACAATCACCTCTTACCTCAAATCATCAAACACAAAAAAGAAAGATTAAACAGTGACAATTCACCAATATTAACTAATGAACAATCACCTCTTACCTCAAATCATCAAACACAAAAAAGAAAGATTAAACAGTGACAATTCACCAATATTAACTAATGAACAATCACCTCTTACCTCAAATCATCAAACACAAAAAAGAAAGATTAAACAGTAACAATTCACCAATATTAACTAATGAACAATCACCTCTTACCTCAAATCATCAAACACAAAAAAGAAAGATTAAACAGTGACAATTCACCAATATTAACTAATGAACAATCGCCTCTTACCTCAAATCATCAAACACAAAAAAGAAAGATTAAACAGTAACAATTCACCAATATTAACTAATGAACAATCACCTCTTACCTCAAATCATCAAACACAAGAAAGAAAGATTAAACAGTAACAATTCACCAATATTAACTAATGAACAATCACCTCTTACCTCAAATCATCAAACACAAGAAAGAAAGATTAAACAGTAACAATTCACCAATATTAACTAATGAACAATCACCTCTTACCTCAAATCATCAAACACAAAAAAGAAAGATTAAACAGTAACAATTCACCAATATTAACTAATGAACAATCACCTCTTACCTCAAATCATCAAACACAAGAAAGAAAGATTAAACAGTAACAATTCACCAATATTAACTAATGAACAATCACCTCTTACCTCAAATCATCAAACACAAAAAAGAAAGATTAAACAGTGACAATTCACCAATATTAACTAATGAACAATCGCCTCTTACCTCAAATCATCAAACACAAAAAAGAAAGATTAAACAGTGACAATTCACCAATATTAACTAATGAACAATCACCTCTTACCTCAAATCATCAAACACAAGAAAGAAAGATTAAACAGTAACAATTCACCAATATTAACTAATGAACAATCGCCTCTTACCTCAAATCATCAAACACAAAGAAGGAGCATGAAATATGCTGATAGGAATCCATGACATGGCTTGGGACAGTCACAATAATGTGGCAGGGTCAAACCAGTAAATGGGATCCCAAACCACACTCTTTTGATAATTGAATTTCTAACAGCAATACAAACTATAAAAAAAACAACCTGCCGATTTGCTTCAATTCAAAAAGACCAAACACTAACAAACAACATGGACAGTGTGATAGTAAAGGGCCAGTGCATGATTGAAGTTATGAACATAAATAGTTACTTTATTTAACATGGGTTCACATCAAATATATCACTGCAGTCTTATACAAGTCCTCCCCACCAAAAGATGCAGGCTTAAGAAGGGGTATAAAAATCAAATGTACAATTGAAGTAAATGTTTCCTCTCATAGATGTAATATCCCCCCCCCCCCCCCCTCCCCCTAGATCCAGGCTTATTAAGGGTGGATAAAAAAATTATCATTGAAGTAATATGTCTCCCTCCAGATGCAGGCTTATTAAAGGAGATAAAAAAGAACCCCTGTATAACCTATGATGTAATATATTTTGACTTTTTCCCTCTTAAAATGTCATTATTTTGATGCAATGTGTTTTTTATGTTTTTCTAATCTGTATTTCTCTCTATTTCCCCCACCTCTTGTCTAACTCACACACTGCAGTATAAAAGAGATTCAAATTATAAATTATATTTTCAATTATTTACACCAAACTTGATTAATCAAAGTGGAAATAATTTTATAAAGACCTTAATCTTGCACAATATTGGTAGAGATGGCCAGTAAAATCATCAAATTCCACAGGGAACTCGACTGATCTCGGCAATTAGTAGATTTGAATGTGTAATTAAGTCGGTTTTTTTTTACAGATAAGGGTACCAAAGAAACCAATCTTATCACTAACGCAGTATTCATATTGGTTTGCTAATCGAAACTGGGAAACGAAAGAAATTTAATAGTCCACCAATATAACCAATAACTAATCACTGATAATAATTATAATATGTGGGATACAGGAATAGCTCCCTGTACATATATTGAGTAATTTTTTACTGATATATTAGATGTTCAAAGAAAAATAAAAAAATAATCATATTCAAAATTAGCAAGTATTTATGATTATTTCTTATTTTAAAAAATCTTATTCATATTTTACTTCATTTGTGGTGTTTAACGCCACTTTCAACAATATATCAGCTATATCATGGCGATCAGCTTTATTGGCGGAGGAAACCGGAGAACCTGGAGAAAACCACCAACCTGTCGTCGCAAGTCACTGACAAAATTTATCATATACGGTTGTATCGAGTACATCTCATTATGAGAGGGATTCGAACTCACAACTTTAGTGCTGATAGGCACTGATTGTATAGGTAGTTGTAAATCCAACTACCATACGATCACGACCACGACAGCCCCATACTTTATTTGTGAAATCAGCAACATTGAATATATGTTCTATTAACAATTACCCACAGAATTATATACACAAGGTTTTATTTCTCTGACCCAAAATTCCAATAACAATTTCCCACATGATGTTTATTTCTTGTCTCATAAAAATCAGTAGATTTTATTTAGAAGATATCTCAGTGGATTTTATTTCGAGGGTATCTCAGTGGATTTTATTTAGAGGGTATCTCAGTGGATTTTATTTAGAGAGTATCTCAGTGGATTTTATTTAGAGGGTATCTCAGTAGATTGTATTTACAGGGTATCTGAGTGGATTGTACTTAGAGGGTATCCCAGTAGATTTTATTTAGAGGTTATCTCAGTGGATTTTATTTAAAGGGTATCTCAGTAGATTTTATTTAGAGGATATCTCAGCAGATTTCATTTAGAGGGTATCTCAGTGGATCTTATTTAGAGAGTATCTGAGTGGATTTTATTCAGAGGGTATCTCAGTAGATTGTATTTACAGGGTATCTGAGTGGATTGTACTTAGAGGGTATCTCAGTAGATTTTATTTAGAGGGTATCCCAGTAGATTTTATTTAGAGGGTATCTCAGTGGATTTTATTTAGAGTGTATCTCAGTAGTTTATTTAGATGGTATCTCAGTAGATTTATTTAGAGGGTCTCTCAGTGGATTTTATTTAGAGGGTATCTCCGTAGATTTTATTTAGATTGTATCTCAGTAGATTTTATTTAGAGGGTCTCTCAGTACATTTTATTTAGAGGGTATCTCAGTACATTTTATTTAGAGGGTATCTCGGTAGATTTTATTTAGAGGATATCTCAGTGGACTTTATTTAGAGGGTATCTCAGTAGATTTTAATTACAGGGTATCTCAGCAGATTTTATTTAGAGGGTATCCCAGTGGATTTTACTTAGAGGGTATATCAGTAGATTTTATTCAGAGGATATCTCTGTGGATTTTATTTAGAGGTATCTCAGTAGATTTATTTAGAGGGTATCTCAGTGGATTTATTTAGAGGGTATCTCAGTAGATTTTATTTAGAGGTATCTCATTAGATTTATTTAGAGGGTATCTCAGTGGATTTATTTAGAGGGTATCTCAGTAGATTTTATTTAGATGGTATCTCAGTAGATTTTATTTAGAGGGTATCTCAGTAGATTTTATTTAGAAGTAAAATAAGTCTGTCTTTCTTACAGCATGTCAAAACCAGTTGATTAATATTGTAAAATGTTTAGATATAAGAGTTTCATAGTGATTACATTCAGCTGTAGATTAATGTCAGGGGAAAGCCATATGTCTTTATACCAGTAACAAATAACAAGGAAAGATTACATAAACTATAAACATATAATTGTATCTAATGAGAGATCTATGTTGTATGTTATATCTAGTTATACAGTAAAACACTGACAGGTCTAGAGCACTGGGCCATATAAAACACTGACAGGTCTAGAGCACTGGGTCATATAAAACACTGACAGGTCTAGAACACTGGGCCATATAAAACACTGACAGGTCTAGAGTACTGGGCCATATAAAACACTGATAGGTCTAGAGCACTGGGCCATATAAAACACTGACAGGTCTAGAGCACTGGGCCATATAAAACACTGACAGGTCTAGAGCACTGGGTCATATAAAACACTGACAGGTCTAGAGCACTGGGCCATATAAAACACTGACAGGTCTAGAGCACTGGGCCATATAAAACACTGACAGGTCTAGAGCACTGGGCCATATAAAACACTGACAGGTCTAGAACACTGGGCCATACAAAACACTGACAGGTCTAGAACACTGGGCCATATAAAACACTGACAGGTCTAGAGCACTGGGCCATATAAAACACTGACAGGTCTAGAGCACTGGGCCATAAAACACTGACAGGTCTAGAGCACTGGGCCATATAAAACACTGACAGGTCTAGAGCACTGGGCCATATAAAACAATGACAGGTCTAGAACACTGGGCCATATAAAACACTGACAGGTCTAGAGCACTGGGCCATATAAAACACTGACAGGTCTAGAGCACTGGGCCATATAAAACACTGACAGGTCTAGAGCACTGGGCCATAAAACACTGACAGGTCTAGAGCACTGGGCCATATAAAACACTGACAGGTCTAGAGCACTGGGCCATATAAAACAATTACAGGTCTAGAACACTGGGCCATATAAAACACTGACAGGTCTAGAGCACTGGGCCATATAAAACACTGACAGGTCTAGAGCACTGGGCCATATAAAACACTGACAGGTCTAGAGCACTGGGCCATATAAAACACTGACAGGTCTAGAACACTGGGTCATATAAAACACTGACAGGTCTAGAGCACTGGGCCATATAAAACAGACAGGTCTAGAGCACTGAGTATGGGCCATATAAAACAGGTCTAGAGCACTGAGTATGGGCCATATAAAACAGGTCTAGAGCACTGAGTATGAGCCATATAAAACACTGACAGGTCTAAAGCACTGAGTATGGGCCATATAAAACAGGTCTAGAGCACTGAGTATGGGCCATATAAAACAGGTCTAGAGTACTGAGTATGGGCCATATAATACAGGTCTAGAGCACTGAGTATGGGCCATATAAAACAGGACTAGAGCACTGAGTATAGGCCATATAAAACACTGACAGGTCTAGAGCACTGAGTATGGGCCATATAAAACAGAGAACTTTATATACATATAAAACATAGAACTTTATATACATATAAAACAGAGAACTTTATATACATCAAGATTCCAGTTTTAAGACAGGAAATCACATGAAGAATAATAAAACGTAAATGTTTATTTTAGTGCATACAATGCATTTCTAGAATAATCATACAAAAAGTAAAAAACGAAAAAAACTTGATCTATTTTTTCTTAAACAAAGAATTTTGAAACCCTGTGTGTGGTTAATCTTTACAATATGTGTAAGTTTCATATTAAATGTTACATCAATATGCTTTTAAAATTTAAAGAATTACATATCTAAATAACACCAGGTGTGCCCCCCTTCTTTGAGAAAGAATGAAACTTTACACTGCACACTGAGTGCATTTTTAAAACCCTGTTTTTTGTTTTTCTTTTACAGGAAAGCTGAATAATAGTTTCTGTTAATATTGTTCTAAACCAATTTAATAAATACTTAAGTCAGTGGACTGATTTTATAGAACAATAACATCTGAATTAAAGGTCAGAACAAAGATTTTCCCAAAAGAACGGAGACTGGTACATTTTTTTGCTTCTGGGGATGGGGGATACTGAATTTAGGCCAAAATATCCCAGAATTATATTTTAATTTCCCCAAGGGAACCAGTTGTATCCCCTGGATCAGCCTGTGTGAGTACACAATATTTAAAAAATATTTTGCAACTGATATCCACCCTACACTGAACTCTAATTCATTGTTTCCTCATCAAAGTCCATCAAAGTTTGAAGAAAAATAGGATGGAATGCTATTCCATCAAAGTTTGTCCAAAATTTAAAATATTCTTTGACACTGTCAAAATTAGATAAAAAAAAAAAACTTTGTCCAAGACAATTTTGATAG
This sequence comes from Bathymodiolus brooksi, assembly GCA_963680875.1. Taxonomy (NCBI): domain Eukaryota; kingdom Metazoa; phylum Mollusca; class Bivalvia; order Mytilida; family Modiolidae; genus Bathymodiolus; species Bathymodiolus brooksi. The sequence continues at coordinate 13,137,796 of OY804582.1, forward strand.
TATCAATGGATGTTAACATGTAAAATGTGTAAACAGTAATGTATGACAACATAAGGTACTAGCCTTTTTCTGATATTGTAGATGGAGGGTTGAAATTTCTTGTTTGGACAAACCATTCTTCTGACAAAACTTTTGGGGAGTACTTTTTTTTATATTAATTCTATAATCATGATAATATACACCACAATATAGCTGAAATGCTGTTAAAGTTGGCATTAAACATCAATCAATCAATCAATCAATCAATCATGATAATATCATATCCTCCGATTTGTTTTGATATAATTTTGATGGAAAATCTAACAATGTGACAAAGATCTACTTAAAACCAAAAGACCAAAGAATCAACATCTAATACAAAATGATTTCCTTCATAGTAAAAGTTGCTTCTAAAACAGTTGATCAAATTCATCTAGTTAAGGGTTCCTTCACATTCTAAATGATAAATACACATTGATGTAACATGTATTTCCCATTAATTCTCAGGCAATATGGATAATTAATAGGGGGTAGAGCTCTGCTGCTTGTACTCTTATGTCATAAATTGTAAATTAAATTCAAATAAAATCCTGTCTTTTTAGTTACTGTTTCATCTGGTTATAATCAGAGTGATGTAAGCATTTGTCATTATCAGTTTTCATAAGACACTTGAAAAGATCTTTTTTTCTTCTAGAGTTCCATCCTTTTCCTTTCTATTTTGAGCACAATCAGAGAACTTAATTTGCAATCTATTGAGAAAATGGAGAAAGGAAATGATGGCCTATTGTAACTACTTGATGAAATTAAAGTTAGAAACATTTGACAGAAATGTGTTATGGATGTTATAAGTGTTATGTTATTTCAATCATATGTTTTCATACTTTGTGGCTGCCTTTGAAAGATAAGAAACTTAAAACAAATATTCATTAATTTCTTACTTGAAATAAAGATGGGAATTTTTCCTGGCAAACATTTATTTTTTATTCGAAAAAAATAGTACATTTCAAAGAATCAAAGTAATATTTTTTTTTTTTTTTTTTTTTAATCATTTTCCATTAAAAAAATGATAAAAAATATCATATTAACTTTCACAAAAACAATATTAGTTGATTCATGTTGTTTTAGTTCTCAACTTCTTCACAATGGGGAAATAAAATAGAAACTTAAACAGGTTCAAAACAACCTTGAACTGGCAGTGAGATAAAAACCCAAGAGATTCTACGTTCCTGGCTAGTAGTTATAACTATGAGTGTTCATTAACACTGCTATTGTACTATTCATGTTTATGGTGCCATTCATTTTTGTGATAGTTGGCTGTCTTTTTGAGAGGAAGCAAATATGTGCAGGTTTTTTATCGTTTGTATATATGTATTGCCATTGGTTATCCTATTATTATGAGGGGAGAATTGAGATTCCATTAACCAGTTTAACCCTGTCATATTTTTGTGCCTGTCCCAAGCCAGGATCTAGATTTCCAATGTCATATGTCATGGTCTTTTTTATGTTCAATGATTTGGGGTGAGAGGTGGTTGTTCATTTTGTTGATAATGGTAAAATGTTGACTATCACTGTTTAAACCTTTTTTTCATAATAACTGTTAAAGTAGCTGACATCCTATTGATGTGGATGACGTAGCCTCGTTTTGAGTTTGTGTCTGGAGACATTAACATTTGAGATCTGTATCGATGAGTGAACTAACCAGTGGTGTTATGCTTGAGGTCAAAAGCAATTGACCTTGAACCACTTGATCACAGACGCCCTATTATTTTTTTGTAGGACGAAACTACTTGTCTACACAATTTCCAATACAAGTTTAACTTGATCCTAATTTATTCCCCCAAAACTAATTCCTTTTCTGACAAGCCTTGAGACATCTTCATCTATAAATTTGCCATCAAATTAATCTGTCAATCATGTAATGCACCATATATATTTTGTCAGTAAATAAATATGATAAAAAACAGTATATAATGACAGATCTATCTCCCTCAAACATCAAATTTCTCATATTTAAGGGTCGATTAATCTGACAGTGCCATTAGAGATAAGGAAATTATATCTACAGTAACAAGATAAAGTGATAGCTGATGCCTTGGTGGTGGTAGAGATAAAACTGTAAACTGTAGGGCTATAACATAGGAGGCAATCATAGAGTAATTATAGTTACTGATAGAGGAGGAGTGAGAATAGGGGGAGGGGGTAACAAGATAAAGTGATAGTTGATGCCTTGGTGGTGGTAGAGATAAAACTGTAAACTGTAGGGCTATAACATAGGAGGCAATCATAGAGTAATTATAGTTACTGATAGAGGAGGAGTGAGAATAGGGGGAGGGGGTAACAAGATAAAGTGATAGTTGATGCCTTGGTGGTGGTAGAGATAAAACTGTAAACTGTAGGGCTATAACATAGGAGGCAATCATAGAGTAATTATAGTTACTGATAGAGGAGGAGTGAGAATAGGGGGAGGGGGTAACAAGATAAAGTGATAGTTGATGCCTTGGTGGTGGTAGAGATAAAACTGTAAACTGTAGGGCTATAACATAGGAGGCAATCATAGAGTAATTATAGTTACTGATAGAGGAGGAGTGAGAATAGGGGGAGGGGGTAACAAGATAAAGTGATAGTTGATGCCTTGGTGGTGGTAGAGATAAAACTGTAGGGCTATAACATAGGAGGCAATCATAGAGTAATTATAGTTACTGATAGAGGAGGAGTGAGAATAGGGGGAGGGGGTAACAAGATAAAGTGATAGTTGATGCCTTGGTGGTGGTAGAGATAAAACTGTAGGGCTATAACATAGGAGGCAATCATAGAGTAATTATAGTTACTGATAGAGGAGGAGTGAGAATAGGGGGAGGGGGTAACAAGATAAAGTGATAGTTGATGCCTTGGTGGTGGTAGAGATAAAACTGTAGGGCTATAACATAGGAGGCAATCATAGAGTAATTATAGTTACTGATAGAGGAGGAGTGAGAATAGGGGGAGGGGGTAACAAGATAAAGTGATAGTTGATGCCTTGGTGGTGGTAGAGATAAAACTGTAGGGCTATAACATAGGAGGCAATCATAGAGTAATTATAGTTACTGATAGAGGAGGAGTGAGAATAGGGGGAGGGGGTAACAAGATAAAGTGATAGTTGATGCCTTGGTGGTGGTAGAGATAAAACTGTAAACTGTAGGGCTATAACATAGGAGGCAATCATACAGTAATTATAGTTACTGATAGAGGAGGAGTGAGAATAGGGGGAGGGGGTGGTGGATGGGTGTGTTCATTGATTAAACCTATTTCATTGTGTTCATGCAGTTTGCTTTGTGATAATAAAATCAACAAGGAAATCTACGCCATAAAAATTTTGAATCATGTAAAACCTAGAAACAATTTCCTTGAAGCCATAACCCTTTTTATACCAGAAAAAGGGGTATAAATGGGATTGCTTTCCTTGATTTTCGAAAATAAGCACAATATATCGTGACACAGTCCAAATTAAAAAAAAAAATTTAATCAAAAAAATAAATTGGCCACTTGAATAGCTACATGATTTACAAAACCTGCTTTAGTGACCACCTCTATTAAACAATAAGTTGTATTGTGTGACATTAACTTTAATTTCCCTTTATAGTGCATTTCATACCAACCCCATCTTTATCTAGTAACTACCTGTCTTATGTCACCCTATTTCAATATTCCCTTGGAAGGTCACATAAGACAGGTTAGATTGTACAATATACATTACTTGGGTACAAAAAAAACCCAAGCAAAACAGAATACCAGGTACACATTTATTTTTTTGACATTGCTTTGTAATAATTTAAGGTAAATTAATTCCAATTCTACAAATTGACAACAATACAATACAATAAGCTTTATTTAAAGTCGGAAAACGTCAAACATTACAACACAAGCTCTAATGAGCTTTTAAATCCGACATAAGAATATGAATATATAAACAATAAAACAAAAACATGCACAGAATATTTGTTAAAAAAACATTGTCATATTAATGACCATTTAATTGATCTTGGCTCATTAGCTAAATTCACTCACATATGAAAACTTCATTTTTGGCTCACATACATATATTTTTATGAAATCTCTATGTAGAAAGCAAGATAATACATGTTTTCACTGACTTTTGCCAGTATACATCACTATCAGTGTTCTCCAAATCTTTCTCAAATATCAACATATGCTCCCTACTGTATAAAGTTCTATCTACATTTTTTTCTAAACAATTTTATCACACTTTCCCTATCTCAAAGGTGTTCTTAACAAAACATTTACTTTCCATCAATGGAGTTCAGGAATAACATACGCATACAAAACAACACTGAAGAATGTAAACACTTCTTTTATCTATGTGCTAATCTAGAAACATAATACTTGTATTTATTTATTGTCTAGAAATTATTTATAACAGAGGTAGGGAATCTGTCCACTTCAAAAATTATTTACAAATATACAAAGATATAAAATAAAGGAGGAAAACTGATGAAACATTATTTATTATCATCTTGTAATTAAATTTTGTATCTATGGTAATGAGTGATCTAATAGATATACTAATGAGTGACCCTAGTGTATACATTGATAACCTTCTAGTTCTTCTCCTAACCCTAGGGGTCAGATGAGGTACTTTGTGTCCATCATTGCCAGATGTGTATCATTTTTTTCTTATTTCATAGACAACCAAGAATGACTATTAAATCACCATTTTGGTTGAACTATGACAATTAAAATCTGGGTTTTCAGAGTCTGTTAAATCCCTCTTGAACAATCCTGGCTATGGGCCTGTCACATGAGTTAAGCTTAACATTTTCGAGTATAGAAAATCACAAAATATGCATCTTCTTCTGAGAAACCATATAACTGATTAAGATCAAATCAGTGTATGTATGGTCAATGTGTTAATGTATTTATTCCCCAAACTGAAAATCATCTTACACAAGCTATTAAGTGTCCAAGCTTTACTGATATATGACATTTTAAATTTACAGACTGTATGGCGGAGAATTTTTAAACTTCAAAAATGCTTTTAATTGTTTTGTCATTACAAAAAAACCTATGTAGAAAAGGCCAATTAAAACTTTAGTCCAGGTTAGAAAGATTATGGGGAATAGGTCCATTTAGTCTTATAGTTCATGAAGAAAAAGTGACTTAAACCTTTAGTCCATGTAGAAAGCCTATGGAAAAAAAGCCAATTGGAACAATAGTCCATGTAGAAAGCCTATGGAAAAAGGCCAATTGGACCTATAGTCCATGTAGAAAGCCTATGAAGAAAAGGCCAATTGGAACAATAGTCCATGTAGAAAGCCTATGAAGAAAAGGCCAATTGGACCTATAGTCCATGTAGAAAGCCTATGAAGAAAAGGCCAATTGGAACAATAGTGCATGTAGAAAGCCTATGGAAAAAAGGCCAACTGGACCTATAGTCCATGTAGAAAGCCTATGAAGAAAAGGCCAATTGGACCTATAGTCCATGTAGAAAGCCTATGAAGCAAAGGCCAATTGGCCTATAGTCCATGTAGAAAGCCTATGGAAAAAAGGCCAACTGGTCTATAGTCCATGTAGAAAGCCTATGAAGAAAAGGCCAATTGGAACAATAGTCCATGTAGAAAAGGTCAATTGGAACAATAGTCCATGTAGAAAGCCTATGAAGAAAAGGCCAATTGGAACAATAGTCCATGTAGAAAGCCTATGGAAAAAGGCCAATTGGACCTATAGTCCATGTAGAAAGCCTATGAAGAAAAGGCCAATTGGACCTATAGTCCATTTAGAAAGCCTATGAAGAAAAAGCCAATTGGAACAATAGTCCATGTAGAAAGCCTATGAAGAAAAGGCCAACTGGACCTATAGTCCATGTAGAAAGCCTATGAAGAAAAAGCCAATTGGAACAATAGTCCATGTAGAAAGCCTATGAAGAAAAGGCCAATTGGACCTATAGTCCATGTAGAAAGCCTATGAAGAAAAAGCCAATTGGAACAATAGTCCATATAGAAAGCCTATGAAGAAAAGGCCAACTGGACCTATAGTCCATGTAGAAAGCCTATGAAGAAAAAGCCAATTGGAACAATAGTCCATGTAGAAAGCCTATGAAGAAAAGGCCAATTGGAACAATAGTCCATGTAGAAAGCCTATGAAGAAAAGGCCAATTGGACCTATAGTCCATGTAGAAAGCCTATGAAGAAAAGGTCAATTGGACCTATAGTCCATGTAGAAAGCCTATGAAGAAAAGGCCAATTGGACCTATAGTGCATGTAGAAAGCCTATGAAGAAAAGGTCAATTGGAACAATAGTCCATGTAGAAAGCTTATGGAAAAAGACCAATTGGACCTATAGACCATGTAGAAAGCCTATGAAGAAAAGGCCTATTGGAACACTAGTCCATGTAGAAAGCCTATGAAGAAAAGGCCAATTGGAACAATAGTCTATGTAGAAAGCTTATGAAGAAAAGGTCAATTGGAACAATAGTCCATGTAGAAAGTCTATGAAGAAAAGGCCAATTGGAACACTAGTCCATGTAGAAAGCCTATGAAGAAAAGGCCAATTGGAACAATAGTCCATGTAGAAAGCCTATGAAGAAAAAGCCAATTGGACCAATAGTCCATGTAGAAAGTCTATGGAAAAAAAGCCAATTGGACCAATAGTCCATGTAGAAAGCCTATGAAGAAAAGGCCAACTGGACCTATAGTCCATGTAGAAAGCCTATGAAGAAAAGGCCAATTGGAACAATAGTGCATGTAGAAAGCCTATGAAGAAAATGCCAATTGGCCTATAGTCCATGTAGAAAGCCTATGGAAAAAAGGCCAACTGGACCTATAGTCCATGTAGAAAGCCTATGAAGAAAAGGCCAATTGGACCTATAGTCCATGTAGAAAGCCTGTGAAGCAAAGGCCAATTGGCCTATAGTCCATGTAGAAAGCCTATGGAAAAAAGGCCAACTGGTCTATAGTCCATGTAGAAAGCCTATGAAGAAAAGGCCAATTGGAACAATAGTCCATGTAGAAAGCCTATGGAAAAAGGCCAATTGGACCTATAGTCCATGTAGAAAGCCTATGAAGAAAAGGCCAATTGGACCTATAGTCCATGTAGAAAGCCTATGAAGAAAAAGCCAATTGGAACAATAGTCCATGTAGAAAGCCTATGAAGAAAAGGCCAACTGGACCAATAGTCCATGTAGAAAGCCTATGAAGAAAAAGCCAATTGGAACAATAGTCCATGTAGAAAGCCTATGAAGAAAAGGCCAATTGGACCTATAGTCCATGTAGAAAGCCTATGAAGAAAAAGCCAATTGGAACAATAGTCCATGTAGAAAGCCTATGAAGAAAAGGCCAACTGGACCTATAGTCCATGTAGAAAGCCTATGAAGAAAAAGCCAATTGGAACAATAGTCCATGTAGAAAGCCTATGAAGAAAAGGCCAATTGGACCTATAGTCCATGTAGAAAGCCTATGAAGAAAAAGCCAATTGGAACAATAGTCCATGTAGAAAGCCTATGAAGAAAAGGCCAACTGGACCTATAGTCCATGTAGAAAGCCTATGAAGAAAAAGCCAATTGGAACAATAGTCCATGTAGAAAGCCTATGAAGAAAAGGCCAATTGGAACAATAGTCCATGTAGAAAGCCTATGAAGAAAAGGCCAATTGGAACAATAGTCCAGGTAGAAAGCCTATGGAAAAAGGCCAATTGGACCTATAGTCCATGTAGAAAGCCTATGAAGAAAAGGCCAATTGGACCTATAGTCCATGTAGAAAGCCTATGAAGAAAAAGCCAATTGGAACAATAGTCCATGTAGAAAGCCTATGAAGAAAAGGCCAACTGGACCTATAGTCCATGTAGAAAGCCTATGAAGAAAAAGCCAATTGGAACAATAGTCCATGTAGAAAGCCTATGAAGAAAAGGCCAATTGGACCTATAGTCCATGTAGAAAGCCTATGAAGAAAAAGCCAATTGGAACAATAGTCCATGTAGAAAGCCTATGAAGAAAAGGCCAACTGGACCTATAGTCCATGTAGAAAGCCTATGAAGAAAAAGCCAATTGGAACAATAGTCCATGTAGAAAGCCTATGAAGAAAAGGCCAATTGGAACAATAGTCCATGTAGAAAGCCTATGAAGAAAAGACCAATTGGACCTATAGTCCATGTAGAAAGCCTATGAAGAAAAGGTCAATTGGACCTATAGTCCATGTAGAAAGCCTATGAAGAAAAGGCCAATTGGACCTATAGTGCATGTAGAAAGCCTATGAAGAAAAGGTCAATTGGAACAATAGTCCATGTAGAAAGCTTATGGAAAAAGGCCAATTGGACCTATAGTCCATGTAGAAAGCCTATGAAGAAAAGGCCAATTGGAACAATAGTCCATGTAGAAAGTCTATGAAGAAAAGGCCAATTGGAACAATAGTCCATGTAGAAAGCTTATGGAAAAAGGCCAATTGGACCTATAGTCCATGTAGAAAGCCTATGAAGAAAAGGCCAATTGGAACACTAGTCCATGTAGAAAGCCTATGAAGAAAAGGCCAATTGGAACAATAGTCCATGTAGAAAGCCTATGAAGAAAAAGCCAATTGGACCAATAGTCCATGTAGAAAGTCTATGGAAAAAAAGCCAATTGGACCAATAGTCCATGTAGAAAGCCTATGAAGAAAATGCCAATTGGAACAATCGTCCATGTAGAAAGCCTATGAAGAAAAGGCCAATTGGAACAATAGTCCATGTAGAAAGCCTATGAAGAAAAAGCCAATTGGACCTATAGTCCATGTAGAAAGTCTATGGAAAAAAGGCCAATTGGAACAATAGTCCATGTAGAAAGCCTATGAAGAAAAGGCCAATTGGAACAATAGTCCATGTAGAAAGCCTATGAAGAAAAGGCCAATTGGAACAATAGTCCATGTAGAAAGCCTATGAAGAAAAGGCCAATTGGACCTATAGTCCATGTAGAAAGCCTATGAAGAAAAAGCCAATTGGAACAATAGTCCATGTAGAAAGCCTATGAAGAAAAGGCCAACTGGACCTATAGTCCATGTAGAAAGCCTATGAAGAAAAAGCCAATTGGAACAATAGTCCATGTAGAAAGCCTATGAAGAAAAGGCCAATTGGAACAATAGTCCATGTAGAAAGCCTATGAAGAAAAGGCCAATTGGACCTATAGTCCATGTAGAAAGCCTATGAAGAAAAGGCCAATTGGACCTATAGTGCATGTAGAAAGCCTATGAAGAAAAGGTCAATTGGAACAATAGTCCATGTAGAAAGCTTATGGAAAAAGGCCAATTGGACCTATAGTCCATGTAGAAAGCCTATAAAGAAAAGGCCAATTGGAACACTAGTCCATGTAGAAAGCCTATGAAGAAAAGGCCAATTGGAACAATAGTCCATGTAGAAAGCTTATGAAGAAAAGGTCAATTGGAACAATAGTCCATGTAGAAAGTCTATGAAGAAAAGGCCAATTGGAACACTAGTCCATGTAGAAAGCCTATGAAGAAAAAGCCAATTGGACCAATAGTCCATGTAGAAAGTCTATGGAAAAAAAGCCTATTGGACCAATAGTCCATGTAGAAAGCCTATGAAGAAAAGGCCAACTGGACCTATAGTCCATGTAGAAAGCCTATGAAGAAAAGGCCAATTGGAACAATAGTGCATGTAGAAAGCCTATGAAGAAAAGGCCAATTGGCCTATAGTCCATGTAGAAAGCCTATGGAAAAAAGGCCAACTGGACCTATAGTCCATGTAGAAAGCCTATGAAGAAAAGGCCAATTGGACCTATAGTCCATGTAGAAAGCCTATGAAGAAAAGGCCAATTGGAACAATAGTCCATGTAGAAAAGGTCAATTGGAACAATAGTCCATGTAGAAAGCCTATGAAGAAAAGGCCAATTGGAACAATAGTCCAAGCCTATGGAAAAAGGCCAATAGTCCATGTAGAAAGCCTATGAAGAAAAGGCCAATTGGACCTATAGTCCATGTAGAAAGCCTATGAAGAAAAAGCCTATTGGAACAATAGTCCATGTAGAAAGCCTATGAAGAAAAGGCCAACTGGACCTATAGTCCATGTAGAAAACCTATGAAGAAAAAGGCAATTGGAACAATAGTCCATGTAGAAAGCCTATGAAGAAAAGGCCAATTGGACCTATAGTCCATGTAGAAAGCCTATGAAGAAAAAGCCAATTGGAACAATAGTCCATGTAGAAAGCCTATGAAGAAAAGGCCAACTGGACCTATAGTCCATGTAGAAAGCCTATGAAGAAAAAGCCAATTGGAACAATAGTCCATGTAGAAAGCCTATGAAGAAAAGGCCAATTGGAACAATAGTCCATGTAGAAAGCCTATGAAGAAAAGGCCAATTGGACCTATAGTCCATGTAGAAAGCCTATGAAGAAAAGGTCAATTGGACCTATAGTCCATGTAGAAAGCCTATGAAGAAAAGGCCAATTGGACCTATAGTGCATGTAGAAAGCCTATGAGAAAAGGTCAATTGGAACAATAGTCCATGTAGAAAGCTTATGGAAAAAGGCCAATTGGACCTATAGTCCATGTAGAAAGCCTATGAAGAAAAGGCCAATTGGAACAATAGTCCATGTAGAAAGTCTATGAAGAAAAGGCCAATTGGAACAATAGTCCATGTAGAAAACTTATGGAAAAAGGCCAATTGGACCTATAGTCCATGTAGAAAGCCTATGAAGAAAAGGCCAATTGGAACACTAGTCCATGTAGAAAGCCTATGAAGAAAAGGCCAATTGGAACAATAGTCCATGTAGAAAGCCTATGAAGAAAAAGCCAATTGGACCAATAGTCCATGTAGAAAGTCTATGGAAAAAAAGCCAATTGGACCAATAGTCCATGTAGAAAGCCTATGAAGAAAAGGACAACTGGACCTATAGTCCATGTAGAAAGCCTATGAAGAAAAAGCCAATTGGAACAATCGTCCATGTAGAAAGCCTATGAAGAAAAGGCCAATTGGAACAATAGTCCATGTAGAAAGCCTATGAAGAAAAAGCCAATTGGACCTATAGTCCATGTAGAAAGTCTATGAAGAAAAGGCCAATTGGAACAATAGTCCATGTAGAAAGCCTATGAAGAAAAGGCCAATTGGAACAATAGTCCATGTAGAAAGCCTATGAAGAAAAGGCCAATTGGAACAATAGTCCATGTAGAAAGCCTATGAAGAAAAGGCCAATTGGCCAATAGTACATGTAGAAAGCCTATGGAAAAAAGGCCAATCGGAACAATAGTCCATGTAGAAAGTCTATGAAGAAAAGGCCAATTGGAACAATAGTCCATGTAGAAAGCCTATGGAAAAAGGCCAATTGGACCTATAGTCCATGTAGAAAGCCTATGAAGAAAAGGCCAATTGGATCTATAGTCCATGTAGAAAGCCTATGAAGAAAAGGCCAATTGGAACAATAGTCCATGTAGAAAGTCTATGAAGAAAAGGCCAATTGGAACAATAGTCCATGTAGAAAGCCTATGGAAAAAGGCCAATTGGACCTATAGTCCATGTAGAAAGCCTATGAAGAAAAGGCCAATTGGATCTATAGTCCATGTAGAAAGCCTATGAAGAAAAGGCCAATTAGAACAATAGTCCATGTAGAAAGCCTATGAAGAAAAAGCCAATTGGAACAATAGTCCATGTAGAAAGTCTATGAAGAAAAGGCCAGTTGGAACAATAGTCCATGTAGAAAGCCTATGGAAAAAGGCCAATTGGACCTATAGTCCATGTAGAAAGCCTATGAAGAAAAGGCCAATTGGAACAATAGTCCATGTAGAAAGCCTATGAAGAAAAGGCCAATTGGAACAATAGTCCATGTAGAAAGCCTATGAAGAAAAAGCCAATTGGACCAATAGTCCATGTAGAAAGCCTATGGAAAAAAGGCCAATTGGAACAATAGTCCATGTAGAAAGCCTATGGAAAAAAAGCCAATTGGACCAATAGTCCATGTAGAAAGCCTATGGAAAAAAGGCCAATTGGAACAATAGTCCATGTAGAAAGCCTATGAAGAAAAAGCCAATTGGAACAATAGTCCATGTAGAAAGCCTATGAAGAAAAGGCCAATTGGACCTATAGTGCATGTAGAAAGCCTATGAAGAAAAGGTCAATTGGAACAATAGTCCATGTAGAAAGCCTATGAAGAAAAGGCCAATTGGAACAATAGTCCATGTAGAAAGTCTATGAAGAAAAGGCCAGTTGGACCAATAGTCCATGTAGAAAGCCTATGGAAAAAAGGCCAATTGGAACAATAGTTCATGTAGAAAGCCTATGGAAAAAAAGCCAATTGGACCAATAGTCCATGTAGAAAGCCTATGGAAAAAAGGCCAATTGGAACAATAGTCCATGTAGAAAGCCTATGAAGAAAAAGCCAATTGGAATAATAGTCCATGTAGAAAGCCTATGAAGAAAAGGCCAATTGGAGCTATAGTGCATGTAGAAAGCCTATGAAGAAAAGGTCAATTGGACCTATAGTCCATGTAGAAAGCCTATGAAGAAAAGGCCAATTGGAACAATAGTCCATGTAGAAAGCCTATGAAGAAAAGGCCAATTGGAACAATAGTCCATGTAGAAAGCCTATGAAGAAAAAGCCAATTGGACCAATAGTCCATGTAGAAAGCCTATGGAAAAAAGGCCAATTGGAACAATAGTCCATGTAGAAAGCCTATGGAAAAAAAGCCAATTGGACCAATAGTCCATGTAGAAAGCCTATGGAAAAAAGGCCAATTGGAACAATAGTCCATGTAGAAAGCCTATGAAGAAAAGGCCAATTGAACCAATAGTCCATGTAGAAAGCCTATGGAAAAAAGGCCAATTGGAACAATAGTCCATGTAGAAAGCCTATGAAGAAAAGGCCAATTGGACCTATAAGTCCATGTAGAAAGCCTATGAAGAAAAGTCCATTTGGACCTATAGTCCATGTAGAAAGCCTATGGAAAAAAAGCCAATTGGCCTATTATCCATGTAGAAAGCCTATGGAGAAAAAGCCATTTAGACCTAGTCTAAGCAAATTATATATATGGAGAAAAGGCGAATAGGGGTATACCGTATAGTCCTAAGTAGATTTAGTTTAGAGAAAATTACAATAATGATGTAATGACAGACACACAGTTTAACACTCATAACATATTTAGAAGAATTTGTTAGTTATTTTTATTACTATAGCAATTTAATCCTAGTGAAGCATGACCAACGATGGTAAAACATATGTTAAACACAAGTCCACAATATGCTGAACCAATAATAAGATAGTTTAATTAGGGAAGTCTCCCATATTTTTTGTTCTATCTGATCAAAGTAACTTAGAAGTTTGACAGTTTTGTAACTGTTCCTAATAATTAAAACATTCATGTAATTGTGCATGTCTAAACAACAACTGTTGTAACAGACCTTTGACCTTTATGATGAAGTAATTATAGGTTTACATGATATACAGTGAAGAAACATCTTAAAACTAATTCTTACTACTACTACATTTGTACAAATAAACATTAGAGAAACATGAAGGGGTAATCAAGAATGACCAACATTGGGTGGTTTAGGTGTGTGGTGTTTAATGCCACTTCCAACAATATTTCAGATATATCGTGGCAGCCATTTTTATTGGTGGATGAAATCTGAGTACATGGAGATGACCATCGACCTGTCATAAGTCACTGACAAATTTTATCACATAATGTTGTATCGCCTGAGTGGGATTCAAGCTCACAACGTTAGTGGTGATAGGTATTGATTGCATAGGTAGTTGTAAATGCAACCACCATACGACCACGACGGTCCCAGGACAAAGTCAAACAAAACAAAAAACACAACACAGAAATCTAAACAGATGAGCAACACGGATCCCACTAAAAACCTAAAGACTAAAGAAAACATCCACTTGGTTGTTGAATAAAACCTACTGAAAAGCATCCATTAATGGAAGTTCATAAGAAATTTCGCTGCATCGACATTTAAATGTTATATAAAACCATATACAACCCATTATTTTTATCAGATACTAGATCATTCAAACTGAAAACTATTTTTAGGAAAAAAAGAATCAAATATTAAAAGTACCAAGTATAATCTCAATACAATGTGATGTCTGTACACAAGTACATTCTAGTTAACAGGTAATGCTAGGATACCAAACATATAAAGATGCCATCCATGATAAGAATAACTGCATAAAAGTGGTGGGTTGTTTTTTAGCACCAAAGACGAGTAAAATTATGCAGATTATGTAGTAGTCTTTTTTTAATGTTCAATGATTTGAGGTGATTGCTCTTTTTGTGATAATGGTGGAATTGTTGACCATCACAGTTTAAGCTTTCTTTTCATAATTAATGCCAATGATTATTATTGTTTTTTTTATTTTGAACGAAATAATATTCATGTGCTATTCATTCTACTAAAGAGAAAACTCTTTTTACCTCTACAAGATTCTTGTCTATGAACCTGATATATTAGTAAGAAAGGATATGGATGTAAATTATCATGAGAGACTATCCAACATTTCACTTAGACATAAATTAAAGTAAAGGAACAGTTTGTAGTAAGAAAGGATATGGATGTAAATTATCATGAGAGACTATCCAACATTACACTTAGATACAAATTAAAGTATAGGAACAGCTTGTAGTAAGAAATGATATGGATGTAAATTATCATGAGAGACTATCCAACATTTCACTTAGACATAAATTAAAGTAAAGGAACAGCTTGTAGTAAGAAAGGATATGGATGTAAATTATCATGAGACGATCCAACATTTCACTTAGACATAAATTAAAGTAAAGGAACAGCTTGTAGTAAGAAAGGATATGGATGTAAATTATCATGAGACGATCCAACATTTCACTTAGACATAAATTAAAGTAAAGGAACAGCTTGTAGTAAGAAAGGATATGGATGTAAATTATCATGAGACTATCCAACATTTCACTTAGACATAAATTAAAGTAAAGGAACAGCTTGTAGTAAGAAAGGATATGGATGTAAATTATCATGAGAGACTATCCAACATTTCACTTAGACATAAATTAAAGTAAAGGAACAGCTTGTAGTAAGAAAGGATATGGATGTAAATTATCATGAGACTATCCAACATTTCACTTAGACATAAATTAAAGTAAAGGAACAGCTTGTAGTAAGAAAGGATATGGATGTAAATTATCATGAGACTATCCAACATTTCACTTAGACATAAATTAAAGTAAAGGAACAGCTTGTAGTAAGAAAGGATATGGATGTAAATTATCATGAGAGACTATCCAACATTTCACTTAGACATAAATTAAAGTAAAGGAACAGCTTGTAGTAAGAAAGGATATGGATGTAAATTATCATGAGAGACTATCCAACATTTCACTTAGACATAAATTAAAGTAAAGGAACAGCTTGTAGTAAGAAAGGATATGGATGTAAATTATCATGAGAGACTATCCAACATTTCACTTAGACATAAATTAAAGTAAAGGAACAGCTTGTAGTAAGAAAGGATATGGATGTAAATTATCATGAGAGACTATCCAACATTTCACTTAGACATAAATTAAAGTAAAGGAACAGCTTGTAGTAAGAAAGGATATGGATGTAAATTATCATGAGAGACTATCCAACATTTCACTTAGACATAAATTAAAGTAAAGCAACAGCTTGTAGTAAGAAAGGATATGGATGTAAATTATCATGAGAGACTATCCAACATTTCACTTAGACATAAATTAAAGTAAAGGAACAGCTTGTAGTAAGAAAGGATATGGATGTAAATTATCATGAGAGACTATCCAACATTTCACTTAGACATAAATTAAAGTAAAGGAACAGCTTGTAGTAAGAAAGGATATGGATGTAAATTATCATGAGAGACTATCCAACATTTCACTTAGACATAAATTAAAGTAAAGGAACAGCTTGTAGTAAGAAAGGATATGGATGTAAATTATCATGAGACTATCCAACATTTCACTTAGACATAAATTAAAGTAAAGCAACAGCTTGTAGTAAGAAAGGATATGGATGTAAATTATCATGAGAGACTATCCAACATTTCACTTAGACATAAATTAAAGTAAAGCAACAGCTTGTAGTAAGAAATGATATGGATGTAAATTATCATGAGAGACTATCCAACATTACACTTAGATACAAATTAAAGTATAGTAACAGTTTGTAGTAAGAAAGGATATGGATGTAAATTATCATGAGAGACTATCCAACATTTCACTTAGACATAAATTAAAGTAAAGGAACAGCTTGTAGTAAGAAAGGATATGGATGTAAATTATCATGAGACTATCCAACATTTCACTTAGACATAAATTAAAGTAAAGGAACAGCTTGTAGTAAGAAAGGATATGGATGTAAATTATCATGAGAGACTATCCAACATTTCACTTAGACATAAATTAAAGTAAAGCAACAGCTTGTAGTAAGAAATGATATGGATGTAAATTATCATGAGAGACTATCCAACATTACACTTAGATACAAATTAAAGTATAGTAACAGTTTGTAGTAAGAAAGGATATGGATGTAAATTATCATGAGAGACTATCCAACATTTCACTTAGACATAAATTAAAGTAAAGGAACAGCTTGTAGTAAGAAAGGATATGGATGTAAATTATCATGAGAGACTATCCAACATTTCACTTAGACATAAATTAAAGTAAAGGAACAGCTTGTAGTAAGAAAGGATATGGATGTAAATTATCATGAGAGACTATCCAACATTTCACTTAGACATAAATTAAAGTAAAGCAACAGCTTGTAGTAAGAAAGGATATGGATGTAAATTATCATGAGAGACTATCCAACATTTCACTTAGACATAAATTAAAGTAAAGGAACAGCTTGTAGTAAGAAAGGATATGGATGTAAATTATCATGAGAGACTATCCAACATTTCACTTAGACATAAATTAAAGTAAAGGAACAGCTTGTAGTAAGAAAGGATATGGATGTAAATTATCATGAGAGACTATCCAACATTTCACTTAGACATAAATTAAAGTAAAGGAACAGCTTGTAGTAAGAAAGGATATGGATGTAAATTATCATGAGACTATCCAACATTTCACTTAGACATAAATTAAAGTAAAGGAACAGCTTGTAGTAAGAAAGGATATGGATGTAAATTATCATGAGAGACTATCCAACATTTCACTTAGACATAAATTAAAGTAAAGCAACAGCTTGTAGTAAGAAATGATATGGATGTAAATTATCATGAGAGACTATCCAACATTACACTTAGATACAAATTAAAGTATAGTAACAGTTTGTAGTAAGAAAGGATATGGATGTAAATTATCATGAGAGACTATCCAACATTTCACTTAGACATAAATTAAAGTAAAGCAACAGCTTGTAGTAAGAAATGATATGGATGTAAATTATCATGAGAGACTATCCAACATTACACTTAGATACAAATTAAAGTATAGTAACAGTTTGTAGTAAGAAATGATATGGATGTAGATGAACATGAGAGACTATCTCACATTACACTTATACACAAATTAAAGTAAAGGAACAGCTTGTAGTCAGAAAGGACATGGATGTAAATGAACATGAGAGACTATCTCACATTACACTTAGATACAAATTAAAGTAAAGGAACAGCTTGTAGTAAGAAAGGACATGGATGTAAATGAACATGAGAGACTATCCAACATTACACTTAGATATAAATTAAAGTAAAGGAACAGCTTGTAGTAAGAAAGGACATGGATGTAAATGAACATGAGAGACTATCCAACATTACACTTAGACACAAATTAAAGTATAGTAACAGTTTGTAGTAAGAAAGGATATGGATGTAGATGAACATGAAAGACTATCTCACATTACACTTATACACAAATTAAAGTAAAGGAACAGCTTGTAGTCAGAAAGGACATGGATGTAAATGAACATGAGAGACTATCTCACATTACACTTAGATACAAATTAAAGTAAAGGAACAGCTTGTAGTAAGAAAGGACATGGATGTAAATGAACATGAGAGACTATCCAACATTACACTTAGATATAAATTAAAGTAAAGGAACAGCTTGTAGTAAGAAAGGATATGGATGTAAATGAACATGAGAGACTATCCAACATTACACTTAGACACAAATTAAAGTATAGTAACAGTTTGTAGTAAGAAAGGATATGGATGTAGATGAACATGAAAGACTATCTCACATTACACTTATACACAAATTAAAGTAAAGGAACAGCTTGTAGTAAGAAAGGACATGGATGTAAATGAACATGAGAGACTATCTCACATTACACTTAGATACAAATTAAAGTAAAGGAACAGCTTGTAGTAAGAAAGGATATGGATGTAAATGAACATGAGAGACTATCCAACATTACACTTAGATACAAATTAAAGTATAGGAACAGCTTGTAGTAAGAAATGATATGGATGTAAATGAACATGAGACTATCTCACATTACATTTAGACATAAATTACAGTATAGGAACAGTGCTAATATTGCTGTTCTACATATCACAGTATGTATTATCAATATAAAACAATCATTACAATTTTGATTAGTTAAAAACATTCCATTTTAGACCATATTCCATTGTGCATAATGCACATCCCATTTCTACCCCTGAAGTCTGCGGGGGGAAAATAGTTCAAATCTTATAATACACAGGGTCTTTTTCACAAAAAGTTCAAGCTTAAAAAAAAATGCTTAAAGTAGTTGAAATCGCCTAAAATTAAATTTTTATTAACGAAAAAGATAATAATAGTCAATAATGAAATTAACGAGAAGTATAGGTTTATGATGTTTATCGCCACTTTCAGCTTCAGTTATATCGTGGTGGTTATCGTTAAATAATGATCTGTTTATTTTCTGACTTATTATACTTTTTTACTACTTTTTTTTAATAAATATATAAGTATCGCTAAATAGTATGAAAAAGGATAAAAAGTCAGAAAATAATCAGATCATTATACACAGCCGAATATGGTAAATCTGAAAAGCAGTAAAGATTGACAATGTACATGTATCATGATAAGAATTTCAAAGAGAAGAAAATTCTCACATAATTCATTTTTACCATTAGTTTTAACAGCATCATATTACAACTCCAGAAAGTCTCTAAAGGCAGAAGGTGGTCAAAAGAATGTGTAACATAAACTGAGAAAGTCTTTATTATATACTAATGTCAACAAAGCAGATTAATCAGTTTAATTTACTATCAACAGTGACAGATCTTTTTCACCACATCTTTTAGCTGAATAAACATTCAAATGACTTCTCAGTAGCTCTGAGTCTGTTAAGTGCTTTATTATGTACTTCCTGTGTTAATATGAGAGTAATATAGAGAACAGTTACAGCATTTATTCATCTGTTACAAGGTGTACTGTTGTAGATACTCTCATCAAAGTAGTTTTTCTCACTAGGATATGAACTCCTTCACATGCCAAAGACATTTTGTAGCATAAGATGTTTATAATGTGAAAAACACAAAAAACAATTTCGCAAAAAAAAAAAGAATGATTAAAACATATAAGAACGGTCCATTGAACACAGATGTCTCTGCTTCCAGTAAAAGTAAACAGGGTCATAACAGAGAAACCGTAAACAATATTATTTACAAAATTAAACTTGACCTGTGTATTGTGGTCAAAACATATTTGGCCAAATTTAAACAATTAAAGGAAGCTAAGCTCCAGTACAAAATCAAAACATTTGTCATTTTTCAATTAATTAAGGGGCATAATTCAAGAGCCGAATTCGAAACTGACCAATGTATTGTGTCCAAAAAAATCTGCCTTTTATGGTTCCTGACAAAAAAGTGGCAGAGATAAAATTAGTTAATGGGATACCAATCCTCCCTCTCTTGATAACTAGTTAATGGGATACCAATCCTCCCTCTCTTGATAACTAGTTAATGAGATACCAATCCTCCCTCTCTTGATAACTGGTTAATGGGATACTAATCCTCCCTCTCTTGATAACTAGTTAATGGGATACCAATCCTCCCTCTCTTGATAACTAGTTAATGGGATACCAATCCTCCCTCTCTTGATAACTATTTAATGGGATACCAATCATCCCTCTCTTGATAACTAGTTAATGAGATACCAATCCTCCCTCTCTTGATAACTAGTTAATGAGATACCAATCCTCCCTCTCTTGATAACTGGTTAATGGGATACTAATCCTCCCTCTCTTGATAACTAGTTAATGGGATACCAATCCTCCCTCTCTTGATAACTAGTTAATGGGATACCAATCCTCCCTCTCTTGATAACTAGTTAATGGGATACCAATCCTCCCTCTCTTGATAACTAGTTAATGGGATACCAATCCTCCCTCTCTTGATAACTAGTTAATGGGATACCAATCCTCCCTCTCTTGATAACTAGTTAATGGGATACCAATCCTCTCTCTTGATAACTAGTTAATGGGATACTAATCCTCCCTCTCTTGATAACTAGTTAATGGGATACCAATCCTCCCTCTCTTGATAACTAGTTAATGGGATACCAATCCTCCCTCTCTTGATAACTAGTTAATGGGATACCAATCCTCCCTCTCTTGATAACTAGTTAATGGGATACCAATCCTCTCTCTTGATAACTAGTTAATGAGATACCAATCCTCCCTCTCTTGATAACTGGTTAATGGGATACCAATCCTCCCTCTCTTGATAACTAGTTAATGGGATACCAATCCTCCCTCTCTTGATAACTAGTTAATGGGATACCAATCCTCCCTCTCTTGATAACTAGTTAATGGGATACCAATCCTCCCTCTCTTGATAACTAGTTAATGGGATACCAATCCTCCCTCTCTTGATAACTAGTTAATGGGATACTAATCCTCCCTCTCTTGATAACTAATTAATGGGATACCAATCCTCCCTCTCTTGATAACTAGTTAATGGGATACCAATCCTCCCTCTCTTGATAACTAGTTAATGGGATACCAATCCTCCCTCTCTTGATAACTAGTTAATGGGATACCAATCCTCCCTCTCTTGATAGCTAGTTAATGGGATACCAATCCTCCCTCTCTTGATAACTAGTTAATGGGATACCAATCCTCCCTCTCTTGATAACTAGTTAATGGGATACCAATCCTCCCTCTCTTGATAACTAGTTAATGGGATACCAATCCTCCCTCTCTTGATAACTAGTTAATGAGATACCAATCCTCCCTCTCTTGATAACTGGTTAATGGGATACTAATCCTCCCTCTCTTGATAACTAGTTAATGGGATACCAATCCTCCCTCTCTTGATAACTAGTTAATGGGATACCAATCCTCCCTCTCTTGATAACTAGTTAATGGGATACCAATCCTCTCTCTTGATAACTAGTTAATGAGATACCAATCCTCCCTCTCTTGATAACTGGTTAATGGGATACCAATCCTCCCTCTCTTGATAACTAGTTAATGGGATACCAATCCTCCCTCTCTTGATAACTAGTTAATGGGATACCAATCCTCCCTCTCTTGATAACTAGTTAATGGGATACCAATCCTCCCTCTCTTGATAACTAGTTAATGGGATACCAATCCTCCCTCTCTTGATAACTAGTTAATGGGATACTAATCCTCCCTCTCTTGATAACTAATTAATGGGATACCAATCCTCCCTCTCTTGATAACTAGTTAATGGGATACCAATCCTCCCTCTCTTGATAACTAGTTAATGGGATACCAATCCTCCCTCTCTTGATAACTAGTTAATGGGATACCAATCCTCCCTCTCTTGATAGCTAGTTAATGGGATACCAATCCTCCCTCTCTTGATAACTAGTTAATGGGATACCAATCCTCCCTCTCTTGATAACTAGTTAATGGGATACCAATCCTCCCTCTCTTGATAACTAGTTAATGGGATACCAATCCTCCCTCTCTTGATAACTAGTTAATGAGATACCAATCCTCCCTCTCTTGATAACTGGTTAATGGGATACTAATCCTCCCTCTCTTGATAACTAGTTAATGGGATACCAATCCTCCCTCTCTTGATAACTAGTTAATGGGATACCAATCCTCCCTCTCTTGATAACTATTTAATGGGATACCAATCCTCCCTCTCTTGATAACTAGTTAATGGGATACCAATCCTCCCTCTCTTGATAACTAGTTAATGAGATACCAATCCTCCCTCTCTTGATAACTAGTTAATGGGATACCAATCCTCCCTCTCTTGATAGCTAGTTAATGGGATACCAATCCTCCCTCTCTTGATAACTAGTTAATGGGATACCAATCCTCCCTCTCTTGATAACTAGTTAATGGGATACCAATCCTCCCTCTCTTGATAACTAGTTAATGGGATACCAATCCTCTCTCTTGATAACTAGTTAATGAGATACCAATCCTCCCTCTCTTGATAACTGGTTAATGGGATACCAATCCTCCCTCTCTTGATAACTAGTTAATGGGATACCAATCCTCCCTCTCTTGATAACTAGTTAATGGGATACCAATCCTCCCTCTCTTGATAACTAGTTAATGGGATACCAATCCTCCCTCTCTTGATAACTAGTTAATGGGATACCAATCCTCCCTCTCTTGATAACTAGTTAATGGGATACTAATCCTCCCTCTCTTGATAACTAATTAATGGGATACCAATCCTCCCTCTCTTGATAACTAGTTAATGGGATACCAATCCTCCCTCTCTTGATAACTAGTTAATGGGATACCAATCCTCCCTCTCTTGATAACTAGTTAATGGGATACCAATCCTCTCTCTTGATAACTAGTTAATGAGATACCAATCCTCCCTCTCTTGATAACTGGTTAATGGGATACCAATCCTCCCTCTCTTGATAACTAGTTAATGGGATACCAATCCTCCCTCTCTTGATAACTAGTTAATGGGATACCAATCCTCCCTCTCTTGATAACTAGTTAATGGGATACCAATCCTCCCTCTCTTGATAACTAGTTAATGGGATACCAATCCTCCCTCTCTTGATAACTAGTTAATGGGATACTAATCCTCCCTCTCTTGATAACTAATTAATGGGATACCAATCCTCCCTCTCTTGATAACTAGTTAATGGGATACCAATCCTCCCTCTCTTGATAACTAGTTAATGGGATACCAATCCTCCCTCTCTTGATAACTAGTTAATGGGATACCAATCCTCCCTCTCTTGATAGCTAGTTAATGGGATACCAATCCTCCCTCTCTTGATAACTAGTTAATGGGATACCAATCCTCCCTCTCTTGATAACTAGTTAATGGGATACCAATCCTCCCTCTCTTGATAACTAGTTAATGGGATACCAATCCTCCCTCTCTTGATAACTAGTTAATGAGATACCAATCCTCCCTCTCTTGATAACTGGTTAATGGGATACTAATCCTCCCTCTCTTGATAACTAGTTAATGGGATACCAATCCTCCCTCTCTTGATAACTAGTTAATGGGATACCAATCCTCCCTCTCTTGATAACTAGTTAATGGGATACCAATCCTCTCTCTTGATAACTAGTTAATGAGATACCAATCCTCCCTCTCTTGATAACTGGTTAATGGGATACCAATCCTCCCTCTCTTGATAACTAGTTAATGGGATACCAATCCTCCCTCTCTTGATAACTAGTTAATGGGATACCAATCCTCCCTCTCTTGATAACTAGTTAATGGGATACCAATCCTCCCTCTCTTGATAACTAGTTAATGGGATACCAATCCTCCCTCTCTTGATAACTAGTTAATGGGATACTAATCCTCCCTCTCTTGATAACTAATTAATGGGATACCAATCCTCCCTCTCTTGATAACTAGTTAATGGGATACCAATCCTCCCTCTCTTGATAACTAGTTAATGGGATACCAATCCTCCCTCTCTTGATAACTAGTTAATGGGATACCAATCCTCCCTCTCTTGATAGCTAGTTAATGGGATACCAATCCTCCCTCTCTTGATAACTAGTTAATGGGATACCAATCCTCCCTCTCTTGATAACTAGTTAATGGGATACCAATCCTCCCTCTCTTGATAACTAGTTAATGGGATACCAATCCTCCCTCTCTTGATAACTAGTTAATGAGATACCAATCCTCCCTCTCTTGATAACTGGTTAATGGGATACTAATCCTCCCTCTCTTGATAACTAGTTAATGGGATACCAATCCTCCCTCTCTTGATAACTAGTTAATGGGATACCAATCCTCCCTCTCTTGATAACTAGTTAATGGGATACCAATCCTCCCTCTCTTGATAACTAGTTAATGGGATACCAATCCTCCCTCTCTTGATAGCTAGTTAATGGGATACCAATCCTCCCTCTCTTGATAACTAGTTAATGGGATACCAATCCTCCCTCTCTTGATAACTAGTTAATGGGATACCAATCCTCCCTCTCTTGATAACTAGTTAATGGGATACCAATCCTCCCTCTCTTGATAACTAGTTAATGAGATACCAATCCTCCCTCTCTTGATAACTGGTTAATGGGATACTAATCCTCCCTCTCTTGATAACTAGTTAATGGGATACCAATCCTCCCTCTCTTGATAACTAGTTAATGGGATACCAATCCTCCCTCTCTTGATAACTAGTTAATGGGATACCAATCCTCTCTCTTGATAACTAGTTAATGAGATACCAATCCTCCCTCTCTTGATAACTGGTTAATGGGATACCAATCCTCCCTCTCTTGATAACTAGTTAATGGGATACCAATCCTCCCTCTCTTGATAACTAGTTAATGGGATACCAATCCTCCCTCTCTTGATAACTAGTTAATGGGATACCAATCCTCCCTCTCTTGATAACTAGTTAATGGGATACCAATCCTCCCTCTCTTGATAACTAGTTAATGGGATACTAATCCTCCCTCTCTTGATAACTAATTAATGGGATACCAATCCTCCCTCTCTTGATAACTAGTTAATGGGATACCAATCCTCCCTCTCTTGATAACTAGTTAATGGGATACCAATCCTCCCTCTCTTGATAACTAGTTAATGGGATACCAATCCTCCCTCTCTTGATAGCTAGTTAATGGGATACCAATCCTCCCTCTCTTGATAACTAGTTAATGGGATACCAATCCTCCCTCTCTTGATAACTAGTTAATGGGATACCAATCCTCCCTCTCTTGATAACTAGTTAATGGGATACCAATCCTCCCTCTCTTGATAACTAGTTAATGAGATACCAATCCTCCCTCTCTTGATAACTGGTTAATGGGATACTAATCCTCCCTCTCTTGATAACTAGTTAATGGGATACCAATCCT
This sequence comes from Bathymodiolus brooksi, assembly GCA_963680875.1. Classification (NCBI taxonomy): domain Eukaryota; kingdom Metazoa; phylum Mollusca; class Bivalvia; order Mytilida; family Modiolidae; genus Bathymodiolus; species Bathymodiolus brooksi. The sequence continues at coordinate 13,162,972 of OY804582.1, forward strand.
CCCTCTCTTGATAACTAGTTAATGGGATACCAATCCTCCCTCTCTTGATAACTATTTAATGGGATACCAATCCTCCCTCTCTTGATAACTAGTTAATGGGATACCAATCCTCCCTCTCTTGATAACTAGTTAATGAGATACCAATCCTCCCTCTCTTGATAACTAGTTAATGGGATACCAATCCTCCCTCTCTTGATAGCTAGTTAATGGGATACCAATCCTCCCTCTCTTGATAACTAGTTAATGGGATACCAATCCTCCCTCTCTTGATAACTAGTTAATGGGATACCAATCCTCCCTCTCTTGATAACTAGTTAATGGGATACCAATCCTCTCTCTTGATAACTAGTTAATGAGATACCAATCCTCCCTCTCTTGATAACTGGTTAATGGGATACCAATCCTCCCTCTCTTGATAACTAGTTAATGGGATACCAATCCTCCCTCTCTTGATAACTAGTTAATGGGATACCAATCCTCCCTCTCTTGATAACTAGTTAATGGGATACCAATCCTCCCTCTCTTGATAACTAGTTAATGGGATACCAATCCTCCCTCTCTTGATAACTAGTTAATGGGATACTAATCCTCCCTCTCTTGATAACTAATTAATGGGATACCAATCCTCCCTCTCTTGATAACTAGTTAATGGGATACCAATCCTCCCTCTCTTGATAACTAGTTAATGGGATACCAATCCTCCCTCTCTTGATAACTAGTTAATGGGATACCAATCCTCTCTCTTGATAACTAGTTAATGAGATACCAATCCTCCCTCTCTTGATAACTGGTTAATGGGATACCAATCCTCCCTCTCTTGATAACTAGTTAATGGGATACCAATCCTCCCTCTCTTGATAACTAGTTAATGGGATACCAATCCTCCCTCTCTTGATAACTAGTTAATGGGATACCAATCCTCCCTCTCTTGATAACTAGTTAATGGGATACCAATCCTCCCTCTCTTGATAACTAGTTAATGGGATACTAATCCTCCCTCTCTTGATAACTAATTAATGGGATACCAATCCTCCCTCTCTTGATAACTAGTTAATGGGATACCAATCCTCCCTCTCTTGATAACTAGTTAATGGGATACCAATCCTCCCTCTCTTGATAACTAGTTAATGGGATACCAATCCTCCCTCTCTTGATAGCTAGTTAATGGGATACCAATCCTCCCTCTCTTGATAACTAGTTAATGGGATACCAATCCTCCCTCTCTTGATAACTAGTTAATGGGATACCAATCCTCCCTCTCTTGATAACTAGTTAATGGGATACCAATCCTCCCTCTCTTGATAACTAGTTAATGAGATACCAATCCTCCCTCTCTTGATAACTGGTTAATGGGATACTAATCCTCCCTCTCTTGATAACTAGTTAATGGGATACCAATCCTCCCTCTCTTGATAACTAGTTAATGGGATACCAATCCTCCCTCTCTTGATAACTAGTTAATGGGATACCAATCCTCTCTCTTGATAACTAGTTAATGAGATACCAATCCTCCCTCTCTTGATAACTGGTTAATGGGATACCAATCCTCCCTCTCTTGATAACTAGTTAATGGGATACCAATCCTCCCTCTCTTGATAACTAGTTAATGGGATACCAATCCTCCCTCTCTTGATAACTAGTTAATGGGATACCAATCCTCCCTCTCTTGATAACTAGTTAATGGGATACCAATCCTCCCTCTCTTGATAACTAGTTAATGGGATACTAATCCTCCCTCTCTTGATAACTAATTAATGGGATACCAATCCTCCCTCTCTTGATAACTAGTTAATGGGATACCAATCCTCCCTCTCTTGATAACTAGTTAATGGGATACCAATCCTCCCTCTCTTGATAACTAGTTAATGGGATACCAATCCTCCCTCTCTTGATAGCTAGTTAATGGGATACCAATCCTCCCTCTCTTGATAACTAGTTAATGGGATACCAATCCTCCCTCTCTTGATAACTAGTTAATGGGATACCAATCCTCCCTCTCTTGATAACTAGTTAATGGGATACCAATCCTCCCTCTCTTGATAACTAGTTAATGAGATACCAATCCTCCCTCTCTTGATAACTGGTTAATGGGATACTAATCCTCCCTCTCTTGATAACTAGTTAATGGGATACCAATCCTCCCTCTCTTGATAACTAGTTAATGGGATACCAATCCTCCCTCTCTTGATAACTATTTAATGGGATACCAATCATCCCTCTCTTGATAACTAGTTAATGAGATACCAATCCTCCCTCTCTTGATAACTAGTTAATGAGATACCAATCCTCCCTCTCTTGATAACTGGTTAATGGGATACTAATCCTCCCTCTCTTGATAACTAGTTAATGGGATACCAATCCTCCCTCTCTTGATAACTAGTTAATGGGATACCAATCCTCCCTCTCTTGATAACTAGTTAATGGGATACCAATCCTCCCTCTCTTGATAACTAATTAATGGGATACCAATCCTCCCTCTCTTGATAACTAGTTAATGGGATACCAATCCTCCCTCTCTTGATAACTAGTTAATGGGATACCAATCCTCCCTCTCTTGATAACTAGTTAATGGGATACCAATCCTCCCTCTCTTGATAGCTAGTTAATGGGATACCAATCCTCCCTCTCTTGATAACTAGTTAATGGGATACCAATCCTCCCTCTCTTGATAACTAGTTAATGGGATACCAATCCTCCCTCTCTTGATAACTAGTTAATGGGATACCAATCCTCCCTCTCTTGATAACTAGTTAATGAGATACCAATCCTCCCTCTCTTGATAACTGGTTAATGGGATACTAATCCTCCCTCTCTTGATAACTAGTTAATGGGATACCAATCCTCCCTCTCTTGATAACTAGTTAATGGGATACCAATCCTCCCTCTCTTGATAACTAGTTAATGGGATACCAATCCTCTCTCTTGATAACTAGTTAATGAGATACCAATCCTCCCTCTCTTGATAACTGGTTAATGGGATACCAATCCTCCCTCTCTTGATAACTAGTTAATGGGATACCAATCCTCCCTCTCTTGATAACTAGTTAATGGGATACCAATCCTCCCTCTCTTGATAACTAGTTAATGGGATACCAATCCTCCCTCTCTTGATAACTAGTTAATGGGATACCAATCCTCCCTCTCTTGATAACTAGTTAATGGGATACTAATCCTCCCTCTCTTGATAACTAATTAATGGGATACCAATCCTCCCTCTCTTGATAACTAGTTAATGGGATACCAATCCTCCCTCTCTTGATAACTAGTTAATGGGATACCAATCCTCCCTCTCTTGATAACTAGTTAATGGGATACCAATCCTCCCTCTCTTGATAGCTAGTTAATGGGATACCAATCCTCCCTCTCTTGATAACTAGTTAATGGGATACCAATCCTCCCTCTCTTGATAACTAGTTAATGGGATACCAATCCTCCCTCTCTTGATAACTAGTTAATGGGATACCAATCCTCCCTCTCTTGATAACTAGTTAATGAGATACCAATCCTCCCTCTCTTGATAACTGGTTAATGGGATACTAATCCTCCCTCTCTTGATAACTAGTTAATGGGATACCAATCCTCCCTCTCTTGATAACTAGTTAATGGGATACCAATCCTCCCTCTCTTGATAACTATTTAATGGGATACCAATCATCCCTCTCTTGATAACTAGTTAATGAGATACCAATCCTCCCTCTCTTGATAACTAGTTAATGAGATACCAATCCTCCCTCTCTTGATAACTGGTTAATGGGATACTAATCCTCCCTCTCTTGATAACTAGTTAATGGGATACCAATCCTCCCTCTCTTGATAACTAGTTAATGGGATACCAATCCTCCCTCTCTTGATAACTAGTTAATGGGATACCAATCCTCCCTCTCTTGATAACTAGTTAATGGGATACCAATCCTCCCTCTCTTGATAACTAGTTAATGGGATACCAATCCTCCCTCTCTTGATAACTAGTTAATGGGATACCAATCCTCTCTCTTGATAACTAGTTAATGGGATACTAATCCTCCCTCTCTTGATAACTAGTTAATGGGATACCAATCCTCCCTCTCTTGATAACTAGTTAATGGGATACCAATCCTCCCTCTCTTGATAACTAGTTAATGGGATACCAATCCTCCCTCTCTTGATAACTAGTTAATGGGATACCAATCCTCTCTCTTGATAACTAGTTAATGAGATACCAATCCTCCCTCTCTTGATAACTGGTTAATGGGATACCAATCCTCCCTCTCTTGATAACTAGTTAATGGGATACCAATCCTCCCTCTCTTGATAACTAGTTAATGGGATACCAATCCTCCCTCTCTTGATAACTAGTTAATGGGATACCAATCCTCCCTCTCTTGATAACTAGTTAATGGGATACCAATCCTCCCTCTCTTGATAACTAGTTAATGGGATACTAATCCTCCCTCTCTTGATAACTAATTAATGGGATACCAATCCTCCCTCTCTTGATAACTAGTTAATGGGATACCAATCCTCCCTCTCTTGATAACTAGTTAATGGGATACCAATCCTCCCTCTCTTGATAACTAGTTAATGGGATACCAATCCTCCCTCTCTTGATAGCTAGTTAATGGGATACCAATCCTCCCTCTCTTGATAACTAGTTAATGGGATACCAATCCTCCCTCTCTTGATAACTAGTTAATGGGATACCAATCCTCCCTCTCTTGATAACTAGTTAATGAGATACCAATCCTCCGTCTCTTGATAACTAGTTAATGGGATACTAATCCTCCCTCTCTTGATAACTAGTTAATGGGATACCAATCCTCCCTCTCTTGATAACTAGTTAATGGGATACCAATCCTCCCTCTCTTGATAACTAGTTAATGGGATACTAATCCTTCCTCTCTTGATAACTAGTTAATGAGATACCAATCCTCCGTCTCTTGATAACTAGTTAATGGGATACTAATCCTCCCTCTCTTGATAACTAGTTAATGGGATACTAATCCTCCCTCTCTTGATAACTAGTTAATGGGATACCAATCCTCCCTCTCTTGATAACTAGTTAATGGGATACCAATCCTCCCTCTCTTGATAACTAGTTAATGGGATACTAATCCTTCCTCTCTTGATAACTAGTTAATGAGATACCAATCCTCCGTCTCTTGATAACTAGTTAATGGGATACTAATCCTCCCTCTCTTGATAACTAGTTAATGGGATACTAATCCTCCCTCTCTTGATAACTAGTTAATGGGATACTAATCCTCCCTCTCTTGATAACTAGTTAATGGGATACTAATCCTCCCTCTCTTGATAACTAGTTAATGGGATACCAATCCTCCGTCTCTTGATAACTAGTTAATGGGATACTAATCCTCCCTCTCTTGATAACTAGTTAATGGGATACCAATCCTCCCTCTCTTGATAACTAGTTAATGGGATACTAATCCTCCCTCTCTTGATAACTAATTAATGGGATACCAATCCTCCCTCTCTTGATAACTAGTTAATGGGATACCAATCCTCCCTCTCTTGATAACTAGTTAATGGGATACCAATCCTCCCTCTCTTGATAACTAGTTAATGGGATACCAATCCTCCCTCTCTTGATAGCTAGTTAATGGGATACCAATCCTCCCTCTCTTGATAACTAGTTAATGGGATACCAATCCTCCCTCTCTTGATAACTAGTTAATGGGATACCAATCCTCCCTCTCTTGATAACTAGTTAATGAGATACCAATCCTCCGTCTCTTGATAACTAGTTAATGGGATACTAATCCTCCCTCTCTTGATAACTAGTTAATGGGATACCAATCCTCCCTCTCTTGATAACTAGTTAATGGGATACCAATCCTCCCTCTCTTGATAACTAGTTAATGGGATACTAATCCTTCCTCTCTTGATAACTAGTTAATGAGATACCAATCCTCCGTCTCTTGATAACTAGTTAATGGGATACTAATCCTCCCTCTCTTGATAACTAGTTAATGGGATACTAATCCTCCCTCTCTTGATAACTAGTTAATGGGATACCAATCCTCCCTCTCTTGATAACTAGTTAATGGGATACCAATCCTCCCTCTCTTGATAACTAGTTAATGGGATACTAATCCTTCCTCTCTTGATAACTAGTTAATGAGATACCAATCCTCCGTCTCTTGATAACTAGTTAATGGGATACTAATCCTCCCTCTCTTGATAACTAGTTAATGGGATACTAATCCTCCCTCTCTTGATAACTAGTTAATGGGATACTAATCCTCCCTCTCTTGATAACTAGTTAATGGGATACTAATCCTCCCTCTCTTGATAACTAGTTAATGGGATACCAATCCTCCGTCTCTTGATAACTAGTTAATGGGATACTAATCCTCCCTCTCTTGATAACTAGTTAATGGGATACCAATCCTCCCTCTCTTGATAACTAGTTAATGGGATACCAATCCTCCCTCTCTTGATAACTAGTTAATGAGATACCAATCCTCCCTCTCTTGATAATTGCATCTCCAATGGCAATATAGATATAAACAAATGATAGAAATAACCTGCACAGATTTGCTTCCATCCAATAATGCTTCCACTCAATAATGCACTATCATCGACATTTAGAAAAAATACTTTTACTGCAAATAGCTTAATTAATGAACATCAAAGTAAGATTCTGATATTTAAATACATTTAAATACAACACCATAGAATCCAGAAATGACAGTATTTAAATGGGAAACTGACAGAATCATGTTAAAAAGTGAGTGCACCATGACACTGCAAGTTCTCATTAAATTGTCATTCAAGATATAAACAATTGGCTAGATTTGTCATATCAAAATCCAAAATAAGGTCCCAAAAAAATTTGGTAGGTAGGTATCAAAAACTTTCTATTTTTCTAAATGTTTACTTCTGTTATATAGGACAAGGATCTGACTTTAACAGTTCTTGTTCAAAAATAGTATTAAAAAGTTTAGGGTTAGAACTAAAAATGAGGGTTTGTAGTGTAAACAGAAACACAGGTATTTGTTGGTTTTATTTGGACTACTGGTTAATTCGCAGAACCTGAAGTAAAAAAAAATTCTACAAAATGTTAAATATCTTAGAAATATGAAGATTGAATTACCTAAAATGTTAAATATCGTAGAATTCTACAAAATACTAAATACCGTAGAAATATGAAAATCAAATTACTTAACGTCGGTTCTGATGTTTAATTCTTTGATGCATATGGATTCAAGAATAAAAAAAATATGTCTTCTACTTGCAAACTGAAAGTCAACCATTTTAATCAAGTTGTTTGTCAGGAATGAACAATTGTGAGTTAACAACTTGATAAACCATAAGACTTTGACATTGTATTTAGTGTCTTGGTAATTGTCAATCGCAATTGCTAAATATTCAAAGTGAAACATTTCTCAAGATTAATAAAAGAAAATACTTGTGACTCAACATTATAAATTGACAAACCAATATGAATTTAGCCAACATTTTCGGCCCATAAAGTTCATTAGATATTGGAAAACGTAATGACATTTTATGCCTTCTGCGTCTACAAATTTATTTTTCCATGTTCTGTGAGTAAATTACTGCAGATCGTAAAGTAATAAAATCACCCAAGCTAACACTCTGCCATGATGGCTATCTAATTCCATTATTTTGGACCGTGGTTCTGGACGTTGATATCAAGATAGCCTTTTGGCCAGCAATCATCAAACGTTAACAAGATATTTCCTTACTGGACATGCCATGATTGGCTCAGAGTGATTGCTTTGACAAATACAATATTCCATGGGAAAAAAATTATCATATCCGAGGTGGCGATCTTTAATTAATACACGAAATAGTACAATGAAACTGACCAATTCTGATTTAGCGATTAATCGGCCAAGCGTAATAACCAAATGTTCTATTGTTCCAAATGTAAAGAACATGTGCAGCACTGCAGGGACGGCCTTTCACGAGCAAAAGTAAAATGTCCATAATAATCTACAACACACACGGAAGGAAATTGAAAGCATTATTCTCATGGGTATCCCGTCATTTGTTCATAAATTAATTATATTTGTTTTTTCTGAATTAATTTTGGGAATAAAGAACCACAAAGCTACTTTTAACAGAAGGGCTTTTCAGAATACAGATTAGCCTATGAATAATAACAAATTGATCCGAGGGAAAGAATGTCTTTGGGTTTAGTATCAATTAAGGAGAAAGTCAACATTAATTTACATACAAATATTCTAAACTAGATTCTCACATGATCGAGTCTGTATACCTCACCTAAGAGTAAAGATGGTTTGGTTTATAATGTTTAATGCCACTTTTAACAATATTTCAGTTATATCGTGGCAGTCAGTTTTATAAGAAGATTTTTTAAACTATCATAATTATATCGTATCAATTTTATGCTAAATTTTTATTTCAGTAGGATTTTGACCAAACAGACTTGTCTTCTATTGCAGCCATTGTTAAACTTTGGACCTCATGAGTAGGACTCTGTAGACCCATAGCTCTCACATTTGTACAAGCTATCTTCTGTACACCATAAAGATACATAATGCCTTTGCTTGTTGTCAAGAAGAAAAAAGTTTCTTATTGTTACCTGTGTTAAACTTTGGACCCCAAGGACATGAACCCTACAGACACACTTGGGCTTTTGTTTGTTTCTACTTGAATAGACACAATAACAGGTTCATAAAAAGCAGCTTTTAAAATTTTTCTCCATTACAGTGTATGTTACATTTTAGACACAATAGATCTTTGGGGTACATCAATTGTAAAAAACTTAACTCTATAATCACAATGAAAAACAAAATTATGGGGGGGGGGGGGGGGGGGGGGGAGGAGGAGGAGGAGGAGGAGGGGTGGCAGGGCTAGGATTTCTTATTCAAACAATTTTTTTTAATCTCTGAGTCCAGGTTTATATTTTGTTTTTTTCAAAATTTATCTGGACTGGGTTGTTTATCAACAATGTTGACAAAAGAATTTTGATTGCCTTCATCAATGTTTTTGTAAGATAAAATAGTTCGTCATCAAAGTCTTCTCTATATACACAATGATAATCCTGTGTTGTTTGAGAGTTTATAAGATTTATTAAATTTTTCATTTTAATCCTTTGAATTCCTCCATAGAAACAGATGGTTAAAATTATCATCAAAACCTACATGACTGACTCAATCAAGTATATACCCATAATACAAGATATTATGACTTAAAATGGCAAACAAATATTTAGTAATCAAACATCTGGGTTTTTTATATAAATTACTAAAAATGTACCTAGTACAGTAATCCCCCTTCTTATAAGGCCATCCCTCCTGGAATCCCACATCCCCTTTCTTATAAGGCCATCCCTTCTGGAATCCCCCATCCCCCTTCTTATAAGGCCATCCCTTCTGGAATCCCCCATCCCCCTTCTTATAAGGCCATTCCTTCTGGAATCCCCCTTCTTATAAGGCCATCCCTTCTGGAATCCCCCATCCCCCTTCTTATAAGGCCATCCCTTCTGGAATCCCCCATCCCCCTTCTTATAAGGCCATTCCTTCTGGAATCCCCCTTCTTATAAGGCCATCCCTTCTGGAATCCCCCTTCTTATAAGGCCATCCCTTCTGGAATCCCCCTTCTTATAAAGCTATCCCTTCTGGAACGAAAAAGTGTCCTTATGAGTCTCTCTTGAGGGGTTACACTTTAGTAGCATTTTACTATTTCGGTGCATCTGAAGTCTGGTGGATTAATAGGGGTAGGTCTTTGGTGGGAGGTGCCTTATTAGAGGGGGGGGGGACTACAGAAGAAAGTCAACTACCTATTTGCACAGAAGAAATATTTTGCATTCGTGAAATCTTACAAAAAATTTCCATAGTAAATTCAATTTTTTTTATCGCTGGTCCAACCCTTATTGATCCTTACTGGGATTCCTCAATGTATCTTATCAAATATTCATAAAGTTCCTGTAGTAAAAAGCCAATCAAAGCCAATCTTATGTAATAAAAACTCCACTCTATACAAACTAATTATCAAGCTGTTCACTTTGATCATCATAAATCTAACTCTACTAATTAGGGGATGGTCTCAGTCAAATGGTTTTACATAAATCTATATCGTAAAAAAACCCCTTTACAGTTGAAACAAAAGTATTCCATACAAGACAATAAACACAGATTAAACAAACTTATTCCATACAAGACAATAAACTGCTGTTAAAGTACATTCAGTCCTCACGACCAGTAAAATTTTGTTCGTATCAGTAACTTTTTCAGTTTTTATTTAAATATACCGTATTTAGGGTTGTATAATGCGCAGGATTTTGCCCAGATTCTTTAATTTGTAGGAGGGGTGCACATTATAAAGAGGAACAATGTGTTTCACTCTTTCCCACACCGGGAAATCACATGTCCGCCAATAAAACCCAACACATTTAATATTTTGCAACTTTATTGAAGATGAAAAGAGATAAATGGTTCTTAAATTCTCCCAGCAAATGAAACATGCTCAAAGGACTGAAAAATATATATGATTGATATTTAATTCTTACATTTCCGACGACGATTTTTCTAAAAGTCCATGCACATTATAGACACGAACTGGAGATTTTCAAGGCCAAGAGGGGGTGCGTATTATGCACCAATGCGCATTATACAACCCTAAATACGGTATATATAAAAATTAAATTCAAGAGTTTGATTCAGACCAGTAAATTCAAATTTTCATTTCGGGGACAGTACATTTCAAACTAGTCTGTTTGACCTTATAACCACAGTTAAAGTACATTTCATATGACTCCGTTTGACATGCACTCTCGCATCAATATTCAGCAAGTCATTAGCCTGCCATCAAACAATAATACAATGATACCTAATTGATATACAGGGTTCAATGTACATGTAGATATAATTGGATTTCAACTAAAACAAGTGATCAGTTAAATGGAACCTAATTGATGTATAAGGTCCAGTGGAGATATTGGTTGGGTTTTGAGGTACAGGTAAATTGAAAGATTGTTTTTTAACGACATGTGAGAACTTTATCAGCAATATTATGGTGAGAACAAGTTACATTTCAATAAGAGGATAACGATGTCTGTTTTGTACTATACTAATAGGATTGCTTAGATTTTAATAGTGCTAGCTCACTGAAACAACAGTCGGCTGGTAGACATGTTTCTCCAGATATATTATCTTGATTCTGAGCTGACTAGTCTCTGCTTTTACTCCTTAATGATGCATGCTTAGCTAAGAAGCACCGAATATCAATTTTATAGTCTTTAGTTTGACACTACCAGGGTTCAAACCCATAATCTACAGAATCTTGAGGAAAGTATACACTGATCATCACAAAGGCAGTTTTTTTCTCTCTCAACTAAATCAAATAAAAATGAGAAATTAATAAAAAAAAAAAAAATTAATAAATAATTCCTCGAAAGTCCATAGGTCATGAATGCCCCCACTTTCTGCTAAAGTAAATGTGTCCATAGGTCATGAATGCCCCCACTTCCTGCTAAAGTAAATGTGTCCATAGGTCATGAATGCCTCCACTTCCTGTTAAAGTAAATGTGTCCATAGGTCATGAATGCCCCTACTTCCTGTTAAAGAAAATGTGTCCATAGGTCATGAATGCCCCCACTTCCTGTTAAAGTAAATAGGACATAACTCCAGTATGGAAAAAGTAGTGAAGTCCAAAATTGAACTTGGCCTTCCTTTAATGGTCCCTGACCTTGTGTATAACAGGGTACATTTAAAATGATTTGCTTAAGGGGAACTTAAGTTATTTATGATTAAATTAAGAGGAAACCAATTACAGGACATTCAGACATGGGTAAATCTGTAAAAATGTCCTCGATGATAGTGGCGGAGGAATAAAAAAAATAATTTGACAATTACAAACGGATGATGAATAACAGACATTAGGCATTGAAAATTGCTTAAATGGTAAGTTAGTAAAAGTATAAAATTCAACTTGGATGTTGATACTTTTGTATTATTAAGGTATTACTTACTTGTCTGTTCCTCTTTCAATAGCTTGATGAGCCCAGTAACTAAAGGTCCCCATGGTACCAGACAAAAGGTCCCCCTGCCCACCACATCTTCTTGGTCCCCCTTCACTGCAGCATACTAAAACTAAAAAGATACAGATACAGCATTAATACCCACAACTATATAACTATAGCCATATAACCACAATATATGTTTTATTGTTAATAGTGACTTACCAACCCCACTGGATCTATAGTCTATACAGACTGATATAGTTAACACCGATCTAGAGTTTATACAGACTGATATAGTTAACACTGACCTAGAGTTTATACAGACTGATATAGTTAACACAGATCTAGAGTTTATACAGATCTAGAGTTTATACAGATCTATAGTCTATACAGACTGATATAGTTAACAGAGACCTAGAGTTTATACAGATCTATAGTTTATACAGATCTATAGTCTATACAGACTGATATAGTTAACACAGATCTAGAGTTTATACAGACTGATATAGTTAACACAGATCTAGAGTTTATACAGATCTATAGTCTATACAGACTGATATAGTTAACACAGACCTAGAGTTTATACAGATCTATAGTCTATACAGACTGATATAGTTAACACTGACCTAGAGTTTATACAGATCTATAGTCTATACAGACTGATATAGTTAACACAGATCTAGAGTTTATACAGACTGATATAGTTAACACAGATCTAGAGTTTATACAGATATATAGTCTATACAGACTGATATAGTTAACACAGACCTAGAGTTTATAGAGATCTATAGTCTATACAGACTGATATAGTTAACACTGACCTAGAGTTTATACAGATCTATAGTCTATACAGACTGATATAGTTAACACAGATCTATAGTCTATACAGACTGATATAGTTAACACAGATCTAGAGCTTATACAGACTGATATAGTTAACACAGATCTAGAGTTTATACAGACTGATATAGTTAACACTGACCTAGAGTTTATACAGATCTATAGTCTATACAGACTGATATAGTTAACACAGACCTAGAGTTTATACAGACTGATATAGTTAACACAGATCTATAGTCTATACAGACTGATATAGTTAACACAGATCTATAGTCTATACAGACTGATATAGTTAACACAGACCTAGAGTTTATACAGATCTATAGTTTATACAGACTGATATAGTTAACACTGACCTAGAGTTTATACAGACCTATAGTCTATACAGACTGATATAGTTAACACAGTTCTATAGTCTATACAGACTGATATAGTTAACACAGACCTAGAGTTTATACAGATCTATAGTCTATACAGACTGATATAGTTAACACAGATCTATAGTTTATACAGACTGATATAGTTAACACTGACCTAGAGTTTATACAGATCTATAGTCTATACAGACTGATATAGTTAACACTGACCTATAGTTTATACAGATCTATAGGCTATACAGACTGATATAGTTAACACAGATCTATAGTCTATACAGACTGATATAGTTACCACAGACCTAGAGTTTATACAGATCTATAGTCTATACAGACTGATATAGTTAACACAGATCTATAGTTTATACAGACTGATATAGTTAACACTGACCTAGAGTTTATACAGATCTATAGTCTACACAGATTGATATAGTTAACACTGACCTAGAGTTTATACAGATCTATAGTCTATACAGACTGATATAGTTAACACAGATCTAGAGTTTATACAGACTGATATAGTTAACACTGACCTAGAGTTTATACAGATCTATAGTCTATACAGACTGATATAGTTAACACTGACCTAGAGTTTATACAGATTCTATAGTCTATACAGACTGATATAGTTAACACAGATCTAGAGCTTATACAGACAGATATAGTTAACACAGACCTAGAGTTTATACAGATCTATAGTCTATACAGAATGATATAGTTAACACAGATATAGAGTTTATACAGATCTATAGTCTATACAGACTGATATAGTTAACACAGATCTATAGCTTATACAGACTGATATAGTTAACACAGACCTAGAGTTTATACAGATCTATAGTCTATACAGACTGATATAGTTAACACAGATCTAGAGTTTATACAGATCTATAGTCTATACAGACTGATATAGTTAACACAGATCTATAGTCTATACAGACTGACATAGTTAACACAGACCTAGAGTTTATACAGATCTATAGTTTATACAGACTGATATAGTTAACACTAACCTAGAGTTTATACAGATCTATAGTCTATACAGACTGATATAGTTAACACTGACCTAGAGTTTATACAGATCTATAGTCTATACAGACTGATATAGTTAACACAGATCTTTAGTCTATACAGACTGATATAGTTAACACAGACCTAGAGTTTATACAGATCTATAGTCTATACAGACTGATCTAGTTAACACAGATCTATAGTTTATACAGACTGATATAGTTAACACTGACCTAGAGTTTATACAGATCTATAGTCTATACAGACTGATATAGTTAACACTGACCTATAGTTTATACAGATCTATAGTCTATACAGACTGATATAGTTAACACAGATCTATAGTCTATACAGACTGATATAGTTAACACAGACCTAGAGTTTATAAAGATCTATAGTCTATACAGACTGATATAGTTAACACAGATCTATAGTCTATACAGACTGATATAGTTAACACTGACCTAGAGTTTATACAGATCTATAGTCTATACAGACTGATATAGTTAACACATATCTATAGTTTATACAGACTGATAAGTTAACACTAACCTAGAGTTTATACAGATCTATAGTCTACACAGATTGATATAGTTAACACTGACCTAGAATTTATACAGATCTATAGTCTATACAGACTGATATAGTTAACACAGATCTAGAGTTTATACAGACTGATATAGTTAACACTGACCTAGAGTTTATACAGATCTATAGTCTATACAGACTGAAATAGTTAACACTGACCTAGAGTTTATACAGATCTATAGTCTATACAGACTGATATAGTTAACATAGATCTAGAGCTTATACAGACTGATATAGTTAACACAGACCTAGAGTTTATACAGATCTATAGTCTATACGGACTGATATAGTTAACACAGATCTAGAGTTTATACAGATCTATAGTCTATACAGACTGATATAGTTAACACAGATCTATAGTTTATACAGACTGATATAGTTAACACAGATCTATAGTCTATACAGACTGATATAGTTAACACTGACCTAGAGTTTATACAGATCTATAGTCTATACAGACTGATATAGTTAACACAGATCTAGAGCTTATACAGACTGATATAGTTAACACAGACCTAGAGTTTATACAGATCTATAGTCTATACAGACTGATATAGTTAACACAGATCTATAGTCTATACAGACTGATATAGTTAACACAGACCTAGAGTTTATACAGATCTATAGTTTATACAGACTGATATAGTTAACACTTACCTAGAGTTTATACAGATCTATAGTCTATACAGACTGATATAGTTAACACTGACCTAGAGTTTATACAGATCTATAGTCTATACAGACTGATATAGTTAACACAGATCTTTAGTCTATACAGACTGATATAGTTAACACAGACCTAGAGTTTATACAGATCTATAGTCTATACAGACTGATATAGTTAACACAGATCTATAGTTTATACAGACTGATATAGTTAACACTGACCTAGAGTTTATACAGATCTATAGTCTATACAGACTGATATAGTTAACAATGACCTATAGTTTATACAGATCTATAGTCTATACAGACTGATATAGTTAACACAGATCTATAGTCTATACAGACTGATATAGTTAACACAGACCTAGAGTTTATAAAGATCTATAGTCTATACAGACTGATATAGTTAACACAGATCTATAGTCTATACAGACTGATATAGTTAACACAGACCTAGAGTTTATACAGATCTATAGTCTATACAGACTGATATAGTTAACACAGACCTAGAGTTTATACAGATCTATAGTTTATACAGACTGATATAGTTAACACTGACCTAGAGTTTATACAGATCTATAGTCTATACAGACTGATATAGTTAACACTGACCTAGAGTTTATACAGATCTATAGTCTATAAAGACTGATATAGTTAACACAGATCTATAGTTTATACAGACTGATATAGTTAACACTGACCTAGAGTTTATACAGATCTATAGTTTATACAGACTGATATAGTTAACACTGACCTATAGTTTATACAGATCTATAGTCTATACAGACTGATATAGTTAACACAGATCTATAGTCTATACAGACTGATATAGTTAACACAGACCTAGAGTTTATACAGATCTATAGTCTATACAGACTGATATAGTTAACACAGATCTATAGTTTATACAGACTGATATAGTTAACACTGACCTAGAGTTTATACAGATCTATAGTCTATACAGATTGATATAGTTAACACTGACCTAGAGTTTATACAGATCTATAGTCTATACAGACTGATATAGTTAACACAGATCTATAGTCTATACAGACTGATATAGTTAGCACAGACCTAGAGTTTATACAGATCTATAGTCTATAAAGACTGATATAGTTAACACAGATCTATAGTTTATACAGACTGATATAGTTAACACTGACCTAGAGTTTATACAGATCTATAGTCTATACAGACTGATATAGTTAACACTGACCTATAGTTTATACAGATCTATAGTCTATACAGACTGATATAGTTAACACAGATCTATAGTCTATACAGACTGATATAGTTAACACAGACCTAGAGTTTATACAGATCTATAGTCTATACAGACTGATATAGTTAACACAGATCTATAGTTTATACAGACTGATATAGTTAACACTGACCTAGAGTTTATACAGATCTATAGTCTATACAGACTGATATAGTTAACACTGACCTAGAGTTTATACAGATCTATAGTCTATACAGACTGATATAGTTAACACAGATCTAGAGTTTATACAGACTGATATAGTTAACACTGACCTAGAGTTTATACAGATCTATAGTCTATACAGACTGATATAGTTAACACTGACCTAGAGTTTATACAGATCTATATTCTATACAGACTGATATAGTTAACACAGATCTAGAGCTTATACAGACTGATATAGTTAACACAGACCTAGAGTTTATACAGATCTATAGTCTATACAGACTGATATAGTTAACACAGATCTAGAGTTTATACAGATCTATAGTCTATACAGACTGATATAGTTAACACAGATCTATAGTTTATACAGACTGATATAGTTAACACAGATCTATAGTCTATACAGACTGATATAGTTAACACTGACCTAGAGTTTATACAGATCTATAGTCTATACAGACTGATATAGTTAACACAGATCTAGAGCTTATACAGACTGATATAGTTAACACAGACCTAGAGTTTATACAGATCTATAGTCTATACAGACTGATATAGTTAACACAGATCTAGAGTTTATACAGATCTATAGTCTATACAGACTGATATAGTCAACACAGATCTATAGTCTATACAGACTGATATAGTTAACACAGACCTAGAGTTTATACAGATCTATAGTCTATACAGACTGATATAGTTAACACAGACCTAGAGTTTATACAGACTGATATAGTTAACACTGACCTAGAGTTTATACAGATCTATAGTCTATACAGACTGATATAGTTAACACTGACCTAGAATTTATACAGATCTATAGTCTATACAGACTGATATAGTTAACACAGATCTATAGTCTATACAGACTGATATAGTTAACACTGACCTAGAGTTTATACAGATCTATAGTCTATACAGACTGATATAGTTAACACTGACTTATAGTTTATACAGATCTATAGTCTATACAGACTGATATAGTTAACACAGATCTATAGTCTATACAGACTGATATAGTTAACACAGACCTAGAGTTTATAAAGATCTATAGTCTATACAGACTGATATAGTTAACACAGATCTATAGTCTATACAGACTGATATAGTTAACACAGACCTAGAGTTTATACAGATCTATAGTCTATACAGACTGATATAGTTAACACAGACCTAGAGTTTATACAGATCTATAGTTTATACAGACTGATATAGTTAACACTGACCTAGAGTTTATACAGATCTATAGTCTATATAGACTGATATAGTTAACACTGACCTAGAGTTTATACAAATCTATAGTCTATACAGACTGATATAGTTAACACAGATCTATAGTCTATACAGACTGATATAGTTAACACAGACCTAGAGTTTATACAGATCTATAGTCTATAAAGACTGATATAGTTAACACAGATCTATAGTTTATACAGACTGATATAGTTAACACTGACCTAGAGTTTATACAGATCTATAGTCTATACAGACTGATATAGTTAACACTGACCTATAGTTTATACAGATCTATAGTCTATACAGACTGATATAGTTAACACAGATCTATAGTCTATACAGACTGATATAGTTAACACAGACCTAGAGTTTATACAGATCTATAGTCTATACAGACTGATATAGTTAACACAGATCTATAGTTTATACAGACTGATATAGTTAACACTGACCTAGAGTTTATACAGATCTATAGTCTATACAGACTGATATAGTTAACACAGATCTAGAGTTTATACAGATCTATAGTCTATACAGACTGATATAGTCAACACAGATCTATAGTCTATACAGACTGATATAGTTAACACAGACCTAGAGTTTATACAGATCTATAGTCTATACAGACTGATATAGTTAACACAGACCTAGAGTTTATACAGATCTATAGTCTATACAGACTGATATAGTTAACACAGATCTATAGTCTATACAGACTGATATAGTTAACACAGACCTAGAGATTATAAAGATCTATAGTCTATACAGACTGATATAGTTAACACAGATCTATAGTCTATACAGACTGATATAGTTAACACAGACCTAGAGTTTATACAGATCTATAGTCTATACAGACTGATATAGTTAACACAGACCTAGAGTTTATACAGATCTATAGTTTATACAGACTGATATAGTTAACACTGACCTAGAGTTTATACAGATCTATAGTCTATACAGACTGATATAGTTAACACAGATCTATAGTCTATACAGACTGATATAGTTAACACTGACCTAGAGTTTATACAGATCTATAGTCTATACAGACTGATATAGTTAACACTGACCTATAGTTTATACAGATCTATAGTCTATACAGACTGATATAGTTAACACAGATCTATAGTCTATACAGACTGATATAGTTAACACAGACCTAGAGTTTATAAAGATCTATAGTCTATACAGACTGATATAGTTAACACAGATCTATAGTCTATACAGACTGATATAGTTAACACAGACCTAGAGTTTATACAGATCTATAGTCTATACAGACTGATATAGTTAACACAGATCTATAGTCTATACAGACTGATATAGTTAACACTGACCTAGAGTTTATACAGATCTATAGTCCATACAGACTGATATAGTTAACACAGACCTAGAGTTTATAAAGATCTATAGTCTATACAGACTGATATAGTTAACTCAGATCTATAGTCTATACAGACTGATATAGTTAACACAGACCTAGAGTTTATACAGATCTATAGTCTATACAGACTGATATAGTTAACACAGACCTAGAGTTTATACAGATCTATAGTCTATACAGACTGATATAGTTAACACAGACCTAGAGTTTATACAGACTGATATAGTTAACACTGACCTAGAGTTTATACAGATCTATAGTCTATACAGACTGATATAGTTAACACTGACCTAGAATTTATACAGATCTATAGTCTATACAGACTGATATAGTTAACACAGATCTATAGTCTATACAGACTGATATAGTTAACACTGACCTAGAGTTTATACAGATCTATAGTCTATACAGACTGATATAGTTAACACTGACCTATAGTTTATACAGATCTATAGTCTATACAGACTGATATAGTTAACACAGATCTATAGTCTATACAGACTGATATAGTTAACACAGACCTAGAGTTTATAAAGATCTATAGTCTATACAGACTGATATAGTTAACACAGATCTATAGTCTATACAGACTGATATAGTTAACACAGACCTAGAGTTTATACAGATCTATAGTCTATACAGACTGATATAGTTAACACAGACCTAGAGTTTATACAGATCTATAGTTTTTACAGACTGATATAGTTAACACTGACCTAGAGTTTATACAGATCTATAGTCTATATAGACTGATATAGTTAACACTGACCTAGAGTTTATACAAATCTATAGTCTATACAGACTGATATAGTTAACACAGATCTATAGTCTATACAGACTGATATAGTTAACATAGACCTAGAGTTTATACAGATCTATAGTCTATAAAGACTGATATAGTTAACACAGATCTATAGTTTATACAGACTGATATAGTTAACACTGACCTAGAGTTTATACAGATCTATAGTCTATACAGACTGATATAGTTAACACTGACCTATAGTTTATACAGATCTATAGTCTATACAGACTGATATAGTTAACACAGATCTATAGTCTATACAGACTGATATAGTTAACACAGACCTAGAGTTTATACAGATCTATAGTCTATACAGACTGATATAGTTAACACAGATCTATAGTTTATACAGACTGATATAGTTAACACTGACCTAGAGTTTATACAGATCTATAGTCTATACAGACTGATATAGTTAACACAGATCTAGAGTTTATACAGATCTATAGTCTATACAGACTGATATAGTCAACACAGATCTATAGTCTATACAGACTGATATAGTTAACACAGACCTAGAGTTTATACAGATCTATAGTCTATACAGACTGATATAGTTAACACAGACCTAGAGTTTATACAGATCTATAGTCTATACAGACTGATATAGTTAACACAGATCTATAGTCTATACAGACTGATATAGTTAACACAGACCTAGAGATTATAAAGATCTATAGTCTATACAGACTGATATAGTTAACACAGATCTATAGTCTATACAGACTGATATAGTTAACACAGACCTAGAGTTTATACAGATCTATAGTCTATACAGACTGATATAGTTAACACAGACCTAGAGTTTATACAGATCTATAGTTTATACAGACTGATATAGTTAACACTGACCTAGAGTTTATACAGATCTATAGTCTATACAGACTGATATAGTTAACACAGATCTATAGTCTATACAGACTGATATAGTTAACACTGACCTAGAGTTTATACAGATCTATAGTCTATACAGACTGATATAGTTAACACTGACCTATAGTTTATACAGATCTATAGTCTATACAGACTGATATAGTTAACACAGATCTATAGTCTATACAGACTGATATAGTTAACACAGACCTAGAGTTTATAAAGATCTATAGTCTATACAGACTGATATAGTTAACACAGATCTATAGTCTATACAGACTGATATAGTTAACACAGACCTAGAGTTTATACAGATCTATAGTCTATACAGACTGATATAGTTAACACAGACCTAGAGTTTATACAGATCTATAGTTTATACAGACTGATATAGTTAACACTGACCTAGAGTTTATACAGATCTATAGTCTATACAGACTGATATAGTTAACACTGACCTAGAGTTTATACAGATCTATAGTCTATACAGACTGATATAGTTTATACAGATCTATAGTCTATACAGACTGATATAGTTAACACTGACCTATAGTTTATACAGATCTATAGTCTATACAGACTGATATAGTTAACACAGATCTATAGTCTATACAGACTGATATAGTTAACACAGACCTAGAGTTTATACAGATCTATAGTCTATACAGACTGATATAGTTAACACAGATCTATAGTTTATACAGACTGATATAGTTAACACTGACCTAGAGTTTATACAGATCTATAGTCTATACAGACTGATATAGTTTATACAGATCTATAGTCTATACAGACTGATATAGTTAACACTGACCTAGAGTTTATACAGATCTATAGTCTATACAGACTGATATAGTTTATACAGATCTATAGTCTATACAGACTGATATAGTTAACACTGACCTATAGTTTATACAGATCTATAGTCTATACAGACTGATATAGTTAACACAGATCTATAGTCTATACAGACTGATATAGTTAACACAGACCTAGAGTTTATACAGATCTATAGTCTATACAGACTGATATAGTTAACACAGATCTATAGTTTATACAGACTGATATAGTTAACACTGACCTAGAGTTTATACAGATCTATAGTCTATACAGACTGATATAGTTTATACAGATCTATAGTCTATACAGACTGATATAGTTAACACTGACCTAGAGTTTATACAGATCTATAGTCTATACAGACTGATATAGTTAACACTGACCTAGAGTTTATACAGATCTATAGTCTATACAGACTGATATAGTTTATACAGATCTATAGTCTATACAGACTGATATAGTTAACACTGACCTATAGTTTATACAGATCTATAGTCTATACAGACTGATATAGTTAACACAGATCTATAGTCTATACAGACTGATATAGTTAACACAGACCTAGAGTTTATACAGATCTATAGTCTATACAGACTGATATAGTTAACACAGATCTATAGTTTATACAGACTGATATAGTTAACACTGACCTAGAGTTTATACAGATCTATAGTCTATACAGACTGATATAGTTTATACAGATCTATAGTCTATACAGACTGATATAGTTAACACTGACCTAGAGTTTATACAGATCTATAGTCTATACAGACTGATATAGTTAACACAGATCTATAGTCTATACAGACTGATATAGTTAACACAGATCTATAGTCTATACAGACTGATATAGTTAACACTGACCTAGAGTTTATACAGATCTATAGTCTATACAGACTGATATAGTTAACACTGACTTATAGTTTATACAGATCTATAGTCTATACAGACTGATATAGTTAACACAGATCTATAGTCTATACAGACTGATATAGTTAACACAGACCTAGAGTTTATAAAGATCTATAGTCTATACAGACTGATATAGTTAACACAGATCTATAGTCTATACAGACTGATATAGTTAACACAGACCTAGAGTTTATACAGATCTATAGTCTATACAGACTGATATAGTTAACACAGATCTATAGTCTATACAGACTGATATAGTTAACACTGACCTAGAGTTTATACAGATCTATAGTCCATACAGACTGATATAGTTAACACAGACCTAGAGTTTATAAAGATCTATAGTCTATACAGACTGATATAGTTAACTCAGATCTATAGTCTATACAGACTGATATAGTTAACACAGACCTAGAGTTTATACAGATCTATAGTCTATACAGACTGATATAGTTAACACAGACCTAGAGTTTATACAGATCTATAGTCTATACAGACTGATATAGTTAACACAGACCTAGAGTTTATACAGACTGATATAGTTAACACTGACCTAGAGTTTATACAGATCTATAGTCTATACAGACTGATATAGTTAACACTGACCTAGAATTTATACAGATCTATAGTCTATACAGACTGATATAGTTAACACATATCTATAGTCTATACAGACTGATATAGTTAACACTGACCTAGAGTTTATACAGATCTATAGTCTATACAGACTGATATAGTTAACACAGATCTATAGTCTATACAGACTGATATAGTTAACACAGACCTAGAGTTTATACAGATCTATAGTCTATACAGACTGATATAGTTAACACAGACCTAGAGTTTATACAGATCTATAGTTTTTACAGACTGATATAGTTAACACTGACCTAGAGTTTATACAGATCTATAGTCTATATAGACTGATATAGTTAACACTGACCTAGAGTTTATACAAATCTATAGTCTATACAGACTGATATAGTTAACACAGATCTATAGTCTATACAGACTGATATAGTTAACACAGACCTAGAGTTTATACAGATCTATAGTCTATAAAGACTGATATAGTTAACACAGATCTATAGTTTATACAGACTGATATAGTTAACACTGACCTAGAGTTTATACAGATCTATAGTCTATACAGACTGATATAGTTAACACTGACCTATAGTTTATACAGATCTATAGTCTATACAGACTGATATAGTTAACACAGATCTATAGTCTATACAGACTGATATAGTTAACACAGACCTAGAGTTTATACAGATCTATAGTCTATACAGACTGATATAGTTAACACAGATCTATAGTTTATACAGACTGATATAGTTAACACTGACCTAGAGTTTATACAGATCTATAGTCTATACAGACTGATATAGTTAACACAGATCTAGAGTTTATACAGATCTATAGTCTATACAGACTGATATAGTCAACACAGATCTATAGTCTATACAGACTGATATAGTTAACACAGACCTAGAGTTTATACAGATCTATAGTCTATACAGACTGATATAGTTAACACAGACCTAGAGTTTATACAGATCTATAGTCTATACAGACTGATATAGTTAACACAGATCTATAGTCTATACAGACTGATATAGTTAACACAGACCTAGAGATTATAAAGATCTATAGTCTATACAGACTGATATAGTTAACACAGATCTATAGTCTATACAGACTGATATAGTTAACACAGACCTAGAGTTTATACAGATCTATAGTCTATACAGACTGATATAGTTAACACAGACCTAGAGTTTATACAGATCTATAGTTTATACAGACTGATATAGTTAACACTGACCTAGAGTTTATACAGATCTATAGTCTATACAGACTGATATAGTTAACACAGATCTATAGTCTATACAGACTGATATAGTTAACACTGACCTAGAGTTTATACAGATCTATAGTCTATACAGACTGATATAGTTAACACTGACCTATAGTTTATACAGATCTATAGTCTATACAGACTGATATAGTTAACACAGATCTATAGTCTATACAGACTGATATAGTTAACACAGACCTAGAGTTTATAAAGATCTATAGTCTATACAGACTGATATAGTTAACACAGATCTATAGTCTATACAGACTGATATAGTTAACACAGACCTATAGTTTATACAGATCTATAGTCTATACAGACTGATATAGTTAACACAGACCTAGAGTTTATACAGATCTATAGTTTATACAGACTGATATAGTTAACACTGACCTAGAGTTTATACAGATCTATAGTCTATACAGACTGATATAGTTAACACTGACCTAGAGTTTATACAGATCTATAGTCTATACAGACTGATATAGTTTATACAGATCTATAGTCTATACAGACTGATATAGTTAACACTGACCTATAGTTTATACAGATCTATAGTCTATACAGACTGATATAGTTAACACAGATCTATAGTCTATACAGACTGATATAGTTAACACAGACCTAGAGTTTATACAGATCTATAGTCTATACAGACTGATATAGTTAACACAGATCTATAGTTTATACAGACTGATATAGTTAACACTGACCTAGAGTTTATACAGATCTATAGTCTATACAGACTGATATAGTTTATACAGATCTATAGTCTATACAGACTGATATAGTTAACACTGACCTAGAGTTTATACAGATCTATAGTCTATACAGACTGATATAGTTTATACAGATCTATAGTCTATACAGACTGATATAGTTAACACTGACCTATAGTTTATACAGATCTATAGTCTATACAGACTGATATAGTTAACACAGATCTATAGTCTATACAGACTGATATAGTTAACACAGACCTAGAGTTTATACAGATCTATAGTCTATACAGACTGATATAGTTAACACAGATCTATAGTTTATACAGACTGATATAGTTAACACTGACCTAGAGTTTATACAGATCTATAGTCTATACAGACTGATATAGTTTATACAGATCTATAGTCTATACAGACTGATATAGTTAACACTGACCTAGAGTTTATACAGATCTATAGTCTATACAGACTGATATAGTTAACACTGACCTAGAGTTTATACAGATCTATAGTCTATACAGACTGATATAGTTTATACAGATCTATAGTCTATACAGACTGATATAGTTAACACTGACCTATAGTTTATACAGATCTATAGTCTATACAGACTGATATAGTTAACACAGATCTATAGTCTATACAGACTGATATAGTTAACACAGACCTAGAGTTTATACAGATCTATAGTCTATACAGACTGATATAGTTAACACAGATCTATAGTTTATACAGACTGATATAGTTAACACTGACCTAGAGTTTATACAGATCTATAGTCTATACAGACTGATATAGTTTATACAGATCTATAGTCTATACAGACTGATATAGTTAACACTGACCTAGAGTTTATACAGATCTATAGTCTATACAGACTGATATAGTTAACACAGATCTATAGTCTATACAGACTGATATAGTTAACACAGACCTAGAGTTTATACAGATCTATAGTCTATAAAGACTGATATAGTTAACACAGATCTATAGTTTATACAGACTGATATAGTTAACACTGACCTAGAGTTTATACAGATCTATAGTCTATACAGACTGATATAGTTAACACTGACCTATAGTTTATACAGATCTATAGTCTATACAGACTGATATAGTTAACACAGATCTATAGTCTATACAGACTGATATAGTTAACACAGACCTAGAGTTTATACAGATCTATAGTCTATACAGACTGATATAGTTAACACAGATCTATAGTTTATACAGACTGATATAGTTAACACTGACCTAGAGTTTATACAGATCTATAGTCTATACAGACTGATATAGTTAACACAGACCTAGAGTTTATACAGATCTATAGTCTATACAGACTGATATAGTTAACACAGACCTAGAGTTTATACAGACTGATATAGTTAACACAGACCTAGAGTTTATACAGATCTATAGTCTATACAGACTGATATAGTTAACACAGACCTAGAGTTTATACAGACTGATATAGTTAACACTGACCTAGAGTTTATACAGATCTATAGTCTATACAGACTGATATAGTTAACACTGACCTAGAGTTTATACAGACTGATATAGTTAACACAGATCTAGAGTTTATACAGACCTAGAGTTTATACAGACTGATATAGTTAACACAGACCTAGAGTTTATACAGACTGATATAGTTAACACAGACCTAGAGTTTATACAGATCTATAGTCTATACAGACTGATATAGTTAACACTGACCTAGAGTTTATACAGATCTATAGTTTATACAGACTGATATAGTTAACACTGACCTATAGTCTATACAGACTGATATAGTTAACACAGACCTAGAGTTTATACAGATCTATAGTCTATACAGACTGATATAGTTAACACTGACCTAGAGTTTATACAGATCTATAGTCTATACAGACTGATATAGTTAACACTGACCTAGAGTTTATACAGATCAATAGTCTATACAGACTGATATAGTTAACACTGACCTAGAGTTTATACAGATCTATAGTCTATACAGACTGATATAGTTAACACAGATCTATAGTCTATACAGACTGATATAGTTAACACTGACCTAGAGTTTATACAGATCTATAGTCTATACAGACTGATATAGTTAACACTGACCTATAGTTTATACAGATCTATAGTCTATACAGACTGATATAGTTAACACAGATCTATAGTCTATACAGACTGATATAGTTAACACAGACCTAGAGTTTATAAAGATCTATAGTCTATACAGACTGATATAGTTAACACAGATCTATAGTCTATACAGACTGATATAGTTAACACAGACCTAGAGTTTATACAGATCTATAGTCTATACAGACTGATATAGTTAACACAGACCTAGAGTTTATACAGATCTATAGTTTATACAGACTGATATAGTTAACACTGACCTAGAGTTTATACAGATCTATAGTCTATACAGACTGATATAGTTAACACTGACCTAGAGTTTATACAGATCTATAGTCTATACAGACTGATATAGTTTATACAGATCTATAGTCTATACAGACTGATATAGTTAACACTGACCTAGAGTTTATACAGATCTATAGTCTATACAGACTGATATAGTTAACACATATCTATAGTCTATACAGACTGATATAGTTAACACAGACCTAGAGTTTATACAGATCTATAGTCTATACAGACTGATATAGTTAACACAGATCTATAGTTTATACAGACTGATATAGTTAACACTGACCTAGAGTTTATACAGATCTATAGTCTATACAGACTGATATAGTTAACACTGACCTAGAGTTTATACAGATCTATAGTCTATACAGACTGATATAGTTAACACAGATCTATAGTCTATACAGACTGATATAGTTAACACAGACCTAGAGTTTATACAGATCTATAGTCTATAAAGACTGATATAGTTAACACAGATCTATAGTTTATACAGACTGATATAGTTAACACTGACCTAGAGTTTATACAGATCTATAGTCTATACAGACTGATATAGTTAACACTGACCTATAGTTTATACAGATCTATAGTCTATACAGACTGATATAGTTAACACAGATCTATAGTCTATACAGACTGATATAGTTAACACAGACCTAGAGTTTATACAGATCTATAGTCTATACAGACTGATATAGTTAACACAGATCTATAGTTTATACAGACTGATATAGTTAACACTGACCTAGAGTTTATACAGATCTATAGTCTATACAGACTGATATAGTTAACACAGACCTAGAGTTTATATAGATCTATAGTCTATACAGACTGATATAGTTAACACAGACCTAGAGTTTATACAGACTGATATAGTTAACACAGACCTAGAGTTTATACAGATCTATAGTCTATACAGACTGATATAGTTAACACAGACCTAGAGTTTATACAGACTGATATAGTTAACACTGACCTAGAGTTTATACAGACTGATATAGTTAACACAGATCTAGAGTTTATACAGACCTAGAGTTTATACAGACTGATATAGTTAACACAGACCTAGAGTTTATACAGACTGATATAGTTAACACAGACCTAGAGTTTATACAGATCTATAGTCTATACAGACTGATATAGTTAACACTGACCTAGAGTTTATACAGATCTATAGTTTATACAGATCTATAGTTTATACAGACTGATATAGTTAACACTGACCTATAGTCTATACAGACTGATATAGTTAACACAGACCTAGAGTTTATACAGATCTATAGTCTATACAGACTGATATAGTTAACACTGACCTAGAGTTTATACAGATCTATAGTCTATACAGACTGATATAGTTAACACTGACCTAGAGTTTATACAGATCAATAGTCTATACAGACTGATATAGTTAACACTGACCTATAGTTTATACAGATCTATAGTCTATACAGACTGATATAGTTAACACAGATCTAGAGTTTATACAGACTGATATAGTTAACACAGATCTAGAGTTTATACAGATCTATAGTCTATACAGACTGATATAGTTAACACAGATCTATAGTCTATACAGACTGATATAGTTAACACAGATCTATAGTTTATACAGACCTAGAGTTTATACAGACTGATATAGTTAACACAGACCTAGAGTTTATACAGACTGATATAGTTAACACAGATCTAGAGTTTATACAGATCTATAGTCTATACAGACTGATATAGTTAACACAGACCTAGAGTTTATACAGATCTATAGTTTATACAGATCTATAGTCTATACAGACTGATATAGTTAACACAGATCTATAGTCTATACAGACTGATATAGTTAACACTGACCTAGAGTTTATACAGACTGATATAGTTAACACAGATCTAGAGTTTATACAGACCTAGAGTTTATACAGACTGATATAGTTAACACAGACCTAGAGTTTATACAGATCTATAGTCTATACAGACTGATATAGTTAACACAGATCTATAGTCTATACAGACTGATATAGTTAACACTGACCTAGAGTTTATACAGATCTAGAGTTTATACAGACTGATATAGTTAACACAGACCTAGAGTTTATACAGATCTATAGTCTATACAGACTGATATAGTTAACACAGATCTATAGTCTATAAAGACTGATATAGTTAACACTGACCTAGAGTTTATACAGACTGATATAGTTAACACAGACCTAGAGTTTATACAGACTGATATAGTTAACACTGACCTAGAGTTTATACAGATCTATAGTCTATACAGACTGATATAGTTAACACAGATCTATAGTCTATACAGATCTAGAGTTTATACAGACTGATATAGTTAACACTGACCTAGAGTTTATACAGATCTATAGTCTATACAGACTGATATAGTTAACACAGATCTATAGTTTATACAGATCTATAGTCTATACAGACTGATATAGTTAACACAGATCTATAGTTTATACAGATCTATAGTCTATACAGACTGATATAGTTAACACTGACCTAGAGTTTATACAGATCTATAGTCTATACAGACTGATATAGTTAACACAGACCTAGAGTTTATACAGATCTAGAGTTTATACAGACTGATATAGTTAACACAGATCTATAGTTTATACAGACTGATATAGTTAACACAGATCTATAGTCTATACAGACTGATATAGTTAACACTGACCTAGAGTTTATACAGATCTATAGTCTATACAGACTGATATAGTTAACACAGACCTAGAGTTTATACAGACTGATATAGTTAACACTGACCTAGAGTTTATACAGATCTATAGTCTGTACAGACTGATATAGTTAACACTGACCTATAGTTTATACAGACTGATATAGTTAACACAGACCTAGAGTTTATACAGATCTATATTCTACACAGTTATAGTCCATATATACTTAGTGTACACAGACAGATAGTCTACACAGGCCTTAACAGTCCACACAGATTTATAGAACGAACATACATTTAGTCCACACAGACTTATAGTTAATATAGACCACAACTGACAGATGCATAAGTCCATAAAGACCTATTGCATCAGTGGTGTAATGGTTTGCATGCTTGCCTCAAGTGCTGTAGATCGTGGGTTCGAACCTCGGACAGGTCAAACTAAAGCCCTGGACAGCTCAAACTAAAGCCCCAGACAGGTCAAACTAAAGCCCCGGACAGGTCAAACTAAAGCCCTGGACAGCTCAAACTAAAGCCCTGGACAGGTCAAACTATAGCCCTGGACAGGTCAAACTAAAGCCTTGGACAGGTCAAACTAAAGCCCCGGACAGATCAAACTAAAGCCCCGGACAGATCAAACTAAAGCCCCGGACAGCTCAAACTAAAGCCCCGGACAGGTCAAACTAAAGCCTCGGACAGGTCAAACTAAAGCCCCTGACAGGTCAAACTAAAGCCCCGGAGAGGTCAAACTAAAGCCCCGGACAGGTCAAACTAAAGCCCCAGACAGGTCAAACTAAAGCCCTGGACAGGTCAAACTAAACCCCCCGACAGGTCAAACTAAAGCCCCAGACAGGTCAAACTAAAGCCCCTGACAGGTCAAACTAAAGCCCTGGACAGGTCAAACTAAAGCCCCAGACAGGTCAAACTAAAGCCCCAGACAGGTCAAACTAAAGCCCCAGACAGGTCAAACTAAAGCCCTGGACAGGTCAAACTAAAGCCCCGGACAGGTCAAACTAAAGCCCCAGACAGGTCAAACTAAAGCCCCAGACAGGTCAAACAAAAGCCCTGGACAGGTCAAACTAAAGCCCCAGACAGGTCAAACTAAAGCCCCGGACAGGTCAAACTAAAGCCCCAGACAGGTCAAACTAAAGCCCCAGACAGGTCAAACTAAAGCCCCAGACAGGTCAAACTAAAGCCCTGGACAGGTCAAACTAAAGCCCTGGACAGGTCAAACTAAAGCCCCAGACAGGTCAAACTAAAGCCCCAGACAGGTCAAACTAAAGCCCCAGACAGGACAAACTAAAGCCACAGACAGGTCAAACTAAAGCCACAGACAGGTCAAACTAAAGCCCCAGACAGGTCAAACTAAAGCCCCAGACAGGTCAAACTAAAGCCCCAGACAGGTCAAACTAAAGCCACAGACAGGTCAAACTAAAGCCACAGACAGGTCAAACTAAAGCCACAGACAGGTCAAACTAAAGCCACAGACAGGTCAAACTAAAGCCACAGACAGGTCAAACTAAAGCCACAGACAGGTCAAACTAAAGCCACAGACAGGTCAAACTAAAGCCACAGACAGGTCAAACTAAAGCCCCAGACAGGTCAAACTAAAGCCCCAGACAGGTCAAACTAAAGCCACAGACAGGTCAAACTAAAGCCACAGACAGGTCAAACTAAAGCCACAGACAGGTCAAACTAAAGCCACAGACAGGTCAAACTAAAGCCACAGACAGGTCAAACTAAAGCCCCAGACAGGTCAAACTAAAGCCCCAGACAGGTCAAACTAAAGCCCCAGACAGGTCAAACTAAAGCCACAGACAGGTCAAACTAAAGCCACAGACAGGTCAAACTAAAGCCACAGACAGGTCAAACTAAAGCCACAGACAGGTCAAACTAAAGCCCTGGACAGGTCAAACTAAAGCCCCAGACAGGTCAAACTAAAGCCCCAGACAGGTCAAACTAAAGCCACAGACAGGTCAAACTAAAGCCCCAGACAGGTCAAACTAAAGCCACAGACAGGTCAAACTAAAGCCACAGACAGGTCAAACTAAAGCCACAGACAGGTCAAACTAAAGCCACAGACAGGTCAAACTAAAGCCCTGGACAGGTCAAACTAAAGCCACAGACAGGTCAAACTAAAGCCACAGACAGGTCAAACTAAAGCCACAGACAGGTCAAACTAAAGCCACAGACAGGTCAAACTAAAGCCACAGACAGGTCAAACTAAAGCCACAGACAGGTCAAACTAAAGCCCCAGACAGGTCAAACTAAAGCCACAGACAGGTCAAACTAAAGCCCCAGACAGGTCAAACTAAGCCCCAGACAGGTCAAACTAAAGCCACAGACAGGTCAAACTAAAGCCCCAGACAGGTCAAACTAAAGCCACAGACAGGTCAAACTAAAGCCACAGACAGGTCAAACTAAAGCCACAGACAGGTCAAACTAAAGCCACAGACAGGTCAAACTAAAGCCCTGGACAGGTCAAACTAAAGCCACAAACAGGTCAAACTAAAGCCACAGA
Organism: Bathymodiolus brooksi; assembly: GCA_963680875.1. Taxonomy (NCBI): domain Eukaryota; kingdom Metazoa; phylum Mollusca; class Bivalvia; order Mytilida; family Modiolidae; genus Bathymodiolus; species Bathymodiolus brooksi. The sequence goes on from OY804582.1 coordinate 13,196,100, forward strand.
CAGGTCAAACTAAAGCCACAGACAGGTCAAACTAAAGCCACAGACAGGTCAAACTAAAGCCACAGACAGGTCAAACTAAAGCCACAGACAGGTCAAACTAAAGCCACAGACAGGTCAAACTAAAGCCCCAGACAGGTCAAACTAAAGCCCCAGACAGGTCAAACTAAAGCCACAGACAGGTCAAACTAAAGCCACAGACAGGTCAAACTAAAGCCACAGACAGGTCAAACTAAAGCCACAGACAGGTCAAACTAAAGCCACAGACAGGTCAAACTAAAGCCACAGACAGGTCAAACTAAAGCCCTGGACAGGTCAAACTAAAGCCACAGACAGGTCAAACTAAAGCCACAGACAGGTCAAACTAAAGCCACAGACAGGTCAAACTAAAGCCACAGACAGGTCAAACTAAAGCCCCAGACAGGTCAAACTAAAGCCCCAGACAGGTCAAACTAAAGCCACAGACAGGTCAAACTAAAGCCCCAGACAGGTCAAACTAAAGCCCCAGACAGGTCAAACTAAAGCCCCAGACAGGTCAAACTAAAGCCCCAGACAGGTCAAACTAAAGCCCCAGACAGGTCAAACTAAAGCCCCAGACAGGTCAAACTAAAGCCACAGACAGGTCAAACTAAAGCCACAGACAGGTTGTGGGTTCACTGTCAGGTCAAACTAAAGACTATAACATTGGTATTTACTGCTTCTCTACATTTCAAAGTAAAGACGGGTTGTCTCTAAATAATGGGTGCTCATAGAGAGCAGATGGCCTTTATATATACAAGTTAAAATAATACACTATTCAAGTTAGGATATACAAGTTAAAATTATACACTATTCAAGTTAAGATTATTTGCACTATTCATTAATGGAGAAAATGAGGCTACTCTTTATAGATAATGATTTGTTATAAAGCAGTGTCCTTTAAGGCAGGTTCGACTGTACAATCAGACATATAGTCTACAAAGACCTATATTCAACATAGTCCTACATTCCACAAAGATGTATAATACACAGACTTATATTCAACACAGACCTACAGCCCACAAAGGCACAGAGTCCACACAGATTATACAGTTACCATAGACCTACAGTTCTCACAAACCTATAGTCCACACATTGTTATAAATACTGTTATAGTGACAGCCGGAACCTTTGAGCCGTAATGAAAGCGGGAGGTTTGGCGCTTTAAATTCTGATTCAACCCACCATTTCTTTAGAAATGCCTGTACCAAGTCAGGGTCATTACGGTTTTCAGTTTTCTGGTTGTTGACTGATTTTGTCTGTTTGTATACTTACGAGTTTTGACTTTCCCTTTGTAAGATTGTTCCGAGTTCGGTAATTTTGTTATTACCCTTATTTATTATACCTATAGTCAAAACAGATCCATAGTCAACACAAACCTATAAGTCACACAGACCTTTCCACACATACAGACTTATATTCAACACAGAGCTACCGCCCACAAAGGCATATAGTCCACACAGATATACAGTTACCACAAACCTGCAGTTCTCACAGACCTACACTTCTAACACAGACATACAGTTCTCACAGACCTACAGTTCTAACACAGACATACAGTTCTCACGGACCTACAGTTCTAACACAGACATACAGTTCTAACAGACCTATAGTTCTAACAGACCTATAGTTCTAACAGACCTACAGTTCTAACACAGACATACAGTTCTAACACAGACATACAGTTCTAACAGACCTACAGTTCTAACACAGACATACAATTCTAACAGACCTTTAGTTCTAACAGACATACAGTTCTAACAGACCTATAGTTCTAACAGACATACAGTTCTAACACAGACATACAGTTCTAACAGACCTATAGTTCTAACACAGCCATACAGTTCTAACAGACCTATAGTTCTAACAGACCTACAGTTCTAACACAGACATACAGTTCTAACAGACCTATAGTTCTAACAGACATACAGTTCTAACACAGACATACAGTTCTAACAGACCTATAGTTCTAACACAGACATACAGTTCTAACAGACCTATAGTTCTAACAGACCTACAGTTCTAATACAGACCTATAGTTCTAACAGACCTACAGTTCTAACACAGACATACAGTTCTAACACAGACATACAGTTCTAACAGACCTACAGTTCTAACACAGACATACAGTTCTAACAGACCTATAGTTCTAACAGACCTACAGTTCTAATACAGACCTATAGTTCTAACAGACCTACAGTTCTAACACAGACATACAGTTCTAACAGACCTACAGTTCTAACACAGACATACAGTTCTAACAGACCTACAGTTCTAACAGACATACAGTTCTAACACAGACATACAGTTCTAACAGACCTATAGTTCTAACACAGACATACAGTTCTAACAGACCTATAGTTCTAACAGACCTACAGTTCTAATACAGACCTATAGTTCTAACAGACCTACAGTTCTAACACAGACATACAGTTCTAACACAGACATACAGTTCTAACAGACCTACAGTTCTAACAGACCTACAGTTCTAACACAGACAAACAGTTCTAACAGACCTACAGTTCTAACAGACCTACAGTTCTAACACAGACATACAGTTCTAACACAGACTTACAGTTCTAACAGACATATAGTTCTCACAGACCCACAGTTCTAACACATACATACAGTTCTCACACAGACATACAGTTCTAACAGACCTATAGTTCTAACACAGACATACAGTTCTAACACAGACCTACAGTTCTAACAGACCTATAGTTCTAACACAGACATACAGTTCTAACACAGACATACACTTCTAACAGACCTATAGTTCTAACAGACCTACAGTTCTAACAGACCTATAGTTCTAACACAGACATACAGTTCTAACAGACCTATAGTTCTAACACAGACATACAGTTTTAACAGACCTACAGTTCTAACACAGAAATACAGTTCTAACACAGACCTACAGTTCTAACACAGACCTACAGTTCTCAGACCTACAGTTCTAACACAGACATACAGTTCTAACAGACCTATAGTTCTAACAGACCTACAGTTCTCACACAGGCCAACAGTTCTAACAGACCTACAGTTCTCACAGACCTATAGTCCACACATACATATTGTTAACACAAACCTATAAGTCACACAGACCTTTCCACACATACAGACTTATATTCAACACAGAGCTACAGCCCACAAAGGCATAAAGTCCACACAGATATACAGTTACCACAAACCTAGTTCTCACACAGACCTACAGTTCTCACAGACATACAGTTCTAACAGACCTATAGTTCTGACAGACCTACAGTTCAAACAGACCTATAGTTCTAACAGACCTACAGTTCTAACAGACCTACAGTTCTAACACAGACATAGTTCTAACAGACCTATAGTTCTGACAGACCTACAGTTCTAACAGACCTATAGTTCTAACAGACCTACAGTTCTAACAGACCTACAGTTCTAACACAGACATACAGTTCTAACAGACCTACAGTTCTAACACAGACATACAGTTCTAACAGACCTACAGTTCTAACAGACCTACAGTTCTAACACAGACATACAGTTCTAACACAGACATACAGTTCTCACAGACCTACAGTTCTAACACAGACATACAGTTCTAACAGACCTACAGTTCTAACACAGACATACAGTTCTAACACAGACCTATAGTTCTAACAGACCTACAGTTCTCACACAGACCAACAGTTCTAACAGACCTACAGTTCTCACAGACCTATAGTCCACACATACATATTGTCAAAACAGACCCATAATCAACACAAACCTATAAGTCACACAGACCTTTCCACACATACAGACTTATATTCAACACAGAGCTACAGCCCACAAAGGCATCAAGTCCACACAGATATACAATTACCACAAACCCACAGTTCGCACACAGACCTACAGTTCTAACAGACCTACAGTTCTCACAGACCTATAGTCCACACATACATATTGTCAAAACAGACCCATAGTCTACACAAACCTATATTTCATACAGCCCTACCATCTACAAAGACATAAAGTGCAAAAAAAAAATGTGTAAATAAAAAAAGCATAAATGTCCGTCAGTAAAGCACAACTCATATACAGCTGCAAAAATATTGATTGTCATTATAAGCAATTAAACATTGCTAAATCAGGAGTAGTGACATTTTTATTTGTATTTTATTTCTGGACACTCAGTCTGCCAGAAGTGTCTCCATTGTATAATTAAAGCTTTAAAAATAAAATGAAGTGTTTACCACCCATAAATGGCCATACAAGCATTCATGTTCTTTATTAGTGGCTATAAAAATGTTAAACCTAATAACATAACACTACAAAGGTTAATAAAATTTGTAGGTCTTGGACCGGATTTGATGGTAGCCATTATGAAAATAAGACCAGGACTAAATAATTTTGTTTCACAGAATAATCTGGATGATATGTTGAACAACTCGACTGTCATGGAGTAGCATTGTAAATTTGAGCTGATGCTGACTTAAAATAAAACATTCAGTAAGTCAAAGAAATTACCATTTTCAGTAATGGCTGTCATCTTGAATAGAAACAGGGTTTTCCGATCAAATTTTAATAATAAACCACCCCAAAACAGTCCAATCCAATTTGGCTTCATTGGATATATGGCTTCTGACAAGACGGTTTTAATGTGGATTTTTTTTTTTATAAAAATAAGCCTAATTTGCATAAGGCCAACAAAAAAATATGAGTGTTTACGGTCACCCGACCTACCCTAATTTTTGCCAGCGACCCTATGAATTTTTATACAGAATTCGGATAACCATTTTTGTTGTTTAACCAGCAGCAATGTTTTATTTATTCAACTGCTAGCTTTGTCGAAATTGAGAGCAAAGAAGGTAGAAAAACTGCATAATTCGTCATTTTACCGGAAATTTCGAAAATGAAATACCGGAATCGGATTCCGGAACCGGGAACGACTATTTCCGGTTTTGCCGATAATAATAAAAAAAAAAAAAAAAAAATTAATCCCGACCGACCGACCCTAGATTTTTTTGACATGTGACAGTAAACACACATATTTTTTTTGGCCTAATCGGCATAAATTTGCTGAAAAAATAATTTCACAGAAAAACAGAGTACATACATATGTTAAACAAATTCATCATTGTCATGTAGCTGCAGTTTAAATTTGAGCCTATTTTGACAGCAAATAAAGCAGAAATAGTAAAAATTTTAAATTCTTATTCTAGGTAGAAGCATCTTGGATGGAGGACTTGGCTGTTGGACACACTTTTGAAAGAGTACTAACCATGACCACTGTACCTCAGCAAGGTTTGGTCTAATTTGGCATAGTGCTTTCAGAGGAGATGATTTTCAATTTCTTTGTGGACAAAATCAGCTTTATTTGCAAAATGCATTATGCTTCAGCAAAAATCTTAACATATGTCATATCCTTACTCATTAAAATGTAACTATTATTAAAATTTCAGCTGATTTGGTAGGAAAATGTGGCTTGATTGGCTCTGTAGGTATGCTTTAACCCTTTGTTCTATTTAAAAAGGCAGCAGCCATGTTAAATGACTGGCAGGATCATCCAACGGCAATTTGAAAGGAGATACCCTTTGGACAATTTAGCTAAACTTTGGTTCAAATTGGTTCAGTGGAGAAGTTTATGGTAATGGATGGATGACAGACACCAACTGATGGGAAAAGCTCATGACATGACCTTTTGGGTCAAGTGAGCAAAAAAAAATTAATTTATAAAACTGCATTCATAATTCCAACATTTCATTTTCAAAAATTGGTATTTTCCTCTTCTCCTCTAAGCACGCAACATTTTAGGGAGTGAGAGCACAGATTGATTGGCTCGTAATCGGGATCATGTGTCGTGCGGATGGACAAAGAACAATGTATATATCTTGGTAGAACTAACCAGTTTCTTTTTATGAGGGGGATGTTGGGTTAATCAGACATTACCATAATCTTCTTTTTCAAAATCTACAAAGGACATTTAGTGTGCCAGACAGGATACAAAATAAGATAAGAAAATGATTGATGCATAACATAAGACAGTGTGTTCTAGCAAAACTTGCTTGTCTGCTGTATGGCCAAGACCTGTCCACTTCCCTATCTTCTACAGATGCCTCCCTACAGCTCAATACTAGATATTAAATGAGTTATCATGCTAAGCAATCAATTTGAGTTCTGTCAAGCTGTTGAGTGACAATCTCTAGCCATAAAAGATGATATAGTATTGGTTTTCTATAATTTGACTTTTATATCTGATATGGAAGCTAGGCAGCCGTTACTTCTCAAACAGTTCAGAAGGCCAATCTCTCAGCAATGACTTTTTGATAGAAATATGATTAATGGGACAGAATACTATTAAAAAACTGAGCATTTTGTAATGTGGCTCTTTGGTCTGTAATTGGATGTCTGTAAAACTAGGGTCAAGTTTTCATCTTAAACGACAATGAGAACAATTTGTTTCTTTTTTACTTGTAAACGATGAAGTGGGCATCATATATAGAAATGTTTTTTTTTATTTTTTCATAATAAATGGGTATGGGCTGTTTTATAATGAAAATTTATAGTGCCCAAATTGAAAAGCAAAGTGAAATCCTGTTCACAATGAGAATCTAGTTTACAATAAATATTAATGTGTTTTAAGGGGTATCTATTTTACCTCTGTTTCTATGATTTCTCTATTAAGAACCTGTTTACAAATGTTCCATTATCTAATGACCATGAAGTTTGAGCTCACTCAATTTCATGTATTGAGAAGAATATTTAAAAAAAAAATTCAATATATCCTGGTTGGGGTGTCCATCTTGTATTTCTGAACATACTATTTTGCAGCGGAGCTACGAGCACCCAAGAAACATTCTTGCTATACATTTCCTGGCTATTTGTTATTTCAGTGCATACATAAAGTGCTACTATCTTGGTGGTGGTTTAATAAGTCTGCAGCAAGTCAACCATTCTTGGCACCTTTGGGCCTCTTGTTTGGAAAAGAGGACAGGCTAGAATCCCCAATATCAATCAGAACCTTTATTGTGTCAAGGATCATTGTGCTAGAATTTCAAACAGATCAGTCAAAAATAACAAAATTTGAAGAGGTAATCAGAAGCCGTAAATGGAAGGACAGACAACACAATGGTCAAAAAGGATAATAAATTATCTACAAAATACTACACAGAAAACAAAAGATGAAGCAATAGGAACTCCAACAATAAAGGAGGTGAACTCAGGTGCCCTGGAAAGGTAAACAGTTCCTGCTACACTAGTGGCACCAGTCGTATAACTTAAATTACCGGTATATAGAAAAACAATTGTATTTACAGAAGGATAACAAGGGCAACGCAAAGCGTGGCGCTTCCCCTCGCCTAAAAATTTGACCTGGTGACCTTGACCTTGAAAATCAATAGGGTTCCAGATTCTCTTCAGGACTAAGTATGTACCAAGTTTGGTCAAAATCCATTGAAGGATGTTGATTCTAGAGTGTTCACAAGGATGTTATGTGGTAAAAATTTGACCCAGTGACCTTAACCTTTGACCTTGAAAATCAATAGGGTTACAGACTCTCCTAAGGACTAAGTATGTACCAAGTTTGGTCAAAATCCATTGAAGGATGTTGATTCTAGTGTTCACAATGATGCTACATGGTAAAAATTTGACCCAGTGACATTGACCTTTGACCTTGAAAATCAATAGGGTTCCAGACTCTCCTAAGGACTAAGTATGTACCAAGATTGGTCAAAATCCATTGAAGGATGTTGATTTTATAGTGTTCACAAGGATGCTACGGAAGGACGGTAGCGTTAATATATCCCTTCGTAACTTCGTTGGCGAGGGGATAACAATCATATTGACACACCAAATTAATAATGAAGTGAAAAAAAAATCTAGTTTTATGAATACCAGTCAAAGGAAACAAATATTTATAAGTTTAAATGGTATATACAGTCAGACCTGTATATAAAGGGCACTCGAAGGAACCTGAAAATATGTCTTTTATGGGAAATTGCCCTTTACATACAGGTTAAAATTATATGCACTATTCATTAATGGGAAAAATAATGCTGCCCTTTATAGACAGTGATATCTTAAATAGATGTGCCCTTTATAGACAGTGATATCTTAAATAGATGTGCCCTTTATAGACAGTGATATCTTAAATAGATGTGCCCTTTATAGACAGTGATATCTTAAATAGATGTGCCCTTTATAGACAGTGATATCTTAAATAGATGTGCCCTTTATAGACAGTGATATCTTAAATAGATGTGCCCTTTATTGACAGTGATATCTTAAATAGATGTGCCCTTTATAGACAGTGATATCTTAAATAGATGTGCCCTTTATAGACAGTGATATCTTAAATAGATGTGCCCTTTATAGACAGTGATATCTTAAATAGATGTGCCCTTTATAGACAGTGATATCTTAAATAGATGTGCCCTTTATAGACAGTGATATCTTAAATAGATGTGCCCTTTATAGACAGTGATATCTTAAATAGATGTGCCCTTTATAGACAGTGCTATCTTAAATAGATGTGCCCTTTATTGAGTGATATCTTAAATAGATGTGCCCTTTATAGACAGTGATATCTTAAATAGATGTGCCCTTTATAGACAGTGATATCTCAAATAGATGTGCCCTTTATAGACAGTGATATCTTAAATAGATGTGCCCTTTATAGACAGTGATATCTTAAATAGATGTGCCCTTTATAGACAGTGATATCTTAAATAGATGTGCCCTTTATAGACAGTGATATCTTAAATAGATGTGCCCTTTATAGACAGTGATATCTTAAATAGATGTGCCCTTTATTGACAGTGATATCTTAAATAGATGTGCCCTTTATAGACAGTGATATCTTAAATAGATGTGCCCTTTATAGACAGTGATATCTTAAATAGATGTGCCCTTTATAGACAGTGATATCTTAAATAGATGTGCCCTTTATAGACAGTGATATCTTAAATAGATGTGCCCTTTATAGACAGTGATATCTTAAATAGATGTGCCCTTTATAGACAGTGATATCTTAAATAGATGTGCCCTTTATAGACAGTGATATCTTAAATAGATGTGCCCTTTATTGAGTGATATCTTAAATAGATGTGCCCTTTATAGACAGTGATATCTTAAATAGATGTGCCCTTTATAGACAGTGATATCTCAAATAGATGTGCCCTTTATAGACAGTGATATCTTAAATAGATGTGCCCTTTATAGACAGTGATATCTTAAATAGATGTGCCCTTTATAGACAGTGATATCTTAAATAGATGTGCCCTTTATAGACAGTGATATCTTAAATAGATGTGCCCTTTATAGACAGTGATATCTTAAATAGATGTGCCCTTTATAGACAGTGATATCTTAAATAGATGTGCCCTTTATAGACAGTGATATCTTAAATAGATGTGCCCTTTATAGACAGTGATATCTTAAATAGATGTGCCCTTTATAGACAGTGATATCTTAAATAGATGTGCCCTTTATAGACAGTGATATCTTAAATAGATGTGCCCTTTATAGACAGTGATATCTTAAATAGATGTGCCCTTTATAGACAGTGATATCTTAAATAGATGTGCCCTTTATTGAGTGATATCTTAAATAGATGTGCCCTTTATAGACAGTGATATCTTAAATAGATGTGCCCTTTATAGACAGTGATATCTCAAATAGATGTGCCCTTTATTGACAGTGATATCTTAAATAGATGTGCCCTTTATAGACAGTGATATCTTAAATAGATGTGCCCTTTATAGACAGTGATATCTTAAATAGATGTGCCCTTTATAGACAGTGATATCTTAAATAGATGTGCCCTTTATAGACAGTGATATCTTAAATAGATGTGCCCTTTATAGACAGTGATATCTTAAATAGATGTGCCCTTTATAGACAGTGATATCTTAAATAGATGTGCCCTTTATTGACAGTGATATCTTAAATAGATGTGCCCTTTATAGACAGTGATATCTTAAATAGATGTGCCCTTTATAGACAGTGATATCTTAAATAGATGTGCCCTTTATAGACAGTGATATCTTAAATAAATGTGCCCTTTATAGACAGTGATATCTTAAATAGATGTGCCCTTTATAGACAGTGATATCTTAAATAGATGTGCCCTTTATAGACAGTGATATCTTAAATAGATGTGCCCTTTATAGACAGTGATATCTTAAATAGATGTGCCCTTTATAGACAGTGATATCTTAAATAGATGTGCCCTTTATAGACAGTGATATCTTAAATAGATGTGCCCTTTATAGACAGTGATATCTTAAATAGATGTGCCCTTTATAGACAGTGATATCTTAAATAGATGTGCCCTTTATAGACAGTGATATCTTAAATAGATGTGCCCTTTATAGACAGTGATATCTTAAATAGATGTGCCCTTTATAGACAGTGATATCTTAAATAGATGTGCCCTTTATTGAGTGATATCTTAAATAGATGTGCCCTTTATAGACAGTGATATCTTAAATAGATGTGCCCTTTATAGACAGTGATATCTCAAATAGATGTGCCCTTTATTGACAGTGATATCTTAAATAGATGTGCCCTTTATAGACAGTGATATCTTAAATAGATGTGCCCTTTATAGACAGTGATATCTTAAATAGATGTGCCCTTTATAGACAGTGATATCTTAAATAGATGTGCCCTTTATAGACAGTGATATCTTAAATAGATGTGCCCTTTATAGACAGTGATATCTTAAATAGATGTGCCCTTTATAGACAGTGATATCTTAAATAGATGTGCCCTTTATAGACAGGTTTAACTGTATACATCTGTTAAGGCCATTGATAATACATGAAACATTTTCAGGAAATCATTTCTGGTCAATTTCTATTTTGTTCCTGTTTGTTTGTTCCTAGAAACATATTTTTTATTACTTTATTTCTTAGCATGGTTTACTGTATATTTTGACACCTTTCTCTTAAAACTAAGATTTGGATAATTACTTGGTACTATTTAAATGGGGATCAAATTCAAAAACAAACAAACATACAAATCAAAACAATTTGTTTTTAAATTGATTTTTATCCCTCAAGAATTCCATTTATCTTAACTGAAATGTAATAGCATGTGTTTAAAACTTGAGAGAAATAAGAATCCTATCTATTTTTCCCAGCTAACCTTGTTAAATATTCAATTTGATTCTTTTCTGCATGATTTGATATTGGGAGAGTAATCAAACCCAATTTATTTCCTTACAACACTTTCTGCTCAAAACAGATTAACATTTAAATAAACTCATTTTGAAAAATTAAAGATTTTTGAACATTTTGTTGCAATGTTGCTAAAAGATTATAAAAGAGTGAAATGAAAAGTAAAATTCAGATGCTACAACATGAACAGATTAAGAAATGATTTATGCAAAATTAAGATTTGAATCTCGAAAAATACGCATTTAATCTTAATATTAATATCAGTCTATGAAATCTGAATCAGTATCAGTCTTGCCTGTCAGTCAGTTCTGCTGCTTTAATTAAACGCTAATGTGAATGTGACAAATTTCATCCGACTACTGTCAATTTTCAGGACAATTCAAACATGTCTAATATATTTGTCAACACAGTTTCTGTCCAAGTCCACCATCAATTGTGAAGGTGCCTGACAAACACTCAATTACGTTTATGCAGATGCACCAAAAATATCATCTTTAAATTATTTTGGTTCCCTAATCAAAAGGCATAATGATATCAAATATAAAGCATGAATTATCTAAACCTCATATTTTTGTCAATCTGAACAGTAGGGGGCTGATGAGTTATTTTCGTTCTTCGTGATAACTATTTTTCTTTCCCATGATTTGTTTTTGTTGGTATTTATTTGCTGTGAATCGTGATTAAGACATGAATTGTTTTCAGTCAAAATTATTTTACATTTTTTGTGATTAGACTAGCTCTATCATCTACATTTATGTGAACATTTTTTTTTGCAATGTGATTTTCTTGACATGTTTATTTTTTTCCTCAACTTGTCAATCATCTGAACAGGAATCCTGATTGGCCACCTCCACCGAAACTTGCAGAAACAAAGAAGACCCGACTTGTAAGGGTTTACCATGGGTAAAAGTACTCTATCAATCTCTTTGGGTCTCTTATTTGCAGTGACGTGTGATCAACAGAATTTATTTCCCGTGATAAATTGTGATCAGAAAACAGTATTTTTTGTGAAACATGATGAGACACAACTATTCACCCCCCTTTTTCTGAACTCTAGGCATTATTTGAGTATTAAATACCCATCATAGAAATCATCAAACAGGCACACAATGTATCAGAATGAAAAGCTGTTTTAAAATCCTCCAACAATCTAACAATATTCTGTACATTATTAAAATACTTGCAGCAACTTTTAAGATAATTTTTTTTTTCTTCTTATTTATAATAAATATTATTAAAATTTTGTAGCAACTTACTGTTACAATACAACAAATTTTGTTTTCTTCAAAATTACAACTTTCATCTTTGTTTATCTTAAATATATCTTTTAACATAAGCTTGTGCATAAAAATTTTAACATGTGCAAAGAAAATTAAATAAATGTATCTTGTGTCCACATACTTTTGTCAATGTATTTCAGAATTAATTTATTGTAGAATTAAACCCTATATAAAATATTGGAGAATATTTTTTTTTTATAACATCTGTGTTGTAAAACACAAGTACAAATTATTTCAGTATGTCTATAGATTAAAAACATGCTATTGAAAAGGAGAATTTCATCTAGCAACTTACAATACAACAAAAAGTTGATGTTTAACACCAAATAAAAATAAAACATTTGAAAATGTTTTGATTGAATTTCCTTTATTTTACTGGTGTAATGGTTACTAATAGCATGCTTGCCTTGAAGTGCTAGATTTCTAAGTTTAATCCACGGTCAGGTCAAAACTAAGACTATAAAATTAATATTTGCTGCTTCTCAGATTAGCATGCAGGATGTTTTAGTTATCTAGCATATAAAAATCTAACTAGTCATTTTTATATGCTAGCTCACCGAAACACGCTGCAGGAAAATCATGTTGGTCTAGTACATCTAGATCATCATCTTGTAAAAATGTAACTTGTTCTATCTCCATGACAACTGCTCACTTGGTATTAAACAACACTTACATTAGGTAAATATGAAAATATGGTGCACAAATACCTCGAGTGAGTGAGTGAGTGAGTGAGTGAGTGAGTGAGTGAGTGAGTGAGTGAGTGAGTGAGTGAGTGAGTGAGTGAGTGAGTGAGTGAGTGAGTGAGTGAGTGAGTGAGTGAGTGAGTGAGTGAGTGAGTGAGTGAGTGAGTGAGTGAGTGAGTGAGTGAGTGAGTGAGTGAGTGAGTGAGTGAGTGAGTGAGTGAGTGAGTGAGTGAGTGAGTGAGTGAGTGAGTGAGTGAGTGAGTGAGTGAGTGAGTGAGTGAGTGAGTGAGTGAGTGAGTGAGTGAGTGAGTGAGTGAGTGAGTGAGTGAGTGAGTGAGTGAGTGAGTGAGTGAGTGAGTGAGTGAGTGAGTGAGTGAGTGAGTGAGTGAGTGAGTGAGTGAGTGAGTGAGTGAGTGAGTGAGTGAGTGAGTGAGTGAGTGAGTGAGTGAGTGAGTGAGTGAGTGAGTGAGTGAGTGAGTGAGTGAGTGAGTGAGTGAGTGAGTGAGTGAGTGAGTGAGTGAGTGAGTGAGTGAGTGAGTGAGTGAGTGAGTGAGTGAGTGAGTGAGTGAGTGAGTGAGTGAGTGAGTGAGTGAGTGAGTGAGTGAGTGAGTGAGTGAGTGAGTGAGTGAGTGAGTGAGTGAGTGAGTGAGTGAGTGAGTGAGTGAGTGAGTGAGTGAGTGAGTGAGTGAGTGAGTGAGTGAGTGAGTGAGTGAGTGAGTGAGTGAGTGAGTGAGTGAGTGAGTGAGTGAGTGAGTGAGTGAGTGAGTGAGTGAGTGAGTGAGTGAGTGAGTGAGTGAGTGAGTGAGTGAGTGAGTGAGTGAGTGAGTGAGTGAGTGAGTGAGTGAGTGAGTGAGTGAGTGAGTGAGTGAGTGAGTGAGTGAGTGAGTGAGTGAGTGAGTGAGTGAGTGAGTGAGTGAGTGAGTGAGTGAGTGAGTGAGTGAGTGAGTGAGTGAGTGAGTGAGTGAGTGAGTGAGTGAGTGAGTGAGTGAGTGAGTGAGTGAGTGAGTGAGTGAGTGAGTGAGTGAGTGAGTGAGTGAGTGAGTGAGTGAGTGAGTGAGTGAGTGAGTGAGTGAGTGAGTGAGTGAGTGAGTGAGTGAGTGAGTGAGTGAGTGAGTGAGTGAGTGAGTGAGTGAGTGAGTGAGTGAGTGAGTGAGTGAGTGAGTGAGTGAGTGAGTGAGTGAGTGAGTGAGTGAGTGAGTGAGTGAGTGAGTGAGTGAGTGAGTGAGTGAGTGAGTGAGTGAGTGAGTGAGTGAGTGAGTGAGTGAGTGAGTGAGTGAGTGAGTGAGTGAGTGAGTGAGTGAGTGAGTGAGTGAGTGAGTGAGTGAGTGAGTGAGTGAGTGAGTGAGTGAGTGAGTGAGTGAGTGAGTGAGTGAGTGAGTGAGTGAGTGAGTGAGTGAGTGAGTGAGTGAGTGAGTGAGTGAGTGAGTGAGTGAGTGAGTGAGTGAGTGAGTGAGTGAGTGAGTGAGTGAGTGAGTGAGTGAGTGAGTGAGTGAGTGAGTGAGTGAGTGAGTGAGTGAGTGAGTGAGTGAGTGAGTGAGTGAGTGAGTGAGTGAGTGAGTGAGTGAGTGAGTGAGTGAGTGAGTGAGTGAGTGAGTGAGTGAGTGAGTGAGTGAGTGAGTGAGTGAGTGAGTGAGTGAGTGAGTGAGTGAGTGAGTGAGTGAGTGAGTGAGTGAGTGAGTGAGTGAGTGAGTGAGTGAGTGAGTGAGTGAGTGAGTGAGTGAGTGAGTGAGTGAGTGAGTGAGTGAGTGAGTGAGTGAGTGAGTGAGTGAGTGAGTGAGTGAGTGAGTGAGTGAGTGAGTGAGTGAGTGAGTGAGTGAGTGAGTGAGTGAGTGAGTGAGTGAGTGAGTGAGTGAGTGAGTGAGTGAGTGAGTGAGTGAGTGAGTGAGTGAGTGAGTGAGTGAGTGAGTGAGTGAGTGAGTGAGTGAGTGAGTGAGTGAGTGAGTGAGTGAGTGAGTGAGTGAGTGAGTGAGTGAGTGAGTGAGTGAGTGAGTGAGTGAGTGAGTGAGTGAGTGAGTGAGTGAGTGAGTGAGTGAGTGAGTGAGTGAGTGAGTGAGTGAGTGAGTGAGTGAGTGAGTGAGTGAGTGAGTGAGTGAGTGAGTGAGTGAGTGAGTGAGTGAGTGAGTGAGTGAGTGAGTGAGTGAGTGAGTGAGTGAGTGAGTGAGTGAGTGAGTGAGTGAGTGAGTGAGTGAGTGAGTGAGTGAGTGAGTGAGTGAGTGAGTGAGTGAGTGAGTGAGTGAGTGAGTGAGTGAGTGAGTGAGTGAGTGAGTGAGTGAGTGAGTGAGTGAGTGAGTGAGTGAGTGAGTGAGTGAGTGAGTGAGTGAGTGAGTGAGTGAGTGAGTGAGTGAGTGAGTGAGTGAGTGAGTGAGTGAGTGAGTGAGTGAGTGAGTGAGTGAGTGAGTGAGTGAGTGAGTGAGTGAGTGAGTGAGTGAGTGAGTGAGTGAGTGAGTGAGTGAGTGAGTGAGTGAGTGAGTGAGTGAGTGAGTGAGTGAGTGAGTGAGTGAGTGAGTGAGTGAGTGAGTGAGTGAGTGAGTGAGTGAGTGAGTGAGTGAGTGAGTGAGTGAGTGAGTGAGTGAGTGAGTGAGTGAGTGAGTGA